>CM060941.1:804551651-805901560 GCA_030765085.1 Allium cepa | reverse complement strand
GAAATGCTATCTAAAGTTACGGGTAAAACTGGTCCAATTTCAAAAAGACAGCATTTGAATGCTGTAGTAGATTGTTTAACTTAATAAGTATTTCCAATTATAACTTATTTTATTTATTTCTTTTCTTAACTGAGATCTTATTCTTTCAAATCCAAAATTTCTAAAATAAGTTATATTCCACATTTTATTTATTTATTTCTTTATTTATAACTCCTTCAAAAATCAATATAAAATCTTTTAAAGATATTAAATCAAATATTTAACTCCCAGAATAATTTTAAATATTTCAGAAAATATTATAAGGACCACGGGCCTGTATATAATTTTCTAGCCTAGGTCAAGTGATACGGATTTATATCATTTCAATCCGTAATTTACAAACACCGGGTTCTATCATTTCAAACCCGCAATCCCAAGTTATCAGTTAAGCAGTTAACAGACTAGTTTAACAATAATCATTATTTCAGCCCATAACAATCCAACTTTAACAGGGAACTTGCAGTGGTGATTTAAGCAGTAAATAACAATTAAAAATATAACTGCAGAAATAATATAACAGATAATACTGATGAGGTGTCAATTTAAATGGGGTCCATCATTCTATATTACATTACAGACAGATAATAGTGAAATACAATTTTACACATACACTTGCAATAATTTACCAAAATATAAATACGTATGTCTGGTGAGAAATACTCACCTGAGAGTTGCAGAAAATTTGAATTTAAAACGACGTTTCCCGGTACAGACCGACAGAGAATAACGGTCAAAATTCTCGAATATCGCCTAGATTCAAATCTAGAACAAATTCAAATAATTTGAAATGTGACTTTAGAATTTATGGTCAAGAAAAATTTAAAATAGAACGGAATTTGTTTTTGGCTTTGCTCGACCACTCCACCGTGTACCGTGACCAAAACGTACCCTAACGAGAACCGGGTTAACCCAAAATTTACGGCAAATTTTCCTAAAGACTGACGACTAAGGCAAAAGGTTGGGTTGTCTTATGATACACCGGGGTATACACGTACACGTGCACAGCCCTTTTCTTTTCTCTCTTTTTTTCTAGCCTATCTTTCAACATACCCGAGCCAAACCACACTTGCTTCGAGAAAATATGTAGCTGCTTCGAGTCAGCTAGGCCACTACTTCGAGTCAATCCCTTCTCTGCTTCGGGTCACAGATCCACACACACACTACTTTCCTACCTCTGCCTAAACACTTCATCTCCTCTACAAACACTCTGACTGGACCTAAGTGCACAGCATGGATACCACTTTGACATGGAAACTGAAACATATCAGATAATGCAACAACAATGGATAGGAAGGCTGAAACATATCAGGTGATGCAAACAAAATGGATATGAATACAACTTCAATGCAGACCAAAGGCACAATGCCACATCAACTAGGAACAAACAGAAGTGAAGACAAGTGAAACCATGAAACAGCATCAAAGTGTAAACAACAGGCTATCAGAAAAAAATGATCAAGACAGTGAAACAATGATCAAGCTTCAGGATGCAACTTGTCATGGAAACTGCTACAAACCCAAGTGCATGAACACTGGGAAGACAAAAATGAAGACTGAACCTATCAAAATTTGGAAAATGCAAAGTTTTCAAGCTGAACACAATAGGCTATAGTTACAAAAAAAAGCTCAAGTGAAGCAAATAATGCAACAGTGGTAGGTATATATGAATACAACCTAAATGCAGACAAGCAGACACACTATCTACATACATATATAACATCAAGCAATGATTCAAACAACAAGATAACATATGGTTTCAAGGGTCTGTTCATATTGTAAGAGCAAAGATATGGGATGCAGACAACTAAAGCATGGTACGAAGCAACATGTAATATTTCACATTTTATCAAAATCATGCAAGACAGTAGTGTGCAACTCAAGTTTCAAAGAAATGCGAATTGAAACAGAAGTTTCAAATGAAAAAATGAAGACCACAAGTGAAGTGAATCAACTGCAGTGCAACCCTTATCAAGATGCAAACAACAATGGCAGTAAACAACTCAAGAGACTAAAGTGTTACCGGTGAATCAAATGCTTGTCAGGTTAAAAAGTAGACCCCATAGGCAGTAGCCAAAAATGCAGACCCAAAGAAATGACCAAGTGAATCAAGGCAAAGAAGTAACTCAGTGAACATACAAGTTTAAATTCAACATGAAATTGTTTGCAAACAGTTTCAACAAGATATTTTGTAGCATCTGTATTTATCAATTTCTAAAGCATCTGTTTCACATCAGTTTAAAACAAAAGAATCAAATAGCATATGTTCTTATTAATTTAAAATTTTAAAATAAAACAAATTATCTGGTAGCATTTGTTCTAATCAATTTAAAAACAACTTTGGGTAAAATCTGTTTTACCAACTTAAAACAAAATCAAATAGTATCTGTTCTTATCAGTATTAAAATATCCAAGCAGATTTTGAGCAAACAACAGCAACTAGAAACCAAAATATACAACTACTCAGTTTTAAGCCTAAAATAAAACTCTCCACATTCAAACTGCTTCAGCCAAAACATCCTATGTTCTTCCTAGTTCTAGCCAGATCAGCCACAAGCCTACCAATATTTCTCACACTCTCAACTCATCTAAACAACTCAGGTAGTGGTACAAAATGAAATGGACGAGCAAACAAAATGGCAGAGAAAACTTAGAATAGGAAGAAAGAAAATAAAAGACTATTACCTGATTTGAGCAAAGACTGACTGGAATTTGCAGAAAAAAAGTAGAGAAAGGTGAAAGATACATATAGGCCGAGACTTAATTTCTAGAGGAAAAATAACGTATCAGTTACAAAAGAAATAAAGCAAGAAGGGGCCGAGAGTTACAACCTATATAAAGTTTGAAAATATGAAAATATACGTGCGTGATTTATGGTTTGTTAAATAATGGGTTTAAAGTATTAGTTACAACGTTATGAATATATTAGCTTGCGTGATTTAAGCTGCCTATTAACTACATATTTGATTTCACCATTTATACCAGTAAATAATTGTTTGGTTTAACATCTTCCAGATTAATGCACATTTCAGTTTTCTTTTTGATAATTGCTGGTACACGTGGTTAAAGAAATAAACCAGGAGAGTTATCAATGCGTGATGCTTGGCAAAATAAATTTTCCAGTTTATAAAACTTGATTACCCTATTTTATACCATTTAATTGGTTGAGTGTTTTTTTTGGAAATCAATTGAAAAAGCTTTCACTCAACAAGGCAAAAGAAATAACTGTTACATACATATTTGCTTGATCATGTTCGAGAGTTTTCAGTTGATAAAGTGGAAGGCTAAGATATGTTTTACGTTACATATGCAGTACTGTCTAAAAGCAGAGGAAGAAAGAATAAGTAAATGTGCACGTTCATATTTAAGAATGCACTAATTCCTCTCCCCAAATTTTGCTTCGAACGTTACTATAAGGATGATTCCTCTCTAGCTAACCAATCGTGATTTAGTTTGATTTTGCTAAATGAAAAGGCAAAATTTTATGTAGGCTTTAGGCATGCAAACGTATATAATTTATTAAAAACCAATCTGTCAGTTAAAACAAAGTAACGGTTACTATAAAATTACTGACTGATATTTTATATCCAAAAATATTTAAAACTTGATTTTTACACTACGCTAAACAGACGCAGGTTAAAACCTCAAAAATTTTCACAAAATTCAAATTTTAAAAACACACGTTTTGTTACGTTGTTTTATACCCTATAATTGACGCGTCTGTCAAACGCGAAATTTAACTGTTCAATCTTAGATTAAATTTTCACAGATATTATTTAATTTTATTGACACAAACAATTTTATAAAATATATCTCCAAATTAAATAATTAAACTATATTTTTAAACATAATTTATATAAAGTATATTTAAAAATTAAATAATAAAATAAATGGCTAAAAACTAGGGCTGTTACACTCTCCCCCACTTAAGAACTTTTCGTCCTCGAAAAGGAACGGAAGAAGAGAAACATAGAAGATAAGCTAGATAAACAAGAATCTTAAACGAATAGTTCCGGATTTGAAGTACGAAAAAGATCCACTAGAATCGGTTTACCTTTTTCAGTTTGACCGTCAGCCTAGGGTGCTCAGGTCCTGATGAGTAACAAAGATTTTTAAAGATTATAGAAAAGATTTCTAAATAGACTGGTATAAGCAATAGCCTCCTCATTCTGTAGCAGATAGGGAAACCAAGGACACTTAAAGATAGTTTGAAAACAAATAAGATAATAAATTTGCAATCATAATGCTTTGAAATCATTAAATTTATAAATATTATCATTTGGAAATCATGCTACTAAAATCATAATACCTTTAAAATAATCTTCATTTATACCTTTTAAATTCAATGCCAAACAATATTCATTTCAAGGTTGAAATATTCCTAAGTTCATTTAAAAAAAAAAAATTCCAAAACATTTTATTTTTAGAAACAGCAGCACTCATAATATGCTATAGTAGATATAATAGTATTCCTAATCAGTTTATTATGTACTTAGCTCTGAATTTTAACAAATAACCTAACACTTTATTAAAAATACTTATCTTATAAATAAGATATTCCTTCAATAAGTTACCCTTGAATTTCCATTTGAAAACCAATTCTCAATTATCAAAATTTAGTGATATTAGAATACGTCTTAAGTATTTATTTAGACATCAATTAAACTATGATTTGAAGATATATAATCCTTACTCCAAAAATATCCCTTTCAAATATATTTTCCTTATTCAAAGATACCTTGTTATTACACAAACATATTCATTTCAGGAAATAACCTTTTATTAAAATCTCTTGGTTAGATTTACGGATCCATATTAAATTAATTTGATTATTAAGACATTTGAATAAAATTCCTTAAATTCCTTTTCCTTATTTATCCCCATTAATCTTTTATAACTAAAATTTAAGTGTATAATATTTATTATAACCACTCATAAAATCCTTTTATATTGTATATTATCCAATTACATGTTAACTTTTGAAAATCAAGGTAAGTTATATTAAATGAAATTGGGTGTTATACAAATAAAACTTTCAATTTAATTATCTCCAATTGGAACCTTTTTATTCAAATTTTTGTTATTATATTTATTTTCCTTCCTCAAGATAACTTTAAGAATTAAATTCCTGATTCCCTTCAAACCATTTAGAGATAACTAAATATATATACCTAATATGTCAAATCATATTTAAATTATATATCTATATATATTAAGTCATACTTTAGAAATTCAAATCAATTAAAATCTCAAGGAAACACTGTAGCCAGACTACAGAATGGTCTTTTCACTTCGAAACTCGAAAATGAATGTCGATGATGCTGCAGTCATCACCGAAATTATTTTCCAGTGACAAAGAGAAAAGCACTAATTTTAAAATTTCTTTGGAAACAAATTTCTATACAAAAATACTTATTACATCCTTTTAAAATTTAAACACAAGGTTTGAAATCATCAGAAATTTAATTCTCAAGTTTTAGTTTTGAATTCATTTCTGTTTCCAAATTAATTTATAACCATTGTTTTATATTCACTTATTTATATTAGACAAAACACAAGGTTTACAAAACCATAAATAAAATAAGACTATTATCTCTTGACAACTAGTTAAATTAAAATTCTGAAAATTATACTGATATATGTAATATTTGATTTATTTTTTTCAAATATAGGAATAAATTTTCCAAAACAAGGATAGAGACTCAAATTTTTGATGAACTCAAATCAAATAGAATTCAAGATAAGTTGAAATCAGAAGATCTGATGATTAAATAACAAAATAAGGAACTGGGTAAGTTATATAAGTCGCGGGCAACCTTGACCGGTCAACTGTGACTTAAAGAGTCAGATCGATGTGGTTGGGTAAATCCACATTTTGTTCTGAAGAGATAGAGTTCCGAATAAACAAAGATACTAGCATATAAACCGAGGATAAATATAACTCTCCGGTGAATCAATGCTAATTGTAAAGGAGTTTCATCCCTTTATTAGAATAATGGCGAGACCGCCAATTCACTATAAAGATCATCCGAAGTGGGGTTATGAGACACTCCAAAATCTAAAGATGATAAAAGTGAGGGACACGAATGAACTTGAAACCATAGGGAACGTTCCAAAATTCGGAAAGAAAGTGGTTCCATCTAGTATGAAAGTGATTCTGTAAATCCAATTTACCATATATTCTAAGTTTTGCCTAGAGCCAAAGCTCTGATACCAAATGTAACGACCCAATATTTTCAACCATTCGCATCCGCACATTGTCGGACTTGAATTGTTCAAAATACTGCGTTGTAGAATAAATTTGGCAAAACTCAGAATATACAATAAATAGATCACAGAATCACATACACAGATATCAGAATCTCGCAGCGGAAATTAAAAATTTAGTGGTTCATGAAGCCACTGATATAACTTCAACAAAACAGAACTTACATTGTCTATAATCCTCAATACAAATTTTAAGACATAAATAGAGATAGAGTCTTCAAAGTCTTGAATTCCAGAAAAGATAAAGGCTGAAACAACTTCCAGCAGCGCGAATGATCTACTGAGTGTCCTAGCTACGGAGAAGAAATTTAAGCTGCAACTCAGGCTGACCCGAGCGAAAAATAAAACATAACACTCGAGTCAGGACATACATACTTATATAATGTAAGCTAATTCAAGTGTACTGTAATATAGAGCAAGTAACTTAAAGGATGCTTGGGACCGCCCATCCTCTAAGGATCCGTCAAACTATTTACTATGTAGTATATTGCGCTATTATAATAGTGTCTATTTATAAAATAAACATACTTTTAAATAGCATTAAGGCTTTACATTTTCCACCTTAACACGTAATAGTCCCAGTAGTCCATCCAATATCATAGCTCCTCCTGATCGGGAAGCAACTAGAGGATACCACACGGGCTACGGGAGAAATCTAAACTCGTACAAGGCTCGGTATGGTAGATGACACGGCACAACTAGGCAATGCCAGGGTAGATATACCAATTGCTATCCAGGCTGGTGGAAACGCGTAGCCGCAGTTACCGCCCACCTCGGACTAACTCCCCAAAATCAAAATATAGAGGTGGCCACCGAATCAATCCAAAATCATAGTATAATATCGAAGAGGAGCGTCCGATCAGAGGAATGACCTCATTGGCCTGGAATTGCTCCTGTTTTAGCCACCTTATGCCAACTCACGGGAGTCGGGTCCACGTATTTACCTTACAGGAAACGCCACCACCGACCTACTTCATTCTGGAATCTCCACCGCGTACACGGTTGGTCAAAGTGGTTTTCGGTATCGACAGAGAGTATGTCCATATCTGATCCCGGTCTCTTTGCCAACCCATCGTTATTATAACCCGTGGTCATTTAAAACATTTTATACTTTAAAACCAGAATAAACATTTCCATTTCAAAACTATAAGTACGAGATCATTTTAAAACCCAAAACAATATGATATCATTATATTCAAATATAATTCTTTCCAAAACCATACGGCTTAAAATTTATAATATCTGGAAACCAAATATTTGAATTATATCTTCAAACATAATATTTTTGGAAATTTACTTTAAAACCATAACTCCCAAACACAATGGTTTGGACATTCAACGGTATATAAAATAAATGGGTTAACTTTATGGTTACTTTGTAAAGAAGATAATTTACGTAGCTTTACAATTATATTTCTTTATTTAAAGTTTTAAACCAAAATTTAAATATCACTTCACGTTCCCAAAAACCATTTCAATCCTTATGTATATATATCCAATGGAGTATTAATATTCAAAACTAAGGTTGGATTTTATTCTTTCAACAAATTAATGTTTTAATATTTTCGTCTTGAATATTCCTATAAGTTCCCTAAATAAAACTCCAAATTTCAGCTATTTAATATTTTCAAAATTGACTTAATACTAGAATGTTCATCTAAATTTTATTAAGGAAAAATCCAGTTATAAATATCAAAATCGATTTCCTTAAATTTTAAAACAGTCAAATTCTAGATTCTGTAGCACTTAGGAAATGCTATCTAAAGTTACGGGTAAAACTGGTCCAATTTCAAAAAGACAGCATTTGAATGCTGTAGTAGATTGTTTAACTTAATAAGTATTTCCAATTATAACTTATTTTATTTATTTCTTTTCTTAACTGAGATCTTATTCTTTCAAATCCAAAATTTCTAAAATAAGTTATATTCCACATTTTATTTATTTATTTCTTTATTTATAACTCCTTCAAAAATCAATATAAAATCTTTTAAAGATATTAAATCAAATATTTAACTCCCAGAATAATTTTAAATATTTCAGAAAATATTATAAGGACCACGGGCCTGTATATAATTTTCTAGCCTAGGTCAAGTGATACGGATTTATATCATTTCAATCCGTAATTTACAAACACCGGGTTCTATCATTTCAAACCCGCAATCCCAAGTTATCAGTTAAGCAGTTAACAGACTAGTTTAACAATAATCATTATTTCAGCCCATAACAATCCAACTTTAACAGGGAACTTGCAGTGGTGATTTAAGCAGTAAATAACAATTAAAAATATAACTGCAGAAATAATATAACAGATAATACTGATGAGGTGTCAATTTAAATGGGGTCCATCATTCTATATTACATTACAGACAGATAATAGTGAAATACAATTTTACACATACACTTGCAATAATTTACCAAAATATAAATACGTATGTCTGGTGAGAAATACTCACCTGAGAGTTGCAGAAAATTTGAATTTAAAACGACGTTTCCCGGTACAGACCGACAGAGAATAACGGTCAAAATTCTCGAATATCGCCTAGATTCAAATCTAGAACAAATTCAAATAATTTGAAATGTGACTTTAGAATTTATGGTCAAGAAAAATTTAAAATAGAACGGAATTTGTTTTTGGCTTTGCTCGACCACTCCACCGTGTACCGTGACCAAAACGTACCCTAACGAGAACCGGGTTAACCCAAAATTTACGGCAAATTTTCCTAAAGACTGACGACTAAGGCAAAAGGTTGGGTTGTCTTATGATACACCGGGGTATACACGTACACGTGCACAGCCCTTTTCTTTTCTCTCTTTTTTTCTAGCCTATCTTTCAACATACCCGAGCCAAACCACACTTGCTTCGAGAAAATATGTAGCTGCTTCGAGTCAGCTAGGCCACTACTTCGAGTCAATCCCTTCTCTGCTTCGGGTCACAGATCCACACACACACTACTTTCCTACCTCTGCCTAAACACTTCATCTCCTCTACAAACACTCTGACTGGACCTAAGTGCACAGCATGGATACCACTTTGACATGGAAACTGAAACATATCAGATAATGCAACAACAATGGATAGGAAGGCTGAAACATATCAGGTGATGCAAACAAAATGGATATGAATACAACTTCAATGCAGACCAAAGGCACAATGCCACATCAACTAGGAACAAACAGAAGTGAAGACAAGTGAAACCATGAAACAGCATCAAAGTGTAAACAACAGGCTATCAGAAAAAAATGATCAAGACAGTGAAACAATGATCAAGCTTCAGGATGCAACTTGTCATGGAAACTGCTACAAACCCAAGTGCATGAACACTGGGAAGACAAAAATGAAGACTGAACCTATCAAAATTTGGAAAATGCAAAGTTTTCAAGCTGAACACAATAGGCTATAGTTACAAAAAAAAGCTCAAGTGAAGCAAATAATGCAACAGTGGTAGGTATATATGAATACAACCTAAATGCAGACAAGCAGACACACTATCTACATACATATATAACATCAAGCAATGATTCAAACAACAAGATAACATATGGTTTCAAGGGTCTGTTCATATTGTAAGAGCAAAGATATGGGATGCAGACAACTAAAGCATGGTACGAAGCAACATGTAATATTTCACATTTTATCAAAATCATGCAAGACAGTAGTGTGCAACTCAAGTTTCAAAGAAATGCGAATTGAAACAGAAGTTTCAAATGAAAAAATGAAGACCACAAGTGAAGTGAATCAACTGCAGTGCAACCCTTATCAAGATGCAAACAACAATGGCAGTAAACAACTCAAGAGACTAAAGTGTTACCGGTGAATCAAATGCTTGTCAGGTTAAAAAGTAGACCCCATAGGCAGTAGCCAAAAATGCAGACCCAAAGAAATGACCAAGTGAATCAAGGCAAAGAAGTAACTCAGTGAACATACAAGTTTAAATTCAACATGAAATTGTTTGCAAACAGTTTCAACAAGATATTTTGTAGCATCTGTATTTATCAATTTCTAAAGCATCTGTTTCACATCAGTTTAAAACAAAAGAATCAAATAGCATATGTTCTTATTAATTTAAAATTTTAAAATAAAACAAATTATCTGGTAGCATTTGTTCTAATCAATTTAAAAACAACTTTGGGTAAAATCTGTTTTACCAACTTAAAACAAAATCAAATAGTATCTGTTCTTATCAGTATTAAAATATCCAAGCAGATTTTGAGCAAACAACAGCAACTAGAAACCAAAATATACAACTACTCAGTTTTAAGCCTAAAATAAAACTCTCCACATTCAAACTGCTTCAGCCAAAACATCCTATGTTCTTCCTAGTTCTAGCCAGATCAGCCACAAGCCTACCAATATTTCTCACACTCTCAACTCATCTAAACAACTCAGGTAGTGGTACAAAATGAAATGGACGAGCAAACAAAATGGCAGAGAAAACTTAGAATAGGAAGAAAGAAAATAAAAGACTATTACCTGATTTGAGCAAAGACTGACTGGAATTTGCAGAAAAAAAGTAGAGAAAGGTGAAAGATACATATAGGCCGAGACTTAATTTCTAGAGGAAAAATAACGTATCAGTTACAAAAGAAATAAAGCAAGAAGGGGCCGAGAGTTACAACCTATATAAAGTTTGAAAATATGAAAATATACGTGCGTGATTTATGGTTTGTTAAATAATGGGTTTAAAGTATTAGTTACAACGTTATGAATATATTAGCTTGCGTGATTTAAGCTGCCTATTAACTACATATTTGATTTCACCATTTATACCAGTAAATAATTGTTTGGTTTAACATCTTCCAGATTAATGCACATTTCAGTTTTCTTTTTGATAATTGCTGGTACACGTGGTTAAAGAAATAAACCAGGAGAGTTATCAATGCGTGATGCTTGGCAAAATAAATTTTCCAGTTTATAAAACTTGATTACCCTATTTTATACCATTTAATTGGTTGAGTGTTTTTTTTGGAAATCAATTGAAAAAGCTTTCACTCAACAAGGCAAAAGAAATAACTGTTACATACATATTTGCTTGATCATGTTCGAGAGTTTTCAGTTGATAAAGTGGAAGGCTAAGATATGTTTTACGTTACATATGCAGTACTGTCTAAAAGCAGAGGAAGAAAGAATAAGTAAATGTGCACGTTCATATTTAAGAATGCACTAATTCCTCTCCCCAAATTTTGCTTCGAACGTTACTATAAGGATGATTCCTCTCTAGCTAACCAATCGTGATTTAGTTTGATTTTGCTAAATGAAAAGGCAAAATTTTATGTAGGCTTTAGGCATGCAAACGTATATAATTTATTAAAAACCAATCTGTCAGTTAAAACAAAGTAACGGTTACTATAAAATTACTGACTGATATTTTATATCCAAAAATATTTAAAACTTGATTTTTACACTACGCTAAACAGACGCAGGTTAAAACCTCAAAAATTTTCACAAAATTCAAATTTTAAAAACACACGTTTTGTTACGTTGTTTTATACCCTATAATTGACGCGTCTGTCAAACGCGAAATTTAACTGTTCAATCTTAGATTAAATTTTCACAGATATTATTTAATTTTATTGACACAAACAATTTTATAAAATATATCTCCAAATTAAATAATTAAACTATATTTTTAAACATAATTTATATAAAGTATATTTAAAAATTAAATAATAAAATAAATGGCTAAAAACTAGGGCTGTTACATCTGCCATGTATGCTTGCTTCTCCTTAGTGTGAGTCAGGGGGCTATCACTGTAGAAAGAGGTGGAGTGGGATGATTTGGGTTCCTATTCCTTTTATCCTTTATGTTCCTTTGGTATGTTTGATAGTTGATTTATTGCTCACTAAGACTGTTGTCTGACTCAAGGTTTTATGTCTCCTCTTATTACCTTGGGTTGTTCATCCATGTTTTGGGATGGGCAGACTAGGTGACAGGTGGCAGGTGCTGATCTTAGTGGCTCACGCTGATGATGACGAAGACGAGCAGGAGGCTTTACATATTATTTTCATATTCTATGTACTGGATATTCCGCTGATTGTTGATTACTCTGAGTGCTATGTAGTGAGGCTTCTTGTATTCATGATTCAGACCATGTATAAAGCTATTATGATTAGATGATGATATTCTGTTCTATGGGAGCTTCACTATATTATATTTCTCTATTGTATTTTATCCATGCGCTGTGAGTTTTACGATAGAGTCTGCGATGTTTATTTTACCCTTGGCAGTCACTCATGGCTGCCTGGCACACTTTCAGCGCACCATTCCCTTGTTTCCGTGCAGGAGTCATGGGCGGTCGTCACATTTGGTATCAGAGCTTTGGTTAATCGATTTTAGCCAACGCTTGCTGACGTAACTACGTAAGAGAGACGTAATTGTATTTTGATGGATGATTACTATATATATATTATAGTAGCTTAGAAGGATTTGAACTCCTTGTGCAGTTGTTTCTCAAAGGTGTTCTAATCATTCCTTTTTGTAGATATTAAGGATGAGTCGAAGAGGGAGACCAGCTGCCAGGGAAGGTCGTGCTGCTGATGGAGTTGCTGATTATGGAGCTATGTTCGAAGCGATGATGACTTCGATCATGAGAAGGATACCAACTCCAGGGTCAGCGGTAGATGTTGGAATTCAAGTTCAAGCTCCAAAGCCAGTGGATTTTGCTAAGTTGTGCAAGGATTATACTGCTCTTGGAGGAAAGGTTTTCTTGGGGACAGAGTCAACCATTGAAGTCCAAAGATGGATGGATGCTTGTAGAAGGATCTTTGGTGACTTGGGAATTGAGGATGCAACTAAAAGGAAGCTTGCATCAAGACAGCTTCAAGGAAGAGCTGCTGATTGGTGGAACTCTATCACCATAGATACTCCGGAGGAAGAGATTACTTGGGTGCAGTTCCAAGCTAGATTTGAAGCCAAGTTCATCTCTACGGCTCAGAAGTCTGTTTTGTTCAAGAAGTTTGTTGAGCTCAAGCAAGGTGGAAGATCGGTTCTTGAGTATGTTTCTGAATTTGAGGCTTTGTCCAAGTATGCCAGATCGTATATTGATTCTCCCTATCAGAAGAATGAGAAGTTTGTGACCGATTTGGATGCTTATCTTGGAAGACAGTTGGTGGATCATCTGGACGATCCGTTTGAGAAGCTTGTGGAGAAAGCTCTCAGGCATGAGAGTTTGTTTCCTAGGGAGAGTTCTGTTGTTGCTGCAACCAAGGAAGGGTTTAAGCCACAGAAGGGTGGAAACAAGAAGAGGAAGCAACAACAACAGAAGGGTAAGGATGGCCAGAAGAAGCCGAGGGGCAAAATGACTTGCTATAATTGCCAGCAGAAGGGCCATCTCTCCAAGGATTGTAGGAATCCAAAAGCGCCGGCGAAATGCCACAACTGTGACAAACCAGGGCATTTCAGGAAAGATTGTCCAGAACCGAGGAAGGACAGGCAGATTGTGCAAGCTTATGCTTTGGGAGCTGTGCCGTCGTTTTCAAAAGCTCTTACTGCTGAAGAGAAAGGGAAGAGTGTGGTGGTTCAAGGTACTCTTTCCATTTGTGGTGTTCCAGTTAGAGTGTTGTTTGATACTGGAGCGTCGCATTCTTTTGTTTGTGATGATCTTGTAGGCCGGTTAGGTTTGGAACCGGATATTGTTGATAGGCCATTGGTTGTGACTAATCTAGTTGGGGGTTCGTCATGTTTGTGTATGATATGCCGTGGTCTAGTTGTGATGAGTCATGATTGCTCTTTTGTTTGTGATTGTTTTGTTCTGAACTATGCGGGGTTCGGAATTATTTTTTTGGTATGGACTGGCTTAGGAAGTATGCGGCAAGGATTGATTGTGAGAGGCTAGAGGTGACAGTCGGGAATGTGGAAGGGCGAAAGGTTGTGATACGATGTAAGCATGAGGAAGGCGTCTTCATGAGCTTCATGTATTCGCTGGTTGTTCCACGGGATGGACTGTCATCGGTGCCTATTGTGAATGGATTTGAGGATGTCTTTGACGAAGTCAAAGGATTACCGCCGCATAGGGAGATCGAGTTTCGTATCGATCTAGTTGAGGGAGCCAGACCTGTTGTAATGCCTCTTAGGCGGATGGCGCCTAGGGAGCAACAAGAGTTGAAGGTGCAAGTTGATGACCTTTTGCGGAAAGGATTCATTCGGCGTAGTGTGTCCGAATGGGGTGCACCAGTTGTGTTCGCAACCAAAGCGGATGGATCGTTGAGGTTGTGTGTTGATTATCGTGAGCTGAATAAGGTGACTAAGAAGAACAAGTATCCATTGCCGAGAATAGATGACTTGTTTGATCAGCTTCACGAGGCTAAGGTGTTCTCTCAGATGGATTTGGCAACGGGATTTCACCAGTTGGGAGTGGCTAAGGATAGTGTGCCGAAGACTGCTTTTAGGACACCATCCGGTTTTTATGAGTGGCTGGTAATGCCGTTTGGATTGACTAATGCACCAGCATATTTTGTGGATCTTATGAATAGAGTGTTCAGAGATCAGTTGAACAAGTTTGTACTTGTGTTCGTGGATGATATTCTGATTTACTCCAGAACTGAGGAAGAGCACAAGACGCACTTGCGTATTGTTTTGGAAATCTTACGGAAACATTAGCTGAAGGCTAAGTTTTCGAAGTGTCACTTCTGGAAGAGTGAAGTGAGATTCTTAGGCCATGTTATTTCTGGAAATGGAATAGCGGTTGATCCCGCTAAGGTGGCAGCGATCCAGGATTGGGTTAGACCTAAGAATGCATCTGATGTGAGAAGTTTTCTTGGATTAGCAGGATATTATCGTCGGTTTATCAAGGACTTTTCCAAGATAGCTGCACCGTTAACAGGATTGACGAAGAAGAATCAGGTATTCAGTTGGGATGCTAAGTGTGAGCAAGCCTTTGGAATCCTGAAAGAGCGACTGACGAGTGCTCCTGTTTTGGTTATTCCAAGTGGGAATGATGAGATGGTGGTTTACACCGATGCATGTGGTACTGGACTTGGGGCAGTGCTGATGCAGAAGGATAGAGTTGTTGCATATGCAAGTCGACAACTGAAGCCACACGAGAGGAATTATCCGACTCATGATTTGGAGTTAGCGGCGATTGTTTTTGCTCTGAAGATGTGGAGACACTATCTATTGGGAGTTCGATTCGAGTTGTTTACAGATCACAAGTCGTTGAAGTATCTTTTCTCCCAAAAGGATTTGAATCTTCGGCAGCAACGATGGTTGGAGTTTTTAGCATCATATGATTTTGGTATAGCTTATACTCCGGGAAAGGGTAATGCTGTAGCTGATGCGTTGAGTCGAAGACATGCAGGATTGGGAGCCATGTTTTCGGAATGGAAGAGTCTCGAGTATTTAGCTGGATTTGATTTCAGGCCTAGATGTGAATTGGAACCTGAGATGTCGGCAAACTTATCGATAAGGCCTACTCTTGTGGAAAGAATTGGCGAGAGCCAAAAGCGAGACGATAAGCTTGTCAAGATTATCCATGATTTGGAATCTGGATTGGACCCAGAGAAGGATAAAAGATTCGAAGTCGATCGAGAGGGTTGGCTTCGTAAGCAAGGACGACTAGTTGTTCCCGATATCGACGAATTGAGAGATGAAGTTCTGAGGGAAAGTCATCACTCGAAGTTGACGATTCATCCAGGTGGAAATAAGATGTATCGGGACATGAAGAGAACCTACTACTGGGAAGGTATGAAGAAGGATGTTGGAAATTTTATTTCCAAATGTATGAACTGCCAGTTGGTGAAAGCAGAGCAGAAAAAGCCCAGTGGATTACTTCAGCCATTAGAGGTTCCTATATGGAAGTGGGAGCAAGTGTCGATGGATTTTATCGATGGCCTACCTAAAACCAGAGCAGGGAATGAAGGGATTTGGGTCATAGTAGATTGGTTGACCAAGAGTGCAAGATTCATTCCTGTTCGATCGACTAGGACTGCATCGAAGTTGGCTGAATTGTATGTTAAGTGGATAGTTCGATTCCATGGTATTCCGAAGATTATAGTGAGCGATCGAGATCCATTGTTCACTAGTGGATTTTGGAAGAGCTTTCAGGAAGTTTTGGGAACCGAGTTGTGTTTGAGTACAGCTTATCATCCCCAAACAGATGGTCAGACTGAGAGAGTCAACCGAGTTTTGGAAGATCTCTTGAGAGCGTGTGTCTTGGATTTCGGAGGATCATGGGAAGATCATCTTCATTTAGTGGAATTTGCGTATAATAACAGTTATCAGTCGAGTATTGGTATGGCACCATATGAGGCATTGTATGGAAGACCGTGTAACTCTCCGACATGTTGGTTGGAAACTGGAGAAAAGCTGATACTTGGGCCAGAGATGATTCGACAGACTTCGGATTGTATAGAAATCATTCGGCAACGAATGAAGCCAGCCCAAGATCGTCAGAAAAGTTATGCCGATAATCGTCGTAAGGATTTGGAATTCGACGTGGGTGATATGGTTTTTGTGAAGATTTCTCCATTGAAGAATGTTATTAGATTCGGGAAGAAAGGAAAATTGACTCTGAGATTTGTTGGACCATTCCCGATTATCGAGCGAATTGGAAAGCTCGCTTATAGATTGGAGTTACCGGAAAAGATGGCGGGTGTGCACAATGTTTTTCATGTATCTTATCTACGGAAGTATGTGCACGACTCAAATATGGTGGTTTCTGCTGATAGCTGTGAAGACTTGGAGGTTGATCCGGTGGTTACGAGACCTCGTAAGCCGCTTCGTGTTGTTGAAACCGACACGAAACAGCTTAGGAGGAAGACGATTACGTTGCTCAAGATACAATGGAGTGATGATGTTAACGACTGTACGTGGGAGGAGGAAGAGAGGATGAAGGCAGCTCATCCTGAACTCTTCGAGGTATGGCCCTAAGGTGTCGTGACATCTCATGAATTTGTAGCTTGTTCTAATCTTAGAATTCTGCATGCTAGGCTAGAATTGGATGCATGGTTTGTTGATTGCTATGGATGGTAGGCATGCGGAATAGTTTTGGTTGCTGTTGTTTGCTTGGAATTTCGGGGGCGAAATTCCTAAGGGGGAGAGAATGTAACGACCCATATTTTACGTGTCGATATATCGTAGAATTTCTAGGTCGTTAGTGTTGTTTAAGTCGTCCTTAGCCTAAGTCGTGTGGAGGTTAGACTGTATGGAGAAGTTAACTCGAGTAGAGGCTAACTCGTAGACGACATAAGGAAGTGACCGACCTATAGAGCTTGACCGAGTTAAGATAGTTGCCGAGTTAACGACTCATAGGACCTGGCTGACCTAAGAGTTAATGGGTTAAGAAGTGGGCGGGTTACGAGTTAAGGTTGTTAGCGAGTTAGCATAACTAGTGAGTTAGGAGATAGTGGAGTTAATGACCTAAGGGGTTAGGTCGTATGGTTGTTAGGTCGGAGGGGTTTTGGAGCGACCTAAGGAAGATACCGGGTTAGCGAGTTGGTGGTGAACGAGTTAGCGACTTAGTAGTTCTGACCGAGTTAAGGAAGCTAGGTCGAGTGGTCCTTCTAAGTCGTAAGTCGTTACGACTTAGTTAGGTCGTAGAGTAGATAGCTCGTTATGTTTTAGGTCGTGAAAACCCAGTGTGTTAAGTCGCTTGAGCGACTTAGTGTAAAGTCGCGTAGCTTTGGGACCGTTAGATCGTGTAAGCGACTTAGTTAACCCGCGCTTTTGTTTAGGTCGTTGGATAGGCCTTGTGTGGGGTGAGTTAGGTCGGCAGCGACCTAAGTTAGGTCGGGGAGATTCTTAGGTCGGCAACGACCTAAGACCGAGCGAGTTAACTCCGAGCGAGTTAAGACCTGACCGAGTTAGGGGGCGACCAGCCTATAAATACGTGACCATTTCTTCACTTTTTGGCACCGGATTTTGAAGCAACGAAGTGCTGCCATTTTGAGAGCTCGACTACAACATTTCTTCATCTTCTTTTCTCCATTCTAATCTAGTTCCAACATCCATCCAAGATTGAAGATCCAAGAGTCAAAGTTGAAGATCTTCATCCAACGAAGCTAGATTCCATCGTTTCAAGCAAGATTTCGACGAATCAAGCTTGAATCCTTGCTGTCCAGATCTGAAGTGATTAGTTTTTGAAGTGTTTGGGTGATTCGGTGAGTGGTGGTTATCTCTCACGCGGACCCAAAGGAGTATATTGGATTGGTGGTTTGTTGAAGTGTTGTAGATAGTGATTTTATGCATACTTCTTTAGATCCAAGTGTAGATCCATTACTTATGAAGATGTTTACTTATGCAAGTTCATTTATCAAGTTGTAGAGACAAAACCCATGATTTATATATGTTAGATCTATGCTAAAAACCCTTGATTCATGTATGATAGATCCTTACCCATTTATTTACGAAATTGCCATTTTAGTTATAAATGCATATTTAGATCTTGATTGACTACTTATTTGGATTAATGTTTGCCTTGTTTGATTGTTGTAAATAAGTTATCTAGTTGATAGATTTGGACAAGTATGGTCAAAGACGATTCAAAAGCTACGGAAGAGGCTCTTGAATAAGGAAAGCTGCTTGCGGCATATGAAGCGGATGTTGAAGCTCATATGTATGAATTAGATGATGTTGAGATGGGACTTTGCCATGATGCGATTAGGCAAGCCATGATGTTGAGATGGGACTTTGCTATGATGCGATAAAGCGAAGCATGATGTGAGATAGCCTTGGTTTAATCCAGACGGGATCATCCCAAGCATGTTGATAACTCGATGATGCGATTCGAGTTGGTTGATAATGGTTAGCTTGAGAGGCGCTTGAGCTAGTATGAAAATAGTCGTCGAGGAGGATGACTAGGAGGCTATGATCTCATCGTTGTTGAAGGTTCTAGCATGCTCAAAGCAAGAGTACGTTGGAACGGGCTGCGACGACGTTCCAAGCACGGGTTGCGACGACGTGCTAGTACTCTGGGTAGTTGCGAAAATTCCTAGGCTCGGGCTGCGACGACGTGTGGAGTTATGTCTAGAACCGGGGGTTACCATTAGTCCTTGACAAGTGGTCATTCAACTAACGGTGAAATCAAGGCAATGATAACAGTGATAGCCAGAGTCATGGATGTTTGGACGTTTGGTTGTATCATCATTCGGTCTCAAGAGCGGTGTTTTCTAGGTGCTTATCTGATCTTGGTTTAGGCCTTGGGGGTTTGTATTTGGAAAACATCGACCTTGACTCGAATGATTATTGCTTTACTTTAATTGTCTGCCATGTATGCTTGCTTCTCCTTAGTGTGAGTCAGGGGGCTATCACTATAGAAAGAGGTGGAGTGGGATGATTTGGGTTCCTATTCCTTTTATCCTTTATGTTCCTTTGGTATGTTTGATAGTTGATTTATTGCTCACTAAGACTGTTGTCTGACTCAAGGTTTTATGTCTCCTCTTATTACCTTGGGTTGTTCATCCATGTTTTGGGATGGGCAGACTAGGTGACAGGTGGCAGGTGCTGATCTTAGTGGCTCACGCTGATGATGACGAAGACGAGCAGGAGGCTTTACATATTATTTTCATATTCTATGTACTGGATATTCCGCTGATTGTTGATTACTCTGAGTGCTATGTAGTGAGGCTTCTTGTATTCATGATTCAGACCATGTATAAAGCTATTATGATTAGATGATGATATTCTGTTCTATGGGAGCTTCACTATATTATATTTCTCTATTGTATTTTATCCATGCGCTGTGAGTTTTACGATAGAGTCTGCGATGTTTATTTTACCCTTGGCAGTCACTCATGGCTGCCTGGCACACTTTCAGCGCACCATTCCCTTGTTTCCGTGCAGGAGTCATGGGCGGTCGTCACATGAAAAGACAAAACACTCGAGTCAGGACTAAAATATCCTTATGAAAGTTAAATCAATCATAAATAAATATGAGTGTAACGGCGTAAGAGATGTTTACGGGGTTTGACATCTCCTATCCAGTGTCAACGTGCGTGCAATAACTCAAGAGATGTTACGGGATTTTCCATCACTTAAGGATCCGTTAAACTATCTACTATGTAGTAATATACGCTAAGTAGATAATGTCTATCAGTAATATAAAGTATCAAAATAGCGTTAAGGCGTTACCATAATCCCCTTTAACACATTTTACATTCCCAAAAGCATATACAAGACCGTAGTTTCCCCAAAACCGGAAGTCACCAGAGGGCAATCCATATACTCAAGGTACAAATCAAAACGTAGTGGTCGCGAATAGGATAATCAGCATGACAAGGTACATGAGGCGATACCAACTAGGATACTAGTAGTTGCGTGATCCAGACTGATGTTGGGCATAGCCAGCAGCTACCCCAACACCGCGAAACAACACTCCGAAATCAAGGGGTGCACCCAAATCGCATCACAAATGTAATAGATATGGTATCGAAGAAGTGTGTCCGCTAGAGGTGGCGAACCTCAATGGCCCGGCGCGGCTCCTATTTTAGTCATGTCAGGGGTCATCCAATATCGTTCTCTTTCTTCAGTCAACGCGTTCACCAAACCATCCACTTCATTCTAGATCAACACTCCGCGTATAATAGTTATTAAAGTGGTGTTCGGTATCGACAGAGAGTATGTCCATATCCGATCCCAGTCTCTTTAATAACTACGTATTATTACACCGTTGGCTCTTTTACATTTCAAGTTGATTCATAATTGATATCGAAATATCATATTCGTTTCAAAAATAAAATCCATTTCAAATACCACCGTAATTGTAAGATTTCGTTTCAAAAATCAATTTTCGCATCAATATCTCATTTTGATTTCAAAATCATTTCGAATTTTAATTTAGGTTGCAACTTCATTTAATCCAATTCGTATTCAAATTCAAGATTTACACATAAACATTTCACCCTATTGACCAGTTTGGAATTTTAGAAAATAATTTTAAGTAGTTTAAAAGTAGTTTTAAATAATTAAAATAGTTAAAATACTTTAAAATCTTAAAATGGATTTGAAATAGATAAATTTGTTTAAAATAATTTAAATTGGGCTAAGTAGATTTAAAATAGATTAAAATAGTTTAAGTATTCAAAATGGTTCATATAACAGAGAAATTTGGAAAACAAAATAAAACAGCTTCAAAACCAACCCATTTCAATTTATAACTTCCCAATTCAAATCAATTCCAATTTTCATTCTACCGATTCAATTTCGATTTTAATTCAAATCAATGTCAACTTTGACTTCAAATTTATTCAATTTTATATTCACTTTCAATTAATTCAATTTCAATTTATATCGATTTGGAGCTTGATTTTTCCAAATATCAATTTATAATACTTAACAAAATTTTCCAATAATATTCAAGTTTAAATCCAATTACAAATATGATTCAATTTCAAGCTCGATTTCAAAATATCATTTTTATATCGCTTTTACTTAGTAATATTCAAAGCTCGAATTGAGGTTAAATCTTTAAACAAATCAATTTTCGACATTCAATCATATCCAAATTTCAAATCTAAAGTCTCAACTTAATTATTTAATAAAATTCCTTTAACCAAAATTTATTTCAACATTCCAAACTAAATTTTCGATGAATTTAATTTCTATAAATCGATTTCAATTTATAACTTTTAAATCAAAACATTTAAATAGATTTCAAATCGCCGATTTCAAAATTATTAATTTAGCCAATTCAGTGTCCGTATAAAATTTTCTATCCTATAGCCAAGTAGTTATTTATTTCAATTAAATGTCAGGGATGAGTATATATTACTTAAATTAAATCACAGTATCATACGTATGCATAACAGGATATATATATAAGCAAATAAACATCCAAACATTCAATTATCAACCAATAGCATCCATCAAAATACATCATCCAATAAACAATACAATTCATGGCAGTTTCATAGTTATCAATGTCAGGTAATTTAATCGCAATTCAATTTTTAACTTCAATTTAACTGTCAATTTAATTTTTCAACGGTTAATTTAAATGACAAGCTATATGACAATTAAATTTTTATCAAGCAACGACAAATAAAATCATAACACTTTATAATATCAAATTTAACTAGCATAAAGATATTTAGTACGGTGTGAGCGTTATAAAACACTCACCTTGATTTCAATGCAGTTCCAGCGTTTTATTTCGAATAAAATTAAACGAGCGTTTAATTTTATCCGAAATTTCCACTAGCTCCAAATGACTCCAATCCAATTGCATCGCGAAGCATTCGCGAACACGATCCCAACGCACTTCGTCTCGTCAGTTTTCGATCTCGTATGAAAGAGATATCACATTTTAAACTTCAACGAATTTTTATATAATTTAATTACAATTTTATTTTTCAATTTCAAACCTATACAAACGCAGCCGTTGATTTTTTTGTTCGCACCCATCAGAACCGTGCACGAATGCCTCTTCCCCAACGCAAAACTTCCCAGGTCTTCATGAACGAGAGAACCCATACAAGCCGTCCTAAACCCTAATTGCCACGGCCAATTCATGCGCTTCCACCATGATCAAGTTACGTCATTTCGAAGACCACGCCATAAGCTATCTTCGGCCCCAGACCGGTCTTGCTCGACCTTCATCCGTGCACGCGAGACGAGATTGAATGGCAGACAAACGCGCCCACCTAGCTCCCTCCTCGTTGCACGAAAACTCATCTCCACCGTTGATCGCATAGAGCTCGTGGAGATCTACAATCTTCTAGTTGAAGCCTTCTGGACATAATCGATGGATTGGAAGAAAATTGAGGAGAAGGATCGTTGTTTTTCGGCCATTAATTAATATGAACGGCGGTTGTAGAGAATTTAGGTTTCTCTTGTTTTTTTTTTAGAATAAAGGGCTATTTATAGGAAACGACGAATATTATTTATCCGGCTTTTCCCAACTCCAAATTTCACGCGGTAACTAACATTCCTAGGGTTTATCCCGCGTTCCGGACACAGTGGAACAGGTTTCGGAAGCTAATTCGATCGTCTGTGCGAGATATGGAATTAAACGATCGATTTAAAATTAAACCGATTAAACGATTTTCCAGGCGTTTTAGCTTGCACCGAACAAACGATAAATCCAATTGACACGAAATTTGAAATCTTACAATAATATCACATTACGGATCCGATGAAACTGGTTTCGTCGAAATCCGAGACCGTTTGAAAAATGACTATTTTAACTCGCCAAATTAATATTAAAACAATTTCGACGCGTTTCGAGCTGCCACGGTCAACCGACAACTCCGATTGCCACGAAAATTGAAATCCGATAATAACTAACTATTACGGATCCAATGGAACTAGTTTCATCCAATTCTGAGACTGTTCGAAAATTGGCTATTTTTCAGTCGCTAATTAAATATTAAAATATTCCATTTTCACAAATAAATTTTGAATTCAGTTTTAAAAGTTCTATAACATCACTATAACTCCAACATGATAAAATAAAATTTTACAAATCATTTTTTAATCATATTAAACCCGTTATTCAATTTATCCACTAAATTTCAATTTTAAAATCTTATTAACTCTATTAAAATCCAAATATAACTTACATTCACTTTGGAAACCAATTTGAGTCACATTAATTCAATTATTCAATAAGTTTTAAATATTTAATTTAAACAACTTACCTGTTCAATATTCAATATTTTATTTTAAATAGATTTTACTTATCAATCAATTACTCTATTATACCCAACGAATTCAACATTTATTATCCTATTCAACATCGATTGCAAAGGAATTCACTAAGTCGCATTCATTTTCATTACTTGGATAATTATTGTTGCAATTCGTCCCAGTTATTATTATTCTAAACAAATTACAAATTTTTTTCTAACACCAAATCATGAAATCTTATTAAATTAGCTATTTTAATTATCAATAATTTACGGGTCGTTACAGTAACCCCGGGTGTAGATGCGAACAATGGCGGTTCCATGGTGTAATCGAGGGGCATGGAGGCCTATAGTTTTTTATGGATTTCGCCGGGATGGCGACTTAATCATCGGGCTAACAACGACCACGAAGGGGGTGATGATTTCCAGAGCATTCTCACAAAAAATGTTTTCTACATTTTCACAAAATGTTTTCTATGTATTTCCACTGGGTGCTGAAAATGGGCCTACTAAGTACTTATAGATTTTCAGTCCTACGCCTGATCAACGTATGGCCGAATTTGTATGAGAACAAGGATGGACTTATTGAGACATCGAGTTATAAAAGTATTTTTATAAAGCTAATTTGGTAATATTATGTATATTTTAAAGTGTTTTGAAACTTTATAATAATAAGAATAGAGGGTTAAGAATGTTTAAAGGTTAATTCAACTGATAATTCACGGTATAATCTAAAATTCTTTCTTTGTTCCTTTTCGAGGACGAAAAGATTTAAAAGGGGAAGGAATGTGACGACCCGAATTTTTGGATGTCTGATAATCGAATAATTAACCGGATTAAACATTTGGAATATTAATTTTGTAAGTCAAATAGATGAGTTCTGGTATGTAAGGTATTTGGATATAAATTGGTTTAAAAACTATAATAAATGTTGAATTACAAAATCGCTGGAGATGATAAATCTTATAGTAAATAAATAAATAATATATTTAACCATTTAATTCAATATAAAATATCCATAAATATATAAATACATATATACAAGCTTTATATTATATATGAGTATATATATGCCTATGGAATAAAATGTAGGGAGTTTGTAAAAATATGTATGGATGTATATAATATCAAAAATACACATAAGTAAAGTTGTGACAAAACTGGGATTTTGGCAATATTAATTTGATAATATTCTAGTACAATAATTTAAATTTGCAAAAATTATCATTTCAAAGCAAATAAAATATGCTTGCTATTTTGCTATTATTCATATATACTATGGTTTGTGAATAAAACTATGATTTGAAATTCAAAGTAAATATATTAGAATAATTTAGATTTGAAACTCTACATTTTAGATACTAGTATATGCACTTGGTTATTGATTTAAAATTTGAATAATCTTAGTTTAAAATTAAAATAAGGATAAGTATAAAAGTATATATGAAAAGAAAATATAAAATTAATGTATATAGACATTTGTAGTCTTGAGAAACACATACTAATACAAGTGTCAAATTTATTTGTTTTATATACATATAAATGTACCAATTACTCCTTTCTCTCATTTTCTTGAAATCAAACCAAAATTTTAAAAGTAGACAAGAAAAAATAAACAAACAAACAACTAGATCAAACTCTTTCAAATCTCAAATATACAAAGCTAGATTCAATTCAAGACTCAACTAAAAGTAGATCAAGCTTCCAGGTCAAAATCTAGATTAGTTGTTCCCAGTTTTTCAAATCATTCTCTGTTCAAACATTTTAAGGTGAGTAAAAATCATTTCTTTTAAACCAAATTCTCTTTATATGACTGAGCATGTAAAATACGATTGTAGAAATAACTTGAATATGATTTGCATGGATGAAATGAAGAGTGTTCTAGGTATATAGGTTGAGATACTATGTGCATGCCTTTGTGTGAGTATGCATGTTTCTGTTTTGTTCAATAGACCCAAAAACAAACCAAAATTTAATTTCTCTTCACTCAAGCAAGTATAGGTTATGATGTCTATAAGAAATCTGTTTGTATTAACAAAATCTTATTTTTAAAAATGTTTTCAAGTGAAACTAGTAAGTATATTTATATGGGAAAATGAATTCACAGCGAAATAAAAAACATGTCAAAAATTAATTGAGAAAATTACATGTTTCTCATACATGATTGAATTTGTTTTTGAAATTGATAATTTTTAGTGAGAGTTTTGTGATTTTTAAGTATGTTTTTGGGAGGGAATTTTAAAATGATCGGAATTGGGTTTTAGTTCATTGTGGTGGCGCGATGAGGCAAATATAGGGTTTTGGTTCGAGTTTTGGTCGAGGCTATTTTTCTAGCAATGGCGATGTCGTAGTGGGATTTGAAGGCTACGGTACAAGGGGAATAGGTGGAGAGGAGAGCGGTAGAGTTTCTGGTGAAACGGTGTGGCCTTTGATGGTCGGAGATGGTGGCACGGGATAGGGTAGGATGTTGGTTGTTTCTACAGGTGGTGGTGATTTGTGCGTTTTCGTTTTTGGTGGCATCGTGGAATACTATGGGGTCATGAGGGTTACGCAGGTCGAAAATGACTTGGAAGCGAGGTCGGAAGTGGTCGACAACTCAACACCATTGTGTGCACGTGCACATGCGAATAGTTTCATGCAGGTAGGAATTAGAGAGGAAGGTAAATTAGAAGGAACGAAATGAGGAAAGGAAGAAAGGTAGGGGAAATCTAGGTTATGGGTTTTGGGCCGATGGGCTTACGTTCTTTTGAAATTTTTTAATATAATGTTTTTAAGTAAATTCAAAATCAATTACCTTTAAACTATTTTCTTTTAAGCCCTAAGACTCTCTGATTTTGTAAATGTAGGAACAAAATTTGTTAACTCAATAATCACATGTTAATACCCTTATTTGAATATAAATTTGAGAATTAATTAGTTGTGGTTAATATAAATAAGAGGATTAAACTTTTAATAAATTAAAAGCCTTAGGTTAATTATACATGTAAATAAAATGGTTGTAATTAAGTATATGGTCAAGGAAAATAAAATGTTGTAAACCTTTAATAAATGGAAATACTTAAGTTATTTTACATGTTAATAATTTTCTAATTCCAAATATTTAAAGTGAATAAAATATAAATATAAATGGTTGTAATTAGTCAGTGACAATTAAGTAGGATTTATAAGTAATTAATTTATTCTCTTTTAAATAAATTAGAAATTGTGTGAAAGTTAATCTTGCCTATGAATGGTTAAAATTGGATTGAATGTTTGAATTGCTTTAATATTTCAAGTATGTTAATTATGATATTCTGCGATATGAGATATCGTTGATTGAACTGTTGATAAATGTGAGACATTTGTTTAAATAGATATCTGTGATGGAAATTTCTGTGAAATATGACATTCTGAATTTAAATTGAATTGTCTTTACTTAAGCAACTTGGCTTAAAAGATGGTATTGGATTCGAAGAGATCAGGGTCGGATTTCAGCGATATCCGGAACCACTTCGATTAGTATCTACTATAATTCTTTATAGATTTGATTATAGAATCAAATAGGCTGGAATGGAATAAATTATGTAAACTGGACCATTGAAACTAAGTGACGGTACTTAGATATATTATTTTGTGGGAAAAATGTTTGGCTATAGCAGGATAAAACTCGCAGTGATGAATGAGTTACCTGGGTTTTAAAATAAGCTTTACAATTTAAGTATTTCATATTAAATGGGTTTACTCACGCTGATTTGCAGCTTGACTCGGGTGTTACTTTAATGTAATGCTCGGGTCAGACCGAGTATTATAGATTTTCAGGTTGGGACGTTCTGGAGCTCAGGAGGCGAGCTAGATGGCAAAGACGTATTGATTATTACGCTGTGTATTAGAGACTGTGTAGTCTCTATTTAGGGACAAGTTAATTATAACTGTCTAGTTTATTGTAAATGATTGTACACTGATATATTGTATGTAAATTGACGTTTATAGGTTTCTTTGTGTAAACGCTGTTATTTGATATTATATTTGGTTTCGTTGTGATTGTGAGATTCTGTGCTTTGTTTTCTGTTTCTTCTTCTACCGTTTTTTCTTCCTTCCCTAACAATCTAGAATTTTCGGCGTTCTATTGCTCGGCACTTCCTTAGTGAACGTATTAGTGTCAAATTTTCGGGTTGTTACAATTAGATGGAATGATTTGTGTCCGTCTGATTCTATTATTGATCCGTTTGAGTTAGATAATCCTTTTACTAAAGAGGAAATTAGAAAAACTATTAATGACTTGCCAAGTGATAAATCCCCAGGCCTAGATGGGTTCTCAAGTTTCTTTTATAAAACTTTTTGGGATGTTTTAAAACTTGATTTAGCTAATACGTTTACTGATTTTTATAATTGTAATTTGCAATTAGGTAGATTTAATTATGCAAATGTTATTTTATAATACAAAAAAGTAGGAGCTAAAAACTTAATGGATTTTAGACCTATCTCTTTGATTAACTGTTCTGTTAAAATTATTTCCAAAGTTCTAGCTAATAGACTTAGTATAAGAATGAATGATTTAATTGATTGTTCATAATCGGCTTTTATTAAAAGGAGAAATATCACTGATGGAGTGGCTATTATTCAAGAATACATTAATCGCTGTTGTAAGAACAATATAACTTGTGCGATTTTAAAACTGGACTTCGCAAAATCTTTTAATTCGGTAGATTGGGATTTTCTTGTTGATATCTTTCATGATAGAGGTTTTGGTCATAGATGGATCAGCTGGATTATGAATTTTCTTAAAACTGGTAACTCTAGTATTATGGTTAACGGTATATTAGGAAAAATATTCAATCTAAGCGAGGTTTAAGGCAAGAGGATGCTTTACTGCCTTTATTATTTAACTTAGCCGATGATGTTTTTGCTAAGATTATTAAAAGAGCAGTTGACAACGGATCACTAGGATGTGTAGGCAATGACGTACCGTGTAATGGTATATCAGTCCTCCAATTTGCTGATGATAGCTTGCTTTTTTCCTCCCATTTATCTAGACATATTATCATCCTTAGGTTTATTTCATATAGTTTTAAACTTCTATCGAGTTTAAAAATAAATTTTGATAAAAGTTCCGTTTTAGTTTTAAATGATTTTGAAAAAGTTGAAAACTTTGTAACATTCTTGAATTTTGAATAAGTTTAATTTGACAATTAATTTAATTTTTGGAATAAAATTGAGAATAAATGTGAATTTTTCCAAATTTAATCAGATATTTGTATATATTTTTTTTAAATTGAATTGTGAGATTGAAAATTCAGAAATAAACATTTTGAATAATGTATTAATTATAAGTCTAATTGTGAATTAAATTGAGAATTTCCTAAACAAATGAAAATGTATTTTTGTATATGTAAATAGATGTAAATGAATGTGATATTTCAAAGTTAAATAGGGTATGTATTGTAAATAGAAATTTTAATTTGAAAGTTTAATAATTATATTGGAAATAAAATATGTGTTTTATAAAATAGATTGAGAATAAAACTTGAAATTTAGATCAAAAATTAAATAATATGTATGTTTATTTATGTATATAAATGGATTTTTAATTGAAATTTGATTTAACAAATAAATTAAGATTTGAAAAGCTAAAATTCATGTAATCTAATATATATGTATACCACATGTAAATAGATAATCCATATAAACAAATAAAACTAAACATAAAAGAATAAAGGTTTAAAAACAAAATTTATAAAATTATTTAAAAGAGGGATATAAAACAAAGTTATAAATTAATTTTTAAACAAGGTTAAATATACAAAATACCTATATGTTAACAAGTGTTAAATTTATATAATGTGTATAGACAGGTGTTAACATGTTTTAACAAGTGGCAAAGAGGAATGTTCTTTTAAATTGAATTTGTATAAACATGTCTTAAAATAAGAAAATAAAACCTAGGCTGAAAATCAAAACCAGTAAAGCAACTCAAATTCAAAAAACTTAAATCTGGAAATGAAACAATAACCAGAAAACAAATTTGTTTCAAAACTAGTAGATCATCTTAAACCTGAAAATCCAAACCAAAACCAAAGATCGAAGATCAAAACAATTTTCAAAACCTGGGAAGAAAATCAAAGCAGTAAAACTAGTTTAAAATCTGAAGCAAGATGAAAACCAGGGAACAAGAATCAAATGTAGATTCAACTTAATTCCGGATTCAGCAAATCAAAATCAAAGACCAGAGTTTCTCAAATCTGGAAGTAAACAAAGCTTCAATCAAAGTTCAAGCCAAAGTAAAGAAGGAAAAATTAAAAATCTGCAAAAAAGAAAAAATTCAAGCCTGAACAAGCAACCACTGTTCTCTGTCTTCATCAAATAAGGCGAGCAAACATCCCCCTAACTTTACTATATCCATTGATGTTTGGATCTATATTTGATATATGTTGTGAATTACGTTTGTGATGATTGAAAACATGTCTGTACATTTAAAGTAAGGTATGAATGTTGGTTCCAGGAAAATGTGCCTCTGATTCTTTCCATCACAGAGTTGATAAACCTGTTTAGAAATGTATATCATCCACTTACAATCCAAATTAGGCTCTGATCTCTAAAAACAAAATGTTTAGAACATTGTAAATTAAATTTTAAAAATAATTTTCAAGCAAAAATATTAGTAATATTCTGGCAAAATAAAAATAACAGTACAAACTTATAAATATGTTAAAACATAATTGATACAATTCTCTGATTCAAATACATAACTTGAAGTCGCTTTGGAAATCATTAGTTTTGAAATCAACATCTCAATTTTAAGTGAAGTATTGAATGTGATTTTTGGGTTTGACTAAAACTTAATTTTGGTCGATTTCTGATGATCGGGTAACTTTCGAAAATCGAATTTTTGCATGGTGATACTAGGATGGTTATAGATTGTTGGAAAAATATAAGAAGATTTTTTAATTCACCATAGTTTGAGATTTGAATTAAACTAGGGTTTAAGCCATGGTTCAGTTAACATTAGGGAATTGATTGCCGCGTCATCAGAATGGTATCGGTTATGGGGGGATCGAAAAGGGGAGGTGCGAGGCAGCTGTAGGTTGGTCGGCGTGGGTTCCGGTGATCGAATTCGTCGGCGGCGAGGTGGATTGCTTCGTTTGGTTTTGGTTTGAGTTCGACAGAGAGTTCGATTTTTGATTTGTCGTGGTTATTGACAATTTGAGTGGTCATTTCGTCTAAGGGGATGCTCGGCGACTTAGCGAAGGTCGGAACGTTGATCTCTGATGGTCGGAGAAGATGTGCATGTGCACGCGCGAGGATATATGCATCGGGAAATAATTTAGGTTGTGGAAGACGATGATAACTCGGGTTCGGCTATGAGAAGTTGAAAATTTTACTCGAGTTTGTTCCGTGTAATCCAGATGTTTAATTTGGTAACAGGGTTCTTTTTAATTAAAGCAATGTTTAAAAAGAAAGGGGGAAGAAGGAAGGTTTTGGCTCGAAGCAATATCCGAGTAAACATGGCGATGACTCGAGTGATTGCTCGGGAAGAAACTGTTTGGGGCACGGGTAAATACCTGAAGTGGTTTTTGGGTTTGTTTTGAAAGCAGTTTTTAATCAAGTTTCCAAATTTTAAATTTAAATTAAGTTTTAAACCTTTTTCAAATTAGAACATAATTGGTTATACTAGTTTTTGAATTGTATGATTAATTAAGGAAATGTTTTCAATTATGGATTAACTTAAATTTTTTTAATCCATGTGATAAATAATAATTGATTTTAAAGGTTTTTTTTTTGCAAGGCAAGCGGGGTTATCTTGGCCCCTACCAGTTTATTGAGAATAGAAAAAAAGAAAATGATTATGAACAAGCTCATAATCACCAGAAAATGAAATAAAAACAGAAAAACCACACAAAGGCTAGCTACTAAGAAAACCACACAAAGGAAACAAGACAAGAGGTAGGTGAAAGAGGAACATAAACACATTCATGAGCTAAAGCCAAACTTCAGTCATATGACTTCTGAAGTCATAAAGGCTTTACTTCATACCATTTATGATAACATTCTTTAGGGCTTCCCATAGCTGATCCATACTCCTACTCTTATTTTCAAAACATCTTAAATTTCTTTCCTCCCAAACCAATTTCAAGTACTTCTTAAAAAAGAAGAAATAAACTATTATGTCATGCTTCCTCCACTTAGTTGATTTGCTTATCAAATCCCACTCCACTGAAGATAATCCATGCATATGATCTATATTTATTCTTTTCACCAATCTACCCCAAAGACCCATTAAGTCAGTGCATTCAAAGTATATATGAGCCACAGTTTCAGTCTGCAACTTACAAAAAACACATAGTGGATCAACTATCATACCATACTACATCAATTTACTCTTGGTGAGCAAGGCATTCATGGTAACCTTCCACATCAGCAAGTTGTCCGTGGCAAAAGAGAATCTTGTCTATAATACCTTATGCCAAACTATTTCAGGGCTTCCAGTCACATTAGCAAGGAGATCATATGTAACAGAGATTAAGTGAGGCTTTCCATTCCAAAGCATTTTGTCATTGGGAGCTATATGGTAGTTTTGAACCTGATATTTATTCCAAATAGCCCTAATTTCCGGATTACTGGTGTATGGCAGCAAAATCTTGCCATCATTCAAGTAATCTATAGCATGAGCATCCCTACTTATTCCAGTCTGAGCAATCTGGTGTGGGGTAAAAATTTTCCCAAGCAATAAGCCTTCAGCCATCCACGGTTCATTCCAGAAATTGGTAGTACTGGATTGAGAGAGAACAAATTTTATAAATGGAGAGAAAGTAGTTCTTGAGTCCACCAACTTCCTCCAAGTCCAGCTACAATTCTGGGGAACAGACATAGTCCAGAAGTTCCTTTTACCCAGATTATATTTTTTGGTCCATTCAACCCATAAGGAATCAACACCACTTAGCAAGGCATTAAAATGAGCACTAAAGGCTACTTTATCCATGTTTGCAAATTAAATATTCTAAGTCCACCTTTCTTTTTTGGCAACTCCATTTTAGCAAAGGAGCACGGGATGATTTTCTTAGAATGAATTGAGCCAGTCCAGAAAATTCTCAACATTGCATTTCTAACCATTTTCACCAGCTTAATGGGAAGAATATACACCCTAGACCAATACACCATCATAGATGAAATAACGGACTTGATGAGCACAAGTCTTCCAGCTTGTGAGAGAAATTTATTAGCCCAGCAGGACATTAAGCCATAAATTTTTGAACACAGAGGAAGGCATTTAACAGTTGTAATTCTTGAAGAGCAAAGTGGAAGGCCCAAGTAATTCATGTTATTATCCATTGATTGCAATCCAGTTATAGCAATTAAACGATTACCTTCTTCAGTAGTTATACCAGAAGTGAGAATATGTGATTTATTTGCATTCAGTTTCAAGCCAGCCATATGGTAGAATTTGTGAAGCGTAGCTATAATATTCTCCAAGGAGCTCTGATCAGGCTTAGTAAATATCATGATATCATCAGCAAATAGGAGGGATGAAATTTGTGGGGACTTACAATCAGAACGAAACAAAATATCCTTCTGCACAGAACTCTTAGACAACATAGTAGTTAAAACTTCCATAACAAGAATAAATATATAAGATGAGATAGCATCACCTTGCCTGATCCCATGTTTACTTTTGAAAAAACCAGATGTGAAGCCATTATATTTTATTGAGAAGGTGGGAGTTGAGATACAGCTGTATATCCAAGCCACATAAACATTTGGAAATCTCATCAGAGCCATTATTCTCACAATTGATGTCCAGTGTATGCTATCATATGCCTTCATTAAGTCCAGTTTTAACATGGCATTTTGGGTAGCTTGAGCACGACCATACCCTTTTAATAATTCATGAGAAATCATGATGTTGTCAAGGATATTCCTCCTTGGAAGAAAAGCAGACTGATTCCTGGAAATTAATCTTCTAAGTACAACAACAAGTCTAGAAGCTAAGATTTTTGATATACACTTATACATTACATTACAACAAGAAATTGGCCTAAAGGATGCAATAGAAGAGGGAGGGTGGACTTTAGGAATAAGTACCAAATTAGTTGCATTCACTTCCTTTAGCAGTTTGAATTTGGTGAAAAAAATATGAACTGCTTTTAAAAATTCTTTCTTGATTATATCCCAACTGTGGATAAAGAATTGAACATTGAACCCATCCGGTCCTCTACTTGATCGTCTATTCATGGTAAAAAGAGTTTCTTTTATTTCCTTATTTGTTACCTTAATGACAAGATTGTCAGCTTCCTCAGGCTGCACTTCTGGTAATTGCAATTGGGTTAGTTCTTCAATCTGGGGATTGAATTCATCATTTTTTCCTAACATATTCTTATAATAGTTAAGAAGAGCTTTGTCAACTTCGGATGGGTTAGAGTGCAGGACCCCAAACTCATCATAAATAGTTGAGATATGCTCCTTAGCTTGTTTAACCTTAATGGCTGCATGAAAATATGCAATATTGTTGTCCCCTTCAGCTGCCCATTTTTGCCTCAGTTGCTGCCTCTTCATATTCCACTCAGTTTTCAAAGCTTTATTTAACTCATCAAATATTTTCTCTTAGATTCAGCAGCTGCTGAATTAGCTGGATTGTTCATCATTATTTCTTGTGCTTCCATGAGTTTCTTCCTTAGCATAGTTGATTTCAAGGTCTCATCACCAAACTTGTTCCTTGCCCAATCTCTTAAAGCATATTTTGTAGCTCTTAATTTCCCGCAAAAAATAAACATAGGATTTCCATAAAAATTTTCAGACCATGCTTTATTTATTATATTAGTATACTCAGGTTCAAGGACCCAAGTATTATAAAATTTGAAGCTTTTTTTTCTTTTAACAACTTCTGACCCAAGGAGAATATTATAGGTGAGTGGTCAGATAAGACTGGTTGGGGGATAAAGGAAGACATTGTTGGCCAAGTGGATATGGCTTGGAGGTTAGCAAATGAGTGATCTATGTTGGTAAATGTTCTGACTCCAGTTCGACTCATGTTATTCCAAGTGAACTCAGCACCAGAAGTGGGAATAGGAAGCAAACTAGAATCCTCAATAGCTTTATTGAGACGATAAATGTCTTTTGGAAGAAAGGGGTGCCTCCAAGTTTTTCATGTAAGGAAAAACAGTAGTTGAAATCCCCAAAGACAAGCCAGGGATGGGAATTTTGCCTGAAGGCTGGTAGTAGATCAAGAAGAGTTTGCCTTGAGTTCATAGAATTGTGAGCATAAATAATAGAAAGATAGAAGGAAGAAGATGAATCATTCAGTTTGGCTTGGAAGTGCATTACTTGATCGGTACATAGTACAGAGGATAGTGTCAAAACAGATGGGTCATGAATAACCATGATTCGACCATAAGAAGCTTGATTCAGATTATGGTTAAGAGTCCGATTAGGATTAATGTGCCTAGCAGCTTTATTAGTTAGGGTTTCATTTGGTTTTGTTTCTAGAATAGCAAAAAGTGATACTTTGTGATGGTTGATGAGATACTTTACTTGATCTAACTTAGTTCGGGAATGTGCTCCTCTTATATTCCATATTGCATAGGACTACATCATTTGGTATACTCCAATGATTGATGAACTACATTTTTCATGCTCCTTGTTGAAGGAAAACCCCTATGACCAAAGATATGATCAACATTGTCATCTTTTTTAAGGTATAGACCTTTATCACTTTTCTTTTCTGCCATAGGATAGGCAGGAGTGTTTCTTGGCGATGTTGGCAGGGAGATCCAACCAGGCAAGTTGCTAGTGTATGAGTAAAAACTTGCAGTGGGGATGGTGTTTCCTTTTTGCACAGTCATGCACAAGTTAAATATTTCATTTTTTAGGGTTTCTCTAAACTGAGTTTCTGCTTGATGTGAAGTTGTTATTGTGCTTCCATTTTTAACATTCTTATCCTGAATATCACTTGGTGGTTGAGAATTTCCACCACTGGTACTGGCATTTTCATGTATAATATTGTCAGTGTGCACATGTATATCTTCCCTATTCTTACTTTGGGTCTTACTTCGAGTCATATTGTACTCTGCTTGTGGTCCACTGAATGTTTTTGGTGATTCTCTCCTGTATTTATTAATTTCCTGATCCTCTATTTCAGTGTGCACAAGTAAGTTTGTAGGCACTTGATCAACATTTACCATTAAATCAGTCTGCATATTACTTATGATTTCTCCCTCCTCCACCTGCTCTTCATTATCATAGATTACATAGCATGGTTCTTTATCACAGATTACATAGCTGGCTCAGTCTCATTTTCTTCCATCAAGACATTAAATCTATTGCTATCTTTATTGTTTTCTTCATTTATTTTTGATGGTTGCCTTTTTCCACTAAAAAAGAATGTGCTTCAGGTAACTTTATACTCTTGGCCTCATCTACTGAATTTCCTGCTCTATTTTTATGGTTTTCATTTAGCATATTTTTTTCCTTATCTCTTTTCATTTTTGTTCCCCTATTTTCAACCTTTCTCCGCTCCTGCTTTTTTTTTTGACCCTTATTAGTTTTTCATTCTCCACTTCATTCACCCTACATTCCTTACTTATTTCTTCTTTTGTTCTTGCCTTCTCTTCATAATTAAATTTCAATTTCATACACTTGTCAGTCATATGGTCAAACTCATTGCAGCATACGCATATTTCTGGCCTCCATAGGTAGTCAACTTTAACAATCTACTCTGATCCATCAAGTAACCTCACTGCAAATTCATCCAACAACTCCACTGTTGGTGAAATTTCTACCATACATTTTGCATATCCAATTCTTTCCAACCTTTTAGTTTGCTCATCCATACACATGAATGTTCCAACAGGTGAAGCAAGCCAATTAATGCCCAGGTGTGACCAAGCATATAATGGTATATTAGATAGCTTAATCCCCACAGGAACTGATCTAATCATACTACAACTGTTACCAACATTTGGATCCCATTTCATAACTATGAATATTTTGTTCCTCATAATAATTGGATCTGAAGCAATTATTTTCCCTCTATCCTCCTCACAAGACAGATTGAATAGGAACAGAAATCTTTCCGATTTGACTTTAATAGAACCCTTTAATTTCCAAACTCTTTTTAGATGAGCTATAACCGTTAGATACGAAAGAGGTTTATCAAGAAAAAATCCTACCAAGTAGTCACCCCATACTTCATTTTCTGCCTTTATAACATTCTCCGGTGGAACCAGGACTTCTCCAACATAGACCAGTGGCACTTCTACATGGGAGTGTTGCCCTGCATTTCGAGGTTTATCTTTGAAAAGGGAATTCCATTGGACAGAGGGAACTGACTGAGAAGAAGAGAAGATCTGTGAGTGGAAGTTTGATGAAGGACCATGGGGAGCAAGGGGTGGAGAAGGGGTCGCAGTAGGCAGAGGAGGGGACGAGTCAGGCGGGACAGGGTCAGGAGGTACTTGAGGGGACATGGGATGAACAGTTTGAGGGATGTTTGAAAGTATGGGAGGAGGAATGGAGGGAACAGAAGCCATTAAAAAAAGAAAAAAGCTTGTTTTAAAGGTTTATTAAATAAACTTGAATATAATTATGTAATTAATGTATTATTTTAATTTGAAACTCGATTACTTAATTAAGGGTTAATTAAGTATAGATTAGGGGTTGATTAATTATGTAATTAACTTAAAAGTTAATTTAACAAATGTGATTAATTAAGGAATAATTAATTAATTAATTAAAGTAATTAAGATTTAATTAATTACAATCAAGGGGATTAATTAATTAAGACAATTAATTAATAAATCATTAAATAAAATAGTAATTACTTAGTGAAAGTAATTAAGAGAAGATAATTAAAGGTTAAAGATTGATTATCAAATATCAAGGGTTATTAGTTTAAAGAATAATTAATTAATATGGTTAATCAATTAAGGTAATTAAATTAAGAATAATTAATTAAAGGTTAATTGACTTAAGGTGATTAAGAAAACATTATTAATTAAGGAGTAATTAATTATTGTAGTTAATTAAGGAATAATAAATCTATTAAAGATAATCAATTAAGGAAATTAATTATAATTAAGATTTAATTAATAATTAAGGATCTATTAATTAAAGTAATTAATTAAAGATTAATTAAAGAAGTTAATTAAAGGCTAATTAATAAATTAATAAATAAAGGTGGATTAATTTCTAAATTATTAGGGTAATTAATTAAGGTAAATTAATTGCTAGTTAATTTATGATTAACGATGACTAAGTGATTAAGAATGGTCACTTATTATAATTAATTATGGGTAATTAATTAATGTGATAAATTAATTTAAAGGTTAATTAATTTATGAAAACAGCTAAAGGATGATTATTAATTAAGAACTAATTAAATAAATCTTTGTAATTAACTAATGATGATTAATCAAAGAATTATTATTAATTAAAGGTTAATTAATGATTAAAGTGTAATTAATCAAAAATGTAATTAATTAATGATAAATTAACAAGGATTAGAAATTTATTCATAAGTAATTTATCTGATTTAAATAAATCAGATAATTAATTGATCTCACGCATGTATATTAGGATTCTATGGAGTGCTTTGAATTGATTGATGTCCTTGATTTGTGATAACGTGTGATGCGAATTATTTTGTTTTATGAATTGTGATGTAATTTATCCTGCGATGAAATTAATTATCTGTGATGTAATTATTATCTGCGATGAACTTATATTATTCATACATGATCTGTAAATAAAGATAAGCGTTATAGATTATACCGGTTATCGATATTTCCGTGTTTGAATTTGTAATAGTTAATGTTGTTGCACTAATTATGTGTAAAACCATTGGACTACACCATACACACACAAATATGGATTTCACGAGAAAATCAGTTAAGTCACAAATATTTGAATTTATATTTTGAAATGGTTTTAAAGTTTGAATTTTGAATCCAAATGATTTTGGAAATGAAATTGGGTTGAATTTGAAAAATAATTGAAAAGGAATTCTGAAGATAAAAGTTATTTTTAAATAACTTGATTAGTTTTAAATCTGAAATGTTTTAATTCGAGTTTAAATTCAATATTTGGAATTGAATTCAATGATTTGGAAATTTTGGTTTAAAAAGATTATACAAGTTATAAAAGGTATTTATATGGGTTGTTAAACCATTTTAAAAGTATGGTTTTGAGAATTTGAATTTAACCCAAATTTATATTTGAAAGGCCTTAGCTCATGCAAATATAATTGGGTTTTCCGAAACAAAAACAAGTGATTTCAAATAATAATAGCTTTTATATAAGGAAAGAATTTCTAAAATTTTGATGAAAAGATTTCAAATTTGAAATGAAATGGTTTTGAAAGCTATAATTGAATCTTTGTGAAAGATAGTTGAACCCTATTTTGAATTGAAGAGAATTTTTAAAATGTTGTATCTTTTATATATAAAAGGTTGTAACAGGAACTGTTATGAAAATTATGAAGGAATCTTTGGAAATTATTTTAAAAGCTATGAAATGAGTCTTTGATTTAAAGACCGGATGAGTTAATCCAACTTGAAATAGAATTGTTTTGTAAGGCTAGAAATGAATCTTTGTTAAAGATTGGTGATCCTTGTTTTAAATTGAAAAGCGGTTTTAAAAGTGAATCTTTATTTAAAAGATTAAAGTGGGGAAATTGTTCAAACCATTGAAAGGTTTCTGAAAGTAAATTTTTTGTTTAAAAGATTTGTAAATGGTAATTCGTTTAAACCATTTGAAAGAAAAGTTTTTGGGTTTTAAAGTTGTGACTTAACTGAGATCCCATTATCCATATGTTTTTAAATATTGCGCTCGTTATTCGGTTTAGCCAGGAGAGGACCTTTGTGTCATTTAACCCATTCCGAATAATGATACGATGATATGGATAGCATTTGAAGACCGGTGGTGAAGACCGGATACTTTCGAAAGCGAAAGGATGACCTGTCGAATGTCTCTGCAACGAATGGCCTCGGCATAGAGATTTAAGAACCCATTGTGATGGGGAATCCGGACGTGATTAGAAATTATCCGGATTGCAAGGGCTTCTTCGAAAGTGCCTTCGGTTCTGTTCGAACCCGGAACATGTTTGATGTGATTTTTTGTTTGATGGTAACAAAATATATATCAATATATATATGTGTTTGCAGTTTGGACTATATACAGAAAGGAAGAAATATTCATATTGAATAATTATACTATTGCACAGAATTTATATAATTCAACCAGTATTTTTTATTCAATATAATATTTTATTACAACACTTAAACAATACAAAGTTTTCAGCTCTCTCTATATATATACATACACCAGTTCATACATTTTACATTTCTCACTACAACACTCAACACTCAGTTTTTCACTCTGTTTGCACATCTGCATCTATCTGCAATGTCCAGCTCCATTTCTTGTCCTGTCTCCTGTGTACCTGTATAATTAGCAACTACAACAGTAATCTGAAAACAAACAAATTTGAATTTGCAAAAATAGAAATTTGTTTGTGTCTCAGATACATGGGTTATTGTCATCATCTTTGATTGTGTAATATCTGTGCATATCAGTGTTCTTACATGTAATCGTGAGTGGTTGCAATACACACGTGTACATTTATACACGTGTGCACTGCCTCGCCAACTCATGTGCGCTATCAACAAAAGCAATCATGCACAATATAGACTCGGCTGGATATGCAACTTGACTGTGTTCAAAGTCTCGACCAAAATCAGTGACTCAATGCAAATACAACAACAGAGCACAATGCACAAAAATCACAAACAAGGTCAAATCCAAGATAGGTTCAACTCAAGGCAACTTGAAGCATACGAGGTTAGAAAAATCACTGCAACAACAAACTCAGTGAAGCCAAAGTGCAGTGCAACTACAAAGAAATCAGTGGCAAGCTACAAACACCGAGTGCAACAGCAAACACATCATGAAAGACCACAAAGAAATGCTACCAAGCAAACAAAGACCAGACAGTACAGCATATACAAGGATCAATGAATTGAATGAACTCGACCAGACACACATGAACAGAATATCAACTGGGCAGAGACAAAACAACACAGTCAAGTCACAATGAAACTGCAGTAGACAAGTACACAACAAACCCAAATGTCACAAAGCATAAAAACATGTATGAAACATGGTGAGCAACACAAGGGCAGTGGACAGAACAATGCAATACAGTGAAAATGCTCAATGCACCAAGTACAGACAATAAGCTACGTGCAGTGTGCGAGTACAAACTCTAATGAGCAAATGCAATAGTGAAACTCGAGACCAAATGCAACTACATGAACAACAGAGAAGATGGTCAGAAGACACAGTGAGTTCAACAGTTATGCAAAAATGTCCAAAGTCAAAGAAAAAAAATGGGGTTGAATTTAAAAATAAACATCGGGTTTTAATTAAGTCAAAGAAATCTAATTTGGAAAGAAATCTCTGCATCAAATTTCTCGAATACATATATGATCAGTGTTAATTCAAATAGGGGCCGAGACAACAAATATAGGAAGAAATCTTCGAATTAATTAATTTGAAAACAAATATGGACAGCAATAATTCGAAATTAAATCAAGAAAGGAATACTCCAAATCCAGAACAAATTCAGGAAAAATAATCAACGACGTGTAGAAATCAAATCTGACAGTGGTTATTAGGGTTTCAACCCTATAAATAAACCCCAAGAAATCATCATAGCACACACAACAATCGAGTCAAGCAAGCAATTAAAACAAGCAACGAAAGAGAATACATACAAATCTATCAAACTCGATCAAAGGAGCAGCTTGAAACAAAGCGCAAGTAGAATCGATCATCAGAGAGCGAGCGCGAGCACGAGCATCAAAAATCAGTCAAAGCCCCAATTTGGATCGCAAGGGAAAGAAGCCCTAATTCAGATCGAATAAAGAATACAACAGAGGGCCGCCATTTTTTCTTCACAAACAAAAGACAAAGGATCGGGTGAAATAAGACAAGAGGGAAGTGGCTGCATATTTCTTTTGTTTTGGGTTTGGGTGTTTTTTTTAAGGGCAAGATAATTTAAATTGTTTTTAAATTTAGCACTTGCTCTTATAATTTGTTTTATTTGTCTATTCTTTTCAAAACAAATCGTGGTAAATCACCACCTAGGGTTTAGGTGTTGTCAGATTGTCTAGTTAGAGTTAGTCCAGTTAGTAGGGTTTGCGAGTTTGCAAAACTCTATAGGCGGTAGCAGGGTTTGCAAGTCTGTTAGAGTGTTTGTAAGCGGGAAACTGTTTAATTCTAATAGAAATCTGGGAATGCAGCAGTAGGCAGGGGTTGCCGAAGCTGGGTAAATTTTGTGTGTGATTTACTTTTCAGCATATTTATTTCTGCAGTTTGTTTCTGTGTTTAATTCGCAAAAATTTGCTTTAACCCTATTCACCCTCCCTCTAGGGTTAATCTAGATCCTACAAGTGGTATCGGAGCGAGGTATTTTACTTTAACTCTAGAGTCATGAATCCCCCAAATAATGCTTTTTCTGAGGGGCAATCTATTGTTAGGCCACCCATGTTTAATGGGAATGATATGCTTATTGGAAAGTTAGGATGAGTATTTATCTTAGTTCTGTCGATTATGATGTTTGGGATATTATTGAAACTGGCTATAAATCTCCCACTATAGTTGTTGGTGATACTGAGATTCCTAAGCCTAAGGATAGGTGGGATGCTAACGATAAGAAATTAAAAACTACAAATGCCAAAGCAATGAACGCTTTGATCTGTGCTCTTGATAAAAATGAGTTTAATAGAATTTCTCATTGTACAACAGCATAGGAAATTTGGCACACTTTGGAGGTGACACACGAAGGAACTTCTCAAGTCAAGGAGTCACGTCTAGCTCTATTTAGCAATGAATACGAAAACTTTGTAATGGAAAAGGGCGAGAGCATAAAGGATATGTTTGGACGTTTTTCAACTTTGGTGTACAATGCTAGAGCGCTTGGGAAGGTCTTCACTGAAGTAGAGCTTGTGCGGAAGATACTGCGAGTCTTACCAATGAACTTTGAGGCAAAAGTCACGGAAATACAAGAATCGAAAGATCTGAGTAAACTAAGCATGGAGGAGTTGATCGGAAACTTGATGACATATGAGCTTGAGCTAAAGGCAAAGGAGGAACGTAACAACTCCGAATCAAAAAAGAAGACGATTGCCTTAAAGAGCAAAGAAGAAAGCGATGAAGAAGAAGAAGATCCAATTGCAGAGCTTGCGATGGCTGTCAATAATCTTAGAAAATGGTCAAAATTCAGGCCACGCAAGAAGAAAACAAGTGGTAATAGGTCAAAAGATTCTGACGATTCCGATAATGAATTGACATGCTTTAACTGCAAAAAGCCTGGCCACTTCAAACAAAAATGCCCACTTCTCAAAAACAACAAAGGAAAGAAAAAGAAGAAGAAGGCCTTTGCAGCGACTTGGGATGATGAAGAAGGAGAAGAAGTTTCGGATAATAGCTCAGAAGAGGCTAACTTGTGCCTTATGGCAAAATCAGATTCAGAAACAAGTTCAGAGGAATCCAGTGAGGTACGTGACTATTCTTATAAAGAACTTTTTTTGATGTGTTATGATCTTACTAATACAAATGATACTCTTGAAACTAAAATTGAAAAATTGAAGTCTGACAGGAGAGAACTTGTTCATGAGAATACTAGGTTAGAAACTGAACTTGAAAATATTCAAAACCTAGACTGTAAAAAATGTAAAATTTTAGATTCAGAAATATCAAGACTTAAGAATAGCTTCGATAATATTGAAAAAGAAAACTCGAGTCTTAAGGAAACCATTGACACTAGGAAAAAGGATTTTATAAATAGATGCACCACACTTGTAATTGAAAACACAACACTAAAAACCAAAGTCCAAAATCTTGAGAAATCTCTGAATAACTTTTCAAGAGGAGAAAATTCATTTAACATGTTATTGGGAAATCAACTCTTTGCTAACAACAGAAAAGGACTAGGTTTTGGGAAAACACAGGTTGATGATCATGCAAAAGGTAAGAGTGTCTTTGTTAGAAGTAAAATTGGACATCGTGTTGAAAATTGTAGTCATAGGAACAAGAACACAAAATTTATACAAGTTTGGGTTCCTAAGAATTCTACAAACAAATTTCATGTCTATAGGAACAAAAATGAAAGGACAAAACAAGTTTGGATTCCAAAGGGATTGTTTGTTCACAATGCTTCAGTTACTAATATCATTGGACCTAAGAGTTTCTCTAAGTCATCCTCCTCTCTCTTTATGTAGGTCTGTTGGCGGGCTAAGGAGCAACAAGAATGGTTTCTAGATTCAGGTTGTTCTAGACATATGACAGGTGATAAATCTAAGTTCCTTGGCCTAGAGAATTTTAGAGGTGGAAATGTGATCATGGGAGACAATAGCAAGTGTAAGATTATTGGGAAAAGTGAAGTAAGTAACGGTACTTTTTCCTTGACTAATGTTTTATACGTTGATAATTTGCATCACAATCTCATTTCTATTAGCCAACTATGTGACAAAGGTATGAATGTGGTTTTTGATAGTGATACTTGCAAAATCATTGATAAAACTTCTAATAACATTGTTTTTATAGGCAAAAGAAAAGGAAATGTTTACTCGCTTTCGTTTGACAATCTAAATCTTTCCAGATGTTTGGTAGCCACTGACGAAGAGGCATCTTTATGGCATAGGAGACTTGGAAATGCTAGCATGAGTCTCTTAAAAAATCTTGAAACGAAAGAATTAGTCATAGGGTTACCACATCAGAAATTTAAAGGTAACAAAGTGTGTAAAGCATGTTCCTTGGGCAAGCTTAGTCGATCATCATTTCGCCCTAAAAACATTGTTAGCACATCAAGGGTCCTCGAATTAATTCTTATGGACTTATTTGGACCAAATGAAATTGCAAGCTTGAATGGAAAACGTTATTGTTATGTATTGGTTGACGATTATTCTAGATTTACATGGGTTTATTTCTTAGCCAAAAAGTCTGAATCTTTTGATTATTTTTAAAAATTTGCTAAACTTGTTCAAAATGAAAAAGGAGTTACAATTAAAACTTTGATAAGTGATCATGGAGGCGAATTTGAAAATTCTGAATTTGAAAACTTTTATGAAGAAAATGGTTTAAAACATGAATTTTCTGCTCCACGAACACCTCAACAAAATGGGGTGGTTGAAAGGAAAAATCGTACATTGCAAGAATTGGCTAGATCCATGTTGAGTGAGTATAAACTACCTCTAACTTTTTGGGCAGAGGCGGTGAATACTTCGTGCTACGTAATGAATAGAGTAATGATTAGACCAATACTTGGCAAAACGGCTTATGAAGTGTGGCATGAAAGGAAACCTAACATCTCTTATTTTCGTGTTTTTGGATGCCCTTGTTACATTCTTAACACAGGTGATCAACTTGGAAAATTTGAATCAAAGACCGACGAGGGAATTTTCATGGGCTATTCTACAAGGAGCAAGGCTAGGATATACAACAAACAAACAAAGACAATTGTTGAATCAATCAATATGAAATTTGATGAATATGATCTGGAAAGGACGACTGAAAAAACGGTTGATGATGGGGTAGATCATGAAGGCATTAAAGAAGGGACATCTAGTGAGAAAGATGGAAGTAGGACTGTTGATGCTGATAGATTGAAGTTCAAATCCAATCATCCTCCTGAATTGGTTATAGGAGATCCTACGGAAGGTGTACGCACTCGCTCTTCATTTGATAAAAATTTGTGTGCGTTTTGTTGTCATAGTGGTTTTATTTCTGAAATTGAACCCGATTCTGTTGAAATGGCTCTTAATGATGAAAGTTGGGTTTTAGCAATGCAAGATGAACTTAATCAATTTGAGAGAAATAAAGTTTGGAAATTAGTTCCTAGGCCGAATGACTATCCAATTGTAGGAACTAAATGGGTGTTCAAAAACAAACTTGATGAATCTGGAAATGTAATTAGAAACAAAGCTAGGTTGGTCACAAAAGGATATAACCAAATAGAAGGCATAGATTTTGATGAAACATTTGCTCCAGTTGCTAGGTTAGAAGCTATTAGGATTTTGCTAAGCTTTGCTTGTTATAAAGGTTTCAAACTTAAACAAATGGATGTAAAAAGTGCATTTCTAAATGGTGATTTGAAAGAAGAGGTTTTTGTTGAACAACCCCCCGGTTTTGAAAATCATGATTTTCCAAATCATGTGTATAAACTTGAAAAAGCATTATATGGTCTTAAGCAAGCTCCTAGAGCTTGGTATGACTGCCTTTGTACATATCTTTTGGAAAATGGCTTTAAAAAGGGGAGTGCTGACACGACACTGTTTCTATGACATAAAGGAAGTGATTTTCTGATTGTTCAGATTTATGTGGATGATATCATTTATGGTGCTACTAATGAACTCTTGTGCGAGAAATTTGAAAAAGTCATGCAGGCTAAATTCGAGATGAGCTTGGTTGGAGAATTGAAATATTTTCTTGGATTTCAAATCAAGCAAAGCAGTGATGGCTTTTTCATTTCACAATCCAAGTATGTGTTTGAACTGTTGAAGAAATTTGGAGTTGAGAACTCCAAACCATTGAGAACTCCTATGAGCCCATCAACAAAGTTGGACAAAGACGAGAAAGGAAGTGCTGTTGATCAGAAGAAATATCGAGGGATAATTGGTTCACTTCTCTATCTTACTGCTTCTAGACCCGATATTATGTTTTCTGTGTGTTTGTGTGCATGTTTTCAATCTAATCCTAAAGAATCTCATTTGAAAGCCACTAAACGAATTTTGAGATATCTTTCACACACAAACAAATTTGGGTTATGGTATCCTTCTTGTGAAAATTTTGATTTAGTTGGCTATTCTGATGCTGATTATGCTGGTTCATTAGTTGACAGTAAAAGCACTAGTGGAACATGCTTTATGCTTTATGCTAGGACACTCGTTAGTTTCATGGTCAAGTTGAAAACAGAACTATGTTGCATTATCCACCACTGAAACAGAATATATTGCTTTAGGAAGTTGTTGTGCTCAAATTTTATGGATGATGCAAACTCTTTCTGATTTTGGCTTAGTTTATAAACAAGTTCCATTAAAATGTGACAGTAAAAGTGCAATAGACTTATCAAATAATCCTGTTCATCATTCACGCACAAAACACGTTGATGTGAGACACCACTTTCTTAGAGATCACATTGCTAAGGAAGACATTTGCATTGAATATATTTCAACTGAGACTCAACTTGCTGATATTTTCACAAAACCCCTCCCCGAAGAAAGATTTTCCAGATTACGTTTGGATTTGGGGATTATAGAAATTGACTAATCACTTTTCATTTTTTGTTTGAAATATTCTTGGATATTCATTTTCAACTTCAATTTCTAGGATTCAAACCAGTTTAGGATATTATTCAAAGATTGATTTAAATATGGTATTTAGTAGTGGAAATATGTTCAAACAATTAAAAAATAATAATAATATTAATAATAATAAAAATAATTATCTCTCATGCATCCTCCTCATTTAAAAGTCCTTATGGTTGTGCATGGATGGAGCATGCGAGTGAATTATTGTACCATCATCACTCCATTCTCATTTAAAAGTCCTTATGGTTATGCATGAATGGAGCACGGTAGCTAAGTATCCTTCTGGTCTACCTTAACAGTCCGGATGCTTAGACTAATAAGTAACTGCTAATCCCATTTAAAAGTCCTTATGGTTATGCGTGGTTAGTAAGTGCTTATTTTTGTGCTTAGATGTCAATATATAAAAAAAAAATTAATTATTTGAATACATTTCCCTACTGTTCCATTATTTTTTTTCTGTCTTTTGATAATGACATAAGGGGGAGAAAAGAACTAGATTTTGATAAGGAAGTAAATATTTTTGGAATACTTCAACAATATTTGTTTAATGTTGTTAGATAATTTTCCTTAGTTCTTTTATTCGTCAGTAATTTTTGTTATCTTCTAAATAGGGAGCGGTCTTAATTGTAGGGGGAGCATTCAAATAGGGGGAGCTAAACATTTCATGCTCAAACACATGTATTAGCATTTCAAAATCTTTAATATATATGTTTGTCATCATCAAAAGGGGGAGATTGTTTGATGTGATTTTTTGTTTGATGATAACAAAATATATATCAATATATATATGTGTTTGCACTTTGGACTATATACAGAAAGGAAGAAATATTCATATTGAATAATTATACTATTGCACAGAATTTATATAATTCAACCAGTATTTTTTATTCAATATAATATTTTATTACAACACTTAAACAATACAAAGTTTTCAGCTCTCTCTCTATATATACATACACCAGTTCATACATTTTACATTTCTCACTACAACACTCAACACTCAGTTTTTCACTCTGTCTGCACATCTGCATCTATCTGCATTGTCCAACTCCATTTCTTGTCCTGTCTCCTGTGTACCTGTGTAATTAGCAACTACAACAGTAATCTGAAAACAAACAAATTTGAATATGCAAAAATAGAAATTTGTTTGTGTCTCAGATACATGGGTTATTGTCATCATCTTTGATTGTGTAATATCTGTGCATATCAGTGTTCTTACAAGTAATCGTGAGTGGTTGCAATACACACGTGTACATTTATACACGTGTGCACTGCCTCGCCAACTCGTGTGCGCTATCAACAAAAGCAATCATGCACAATATAGACTCGGCTGGATATGCAACCTGACTGTGTTCAAAGTCTCGACCAAAATCAGTGACTCAATGCAAATACAACAACAGAGCACAATGCACAAAAATCACAAACAAGGTCAAGCCCAAGATAGGTTCGACTCAAGGCAACTTGAAGCATACAAGGTCAGACAAATCACTGCAACAACAAACTCAGTGAAGCCAAAGTGCAGTGCAACTACAAAGAAGTCAGTGGCAAGCTACAAACACCGAGTGCAACAGCAAACACATCATGAAAGACCACAAAGAAATGCTACCAAGCAAACAAAGACCAGACAGTACAGCATGTACAAGGATCAATGAATTGAATGAACTCGACCAGACACACATGAACAGAACATCAACTGGGCAGAGACAAAACAACACAGTCAAGTCACAATGGAACTGCAGTAGACAAGTACACAACAAACCCGAATGTCACAAAGCATAAAAACATGTATGCAACATGGTGAACAACACAAGGGCAGTGGACAGAACAATGCAACACAGTGAAAATGCTCAATGCACCAAGTACAGACAATAAGCTACGTGCAGTGTGCGAGTACAAACTCCAATGAGCAAATGCAACAGTGAAACTCGAGACCAAATGCAACTACATGAACAACAGAGAAGATGGTCAGAAGACACAGTGAGCTCAACAGTTATGCAAAAATGTCCAAAGTCAAAGAAAAAAAAATGGGGTTGAATTTAAAAATAAACATCGGGTTTTAATTAAGTCAAAGAAATCTAATTTGGAAAGAAATCTCTGCATCAAATTTCTCGAATACATATATGGTCAGTGTTAATTCAAATAGGGGCCGAGACAACAAATATAGGAAGAAATCTTCGAATTAATTAATTCAAAAACAAATATGGACAGCAATAATTCGAAATTAAATCAAGAAAGGAATACTCCAAATCCAGAACAAATTCAGGAAAAATAATCAACGACGTGTAGAAATCAAATCTGACAGTGGTTATTAGGGTTTCAATCCTATAAATAAACACCAAGAAATCATCATAGCACACACAACAATCGAGTCAAGCAAGCAATTAAAACAAGCAACGAAAGAGAATACATACAAATCTATCAAACTCGATCAAAGGAGCAGCTGCGAAACAAAGCGCAAGTAGAATCGATCATCAGATAGCGAGCGCGAGCACGAGCATCAAAAATCAGTCAAAGCCCCAATTTGGATCGCAAGGGAAAGAAGCCCTAATTCAGATTGAATAAAGAATACCACAGAGGGCCGCCATTTTTTCTTCACAAACAAAAGACAAAGGATCGGGTGAAATAAGACAAGAGGGAAGTGGCCGCATATTTCTTTTGTTTTGGGTTTGGGTGTTTTTTTAAGGGCAAGATAATTTAAATTGTTTTTAAATTTAGTGCTTGCTCTTACAATTTGTTTTATTTGTCTGTTCTTTTCAAAACAAACCGTGGTAAATCACCATCTAGGGTTTAGGTGTTGTCAGATTGTCTAGTTAGAGTTAGTCCAGTTAGCAGGGTTTGCGAGTTTGCAAAACTCTATAGGCGGTAGCAGGGTTTGCAAGTCTGTTAGAGTGTTTGTAAGTGGGAAACTGTTTAATTCTAATAGAAATCTGGGAATGCAGCAGTAGGCAGGGTTTGCCGAAGCTGGGTAAATTTTGAGTGTGATTTACTTTTCAGCATATTTATTTCTGCAGTTTGTTTCTGTGTTTAATTCGCAAAAATTTGCTTTAACCCTATTCACCCCCACCCTCTAGGGTTAATCTAGATCCTATAGAACAGACTTGTATGGATGTGTGTCTGACATTAACTTTGAGATGTAAAACCGGTTTCTATCAAATACATTTCCGTTTGGTGGCGGAGATTTGTTCTCTCAGCTTAACACCCTTCTCTGAGACGTACGAGCTCAGAGGTTATGTAGTCGATGGTTACTAATGATACATTTCCAATTTGGTAATGTGGCATACGAAGTGCTGCTGATCATTTGTTGATCAAAGCAAGGCTTTGTGAAAAGCGTAGCTTTGTGGACGAGACTACATCAGGACCTCACACCCTGGAAATGGTCGAAACAGGAAAGATGCAGCAAGGTTTCAGGGGTCGCGCACCTAGGGTATGTACATCTCTTTTGGATAGAGGTGATATATTGGTATGGAGCCCAAATATTTAACCTATGTGATTACTGCAAATACATTACTTTGTGGTTGTTGGCTTCGAGCGCTCGGATAAAGGTTGTTTACGATCGGGGATGGAATATCTTAGGTGATACTCCCGGGAAGGGGGTACACCGGCCTTGTGTTGGCAAAGAACTGAGGGATGGTTCTCGGGGCGTCCCTCTAGAGGCATTCCCATGTGGCCCAGGAAGTTCCTTAGCCTGGCCATTTGTTGGAAATCCAATCATCCAATACGCGCCTTGTACGGTTTTTGTTGTATAACCTGCCATCTACTTATGGTTGCGCCTCGCTGTTTAGATGGTAGTTGTAGTAGGCATAGTTCGGAATGTCTATGCTGGCTAAGATTAATATCATACTTTCGAAATGTTTTCCACTATGCACTAATAATAATATCAAAATGGGTTTTCGCGTACCAACCATTTTTGACTATCATAAGGAGAAATCTCCGTCGTTTCCGCGTTTGCATGGTGTGTGTGGTGGGAGGCCTTATGGTAGTTTCATTTTTCAAAAAGCATTGCATATTTCAAATTTAAGTTCTTTTGTTTGTTTTAAAAGATAAAAATGTTTTTGTTTGCTCATACCAATCCCATGACTGACCTGGAGTTTATTGTTCCTTTCTTAAACTCTGGGTGCCCACCATTTTCCACACGGGCAGTCTAGAGTTGGGTTTTTCAGATAGTGGATATAGATATCGATTCGGTAGCTTTTAGCTTTCTCTTTGGTATTCTTTGGAGATCCTGGACATTGGAGTCTTTGGATTCACGGCCGAGACTTGCTTAACTTGGTGAAACTTGATGGTGGTTCGAGCTTGTGGTTTGGAGTTTTAACTTTGGAGCATTGGATTGGAGTTATCTCTTTTGCTATTCATTTTCCGCTGTTGTTTATTGTTTTTCGATATTCATTGTATCTCTGATAATTGATATCATTGTTGTATCATTGGATATTGTATTCATTTGGAATTGTATATGATATTCATTTTTCTTCCGCTGTGTGGTTATACTTAATTGTGTTATAAGCTACGGCGAACCAGATTCGACATTTGGATCTGCGGCATTTGAATACAAGTGTCGTATTCGGTGCCGATTTTCGAAGGTCGAGTAAGGGTCGTTATAATCGGTATCAGAGCTGAAGGTTGAAAACTTTAGCTCAGGAGTATAACACATTAGGTAACTCATTAGAGATAGGGTGAAGTATACCCTAGAATGAGTAATCCCATCCGTTCGAATGCCTCAGTAAATTCTCTTACTATCTACTGATAGTGAGTATGAGTGCAAGAAGAGGACGAGATAGGGGACAGAGGAGTACCACTACAAATGGTCAGTACCCTGCAATAGCGGAAACAATTTTCTCAATAAATCTCCTTTGATTTGTCTTCTCAATTCTTTGATGGTTCCTGGCAGTTCCAGGAAGGAGCTTTGATATATTTGCATGGGACATAAACTCCAGATGGGTCAGAATTGTTTGTTTGGATGAGTTGATTGCTTTGGTTGCTATGGTTGATTGGTATATTTTGGTTGTTTAAACTAAAATTTCGGATTGCATCCATATATCTGTTTATGTTGTTGGGTCCAAGTATATTCTACGAGTGGTTAGTTATCTTTCGAACTAACCAATACCCCAGTATATTTCGTAGTTTTGGTGACCAGAGTATCTTGATTTGTTCTTATATCCATTATTGATATTCTGATTTGGGAAGCCAAATGCAGAATAAATATTTCGATCAAATTTGACAAATTATTTCTCTATCTATCATTTGATCTTTGTTATCTCCCTACTTTCAAATTTTGAGGACGAAATTTTCTAAGGAGGGAAATTTGTGACATTCCCTAATTTTGAATAAGTTTAATTTTAAAATTAATTTAATTTTTGGAATAAAATTGAGAATAAATGTGAATTTTTTCAAATTTAATCAGATATTTGTAGCTAATTTTTTTTTAAATTGAATTGTGAGATTGAAAATTCAGAAATAAATATTTTGAATAATATATTAATTATAAATCTAATTGTGAATTAAATTGAGAATTACCTAAACAAATAAAAATGTATTTTGTATATGTAAATAGATGTAAATGAATGTGATATTTCAAAGTTAAATAGGGTATGTATTGTAAACAGAAATTTTAATTTGAAAGTTTAATAATTATATTGGAAATAAAGTATGTGTTTTATAAAATAGATTGAGAATAAAACTTGAAATTTAGTTCCAAAATTAAATAAGATGTATGTTTATTTATGTATATAAATGGATTTTTAATTGAAATTTGATTTAACAAATAAATTAAGATTTAAAAAGCTAAAATTCATGTTATCTAATATATATATGTATACCACAAGTAAATAGATAATCCATATTAACAAATAAAAATAAACATAAAAGAGTAAAGGTTTAAACACAAAAATTTATAAAATTATTTAAAAGAGGGATATAAAACAAAGTTATAAATTAATTTTTAAACAAGGATAAAAACACAAAATACCTATATGTTAAAAAGTGTTAAATTTATATAGTGTGTATAGACAAGTGTTAACATGTTTTAACAAGTGGCAAAGAGGAATGTTCTTTTAATTTGAATTTTTATAAACATGTTTTAAAATAAGAAAAGAAAACCTGGGCTGAAAATCAAAACCAGTAAAGCAACTCAAATTCAAAAAACTTAAATCTGGAAATGAAACAATAACCAGAAAACAAATTTGTTTCAAAACTAGTAGATCATCTTAAACCTGAAAGTCCAAACCAAAGATCAAAGATCAAAACAATTTTCAAAACCTGGGAAGCAAATCAAAGCAGTAAAATTAGTTTAAAATCTGAAGCAAGATGGAAACCAGGGAACAAGAATCAAATGTAGATTCAACTTAATTCCATATTCAGCAAATCAAAATCAAAGGCCAGAGTTTCTCAAATCTGGAAGTAAACAAAGCTTCAATCAAAGTTCAAGCCAAAGTAAAGAAGGAAAAATTAAAAATCTGAAAAAAGAAAAAAAAATCAAGCTTGAACAAGCAACCACTGTTCTCTGTCTTCATCAAATAAGGAGAGCAAACATCCCTTAACTTTACTTTATCCATTGATGTTTGGATCTATATTTGATATACGTTGTGAATTATGTTTGTGATGATTGAAAACATGTCTATACATTTGAAGTAAGGTATGCATGTTGGTTCCAGGCAAATGTGCCTATGATTCTTTCCATCACAGGGTTGATAAACCTATTTAGAAATGTATATCATCCACTTACAATCCAAATTAGGCTCTGATCTCTAAAACCAAAATGTTTAGAACATTGTAAATTAAGTTTTAAAAATAATTTTCAAGCAAAAATATCAGTAATATTCTGGAAAAATAAAAATAACAGTACAAACTTATAAATATGTTAAAACACAATTGATACAATTCTCTGATTCAAATACATAACTTGAAGTAGCTTGGGAAATCATGATTTTTGAAATCAAAATCTCAATTTTAAGTGAAGTATTGAATGTGATTTTTGGGTTTGACTGAAACTTGATTTTTGGTCGATTTCTGATGATCGACTAACTTTTGAAAATCGAATTTTTGCATGGTGATACTAAGATGATCATAGATTGTTGGAAAAATATAAGAAGATTTTTAAATTTACCATCGTTTGAGATTTGAATTAAACAAGGGTTTAAGCCATGTTTCAGTTAACATTAGGGAATTGATTGTCGCGTCATCAGAATGGTATCGGAGGTCATCACTTATGGGGGGATCGAAAGGGGGAGGTGTGAGGCATCTGTAGGTGGGTCAGCGTGGGTTTCGGTGATCGAATTCGTCGGCGGCGAGGTGGATTACTTCATTTGATTTTGGTTTCAGTTCGACGGAGAGTTCGATTTTTGATTTGCCGTGGTTATTGACAATCTCAGTGGTCATTTCGTCTAAGGGGATGCTCGACGACTTGGCGAAGGTCGGAACGTTGATCTCTAATGGTCAGAGAAGATGTCTATGTGCACACGCGAGGATCTGTGCACCGGGAAATATTTAAGGTTGTGGAAGACGATGATAACTCGGGTTCGAGTATGAGAAGTTGAAAATTTTACTCGAGTTTGTTCCGTGTAATCCAGATGTTTAATTTAGTAACAGGGTTCTTTTTAATTAAAGCAATGTTTAAAAAGAAAGGGGGAAGAAGGAAGGTTTTGGCTCGAAGCAATATCTGAGTAAACAAGGCAATGACTCGAGTGATTGCTCAGGAAGATACTATTTGGGGCTCGGGTAAAGACCCGAAGTGGTTTTGGGGTTTGTTTTGAAAGCAGTTTTTAATCGAGTTTCCAAATTTTAAATTTAAACTAAGTTTTAAACCTTTTTCAAATTAGATAATAATTGGTTATACTAGTTTTTGAATTGTATGATTAATTAAGGAAATGTTTTCAATTATGGATTAACTTAAATATTTTTAATCCATGTGATAAATAATAATTGATTTTAAAGGTTTATTAAATAAACTCGAATATTATTAAGTAATTAATGTGTTATTTTAATTTGAAACTCGATTACTTAATTAAGGGTTAATTAAGTATAAATTAGGGGTTGATTAATTATGTAATTAACTTAAAAGTTAATTTAATAAATGTGATTAATTAAGGAATAATTAATTAATTAATAAAAGTAATTAAGATTTAATTAATTACAATTAAGGGAATTAATTAATTAAGATAATTAATTAATAAATTATTAAATAAAAATAGTAACTACTTAGTGAAAGTAATTAAGAGAAGATAAATAAAGGTTAAAGATTGATTATCAAATATCAAGGGTTATTACTTTAAAGAATAATTAATTAATATGGTTAATTAATTAAGGTAATTAAATTAAGAATAATTAATTAAAGGTTAATTGACTTAAGGTGATTAAGAAACCATTATTAATTAAGGAGTAATTAATTATTGTAGTTAATTAAGGAATTATAAATCTATTAAAGATAATCAATTAAGGAAAATTAATTATAATTAAGATTTAATTAATAATTACGGATCTATTAATTAAAGTAATTAATTAAAGAAGTTAATTAAAGGCTAATTAATAAATTAATAATTAAAGGTGGATTAATTTCTAAATTATTAGGGTAATTAATTAAGGTAAATTAATCGCTAGTTAATTTATGATTAACGATGACTAAGTGATTAAGAATGATCACTTATTATAATTAATTATGGTACTTAATTAATGTGATAAATTAATTTAAAGGTTAATTAATTTATGAAAACAGTTAAGGGATGATTATTAATTAAGAATTAATTAAATAAATCTGTGTAATTAATTAAGGATGATTAATCAAAGGATTATTATTAATTAAAGGTTAATTAACGATTAAAGTGTAATTAATCAAAATGGTTTGTAGTTAATTAATGATAAATTAACCAGGATTAGAAATTTATTCATAAGTAATTTATCTGATTTAAATAAATTAGATAATCAATTGATCAAACTCATGGATATTAGGATTCTATGGAGTGCTTTGAATTGATTGATGTCCTTGATTTGTGATAATGTGCGATACGAATTTTTTTTATGAACTGTGATGTAATTTGTTCTGCGATGAAATTAATTATCTGTGATGTAATTATTATCTGCGATGAACTTATATTATTCATCCATGATCTGTAAATAAAGATAAGCGTTATAGATTATACCGCTTATCGATATTTCTGTGTTTGAATCTGTAATAGTTAATGTTGTTGCACTAATTGTGTGTAAAACCCTAGACTACACCATACACACACAAATATGGATTTCACGAGGAAATTAGTTAAGTCATAAATATTTGCATTTAAAATTTTGAAATGGTTTTAAAGTTTGAATTTTTAATCCAAATGATTTTGGAAATGAAATTGGGTTGAATTTGAATAATAATTGGAAAGGAGTTTTGAAGATAAAAGTTATTTTTAAATAACTTGATTAGTTTTAAATCTGAAATGTTTTAATTCGAGTTTGAATTCAATATTTGGAATTGAATACAATGATTTGGAAATTTTAGTTTAAAAAGATTATACAAGTTATAAAAGGTATTTATATGGGTTTTTAAACCATTTTAAAAGTATGGTTTTGAGAATTTGAATTTAACCCAAATTTATATTTGAAAGGCCTTAGCTCATGCAAATATAATTGGGTTTTCCGAAACAAAAACAAGTGATTTCAAATAATAATAGCATTTATATAAGGAAAGAATTTCCAAAATTTTGATGAAAAGATTTCAAATTTGTAATGAAATGGTTCCGAAAGCTATAATTGAATCTTTGTGAAAGATAGTTGAACCCTATTTTGATTTGAAGAGAATTTTTAAAATGGTCTGTCTTTTATATATAAAAGTTTGTAACAGGAATTGTTATGAAAATTATAAAGGAATCTTTGGAAATTATTTTAAAAGCTAAGAAATGAGTCTTTGATTTAAAGACCGGATGAGTTAATCCAACTTGAAATAGAATTGTTTTGAAAGGCTAGAAATGAATCTTTGTTAAAGATTGGTGATCCTTGTTTTAAATTGAAAAGGGGTTTTAGAAGTGAATCTTTGTTTAAAAGATTAAAGTGGGGAAATTGTTCAAACCATTGAAAGGTTTCTGAAAGTAAATCTTTTTGTTTAAAAGATTTGTAAATGGTAATTCGTTTAAACCATTTGAAAGAAAAGTTTTTGGGTTTTAAAGTTGTGACTTTACTGAGATCCCATTATCCATATGTTTTTAAATATTGCTCTCATTATTCGATTTAGCCAGGAGAGGACCTTTGTGTCATACAACCCATTTCGAATAATGATACGACGATATAGATAATATTTGAAGACCGATGGTGAAGACCAGATACTTTCGAAAGCGACAGGATGACCTGTCGAATGTCTCTGCACCGAATGGCCCCGGTATAGAGATTTGAGCAACCATTGTGATGGGGAATCCGGACGTGATTAGAAATTATCCGGATTGCAAGGGCTTCTTCGGAAGTGCCTTCGGTTCTGTTCGAACCTGGAACAGACTTGTATGGATGTGTGTATGACATTACACTTTGAGATGTAAAACCGGTTTCTATCAAATACATTTTTGTTTGGTGGTGGAGATTTATTTTCTTAGCTTAACACCCTTCTCTGAGACATACAAGCTTAGAGGTTATGTAGTTGATGGTTACTAGTGATACATTCCCAATTTGGTAATGTGGCATACGAAATGCTGCTGATCATTTGTTGATCAAAGCAAGGCTTTGTGAAAAGTGTAGCTTTGTGGACGAGACTGCATCAGGACCTCACACCCCGGAAATGGTCGAAACAGGAAAGATGCAGCAAGGTTTCAGGGGTCGCGCCCCTAGGGTATGTCCATCTCTTCTGGGTAGAGGTGATATCATGGTATGGAGCCCAGATATTTAACCTATGTGATTACTGCAAATACATTACTTTGTGGTTGTTGGTATCGAGCGCTCGGATAAAGGTTGGTTACGACCGGGGATGGAATATCTTAGGTGATACCCCGGGCAGGGGGTACACCGACCTTGTGTTGGCAGAGAACTGAGGGATGGTTCTCGGGGCGTCCCTCTAGAGGCATTCCCATGTGGCCCAGGAAGTTCCTTAGCCTGACCATTGGTTGGAAATCCAATCATCCAATATGCGCCTTGTACGGTGTTAGTTGTATAACCTGCCATCTACTTATGGTGGCGCCCCACTGTTTAGATGGTAGCTATAGTAGGCACAGTCTGGAATGTCTATGCTAGCTAAGATTAATATTATACTTTCGAAATGTTTTGCACTATGCACTAATAATAATATCAAAATGGGTTTTCGCGTATCAAGCATTTTTGACTATCATAAGGAGAAATCTCCTCCAATTCTGCGTTTGCATGGTGTGTGTGGCGGTAGGCCTTATGGTAGTTTCATTTTTCAAAAAGCATTGCGGATTTCAAATTTAAATTCTTTTGTTTGTTTTAAAAGATAAAATGTTTTTGTTTGCTCATACCAGTCCCATGACTGACCTAGAGTTTATTGTTCCTTTCCTAAACTCTGGATGCCCACCATTCCATACGTGCAGTCTAGAGTTGGGTTTTTCAGATAGTGGATATAGATATCGATTCGGTATCTTTTAGCTTTCTCTTTGGTATTCTTTAGAGATCCTGGACATTGGATTCGTTGGATTCGCGGTCGAGACTTGCTTAGCTTGGTGAAACTTGATGGTGGTTCGAGCTTGTGGTTTGGAGTTTTAGCCTTGGAGCAATGGATTGGAGTTATTATCTCTTTTGCTATTCGTTTTCCGCTATTGTTTATTGTTTTCTGATATTCATTGCATCTCTGATAATTGATATTATTGTTGTATCATTGGATATTGTATTCATTTGGAATTGTATATGATATTCATTTTTCTTCCGCTGTGTTGTTATACTTAATTGTGTTATAAGCTCCGACGAACCAGATTCGACGTTTGGATCTGCGGCATTTGAATACGAGTGTCGTATTAGGTACCAATTTTCAAAGGTCGAGTCAGGGTCGTTATAACTTAGTCACTAATACTCTAAACTGCAAAACTATGGACTTTCCTTTTGACTATCTTGGTTTTGTGATTAGACCTACTAAACTCAAACTTGATGACTGGCTTATAATCGTTGATAAAATCAAAAATTGGATCACTAATTGGAATGGGAGATTTTTATCTAGAGCTGGTAGTTTAGTTTTAATAAATTAAGCTTTATCCACCCTCCCAATTTATTGGATGTCCATGCATCTATTTCTAGATTTGGTAATAGATAAAATAGACAAAATTAGAAGAGATTTCTTATGGAGTAGGGAAAATTCTAATAATAGCATAAAATGTTTATTAAATTGGGAAACAATTTGTAAAGCTAAAAAGGAAGGTGGCTTAGGAGTAATTAATTTGCGTAATATGAATTTGTCCTTACTGGGTAAATGGTTATGAAAGTTTAAGGATATTAATGATAACGCAACTTGGAAAGAGGTCATTTCAAAGTATTACTATAATAGCTGTATCGATTTATATCAAAATTACTTCTCCAGACACTCAAAATCTATCCAATTTTTGGAAATCCATTTTAAAATGTCATGAGCTTTTTAACCTAGGTACTAATACGATAGTTCATTCTGGTAATTGTACTTTTTTTGGCATGACCGTTGGATTTCCGTTTTACCTCTTAAGATAGAATTTAAAGAGCTTTATGAAATCTGTAATTTTAAGTATGCTTTAATTATTGAAGTTTTTGCTCCTGAAAACGATCCTCCTTGGAATTTTAGTTTTAACAGAATTTTGGTAGGCTCAACTCTTAGGCAACTTTCTTTGCTTTATGCTAGATTAACTCTTTATAATATTGATAATGATAATGATATTATTAGTTGGGAATGGGATAAGAGTAAGAAACATACTTCCAATTCTTTTTATAGATTTATTAATTTTTCGGGTATAACAAACAACTCTTTTTAATCTATTTGAAAATCTAATGCTCCTCCTAAATCTAAAATTCACATGTGGTTAATACTGCATGGAAAACTTAATACTATAGTATTTTTAAAGAGAAAAAACATCCAAAATGATAATAAATGTTATTTTTATAATCTGCAATTTGAAGATATTAAACATATATACTATGATTGCATGGATTCTTATTACATTCTAAATAATACTCTTAAATTTTTTAACTTTAATATGATAACTAAAATTTCTGACTGCGACTTCTACTGGAATAATTTTAGATTTAGGTTCAAAAAGAATATTAGATTCTTACTAGACACTTTGTTCATTATTATTTATTGATATATTTGGTTTGAAAGAAATCAAAGAATATTTAATAATAATAATAATAACTTTAATAAATTGATTTTTACAATTTCTTTATTTTGTTTTAATTGGATTTCTAATCCTAGATATAAGTTAGCTAAAAATAACCTATTTAAAGGGTATCTTAATAAGGTTAGTTACAATGTCAATCTATTTAAACATAATAATAATATTTTTAACATTAACAATTGTAGTATTAATATTTTTCAAACTTATATGACGATCTCACTGTTAATCATAACTTACTTATGATCAAAGGTCCATAAGAATATTTTAAGATTTGTTTCAATTACTATATTAGTCATTACTGGTATTAGTTTATAAATCTTTTATTTCTTTAGTATTTCCGGTTATTCTTATTTGGGTATTTTATCTCCTACCTCATTCATACATATATATGTATATAAATTATATACATGCATACGCACACACACATATATATATATATGTATGTATGTATGTATCATTCTAACTATTTTCTTAGTCATTCTTCAGACACGGGAATGGGTGATTGGGTGCTAGGTTCACTTTGCAGGTACTCATGACTTCAGATTGCAGGATTGCGGATTGTAGAGAGGTCATCAAAGCAGGTTTTCCTCTCAGGACCACTAGCAGTTCCACCTCAGATACAGTAGACCTTCATCTTCATTGTGGCGTTCTATTTTCATTAGCATATACTCTTCTGCTTGGCACTTCTTCCAATTTTACAGAGTCTTCAGAGCGGATTTTTTTCAATTCAGTATCATTCTCAGTTCCACTTCAGAGTAGTTGCTTTTCTATTCCTTCCGAACAAGAAGCATGGAGCTTCCTTCTTAGTTTGTGACGACATCCAGTATTATTAGCTTTTTTACCTTTTTAGTTACTTCTAACACCTTTATATCGAGCGGTGGCCATGCTGGAGCTCGATATTGGGGTGTAATGGGTGGTGCCCTTGCCGGAACTCATCTTAAGGGTGCCAGAGTTTATTTGATACTTGTACCTAGTTTTGTTATCTGCTAGGCATGTTGGCAGTGCCTTATTTTGTGATATATATAGTTGCATGCGTTCTCCCCTCTATTTATAAAGGACCACACATTTTCCTCAAAAAATAATAATTACTTTTTTTCTAAATTCCATTTTACAACCAAGATTTATAAGTTCCACTTCCCAACAAACAATTACATCACATCTAATCATATTATTTATAAAATTATTCGTTTATATACAAAATATAATACTAGGTAAAATTATTTCATTTACCTATAGTTTAAAACAATATTGTGTCGGTCTGCCTTTTTTAGTGTTTGGAAATCCCTACCAATGCCAAGCATCCTATGTATCGACTGGAATTTATAAACACTATGCAGAATAATTTAACACAATACAAAAACCTTTTATAACACTAACAAATACGCTCTCTTACATATATACACTCAACGACTTAATGACTCATTCTAGGGTATTACTACCCTATTTCTAATGAGTCAGACCCCGTAGAGCAAAGGTTATAGCTAAACCTAGCTCTGATACCAAATGTAAAGATCCACTTATTGGATGGTTTAAATTGACGATAAAGCACACACGTTAGACTCAAACCATTCAAAAGACAAGATTGTTATAGGGTAAATAAGAAAAAGCATAGAAAGAAAGAAAAATAAACACAGAATCTCACAGCAGAATGACGAAATATAATAATCAAATAAACAGTTCACGAAGCTGTTTTACAAATAACATTTGATTACTCATTTACAATACAAAGTCAGATTACCTATAGTATAAATAAATAAATAATGCAGCGGAACAACATGACACAGTGGAATAAATAAAATAAATAATAATAGTATACAATCATTGTCTGCATCCTCTAGAATAAGATCATCAATATACGGAAAAGCTCATACTGACCCGAGCGAATTGAAAAGACAAAACACTCGAGTCAGAACTAAAAGATCTTATGTAAGTTAAATAAACAGTAAATAAATATGAGTATAGTGGCGTCGGAGGTGTTTACGGGGTTTGACATCTCCTATCCAGTGTCTAACATGAGTGCAATAACTTAAGAGATGTTTGAGATTACCAGCTCCTACGGATATGTTAAACTATCTACTTTGTAGTACAATTACGCTATTATAAATAGTGTCTGCAATAAAGTAAAGTATTAAAATAGCGCTAAGTCGTTACTCGTACCCCCCTTAACACATTTTATGTATTGTCGTAGTCTATACATTACTGTAAACTCCACTAAAACGGTGGGCTATCCGGGAGCACTCGATAGGTATGTCACAAAACAAACTCGTAGAAGGCGCGATATGGCATGTGAACACGGCACTTGAGGCAATGCCAAGGTAGGATTCTACAAATTGCGGATTCGGACTGGTGGTAACGCATAGCAGCTACTACCGCCCACCTCAGAACACACTCCCATAATCAAAATCAAGGGGTGGCCACCAAATCATTACAAAGTCATAATATAGTATCGAAGAAGCATGTTCGATAGGAGGAATGACCTCACTTGGCCGAACCTGGCTCCTATTTTAGTCACATCTAAGCTGACACACGGGCGTTAGGGTCACGTAAATACCTTATACAGAATCATTTTCCAAACCATCCTACTTCATTTTGAGATCTCCACCACATACACAGTTGTTAAAGTGGTTTTTGGCATTATCAAAGAGTTTGACAATATCCGATCCCGGTCACTTTAACAACAAAATGCTTATTTCACACCGGACGGTTCCTTTACATTTCCAAAATGATTTATTATTTATATCAAAATATCATATTCTTAGAACCATATATCTTATTTACTTTCGAAATAATATCACATTTGAAATCATGTCACTTTCGAATCCATATTTCCGAAAATAGATTAAATCCTCATTTAAAATCATCATATTCCTCAAATATGTCATTTAAATCCATACTTACGTTATAACATCATTTAATCATATTCTACTTAAAATCTTGGATTTAAATATAAAACTCCCACTACATAAAACCTGAATTTTTAAAATAGTTTAAGATAGTTTAAAATAGATTAAACAGATTAATATATTTTAAAATAGATTAAAATGGATTAATATAATTTAAAATAGATTATAATAGTTTAATATAGTTTAAAATAGATTAAAATATATTAAAATGTATTAATATAGTTTAAAATAGATTAAGGTAGATTAATAGTTTAAAAATAGATAAAAATAGATTAATATAGTTTAAATAGATTAAAATAGATTAACATGATTTAAAATTAGAATTGAATACTTTAACATAGTTTAAAGTAGATTAAAATGGATTGATATAGTTCAAATTAGATTAAAATTAGATTAATATAGTTTAAAATAGGTTAATATTGATTAATATAGTTAAAATAGATTAAAATAGATTAACAAGATTTAAAATAGATTAAATTGGTAAAACACTTCAAATAGATTCAAAATAGATTAAAAAACTTTAGAATTTCGATTTAAATCAATTTCCTATTCCAATCTTCAAACTAGGATTTTCAAGGTAATTCAATTTATATAAATCAATTTCCTTCAAAATATCATTTAATCCAATTCAAGATTTAAGGGTTTTAAAATCGTTTAATTTAACCAACCCAGCGTCCGTATATAATTTTCTACCCTTTGGTCAAGTGATATAGATATTTATTATTTCAATCCGCAAATATTTATATTTGCGGTTATATATCGTTTCAACCCGCAATCCTAAATTTATTTCAATGAAAAACACTTGGGTTTATCATTTCAAACCATAATGATTTTCCTCTATTCTATATGATCGTTTAGGTATGTATCATTTCAACCCGTAGGGAACTTACAGTGTTATAATAATATTAAATATAACACTCGATCGCCCAATATTAAGAATCAAACATCCGTCAAAATCATCATCCAAATCAACCAATAAACATCAATAGATAACTGATTATCATTAACATGTATTAAATTGACAATTAAATTTTAAAATTAAATTAAATGATGATCAAATGCAATAAAAGTTAAATTTAACTAGAATGATAATTTAAACATGCCAAACATCAATCAATCAATTCATAATCACATCATAAATTTAATTTAACTAACATAAGAAAATTTATTAGTTGTAAGTGGGTTAAAACACTCACCTTTGATTTCAAATCGATTTGAAATCCAAAATAAGGTCCAAAATTGAACAATTTTCGAATTCGTCCAAACCAGTTCCATAATGTCTGGAATTTCGATATGGTCGCAATGGAGAAAACCGCGCATGAATCCGAGATCGTACGCAAAGATATTTAGTTGAAGTTTAAATTTTAGATTTAAATTAAAACAAAAAACGAATAAGGAAATGACAGGTCACCTCCCCCCGAACCCTAACTTTTCACAAACAATTGCGATACTCGACTATGCACGTAGCCACTATTGAATTTTGCCGAAACACCGCTACGACGCCATTTATAAACTCGATCAGACTTCGCCAATGGGCCAGACACCTTCGGCCGCACCTCCCTGTCGAGTTCGACCACCTCCGACCAACTATCAGGGTCGTGCAACCGTACAACTTCGATAGCCAATTTCTGGCGATCTGAGCACCATCAAGATAAACGACCACCACCTAGAGACCTTCTCAATTCCCTATTCGCAACGACGCCTCCAGATCGTTGATCGAACGACAATCCATCATTGGATCGAAATCCTTGCAATTGGACTGCGACAACGCAGAATTTCTAGACATTTGAAATTGAAATATTTAATTGATTTTAGATATTTAAAAGTTAATTTCTAACTCGATTTTCAAATATCGCTATTTATTGGATAATTTAAATATTTAATCAATAACCGAAAATTAGGAAAAATTGTTGAAACTGGAATTTTAGGCTTGTTAAAAATATTTTAAAGGCTTGAAAAATTCATATTGATAATGTAAAGTAATAGAACTTTTGGAATTGAATTTGAAAGTGGTTTTTTCAGTTTCGAATTTATATCGTTTAAATCGGTATTCAAAAATAGCCTTCCAGGGCAAATTCTCGGATTTCGACGAATCCGGTTCTATTGGATCCGTAATATTGTATTATTATCAGATTTCAATTTTCGTAGTATTTGGAGTTTATGTGTGATCGTACGAATCGCAGACGCGCCGAGGGTTATATCAAAACTGTAATATTATAACTGAGTTCAAAAAGCTATCTTCTCCATACGATCAAGTTAGGCCTCGAAACGTTTTCCATTGCGTTCGGAATAGGCGTATAGCATTATGAACGCCAAGCGGCATGCCTCGATTGAAAATCGAGATTGTGAGTTGCGTAATTGTGACGATTTGAATTTAAATTTAAATTCAGTTTTAAAAATAATATTATTGCATTTGATAATGTGGCAAACCTTTCATACACATATTAATTTTAGCATGTTTCCTTTCAATTTCAACAGTCGTTCGTTTTATAAAAAAAGAAGAAGAAGAAATCGAACAAAAACTACCGTCTTCATTCGAATAAAAATCAAACAGCCGATTCAAAATGAAATAAAAGAAAATAAAAATGTAACCATGGCTGCTATTAAAAAAATTACGATTCGATACAAAATTTAAATCGAATCTCAAACAAAAAAAATGGCAATCGAAAATCAGAAAGAAAAAAAGAGGGAAACAAAAACAAATTCATTCGAAATTAATTTGGGGCAGATCGAATCGAGCGAGCTAGTGGCGGGCAGCGACTAATTCGCGTTCGCGAAGTTGCGTTGATACAAAGGCGGGTCTCAATGATAGTTCTTCAAGCTCACGATGGCGTTCGCAAAGGGAAGGCATAACACGCGAAATCGTGGGTTGAAATCTCATTAGGCGTAAGCCTAGGTGGAGCGGCCATCGGTGCAGATCTTGTTGGTGGTTCGCGACGATTTTGGGCCACGACGAGGCATGCATGGAGTTTGGGTTAGCGAGGATGGCATACAGTTTGGGACGTTGACGATGGCGCACGATGACCGTGGTCGATGGCATGTGGCGAGTTCTTAGGTATGCAAGCAATTGCGCTTTGGAAGTTTGATGTCGCCTGGCGACTTGTACGAACTGATGGTAGTTCTCGAGCATGCTGGAAAGGTAGCAACTTTATTTCATTTGTTTTTAAGTTAATTTAAAATATATGGATTAGAAAATATATACATACATACATATACATTTATGATTTTAGAAAAATATAGGAATTTTGTAATAATTTGAAGTTTATATAAAATTAGATTTTTAAAATCTATATATTGATTATTTTTATAAATATATAGTTTTAAAAGAAAATAAATATATGTATATAAATTTTAGCTTTCTAGTTTATTTTAAACATGTATTTCGGTTAAATAAATTTATTAAATAAATTAATCAACCCAAATACATATTTAAAATAAACTAGCAAGCGAAAATGCATATACGTATATTTATTTTCTTTTAAAACTATATATTTATAAAAATAATCTATATATAGATTTTAAAAATCTAATGTTATATAAACTTCCAATTATTACAAAATTCCTATATTTTTCTAAAATCATATATATATATATATATATATATATATATATATATATATATTCTAATCCATATATTTAAATCAACTTAAAAACAAATGAGATAAAGTTGCTAACTTCCAACATGCTCGAGAACTACCATCAGATTGTACAAGTCGCCGATCGACTTCGAACTTCCAAAACGCAACTGCTTGCAAACCTCCGAACTCGCCACATGCCGTCGGCCGCGGCCATCGCGCACCATCGTCAACGTCCCAAAACTGTACGCCATCCTCGCTAACCCAAACTCCACGTATGCCTCGTCGCGGCCCAAAATCATCGCGAACCACCAACAAGATCCGCATCGATGGCCGCTCCACCCAGGCTTAAGCCTGATGAGATTTCGACCCACTATTTCACATGCTTTGCCTTCCCTTCACGAGTGCCATCGTGAGCTTGACGAACTCTTGCCGAGACTTGCCTTCGCATCACCGCAACTTTGCGAACACGAATCTGTCGCTGCCTCCACTAGCTCGCTCGATTCGATCTGCCCCAAATCAGTTTCGAACGAATTTGAATTTTTTCTATCTTTTTGTCTTTTTGATTTTCGGCAGCCATTTTGTTGTTTGAGATTCGATTTGAATTTTTTATCGAATCGCGATTTTTTAACAGCAGCCATGGTTACATTTTTATTTTCTTTTATTTGATTTTGAATCGGCTGTTTGATTTTTATTCGAACGAAGATGATAGTTTTTGTTCGATTTCTTTTGTTTAATAAAACGAATGCGTGTTGAAATTGAAAGGACACATGCTAAAAAATTAATATGTGTATGAACGGTTTTCCACATTACAAATGTAATAATATTATTTTTAAAATTGAATTTAAATTTAAATTCAAATCGTCACAATTACGCAACTCACAATCTCGATTTCCAATCGAGGCGTGTCGCCTGGTGTTCATATTGTATATGCTATGCCGTACGCAATGGAAAAGGTTCCGAGGCCTAATTCGATCGTATGGCGAAGATAGCATTTTGAACTCAGTTATAATATTAAATTTTCGATATAACCCTCAGCGTATTTACGATCCGTACGGTCACACAACAACTCCAAACACTATGAAATTGAAATCCGATAATAATACAAAATTACAAATCCTATGGAACTGGTTTCGTCGAAATCCGAGGCTGTGCCCTAGAAGGCTATTTTTAAATACCGATTTAAATGATATAAATTCAAAACTGAACAAATCACTTTTCAAATTCAATTTTAAAAGTTCTATTAACTTTATTATTATCAATATGAATTTTCCAAGCCTTTAAAATATTTTTAACAAGCCTAAAATTCCAGATTCAACATTTTTTCCAATTTCCAGTTATAGATTCAATATTTAAATTATCTAATAAATAGCGATATTTGAAATTTGTGTTAGAAATTAACTTTTAAATATTTAAAATCAATTAAATATTCCAATTTCAAATGTCGAGAAATTACGGGTTGTCACATGGACGGTCAAAACTAAATCATTGATTTCTAGGCAAACAGTGATTCAATTGTAAAAATGAATCATACCACTGGATTACGCTCACCGAGAGCTTTGAAATGGTATATAACATGTCAAGGTTTGGAGGAATTTGATTTTGAAGTTGAATTTAAAATTGGAATAGGGGTTTGAAATTGATATTTGTTTCTGCCATTAAATAAAGAGATAGCTAAAGGGAAATTGTACGTACATCAATGAGGAATGAGAACAATTAGGGTCTATAACAGCCTATATATAGGCAGATCTGAATTAGGAGTGAATAGACTAGATTGGATTGATCCAAACGACTATGCAACCCAAAAAGCCCGCTCTGACCCCGAAACGAAAGTAGGTCTTCCTATATATCGAAATAGATGTTTTCAATAATTTTGAACTCAATGGAACAGATTTCAAGTCCTAATTCCATCGTATGAAGAAGTTAGCTTTAAAATCAGCTTATTTCAAATTATTTCAAGTAAATTAGTTTCTACGTGTTTCAAGCCTGTATGATCAAACGACAATCCTGATCGTTACGAAACTTGAAATCCTATAATAATTCACCGTTACGGATCCGATGAAACCGGTTTCGTTGAAATCCGAGAGAGTGGCTGTGACGACCCAGAATTTTCAGCAATTTAAAAACAGGATAATTAAAGTGATTTTAAATATTTAAAAGTTAATTTTAACTTGAAATGCAAGATATTAATATTTACTTGAAATTAAATCATTGGATTATATAGTTTAAAATATTGAATCATATAATTTGAAATTGGATAAAATGCTGAATTTGTAATTTTAAGCCTGTTAAAAATAATTTGAAGGCTTATGAAAGTTCTAATGATAATTCTGAAGATAATAGAATGGTTGAAATTTAATTCAAAGGTAATTTGTTCAGTTTTAAATAATATATCGGTTAAATTGAATTTAAAAATAGCCTTCCGAGGCACAGTCTTGGAATTCGACGAAACCAGTTCCATTGGATCCGTAATAGTTAGTTATTATCGGATTTCAATTTTTGTAGCCATCGGAGTTGTCATTTGACCCTGGCAGCACGAAACGCGTAGAACTATTTTAATCGATTTAATTTAAAATTGATTGTTTTCTTCTGTAACTCGTGCATACGAGCAAACTAGCGAAACACGTTCCATTGTGTTCGGAGTACGGGTAAAACCTTATGAACGCCTGTCAGCATGTCTGATTCGGGGTTCGAGATTTTGCGTTTTGCTAAACGAGATATTTTCAATATTCGATATTATAAAATAAATTGAAGGTCTGAATTGCATCACCTTAATCACGTGACTTTGGTTTAGCTTGCACCCAAAGCCACTTTTAGAAATATCTTCCCCGTTTTGCTTTCATAGGAATGAATCGAAAAATCGAAAAGGAAAAATACTGAGAACGAGAGATAATGGCTACCTTCTTTTCTTCAGATAAAGAAAAAACAAAGCGATAATCTTTCTTCCACTTTTTGTAACCCACATTTCCATTACCTAACCATAAATCGCGATTTCCAGTTCCGAAAAAAAAAAGGGGTCGCCGCTCTCCCTCTCGACCCTCTCATCCTCAAATCAAATGGAGGAGCAATCCAAATCGAGCGCGCAGGAGATTGAATCGCGACGTCAACTCAGTTAAGGAAGAAGAGGTTACCGTGGGTTTGTACTGAAGTCACGTTCAAGGCTTGAAGTCGCGAGTCATCGCATGGGTCGCATCAGTGGCTAGGGTTTAGTTCGCGTGCGAGGGTGGCTGGAGACTATGTGGCGTGACGCGGCGATGGTGGGACTAGGATGTTGTGAGGTGACTGACGACGAACCCTGGTGGTCAGGCAACGAGCTTGGTTGTGGATTCGCGACAGTGGTGAGCAGTTTTATCTTATTTTAATTTTTTCTGAGCCTAGATAAATATAGGTAAGAAGAAAAAAAAAGAGGAGAAAATGTACTATGTTGTTTACTGCAGAGTTAAAATTTGAAATTTGGTACGAACTATTTTCAGTTTTCGAATTGGAAGATATATGTAAGGATTTAGAAGAAGGAGGAACATTAGTTTAAGAAAATTTAATCATTTGATTCAATAAAGATTGAGTTAAATTAAATTTACAAAATGAAAATGAAACTTATCCAATGAACTTATAAAATTATTTGGTAACTGGAACATAGTTTATAAAATAGAAAAGTAGTTTGGAATCAATTATTAGATAAAAAGGAATTTATTAAATAGAAATTGAACTTGTTTCGAGTATTAATAAGATCGTACAACTGTTTATACAAGGTTTGAATCTGAAGAGAACAAATTGAGATCGGGTTTGGATTGCAAAATCAAAGGTGAGTAAATCTCACACTGTTGAATTTCTATTTTAAATTTTAAACGGTTAAATTTAAATATCTAGTTGAATGATTGCATTAATTTGATATGCATTGTGAATTGATGGTTTGGTGATTGTGATATTGGATGATTCTTGAGTTAATTGTGGTTTGACTCGAAATATTGGGATTTATGTTGTTTAAAACTTAAACCATAAAAATGAGTTGTTTCCATTTAAATGTTAATAAGGATTTAATAATTTGTAATTCATCAAATTAATAGGGCAATTAAAATGGATAAATTAATTCAGTCAATTAATGATCTGGGGCAATTACTATAGTAATTAAAGGTTTGAATTAATTAATTAATTAATTTAAAGTTTAAGGAAATCCATTAAGTTTAATAAATCCAGAATAATCAATGGATGGTTGGATAAGCGATTACTTTATGTAATTAATAAAAGATGAATACTTCTGTAATTAATCAAGAGATTAATTAATAAGATAGATTAATTAAGATGAATTAATCAGGAATAAGGGACTTAAGAAGAGTTAATTAATATATGTAATTAAGAATTAGTGGAAATAAAATAGTTAATCAAAAAAATTACTTATTGATTTTGGCTAAGTACAATTAATATCGGGAAGTTAATTTAAGATAATTACTTGAATGTAATTGACAAATAATTAATCCAAGGCGATTAATTAAAATGAATAGTGAAGGGCTGACAAAGTAATTGATTTGGAATTAAGTAATATTGAATGAAGGAATCTAAGTAATTTATGTTTGAAACTCAATTAGAATCAATTGAATTGATTTGTACGAGATTAAGCATTGCTTATGAATGAGTAAATGGTATTGAATGTTTTGGATGAGTAGGTATCTCTGATAGGGAATGTTGTGTATTTCATTTGAATATCTTGTGTTAGAATATCCTGAGTTTCGAAGAGACCAGGTTCGGGTATTGGTAAATACCCGAAACCACTTCGAATTTTATAAATTGATTTGAGAAATCAATAGGATGGAATAAAATTTTATTATTTTATCTAAGTTGGTACTTAGAAATTTATATATATATGATATAAGTATGGTCTATAGCAAATTGTGAATTGGCTAAATTGGTATATGTTACCCCGGGTTTATATAAGATGATTTCTTTGGTATTTCATGTTAGTTGGATTTACTCACGCTGGTTTCCAGCCTGACCCGGGTGTTACTCTGGTGTAATGCTCGGGTCAGACCCAGTATTACTGATTTTCAGGTTAGGACGTTCAGGAGCTCAAGAGGCGAGCTGGTGGCAGTATCGTATAGAGTATATCCGTTGTATTTATATTATTGTTTATCTGAGTCATGATAAAGGTAAATATTCAGTGATGGTATATTATGTGAAACTCTGATGTAAATTACAATGTAATCGACATATATAGTATTCTTTTGTAAACTGTTATTATTTATTATTATATTTTATCCGCTGCGAATGTGAGATGTTTGGTGTTTCTGTTCTTCTTCTTCTTCTATCTTTTTTCTTCTTTTCATAACTACCTGGGATTTTCGGGTTCGAAAATTTCGGGTCGTTACAGTGGCCAAAATGGCTATTTTCACGTTAATTAAACAAACTAATATTAAATTTATTAAATCACTTTTAATTAAATATTTATAAATTAACAATTTTCATCATTTTTTTACTTGGACATTTGCGATAATTTAAAAAAAATTCACACATCAATCGAGTGTTAAATATTACTTATAATGTTCAGATTCAACTGCAATAAAAATTCAATTAATTATGTACTTAATCTAATAAACTGATTTTATTCGATTTCTATCTTTTTTATTCAATCAATTGTCGTACTATGAATAAAATTAACATTGGGTTACATTTGATTACAATTATTCTACGATTATCATCTCAATTTACAGTAAAATAATATTTAATTATATTTATTGCAATTTATTTCCAATTTAATTCAACAGCTTGAATAAATAGGTAACATTTATTGCAATTTATTGCAATTTATTATTTACAAACATATGTTATAAATACTTATGCAACACTGATTTCATCCAATTACAATTTATTGCATATTATTTCACTAATTAATTACAACATTTAATTTATTCCTTTCTTTTTCATTTATAACAAATTAAATTTCAATGAATTAATTAACCATTGTTAAAACTTGTCAATTCAAACACATTTCCAAGTTTATTGTTAACAAATAAAACAAATAGCTTCATATTGATTTTAACTTCTCATTTGCAATTTCAAACTAATGTAACTTTACAATTTATTACAGGTATTTGAGATTTCATTCAACTAGTCATTTATTATATTACATTTACATTATTAAACCCTATTTCTTTATTTACAATTTATAACCAATTTCAACTTTGCAATCATTTCAACTTATTGGACATACATTATAGTAGTTATCAATTGTCATGAATTAACATTTTTAACATTATATTCTAGTCATTTCTAAATTAATAAACCATAAATTTTAATTTCTTCCAACATTTAATTACAAAGTTTTATTTAATTCAAAATTTTAATTATCGAAAAAATGCGGGTCGTTACAGATGGTCAACGACGAGTGATCGCAGCCGGAGATGACGTGCACGTGCCCACGTACGTGCACAGTTGGTTTGTGCAAAAAAAAGAAAGGGAGTAAGAAAAGAAGAAGGAAGAAAGAACTTGGAAAGAGGAGAGAAGATTTGGGGGTTGAGCAAGTTTTGGGCCGATCGGTTCTGTATTGGGTTGGACATTTGTTTTTTTTTGTTTTTTTTTAAAAAAGAAATGAATATGTTTTATACTAAAAGAATCTTTAATTTGAAAACATATTTCCCTTTCATTATAAATCCAATCGACATAAAATCTTTTTCTTTGTAATCCTACAACCTAATACCTTAAGCTAAATTTATTTTGTTAACTTACTATAATATAAAATTTATTATTTTATAATAATTAAAGTGAGTTAATAATTAATTCTTAATTAATTTTAATCTTATGTTAATAAATAAATTAGCTATGGTTTTTTAATTTTAATTATCTAATAATAAATCTTTTTAAATTTTCTTTAAATTTATAACTAATTTGCATTAAAAATATAAGTGGAATCGATTTAATTTAAGTTGAATAAATTCTTGTTTGAAAATTATTTAATATTAATTATCGATCGTTAATTTAGTGATGATATATGCTTTAGCTTTAGTGCCATTGGATATTATTTCAATTATTCTTTGTCTGTGCCATTTAGTAGCCAAACCATTTAAAATGTTAGAATAAAATGTTGATACGTTTTATTTGAAATAAATATATGTCATAAATTCCTATATGTGAGTATTGTCACCCTGAATACGAATTGTTTATTTAAAACGACTTGGACATTAAAATTTATCATTTTGAGTTCGAAGAGACCAGGATCGGATGTCAACATTATCCGGAGCCACTTCGATCCAATAACCACCACGAACCTCTACGGTTTTGATTTTAAAGCCTAATATGCTGGAATTTAAATTAACGAAACAAATTCAGATTTTCAGTAAGTATGGCACTTAGACACTATTATAATATCACCAGATATTCTAAAATGTTTTTGGTTATCGTAAGATAAAAACCCATCGTGTTTATGTGTGACGTGGCCTTACGGGTTACCTTGTTTTTTCAAAGAATTTTGATATCTTAAGTAATTCAAAATTAAGTGTGTTTACTCACGCTGGTTTCCAGCCTAACTCGAGTGTTACTTTATGCTAATGCTCGGGTACGACCGAGTATTACAATTTCGGGTTAGGATGCTTTTGGAGCTCAGGGTACGAGCTAGATGGCAGAGACATATTGCACGTTTTTTATTATATTCCATTATGTAATGTAGGTGGTATATTCAGCATTTGAGGACAAGTTATTGTAACTGTCCAGATTTATATGATGACGATTGTACTTTGATAATTTGTATGTATATTAACAGTTACAGTTTTCCTTTTATATGAGAAGTTGTTATTGTATATTATATTTTTTTGGCTGCGTTCGTGAGATTTTTTATTGTTATATTCTATTTCTTCTTCTATCTCTTTTCTTCTTAATTCCTAACAATCTTGTATTTCCAGCACTCGATTGCTTGGCACTCTATACCATGAACATATTAGTGTTAATTTTCGAGGGTCGAAAATTGCCCGGTCACACATAGTATCAGAGCTGAAGGTTAAGCAAGAACCATGGCTTTGGTGGAGACAACTCATTAGAGATAGGGTCAGTAGTACCCTAGAATGAGTTGAGTGTACAAGAGAGCATACTTGTTATTTTCTTATATAATAATTTTAAAAAGGATAAATGATTTTTTTATAAGATTGTATTTTGATATAAAAAGAAATAATTTTTCTGAATTGTTATAATATATTAAAGTGGTCAGTTGTTGTTGTTATAATCAAATAAGATTAAAAAAAATTATGGCTATACATATATAACCAAGTAGAAATTAATGAGAATAAACTATACAAGTGGATTAAGCTAAAAATAGACTCATACCAGAATTTAAATTCTAGAAATTTCTGAAATGACCTTCCTTTTTTGGACGGTTTAAGTCGACGATAAACAACACACGTCAAACTCAAATATTCAAAAGGGCAGATTGTTATGGGGTAAATAAGAGAAAGGATAGAAAGAAAAAAACAAATACAGAATCTCGTAGCAGAATGACAAAACAAAATAATCAAACAAACAGTTCATGAAGCTGTTTACAAATAACATTGGTTATTCTTTTATAATACAGATCAGAGTTACATACAACAAGAATAAATAATAAATAAATGCAGCGGAACAACATGATGTAGTGGAATAAACATAATACATAATAATAGTACAAAATCTTCATTTTCGTCCTCCAGAAAGTACTCTTCTATAACTGAAAGGCTCAGGCTGACCAAAGCGAATTGAAAAGACAAAACACTCGAGCCAGAACTAAGAGATCTTATGTATGTTAAATTAATAGTAAATATATATGAGCTTAATGGCGTCGGAGTTATTTACGGAGTTTGACATAACTTAAGAGATGTTCGGGATTACTGTAAAGTCCCGTTTTTTCGTACTCTTTGAATTAACAATAAACCGCACATGTCCAACTCAAATTGCACGAAAAGATGGAACTTTAAGGGTTATAAAAAAAATAGACAGAACAGAATCTCACTCGAATGGGATAACATATAATATTGAACAAATATTTTTACAGTGGAAAACTTTTAAATACATATATCAGAGTCCAACCTAAATTCAGCTTGGACAGTTATAAAACCTGCCCTTACAAATGCTGACAAACATCAAACAAAATACACTAAGTACAGCGGATAATAGAATATGTTCATACGTCGATGAATATCTCCAACTCTCCTCTGGAAACTCCAACCGTCTGCGACTATCCTGAAACTACTCAGATCTAACTCGAGTATTGAAAATACCCGGATCAGGCTTGATAAACCAGCGTGAGAAAAACTCAATAATTAAGGACAGTGTCATATATCAGCCTTTGAATAAAATCCTTTTAAAACAAATAGTATCTCATAAGACCAGCCCACACATAAACTCGGACGGGTTTTTACCTTATGATAACTAAAAGACTTTTATATCAAAACGTTTGATATTATTTCTAATGACATTCTTTGAAAACATTTGCAAATTAACTTATTAATCTTATCTAAAATGGTTACCCATATAGCATTTCGAGGCTATTCATTATGCTAATACAAACAAAACCGTAGGTTCTTATTGGAGAATGGATTTCCATACAAATGACCAAGCGCACAATCCACCTTTCGAATGGGTACACCTCTAGATTGATGTCCCGAGGAACCATCACAAAGCTCCTCTACCAACACAAGACCGACCCACCTTTGTAACTAGATAGTACCGAATATGTCATCCCCCGGTCGTTACCGACCTTTAACCGAGCGCTTGATTTCCATACACCACATTAATATACATCCCGAACGTCATAGCGGAAAGAAATATATCTAGAAGGGGATGACCATACCCTACATGGGAATGACCCACTTAGCCTTCCTACATCTAATCCTGTTTCGGTCATTTCTGGTTTGATGAGGCTTGAGGCTACGATTACCTTTTCATAAAGCACATATCACATATTTGAATGCCACATTGCCATTTCCGTTTAACTACTAATTTCCTTTCACAAAAATACAACCCTTGAGCTCGTATGTCTCAAGGAGGGTGTTAAGCTAAGAGAAGTTGCCTTCTCCGCCACCACCGATGTACATTTGTAAAAACCAATGTACGTAATCTTTAGAAATGTAATGTCAGACAAACGTCCATACAAGTTGTCCAGGAACAGGACAAACCGAAGGCACTCTCTTACTACCAGTAGTAGCGAGTAGTCATTGCAATCCGAAAAATCTCCACAACGAGGAGACCACTGCTATATATAACTCGGGAGCTACCCAGAGCAAGTCAAAAGTAGTCCTCACGCTATAAAGATCCACGGCCTTTAATAATCATCATCTTCAACATGTCTTCACGTTCGAACATATAGATTGGTTCGAAGTGGTTTTCGAATGAGATTTACCCAAATCCGACCCCAGTTCCTTCGAAATCCAATATCGATAGAAAGTGAATATGAGTATATAGGATTTATTAAGTCTCTTTTCACTTTAATTCTTTTCGGATGATTTCGAAATCTCTTTCTTTTGACTTAGGATAATTCTAAGTAATTCATTCTTTTACTTTGGAAAATATCTCAGATTTCCTTACTTAACTCTTGATCCAAATTTCTTTACTTTTAGGCTGGTCAAAAACAATGTTATTTAAGACATCGTTTACGATAATCCCTAAGTCAATCTTTTAAAAAAAACATTTTTTAGTAAATAGGATCATAGAAATCATTCATTTAGGAGATTGCTTAACATTTGGATAATAACAATCTTCTTTTAATTTAAAAACTTAATGCAGTCTTTTTATTTAAGAGCATCCGGGCTTTCCTTTCAATCTGTTCCACCCCTCGCCTAAGAAAAAAAACATAGGCCAGGTAAGTTCAGGGCACTGGTTGCTCCATCCCTAACCTTAGTTAAACACCTTGTTTTATCTTCCCAGATCTCACAGACGGGACAAATGTATTAGTCACTTCCGCATACTTAGATTTTCAACTTTATTTTGGAATTTCTTATAAATATTCCAAATTATCTTTCCAAAATGCTTCATTATCCTTCCTAAAGCATTCACAATTTATTCTGGGAAACGTCGTTACATTTAAACTCATATTCCAAAAGTTATAGAATTCACAGCAGAAAACTTCTGTGGAAAGCGCTAAATAAGCTAATTTGAATTAAACATCTTTTGAACATTCGATAATTCATATTTTTCAATCCAAATCTCTTTTAAGTCATTTAAATAGATTTATCAAATTTATTCCATATTTTTCCATAATTAAAATCATTCATTTAAACAAATTTTTTGTTATGGTCACTAAACTACACTATGCGATTTTTCTAGAAAATTGTTTTGGTCTTAATTCAAAATCTACATATTGAAACATTGATTTTCTTTCTTTGTTTAGAATATATGGATTTAATATTCTAGAATTTTCTTATCTCGAAGAATTCCGAGCCATATTCCACTCTACACATTCATTTGAACTTTTCGGCGCGAAATCGCGAACTACCGTTGCGCGACGCGTCTAGTTTTAACTTATTTTTCAATACTTGAAATAATTTATTCAAATTTGATTTCAACCCTTACAAAATCATTACAAATCATTTTAAATCAATATTTTCACTTTTTAAAGTATTTAAAATATATTTTCACTATTACCATATTATTATATTATTATATTATTATATTCCCATTAGTTTAGTATTAAATTTTAAATTCCAATTTCAACTCAATTTCAATTCTAATATCAAATTAAACACATTTAAAATTTAAATTTAAAATCTAATTTCAATTTAAACTTCCATTCAACCTCAAACTAAACTTCACTTTTTCAAAATCGATTTCAATTTCAATTTCACTATTCATCTTAATTTCAATTTCTAACTAACTATCCTTTTCAAATTCGTTTCACTTCAAATTTCAAATTCTCTTCCATTTTAACTTAAATTTCACCTTTAAATGGAAAGAGACTTATTTTTCTACAATATCTCATATTACTAAAATATGGTCTTATTAAACAAAGGGATTACATAATTAATAGAAATTTGATGTCCAAATTATCAACACAACCATACAACAATCATATAACGCTAACATATTCAATATGGTAAGTGTCATAACATTACTATGGATTATCCAACATGTCCAAACAATCAATCAAACATCTAGATCATCAAATAATGATTATCTAACATAACAATTAAACATCATAATCAATATAATTCAAAAAGCGGTGAGAATTTCTCACCTTATATCCACTATGTCAAACTTTTTCGTAGATTATGTGCTTTCGAACAAATGCGCTTTTTCCATGTAAATTAGTAACATCTCATTAATGTGATTTGAATTTGTGAAATGATTACTCTCTTTTTTTCTTAAACTTTGTGTTAAAAAGAAAGAAGACTTTTGCTTGATTTGATTTGCATTAATGGTTTGTACTTAATGAAATGATGTTTGCTTCTTTTTCTTAATCTTTAAAATGTTAAAATAACATTTTCTCCTTTTTCATGTAAGATAAGTCTTATGCATTAATGAGAAAAGATGGTTTAGTAATGATGTTGTTTTTATGTCAAATCATGTCTTTTTAAATTTATTTAATTTAACTTAACTTTTTCAAAAGTAAACTCTTTTTGTCTTTTATTGCTAATGTAAAGTGTTTAAATAGCTTGTAAACTTGTATTTATGTGTTAAAAAATGTATCAAGTTGCAACAACTTGTCGACAACTTGTTTTGGTTGAAAATGGTGTTTTTGTCGACAAATTTTACCATCAAAATTTGACCTTTTTATTAAGCTATATATTGAGGTAAATCAAACTTTAAAATTAACTTTTTACTTCTTTAAATAAATTAAAACATGTCTCTTTATATTTTAAAATCATATTTAATAAATTTCAAAATCTCTATTTTTATAGTGTATGTAAAACAGACAAAATGAGACAAATTTTGGTTATTTTTGTAAAACGATTGTTAACATACTTTTAAATATATAAATTTACTTTTATTATCTTTATTAGATTTTTTAAATAAGATTTAGCTTTTAAATAAATATTTAAATTCATTTATTTAAGCCTTTACTTATTATTAACAAAACTTAACTTTTGTCGATTTGTTCTAAAATCCAAATTTATACTTTTTAATTTATTAATTATAAGAACAGATAATTATTTATTATATATAACATATTTATTTTAAGATTTAAACTCCTTTTTAAATTTTAAACGAACAAAATCTCTTATTTTCGAAGTAGCGAAATTACGGGTCGTTACATTCTCCCCTACTTAAAAGCATTTCGTCCTCGAAATAAAAGTTAGACAAAAGAATCTATCTCATACTCATATCCTTAAATAATTTGACTTATTTCTACTGTTGATAGAAAACAAGAAGGTCGATATCATAACAACACTAAAAGTAAATGATGTTAAACATACATATAAATATTCCTCACATTAACCTGAGTATCTATCACGTACTTACGGTTATATATACACACATCCACTCAAACGTCTATCGTACCCATCCTAGTGTATACTGCACACTTAAGATAGAATATACAACCACCACACAAGATTATAAATAAACAACCACACTGATACTATATCAAGATAAACGAATACCACCACATAACTCATTATTTGACCTAAGCATGTACTATACCCGAGGTATATATACATGCCACAACATCAGTCCAACCACTATATCTTAGTGCCTACTATTTGAGATAATTATCCAACTACTAAGTAGACAGACCCAACACATCATACTATATGTGGTATTTAATTCGATCTATTATTCGAATCCACAACTTTTTTTTTGAACTAGTATCGATCCCTCAATTTTCTAGTGCGTACTTTGATTAGACTTCTTGATCACAAACCCTTGCTTTCCTTGCATAGCTCTCAACTATGATAGAAAACTCATGTACATAATCATAAACTCCCATCAATGCTCGCTGTCAAGAATCGAGTGGTAAATCCTTTTTCGGATTGGTGTAAACACCTCAAAATTATGTACTCAAATCTTAGATCAAAATTTATGTGCTGAAATGATCTATGTTTAACTTATGTACTTATTCACATTCATCTTTACCTAATGCATTTGTTTAAAATTTCTATTAATCCAAGTTTATTTTACAACTATTTCTTTCTTCTAAATATATTATTACTTAAGCATACAAGTATGACTTAAACTTGTATAACATATCTTTACTTCCTAAGAGAATATATACATATCCCCAAACTTTGAATTGTTATTACTTCAACTAAGGTGTTTAACTAATATGAAACTCTACTAAAATATCAAATTGATAAGTTATAAAACTCAACCCTAAGTTTTCTTTACCCAAGGTTTTCATTTAGCTAATATTATTTATCCAATCCATAAATTAATAGGACATCTTTACTACGTGTACACCTTTTTCTCACTGATTCTATGATTAACTACTTAACTTATTTACCTATCCATTTTCTAAATCAAATTTCCTAATCTTCAATCCGTCAAATACCTTGTAGCCAAATTGTGAAACTTAATTCTCATGGTATTTTTTATTAACCTTTTTCGTCCAACAATCACCCTACTAACCATATTATTCAAAAATATCCACTTCTATTCTTACTTCATTTTGAATTACAAATGTTACCCTAAATGTATCACTAATTCAAAATTTTGTATTAGGATGATATTTCTTATACCTCTTATTTTTAAATTTCACTTTGATTTTAACCTAGTCAAAGTGTCTAAATTTCAGATTAACTTAACTCCTTTATGAGTTATAGAACTTACCCTTTCATATTATATTTACCAAAAATTTCAATTTTGGCTTATCTTTTTCTATTTTATTGATAACAATTTGGTTTCTGTGTACATTTTCTCTTTACTTTCTCTAGTTACAACTTGTAGGTTCAATATTATCATCAAATATCTTACAGTCAAATTGTGAACTTTACTTCACAAGATATTTTTACTTAGCTTTTAAATCCATCCATTATGATAATCACTTAATCATTATTATTTCTTAATAACCAAAGGTCTAGGGGTATATGATCAAAATTCTAAAATTCTAGCTTTCAGTTAATTGATTCTATATGGAATATCTTATAGTCAAATTGTGCAATTCTAATAACAAGATATTCATATTTTAGTTTTGCTAAGAAAAATTACAATCAATCCTTAATTTCTAACCCAAAAATAATGATATCTCCTTTAATATTTATAATATAAACCAAGGTAAAATTATTTCATTTACCATATTCTTTTTAAAAACAAAACCATTTTTATAAAATTAACAAATACGCTCTCATATATATAATACTCTCATAACTCATTCTAGGGTGTTACTAACCCTATCTCTAATGAATTACTCATCCTAGGATATTACTAATCCTATCTCTAATGAGTCTTTACCCATAATAGAGCCAAGGTTCTTGCTTAACCTTCACCTCTGATACCAAATGTAAAGCCCCATTTTTTCGTACTCTTTGAATTGAAAATAAACCGCACATGTCCAACTCAAATTGCATGAAAAGATGGATCTTTAAGGGTAATAAAGAAAAATAGACAACTAATCCTATCTCTAATGAGTCTTTACCCATAATAGAGCCAAGGTTCTTGCTTAACCTTCACCTCTGATACCAAATGTAAAGCCCCATTTTTTCGTACTCTTTGAATTGAAAATAAACCGCACATGTCCAACTCAAATTGCATGAAAAGATGGATCTTTAAGGGTAATAAAGAAAAATAGACAGAACAGAATCTCACTCGAATGGGATAACATATAATATTGAACAAATATTTTTACAGCGGAAAACTTTTAAATACGTATATCAGAGTCCAACCTAAATTCATCTTGGACAGTTATAAAACTTGCCCTTACAAATGCTGACAAACATCAAACAAAATGCACTAAGTACAGCGTATAATAGAATATGTTTATACGTCGATGAATATCTCCAGCTCTCCTCTGGAACTCCAACCGTCGTCGACTATCCTCAAGCTACTTGGATCTGACCCGAGTATTGAAAATACCCGGATCAGGCTTGATAAACCAGCGTGAGAAAAACTCAATAATTAATGACAGTGTCATATATCAGCCTTTGAATAAAATCCTTTGAAAACAAAGAGTATCTCATAAGACCATGCCCACATATAAACACGGATGGGATTTTACCTTATGATAACTTTTATATCAAAACGTTTGACATTATTTCTAATGACATTCTTTGAAAACATTTGCAAATAAACTTATTAATCTTATCCGAAATGGTTACCCATATAGCATTTCGAGGCTATTCATTACGCCAATACAAACAAAACCATAGGTTCTTATTGGAGAATGGATTTCCGTACAAATGACCAGGCGCAAGATCTACCTTCCGAATGGGTACACCTCTAGATGGATTTCCTGAGGAACCATCACAAAGCTCTTCTACCAACACAAGACCGGCCTACCTCTGTAACTACATAGCATCGAATATGTCATCCCTCGGTCGTTACCGACCTTTAACCGAGCGCTTGATTTTCATACACCACATTAATATACATCCCGAACGTCATAGCGGGAAGAAATATATCTAGAAGGGGATGACCAAACCCTATTTGGGAATGACCCACTTAGCCTTGCTGCATCTAATCCTGTTTCGGTCATTTTCGGTTTGATGAGGCTTGAGGCTACGATTACCTTTTCACAAAGCACATATCACATCTTTGAATGTCACATTGCTGTTTCCGTTTAACTACTAATTGCCTTTTACGAAAATACAACCCTTGAGCTCGTACGTCTCAAGGAGGGCGTTATGCTAAGAGTAGTTGCCTTCTCCGCCACCACTGATGTACGTTTGTAAAAACCAATGTACGTAATCTTGGGAAATGCAATATCAGACAAACGACCATACAAGTTGTCCAAGAACAGGACAAACCGAAGGCACTCTCCTACTACCAGTAGTAGCGAGTAGTCCTTGCAATCCGAAAAATCTCCATAACGAGGAGACCACTGCTATATTTAACTCGGGAGCTACCCAGAGCAAGTCAACAAGCTGTCCTCAGGCTATAAAGATCCATGGTCTTCAATAATCATCATCTTCAACATGTCTTCACATTTGAACGTATAGATTAGTTCGAAGTGGTTTTCGAATGAGATTTACCCAAATCCGACCTCGGTTCCTTCGAAATCCAATATCGATAGAAAATGAATATGAGTATACATGATTTATTAAGTCTCTTTTCACTTTAATTCTTTTCGGATGATTTCGAAATATCTTTCTTTTGACTTAGGATAATTCTAAGTAATTCATTCTTTTACTTTGGAAAGTATCAAAGATTTCCTTACTTAATTCTTGATCCAAATTTCTTTACTTTTACGTGGTTCAAAAACAATATTATTTAAGACATCATTTACGATAAACCCTAAATCAATCTTAATGAAAACATTTTTGAGTAAATAGGATCATAGAAATCATTCATTTAGGAGATTTCTTAACATTTGGATAATACCAATCTACTTTTAATTCAAAAACTTAATACAGTCTTTTTATTTAAGAGCATCCGGGCTTTCCTTTCGATCTGTTCCACCCCTCGCCTAAGAAAAAAACATAAGCCAGGTAAGTTCAGGCACTAGTTGCTCCATCCCTAACCTTAGTTAAACACCTTGTTTATCTTCCCAGATCTCACAGGCGGGACAAATGTACTTGTCGTTTCCACATACTCAGATTTTCAACTTTATTTTGGAATTGCTTGTGAATATTCCAAATTATCTTTTCGAAAGGCTTCATTATCCTTTTTAAAACATTAACAATTTATTCTGAGAAACGTCGTTACATTTAAACTCATATTCCAAAAGTTATAAAATTCACAGCAGAAAACTACTGCGGAAAGTGCAAAATAAGCTTATTTGAATTAAACATCTTTTAAACATTCGATAATTCATATTTTTCAATCCAAATCGCTTTTAACACATTTAAATAGAGTTATCAAATTTATTCCATATTTTTCCATAATTAAAATCATTCATTTAAATAAATTTCTTGTTATGGTCATTAACTGCACTAGCGCGATTGTTTGTGTCAAAGTTGGGCACAACACGCTTCGGGAGTCGTTGAAGAGATAATAACGAAGAATGTAAATTGAAAACAGATATTATCTAACAAAAACCCCAATCAGCAGTAAAGTAAATGCGTAGACAAGCGATTTATAGTGGTTCGGCGTGTTGCCTACGTCCACTGTGAAGTATTTTGACGTTTTATTGATTCTCTTTCAATGATTACAAGTTGTTGCAGCGATCAACAGCAAGTTACAAATGGAAATTCGAAATCAACAGTAAAATTATGATGTAGGATGATGGAGATCCCGATCCGGCAGAGTCTGGGCGCTTGAGAGTCGAAAGATCCCTTTTCTGTTGGCTCTCGGGCTCTATTTATAGGCGTAGGCTGTTGATATTTCACTGAAAACTCGGGAGACCACTTCTGGCATGTGAGGGGGCACACGCCCGGTCTTAGGAAGTTTGGGCCCACTTTGGCAATGGTTCTAACTCCATTCGAGTCGATCAAGAATTCATCCAATCGAGATGAAATTTGGCGTGGCCACTCTTCGACATGAATGCAAGCTTCTGTGAAAATTTTGTGGCATTTGGATCAGTGGATTGAGAGATATGATGGATTCGAGATGGGGTTCACTGCGTGGCTGTTTGGTTCGAAACCATCCATTCGAACCGATGGTTTCGAACCGATGGTGGCGCGCGCCTTCGTGGTGACGTGGAGCGCAAACTTCGAATCGACCCGGTCTTCACTCCGAGTTGACCGCTTCGACTCCATATATCTCGGCGCATTCGAACCGATGAAAGACACATCATCATGGTTAGTTGACCCAGTGGGTTTGAATGAAGCTTCACAGGTGGGTTCGAACAAGGCTTCTGTGATGGGTTTGAACAAGGCTTCTGTGATGGGTTCGAACTCGGTGGATTCAAACAAGGATTCTTTGGATGGATATGATCTTTGCAACCCTTCCATGGACACGAGGTCCACAGATATGAACTAGATGGGTTCGAGTTTGATGGATTCGAACCGAGGCACTCTGATGGGTTCGAAGTCCATCGATTCGAAGATGATCGGTTCGAATGGTGTTTGACGATGGGTTCGAAGATGCCTACCTCAATGGGTTCGAAACCAGTGCTTTCCCCTTCAAGTTGAATCGATCATAACTTGAGCGTATGAACTCGGATTGACTTCGAAATTTGAGATGACGACTTCTATGATCTTTCTTGTCACGTCCTATCAATTGTAGTTCAATTCGGACTTGGACAAAATTCAATGATATCCATAGCGAAACAAAGTATGACCGATCTCTGAGACGAACTGTTCTCCATTTTCGATCGATCTTTTGGTATCGCGGCTTTGCCAAAAAGTGGGATAACATTTTTCCCCCCAAAGTACGTCTTGTGGGAACATGACGTGCTTTGAATAGCTGCAATTTCTCTTTGAACAATCATTGCTCCCTTTTTTGTTGAGACTCGTACTCTGTATTTCTGTAACGTTGCGTTGATATGATTGATTGCTGTATAATAGCGCTTAGCCGTTGGCTGTTGCATCTGTAACAAGATGAGCGCCCGATCCCTGTAAATGTTTAAGATCGAATGTTAGTTTGACATATATGCACATATATACGTTTGACCCTTGTTGAAGTCGTGCGTTCACGAGTCGTTGTCAGTTTGTACTGGTATTGAATTTCGTATTGATTCTCTCCTGAACCGAATTGGAAATTCGATTTGAAACAACGCTTGATGGTTGTTTTGGAAGGTTCCTTCGTATCGATCCTCTCCTGAACCGATGTAGAAGTTGAAGGAAACGATTCTACGTTGCGTGAATGTAATGTTTCGAACCGATGTGTTGGAGCATTGATGGGTTCGAAATCTACATTCGTATGGATGGAGTATACTTGTGTTGTGATGGGTTCGAAACTGACATTCGAACCGACGTGAAAGGATGGATTCGAACTAGTTGTTCGTTTCGGTAGGTTGTGGATGGAGTTGCGAACAGGGGCTTCGAATTGATGTGCCCACTGCGCGTTTCGCATCGATGCAACTCGTTGTCCGGCTGTGTACTTCGTATCGCTGAAGTGTGAGGGTAACACCGAACCCACAAGGCATTAGGCAAATGGCTTCGAATGGTGGTTTCGAAACGATCTATGCTATGACTGGTTGCGACTGGTCGCGTTTACTGGAAGGGGAATCGTCTCGGTCGCCCTCAAGGCTTCATATAAATAGCAGAGGGTTTCACTTTTTTCACTTTTTACTTTTTTAACTTTCGCCTTGTGTTTTCTGTGCTCTGCATCGTTTCGAAGCCTTAGAGAAGAAAACACTGTGTCGCGTCACTGAACCAACCCAGATTCAAGTCTTCAATTCCTCGAATCCATTATTCAAACTAGGTAATTAGCGTCGAATTCAAACGGCAAAGTCATTTCGAACCCATCTCTTCTTCATCGATTGCTCACTTCAGTGATTAGAAAAACCAGATCTGGTTTGGGGGGACTTCGAATCGATACGTGGGCTCGAGTTCGAATCGACGATGGCGGCGTCATTTTCCCTTGGATTTCGCATCGATCCCTGGAATGACTTTATGGGGTGACGCAGTTCGCACCGATAGACCATCTTCGATGGGTCTATTCGAATTGATGGTTTCGAATTCATCAGCTATCGGTTCGAAGTTCTCAACTTTGCATCGATATGAAGGGTGTCGATTCGAACGTGGTCGATGTGAAGTTGAGGGTTTCCTTACCGGTTCGAACCAGTTACTAAGGTTGGATTCGAAGTCATCCTTCATTGATCGATTCGAACTTGACACCTGACCATCGATTCAAAGTGCGCCTTTCTGCATCGATTCGAAGCTCGTCGATGGAACCACAACAACTTCTATCTAAATCAAATTCCATCATATAAACGGTTTAGTGACGACGGTCAGCGATGACGGTCGTTATAACTGGGGAAATTAGCTTTGTCGTTTGTATATTTCCTTTAACTCTGCGATATTTATTTAAGTAATGCATGGCACTGTACAACATACATTCATACACTTTACACTAGGGAACGCACGGGTCCTTTGTCGTCTAACGATGGTTTCTCATGAGTTAGCTAGTTATGGAACCTTCAAGTTTGCAATAGCAGGAGGTTCAAAGCACAGCTGCTCCGAGACTAGAGGTTCCAGATATTGAACCTGAGATCGTTGGTCCGGCCCTGGACGAACTTCCCAATGCGTCTTTCATTGCCAATCTGTCGGATTCCGTTCAATCCAATATTTCCGAAGATATTTTGGGGAGAATATGCTTGAGGCACGGCCTGTCACTGGATGATGTGTTATTGCCGGAGCCGAATGATAGGCCACACAATCCACCGGAGGGATATACAGCATTTAACCGCCACGCGTGCACGGCCGGGATACTTCCTCCGTTCAACGAGTATATAAGGGAAGTGTTGTTTTTTTGAGGATCGCTCCATCTCAACTACACCCAAACGGATATACATCTGTGAACAGTTTATTCATCGTCTTCATGGAGTAACTTCATAAACCACCGATCCCGACCGAGATTAGATACCTATTTAACTTCAAGACCCGAGGTGATTATCCTTCCTTCACATTTCTGGAAGCAGTGAGGAATTGTCAAGTGGTCGCTGGGTCCTAGACCAGGTTGAGTTATTACAGGACGGAATGGCTCTATGTTAGATGTCCTCCGGGGTTTGCCCGGCGATGGTTATTCAGACGTGAGTGTAGCTGAGTTATTAAGTAATTATTAAGGCAATTGCGGTCAAAATGAAACTTATGTTTTTTCTCTTTTTTACAGCGACGATTCAGCGACCTGAGGGCGGGCACTTTAAGGAGATGGTGCGAGTACTCCGGGGAGTCCCGAGCGAAGATAGGGATATCGAGTCGCTTTTGACCGATAGGAATCTCCGGACTTACGGGTTGATTGAACGAGGGCAGAGCATAAAGTTTGAGGGGGCATTAAGGACCGTTTCGAAGAAGCGAGTCAAGCACAAGAAGCCTAAAGTTACTATAGCCAAGGAGGCTGATTCTGAAAGAACTCATACTGACGACGAGGCATTGTTGGAGACTACAGACGTGGTTCAGGATGTTGAAGAGCAAAGAAAAGGCAAGGCAGCCGTCGTCACGTCAACTAAGAAGGGGAGATGGAAATCGGTTGTAACGGCCCAATCCTCTCCCGGAGTTAGAATTTCTGAGATGTCTCCTCCGCGAACTGAAAGTCTTTACGAAGGGCTTACCAATCTTCCAATCCCGGATGATGTGTCTTTTCAACATGACGCCGGGTTGGAGGAGTTCCATCGTACTCTAGAATTGAGCGAGCCCTTTATTACTAGCTCAGCCGACACCTGGTTGGTCGGGGGGAATACATATTCACACACATTTCACGACACTACATAGCCCTGAGTCCTAAGTCATCGGTTTCGAGAAACCACTAACTTTATTCTCATTTCGCTTTGCAGATATTATGACTGGACGCGGCTCGATGTTAGGGAGCCTGTGACATGCTCGCAAATCTTCCTCATATTACGAGTCACAACGGAGAGAAAAAGATAGGGATTACGATCGCAGGTACTCCGAGTATTCTAGCCAAGAACGGAGAGATAGGGATTACAGACATCGGTCTCGATCGCGGACTTCTCCTCCAAGAGTTCCTATACAACCTCCTGTCCATGTTTCTCGTCCTTCTGATTCCTCGCACTACCAGTCGGCCTCTCAGTCTTCTAAGCATGAATCTCACCATCCCAGATCTAAGGCAATGTCTCCAATAGTTGCAGAACAACCTCCTACTGAAATTTCGGGGGAAGGAGAAATCAGGCTTGCTCAACTGAAGAAGGACTTTCCAAATATTTGCTTTGATAACTACATTTTTCCTCTTCACTTGAAAAGAATCCCGCCGGAGGCCGAGCAGACGGCGCACGATTATGCGCACGACTTTTATGCCCAATACAGGGCGTGGTACAAGGCGGCCGAGAAAGCGTCATCATTGGCCTTTGAGCGTGGGGCCACCATCGAGAAATAGCAGGCTGAGTTAGCTCAAAAGATCCGTATTATTGATGTGCTAAACACTGAAGCTGAATCTTCTCGGAAATCTGAAATGGAAGCTATCAAAAAGGCCGACGAAGCCTAAGCAACGACGGATAGGATGAAACGTGAGCATTATGCCATGGTAGAGGACATGGGCCATCGAAACACCCTGGTCACTGCTGAGAGGGACGCAGCCCTGAAGGAGTTAAACGAGCTTAAGTCCAAATTCGCCGAAATCGCCAAGGATAGGGATGATGTGAATAATGCAGCCCAGGAGGCGTGTGAACAGGTCGTGATTCTCCGGACTGAACGGGATGTGGCAGTAGCCAAGGTCCAGGCGGTTGAGACGGAGGTTGAGGAGAAAGTTCATCAAGCGGAGGCCAGGTTGGAGGCCGATATTGAAGATTTGCTCATCACTTACAATGCCAATGTGTTGAGACACAGAAATTTGGCCTGGCTCCAGGATTACCCGGTACACCTCCACAGCGCTTGGGGTCGATTGGTTGAGGAAGAGGAGGAAGCGCATCCGGATGAATCGGTCGACCGATTCGAACTCGAAAACTGGATGCTGACAAATGATGAGAAGAAGATCCTCCATGACACTGTTATTGCTCATGAGAAGGAGATGGTTGGTGGCCGATCTCTAGAGGTTGGAAAGGGATCGGGTGTTGTGCATCATTCTACTGTTTTTGAATTCACCGCTCCACCTCCGTTAGAGCCTGTATCCATGGTCGGTTCACAATCTGTTCCTGCTTATGACCCAGAACAGCCGTGCTTATCTCCCATTAGGGAGCACGTCTCTGAGGCCATCCAACCGTCAACGAGTCAAACTGGGGAAGGTATTTGAACATATCTCAAGTGTTTTCCGAATAGAGAGTTAGTTCTGAAGCAGTTGCTAATAACTTCTTCTTATCTTTGCTTAGCAACCGAGACTATTCCGGCATCTTCGGTTCAAGAGTCTATTTAGGGGCAAAAGGCTATCACCACCGAAACGACTGTAGTGACGACGGCAGTATCCACTGAGATGGCGCAGGGGAGATCCTTATCTCTCGACAAACAAATGGTGAGTGAGCTGCTTGGCCAACAGGGTGACCCTTTTACAGACTTTCCATTTATTATTAGTGACCTCCCGCCAACCTCTAGATCTTCAATGCAGATTGCGGATGCCCCCAGCCAAGCCCAAACGATTCGTGATGAAGAGATTTTGGCCGAGATTCATGCAGAATTAGAAGCTGCGAGGCAAAGCAGTAGTGTTGGCGGCAGTACGGCGGCGCATAGCCCAATGCCTTTAAGGACAACAACATCAGGTGGCACTATCCCATCTTCCATCGCGGGTCCGGTCCCCCTACTCCTCCGGTAGGGAGCCTTCATTTTGATTCGAGCTCTGAGGAGTACATTGACATTATGCCCCCTGCTGAAGAGCAGGCACCGGAGAGGAGGCCGTCCAAGCGAAGGATTTCCGTTCCTAGTGATTCTGATGACGAACCGCTGATAAGGAAGCCAAGAAAGAAGGAATAGATCGGCCTCCCAAACAGATTTTTTGGTAGATGGGAACTTGTTTTCGTTTTTTGTTAGTAGGCCGTGTATAGACGCAGGTTCGGCCCCAGCTAGTAGGGATTCTTTTTTGGGAGAACTTATTTGCATGTAAGTCCTTGCCTTCAGTTAGTTGAAATAAAATTTAGTTTATTTGTTTCAACTCTCATTTCTTTTGTGCTTAAGTGTTTGTAGTGTCTTGTTTTCAGTCCGGTGCACTTGTGGTGTTTTTACCGTCAAGTAGAGTTCGTTTTTATTCGCCAAGTCTGAGAATCTTGGTCGCAAGTTGTGATCAATGAATAATCGAACTTCGGACATTGTAACACTTTGGTTAGCGATTAACACTTAGCTTTTTTGCCCTCTAGTCTCGGGGAATAACATTTGTGCTCCAGTGGTTGACTGTGTTTATTGCAACCTTAAGCACATGTCCACATTCTGGGGACTTAAAATAATTTGAGATCGATAATCCGATTCGCAGTCCGGGATTCGAGAGTTATCGATGTTTGTAACACGGTCCGCGCTCCGGGAACTTTGACTTGGTATTTGTGCTCCAATTCACACTCCAGGAACTTGGAGAAAACATGTATGTTTGGGTTCGCACTTCAGGAACCTGGAATTGATGTTTGTACTCCAACTCGCGCTTTGGGAATCTGGAGTTAGCCGCTGGATGGTCGGTTACATCTATTTGGGCTTTTTAGGAGTCCGTTTACACTTTGGGAACGATAGATTTGACGTTTATACTCCAATTCACGCTCTGGGAAGTTAGAGTCCGTTCGCATTCCGGGAACGACTTGTTGAATGTTTATACTCCAATTCACACTCTGGGAAGTTGGAGTCCGTTCGCACTCCAGGAATGAATTATTGAATATTTATACTCCAATTCACACTCTGGGAAGTTGGAGTCCATTCATGCTCTGGGAACGAATTATTGAATGTTTATACTCCAATTCACGCTCTGGAAAGTTGGAGTCCGTTCACGCTCTGGGAACGAATTATTGAATGTTTATACTCCAATTCACGCTCTGGGAAGTTGGAGTCCATTCGCGCTCTGCGAACGAGTTATTGAATGTTTATACTCCAATTCACATTTTGGGAAGTTGGAGTCCGTTCGCACTTCGGGAACGATATTGAATGTTTATACTCCAATTCACACTCTGGGAAGTTGGAGTTCGTTCGCACTCTGGGAACGATTTATAGAATGTTTATACTCCAATTCACGCTCTGGGAAGTTGGAGTCCGTTCGCGCTCTGGGAACGAGTTATTGAATGGACTGTCGTGTGTTGGTCCAATTCAGCCTTTATCGTGATGGCTTGCCCCCGAGCTGGGGTTTCACTTAGTTAGTGGCCGGTCGTATCACAGTCACTCGCTATTTGAATAAATTCCATTGTTTGATGGAACTTAGCTCTTCGTGTGTCGTGATTGTTGAACGTTGTATTCGGTGAACCACAACTCTAGCTTGAAGAGATAGTATTTTATTGCTGAAATAAGAAAATATGGAAAAGTCAGTGCCTTATTACAAATTCAAATTTCAGAATGCAAAGGAAACTGCAAAGTATTCATAGATTGAAGGAGCCTGTCATGTGTGACAGTGACGAGGATCTTCGTCGTTCCAGACTCCTGAGTAAGTAGGTCCGCCACTGATGGCGTTTATCACCAATCTTCCACGAGGACAGGTCGAGTCCTCCTGTCTTGGTCGATTGGGTCCATTGTTTGGATTTGATGGGCCCGCTTCTCTGGGCTGCGATTTCCGCACAAACTGTTTCAGCTTCCTTTCTCTGATCAGTTTTTCAATAGGATCCTGTAAGTGACGACACTCGTTCGTATTGTGCCCGTAGCTTTCATGGAACCTGCAAAACTTTCCCGTCTGGATTTGTCTCTCTGACGACGGTCTTGGTGCAGGTTTTTGATATTGAATTGTATCGCAGGTTTGTAAGTACAATTCCTCTAGTGATGTATTCAGAGGAGTGTAACTGTCAAACATTGGATTCTTGCGCTGCGGGCCACGATTTTGATCCTGTTTTTTAGTTTGATTCACGCTTTCTCTTCGCCGAGCTTGTTTATTTTTAATGTTCAACTGGACTTTTCCGGAGCTCTCACCGGACTGTTTTATTACAACATTGCTTTGGGTCCCTTCCGCATTTGGCCCTGCGTCAGTTTGCTTCCTAGACTGTTTCGCGTCTTCCCGTCTCAGGAATTGAGCTGCTTTGGCATGGAAACGGTCTAATGATGCAGGTGGTTTCCCAGCTAGCCAGTTGCCAAATTCAGAATCGGGGTCGATCCCCTTAGTCAATGCCATAAGGATGGAGTTATCGTTTGGATTACTAATCTCCGCGCATGCAGTATGGAATCTCTCTAAGTAGTGTCTGAGTGTCTCTCCGGGAGCTTGCGTGACACTAGATAGAGTGTTGACATCTTTGGGTCTTGCGACGTGCATGCGGAATTGTTCAACGAATTTTGTGGCTAGCTGGTCGAATGATGAGATGGATCGAGGTGGCAGTCGGGTGAACCACATGGTAGCGATGCCCCCCAAGGATATGGAGAAACTACGACATTTCACTGCATCGTCAGCCTTGGGAGCAGTCATCGACCATTCATATTTTAGAATATGTTGGTTGGGGTCGGAGTTTCCCTCGTACATGGGTAGAGTGGGCATTCGAAATCGCTGTGGGGGTTCAGCAGTTAGAATATCGTCCGTAAAGGGAGTGTGACTTCGGGAAACCCCCCAATCGTCGTTTGTGAATCCCTGACTCTCACGGATCATCTGACGTATCATAGTTGAAAGATCCGACATTTGCGCTGGAGTATGCTCATGTTCCATACTTTGGGTTTGAAACGGATATCGTCGACGATCCAAGTCTCGCCTCCTCGGCTCATAGTCCTCTGGGACGTACGGTTCAGGAGTATGCCCGCTATGACGACGGTCCAGGCCCGACTGATCATGTGCGTCGACCCCAGGTTCAGCCGCAACGTTAGTGGTGCGGTATTCTGCGGTGTGGTGAGGAACGGCACCTCCTCGGGAGGACGTTCCAGTTTGGAAACTGGCTGACGGACCAAATCTATGTTGCCCAACGGTCAATGTCGGTTGATTTCCAACGGGTGGCATATGACTCCCATCTAGCCGGGGTCGTGGATGCCGGTTATGATAATCAGAGGATGAAGAACTTTCGCTGGATGAGCGAGAAGCATGGTCTCTCATGGATCTCTTTCGTTTTTGGCGATCCAGCTTGTTGATTAGCTCAGCGTTAGCGCGTAGCTGTTCTTCTAGCTGTTGCCGACTCTGGGTCAGCTCTTGGAGTAGCAACTGTAACTCTTGTCGAGTAACCGGAACGGATGGTTCAGAGTGCCCAGTAGCATCCTGATTAGATGGAGGTGGGGGCACAGGATTTTGTCTATCCTGTTCTTCTTGATTGACAGCGTTTGAGGTGGTTCTTGTGCTAACCATCTTGATAGTTGAATTCCCTTCCTAGATTTATGCAAATCTGAATAGAAGGGAAGGAAGTTGGATTCAATGATCTGGATCTCTCTCTTAGATTTATTCAATCCGGTATTGATGACAGATCCAACGAGCAGGAGAAAATCTGGGTTTTCTCAGTGAAAGCACCAAAGTGTTTGTGTCAAAATTGGGCACAACACTCTTCGGGAGTCGTTGAAGAGATAATAACGAAGAATGTAAATTCAAAACAGATATTATCTAACAAAAATCCCAATCAGCAGTAAAGTAAATGCGTAGACAAGCGATTTATAGTGGTTCGGCGTGTTGCCTACGTCCACTGTGAAGTATTTTGACGTTTTATCGATTCTCTTTCAATGATTACATGTTGTTGCAGTGATCAACAGCAAGTTACAACTGGAAATTCGAAATCAATAGTAAAATTATGATATAGGATGATGGAGATCCCGATCCGGCAGAGTCTGGGTGCTTGAGAGTCGAAAGATCCCTTTTTTGTTGGCTCTCGGGCTCTATTTATAGGCGTAGGCTGCTGATATTTCGCTGAAAACTCGGGAGACCACTTCTGGCACGTGAGGGGGCCCACACGCCCGGTCTTGGGAAGTTTGTGCCCACTTTGGCATCGGTTCGAACTCCATTCGAATCGATCAAGAATTCTTCCAGTCGAGGTGAAATTTGGCGTGGACACTCTTCGACATGAATGAAAGCTTCTGTGAAAATTTCGTGGCATTTGGATCAGTGGATTGAGAGATATGATGGATTCGAGATGGGGTTCACTGTGTGGCTGTTTGGTTCGAAAACATCCATTCGAACCGATGGTTTCGAACCGATGGTGGTGCGCGCCTTCGTGGTGACGTGGAGCGCAAACTCGAATCGACCCGGTCTTCACTCCGAGTTGACCGCTTCGACTCCATATATCTCGGCGCATTCGAACCGATGAAAGACACGTCATCATGGTTAGTTGACCCAGTGGGTTCGAATGAAGCTTCACAGGTGGGTTCGAACAAGGCTTCTGTGATGGGTTCGAACAAGGCTTCTATGATGGGTTCGAACAACTGATACTCGGTGGATTCGAACAAGGATTCTTTGGATGGATATGAGCTTTGCAACCCCTCCATGGACACGAGGTCCACAGATACGAACTAGAAGGGTTCGAGTTTGATGGATTCGAACTGAGGCACTCCGATGGGTTCGAAGTCCATCGATTCGAAGATGATTGGTTTGAATGGTGTTTGACGATGGGTTCGAAGACACCTACCTCGATGGGTTCGAAACCAGTGCTTTCCCCTTCAAGTTGAATCGATCATAACTTAAGCGTATGAACTCGGATTGACTCGAAATTTGAGATGACGACTTTATGATCTTTCTTGTCACGTCCTATCAATTGTAGTTCAATTCGGACTCGGACAAAATTCAGTGATATCCATAGCGAAATGAAGTATGACCGATCTCTAAGATGAACTGTTCTCCATTTTCGATCGATCTTTTGGTATCGCGGCTTTGCCAAAAAGCGGGATAACAGCGATTTTTCTAGAAAATTGAATTGGTCTTAATTAAAAATCTACTTATCGAATTGATTTTCTTTCTTCATTTAGAAGATATGGATATAATAGTCCAAAATTTTCTTATCTCGAAGAATTCCGAGCCATATTCCGCTCTGCACATTCATTTGAACTTTTCGGTGCGAAATCGCGACTACCGTTGCGCGACGCGTCTAGTTTTAACTTATTTTTCAATATTTGAAACAATTTATTCAAATTGGATTTCAACACTTATAAAATCATCACAAATCATTTTAAATCGATATTTTCATTTTTAAAGTATTTAAAATATACTTTCACTATTTACCACATATAATAATATTATATTCCCATTATTTTAATATTAAAATTTAAATTCGTATTTCAACTCAATTTCAATTCCAATCTCAAATTAAACACATTTAAAACTTAGATTTCAAATCTAATTTCAATTTAAACTTCCATTCAACCTCAAACTAAACTTCATTTTTTCAAAATCGATTTCAATTTCACTATTCATCTTAATTTCAATTTCTAATTAACTATCCTTTTCAAATCCGTTTCACTTCAAATTTCAAATTCTCTTTCATTTTAACTTTATTTCACTTTTAAATGGAAAGAGACTTGTTTTTCTACAAGATCTCATATTACTAAAATAGGGGCTTATTAAACAAAGGGATTACTTAATTAATAGAAATTTGATGTCCAAATTATCATCACAACCATACAACAATCATTTAACACTAACATATTCGATACGGTAAATGTCATAACATTACTACGGATTATCCAACATATCCAAACAATCAATCAAACATACATATCATCAAATAGTGATTATCTAACATAACAATTAAACATGATAATGAATATAATTCAAAAGGCGATGAGAATTTCTCACCATCATATCCACTCCTTCAAACTTTTTCGTAGATTACGTGCTTTCGATCAAACGCGCTTTTTCCATGTAATTAGTAACATCTCATTAATGTTAAATGATTACTCTTTTTTTTTCTTAAACTTTGTGTTAAAAAGAAAGAAGACTTTTGCTTGATTTGATTTGCGTTAATGATTTGTACTTAATGAAATGATGTTTGCCTCTTTTTCTTAATCTTTAAAATGATAAAATAACATTTTCTCCTTCTCCATGTAAGATAAGTCTTATGCATTAATGAGAAAAGATGGTTTAGTAATGATGTTGTTTTTATGTCAAATCATGTCTTTTTAAATTTATTTAATTTAACTTAACTTTTTCAAAAGTAAACTCTTTTTGTCGTTTATTGCTAATGTAAAGTGTTTAAATAGCTTGTAAACTTGTATTTATGTGTTAAAAAATGTATCAAGTTGCAACAACTTGCCGACAACTTGTTTGGTTGAAAATGGTGTTTTTGTCGACAAATTTTACCATCAAAATTTGACGTTTTTATTAGGCTATATATTGAGGTAAATCAAACTTTAAAACGAACTTTTTACTTCTTTAAATAAATTACAACATGTCTCTTTATATTTTAAAATCATATTTAATAAATTTCAAAATCTCTGTTTTTATAGTGTATGTAAAACTGACAAAATGTGACAAATTTTGGTTATTTTTGTAAAACGATTGTTAACATACTTTTAAATATATAAATTTACTTTTATTATCTTTAGATGTTTTAAATAATATTTACCTTTTAAATAAATATTTAAATTCATTTATTTAAGCCTTTACTTATTATTAACAAAACTTAACTTTTGTCGAATTGTTCTAAAATCCAAATTTATACTTTTTAATTTATTAACTATAAGAATATATAATTATTTATTATATATAATATATTTACTTTAAGATTTAAACTCCTTTTTAAATTTAAAATGAACGAAATCTCTTATTTTCGAAGTAGCGAAATTACGGGTCGTTACATTTACCATCTCTTAAGGATCCGTTAAACTATTTACTATGTAGTACACTACCTATTATATTAGTGTTTACAGTAATGTAAAGTATTAAAATAGTGTTAAGGCGTTACACATATCTTCCTTAACACATTTTATATATTTCCATAGTTGTTACAGTACCGTAATTCCTCCATAAACTAGAGGGCTATCAGAGGGAACTCCATAGGTGTGGTACAAACCAAACTTATAGAAGGTGCGATAAGGCATGTGGACCCATCACTCGAGACAATGCAAGGGTAGATATACCAATCGCGGATCCGGACTGGTGGTAATACGTAGCAGCCACTACTGCCCACCTTGGAACACACTTCCATAATCAAAATCAAGGGTGGTCACCTAATCATCTGTAACAACTCGGAATTTTGATCGTTTTGGTTTCGAACATTTAATTTATATTTATGTTGAAATTGAAATATTAATTGATTTTAAATATGGAAGAATCAGTGAAATGGATTAAAATTTCAAATATAGATATTAATTGTATTTGGTAAATGGTAATTTAATATTTGAAACTGGGCAAATATGGCGGTCTGGAGTTCGATGTGACAGAAATGATTTCTAAGTTGATTTAAAATTCTATATGGGTTAGAATTATGATATGGACTTTTGAATGGGATTAATAAATCGATAAGTTATAATTGAAAATTTATATATTAATTTAATAGTGAAATTTAATATATTTAGTAATAGTGTAAATAATTGAATTTTGATTTAATATGAATCGTAGTGATTTCTAAAATGAACATAAATTCTATTTGATCTATAATGGAGTTAGTAAGTTTTAAAAATTGAAATTTTAAACGATTTCGACGATTTTGAAAATCGCTCAATTTAATCGACAAGTTAAAATAGCCTTCAGAGGTACAGTCTCGGAATTCGATAAAACTAGTTTCATTGGATACGTTATAGTGTATTATTATCTGTTTTCAAATTTCGTATCGTTTTGAGTTACCGTTTGGTCTTATGGGGTAGAAATGCGTTGAAATAAATATCAAAAATTTTAAATTTTAATTCGATTCGAAAAGCTATCTTCCACATATGATCAAATTAGGCGACAAAACACATTCCATTGTGTTCGAAATAGGGGTAAAACATCATAAATGCCAGGCAGCACATCTCGTTTGGAGTACGTTTGAAAAAGCACGTTAAAATTGAAAATGATTGTTAACCCTAACTCGTTCACAAGTTAACAGGTCCACGAGTTAAGGCATGTACGACTCAAGGCATGTACGACTCAAGGCATGTACGACTCAAGGCATGTACGAGTTAAAGGATACATGAGTCAGCAACTTCCTACAACTTAAAGACCTCTACGAGTTAGCAAGCTTACGAGATAAGCAGCCTACGAGTTAAGGAGTACCCGAGTTAAGCTACTTGCGAGATAAGCCTTTACGAGTTAGCATATCTACAAATTAGCAAGTGTACGAGTTAAGATCTTCCACAAGTTAAGCCTCTACGAGTTAATCCTCTGCGAGTTAAGATCTTCTACGAGTTAGCAGGCATACGAGTTAAGAAAAGCTAACGACTTAAGGTCTTTACGACTTAAGGAAATTGATGGCCTACGACTTAATGATAACTGCAGTTTGTACGACTTAAGACCCTTACGACTTAAAAAAGTTATACGACTTAAGGAGGATACGACCTAAAGACACACCTCTTAACTCGTCTACGAGTTAAGACTTGCTTTAAACCAGTTGCAATTGGTTAAGTCGACTACGACTTACGACATAAAAAGAGTCGTATACGACTTAAGAAGGGAAATTAGCAATTGCAGCCAGATAACTCGCACACGACTTAGAACTTAGGGATGGGTTCAAAAAAGGGGAACTGCCATAGACTCGGCTCAGTGACCCGGGGACGACTTACCTTAAGTCGAACACGACTTATCTTAAGTCGGCCACGAGTTAGGACTTAGCACTTTTTCCGCCCAGAACTCTCTATAAATATGAAACCATCTCCAACATGCAAAAGACTTTTGGGCTCATTCTCTTCAAGCGCCATTACTCTGCCGAATTCCAGACGACTTCAAAGCTTTTTAGATCCAACAAACTTCTAAAGGAACTCCATGAAGGAATCATCCACATTCACCATGGATTTGAAGATGATTGTCAACATCAAAGCTTGAGCTACTTGTTTCACATATCCTATCACTTGAAGTGTGTTGTAATTGAAAGATCTTGTAAAGAATTGTAATCAAACTAGTGATAAAAAGATTAAAGTGGACGTAGGCTGGATTATAAGCCGAACCACTATAAATACTGTGTCTCTTACCGTTTTTCTACATACTTTCTGCTTATTTCTGTTTCCCGTACAAACGGGTGGTGCTTTCACAATCACATCTTATACACCAGGGTGTTAGCGTTTAAATTTTTTCGTTAACATTTTGGTGCTTTCACTGAGAATTGAACTCAGGACATCTATCATCATTGTTTCAGAAAGATTTGTAGATAGAGTTTCTTTAAGAACCAGAAGTCTATCCGAAATCATGGCTCCTGGAAGGAAAAGTAAATCTGTGAGATCTGCAAACATTCAAGAGGGAACCTCCACTTCCCCAACACCAAATCAAGCCACTCCAGCTGTTGGAGTTTCAAAAGCGGAATTGGACGCTGCTATCTTTGGGTTGAATCAGCAAATAAATGCCCAGAACGCGCAATTGGAAGCTCAGAATGCTCAGAATGCTCTGATTCTGAATAGGTTAAACGATCTGCTCGGGGCAAACCGTCAACCTGCGAATAATGAAAGGAACTTTGTCGGTAATGTCCATGATGCTGAAACTAGAAACATTCCCGAAAGGGCTGCTAGCCCCTTTGAACAGACATTGCCTGAGGCTGGAGGATCCAGAAATAGGAATGACGAAGAATATCTTTCTGGTATGGTTCGACAGATTATGAAAGAAAGTATGCAAAGGGTCGAAGATGAGAAAGAGTGGGGTTTCGCTCCGAGCAAGACTCCGTTTACTGAAAAGATCCTAAAAGCTGAATTCCCAAGGAAGTTCGTCCCTCCGACCATTCCAGCTTACAAAGGGACAAGTGATCCAAATGAGTTCCTGTACAAATATGATTGGCACATGACAGGTGCCAGAGCTTCTGACGAGATAAAATGCCGCTATTTTCCTGTGTATTTGGAAGGGGTAGCTCTGCTTTGGTTCACAAAACTACCTGTCCGGTCCATCGATCAGTTTTCAGACCTAACCAGGAAATTTAAAGAGCAATTTAGGCTATATGCTTCAAAGGCAAAAGACATCATGTCGTTATCCGGTTTGGAACAGAATCCGGGGGAAACTATCAAGTCTTTTTTAAATCGCTTTAATATAGCGTTAGCTGAGGTGGATAATGCAGAACCCCGCATGGTCTTGACCTATTTGATGAGAGCTATTGATAAGTCAAGTGAATTCGGAAAGTGGCTGAACATGAAGGAGCCAAATTCTCTGGAAAAGTTCTACAAAAAGGCGGATGAATTCATGCGTTTGGAAAGCCGTCCTGTCCCGGCAAAGGCAACAGTAGAGAAAGCTGAAGACAACACTGCTGCGCCACGTAAGAATGGATCTGTGGGACAGAAAAGAGAAAATAATGATGGAAGGAAACAACACAATTCGAAGAAGCCTCGATCCTTCAAGCCATCAGAATATACTCCTTTGTTAGAAACACCAGAGCGCATCTACCTGGCTACAAAAGATTCTTTTGAGTATCCCAAACCTCCTGTTCTCAGAACCGGAAGAAAAGCTGTGCAAAGTGGGAAGTTCTGTCGCTTCCATAATCAGCCTGGTCATGACACAGACGACTGCCGTCAATTGAAAAATATAATCGAAGAATTGCTAAGAGAAAATAAGCTGCAGCAATTTGTGAAGAAGAGTGGTAATGATCCTGCTTCGTCAAGTCAGGGGCAACAAGCTCTTGCTCATCAGCCCAGGACAAATGAGAAGGCCGCAGGACATGAATCTGGAAGGCCAGTTATTAATGTCATCACAGGAGGACCCCACCCAGCAGGCAGAAGCTGGGGTGAAATGGAGAGGTACACTCGATCTCTGAAACATATGCCAACTGAAGAGAATGTCTTTGTTTTAGAGGACTCTACACCCCTGAAACAACAAAGGACTTTTAATGATGATATTGTGTTCAGGGCTAGAGATTCCACGGGCATTGAGGCCCCTACTTTGGACCCGTTAGTCATCTCGGCCGGTATTGGACCGGCTATTGTCAGAAGAGTTCTTATTGATTGCGGCGCATCTTGCAACATCCTCTTCAAGAAAACGTTTGACCAGATGAGAATCCCGATGGCGGATGTGCAAGCCTCATCTCAGAAGATTGTTGGCTTCACTGGGGAGCCAAAGCAACCAGTAGGAACCATTGACTTGCTTGTGGAACTCGGAGAAGGAGAAAGAAAAGTAGTTCGCAAGCAGACTTTTGTGATAGTAGATGAATTTTCTGCTTATAATGCTTTCTTTGGTCGACCTATTCTTGCTGCATTCAAAGCTGTCCTTGCCCCATGGTGTCTTACTATTAAATTCCCTACAGACAATGGGGTAGGAGTTATTAAAGGAGACCAGAACGCTGGGCGAGAATGTTATATGACAGAGCTGCGAGAAACAAGGAAGAGAGAAATGGGGAAAGATGCGGCAACCCCAATCCGCATCAAAACACCAACCCTATAGCAACTACAGGGCGGACCCTGCACTGGCGAGCATAGCGGGGCACGAAAAGTGATGGATCCTAGAAAGGCCAGTGCGGGGGAGAGTAGGGTGGTACCAGCAGAAACAACGATACCGGTGCCCGTTGATCTGAAGGACCCAAACAAGGTGCTGAATGTGGGTTCACAACTTAATGTGTCAGTTCAGAATGCCTTGATATCTTTTTTGAAAGCAAACCTGGATGTTTTCGCTTGGACCCATGCCGATATGTGCGGAATATCCCCAGAAGTTGCGGTACATGCTCTGAATATTGACCCAAAGTTCACGCCAGTAAAGCAGAAAAGAAGAATCCAAGGTCTAGAAAGGTCGACAGCATTGAAAGAGGAAGTTGACCGGCTCATGGAGAATAATTTCATCAGAGAATCTACCTATCCAAATTGGGTTTCAAATCCAGTGCTAGTTAAGAAAGCCAATGGTAAATGGAGAGTGTGCATCGACTTTTCAGATCTAAACAAGGCCTGTCCCAAAGACTGCTTCCCATTACCCAGGATCGATCAACTGGTAGATGGAACAGCGGGTCATGAATTGTTGTCTTTTATGGATGCCTACTCCGGATATAATCAGATCATGATGTATGAGCCAGATCAGGAGGACACAAGCTTTATCACCGATGTCGGTCTTTACTGTTACAGAGTTATGCCCTTTGGGTTGAAGAATGCGGGGGCAACATACCAAAGACTGGTTAATGCTATGTTCAAACCGCAGTTGGGAAAGACTATGGAAGTTTACGTTGATGACATGCTAGTAAAATCTAAGAAAGCAGTGGATCACATCGAACACTTAGCAGAAATGTTCGCAATTCTCCGAAGATACGGAATGAAGCTTAACCCTTTAAAATGTTCTTTCGGGGTAGAATCTGGGAAGTTCTTGGGTTTCATCGTGAGCGCTAGGGGCATTGAAGCTAGTCCAGCTCAAATCACTGCTCTAAAAGAAGTCAAAGCTCCTAAAACAAAGAGGGAATTGCAAAGTCTCAATGGAAAAATTGCCGCCTTAAGTCGGTTCATATCCAAAGCTACTGATAAATGCATTCCATTCTTCGACGCTCTAAAGAAAGGAAAGAAAAACTTTGACTGGACTCCCGAATGCCAGAAAGCTTTTGAAGAATTGATTCAACATATGGAAACGCCTCCAATACTTTCCAGGCCCGGCGATGGCGAGGATCTTCTTATATACTTGGCAGTTTCATCTCATGCTTTAAGTGCAGCGCTGGTACGGGAAGACAAAAGGATTCAACATCCAGTTTACTATATCAGCAAAAGACTCACTGGGGCAGAAATGAATTACTCCAAGTTGGAAAAACTCGCCTATTGTCTATTGATTGCCTCAAGAAAGTTGAGGCAATATTTCCAGGCTCATCCTATCAAAGTCCTCACTGATCAACCTTTAAAGCAAGTCTTGTTTCGCCCTGAGACTTCGGGCCGCCTTTTAAAGTGGAATATTGAATTGAGCCAATATGACATCACTTATCATCCTAGAAAAGCGATCAACGGACAAGCTTTGGCAGATTTTATTGCAGAATTTACAGACAAGGGTAACAGCGAGGAAGAAACAATCGAGAACTCCCCAACCCAATGGAAGTTGTTTGTAGATGGCGCAAGAAATGATTACTGTTCAGGTGCTGGAATTGTTCTTGAAACTCCTGAAGGCCGGTCATTATGCTATGCGCTAAGATTAGAATTTCCTTCAACAAACAATGAAGCAGAATATGAAGCTCTGATCGCTGGTTTGAAAATTGCTAAAGAACTAAACATTCGAGCGTTACAGATCTTCAGTGATTCTCAGCTTATAGTATGCCAAGTCAAGAAGGAGTTTCAAACGAAAGGAGGAAATCTGCCCGCTTATGTGTCAAAGGCTTGGGAACTTTTATGTGAATTCGACCATTACACGATAAGTCATATTCCTCGAGAAGAAAACATGAAAGCAGATTCTCTCGCAAAATACTCAAGTTCTGGCGAAGCCCAATCCTTAGGGTTAGTTCCAGTGGAAGTTTTGTCAAATCCGAGCATTGATGAAATGGATATCGATTGGGTTATGAGTATGTCGCAAGAGCAAGAATCATGGATGACTCCAATAACAAAGTATCTACTCAATGGCTCTTTACCAGAAAACTCTAAAGAACGACAAAAGCTACTGAGAAAAGCTTCTCGATATATAATCCAGGATGGTCAATTATACAGACGAGGATTCTCAATGCCATTGCTTCGATGTGTATCCCGGGAAGAGTCCAAAACAATCCTAACTGAAGTGCATGGAGGAGAATGCGGTGATCATTCAGGTGGTCAAACATTAGCAAAGAAAATTCTCCGATACGGATATTTTTGGCCAGAAATTAATCGGGATGCCGCAGATTACTCCCGAAAATGTGACAAGTGCCAAAGATATGCCAAAATTCCTAGAGCACCTTCTACCGAACTCACACAGATGATCAGTCCATGGCCATTTGCAATTTGGGGAATGGATCTCATTGGGCCGCTACCAACCGCTAAATCAGGGATTAAATATGCTATTGTTGCGGTTGATTATTTTACTAAGTGGGCTGAAGCTGAACCATTGGCTACTATCACTTCTAAGAAAGTGATAAGCTTTGTGACCAAGAATATCATTTGCAGATACGGTGTGCCTCAAAAAATAATCACAGACAATGGTACTCAGTTTGAAAGTGAGGAATTCCAGGATTTTTGCAAACGATTCAAAATCCAGAAAAGCTTTTCGGCAGTAGCTCATCCGCAGGCAAACGGGCAAGTGGAAGCAGTGAACAAGATCATCAAATCAACCATCAAAAAGCAACTCGAAAGAGCAAAAGGTGGTTGGGTCGATAAACTACCACTTGCACTATGGGCATACAGAACTACTCACAAAACTGCAACTGGGCATACTCCTTTTTCGTTAGCATACGGATCGGAAGCAATGATCCCGGTTGAAACAGAGGTCCCTTCACACAGAAGAATCCATTTCAATCAAGCAGAAAATGAAAAGCTGCAACTTGAAGCGCTGGATCTCCTTGATGAAAAAAGAGATGAAGCTAACCTCAGAGTTGCAGCTCATCAGCAAAGGATAGCCAGACATTTCAATTCCAAAGTTCGTCAACGCAGCTTTGAAATTGGAGATCTAGTCCTAAAAAGAATTATGACTGCGACAGGTGTGTTTGGGCCAAATTGGGAAGGACCGTATGTGATAGGTCAGAAACTTCTTGACGGCACATTCAAGCTCACCACAGTTGATGGAGATCAAATTCCAAGGGCATGGAACAGCAATCACTTGCGTCCATACTTTACTTGAAAATTTTGTTGAAACATTGTAAAAAGAATTATGAATGTATGATTCCTGTAATTGAAAGCAATTGTGAAACTGATGCAAGTAAATAATGAAAGAATATAAAGTGGATGTAGGCCCAATTTCATGGCCGAACCACTATAAATCTTGTGTTCCTTATTATCATTATATGTTTGCTTTGTTTTCGATATAAAAATACACAAAATGTATTGCTGAAATATCGATTTAAATTTTTGCAGACAGTGGAGATAAAACTTGCGCATAATAAGACCGAGCGATTCTCACCATCATTCAACAAACAAATTTCAAGTCACAAAGACCCCGAATTCAAATCCTAGATAGGAAATGCTTCAATTGAACGGCTAATGATTTCGATAGGAACGAGCCCTTGCTGATAAATTGAGATTGTTTAAACAAACAAACATCCAATTAGGAAGCTAGTGCCCGTTCTCACGAACTTGCCTGGCAATGAAGTACACTTCCTTGGATTAAACAAGCCACTTGTGAGAAAAAGGGGGATGAAAACTTGAAAAGAAAAAAAAAAAAAAAAAAAAAAAAAAAAAAGGGATCGCTGAAAAGGCATAAGCAAGTGAACAGAGGAACAACCAAAGCTACCATCAGCGCCACAAGTCCTCTTCGGAGGCGCAACTCTTCGGATAATAAAAGACCTCTAATGGGTCATATGCCACAAAAAAGAAAGTTCTCTACTCAACAAAAAAGATTGGAGGAGTCATGACCCTCCAACCATGAGAGAGTAACTTCCAGGCGATGAAAACCCTCTCTGAGGCACATTTCACCAGGAGTTGAAGTGTTATAACCGCTCTTCGGGATTTCACTTCACCAGAGTTGAAATGTAAACAAAATAAAAGCCCTCTTCGGAGGCCCATTTCACCAGGAGTTGAAGTGTTATAACCGCTCTTCGGGATTTCACTTCACCAGAGTTGAAATGTAAACAAAATAAAAGCCCTCTTCGGAGGCCCATTTCACCAGGAGTTGAAGTGTTATAACTGCTCTTCGGGATTTCACTTCACCAGAGTTGAAATGTAAACAAAATAAAAGCCCTCTTCGGAGGCCCATTTCGCCAGGAGTTGAAGTGTAGCAGCCGCTCTTCGGAATTTCACTTCACCAAAGTTGAAATGTAAAAACAAAGACCTTCTTGAAAGCACACGTTTCACCGAGATTGAAATAAAACTTCCAAGTGTTGAAACGTGAAAAGGCTTTCTTCAAAGGCACAACTCTTTGGGGGTACACGTTTCACCAAGATTGAAATAAAACTTCCAAGTGTTGGAACGTGAGAAATCCCTCCTCAGAGGTACAACCCCCTCCCGGGAACACAATTAAGAAAAAAGACCTCTTTGGAAACCCACGTTTCACCGAGATTGAAATAAAACTTCCAAGTGTTGAAACGTGAAAAGGATTTCTAAAGCATAACTCTTTGGAGGTACACGTTTCACCGAGATTGAAATAAAACTTCCAAGTGTTGAAACGTGAAAAAATCCCTCCTCAGAGGTACAACTTTCTATAAAAAAAAAAAAAATCCTCATCAAAAGCGTACTTTAACTTTCAAAGGAAAAGTAATTTGCCTACTGTGGGAAATGATCGTAAAAAGAAAAGAAGTTAAAGTACCCTTCAGAGGTCCGCTTTACCACATAGAGGAATTCACTTGATGAGATATGCACATAAGCAAAAGAAAAAAGTGATTTCTTCGAACGACCAAGCGTAAAAACTTATACGAAGGGAGTTGTACTCTATAAAATTTTCTTTAAAGAATAAAATAATTATTCTTTAGCAAATAAGAGTGTAAGTCCCCTCGAGGTATAGAATATTGCAGCATACTTATGGAATGGGGGCAATATAGTATAATTACACACAATATGGTATAACTAAACCAGCAAAAGGTAACGCTCAAGTAACATACCATAAGCTCGCTGCAATATCAAATAAACTCATGCCAAAACAAATAACAAATGTATTCTTTAATTCAAACAAAAGTTTGTACAAACGAGGAATCATTTTATTCAAGGAATCATTTTATTCAATTACAACGCAGGTACAGGTTTCAAAATAAAGAAAAGCGGGGGCCGGTACCCGCACAATTCTCGGCCAGTACATGCAAAACACAAAAAACTAGAAACTGAAGATCTTCACTTCTTTTTGCTGCCTTTAGACCCTTTACCCGGCCGAATGATCAGCTTTTCAGGTCGACCAGTGGGTATAAGGGAGGAAGGAGAGGTAGGCGCAGCTGGCCCAACTTCTGGCTCCTCTTCAGTGGCAGTGATTATCTTCCCTCTCCTCCTTGATGCTCCTTGCTTCCTTCTCCTCTTTGAGGAAGACTCACTTCCTGGAGTGACAAGTTTAGATAAAGTTATATCGTCAGAAGGAGTCCGCTCCGGAGATATGTCACCTCCCTCAAGTCCCTCATCTTTTTGCTCTTGCGAAGCAACGGGATCATCCAGGCCATGGAGAGCTTCTATTTATTCTTCTTGTGACCCAGGTTGAGAAGCAGAGGGAGGCGCCACTTGAAGAGATGGAGGAAGGATCACCGGGGGAGAAGAAGCTTGAGTTTGACTCGGTGCTTTCTCTACAAAGGAGAAAAAACTTAAAATATCAGTATCTTTCGAAAAGAGAGGGGATGACGGCTCATCAAAAGTCGGGAATTCATTGACATTTGAAAAATAATCAAGAAGATCGTCAAGTTCACAAGGAGCGAACGAGCAGTTCACCACTTGAGCTGGTCCGGTGTCAAGTTTACCTGGGGTAGTTGGATCTCTGAGGCTGATTTCATATCGCTGTGCTTCGTTGCTTTCACCACCTTCATCCCCGCCTTGTGCACTTGTAGTTTCAGTTACTGTCTTAGTTGCAGGCGGAGTAGAGGAGCTCGAACCCGTGATGTCAACCACAGGAGAAACTGGAGGATGGACAGAGGAAATAAGCGTTAATTCCTTTCCAGAACATTCCTCTTCCGCCATTCCAGTTCTCATCCTGGCAAGTTGTTCTCGCCCCTTCGCAAGAGCAGCGCGAGCTCCCTCATCCAGGTAACGCGCCTCAAAATCTTCATCGCCATACCCGGCGTCTTTAAACATGTTAAGAGCAGCTTCCCACACCTCGGCCAGGGTGATTTCATACTTAGGACCAAGAAAAGAGAGGCTGCCGCGTCCCAAGACACAATGTAAATAAAAATCGAATAAAGTCGAATTGATATCGTTTTCCATGGTCTGAGCAGTTTCTTCGGCTGCAATTTTGCCAGCCATGGCCTCATCTCGATCTTTTTCGGTCTGAGCAAGTTGGGCTTTTAGCGCTTCAATCTCCATGTCCCGGGCGCTCAGTTTATTCTGCAGCTGGGTGACATCAGTGCGGTGGTTCTCTACAGCTTGTTCCAACCTCTCAGCTTTAGCTTCAGCGTCCCTCTGGCTGGCGTGCGCATCTCGCACTTGTTTTTGCAATACCTCTTCTCTTTGGGTGTAAGTATTAGTAGAAGAGGCAAGATCATCTTTGAGCTGCTTTACTTCAGCTTCGAGTTTTTCATTGTATTCGGCTATCTCCTTCATCTCAGCGTTGTGTTGATCAAGAATCTTCTGCCATTCTGATTTGTCATTTTCCATGGTCAGCATTGCTTCGATGTTAGCCCGATTAACTCTTTGAAGTTCATCAACCAGCTTTTGCCATCCAGACATTCTATCGATATCAAGCTTGACAGCATCGAGATTTCTGTACATAGCTTCTTTGTCGATGGGGACCAAATCAAGGTCGAAGCGTACCCCCCTCAAACACCAGTTCGGGAATCGGCTCTGCAAAGTCGGGGGCCCCCTTTCAACATGGTATGAAGGCCTGTTGAGAAGTGTTTGGATGGCACTTCCTTCAAGAGCAGGAGATTTGGAAGGGATGTCAATAGAAACTGAGGCACCAGGTCTCTCAGATGTCACGGGCACGTGCTCCTCGCCAAGTTTGGTCCGCTTTCTCGAATCCTCAATATGGCTCTTCCCCCTATCATCGTGCGTTTTACGTTTATGGGAGTCATCATCCCTTGGGAAGGATTCATGTCGCGTGCCCGCTCCCTCATGACGTTCTTCATACCTTCTCCTCTCTTCAGCTTTTCGCGCAGCTCTCTGCTCATTGGTTTCTCTGGGATCGGCATAGTATTGCTTGTAGTCATAGCTGCCACGCCCTCCATAGCGTCGAAAGTCCTTGTAATAGGAACCGCTGCCGCTGCGCCCCATAGAGGAATCTGAAAAGGCAAAAATAGCAAGTCTTAGAAACTTCCGAAGAAAAGAAGTTAAATATGAACAAATGCCGAAAAATCCTAAGTGTTGTGTGATGTGCAAGCTACGCGCATTAAGCTACAAACCACTCATTGGTGTAGGGGTGATGATAGCTTGGGTATGAGGAGTTGGTGTTTGTGTTGGTGTTAGTCGAAGAAGGGACGTCGCCTCAATCATAGGAGAGATAGTTTTAGACACGTCATCTCTAAAAAGCTCCTGTGAGGTCACTATTATGTCGCTCAACCCATCATAAACATCGTCACCATCATGCTCGGTGAGACTTGTTTTCTCAGTTCCTACATCAGCTAATCCCCCGAGAGGCTGTGAAGGTTCTTCTTCTTCCTCAATCGGGGCAAGTGCCGTCTTACTAGATGACCCCATAATGTCGGTAGGGGTGGAACATTTCACCAATGAAGCTTCGATGTTAGACTCTTTTGATGAAGATTGTTCGATAGTAACGGGGGCATCCGATGCTTCAGTCGGGGAATCGGGAACTTCAGTCGGGGCTTCATGAGGCTGAGTATAGCGAGAAGAGTGAAGAAGCCCGTATTGATGTAAAAAGTCATCTCTCAGCAAAAACTTTATATTCCTCTCTTCTACTGGCACAGCATTCAATCTTTCAAAAATTTGCTTATAGCCTGGGTCTCTAGAAGGAGGTGGAAGCGCTGAAAAGTAAAAAGGGAAATTAACATCTAACTACTCAGGCTATGAAAAGATTTTATAAGGAAAACATGTGTCAGGAATAAAGCTGAACGCCCTTACTTCCAACTCTCCACACACCATAAAACCCCGGAGGGCAACGAACATAGAAGAATTGGGTTAAAAACCCGTGAGCAGTATCAGGGAGGCCAACAATCAGTTTGCGGTTTCGGGCGCTCCTCACAACAGTAATGGAAGGATGATCCTTAGTCCGAGAAAAAGAGCATAGATAACAAACTTCACCAAAGCTTGGAAGTCGATCAAGTGTTCTCCTAAAAAGCACACACAACCCCATTAGAATGGCATAGCCATTGGGGTGTAGCTGGGATGGAGCAATGGCCAGTTGACGGAGAAGTTGTTGGAAAAAGTCGTTGAAAGGAGGAATGCCTCCACTTAGGCACATTTGCCGGTTAATTGTCACAAAGCCAGAAGGAGCTATATCGGCAGTGTTATTTCTTTCGGGAAGAATGGCATCTGATTCAACGATACCAAACTGAGCACACAACTGGCGAAAAACTTTGTATGATAGTGAAGTAGGAGCTCTTTCGGGAGGATTAACCAGTGGAGCCGGAAGAACAGTTACCTCTCCAGTCCGAACTGTTGTATCACCTTCCTGAGAAGTCATTCTACACAAACAACTGGATATTCAAATATGAAGGTGCACGTTTCCTAAAAAAGTGTGAAGTGTTGTGCAAAAAACTAAAAAAAAATAATAATAACAAGTAAATATAACTGAAATAAAACTAGTCGACGATTGATCGATTACAAAAATTTCAGAACTTGTTAGTCTTTAGTTCAAGTATAATATTAATGCGAGCTGGTCAATTTTAATTGACTATTTCAGTATTGCTTTAGTATTTTACTTGAAGTTAATAAGTTGAGCACTTCATTCACACAATCTGTTTAAGTTTAATGACTGTTATTAGCTAATCTGTCATTCGAAGAGGGCGATCAATGGCAGTATATTCGCCCCGGTTTTTCTGTAAATGTTGTATTGGACAGGTTGTTAACTTGCGAGTCAAAGTAATTTGTAAAAGAAGGCATCAAAGTTCAACAGTTCAACATCACTGCAACAATTCAAGGTTTAAGCAGATCCTAAAAAAAAAAAAAAAAAAAAAAACAACACAAGTGCTAAGTCGTATCGAACACAAGTGCTAAGTCGTATCGAACACAAGTGCTAAGTCGTATCGGACTCAAGTGCTAAGTCAAAACCGACTCAAGTACTAAGTCGCAACCGACTCAAGGGATGAGTCGTTCCTATCCTCAGCCATCAAACACATCAAGCTGCTTATCCTCTAAGTCCTAAGTCGTAACTCGGGGAACAGGAGAAAGGCTCTGATCCAAAACAACTAGAAATCCTCCAAGTCTTAACTCGGCTACGGCTCATGGAAATCGCTAAGTCACATGGAAGAAGCCGAGTCATATATGAGACGATCCCTTGTTATTTTCAATCAACCTATTCGACCAACTCGCCTCCCTTTCAAATCTCTTAACCTGTTCATCCTTGGCTTCTTCAGCAGCGACAACCTTAACTCGTTACACTATGAATCGCCCCAAAGCGCGAATCACCATAGGCCAAATCAGATGAATTTTAGTTCATCGGTAATCAATTCGAATAGAATTCGCAGGGTTTGAATGGGGCAAACCAAAGATGATGAACTGAATACATAAAGTAACAATGGTTAACGGTCGAAGTTTGAAGCAAGATCTCTTACGATTGTTTGATGCTAGAAAGAATCAGAGATGAATCGGGTCGAAATCGCCTCGGAGAGCTTGAAGATGCGTTAATGGCAGAAAGCAGTTTAAAAGGTTAAGTGATGAGAAAAAGGACGACTCAGGCTTTTATATCTGGAAAGGTTGGGATTTGAAACGACATGACCGAGTTATGATAAGTCGAAGCACACGACTTACGATTTAAGCGTGTGCTTCGAGGGGCAAATGTTAACCCTAACTCGTTCACAAGTTAACAGGTCCACGAGTTAAGGCATGTACGACTCAAGGCATGTACGACTCAAGGCATGTACGACTCAAGGCATGTACGAGTTAAAGGATACATGAGTCAGCAACTTCCTACAACTTAAAGACCTCTACGAGTTAGCAAGCTTACGAGATAAGCAGCCTACGAGTTAAGGAGTACCCGAGTTAAGCTACTTGCGAGATAAGCCTTTACGAGTTAGCATATCTACAAATTAGCAAGTGTACGAGTTAAGATCTTCCACAAGTTAAGCCTCTACGAGTTAATCCTCTGCGAGTTAAGATCTTCTACGAGTTAGCAGGCATACGAGTTAAGAAAAGCTAACGACTTAAGGTCTTTACGACTTAAGGAAATTGATGGCCTACGACTTAATGATAACTGCAGTTTGTACGACTTAAGACCCTTACGACTTAAAAAAGTTATACGACTTAAGGAGGATACGACCTAAAGACACACCTCTTAACTCGTCTACGAGTTAAGACTTGCTTTAAACCAGTTGCAATTGGTTAAGTCGACTACGACTTACGACATAAAAAGAGTCGTATACGACTTAAGAAGGGAAATTAGCAATTGCAGCCAGATAACTCGCACACGACTTAGAACTTAGGGATGGGTTCAAAAAAGGGGAACTGCCATAGACTCGGCTCAGTGACCCGGGGACGACTTACCTTAAGTCGAACACGACTTATCTTAAGTCGGCCACGAGTTAGGACTTAGCACTTTTTCCGCCCAGAGCTCTCTATAAATATGAAACCATCTCCAACATGCAAAAGACTTTTGGGCTCATTCTCTTCAAGCGCCATTACTCTGCCGAATTCCAGACGACTTCAAAGCTTTTTAGATCCAACAAACTTCTAAAGGAACTCCATGAAGGAATCATCCACATTCACCATGGATTTGAAGATGATTGTCAACATCAAAGCTTGAGCTACTTGTTTCACATATCCTATCACTTGAAGTGTGTTGTAATTGAAAGATCTTGTAAAGAATTGTAATCAAACTAGTGATAAAAAGATTAAAGTGGACGTAGGCTGGATTATAAGCCGAACCACTATAAATACTGTGTCTCTTACCGTTTTTCTACATACTTTCTGCTTATTTCTGTTTCCCGTACAAACGGGTGGTGCTTTCACAATCACATCTTATACACCAGGGTGTTAGCGTTTAAATTTTTTCGTTAACAATGATATTAAAATAATATATGTATACGTATCAACATTAAAACCTAGTTTTTCACGTAATCGCCACCTTCGTTATTATTAATGGCCGAAAACTTCCACCTTCCTCTTTGATTTTCCCCTCATCCAAGCATTTTTAGGTCAAGGCTTCAACTTAGAGGTCGTAGAGGGCGACGAGATCTTCAAGGTGAACTATGGCGATCAATTATGATGGCCACATTTGGTCGAAATTTGCTTGGGAGTTCTTTCATTTTGAGGTCGACAGGGAAGAATAGGCGAAGCTAAGTCTGGTCGGTCTTTGACCGAGAGTAGAGGCAAGACGAGCTTTATGGCTATGGTTCCTGATCAAGTGCTAGTGGATCGATGGTGGAGTTTGGGTTGGTTAAAGCATCGGCGCGATGGATTTCGTTCACTAGAATGAGCGGTAACAAAGATGAAGGAGAGAAAGAAGGTGTTCAGCCAAGATTTCCTATTTCATTTTGCACGGCCAGATGTGTTTAGGTTAAAAAAAAGTTTTTTATATAAATAATTATTCAAAACTTTAAAAATTCATATCATATGCATACATTGTCAGAATCAGACGAAACATGTGGCATTGGAATCGCAGGAACAAATACTACGCGTTGGAGCAGATGTGGAGTCGATTGGCTCGAACTAAAGTTTTTAGGTTAAATCAAACGTGTTTGATTTAATTTGAAATTGGAGCGTTTGAAGAATTAAAACTCATGGTGAATTAATCTCACTTAATTTTGAACTATTGGTTTTAATTTTAAATAATTAAAATTAATTGATGATTGATTGTTTAAATCGATACATTTTATCAGTCGAATGTGATATTATATATAGTAATATATATATATATATATATATATATATATATATATATATATATATATATTAGAGTGATTGATACTTCCACATATATATAGGGGATGAGACCCTATATGCCCCGCAAAATAGCGGATGATCTTATATACCACGATATTCCGCCTCGATGCGGAATTGGTATTTTTTGTGTTGTGCTAACATTTGTTGATGTAGGGAAACAGGTTGGAGAGATCCAACTGGATTACTCGAAAATGTTGAATTTAATTTCATATATAGTGATATATGTTCTATTGGATTAATCTGTGATGGACTACTATGGGAATTATATTGGTCGGATGCTATGGTTGTTTTAGCCTTGATTTTGGTATCTTAAAATACCAATAATATATGGTATGAATTTGAAAAGAAAATTAAAGGGATTTTTGAAATGAAATGTTTATAATGAATTCTAGGCAAATCAATTGTAAATGGTTTTGAAATTTGTACTTAACAAATTCGGGATATTATAAATAGGGATTTTTGGAATAAAAGTATATAAAAGGATTTTTAAATAATAAATCCGTAAATGGTACTTTTTTGAATATAAAAGATTTCAAAATCAAGATTTAAAATATTTTTGAAGGATAGAAGTGGATTGGGAAAATAAATATAAAATTGGTCATACTGGATTCAAATAGATTTCCAAATTTACGAGATGAAATTAAAATCGAGAATTTGGGCTTGTTTTAAAAGAGGATTTTTAATTATCAACTAGGTGATTTTAAAAGTGTTAAAAGTATTCTGAAAAATTAGTTATTAATTTATTTTAAATTGTTTAAACATATTTAATTATTATTTAGTCACGTTATAACAATTGTTAAAGATGTATTTTTAATTAAGAATTAGTTAGCATCTTTGTTTTAAATAATAAATAATGAAATACTAACATGGCTTTGTATAATAACTTTTATTTAAGTATATTTTCCTAGATTAAACTTGCAAATTTATTTTAGAAATTATAAGCATTATTTTGAGATAATTTTTAAGTAAAGTTTTGAAAAGTAATGGTATACTTGCATGGCGTAAATCGAAGGCAGTAAGTGTCTGCAGTTAAGATACGGATTTCTCTGGGATAGAGATGTAACCATAAAGCTATGATCCATGGCTTGATACCACAGTGGTACTTTCCACATTAATTTAAAGGGTTTTCAAATATTTTAAAAAGAGTTGTAAATTAACTGAATTCGATAAGAAAAGTACATGACCTTTGATAAAGAGATTTAATTTATTTAAAATGTAAATTAAACAAGACTTGGTGTTTTTCGGTGAAAATGAAATATTTGGTTGAATTGATTGTTTATTTGATAGTTAAATAATCGACTATAAAATCTGAACCTAAATATAACTTTGGGAATATCCAGAAGAAGTACGGGAATTGTACGGTACGGTTACCATTCGAGGTGATATACTTTATGTATAAACTCGTTTCATTCTTCTAGGATGTGTTTAAGGAAATCTGTCCACTAACGGTTAGAAGGTGACCTCCGAACTTATTTCGTCTGTTTGTTTTCTAAAGAACGGAGGTTAAGTTTACCGGAAATAGCAAACGTTGTTTCGAAGAGACCGGGATCAGATTTGTTTCCGAAAACCACTTCGATCCAATGAGTATGTTTTCGAAATGAAGACAAGAGCATGGAGTCGAAGATGGAGCAGTGAAGTGCAAGGACTAATCGCTACTATTCCTAAGGGAGATTCCAAAATGGATGTAGTAGGAATAGTTCCTTCGTTCCATTCGGACCCGGAACAGACTTGTATGGATGAATGCTATCAGTACATTGTCATTTGAGTACAATAAGCATTCTAAGTGAAATTTCCTTGAAAACGTAATCGTAGTCTCTAGCCTCATCAACGGGGAACGACTGAAAAGCAAGGGGGATGCAGCAAGGCTAAGTGGGTAGCACCCAATTAGGGTATGTTTGTCACCTTTCTAGATACCCTTTGATATTATTACTACAATTATGGAAGAGGCTCGGAAAAGGGTGGGAACACCTGGGGTGATAGCATACTCGGTCTATCTAGGTTGGGGGTAGACCGGTCTTGTGTAGCAGGGGTTCCCGATGTGGTCCTCGGTACGCTGTTCTAGACATGTACCGTGATAGGTGGTAACCTATAACCTAGTCATTCGGATGGAATCCATTTTCCAATGAGTGACGTAAGGTTTTGATTGTGCCCAACTATTCTCGAACGTGAGATGTAAGCATTTTAGCTATTTGAATAAGTATTTGTACTTAGACACTATTATAATATCAGAGGATTTTTAATATTAAATGTTTTGGTTATCGTAAGGTAAAAACCCATCATGTTTATGTGTGGCATGATCTTAGGAGAAACCTTTGATTTTCAAAGGATTTTGATAAATTTAATAATTCAAAATTGAGTGTGTTTTGTCACGCTGGTTTTTCAGACTGACTCGGGTGTTATTTTATTATAATGCTCGAGTCAGACAAAGTATTTCAGGTTCAGGTTAGGATGCTATGGAGCAGGAGACGAGCAGGAACCGAGATGTATTCTCGTACTTCTTTTTATTCCGTTGCAGTGTTTTGTTTGAAACTACCAGCAATTATGTGTGTAGGTTGTATAACTGTCCAGACTGGTAATTATTGATTTGTGTACTCTGATGTGAGATATGTATATTATAGTTTTTGATTTGTATAAAGTACTTTCATACTATATGTTATTCAGCCCGCTATTAGATTTTGTTTTTGTTTAGTTCCTTCTTTTTCTACCAACTTTCTTTTTTCTCAACAATCTGCCTTTCCATCACTCGATCGTTCGACATGTTATACAATGAGCATATTGTGTCGATTTTTGAGGGTCAAAAGAGTGGGTCATGGTATTTTGGTACCAGAGCTTAGGTTGGCGATATACATAGGCTTTGGTGGGGAATTACACATTAGAGATAGAGTTAGTAGTACTTTAGAATGAGTTTGAGGGTATTAATAGAAATGAGTGCATAATTGTTGGTGAATGTAAAATGTTTTTATATGATGTTGACTTATCGATTGGGTATTTATGAATTCTGGTCCGTACGGGAAGTATAACCGTATCGATAGGTGTTTCTAAACTCTTAAACAAGGTAAATCGATATGGTATTGTTTTAAAAGGGGTAAATGAAATAATTTTACCCAAAATTGTATTTTGATGTAAAAGAAATAATTTTCTGAAATTATCATAACGCATATGCTTTGAATGTTTGGTTGTTGATATTATAATCAAACAAGATTATTAAATTCGAAATGTTTATATATATAACTAAATAGAGTTGTATAAGAATGATTTATACAAAAGGAGTTATAACTAAAATTTGATTCAAACCATAATTTAAAACCCGAAAATGTTGGGAAATGGGTTATAATGAATTTGAACCAAGTGTTGGAATTTTTAAATCTTGGAAATTTTGGAAATGTTTTCCAAAGTGTTTGGAAGGAATAATGGATTATTATTTTGAGGCCTTTATGAATAGAAATTGTTTTTAAATTGAATTTTCGAAAGTAAGGAGTACTGAACTCACTCTAGTCGCTGGAAAATAATCCCGATGATGATGGCCACATCATCAGTATTCATTTTTGGGTTTCCCAGTGATGGATTGCTACCATTGTGATTGGCTGTGATTATTTGTTTGGACTTGTTTGATAGACAAGTTTTGTTTTAGGAATTCCAAAGGGGAATTATTTTGGAAAAAACCAAGAGGTTTTGAGATTTCAAAAATATGTTTTGATATACCAAGGGAATATATGTATGTTTCTGATTTCAAAAGGAATTGAAATAAAACAGGCTAATTGAATTCTGGGATTTTCGTTTGAAAGATTCGTTAGGTTAAAAGAAATCAGTGTGGAACTTGTAAATTGGAGTTGGTATAGATAATAAAGGAAAGTGAAGATTTTAAATCCTAGAATTAAAATTTAACTTGAGTAAACTAAGGTGAACAAGATAGGTTGAAATTTAACTTAAGATAAGTTAAATAAAGTGAATTGGAGTTGCATTGAATGCAATGTAAAGTTGGAAGTGTATAATGATTTTATAACTATAAATTATAATTATTGAATGAAATGGATATGCCTAAGCAATCAAGTGCTGTGAATAATCCAGAGTGGTGATTATAAGATGTAAATGGACTTAAGTAAGTAAAATGGGATTTTAATTCAATAAGTTTCGAATTTATGAATTGAGAAATGCAATAGGAAAAACCTAAACGAAAATGGTGATATTATAGTAAAGAATGGAAATTCAAAAAAAAAAATTAAATTAAATTTTTAATGGGAAGTGAATTAGAATGGAGTAAATTGAAAGTAAATATGAATTGTGAAGTGGTTGTGTAACTATATGTAAAAATGTTGAATGCGAGTAAACTTAAGGGGGGAAATTCGGGGAATTGTGAATAAATACGGGATATACCTTATCAAATGAGGAAGGGGAAAGGTATAACCAAGTTAAAGGTTAAGAAAATAATAACAAGAAATGAATTAAATTTAAGAGTAAATGAATTTAATATGATTTTGGAATATGGGTTGGATAAGATTGGGTATGAACTTTAGTTCTTAAGCTGAATATAACTTAAGCAATGGTATGGAATGTCTATAATGAATCATAGAAATTAATTTTGTGGAATGGGTTGTAAATAAATTAGCATGGAACGAAATGTCTTTCGCTATAAAATGAAGTGAATAGCACTATGTGAATTAAATGAAAGTGAATGGAAAAGGTGAAATATAAGTTGGAAGTAAAGTTAATAGAAATGGAAGTGCAGTAGCCATGTTATGATATAATAAACTGTTCGAGAATTGGTTTATATGAAATGACTTCCCCAATGATATAGTTAGACATACTAAGTAAATGAAAGCAAATAAGTTGAATAAAAATTAAGTTAAATGAGAAATGAAATTTGGGTGCCATCGAAACTTAACTTATTTGGTTGTTATGAAATGTTTCATAAATAAATTAACATGGATTGGAATGTTGTTTAATATAACATAAACCAAATAAGGTTTGGTTAATAGCATATATGGGAATCAAATAGAAAATAGAAAATTTGATTTTGAGTCGATTTAAAGAGGAATAAATTAAAGTTGATAAAATAGATATCATATAATGAAAGTCAATAATGAATGGAATGAAAATAAATTGATTGTGAATTAATTAGAAATTGAATAGAGGTGAATTTATGTGAGTAAAGCACATATAAATCAATTTGGAGCATATATGAGTTAGGTGTTGTAAATATGAAATGAATGCAATGAATTTGGTTGTAAATCGTTTCGAATTGAGTGAAATGATATAAATGATATATGGACTCATAGAAAGAAGTTAAATTAGTGTTGGAACCTTACAGTTGCTTGTAATATATGATTGTTATGGTTAGGTTATGAAGTTTATATCTTAGCTAGTTAAATATATGAAGTGTTATAAAATAAATTCATGTTCATGAAACTTATGTGTTATTTTGACTAAGTACAGGTACTCAGAGTTGTTGGATAGATTTTGGGGTTGTTTGAATGCATATAAAATAAGTCGCTCTCTTAAAAACGCTAATATGAGGTACGCCTATGTAATAAAATTAAGAAATGGTAATATATTGATAGATATTTTGTTTTCTGGCTAGGTGGGTCAATGTATATATGTTTATCTTCTTTGTGATATTGTAAAAAGCTCTCCATACAAAGAAGACGCTGTCAAAAAATTTCGAAAATTTCGGGTGTTAGAAAAATTCTAAAAATTTTTGGAAAATTTTTGTTAACTAAAAAGGCGATTTTTGAACTGTATTAGAAATCAAGGCTTTTGAGTTAGAACTACAAGCTGATTGTCTTAGAGGAAAAAAAAGGTTTACAAAAGTGAATATAGGATTTACATTAAATGGGTTTTAGGAAAGTTAAATAAGTTTCAGAGCATTTTTACTACCTTAGCAATTTCGAGGACGAAATTTTTATAAGGGGAAGGAATGTAACGACCCAGAATTTTAGTCGTTTAGTTTTGAATATTTAATTTATTTCTAAATGTTGAAATTAAATTAATTGATTTTGAATATGGAAGAATCGGTGAAATGGTTAAAAATTTCAAATATAGAGATTAATTGTATTTGGTAAATTGTAATTTAATATTTGAAATTGGGCAAATATGCGAATTCGGATTTGGATATGAATAGAAATGATTTCTAAGTTGATTTAAAATTCTGTTTGGATTAGAATTATAATATGGATTTTTGAAGGGATTAAAAAGTCGATAAGCAAAAATTGGAAATTTATATATTAATTTAATAGTAAAATTTAATATATATATATATATATATAGTTATAGTGTAAATAATTGAATTTTGATTAATGTGAATCAGAGTGATTTCTAACATGAATATAAATTATATTTTATTTATAATGGAATTAGTAAGTTTTAAAAATTGAAATTTTAAACGATTTCGACGATTTTGAAAATCGCTCGATTTAATCGACAAGTTAAAATAGCCTCTCGGGGCACAGTTTTAAAACTCGACGAAACTTGTTCCAGTGGATCCGAAATAGTGTATTATTATTGCATTTCAAATTTCGTAGTATTTGGAGCTACCGTTTGGTTTTACGGAGTAGAAACACGTTGAAATAAATATAAAAAGTTTAATATTTTTATTCGATTCGAAAAGCTATCTTCCACATACGATTGAATTAGGCCGCGAAACACGTTCCATTGTGTTTGGAATAGTGGTAAAATATTATCAATTTCAGATGGCATGTCTCATTTGGAGTTCGTTTGAAAAAGCACGTTAAAATTGGAAATAATATTAAAATAATATATGTATACGTATATATATACGTTATTAACAGTAAAACCTAGTTTTTAACGTAGCCCCTACCTTCGTTATTATTGATGGCCAAAAAATTCCACCCTTCCTCTTTGATTTCTCCTCATCCAAGCATTTTCAGGTCAAAGATTCAACTGAGAAGTCGTATAGGGCACGAGATCTTCAAGGTGAACGGTGGCGATCGATTATGATGGCCGCATTTGGTCGTTAAATTGCTTAGGAGTGTCTTTCATTTCGAGGTCGATAGGGAAGAATAGGCAAAGCCGAGTCTAGCCGGTCTTTGGCCGAAGGTAGAGGGCGATACGAGCTTTGTAGCCGTGGTTCCTGATCAAGTGCTAGTGGATCGATGGTGGAGTTTCCGTTGGTCAAAGCATCGACGCGATGGGTTTCGTTCACTGGAATGAGCGACAATGAAGTTGAAGGAGGGAATGAAGGTGTGCGGCCAAGATTTCCTATTTCATTTCGCACGGCCAGATGCATTTAGGTTAAAAAAAAGAAAAGTTTATTTATATAAATTATTATTCAAAGCTTTAAAAATTCATATCTTTTGCATACATTGTCAGAATCGGACGAAACAGGTGGCGTTGGAATCACAACGATGAATACTACGCACTGGAGTAGATGTCGAGTTGATTAGAACTAGCTAAAATTTTAGGTTAAGTCAAATGTGTTCGATTTAATTTAAAATTGGAGCGTTTGGAGAATTAAAACTTAAGGTCAGTTAATCTTACTCAATTTTGGACTGCTGGCTTTAATTTTAAATAGTTAAAATTAATTGATGATTGATTGGTTAAACTAATACATTTTTATCAGTTGAATGTGATATTATATATAGTAGTGTGTATATATATGTTGGAGTTATTGATATTCCCGCATATATATAGCGGACGAGACCCTATGCGCCCCGCATAACAGCGAGTGACCATATATATCGCGATATTCCGCCTCGAAGTGGAATTAGTATTTTATGTTGTGTTAGCATCTGTGGATGCAGCAAACATGTCGAAGGGATCCAACTGGATTCCTCAAAAATATTGAATTTAAATTCATATTTTGTGAAATATGTCCTATTGGAATAATCTACGATAAATTACAGTGGGATTTATATTGATTGGATGCTATGGTTGTTTTGGCCTTAATTTTGGTATCTTAAAATACCAATAATATATGGTCTGAATTTGAAAAGAAAATTAAAGGGATTTTTGAAGTGAAATGTTTATAAAGAATTCTTGGAAAATCAATTGGATAAAATAAATGGTTTTCAAATTTGTACTTAACAAATTCGGGATATTGTAAACAAGCATTTTTGGAATAAATGTATATAAAAGGACTTTTAAATAATAAATCCATAAATGGTACTTGTTTAAATATAAAATGTTATAAAATAAATATTTAAAATATTTTTTAAGGATAGAAGTGAATTTGGAAAATAATTATAAAATTGGTTATACCGGATTCAAATAGGTTTCCAAATTTACAAGATGAAATTAGAATCGAGAATTTAGACTTGTTTTAAAAAGAGGATTTTTAATTATCTACTGGGTGATTTAAAACTGTTAAAAATACTCTAGAAAATTAGTTATTAATTTATTTTAAATTGTTTTAAAATATTTAATTATTAATTAGTTGCTTTATAATGATTGTTAAAAATGCATTTTAAATTAAGAATTAGTTAGCATTTTTGTTTTAAACAATAAATTATTAAATACTAACATGGCTTTGTATAATAACTTTTATTTAAGTATATTTGCCTAGATTAAACTTAGAAATTTATTTTAGGATTTATAGGCATTATTTTGAGATAATTTTAAAATAAAGTTTTGAGAAGTAATGTTATACTCGCATGGCGTAACTCGGAGGCAGTGAGTATCTTCAGTTAAGAGTTGGGTTTCTCAGGGATAGAGACGTAACAATTGAGCTGTAATCTATGGTTTGATACCGCAGTGGTACTTTCCATATTAATTTAAAGGGTTTTCAAATATTTTGAAAAGATAGTTGAAAATTTACTGAATTCTATAAGATAAGTACATGACCTTTGATAAAGAAACTTTATTTATTTAAAATGTAAATTAAATAAGACTTGGTGTTTTTCAGTGAAAAAGAATTATTCGGTTGAATTGATTGTTTATTTTACAGGTAAATAACCGACTATCAAATCTGGACCTAAATATAACTTTAGGAATATCTAAAAGAAGTACGGGAATTATATGGTACAGTTACCGTTCGAGGTGCAATACTATCCGTGCAAACTCGTTTATTTTTTCTAGGATGTGTTTAAGGAAATCCGTCTACTAACGGTTTGGAGTTGATCACTAATCTTATTTTCTTTTATTTATTTCCTAAAAAACTGGGGTTGAGTTTACCGAATATAGCGAACGTTGTTTCGAAGAGACCAGGATCGGATTTGTTATCCAAAAATCACTTCAATCCAACGAGTACATTTTTGAGATGAAAACAAGAGCATGGAGTCAAAGATGGAGCAGTGAAGTGCTGTGGCTAATCGCCACTAATCCTGAGAGTGATTCCAAAATGGATGTAGTAGGAATAGTGTCTTCAGTTCCATTTGGACCTGGAACGTACTTGTATGGATGAATTCTATCAGTACATTGTCATTGGAGGACAATGAGCATTCTAAGTGAAATTTCCTTGAAAAGGTAATCATAGCCTCATGCCTCATCAACCGGGAATGACTTAAAAGCAGGAGGGATGCACCAAGGCTAAGTGGGTAGCACCCAATTAGGGTATGTTTATCACCTTTCTAGATACCCTTGGATATTATTACTACGATTATGTTAGGAGCTCGGAAAAGGGTGGGAACACCCATGGTGATAGCGTACTCGGTCTATCTTGGTTAGGGCTAAATCAGTCTTGTGAAGCAGGGGATCCCGACATGGTCCACGGTAGGCTGTTCTAGACATGTACTGTGACAGGTGATACCCCAGTACTTAATCATACGGATGGAATCCATTCTCCAATAAGCGTCGTACGGTTTTGATTGTGCCCAACTATGTTGGAACATGAGGTGCAAGCATTTCATCTATTTGAATAAGTATTTGTACTAAGACACTATTTTAATATTAGAGGATTTTTGATATGAAATATTTTGGTTATCGTAAGGTAAAAACCTGTCATGTTTATGTGTTTTAAGAGATACCTTCGATTTTCAAAGGATTTTGATAACTTTAATAATTCAAAAATGAGGGTGTTTTCTCATGTTGGTTTTCCAGACTGATTTGGGTGTTATTTGTTATAATGCTTGGGTTAGACCTAGTATTTCAGGTTAAGGTTAGGATGCTATTAACTAGGAGATGAGCCGGAGACCAAGACGTATTCTCATACTTCTTTTTATTCAACTGTAGCGTTTTGTGTGAAATTACAACTAATTATGAGGGCAGGTTCTGTAATGTCCCGTCTTTCACTCCACAGAAAGACGTATCATTAATAAGAAAGAAAGGGATAGAAAAGAGAAAAGACAGAAAAGAAAGAACAAAACAATATTAGAATCTCACAGCGGAACGAATAAAATATATTAGTCACATAAATTATTACATAATATAAAACATTTATCAGAGTTACACAGCTTAATACATCATAAATTAGATAGTTATAAAAGTTTGTCTATTATACAACTCAAAATACAACACAGAGATCAACACAGCGGAACCACTATATATCTACACGCTGAAGCCTCCTACTCCTTATCTCCTCCAGAAACTCGTCAAAGCTAACCTGAATCCCTTAGATACTCGTAAAAATTTGAGTACCCAAGAGTTTATGAAAACGGAAACTCTGGGTCAGACATGGGTCTGGTGTGAGTAAACGGGTTAAAGTTTCTTGACTTTGAAAAACTTTTGAAAAAAAAGGTATCTCACAAGATTTCCAGCAAATAAACACGGAAAAGTTTTTACCTTACGATAACCAAAACATTTGATAGGAATCCAGTGATATTATAATAGTGTCTAGGGTTTTCAAGTAAAATACAGAAATAGCCGGAATGCTTACACCTCACATTCCAACATAGTTGGGCACAATCAAAACGTACGGCACTTATTGAAGATTGGATTCCATAAAATAGCAGGGCTACTGGGGTACCGTCCATCACAGTAAGTAGCCTAGATCACCGTACCAAGGATCCACCCTAAATCCCCAGCAACACAAGGACGGAACCATCCCTTACTGGATAGTACCGAACAAGACAATCCCACAGTTGGCCGCTAACCAACTGCCCACAAAGCCGAATAAAAGGGACCTTTAGACAGAGGAAAATCTCGCCCTAGTTGAGCGCGACCCAATTAGCCTTGTTGCACCTCCTCTGTTTTAGCCATTCCCGGTCGATGGGGCTTGAGGCTACGATTACCTTTATTAGCACGTATCATAGAATGCTCATCGTCCTCCAATGACCATGGTCTAAAAGCATTCAATCCATACAAGTTCGTTCCGGGTTCAAACAAAACCAAAGGCACTATCTCGCTACACTCACTTTGGAATCACCCACAGAGTTAACAACAATAACCCTTGCACTCTGAATCTTCATCTCGAACTTCACTTGAGATTCACGACCTATCGTTTAATTTGGATCGATGTAGTTTTCGGATATCCAAATTTGGAAATCTGATCCCGGTCTCACCGAAATCAAGATCGCCATCTTTTACGGTCAAGTTGTTTTAAATTAAACAAATCAATTTATTATCTATATTCACATAGATAGATAATTCACATTATCACAAATAGATAATCCACATTATCACAATTCAACCAACGCATATCATATCACAGATCAGCACATATCCCATAACAAAGATATCAAACAATCCAAGGCATTGCATACCATTCAGTCATCCATAAACAAAGATTAATTAGCCACACCATCCCTAATTAATTTAATTAACCACCAATGAATTAAATTAATTACTTTAATTACTTTTAAATCCTGCTTTAACCATTAATTAATTACAAACCAATTAATTAATTAATCCTCTTTTAATTATTCATCTTAATTAATCATCCTTGGTTAATTATTCTTTAATTACATTAAGTAATTAGACTTTAATTAATTACACAAATTAATTATCCCTTAACAATTAACAATTAATTAACCCTTAATTATTCTCATTAATTCATTATTAACTAATTAATTACATTAATTTATGATCCTTAATTAGTTACTTCGATTAATTAATTACTCTGTTAATTAATTACATTTAACAAGTAATCTTTAATTAATCACATTCATTAATCAACCATAATTAATCACATTCAGTAGTTAACTATCCTTAATTACTTACATTACTTAATTAACTTCTTAATTAATTATATTAATAAATCCTTTAATTAATTACCCTGAGTAATTAATCCTTAATTACTTCCATTATGTAATTATCCTTCAATTACTTTCCATCAAGTAATTCCACTTTTATTTATTTACATCCAGTAATTACCCATTAATTATTTACACTAAGTAATTATACTTTATTAATTACGTTAAGTAATTATACTTAATCAATCATCAAGTGATTATCTTTAATTAATTAACTGGTTAATTAACTTAACTTAATCACATTAATTTAATTAATTACATTGAGTAATTAATCCCTTTAATTACTCCTATTAATTAGTTATACCATAATTAATTACCTTTAATTTACTTAGATTAGTTAACCCATATTTAATCAAGTAATTTACTATCCTTAATTAATTAAACCAATTATCTTAAATTAATTACAATGATTAATTTTCTCTTAATCGCTAGTTAATGATCCCTAAATTAGTTGTGCTCATTAACAATTCATTAATTATTTCACTTAGTAATTACCCTTTAGTTATTAATTACTTAACCCTTTATTAATTACATTAAGTGATTAACTTTTTATTAATTCCACTAACTAATCATTCCTAATTAATCACCACCTTACTTAGTTTAAAGACAAATTCTTTATCTTAATTAAATGCTTAATTTCATCATTAACTTCATTAGAAACCATTTAGAAAACAATTATATAATTAAGAATATATAATTTACTTTAAAAAAACAATTATAAATATTAAATTTACCATTTAAAATCTTGAAAACTTGTTCAACTTGTTTAATAAATTTAATAAATTCTTGTTCTTTGAAAACTTAATTATCATCCTTTTTAAAGCTTATCACTTTATCTCGGTTAGAGATTGATGTGAATGTGCACATGTACACGCACGACGCCTAGGTTCTCGGTTATTTGCAGAATTAGGAATGGGGAAGTGTAGAGAAAGGAGGAAAAAAAGAACAAATGTTAGGTCGGTTATGGGCCAGAGAAAAGCAAAAGAAAATAAAGGAAGAAATAGGAAAATAAAGAAGAAAAGAAAACATAAGTTAAAGAAAAGAAGAAAAAAAAGTAAAGACAGTAAAAGGAAGAGATAAGAATAAAAGCATACGCATAAATGTAAAAGTATAAGTATAAAAACAAACAAGCTTTTCAAAATAAATGCTCTAACCCATTCTTTTAAATATTTAATGTTTTACTTAAGTCCCTAGTTTAAATAAAGGAATTTAACAACCTTGTTTACTTAAATATTTTTGGTTAAAGGTTATAAATAAATTGTTTTAACTTAAATTAGTTAAGCTTAGAATAATTATATTATTTGTCTTTTATTTTATTTAATTCCTAGGTTTATTTAAATAAAATTAAATGGTGTAATTAATTGTATATATAGGGAAAATAAAATGTTTTAAACTCATGTTTAATTAAAGGTTTTATGTATTTTGTATATTATCTAATTCCAAATATTTAATAAAAAATAATATAAGACAAATGGCTTGAAATTAATTAATGTCAATTAAGCATGATTATAATTAATTTATTTTTAAATTAATTTGATGATTATAGGTTAGTTAATCTAGCCTATGAATGATTAATTTAAATTGAACATTTGAATTGTTTAGTATCTCTAGTATGTTGATTTGTGATATTCTATGATATGTAATGACCTAAATTGAACAATTGATTAAATGTGAGACATATATTTTAACAGATATTGTGATGGAATTTTTGTGAATGTTGGGAAATTGATTTGTTTTGGCTTAAAAAATGGCATTTGGATTCAAAGGAACCACTTTGGTTTAATAAGCTCTATAATTCTTACAGATTTGATTTTAAAATCAAATAGGCTGGAATGTAATAAATTAAGTGAATTTGGCCATTTAAATTAAGTAACAGTATCTGGATATTTTTTTGGATAGGTGTAATATGTATTTGACCAAAATAATATAAGAACTCGTAGTAATGCACGATTTACCCTGGCTTTTCAAAGAAGTTTAAACCTAAGTATTTCATATTAAATGGGTTTATTCACACTAGTTTCCAGCCTGACACAGGTGTTACTTTATTGTAATGATCGGGTCAGATCGAGTATTACAGATTTTAGGTTAGGACGTTCTGCAACTCAGGAGGTGAGCCGGATGGCAGGGACGTATGGAGTATATTCCGCTGTGTATTAGAATTTGCATTGATTGTATTCAGAGACAATTTATTATAACTGTCCGGATTATTTGTCGATGATTGTACTCTGATATATTGTATGTAAATTGACATTTACAACTTTTCTTAGTACAAATGCTGTTACTTGATATCATATTTTGTTCCGTTGCAATTGTGAGATTATGTGCTTTGCTTTTTGTTTCTTCTTCTACCTCTTTTTCCTCTTAACCCTAACAATCTGGGATTTCCAGCGCTCGATTTCTCAGCACTCTATAAAGTTAAAGTATTAGTGTCGAATATTCGGGGTCGAAAATTTAAGGTCGTCACATTTGGTATTAGAGTTAGGTTAAGTGAGAACCTTGGCTCTAGTGTGGATTACTCATTAGAGATAGGGTCAGTAGTATCCTAAAATGAGTTGAGTGTATTATATATGAGGGCGTACTTGTTATTTTCTTATATAATGATTTTAAAAACGAATTCAAAAGTAGTTTTTTATATAAGCTTGTATTTTGATATATAAAGCAATAATTTTCCTAATTATTATATACTATGGTAATTCGTTGTTGATTTTTGAAATTGAATAAGATCATAAAATTTAAATATAACCAAATAGAATTTGGGTAATAATAAATTTGAAATTAGTTTGAGTTAAAATGGATTCAAAACTGCATTTATATCCTAGAAAATTCAAAAGAATTTTCAAAGTAATGAAATAAGTTACCTTGATTGGATTTTCTAGCAAATGATTGTGGAATATATGGTGTGAATGATTTCTAGATATGGTAATTATCATAAAATTGGTTGTTGTATCTTAATAAAGGGATGTTTATTTTTGAAATAAATAATGATAAAGCAGAATGAAATGTTTAAAGGGAGCAACAATCTACATAAGTACGATTTATAGATTAAAATAGATTTAAATTGGGAAGTTTTAAACCTAAGTCCAGAAAATTTTATTTATTTCAAAGTGTTAAAAGATATAATAAATAATATATTTTGAACGTAGGAATCTTATTTTAAAGCAAGAGTTGTTTTAAAAAAATTCAAGGAATTTGTTTTAATTAAAAACCAAGAATGGTTTAAAATTTAAAGTATGACTTGGTGTGCAAAGGAAATAACGTTCCAATGCATGCACTTGGCCCTTTCCATTTTTCGTGGTTTGCATTGATTCCTATAGTGGCCGATCTGATCACACTTAAAACATCTGATGTTCTTCTTTCCAATCACCTCCTTTCCTTTTCGTTTTATAGTACAACACTCATGAGCATAGCGTCCTTTCTTGTTTCACTTATAATAGAACACCTCAAACTTTCCCTTCTTCACTTCTCCTCCATTCTGAGCATTCTTCTTATGGAAAAACTTTCCCTTTTGGCCCTGTTCGGCCTGGACCTCCTTCTCCTTTTTCTCATCGAAACAAGCTAACATCTCTTCCTGCCTCAGCGCCATTTCTACGACTACATTACATGGACCCCTTATGTGCGGTAAGGTAGCTCTTGCCAGCCTCGACTTCAAATCTGTAATAAACTTCTCATTTCTTTTCATCAGCGTATCGATAGTGGTATAACCATATCGGCCAACTCTTTAAATCTTCTAGCATATTCCTGAACAGACATCTCCTCTTGTTCCAGTTCAGCAAATTTCCTAACCAACACAGACTATGCCATCACCGACATAAATCTTTCTTGAAACTTCCTCTTGAGCTCCACCTAAGTCATTGTCTCCTCATCTACACCAGCTTTACAGTATTCCACCAGAACAGAGCAGCTCCCTGAAGCTGTCTTGAAGCAAGTCTCCTTTTCTGCTCGTCAATAAGTCCTAAGTCAGCAAAAATTATTTCACAATGTAGCAGCCAGTTTTCCACTTCGATGGCATTCTCAGTTCCAATAAATGGCTTCCCTCCAAGCCTAGTATAGTCTCTGCACAAGTCCGCATACTGGTTGACTATTGTAGCTTCCTTAACGCCTCCTCTAGCAGTATTCCCTCCAACAACTCCAACTGCAATTCCAGCTTGCATCATATTTACAAAAAACTGATACATGGCTCCCATATCCACTTGTGGGACCCCAGCACGAACATTCTCAACCTGAGCCTGACCTTGACTTCTTCTAACATTTAGTCGGGCTTTTCCATTTGTGGTGGTGCTCTCTTCTCTAAGATTATCTCTTCCTCTTCTTCCGTTCATATTTATGTTCAAGCTTCGTGAGATACAGATGAATAGCCTAATAAAGATAGGAATCTAGAGATATAGTGTATACTTATATATAGAAAATACAAGTATGTTACTATAGCGTTATCCCATACCCTAATCTTACTATAATTCCAAAGGGTTACATTTTTTAACATTATTTTTAGTTGAAGTATTTCATAAACCATGCTCTGATACCAAGCTGTAACATCCCCTATCTAGAGGCCTAAAACTAAGCGCTTATAACGAACCGTAAGTTTTAATTGGTTTTAATAATGAAATTAACCGAATTTTTGTGAAATTTTAATAATAATATTTGGAACTAAAAATTTAGTATTTGGAATAGTCTATTTAACATAGCAACTGGTAGTTTTATTTCAATTCAAATCAGTTAATATTTGTTGATAATAAAATGTTTTTCAAACTGGAATATTTTTCTATAGAAAATTTGTAAACCATCTTCTGAATGAGACATTATATTTCGTTTTACCAAATTTTGAGTGTTATTGCTCTGTTCATCTTATTTCTAGCAAATTAGCAGCATTTTCGGTATCGATTATTGACTTTTGATAGGATGGTCGTGCTACTAATATCTGTATACCGTTTTGATCGACTCGTCGTGCTGATCTCTACGGTATATTCAATTTTGTGTTTTGAAGCCCGGTATGCGGTGGAATCTGTGAAATAGTGATCTGTATCGGTACCGTTTGAGCTTTCTGAATTCTTGTGTCTATTTAGATTTCCTCATTATTAATCCAATTATCTTTAGCATTTATGCCTCCTTGAATTAAGTCAGGACCTTTCTCTATTCCCAATGGTTAATAATTGTTGGTTCGTTCAAATTCCTTCCGGACCCTTCATTTTCTCTACGGTTCACTTGGAAAATAATATATACTCCCTTCATTGTTGCTTTCTTCCTTTTTTATTTATTCTAGCCTGCTGCTTCCAAATTTTTTGGCCACCATTATTTTTCTTGTCGTTCAACTTCCACCACTAATTCCACCGTGAGCTCCTTCGACCGGTCGCCTCTACCGTTAGCTTCGCCTGCCCTTTCCTCCTCTCTCTCACGCGTGCAACCTAGCTCGACATCACCACCATCTTCCTCTTTGCGAGCATGTTAGGTGCTCATCTATTGCCAACCATCCCTTCTGAGCATACTCGACAGCCTCTCCTTCATGCAACCATCACTGCGAGCCATCATCAAGCACACCAGTTTCTTCCTGTATGTGTGTGTGTGTGTGTGTATTAGTTATACATTCTGCTTAGTTATATCTTTCTGTTTATTATGTTGTTAGTTATGTATATGTATGGTATAATAATATATTTATACATATATATAAATGTTATTGTAAGGATATATGTGAGTTTTTTTCTTTCTGATAGCTAATATACGTATATTATATATATATAATTTATGCTAACAGTTTGTATATATATTACGTTAGCTGTTTGTAAGATGTATATTCAGTATATGTTTTAAATATATATATATATATATATGTATGTATATATATGTATGTATATGTAAGTGGGTTGTGTTAAAAGGAAAGTTTATATGTTTCAAAGTTCCTCATATGTCTGATTTTAAGGTATATGTATAAAATATATATAGTTTCTTTCTTTTCAATAGTTGGAGTTAGATGATATGTTGGGTATGCTAGTTATATTTAGTTTATAGATCATTGCAACTTGTTGCATACGTTGAAATCTTTCATTTGCAGAGTCTACATATATTTTAGTTTATAACAGTATTTTATTTTATATCTTGTTATAAATATATGTATGCAAGTTAAATATATTTATGTGTTTATGCTGTTCCAATATATGTTTATACAATGGAAGGTTTATCAAATCTATCTAGCCTCGAAAGGTGAGCAATCACTGATGATTAACGTTCTTATATGTATTAAATTTAATTTCAATCGAAACTACAATTGAAATATGCTGCTATAGTTACTTAAGTTGTTATATATGCTATTTTCTATAGCTGTTCACCTATGGAATATGACACCATATCCTATTGTTTATATTTTACTTATTTACTGATGATATATGTTTGTTATATTATTATCATATCTTTTATCACTCTGCAAGTTCCTTGTTAGTATAGAATTCACTATGGGTTGAAATGATATATACCTGTATATATATATATATATTTTTTATCTCTAGAAACTGAATTGAATAGCAATTGATGAATTGAGACTGAATTAAAGTTGAATTTGGAATTTGAGTTGATTTGAATTGATTTGTGAAATTTGAGGAAACTTTTTTACTATATAAAGTATTTTTTAATTATATTTTACTATACAAATTATTTTGACATAAACTATTTTATTATAAACCATTTTTAGTACAAAATACTTTTATATAAACTATTTTATAAAACAATTTTAAATTATACTATTATTAATATCTAAACTGTTTAAGTGGTAGTTATGATTTTCCAAAGAATTGTGATTTCAAAGTGTTTTGATTTCAAAGGTGTTGTAACCTTGAAAGTGCTATAATTTGGTAATAAATATATTAGAAATGGAAATGATATTTTGGTTTTGAAGTATAAATTATTTTGAAATGACCATGGTGTTATAATGACGTTTGATCATTATTGGGTATATTACCACATGTTAGATAGTTCCATGGATTCTTAGAGGATGGGTATCTCAAACATCCTTTGAGTTACTGGTATTTCAGTTGATATTTCACTTGAGTTGGATTTATTGATATAAGAATGTTAATCCTGACTCGAGAGTTTTGTGTTTGCTTTACGCTCGGGTCAGACTGAGCGGCACAACATTTGATATTCACCTTTGTAGTTTAGAGCTTCGCTTAGAGATCCAAATATCGATTCCGCTTTCAGCATTTCCAAATGATTTTTTCAGAGTGGTCATCAGTTTATATTGGAAACTTCACTGTATTTGATATATTCTACTGCATTTTATTTCTAACTCTGATGTTTGTATAATAGCTTCATGAAGTACTATTTATTTATTCCGCTGCATAATTTTTATATTACTCTATGTCTGTGAGTCTATGATTGATTTATTTACTGTATATATTGAGTTTGTCAAATTTAAATTAACAATCTGATATTTTGAACAATTCACGTCCGGCATGTGCGGATGCAAATGGTTGAAAATACCAGGTCGTTACAGTTGGTATCGGAGCTCTGGTTTTAGGAAAACTTAGCATATGTAGTAGATTTAATTTCAAAATCTCCTTCTTTCGAGCTTGAATTCCTTCCTCTTTGATTCGGATTTCTTTCATACTTTAGAGCCCTACCTTCTCTCTGAAATCCATTCTTGTCTCTCCCTATTTGTATTCTTTTGATTCTGGAGTATTCCATAACTCCACTTCGAATGATCTCTATGAAAATCGACGATCTCGCCAATCTTTGAATGAACTATAAAGAGGTGAAACTCCTTTACAATTGGCATTGATTCAACGGAGATTTCTATACCCTCGGTGTGACGCCCCACCTCTATACCCACGCTAGCCAAGAACATTACAGTGAATGCTGTCAACTAGCACGGAGAATAAGGCTGTTGAGGAGCGACCATCTGTATAATTGCTTTGGGCGAGTACCGATTTACCGGATAAAAATATAACTTTTCATCTCAAGAGGAAATCCGACATACCGATACAAACTCAAAGCAACTACACAGTGGCTATAATTTCTTCGGAAACAAATATAGAAATAAACATAACATAAATCAGTCACAGACAATTCATATCACAAAGGCGGAATAAGATATGAATAATACACTAGAAAGTGTACATCAGAGTAGTGGTCTAAAAAGATCCACAATATCACAAAAGAATAGTTACACGAGCTACACAAAAGAATAAGTATACATTAAGGAGTCTATATCTCAAATGTATACAACAAAATAACTACTAATCTAAGTAGTTAACCCAAAAGTCAAGGAGTTAATCCCGGATGAGAAGTCAAGCAGAAGCACCTGTAACATCTCGGTCTGACCCGAGTATTATTTATAAGAAAATAATAAACGGATCAGTCTAACTATAAATATCAGATAACATGATATAGGATAGGAGATATGACTAAACACATAATAATCACAATGCCAAGCTGTGATAAATAAGTAATTGAAAATCATCAAGAGATTAATCAATATCACAATAATCTACTCAAGATAAAAAGGAATGTCATACTCCTAATTTCATTCACCAAGCCACAATAAATGACATATATATCAATGCCCATCGTAAAAGTTGGTGAAACACAAATTCTAGAAATCAACACACGAAATCCAGAAATCACAAGGAAAGGATCAACGACGTCGTACAGCGGGACATCCGATGAACCAAATCACAATCAAAGGGAACAACGACGTCGTACGGCGGGACGTCCGATGAACCAAATCACAATCAAAGGGAACAACGACGTCGTACGGCGGGACGTCCGATGAACCAAATCACAATCAAAGGGAACAACGACGTCGTACAGCGGGACGTCCGATGAACCAAATCACAAAGACATAGCACGATGCTAGTCTAAAACCTAAAATGATCGTCATGATCAAAGAGAAGTGTCGATTACACTAAGCTAGTAAATATATGAGCTTAGCTTCATGTCCCATAACCACTAGCTTAACTTAAATATTTACGAACAAATTGTAGATCTCCACTAGAAAATTGTCACAAGAGATTCAATCGAACAAGTCCAAGAATTAACCGACGAAGTAAAAGCAAGCGTTTCATACCACTCGTTTTACTAAGTCGTTTAAATAGATTTCTCATACAAGTGAGGTAAAGGTTTGTATATACTAATAGATTGGAAAACGGTTTTGTAAACGAATTTGGTATTAAAATAGTATTGAAATCGTTTGAGTAAAGAGTTTTGATATTTACTATTAGTATAGAAAACCTTTATATTTTTAAAATGACAAATCACGAAGAAGATTGTAAGAACAATCAATCACAAAAATTCACATAAGAAGACGTGAATAAAATCCAACGAAATCGATAAAGGATCCATCGAAATGGATATTCAAAAATCCATAAAAAGAGTCATCAAAGTCATAATAGATGATAACAACAAATAGGATTATCACGAATCGATTTAAATTGGAATTTCAATCCAAAAAGGCAAATTGGACTCAAACAGCAGGTTCAGTCGACTGAACAGAGTTTTTCAGTCGACTGACCCTGTACCTGGAAATTTTCCAGGTTCAGGAAAATTTCTGTTTCCAGTTTCAGTCGACTGTGCAGAGTTTTTCAGTCGACTGAATCATGCCTGGAAACTCTCGGGTTTCAGGTTCAGTCGACTGAACAGAGTTTTCAGTCGACTGAATCATGCCTGGGCTGTTTTTCAGCCTTATTCAAATGAAGAGCAAACTCTTCCAAAATGCAACCGGGCGAACATTGGCTCTAAGGGTTTATGCCAATCGGCAACCCGGCCCTATATGCTCCTCGATGCATCACCAAAAGCATGATCAAACATCCATAAAAGGATTTTCACACAAATTTGGTTTAAAAACCCAAAAATTGGAATATTCACAAAACCAATCCAAATCAAGAGCAAATGCACATGAATAAGTGTTAGGAATTCATACCCAACAACCAAAGATAATTATAGTCATAGATGTGAGATAAAAATCTCACCTTTTGCACTAAATTTATGAAGATGAAGCTTGAAAGCAATGGCAAGAACAAGAACTCTTCAATCTCAACACTAGAAGCTTGAATCTAAGCTTAAAAGAGGAAAATTCCCAAAATTAGGTTTAGGAAATTTCTGAAATTGAATGGAGAAAGAGTTGGAGAAGAAGAAGGAGATGCTTACCAAAAGGTTCTTCTTGAGTTTGGAGCAAGGAGATGGATTTGCTAAGGAAGTTAGGGCTTTGAGTTTTAATTCTTTTTCCCCTTCACCATTTTCAGTTGGAGCTTGAGTTTGAGGAGTTGGAATGAAGTAATGAAGAGGAGAGGGGGATTGGGACTGAATACATAAGTGGTTAATTGGCTCAGCCCAAACCAAAACCCTAAGCAAAAAGTAGCAAAATTCAACTTTCTCCAAACATATCGAAGCTTATACTCAAAAAGGTCGCAAACGGCATTTTGAACTCAATGGAGGTGGTCTCGAGTCCTAATTCGACCGTATGCAAAAAGTAGCTTTTCGGACTAAAATCCGACTAACGATAAAATATTTAAATAAAATATTTAAATATAAAAATCGATAAATATGCGGGTTGTTACACTCGGTTTAGATGCTGTTATCTCTTGTTATGCCGAATTTTATCTCCGGCGATCGAATGTTGATTTGCCTTAGAGTTACGCATCGATCATATTCCTAAAGTCACGGTTGACCCGATTAAGGTCGCCCGCGATTTATATAAGTATATCCATCTTCTATTTTTGTAATTAAATTATCTCATCTTCGTTCGAGCCTATCTACAAATCAGAATTCTATTTGATTAGAGCCCCTCTAATTTGAATCTCTATCTTTGTTTTGAAATCCATTCTTGAATCATCCTTTGAAAAATTGTGTTTGTTTGCATTTTAGAAATTATTTTATATATCGAAATTATTATTTTGATAAGAATGATTATATTCTTTATAAAAAGTGAAATGTTTTCGATAAGGATTATATACCTTTAAAAGCTAGAATTTGAAGTTTTGAAAGGATTTAAAATTTCAAAAATTTTATAAGAAATTGATTTATATAAGAATGATTTATAACTGAAGGGTTTCAAATTTGAAATTCGAGAAATTAAACTCTAGTATTCTGAAATTGGTTTTAAGATTTTGAAAATATATAATAATACGATTTGAAAATATTTTCCAAATAAGAAATGTTTCAAATGACTTCAGATGAGTTCCATTGATTTCAAAGAAATTTCAAAGAAGTTTTTAAGAAAATAGAAGTCCATAACTCACTTATATCACTGGTAAATAATTTCGGTGATGAGTGCACGTATCATCGACATTGATTTTCGAGTTTTAAAGTGGGACAGAGGCCACTTTAGTAGCTTTGCTATGCGAGTGATTTTGTGAAACCAATTTTGATTTCAAATTCCGAAGTACGATTTGATGTTCGAAAGATATATGTATATATATTTGAAACGATTTGAAGTGAGCCTGGTGTTCAGTCCTCGAGTTTCGGATTTAATTTGGTATAATCCTATATATTGAATTTACTGTTTGGTTTCTGATTTCCAACTCTTGGATTGAAATTTTGATTTCTTCAACTATTTTGAATGTTAGAACACTTCCAAATCGAGATTTAATTTTCAAACTAAGTAATTTCGAAAAGTATAAATTATTTGATAAAGTATGTATGTTTAGTTTTGTATGTTTAAAGTATGAAGTAATATGATTTAAATAAATTTGAAACTGTTTTGTTAGTAAATGAATAAGACTATTTTGAATTATACCAATATGAAATTTAGTTTTGAAATGTTTTGAACAAAATTTAGTCTTAAATGTTTTTAACTTAATAACATCTTTTATAAAACTATATATATAGAATAATAATTTTCGAAAGGTAAATTGGATCTTTCAAATAAAAATAAATAGTTTAAAGGATTTAAAGGGATGGTTATAAACTTGGTAATCATTTTGGGTATAATTGATTTTGAGAAAAAAATTTGATTTCGAAAAAAATGGAATTTAAAACCCAGTATTTATATGATGATTTTGGAAAGGAATTTGTTTGACCTAAATTATGTTGATTTGGAAACTAGGATTATTTTCTAAACCTATTATTTTGGAAACTTTGAAATCGAAGATATTAAATTTGGAAGAAATAATTTGGTGAATTCATATATGATTTTGAAACTGAACTGATATTGAAACAAATTGAAATTGAGAACCCTGTTTTACTAAATACTTGATTTTGGAGTTACCGAACTTATACAAAATTGATTTGTATAAGTATAAAGTTGATTTGAAAACTATTAATTTGGATAAGTACTTAATTTGAAAAGCGAAATCTTATATAATCGAAGTCTGTATAAGTGTGATTTGATGTACTATTGATTTTGAAAAGTATTTGATTTGAAAATGAAATCTTATATATAATGGACTTTATGTAAGTATGATATTTGAAATTGATTTGAAAGGGTACTATATGATACGTATTTTCGAAGTAAAGATATGGAAATTGCATTCTGCTTTATATCCTCTTTGTGGCCACATTGCTGATTCATTATATCGATACTATTCCCTCTGATTTGGGGTTTTAGGATATGATACTCGAGTGTTCTTCGAATTCCATAGTGTTACCCATGGTCATTTTAGTAGCGGAATCCGCAAGGCAGAGATTGCTTAAAGGGTACGGATGTTTCCTGGGGGATTCAGGTGTAACCACTGTGTATCCGCGGTCTACAAGTTTTGTTATCGTCGCGTAATTTGCAAGGCAGAGTGTAACGGCCCATTTTTTTGACACCGAAAACCGACATTAATACATCTACTGTATTAAATGCCAAATGATCGAAAACCAAAAAATCGAACCATTTAAGATCAAAGAAGAAGGAGGTAGAAGAAGAAATAGAAAACAACCTCAGAATCTTACCAACGCAGTAGAATAAAATATAATAGATGATAACTGATCTTTACGCAAAAGAAATTATATCTGTTTTACACATACAACATCAGAATACAGCATTAGAGTTCAATACAATCAACACTCAACTCAGGATTGTTTAAATGACTTCCTTCCAAAACTTAATACACAGCGAAATAATAATCAAGTACGGAAGTACATCTCGCCATCCAGATCATCTCCCAAGCTCCATAGCAGTCCATCCAAATTCTGTACTCTATAATACTTGGTCTGACCTGAGCATTATAGCTAAATAACACCCGATTCAGTCTAGAAAACCAGCGTGAGAAAACACACTCAATTAGATTATTAAAGTTTAAAAATCCTTTGAAATCAAAGGTATCCCATAAGACCACGCCACAAATAAACATGCCAGGTTTTTACCTTACGATAACCAAAACATTTCTTATAAAATCCTCTGATATTATAATAGCGTCTATATACAAATACTTATTCAAATAGACGAAATTGTTACATTTGTTAAATTCCAGCTATGTATATAAATAAAACCGTAAAGGCACGTAGGGAAAATGGATTTCCATCAATGGCAGGGCTACGGGGGTACCGCCTGTTACAGTGCGTGGTCTAGGTCACCATACCGAGGATCCACCCTAAATCCCCTGCAACACAAGACCAGAGCTATCCCTTACTAGATAATACGAATAAGTTCACCCCACGGATAGGATTAGCAACCGCCACACAGCCAAATATATAAAGGGACATCTAGACAGGCGTGACCTTACCCTAACTGGTTGCTAGCCACTTATCCTTGTGTGCACCTCCGTTGTTTTAGCCATTCTCGGTTGATGAGGCTCGAGGCTATGCGTTACCTTTTTAGCACACATTCACTTAGAATTCTCATCGTCCTCCTGACGATGTTCTAAAAGCATTCATCCATACAAGTCCATTTCGGGTTCGAACGAAACTGAAGGCACTACTCTTACTACATCCATTTTGGAATCACCCTATGGATTAGTAGCGATTAGCCCCTGCACTTCACTGCTCCAACTTCGACTCCCAGCTCTTGTCTTCCTCAAGAAAACATTCAAACCAGATCGAAATGGCTTTCGAGAAATAAATCCCGATCCCGGTCTCTTCGAAACGATAAGTGCATGGGCCAATTTTGATAGTTGGTTATTTAACTATCAAATAACATTAACAAACAATCATCAAGCCATAATAATTTCTCCCAAATTGTTTATTTTTAAATATCTTCGCAAGATATTTTCCTACATTTCAATCCTTTGAAAAATAGTTTTCAAATCACTTTTCTCTCTCTCAAGGAAATAAATTTCCACCCAATTACTTTATTTCCACTAAAAACCGCCAAATCCTAAATACTTAAGATTTTAAAAATAATTTAAATCACTTTACTCTAAAACATACCTTAAAGCATTTAAATAGAAATTACTTAAACACTTTATTCAAAAATGTACACTTTTAAAAATATTAAAATAAAACTACTTTGTAAAATATAAAACTAATTTTAAGCATAAAAGTTAAGCCAACTAAATTTAAAAATAAGAGTTACGAAATTCTGTAAAATTTTAACCAAACTATTTAGAATAAAACTATTTTATAAAATATAAATATTAACAATTTTCTTTTAAACATATTACCAATTAACCTTTAAATAATTACTAGTAAAATAAATTTGAAAATATTTACTTTAAAATTTAGAATACTTAAAAATAATAATTTTTCTAAAACATTTCCTTAAAACAAATTTTTTAAGCCTTTAGCTTATACATAAAAGTCTCCTTTAAAATACAATTGGCTTTCCAGGGAAATACACTTCCCATTTCCATACCTTTAAAAATAAACCACTATTTATTTTTTAAACAAGCTACCCATTCCTTTATAACTTCCCAATGTGAATTTATACTTCCAAATATCCACTGATATCTTATTTCACTTTATAAATCCAGTTTATAAATTCCATAGTCTCATCTTCTTCAAAACACTGTTTCAATCACTAAATCAATCTTCAAATTGATTTTTCAAAATTAACTCCATTTAAAAGAAATTTCTTTTCTTATCCAAATTTATTTCAAAACTCATTACCTTCAGATTTTACTTCTTAATTATGATTTAAAATCTTATTTAACTGAAAATACCAATTTCATACTTTTCTAAATTCCTTCTTTATCTTTCCCAATAAATTTAAATATTGAATTTTGAAATAAATCCTTTATTTCCTTAAAAAATATCATTTATGTTTTAAAATTAATTATCCCCCCTTTAATTCAAAATCTCCTTCCCATACTTGGAATTTATTTATTTGAAATTTAAAAAAAAATCCACTTTTATCCCTTTCCAATTCATTTAACCCAACCTCTATAATTATTTACCTTAGAATTTTCTTTTATAACTCTTTGAAAATCCAATCTATATATTTTGATAACTCGGCATACCCAAATATTTTCAATCAAACCATGGCATTTAATATTTTTCAATTACCAATATAATTTATTACAGAATATCAAATAAACCATATATATCACAGGATATTAAAACAAGCTAAATAAATTTTAAGGAATCCGGTTGGATCACTCTCACCTGTTCCCTACATCCATAGATTTTAGCATAATATTAAATACCAATTCCACTTCGAGGTGGAAAATCACAGTATATTTGGTTATATCATCTCATCCGCTATCATGCGGCGCATAGGGTCTCATTCGCTATATAATGCGGGAAATCAATCACTCTAATATATATATACTACTATATATAATATACCACTTCCAATCAATTCATTCATTCAATCAAAATTTAAATTTAACTAATTAAATTTAATAATAACGCAGATAAGTGAGATTAGCTCACCTTTGACTATGCATTTGCAATCCACTTTAATATTGCCTTGGTTTTCATGATTTTTGATCTTGAATAAACAGTATATATGATTCGAAAAAAATCGAACAACCCAATTATTATTAATAATTTCATTTAATATAATAATTTAATTTTAAACTAATCCCTTTCTAAAAAATTATTTTAGTAACTAAAAATAATTAAATAGGTTAATTGAACAAATTAACCATCAAAACCATTATTTTAAAACTAAATTTATTAAATTTAATATAAACTCATACCTTAATTATTAAACTAATTTTCCTATAATAAATAAATTTTAGTAACTAGAATAATTAATCAAATAAGCTAATTGAAAATTTTAATTACCAATCCTTTATATATATTTTCAAATAAACTAGTAATTTAAAAATATGTACATTTAATCTTTCCTTGGAACTACCTATATACTCAAAATAATCTGTAAAGACTTAAAAATCTAGTTACATATAAACTTTCACATTTAAAATTCCTATTTACATTTCCTAAACCTTACCTATTTATATGTATATATTCATGTTTATCTATATATGTATATATATATATATATATATTAAATCCCAATAAAATAAAATTCCTTTCAAAACTTTATACATATAACAAACTAAAACAAAATTGCTTTTATTATAAATATTTTTTTCTCCATATATTTATACATATATTGGAAACAACATATAAAAGAAAATACCTATTCTCGCAGAACCACTCTCCAACTCCGTCAATGAACCCTAGCTGTCATCGAACGGCTCCCCAAAATCACGTCACCTCTGCCGCCACTGCCTCGCGCTCGTGCATGTACCAGAGCATGTTGCGATCGACCCTCGAGTATCGCCGACTCCTTATTCAAGCACCTCGACCACACAAGTCACTGCCATCACCTCGAGTGCCTCCACCTACACGCACACTCACACAACATGAAATCAGAGCGTGAACAACCTTATATCCCACTCGTGCGATGCCGATCCCGACCCACTCTTGATCATGATTTATCACGAACCCCTCCTCTACACTTCGACCCTAGGGTTTGAATCGAAATTGATTCGATTCGAATTGAGGAGGAACGGAAGATTTGATTTCATTTGGAAAGAAAGAAGTCTCCTTTTTTTTCATAACTGGAAAGAGTAAAAGAATCGGGTAGCCATTATTTTCGAACAGTGACGTTCTTTCATTTTATTATTTTTAAACCAGATTTAGATTTTGGTTTTTTAAAAATAAAAATAAAATATACTAGGCAGTTAATAAAAAGAAAGAAGACATCTGTACATGAAGATAACAGATGGCAAGACTCAAGGACGAGTGGCAGGGTATGGAAGGATAAAATTCTGGTGAATTAATTTGACCAGTCAAAATATTTAAATTTTAAATTTAAATTGTCTCGAAAATGCAACTCAAAATCACAACATCCTATCGAGGTGTGTCGTTAGGCGTTTATAATGTTAAACCCTTATTTCGAACACAATGGAAAAGGTTTCGAGTCCTAATTCGATCGTATGAAAAAGATAGATTTTTGAACCCAGTTATTATATTAAATTTTTGATATAAATCTAGCGCGTTTATGATCACATGATAACTCCGAATGCTACAAAAATTGAATTTTGATAATAATGCAATATTACGGATCCAATGGAACTAGTTTCGTCGAATTCCGAGACTATGCCTCGGAAGGCTATTTTTAAATGTCAATTCAAACTACATCTTTTTAAAACTGAACAAATCAGTTTCAAATTCAATTCTAAAGGTTCTATTGTATCAGTATGATCAATATAAATTTTATAAGCCTTCGAAATATTTTTAACAAGCTTATAAACCAAGATTAACTATTTTACCCAATTTTCAATTATTAACTTTAATAATTTAATTACCAATTAAATGGTGCTATTTGAAATTCAAGTTAGAAATTATCCCTTAAATATTTAAAATCAATTAAATATACCAATTTCAAATATCCAAAAAGTTCGGGTCATCGCATTCCTCCCCTTAAAAGAATTACGTCCCCGAAATTACTCATTAAGAGGAATGGTCGATAACCCGTTACTATTCCCTATCCCAACAGTTTCCAATATTTCCCCAAAAAAAATCTCTTAATTAAAGACACACTAACACTCTTACTAACCCTCCAAACTTATCAATAAGTTCTAAACATTATCACCTACTCAACAATTCAAATTTAAGTTTAAAACCAAATTTTAAATTATCAAATTTTCACAAAAATTTTCTAACTCCCTAAAATTTTGAAAAATTTCGGCAGCGTCTCCTTTGCGCGGTTAGCTCGGTACTACTATAAAATGCCTCTACAGGCTCCCCAATTTCAAAGGAAAATAAAATGCCAAGTGGCTTGTAACAACCAGGTATTTTCAACCATTCGCATCCATTATAAGTGTATATGTAGACACTCATGCCGGAATTGAATTGCTCAAAATACCACGCTGTAAGTAAAAATTTGGCAAATCTCAGAATATGCAGTAAATAAAAATCACAGATCACAGACACAGAGTAATAATAATGCAGCGGAAGTAAAAGAGATAGTAGTTCATGAAGCTACTATATAAATATATCAGAGTTACATGAGATACAATAGAAGAAATAAAGTACAACAGAAGTTTAAATATGATAACCAATTACAAGCTGAATAGAACAGCCGAACTTAAAAGATGAAACTTGACAAGTAGATAATCTCCAGCGATTCTAATCTCTAGAAAGTGGAAATCCAAATCTGTGAATAACTCAGGTTGACCCGAGCGTAAATAAAAATACAAACACTCGAGTCAGGACATACATACTTATACAATGTAAACCAACTCAAGTGAACTGTAGCAAAGGTGGAAGTAACTTAGAAGATGCTTGGGACCGCCCATCCTCTAAGGATCCGTTAAACTATTTACTATGTAGTAATATACGCTATATATAGTAGTGTCTAATCAGTAAAGTATAATCATATAGAAAATAGCGTTAAGGGGATGGTGAACCTTAACGCGGTCGGATCTTTAAAACCAAAATCGTAGTGGGCTCGCTATAAGGAGATGACACGACACGCGAGGCAATACCAGGGTGGATACACCGTTTGCACTCCCGGACCGGTTGCGATATCCCAGAAATTTGGGCAATATCAATTTAATAATCTACAGAAAAAAATTTAAATTGATTTGATAATATTTGTTTGAATTGATTTAATAATCTTCTTTTAAATAAATAAGTAACTGATAATTTATCTTTTAAAAGCCAATTAAATTGTTTTCTATTTATAATATATACATCTGTATATATTGTAAATAGATAATCTTTGGTTTAAGTTGAATAAAATAAAGGCATGATTTCTAATTATAATATTTTTGGTAAATTAGAAATTTTGATTTAACTTAATATTGAATAAATAATCATATGACTTTAAAATACTCAAGATAATACAAAAGGAATTTAATTTAATTGTTTAAAATTGATTATAGCTTAAGTTTAAATTTGAATAGATATTGTTTGTTTTATAGCTTGATAAAATAAGTGACTTATATTATAAAGAACAGTTCTTTTATAAATTTATTTTTAATTTAATAATAAGTTATATTTAAACTATATCAATATTGTAATATCTTTGAAAATGGGTTTTTAAAAGTAAATAGAAGTTGTCGTTTTAATACATGTATATTTTTGAAAGAAGCTATGATTTGTAGATTTAAAATAAAGTCTGTCAAAAATGTTAAAACAAAATAATACTTTGTAAATCTCAACATAAGTATTTAGTTGCTAAGTTTAAAATAAAAGTAACCTATAAGTAAAATAAATATAAAGGTAAGGACAAGTGTAAAAGAAAGAAGTATATATGTACATAGGTAATAAAAAGCAAGCTAGGCAGGCAAGTATATATATGTATAAAGTACAAATGCCTATTTAATATAAGTGTAACATAATCAGGCTTTGTATACACATGAATATAACCTGTAAAGAAATGCAAGACCAAGTAAATATATGGGCTGGTAAAAGAAATAAAATAAACAAAATGCAAGTAGCTTATAGACTAAGATTCAGATAAGTATGAAAACAAAATAATAAAAGTCACCAGACAAAATAATGATTTTTGTTGTCTGTAAGTCAAGAATGTAAAACAAAGTAAAATGATAAAACAAAACAAAGCATAGTAGAGATAAGATGCAGGAAGAGAAATGTAAAATATCTAATATATAAATCATGGTATGTAGGAACATAAGTACTCAAACATTAAATGCTAGCACAACTTAAATCAACTCAAATTGCTTAAAAAATCTTTTCAGCCCCTAATTAAAATATTATGCCTGATAAAAACAAAAATATACAATGTACTTGCATATACTTAACCCAGTTATCACCTTCCCTTTGAAACTTCTTTATATATACATCTTATTTTTTTAGTTCGTTCACTCAAATATAAACTGAATCCATTATTCAATAATAAGCAAGCAAGATGACTAAACAGGAAGATTTAGGAAATGCAGGCAAACCACTTTACAGTTTTTAAGATCCAAGATTTTCATGCAAGCATGCTCTGTTCATTCTTTTTTACAAGCAAGGTGAGTAACACTTTTAAGAATTTCTTAAGCTTAATCTGTTGCAAGCTAACATTTGGATGTTTAAAATATTTGTGTGAATCTATATATATTCCTTTCTCTGGCCAAGTGCAAAATAAGTTACTGCATATTGAATTCTCTGTGAGTAACTCATCTTCTTAAATTTAAATAATAATAATAATAATATAAGTTTGTTGTTTAATTATATCTCTGTGAATAGGATATATATGTATATATGATGCTCTGAACATTGAAACTGGAAGTGTTATTTCAGTTTATTGATTGCTTAAGATCTCTGTTCGAGTTCCTTAATACAAATGTTTGATTTCAAAACAGTTTCCTCAAGATATATTTAATTGTGTGAGCTTAGTGTTAAGCCAATATAAGTTGTATATTCTAAACTAAAGATTTAAACATGTTTTAAGTTGAAACAGTTAGATCATAATCTCTGAAACTGATTTAATTTATATTTTTTTTAGGCATAGGTTGACCTGAGTTTTCTAAAACAAATTTTTTAAAAATAAAAAATAAATACAGGTCACTGTAAAACTTAGGTTACTATTCCACTGATCCAATTCTTAGTGAAACCTGATCAGTGTGGTTGGGAAGATTGTTCAACCTGGTTTGATCATTTGTTTTGCATCATTGATTGTACCCACTGTTCCATTTAACCAAAGCATTGCTTTCATGTATTGTCTGTGCACTGTGTAGCCTGTAACAACCCGCATATTTATTGATTTTATATTTAAATATTTTATTTAAATATTGTGTCGCTAATCGGATATTGGTCCGAAAATCTACTTTTTGCAAACGGTCAAATTAGGACTCAAGACCACTTCCATTGAGTTCGAAATGCCGTTTACAATTTTTTTAAGTATAAACATTGATAGGTTTGGAGTTAGTGAAATTTCACTAACTTTTCCCGCCTTGGACTTTGGGTTAGTTTAGCCTATTAAGCCCAAGTTCCAACCCCCTTCTCCTCACTCTTCATAAATTTCCTAACTAACTCAAGCTTTGGCATTAATGGTGAAGAGAATGGGAAATTAAAACTCCAAGCACAAATTCAATTGCAAATCCAACATTCAACTCCAAATTCAAGTAGAAGATATTGGATTCAAGCTTTGGATTGCTTCTCCTTGCTTTCAAGCTTCATCTTCATAAATTTTAGTGCAAAGGTGAGATTTTTATCTCACAATTCTAGCCTATAACTATATTGGACCGTTGGGAATGATTCCCTATCACTTTTGCATGCACATTTGCATTTGGTTTGGATTGGATTGGCGAAAAACTCCAATTTTTAGCGTTTTGGTGAATTTTCTGCATTTAGGTCGTTCTGGCCATTTTTCGTGTGTTCGGAGTTAGGTCGTTCGCGACATAACCCTTAGGTCGCTCGCGTGTTAACGCGCTAGGTCGCACTGCACGTATTGTCATCTCGGAGTTAGGTCATTGGGCTTTAAGTCGTAGCTCGTTTGGCCCATAGGTCGTTAGGTCGCTAACACTTAGGTCGTTTCTGGCCTTAAACCCGCTCTGCAGTGTTAGGTCGCTCGCGAGTTGAGTCTTAAGCCGTAGGTCCTCGCGAGTTAAGCTTTAGGTCGTTTGGCCTTTATAACGTTAGGTCGCTCGCGTGTTAAAACGTTAGGTCGCGTGATCTATATCCCGTAGGTCGTTGACCCCTTGAGTCGTAGAACTGATAGGTCGCTCGCGAGTTAAAATCGATAGGTCGCTCGACCACTAGATCGTATGACCTGCTAGGTCGTTAGGTCGCGTGGGTTATAAGCCGCGTATTAGTTAGGTCGTTCCACCTTATAACCCTTAAGTCGCTCACCTCTGTTAGGTCGCGAGTCCCTTAAGTCGCTCACCTCTGTTAGGTCGCGAGTCCCTTAAGTCGCTCGCCTCCGTTAGGTCGTGCATCCCCCTAACTCGTTCGGCCTTGCCTTCGTTAAGTCGCGTGACACATTAGGTCGCGCATCACCTTAACTCGCTCGACCTTTTTTAGTTCGTTAGGTCGCGACCATTTGGTCGCTCGACCCAATTCCCCTTAGGTCGTTAGACCTCATTTTGTCTTCACTAGGTCGTACCGTTTTGGACGGGGCGCTGCCCCGCACCCCGCCGGGGGCGCTGCCCCCTGAACCCCCGCGACCTGACCGGGCAGGTCGAACCCCGTAGGCGGTGGCGTTGCCCCCGCACCCCCACCTTGGGGGGGTTGCCACCCCCTGGACCCCCCCTCCATAGGGGCTCTTTGATGAAAGATGCATTTTGAGTTGATTTCCTTGGATTTCATTCACGTCTTTGAACGCGAAGTTTTTGTGATTTGTCACTTCAATAAAATAAAGGTTTCAATACTAGTAATAAATATCAAAACTCTTTCAGCAAAACGATTTCAACTCTATTTTTAATAACAAAGCTTTTTCCTTAACCCGTTTTCCAATCTACTAGTATATACAAATCTTTAACTCACTCGTATGAGAAATCTAATTAAATGACTTAGTAAAACAAGTGGTATGAAACGCTTGCGTTTACTTCGTCGGTTAATTCTTGGACTTGTTCAATTGAATCTCTTGTGACAATTTCCTAGTGGAGATCTACAGTTTGTTAGTAAATATTTGAGTTAAGCAAGTGGTTATGGGACATGAAGTTAAACTTTTATATTTACTAACTTAGTGTAATTGACACTTCTTGATGATCATGACGATCATTTTTGTGTTTTGGACTAGCAACTGTGCGATGTCTCTTTGTCTGCGAGGGAGACTAGACCCCGCTCTTGTGATGTTTCGCCATCTCATTTGTGTGATGTTTCGCCATCACATATGTGGGGTAGCGCCCCATGGTCTTCGGGCCATTCGTGTGTCAAAATTAATGGCTTGCAACCATGAGATAGCTTCTCGCTTTGTGTTACACGTGTAGGTGAGTTTTCATGCTCCCATTTTGTGAGTTTTCATGCTCCTATATTGTAATTTCTGGATTTCTTGTGTAGTCTTCTGGAATTTGTGCTTCACCTATTTTCATGACTTTCATTGTTATGATTTTCCAACTTTTATGTTTAGGTAAATTTGGATCTTTTAGAAGATTCTTTTTATATTGTTTGATCTCTTGATGATCTTCATTTACATGCTTATCATAGTATGTCTTTATGGTTACTATATGTTCTTGCCATATCTATTGTTTATATCATGTTATCTGATATCTATAGCTAGACTGATCCGTTTATTATTTTCTTATAAATAATACTCGGGTCAGACCGAGATGTTACAGGTGCTTCTGCTTGACTTCTCCCCCGGGGATTTACTATTCTGACTTTTGGCTGACCTTTTAGATTAGCAGTTTTTGTCGTTTACACTTGAGATATAGACTCATAGATGTATTCTTTTGCATAGCACGTGTTGCTATTCTTTTGTATTATTGTGGATCTTTTTGACCACTACTCTGATGTACACTTTCATGTGTTAGTTATATATTCATATCTTCTTCCGCCTTTGTGATATGGATGTCTGTGACTGATTTGTGTTATGCATATTTCTATGTTTGTTTCCGAATATTATTATAGCCACCGCGTGATAAGAAATCACGAGGATGGTCGCTCCTCAACAGCCTTATTCTCCGTGCTAGTTGACAACTCTACACCGTAGTGTTCTTGGCTAGTGTGGGTATAGAGGTGGGGCGTCACAGCTTGGTATCCGAGCGAAACTTCGGAACAATGTAGAATAACTTTACAAGGATCATTGTCCTAAGTCTATCTTAGGAGTTATACCATAGGATTAATTCGAGTCTTCGTACCGATTCATCCTATTTCCTTTATGATTCCTTGTTTTATCTATCAAGATTGCTTGATATTCATTGGTGAATAACCTTCTTCCTTCTCTTCTTTCTTTCTTAAAGGAAGAGAATGTCTAGACCAGGCCGTCTCAGAACTGGATCATCTAGTGCTGCTCCCCAGGATGGAGTTTTTATGAGTGCTCAACAGCTTCTTGATTTAGTAACAAATGCTCAAGCAGCTGGAGCTAACCCGGAACCTACTCACCCAAAGTCGGGATTTGCACGCTTGTGCAGCGATTACACTAGCTTGTGTGGGAAGCCCTTCAAAGGTTCGGAAACGATCATCGAGGTCCAGGCTTGGTTAAAATCATGTGATCGAATCTTTTTGTCGCATGAACCTTATCGATCTCCACCGCGTTCAGGTGGCTTCCAGCATGCTCCAGGAGAGAGCATTGGACTGGTACGAACTCCTTATTTCAGAAATTAATGAAGCGGATCTCACCTGGGAGCAATTTCAGGGACGCTTCGAGTTAAAGTTTGTACCAGAAGCTGGGAAAGTAACCTTGGCTCGATGTTTTATAGACCTTGTTCAAGGTCAATCCTCTGTGACTGATTACGTTGCAGCCTTCGAGTCGCTTTCCAAATATGGGGTTGAATACATCAACAATCCATTGAAGAAGAACCAGAGGTTCATCTATGGCTTAAATAAGAATCTTAAGAAGCCACTACTCCTGAAACTAGAAGTTGCATTTGATCAACTCGTCGATATCGCTCTTCGTCTTGAAGAGGCCGATAGAGAGAGTGATGCTGAAGTGGTTGGCGCTAAACCAAACTTCAACAACAAAAAGAGGCCTAACAAATTTAAAGGTTCTTATCCCAATAAAAAGGGTAAGCAGGCAACTTCGGCTGCAAAGACACCTTCCTCTAGTAGCGGGCAATGCTATAACTGTGGTTCTAAGGACCATTTTGCGAACAAGTGTTCGAAGCCCAAAGGTTGTCGCTATTGTAAGAGCCCAGATCATTTCACGCATCAATGCCTCAAACTTGAAGCCAAGAAGGGGGGAAAGTTAAATGTGGCTCAAGCCCCTGGCAACACATCTCGTGGCCAAGGTATTTCTCATTCCATTCTTGATGGTATTATTTTATTTCATGATCAACCTATTAGAGTTCTCTTTGATACGGATGCATCCCATTCTTTTATATCAAAAGAACTTGTTGATACTTTTTCTTTAAATGTTGTTGCTTTAATGACTTCTTTAAGAATCGCGAATCCGGTTGGTGGGTCCGCAACTCTTAGTTTGCTTTGTAAAGATGTGGAGATTATTTTATGTGATTTTTCTTTCCTAGCCGATTTGCATGTCATGCGTTACTTAGGCTTTGGAATAATTTTGGGAATGGATTGGATTAACCGTTATCAAGCCCATATCCTACGTCCTGAGCGGACTATTCATCTCCAACATCCACTATCTGTTAAACAGATTTCTGTTAATCTTAAAGATTCAGAATCCTGTTTGGTGGCATCTTTATATTCTTTAAATCCTCGTGATGACGACGATGATGATGAAGATGATATTATTTCTCGTATTCACGTTGTTCGTGAATTTTCCGACATATTCGAGCCCGTTTTAGGTTTACCACCTAAACGAGCAATTGAGTTCAGAGTTAATCTTGTTTCTGGAGCTCAACCTATTACTCGTCCTCCTTATCGCATGTCCAATAAGGAAAATGAGGAGATGCGTAAACAATTATCCGAAGACGAAGCAATTTATTCGCTCTAGTTCCTCACCTTGGGGAGCTTCGGCTATTTTCGTGAAGAAATCCGACGGTACGCTTAGGCTTTGCGTTGACTATCGCAAGCTTAACGATCTGACTATTAAAAATAAATATCTTTTGCCTCGGATTGATGATCTATTCGATCAGCTTAGTGGTGCTAAGGTCTTTTCACAATTGGACTTGGCTACCGGTTTCCATCAGCTTCGCATCGCCGAGGATAGCATTCCTTTGATATTATTCCGTACTCGATATGGATCTTATGAATGGCTTGTTATGCCATTTGGGTTAAGGAATGCTCCAGCTTATTTCGTTGATCTCATGAATCGAGTTTTCAAAGATTTCCTCGATCGGTTTGTTATCATATTCATTGATGATATTCTTGTGTATTCAAAAACCGAGGAGGAACATGAGAAACATCTTCGGATTGTATTGGAAACTCTTAGGAGTAATCAATTAAAGGCGAAATTTTCCAAACGCCACTTTTGGCAATCTCGTGTGAAGTTTCTCGGTCATATTATTTCTGAATCCGGAATTTCCGTGGATCCTTCAAAGATTGAAGCGATTCAAGATTGGAAAAGACCTGAGAGTGTGACTGAAATCCGTAGCTTTCTCGGATTGGCGGGCTATTACCGTCGTTTCATTAAAGACTTTTCTAAGATTGCCATGCCTTTTACTGGCTTGACTAAGAAGGGAGTTAAATATATTTGGTCGGACAAATGTGAAGCCTCTTTTCAGAAATTGAAAGAACTCCTTTCCGATGCTCCTATTCTTGTTATTCCCGTGGGGAATCAAGATTTTGTTGTTTATACTGATGCTAGTCACGTTGGTTTGGGTGCTGTTCTTATGCAAAAAGAACGTGTTATTGCTTATGCTTCTAGGCAATTAAAGGCGGCCGAGACTAGATATGCCACACATGATTTAGAACTCGCGGCTATTGTTTTCGCCCTTCGGATTTGGCGTCATTATCTATTGGGAGAGATATTTATTCTTTACACGGATCATAAGTCTTTGAAATATTTATTTTCTCAAAAAGAACTTAATTTGCGTCAACAGCGTTGGCTCGAGTTCCTTGCACCTTATGATCTTGATATTCTTTATACTCCCGGTAAGGGTAATCGTGTCGCCGATGCTCTTAGCCGTAAACAACAAGCAGTTGTTTCTATGATGATATCCGAATGGAACGATCTTGAGGTTTTATCCACTTGTGAGATTCGAGAGCGCGTATCTGATTTATGCTCATCACTTGTTTTATGTAGCCTTGAGGCTCATCCTTCTCTTTTAGACCGCATTCTTGAAGCTCAAGGGCTAGATCCTAAATTGGCTCTTCTTGGCCAAAATGTTAAGGATAAAATTGATATTGAAGGTTTGAAAGACTTTGATATTGATTCTCGTGGCGGCATTCGAAAATTTGGTAGACTTATCGTACCAAATATTGGAGATCTTCATAAAGATATTTTAGAAGATTCCCATCGTTCTAAATTCACCATTCATCCCGGTAGTAGTAAAATGTACGCTGATATGAAGCGACTTTATTATTGGGAGGGAATGAAATCTGATATTGCTAACTTTGTTAAGTGTTGCATGACTTGCCAACTTGTCAAGGCCGAACATCAAAGGCCAGGTGGGTTATTGCAACCATTAGAAATTCCAATTTGGAAGTGGGATCAAATTTCCATGGACTTTATAGATGGCCTTCCCCGTTCTCGTTCGGGTCATGATAGCTTATGGGTGATTGTTGATAGACTTACTAAATCCGCCCATTTTATTCCGGTTCGGTCTAACCGAACCGTTCCTCTTTTGGCCAAGCTATTTGTCAAGGAAATTGTAAAATTGCATGGAGTTCCTACTTCTATTGTTAGCGATCGTGATCCATTGTTTACTAGTGGATTTTGGAAGAGTCTTCAAAAAGCTTTAGGAACGAAGCTTAATTTTAGCACCGCGTATCACCCCCAGTCCGATGGACAAACCGAGCGTGTGAATCAAACTCTTGAAGATCTTCTTCATGCTTGTGTGCTTAATTTTGGTGGAAGTTGGGAAGATCATATTTCACTTGATGAATTTTCCTATAATAATAGCTTCCAATCTAGTATTGGTATGGCACCTTTCGAGGCACTCTACGGAAGGCCATGCCGATCTCCTTCTTGTTGGCTTGAGGCCGGTGAGAAGCTGGTTTTAGGTCCAGACTTTATTCGAGATTCCACGGAAAAGATTGAACTTATTCGGCATAGGATGAAAGAAGCCCAGAGTAGACAAAAATCCTATGCCGATAATCGAAGAAGGAGATTAGAATTTTCTGTTGGGGATCCTGTTTTTATTCCTGTTTCACCTATGAAGGGTGTTGTACGATTCAGTCGATCGGGGAAGTTAGCGCCTCGATATATTGGGCCATTTCCTATCACTGAACGTATTGGTTCCATGGCTTATCGCCTTGCATTGCCGGCTCAGTTTTTTGCTATGCACGACGTATTTCACGTTTCTCAATTACGGAAATGCCTTCGGGATTCCGATTCTATTCTTGAGCCTGCTATTGTGGAAGAAATTAAAGTTTCGCCGAATTTAACTTATGAGCAGCATCCTATTCGAATTATAGCTTCGGAGGTTAAACGACTTTGAAATAAAGATGTTCCGCTTGTGAAGGTTCAATGGTCCTCAAATCCTAAGGATTGCTCTTGGGAATCCAGAGAATTCATCGAGCGAACACATCCGGACTTGCTTACTCCTGCTCTTTGAGGTGAACTTCCTATTTCAAAATTCTTTTGTGTTAATATGCTTTTATGGTTGTTACTTGTTATTTCCGTCTTATATATTGCGAGGACGCAATTTCTTTAAGGAGGGGAGTCTGTAACAACCCGCATATTTATCGATTTTATATTTAAATATTTTATTTAAATATTTTGTCGTTAATCGGATATTGGTCCGAAAATCTACTTTCTGCAAACGGTCAAATTAGGACTCGAGACCACTTCCATTGAGTTCGAAATGCCGTTTACAATTTTTTTAAGTATAAACATTGATAGATTTGGAGTTAGTGAAATTTCACTAACTTTTCCCGCCTTGGACTTTGGATTAGTTTAGCCTATTAAGCCAAAGTTCCAACCCCCTTCTCCTCACTCTTCATAAATTTTCTAACTAACTCAAGCTTTGGCATTAATGGTGAAGAGAATGGGAAATTAAAACTCCAAGCACAAATTCAATTGCAAATCCAACATTCAACTCCAAATTCAAGTAGAAGATATTGGATTCAAGCTTTGGATTGCTCCTCCTTGCTTTCAAGCTTCATCTTCATAAATTTTAGTGCAAAGGTGAGATTTTTATCTCACAATTCTATCCTATAACTATATTGGACCATTGGGAATGATTCCCTATCACTTTTGCATGCACATTTGCATTTGGTTTGGATTGGATTGGCGAAAAACTCCAATTTTTAGCATTTTGGTGAATTTTCTGCATTTAGGTCGTTCTGGCCATTTTCGTGTGTTCGGAGTTAGGTCGTTCGCGACATAACCCTTAGGTCGCTCGCGTGTTAACGCGCTAGGTCGCACTGCACGTATTGTCATTTCGGAGTTAGGTCGTTCGCGACATAACCCTTAGGTCGCTCGCGTGTTAACGCGCTAGGTCGCACTGCACGTATTGTCATCTCGGAATTAGGTCGTTGGGCTTTAAGTCGTAGCTCGTTTGGCCCATAGGTCGTTAGGTCGCTAACACTTAGGTCGTTTCTGGCCTTAAACCCGCTCTGCAGTGTTAGGTCGCTCGCGAGTTGAGTCTTAAGCCGTAGGTCGTTCGCGAGTTAAGCTTTAGGTCGTTTGGCCTTTACAACGTTAGGTCGCTCGCGTGTTAAAACATTAGGTCGCGTGATCTATATCCCGTAGGTCGTTGACCCCTTGAGTCGTAGAACTGATAGGTCGCTCGTGAGTTAAAATCGATAGGTCGCTCGACCACTAGATCGTATGACCTGTTAGGTCGTTAGGTCGCGTTGGTTTTAAGCTGCGTATCAGTTAGGTCGTTCCACCTTATAACCCTTAAGTCGCTCACCTCTGTTAGGTCGCGAGTCCCTTAAGTCGCTCACCTCTATTAGGTCGCGAGTCCCTTAAGTCGCTCACCTATGTTACGTCGCGAGTCCCTTAAGTCGCTCGCCTCCGTTAGGTCGTGCATCCCCCTAACTCGTTCGGCCTTGCCTTCGCTAAGTCGCGTGACACATTAGGTCGCGCATCACCTTAACTCGTTCGACCTTGTTTAGGTCGTTAGGTCGCGAAGACCCTTAGGTCGCAACCATTAGGTCGCTCGACCCAATTCCCCTTAGGTCGTTAGACCTCATTTTGTCTTCACTAGGTCGTACCGTTTTGGACGGGGCGCTGCCCCGCACCCCGCCGGGGGCGCTGCCCCCTGAACCCCCGCGACCTGACCGGGCAGGTCAAACCCCGTAAGCGGTGGCGTTGCCCCCGCACCCCCACCTTGGGGGGGGGGGGGGTTGCCACCCCCTGGACCCCCCCTCCGTAGGGGCTCTTTGATGAAAGATGCATTTTGAGTTGATTTCCTTGGATTTCATTCACGTCTTTGAACGCGAAGTTTTTGTGATTTGTCACTTCAATAAAATAAAGGTTTCAATACTAGTAGTAAATATCAAAACTCTTTCAGCAAAACGATTTCAACTCTATTTTTAATAACAAAGCTTTTTCCTTAAACCGTTTTCCAATCTATTAGTATATACAAACCTTTACCTCACTCGTATGAGAAATCTAATTAAATGACTTAGTAAAACAAGTGGTATGAAACGCTTGCGTTTACTTCGTCGGTTAATTCTTGGACTTGTTCGATTGAATCTCTTGTGACAATTTCCTAGTGGAGATCTACAGTTTGTTAGTAAATATTTGAGTTAAGCAAGTGGTTATGGGACATGAAGTTAAACTTTTATATTTACTAACTTAGTGTAATTGACACTTCTTGATGATCATGACGATCATTTTTGTGTTTTAGACTAGCAACTGTGCGATGTCGCTTTGTCTGCGAGGGAGACTAGACCCCGCTCTTGTGATGTTTCGCCATCTCATTTGTGTGATGTTTCGCCATCACATATGTGGGGTAGCGCCCCACGGTCTTCGAGCCATTCGTGTGTCAAAATTAATGGCTTGCAACCATGAGATAGCTTCTCGCTTTGTGTTACACGTGTAGGTGAGTTTTCATGCTCCCATTTTGTGAGTTTTCATGCTCCTATATTGTAATTTCTGGATTTCTTGTGTAGTCTTCTGGAATTTGTGCTTCACCTATTTTCATGACTTTCATTGTTTTGATTTTCCAACTTTTATGTTTAGGTAAATTTGGATCTTTTAGAAGATTCTTTTGATATTGTTTGATCTCTTGATGATCTTCATTTACATGCTTATCATAGTATGTCTTTATGGTTACTATATGTTCTTGCCATATCTATTGTTTATATCATGTTATCTGATATTTATAGCTAGACTGATCCGTTTATTATTTTCTTATAAATAATACTCGGGTCAGACCGAGATGTTACAGGTGCTTCTGCTTGACTTCTCCCCCAGGGATTTACTACTCTGACTTTTGGCTGACCTTTTAGATTAGCAGTTTTTGTCGTTTACACTTGAGATATAGACTCATAGATGTATTCTTTTGCATAGCACGTGTTGCTATTCTTTTGTATTATTGTGGATCTTTTTGACCACTACTCTGGTGTACACTTTCATGTGTTAGTTATATATTCATATCTTCTTCCGCCTTTGTGATATGGATGTCTGTGACTGATTTGTGTTATGCATATTTCTATGTTTGTTTCCGAAGATTATTATAGCCACCGCGTGATAAGAAATCACGAGGATGGTCGCTCCTCAACAGCCTTATTCTCCGTGCTAGTTGACAAATCTACACCGTAGTGTTCTTGGATAGTGTGGGTATAGAGGTGGGGCGTCACATAGCCACTGATCATATATGTGTGACTTGGTATACTTGTGTGTGGTCTTCATTTACATTGTGTAGTAGTTTGGGCATTGATCTTGTTGAATTGGTTATCTCACATGATTGGTTGAGTTGTCCCTGTTGCCACTCTAATCTGGTATGCCTTTTTAAGTGCTCACTGACCTGAGATGAATATGGGTTAGACCACTTAACTTTGTTTAGCATGTCCCTGTTGTTTTCCTGATCTGGTGTCTGCAGTGATTCTACCATTGACTGAGTTTGATTTTTATTTCATGTTAGCATTTTCTTCCCTCTACCTGTACTCAGTTGGGACTGATTTTCATGCTTGTTGTGATGATATGGCCTTTGTCTTGACAAATGTATGAGCCTATTACACTGTTGTTTCCATGTTTTGTTTAGTTGAGATGTTGGCATGTTTATTTCGGTGAGACTCGAGTTTATTCTACTGTTTGACACGAAGTAGAGGAAGGGGAGACTCGAAGCAATTCTGGTTTCTCTCGGGTCAGTGTTTGTTTCCAGTTTTTTTTGTAAAACCTGGCGGTAGCATTGTTCTAAAACAAATTCAATTAGAACCCATTTATAAATAAATAATGGAATTAAATAAAGTGTAATTCTAGTTGAAGTTTGAAATCAATTTACTTTTGAATTCAAATTTAAATAAAAATAAAGTTTAAAACAATCAAATATGGGTTTCAACCTGACAGTTTCAAGTTTAAAATGTAATTTAAAATCTGAATCAAAACTTAAATTGTGTTTGAAGTTAAAAGATCAAAATATAGATTCAAGTGAACTTTTGAATCTAAGTTTTAGAAACGAATTTGGATTTTTAAATCAAGATTTAAAAATCAAGTTTTCAAAAGCAAGTTAAAACCCAAGTTTTAAATTCAAAGTTAAACTAATGAAATCAAAAGTGTTAAACTCAAAATTAAACTTATGAACTCAAAACTGAAAAATAAATCAGATTTGAAATCTAAATGTATAAAGAAAAGCTAAATTCAAATAGTTCGTTTTAAAAAGTGTTTGTTTCCAAATAAATGTTTGAATTGGTTTTTACAAAGTTCTTTTGAATGGGAGTTAAATAAATTGTTTTAACTTGGAAATTGCAAGTTTAAAATATAAATGTCTTTTGGAAGTTTAACTTTAAACTAAGATTCAAGCAGTTGAATTTAAAGGCCTTTCCAATATAAGTCCATATATGAGTAGTTAATGTTATTTATAGGATTCTAAATTGAATTAAAATTTGATAAATGTTTGAATAAGAATCATTTTGAATCTTAAATTCACAATGAAATTTTTAATTTAAATTTGAAATGTAATGTTCTAATATACTTAAATATTAATAAAGTCATAAATAAAGTAATGAACTATTTTAGGGATAATTAAGATATTTAAAATAATTAAATGATAGGTTAATTAAGAAATGACTTATGTATTTAAGTTACGAATTAATAATTTAGATTAATTTATAATTAGAGATCAAGTAAGAAGTAGATTAAGAAAAGTTATTAATTAATGAAGATAATTAATTAAGAATTATTAATTAATTAATATATGTGATTAATTTTGGATAATTAATTAGATCCATTAGATAATCTATTATAAATTGTTAAATGTAATTATTTGATAAAAGTAATTAAGAAATTAATTACTTATTGTAATTAATTTGATAAAATGATTTATTTAAGTTAATTAATTTAGTTTAATTAATTTAAGAAATTATTTGATGATTTGATTTGTATAATCACTTAGTGTATTCAATGGAGAATAATTACTTGAGGAAGTAATTAATGTAATTACTGAATGTAATTAGCGAAGAGGATGTGTAAATAAAGTAATTGGGATAATTACTTTTGTAATTAATCAGAGGATTAATTAGTGGAGATAATTAATTATGGGATAATTAATTTATTAGTATGAGTAATTAAGGGTAGTTAATTACTGGTTGATATTAATCAAGGTGGTTAATAATTGTGTTTAATTAAAGATTAATCACATAATGTAATTAAATTAAATAAAGTAATTTAATTTAAATCTGAATTAGAGATCATTTAATAATGTAATTAATAATGAAATTAAGAATATTTTAATTAATAAATAAATAATAATGTGGTGATTAATTAAGGATATTGTAATTAATTGTATTTAATTATAAATAAAGTAATAAAATGTTAATTACTATAAATGATTTAGGATAATTAATTTGGGAAATTAATTAAAGGCTAATTACTTACTGTGATTAGAAGGTGATTAATCGAAGAAGTTAATCAAGGTAAATATCTAGAAATTGATTAATTAATTTGATTATAATTAATTTAATGGTTGTGTAAGCAAGATTTATAGATGAAGTAATTAATTTAATTTACCTTAAGTTAATTAGAAATAGAAGTAGTTAATTTAATTCATTTTAAATTAATTACAAATGGTATAAATATAAATCATTGCTTATGAATGAATGATATTAACATTTCATTGATTGATTCTCATCTAAGATATGATATGAGTAATATCTATGTGATATGGATGCTTGGTTTAAGTATGGTAATATTTAATTATCTGTTTTGATGATAATATGAATTATCTATTTATGATGATGTGATTATTTATTGTGATATTATGAATTATCCATATGTGTGTATATTGACGATATTGAATTGAACTGTTAAGACTAAATAGACAACTTGGCCTTAAAAGACACGTTTTGGATTTCGATGAGACCGGGATCGGTTTTCCACATTAGGAACATCCGAAAACCACATCGATTCCAAATTACGATAGGTCGTGAATCTGAAGTGAAGATGAAGATTCAGAATGCAAGGGTTATCGTCGTTAACTTTGAGGTTGATTCCAAAATGAGTGTAACGAGATAATGCCTTCGGTTTCGTTCGAACCCGGAACGAACTTGTATGGATTGAATGCTTTCAACACATCGTCAGGTGGGCGATGAGCATTCTAAAAAATGTATTCTATAAAGGTAATCGTAGCCTCAAGCCTCATCAACCGAGAATGGCTAAAACAGGGGAGGTGCAGCAAGGTTAGGTGGGTCATGCCCAAGCAGGACTAGGACATTCCTCTGTCTAGATGTCCCTTTATTTCGGCTTAGTGGGCAGTAGCGACGGCTATCTGCGGAGTTATCTTGTTCGGGGCTGTTCAGTAAGGAATGGTTCCGGCCTTGTGTTGCAGGGGGTTGGGAGTGATCCTCGGTACGTTGATCTAGGCCACGTACTGTGACGGGCGGTACCCCAGTAGCCCTGCCATTGTATGGAATCCACAATCCAATAAGTGCCAACGGTTTTGATTGTATTACCCACTTTTGTGGCTAGTAGCTGGAATTTAATGAATGTAATAATTTCGGCTATTTTCTATTTACTTGAAAACCCTAGACCTATTATAATATCACAGAATTTCCTATCAAATGTTTTGGTTAGCGTAAGGTAAAAACTTTTCCATGTTTATGTGTGGGAAGTCTTACGTGATACCTTTTGTTTTAAAAAGATTTTCAAAGTTAAGCAACTTTAACCTGTTACTCATACCAGACCCATGTCTGACCCGGAGTTTATTTTTGTTTTTCATAAACTCTCGGGTACCCAAATTTTTACGGGTAGTCAAGGGATTCAGGTTAGCTTTGACGAATTCTGGAGGAGCAATGGAGCAGGAGGCTTCAGCGTTGTAGATACAGATAGTTCCGCTGTGTTGGTATCTCTGAGTCATATTGTTTGAGTTGTTTGGATATTGAGTTGTATCGTGCTGCATTAACTAGGCAGGTGTTTATAACTGTCTAGTATGTGATCTATTGTCTTTATAACTTTGATTGATGTTGTATATTATGTAAATACTTATATGATTATTATAATTTATTCGTTTCGCTGTGAGATTCTAATGTTGTTGTTCTTTCTTTTCTATCTTTTCTATTTTCTCACCCCTTTCTTTCTTCATGACGAAGCGGTTTTATGGGCTTAGAAAGCCGAGTCGTCATAGTTGGTATCAGAGCGCTAGGTTGAGTGAATACCTATGCTCTTGAGTGATTTCTTTCCAGAGAGAGCGTATTTGTAATTTTAAGATATATTTATTTATTTATTTATTCCTACCTAATTATTGGGTTACCTGTTTAGGTTTTCCAATGAGATATAAAGGTAGATAAGGTAGTGGTGTGCGTAACACGACTGCCAATGGTTGGAGTTTGAATGTTTAAGGTTGGAAGCATAATTATCGAGACTGTAGACCTAATACCGTCCCGAGTGAGCTTTGAGTGGTATAAGGAATTCATCGATCTCTAAAGGAAATCTATTAAGATTCGGAGTTCATTTTTGAAGTGTAAGTTTGGATGAGCTAGAGTTTGGATCTGTCGGATGGACAGAAGTAAGTCATGATATCTTGATACATCAAAGTGTAATAGTTGTGTGATGAGACACAATGACTATGGATGTCTCCGAAGACGTTTTCTTTGGAACAAGTTAAGGAAGTGTGTCTGCTCGGTGTTGTGGCTGTGTTCAGCTGGGAGTTTCTGTTTGGTTGGAGTCCGAGTTTCTCGAAGAGCTTTGGATTAGGAAGTCTTCTGGCTTAGCAGTTTTTCTTGGGTAACTTCAGGAGCAGTAGAGTAATTTCATTTCTTCGATGGATTGGCCACATAAGTGTAAGCTTTTCTGATTGGTAAAGAGAGAGAGCAGTATCTTTGGAATTAGGCTGGATTGATCGCAAAAGTGACTTGCGATAGTTTGAGCGTTCTCTTAAGTTTAAGATTTTTCTGGATGTCTTCAGGAAGTCAGAATTTTGCTAACATCTGAAGATTGAGTTTGGTGTCGACTGGATTTCCAGGCCTGATATCGATGGTTCAGCTTACTAATAGGATGATTTTGAGTTTGGGAAAAACAGCTTGGATTTTTGAGGAACTTCTGAGTTTTATTTCTGGATATGTGAACTTTATTATTGGGATGTGTTGACCAGTCTATGCTTGAGTTCATCATCAGCATTTTCATCTGCTCAGACAGAGTTGCGTAGTGGAAGCATGGTGGTAGCTGTTTTAGTTTGGAAGCAATTGGATGTTTCAATGTTTGGATTGGAGAGTTCTACAGGAAATTTTTCAGGATCTGAGGCCAGATTGGAGTGCACCTGTTTAATCTTTTCTAGATGAGAGAAGTGAGTTTTGTCTTCTGATTTGGAATAGAGTTTGTGTTCTGAGTTTTGGTTGATCTTGAAAGATTATTTGTTGGATTATTTTTGGACCAGTTTATTTTTAGGACATCAGCAAGAGTTGAGCTGATCAGTAAGGATGAGGGAAGCCCAAGATCGTTCGAAGAGTTTTGTGGATAAGAGACGGAGGAACTTGGATTCCGAAGTCAGAAGTTTGATTTTAGATAAGTGTTTGGTCTTCAGTATTGAATTGTCAGTTTGGATAACTGGAATTCGTTGTGTTTCACGTATCTCTGAGAGAGTACGTGTAAGATTTATCTCTGGTTGTAGATTTAGATGAGTGAATGTTCTGTAGCTTAGTAGTATTGTTTTTTTAGATTCTATAGAGCGAGTAACCCGGTATTTATACTTGGGGAAAACTCGAGACAATTCTATCTAGAATTCTATCTAGATAGTTAAATTTGTTTGATTGGATGAATTGGTTGCTATGGTTGTTAGCATATGATTGATATATGCTTGTGTTTTAAAATTAAATCTTTAATTAGATTATTAAATTACCTTTGCTTTAAATTTCGGGGACGAAATTCTTTTAAGGGGGGAGGAATGTGATATCCCGAAAATTTGGGCAATATCAATTTAATAATCTACAGAAATTTTTTTAAATTGATTTGATAGTATTTGTTTGAATTGATTTAATAATCTTCTTTTAAATAAATAAGTAACTGATAATTTATCTTTTAAAAGCCAATTAAATTGTTTTCTATTTATAATATATATATCTGTATATATTGTAAATAGATGATCTTTGGTTTAAGTTGAATAAATTAAAGGCATGATTTCTAATTCTAATATTTTTGGTAAATTAGAAATTTTGATTTAACTTAATATTGAATAAATAATCATATGACTTTAAAATACTCAAGATAAAACAAAAAGGATTTAATTTAATTGTTTAAAATTGATTATAGCTTAAGTTTAAATTTGAATAGAAATTGTTTGTTTTATAACTTGATAAAATAAGTGACTTATATTATAAAGAACAGTTCTTTTATAAATTTATTTTTAATTTAATAATAAGTTATATTTGAACTATATCAATATTGTAATATCTTTGAAAATGGGTTTTTAAAAATAAATAGAAGTTGTTGTTTTAATACATGTATATTTTTAAAAGAAGCTATGATTTGTATATTTAAAATAAAGTCTGTCAAAAATGTTAAAACAAAATAATACTTTGTAAATCTCAACATAAGTATTTAGTTGCTAAGTTTAAAATAAAAGTAACCTATAAGTAAAATAAATATAAAGGTAAGAACAAGTGTAAAAGAAAGAAGTATATATGTACATAGGTAATAAAAAGCAAGCTAGGCAGGCAAGTATATATATGTATAAAGTACAAATGCCTATTTAATATAAGTGTAACATAATCAGGCTTTGTATACACATGAATACAACTTGTAAAGAAATGCAAGACAAAGTAAATATATGGGCTGGTAAAAGAAATAAAATAAACAAAATGCAAGTAGCTTATAGACTAAGATTCAGATAAGTATGAAAACAAAATAATAAAAGTCACCAGACAAAATAATGACTTTTGCTGTCTGTAAGTCAAGGATGTAAAACAAAGTAAAATGATAAAAAAAACAAAGCATAGTAGAGATAAGATGCAGGTAAGAGAAATGTAAAATATCTAATATATAAATCATGGTATGTAGGAACATAAGTACTCAAACATTAAATGCTAGCACAACTTAAATCAGTTCAAATTGCTTAAAAAATCTTTTCAGCCCCTAATTAAAAGATTATGCTGATAAAAACAAAAATATACAGTGTACTTGCATATACTTAACCCAGTTATCACCTTCCCCCTGAAACTTCTTTATATATACATCTTATTTTTTTAGTTCGTTTACTCAAATATAAACTGAATCCATTATTCAATAATAAGCAAGCAAGATGACTAAACAGGAAGATTTAGGAAATGCAGGCAAACCACTTTACAGTTTTTAAGATCCAAGATTTTCATGCAAGCCTGCTCTGTTCATTCTTTTTTACAAGCAAGGTGAGTAACACTTTTAAGAATTTCTTAAGTTTAATCTGTTGCAAGCTAACATTTGGATGTTTAAAATATTTGTTTGAATCTATATATATTCCTTTCTCTGGCCAAGTGCAAAATAAGTTACTGCATATTGAATTCTCTGTGAGTAACTCATCTTCTTAAATTTTAAAAATAATAATAATAATAATATAAGTTTGTTGTTTAATTATATCTCTGTGAATAGGATATATATGTATATATGATACTCTGAACATTGAAACTGGAAGTGTTATTTCAGTTTATTGATTGTTTAAGATCTCTGTTCGAGTTCCTTAATACAAATGTTTGATTTCAAAACGGTTTCCTCAAGATATATTTAATTGTGTGAGCTTAGTGTTAAGCCAATATAAGTTGTATATTCTTAACTAAAGATTTAAACATGTTTTAAGTTGAAACAGTTAGATCATAATCTCTGAAACTGATTTAATTTATATATTTTTTAGGCATAGGTTGACCTGAGCTTTCTAAAACAATTTTTTTTTTAAAAAAAAATACAGGTCACTATAAAACTTAGGTTACTATTCCACTGATCCAATTCTTAGTGGAACCTGATCAGTGTGGTTGGGAAGATTGTTCAACCTGGTTTGTTCATTTGTTTTGCATCATTGATTGTACCCACTATTCCATTTAACCAAAGCATTGCTTTCGTGTATTGTCTGTGCACTGTGTAGCCGCTGATCATATATGTGTGACTGGGTATACTTGTGTGTGGTCTTCATTTACATTGTGTAGTAGTTTGAGCATTGATATTGTTGAATTGGTTATCTCACATGATTGGTTGAGTTGTCCCTGTTGCCACTCTAATCTGGTATGCCTTTTTAAGTGCTCACTGACCTGAGATGAATATGGGTTAGACCACTTAACTTTGTTTAGCATGTCCCTGTTGTTTTCCTGATCTGGTGTCTGCAGTGATTCTACCATTGACTGAGTTTGATTTGTATTTCATGTTAGCATTTTCTTCCCTCTACCTGTACTCAGTTGGGACTGATTTTCAAGCTTGTTGTGATGATATGGCCTCTGTCTTGACAAATGTATGAGCCTGTTACACTGTTGTTTCCATGTTTTGTTTAGTTGAGATGTTGGCATGTTTAACTCGGTGAGACTCGAGTTTATTCGATTGTTTGACACGAAGTAGAGGAAGGGGAGACTCGAAGCAATTCTGGTTTCTCTCGGGTCAGTGTTTGTTTCCAGTTTTTTTTTGTAAAACCTGGCAGTAGCATTGTTTCTAAAACAAATTCAATTGGAACCCATTTATAAATAAATAATGGAATTAAATAAAGTGTAAATCTAGTTGAAGTTTTAAATCAATTTACTTTTGAATTCAAATTTAAATAAAAATAAAGTTTAAAACAATCAAATATGGGTTTCAACTTGACAGTTTCAGGTTTTAAATGTAATTTAAAATCTGAATCAAAACTTAAATTATGTTTGAAGTTAAAAGTTCAAAATATAGATTCAAGTGAACTTTTGAATCTAAGTTTTAGAAACGAATTTGGATTTTTAAATCAATATTTAAAAATCAAGTTTTCAAAAGCAAGTTAAAACCCAAGTTTTAAATTCAAAGTTAAACTAATGAAATCAAAAGTGTTAAACTCAAAATTAAACTACTGAACTCAAAACTGAAAAATAAATCAGATTTAAAATCTAAATGTATAAAGAAAATCTAAATTCAAATAGTTCGTTTTAAAAAGTGTTTGTTTCCAAATAAATGTTTGAATTGGTTTTACAAAGTTCTTTTGAATGGGAGTTAAATAAATTGTTTTAACTTGGAAATTGCAAGTTTAAAATATAAATGTCTTTTGGAAGTTTAACTTTAAACTAAGATTCAAGCAGTTGAATTTAAAGGCCTTTCCAATATAAGTCCATATATGAGTAGTTAATGTTATTTATAGGATTCTAAATTGAATTAAAATTTGATAAATGTTTGAATAAGAATCATTTTGAATCTTAAATTCAAAATGAAATTTTTAATTTAAATTTGAAATGTAATGTTCTAATATACTTAAATATTAATAAAGTCATAAATAAAGTAATGAATTATTTTAGGGATAATTAAGATATTTAAAATAATTAAATGATAGGTTAATTAAGAAATGACTTATGCATTTAAGTTATGAATTAATAATTTAGATTAATTTATAATTAGAGATCAAGTAAGAAGTAGATTAAGAAAAGTTACAAATAATGAAGATAATTAATTAAGAATTATTAATTAATTAATATATGTGATTAATTTTGGATAATTAATTAGATCCATTAGATAATCTATTATAAATTGTTAAATGTAATTATTTGATAAAAGTAATTAAGAAATTAATTACTTATTGTAATTAATTTGATAAAATGATTTATTTAAGTTAATTAATTTAGTTTAATTAATTTAAGAAATCATTTGATGATTTGATTTGTATAATCACTTAGTGTATTCAATGGAGAATAATTACTTGAGGAAGTAATTAATGTAATTACTGAATGTAATTAGTGAAGAGGATGTGTAAATAAAGTAATTGGGATAATTACTTTTGTAATTAATCAGAAGATTAATTAGTGGAGATAATTAATTATGGGATAATTAATTTATTAGTATGAGTAATTAGGGGTAGTTAATTACTGGTTGATATTAATCAAGGTGGTTAATAATTGTGCTTAATTAAAGATTAATCACATAATGTAATTAAATTAAATAAAGTAATTTAATTTAAATCTGAATTAGAGATCATTTAATTAATGTAATTAATAACGAAATTAAGAATAGTTTAATTAAGAAATAATTAATAATGTGGTGATTAATTAAGGATAATGTAATTAATTGTATTTAATTATAAATAAAGTAATAAAATGTTAATTACTATAAATGATTTAGGATAATTAATTTGGGAAATTAATTAAAGACTAATTACTTACTGTGATTAGAAGGTGATTAATCGAAGAAGTTAATCAAGGTAAATATCTAGAAATTGATTAATTAATTTAATTATAATTAATTTAATGATTGTGTAAGCAAGATTTATAGATGAAGTAATTAATTTAATTTACTTTAAGTTAATTAGAAATAGAAGTAGTTAATTCAATTCATTTTAAATTAATTACAAATGGTATAATTATAAATCATTGCTTATGGATGAATGATATTAACATTTCATTGATTGATTCTCATCTCAGATATGATATGAGTAATATCTATGTGATATGGATGCTTGGTTTAAGTATGATAATATTTAATTATCTGTTTTGATGATAATATGAATTATCTGTTTATGATGATGTGATTATTTATTGTGATATTATGAATTATCCATATGTGTGTATATTGATGATATTGAATTGAACTGTTAAGACTAAATAGACAACTTGGCCTTAAAAGACACGTTTCGGATTTCAATGAGACCGGGATCGGTTTTCCACATTAGGAACATCCGAAAACCACATCGATTCCAAATTACGATAGGTCGTGAATCTGAAGTGAAGATGAAGATTCAGAATGCAAGGGTTATCGTCGTTAACTTTGAGGGTGATTCCAAAATGAATGTAACGAGATAATGCCTTCGGTTTCGTTCGAACCCGGAACGAACTTGTATGGATTGAATGCTTTCAACACATCGTCAGGTGGGCGATGAGCATTCTAAGAAATGTATTCTACAAAGGTAATCGTAGCCTCAAGCCTCATCAACCGGGAATGGCTAAAACATGGGAGGTGCAGCAAGGTTAGGTGGGTCATGCCCAAGCAGGACAAGGATATTCCCCTGTCTAGATGTCCCTTTATTTTGGCTTAGTGGGCAGTAGCGACGGCTATCTGCGGGGTTATCTTGTTCGGGACTGTTCAGTAAGGAATGGTTCCGTCCTTGTGCTGCAGGGGGTCGGGAGTGATCCTCGGTACATTGATCTAGGCCACGTATTGTGACGGGCGGTACCCCAGTAGCGCTGCCATTGCATGGAATCCACAATCCAATCAGTGCCAACGGTTTTGATTGTATTATCCACTTTTGTGGCTAGTAGCTGGAATTTAATGAATGTAACAATTTCGGCTATTTTCTATTTACTTGAAAACCCTAGACCTATTATAATATCACAGAATTTCCTACCAAATGTTTTGGTTAGCGTAAGGTAAAAACTTTTCCATGTTTATGTGTGGGAAGTCTTACGTGATACCTTTTGTTTTCAAAAGATTTTCAAAGTTAAGCAACTTTAACCTGTTACTCATACCAGACCCATGTCTGACCCGGAGTTTATTTTTGTTTTTCATAAACTCTCGGGTACCCAAATTTTTACGGGTAGTCAAGGGATTCAGGTTAGCTTTGACGAATTCTGGAGGAGCAATGGAGCAGGAGGCTTCAGCGTTGTAGATACATATAGCTCCGCTGTGTTGGTATCTCTGAGTCATATTGTTTGAGTTGTTTGGGTATTGACTTGTATCGTGCTGCATTAACTAGACAGTTGTTTATAACTGTCTAGTATGTGATCTATTGTCTGTATAACTTTGATTGATGTTGTATATTATGTAAATACTTATATGATTATTATAATTTATTCGTTTCGCTGTGAGATTCTGATGTTGTTGTTCTTTCTTTTCTATCTTTTCTATTTTCTCACCCCTTTCTTTCTTCACGACGAAGCGGTTTTCTGGGCATAGAAAGCCGGGTCGTCACACCGGTGGTGACGGCAAGCCAGCAGCTTCCGCCCACCTCGAACAATACCCCGAATCAAAGTGGCGCCACATATCGAATCACAAAAGTAATAGAATGGTTTCCGATGGAGCATGCTCGATGAAAGGGTGCGACCCTTTGTGTAGCCCGGTATAGCTCCTATTTTAGTCATTTATGCCAACTCACGGGAGTTGGGTCCACGTAATATACCTCGAGAACGTCGCCACCATCCTACTTCATTATGGAATCTCCACCGCGTACACAGTTGTTAAAGTGTTTTTCGGTATTGGCCGGCTATAAGACAATATCCGATCCCGGTCTCTTTAACAACCAATCGTTATTATAACCCGTAGTTATAACTTAAAAAAAATATTTTATACTTCAAAATAAAATATTATTTCATCCCAAATCTTTATCAAAATAAAGATTAAATTATTTCCAAACCATTTCAATATATCATCATACCATATCTTTCGATTCAAATATTTATCAAAATAAATATCAAGTCATTTCTAAGCATTTCAATATATTAAATTATCATATCCTTTCAAAACTTCCTTTCAAATCATTTTAATATATCAAAATATCATAACCATTCAAAACTTCGTTCAAAAAATCTTATCTTTCAGCACTTCCTTTCAAATTATTTTAATATCAAAATGTCATATCTTTCAAAACTTCGTTTCAAATCATTTTAATATATCAAAATATCATATCTTTCAGTACCACATTTCAAATCATTTTAATATATCAAAATATCATATCTTTTCGAAACCACATTTCAAATCATTTTAATATATCAAAATATCATATCTTTTCGAAACCACATTTCAAATCATTATTCATTTTATTCAATTTAAAATACCATTTCAATTCATATTTCAAAACAGTTTATATTCCAAAAAAAAAAATCATTTTTAATCATTAAAATGAAGTTATTATGTTCAATAATTAAATTATTAAATTTCTGAAATTTTCAACTTCCAAAGTTCATTTATTCACTTAAGTTTATCAAAACAGTGAAAATTCACTTTTCGTGGCATTTAGAAAACGCTACGGAAATATACATTCAAAACAGTTCAATTTAACAAAAGACAACATTTTAAAATGTTGTAATAGGGTTTGCTTAAATTTCAAATAAACTTAGTTAAATTCAAAAATTATAGCACTTACAAAAATTGCTATAATAGCTTTTAATTCAATTTAGCTTTTTAGTTCATTATCATCAACTACAGCATTTACAAATGTAATATCATTTACATTGTAATTAATAGCATTTCAAAAATGCAGTCAATTAACTTCAAATATTCAATATAATTTCTCAACCAATTATATTTTTTTTATTTAAAACATTTTTAACTCATAAAATCATACAATTTTACATTTATAAACATCATTTAATTTTCCTCAAGTTCATGACTTTATAAAGTTAAATTTCCATTCAAAAATCAAGATTTAATAATAATTCACTTATTAAATTGCAATTTTCAATTTTAAATTCATTGCATTAAATTTCAACTTAACACTTAAGTTCAAATTCTCAAATATAACTTAGTTTTATTTTTATTTGCTTAAATAAAAGTTCACTTGTAAGTCAATTTCATAAATTTCCAATTTAGTTATATTTCAAAATTTCAACTTAAAGTATTCATTCATTTCACATTTCAACTTTATTAAAAATCATTAATATGATATAAAATCACTTTGAATTCATTTAAATTCAAATTATCATAAATTTATCATAATTTCATATTCAATTTAATTTCCAATTATAATTAAATCAAATTTTCCAAAATAACTTACGTTCAAAATTTTCTAACTTTTCGTTAATTCATTTTACTTACAATTATTCAGAAAATCAATAATATTTTACAAAAATCCTTTTTAATAAGATTTAAATCAAAATGTTTTAATATTTACATTTCTAAAATAATTTTAAAATTTTTAGAAAACATATATTAAATACGGGTCTGTATATAATTTTCTACACTAGGAAAAGTGATACGGGTAGTATATCATTTCAACCCGTAATTTACAAAGAAAATCCGGGTTTTATCATTTCAAACCCGCAGTCCCAAGTAAATGAAATAAATTGAAAATCATTCAGGCCTATCATTTCAGCCCATAACAATTTTCCCTTATTCTAAAGTCCGTTCGGGTATGTATCATTTCAACCCATAGTGATTTCTAATTTACAGGGAACTTGCAGTGTGAAAAACTGATAAAATATACAGAATAGCATGAAATAACAGTAACATTTGATATAACAGGTGTTTAACAGGTGTGAACATCATATGATAATAATATAAGCAGTTATAGCATGTTAATATAGTTCTATAGATTCGCAGGGTGTCATTTACTACTTATATAAGTACATAATGTCTGGTGAGAAATACTCACATTTTTGGCTCAGGTTTGGACATACTTTGGTTCAGGTTTGGGTCCTATAAGGCATGGCTACAAGGTATTGAAGCGGTGGAGGAGTTACTATGCATGAATATGAAGAGGCTTATGCAAATAGTGGGTTTTTGGTTCATTTTGGGCTAGGCTACATGGATCTATGGCATGTTTCAGATCTGGACAGAGGATGAAGGTGATGGTTAGGGGTGTCTCAAGGTGGTGGTGGAGCAATAGGAGATGGCCAAGGTCATCTAAGGTGATGGTGATGAAGACTAGGTGGCTAGACATGCTTTTTAAGGAGTTTTAACATAGTTTTTTTTGGATTTCGCATCATGGGATGGTCATGGCACTTGCCGGTCAAAGGAGGAAGGGTTTTGGTCGTGTATGATGTGGGGAAGGAAGTGGTGGTGGTCGGTGGAGGAGATGGTGGAGATGTTAGGCCAAACAAAGCAATGAGAGGTCATGGCAAAAATCAAGCAAAACAAAGAAAAAGAAGTAGAAAATGAGAGGAGGAAAAGAGGCCATTGCTTATTTTTCTTTGCTCAGATCTGAAATGGATGTGTATTATTGATGGAATGAGAACTTTCACGTGAATAAGCAAAATAAAAGGAACGGCTACAATAAATTGATGCATTGATTAAAGAAGAAACGGTAAAAGAAACGGTGAAACGACTTTACGTTTCTTAGCTTTTAAAACCTTCCATACTTCCTTTTCTTTTAAATCAAGTAAAACAAAATAAACTTCAGAAAGTACATCTAAAAACCGAAACAAAGTGAAAATAAAAATATATAATTAAATTTAAAGAAAATATAAAAAGAATTAAGGAAATTGCTTAAAAATTGACAACAGGGTTCAAAAATTACAATTAAAACATCAATGGCTTTGAAAAAATATCTACTTCATTTTAAAAATATTATAAAGAAAATTTTTGAAATAAATAATTTGTTTATAATTTATAAAATAAAATAAATAATTAAATTGGAGAAAAATAGAAAAGAACTAAAGAAAATGTTTAAAAATTGAAAACAGGGCATGGAAATTACAAGAAAAATACTACTAGCTCTAGAAAAATTCCTACCTCACTTCAAAAATATTAAAAGACAAAAAAATACATAAAATAGCATATCAATACATATTACAATAAAATATGACAAAGAAAAATAAAATTTATACTATTTGAAATAACATAATTGCATAATAAACAAATTGCACTCAATATTGAAATATACATAACTTTCACAATTTAAATCCGTTTCCAACGAAACAAAATGCAGTGTTCTTAAAATTTTATGTACTTTCATAATAAAAGTTAAAATTTAAATTTTCAAACTTTTACAAATTTTAAAATAAAAGTCAAAGTTTGACTATTTTGACCAAAAATTCACTTTTTGGAAAATATTCTTTTTAGTCATGCTTTGGAATGATAATTCGTATCAAAACTAAAGTTTATCATTCATAATAAATAAAATAATTTTTTTAAATCAAAAATTCAATTAAAATAATTAAAATATACAAAAAAATCACAAAATACAGGGTTGTTACACTCTCCCCCACTCAAAACTTTTCGTCTCCGAAAAGGAATGAGGTACGGGAAAGCACAGAAAAAGATAGAGTGAAACAGGATTAGGACAAGATTATAAGGAGAAGGAAATTATACATGATGACTATTGTGATTGGTAAGTTTAACAAGGTGCAGATTTATCAAATATTATAGAAAGATTTCTAAACAGAAAGATTATAGAAAGATGCCTATACCAGTCCATAGGAAGACAAGAATAATAAGGACAACAAAAGATAATTTGAAAAACAAAATAAGGAAATAAATTTGAAAGCATGGAAATTTCAACTTAAATTTTTTTTTATAAGTTAAATAAATCGTTAACTATCTCAAATTTCATTATTTTATTATCCAATCATCTTAAATTAACAATTTTTAAAACCATGGGTTTGAAAAATAATCATTTATTACACTCACAATGTACTTAATACATTTTATTCGTCTTTATTCCTAATTAAAATTAAATTTATTCCTCTCAATAAATTTATCACTTATGTTAAACATACTTACACTTATTATAACTGCTTTCTTTTATTCTTAGTTCTTTAAACATTATTTTATTATAAGTTATTCAATTACCCTTTATTATATTTACCTCTGTTAATCATTTTATAATTAAAATTTAAGTGTATAATATTTATTATAATCACTCAAATTTTATGAAAAAAATCTTTTTATATTGTATATTATCCAATTACATTGTTAACTTCTGAAATTAAGGTAAGTTATATTGGAATGCAATTGAGTATTATACAAATAAAACTTTCCAATTCAATTATCTCAAGTTTAAATCATTTATTCAAAAAATTTGATTTTTGATTTTTTTTTTAATTGGATTATTCTTTAAAAATAGAATTTAAGAATTAGATTTCCGATTTCTTCAAACCATTTAGAGATAAGTAATAATATATACATAATATGTCAAATCAAATTTCAATCATATATCTATATATATATTAAAATCAAGTCATATTTTAGAAATTCAAATCAATTAAATTTCCCAAAACAAAGCTGTAGCAAGACTACAAAGCGGTCTCTTCACTTCGAAACTTGAAAATGAACGTCGATGATGCTGCAGTCATCACCGAAGTTATTTCCCAGCGACAATGAGAAGAGCACTTATTTTAAACTTTAAAATTCTTTGGAAACAAATTTCTATTCAAAAATACTTTAAATAATATAACCTTTTAAAACTTTAAACACAAGGTTTGAAACCATCAGAAATTAAATTCTCAAATTTCTTGTTCTGAATTAATTTCAGTTCCCAAATCAAGTATTATCACTTCAAATAATCAATTTAAATCAGTTTATTAAGTTCCACAAATTTACTTATATATCAAAATTTAGTTCATTAACCAAATTTTAAAATAATATTGTGTCAGTTTGTTATGTCAAAGTGTTTTAGAAATCCTATCGATACCGTTGATCAGACGAATCGATCGGAAACCCAAATCAACATCAACAACTCAAACAACAAAGTATATAAACAAAACATAGATTTACAAGTACAATTCAAAATGTTTGAAAATAGGTTGGAAACAAAAGACAAGATGATTAAATAATAAAATAGGGAGGTGGATAAGCTTAATGAAATCACGGGCAACATTTACCGGGTCAACCGTGGCTTAAAGAATAAGATCAATGTGGATTTTTTTCTGGGTAAATCTACATTCGATCTCAAGAGTTTGAGTTTGGGATAACAAAAGATATTAGCATCTAAACCAAGGATAGATATAAATCTCTGGTGAATCGATGCTAATTGTAGAGGAGTTTCAGTCTTTTACAATTCAATTTGAAATTGGCGTGACCGCCGACTCACTAAAAAGATCATCCGAAGCGGAGTTATGGAATACTCCGGAGTCAAAAGAAGATGAATATTGAGGGATACGAATGGATTTTGGAACCGTAGGGAACGTTCCAAAATTCAAAGGAATCGAGTCAAAAGGGAGAGATTAAAACTCGAGTGAAAGTGATTCTGTAAATACATTTACTCCATATGCTGAGTTTTGCCTAGAGCTACCAAAGCTCTGATACCAGCTGTAACAACCAGGTATTTTCAACCATTCGCATCCATTATAAGTGTATAGGTAGACACTCATGCCGGAATTGAATTGCTCAAAATACCACGCTGTAAATAAAAATTTGGCAAATCTCAGAATATGCAGTAAATAAAAATCACAGATCACAGAGTAATAATAATGCAGCGGAAGTAAAAGAGATAGTAGTTCATGAAGCTACTATATAAATATATCATAGTTACATGAGATACAATAGAAGAAATAAAGTACAACAGAAGTTTAAATATGATAACCAATTACAAGCTGAATAGAATAGCCATACTGAAAAGATGAAACTTGACAAGTAGATAATCTCCAGCGATTCCAATCTCCAGAAAGTGGAAATCCAAATCTGTGAATAACTCAGGCTGACCCGAGCGAAAATAAAAATACAAACACTCGAGTCAGGACATACATTCTTATACAATGTAAACCAACTCAAGTGAACTGTAGCAAAGGTACATGTAACATAGAAGATGCTTGGGACCACCCATCCTCTAAGGATCCGTTAAACTATTTACTATGCTGTAATATACGCTATATACAGTAGTGTCTAATCAGTAAAGTATAATCATATAGAAAATAGCGTTAAGGGGATGGTGAACCTTAACGCGGTCGGATCTTTAAAACCAAAATCGTAGTGGGCTCGCTATAAGGAGATGACACGGCACGCGAGGCAATGCCAGGGTGGATACACCGTTTGCACTCCCGGACTGGTGGCGATGGCAAGCCAGCAGCTTCCGCCCACCTCGAACAATACCCCCGAATCAAAGTGGCGCCACATATCGAATCACAAAAGTAATAGAATGGTTTCCGATGGATCATGCTCAATGAAAGGGTGCGACCCTTTGTGTAGCCCGGTATAGCTCCTGTTTTAGTCATTAATGCCAACTCACGGGAGTTGGGTCCACGTAATATACCTCGAGAACGTCGCCACCATCCTACTTCATTCTGGAATCTCCACCGCGTACAAAGTTGTTAAAGTGGTTTTCGGTATTGGCCGGCTATAAGACAATATCTGATCCCGGTCTCTTTAACAACCAATCGTTATTATAACCTGTAGTTATAACTTTAAAAAATATATTTTATACTTCAAAATAAAATATCATTTCAACTCAAATCTTTATCAAAATAAAGATTAAATTATTTCCAAACCATTTCAATATATCATCATACCATATCTTTCGATTAAAATATTTATCAAAATAAATATCAAGTCATTTCTAACCATTTCAATATATTAAATTATCATATCCTTTCAAAACTTCCTTTCAAATCATTTTAATATATCAAAATATCATAACCTTTCAAAACTTCGTTCAAAAAATCTTATCTTTCAGCACTTCCTTTCAAATTATTTTAATATCAAAATGTCATATCTTTCAAAACTTCGTTTCAAATCATTTTAATATATCAAAATATCATATCTTTCAGTACCACATTTCAAATCATTTTAATATATCAAAATATCATATCTTTTCGAAACCACATTTCAAATCATTTTAATATATCAAAATGTCATATCTTTTCGAAACCACATTTCAAATCATTATTCATTTTATTCAATTTAAAATACCATTTCAATTCATATTTCAAAACAGTTTATATTCCCAAAAAAATCATTTTTAATCATTAAAATGAAGTTATTATGTTCAATAATTAAATTATTAAATTTCCAAAATTTTCAACTTCCAAAGTTCATTTATTCACTTAAGTTTATCAAAACTATGAAAATTCACTTTTCGTGGCATTTAGAAAACGCTACGGAAATATACATTCAAAACAGTTCAATTTAACAAAAGACAATATTTTAAAATGTTGTAATAGGGTTTACTTAAATTTCAAATAAACTTAGTTAAATTCAAAAGTTATAGCACTTACAAAAATTGCTATAATAGCTTTTAATTCAATTTAGCTTTTTAGTTCATTATCATCAACTACAGCATTTACAAATGCTGTAATATCATTTACATTGTAATTAATAGCATTTCAAAAATGCAGTCAATTAACTTCAAATATTCAATATAATTTCTCAACCAATTATATTTTTTTATTTAAAACATTTTTAACTCATAAAATCATAAATTTTCACATTTATAAACATCATTTAATTTTCCTCAAGTTCATGATTTTATAAAGTTAAATTTCCATTCAAAAATCAAGATTTAATAATAATTCACTTATTAAATTGCAATGTTCAATTTTAAATTCATTGCATTAAATTTCAACTTAACACTTAAGTTCAAATTCTCAAATATAACTTAGTTTTATTTTTATTTGCTTAACTAAAAGTTCACTTTTAAGTCAATTTCATAAATTTCCAATTTAGTTATATTTCAAAATTTCAACTTAAAGTATTCATTCATTTCACATTTCAACTTTATTAAAAATCATTAATATGATATAAAATCACTTTGAATTCATTTAAATTCAAATTATCATAAATTTATCATAATTTCATATTCAATTTAATTTCCAATTATAATTAAATCTAATTTTCCAAAATAACTTACGTTCAAAATTTTCTAACTTTTCATTAATTCATTTTACTTACAATTATTCAGAAAATCAATAATATTTTACAACAATCCTTTTTAATTAGATTTAAATCAAAATGTTTTAATATTTACATTTCTAAAATAATTTTAAAAATTTTAGAAAACATATATTAACTACGGGTCTGTATATAATTTTTTACACTAGGAAAAGTGATACGGGTAGTATATCATTTCAACCCGTAATTTACAAAGAAAATCCGGGTTTTATCATTTCAAACCCGCAGTCCCAAGTAAATGAAATAAATTGAAAATCATTCAGGCCTATCATTTCAGCCCATAACAATTTTCCCTTATTCTAAAGTCCGTTCGGGTATGTATCATTTCAACCCATAGTGATTTCTAATTTACAAGGAACTTGCAGTGTGATAAACTGATAAAATATACATAATAGCATGAAATAACAGTAACATATGATATAACAGGTGTTTAACAGGTGTGAACATCATATGATAATAATATAAGCAGTTATAACATGTTAATATAGTTCTTCAGATTCGCAGGTTGTCAATTTACTACTTATATAAGTACATAATGTCTGGTGAGAAATACTCACATTTTTATGCTGAAGATATTAATTTGAATGACACAACGGATCCAGAAGGCATGATGACACAACAATAGGCTCAAGTGGGAAGAGATCCAAGCTTAGAACTTGTGTTACAACCCAAAACAAAAACAAAAAAATTACAATTCAATACAACATTGAATAGGAATAACTTTGAAATAAAAAGAGATACGAATATACAGTCTTTTGTCTTACCTTCTACACTTGCTAGCACGGCATAGGGAATGTTTTGGCTCAGGTTTGGACATACTTTGGTTCAGGTTTGGGTCCTATAAGGCATGGCTACAAGGAATTGAAGTGGTGGAGGAGTTACTATGCATGAATACGAAGAGGCTTATGCAAATAGTGGGTTTTTGGTTCATTTTGGGCTAGGCTACATGGATCTATGGCTCGGCTATGGCATGTTTCAGATCTGGACTGTGACGACCGCCCATGACTCCCGCACCAAAAGAAGGAAATAATGCGCTGAAAGTGTGCCAGGCAGCCATGGACGATAGTCAAGGGTAAGATAAACATCGCAGACTCTATCGTAAAACTCACAGCGCATGGATAAAATACAATAGAGAAATATGATATAGTGAAGCTCCCATAGAACAGAATATCATCATCTAATCGTAATAGCTTTATACATAGTTTGAATCATGAATACAAGAAGCCTCACTACATAGCACTCAGAGTAATCAACAAACAGCGGAATATCCAGTACATAGAATATTAAAATAATATGTAAAGCCTCCTGCTCGTTTTCGTCATCATCAGCGTGAGCCACTAAGATCAGCACCTGCCACCTGTCACCTAGTCTACCCATCCCAACATGGATGAACAGCCCAAGGTAATAAGAGGAGACATAAAACCTTGAGTCAGACAAAGTCTTAGTGAGAAGTAAATCAACTATCAAACATACCAAAAGAGCATAAGGGATAAAAGGAATAGGAACCAAACCATCCCACTCCACCTCTTTCTACGGTGATAGCCCCAGACACACTAAGGAGAAGCAAGCATAACATGGCAGACAATTAAAGTAAAGCAATAATCATTCGAGTCAAGGTCGATGTTTTCCAAATACAAACCCCCAAGGCCTAAACCAAGATCAAATAAGCACCCGGAAAACACCGCTCTTGAGACCGAATGATGATACAACCAAACGTCCAAACATCCATGACTCCGGCTATCACTGTTATCATTGCCTTGATTTCACCGTTAGTTGAATGACCACCTGTCAAGGGCTAATGGTAACCCCGGTTCTAGACATAACTCCGCACGTCGTCGCAGCCCGTGCCTAGGAATTTTCGCAACTACCTAGAGTACTAGCACGTCGTCGCAGCCCGTGCTTGGAACGTCGTCGCAGCCCGTTCCAACGTACTCTTGCTTTGAGCATGCTAGAACCTTCAACAACGATGAGATCTCAGCCTCCTAGTCATCCTCCTCGACGACTATATCCATACTAGCTCAAGCGCCTCTCAAGCTAACCATTATCAACCAACTCGCATCGCATCATCGAGTTATCAACATGCTTGGGATGATCCCGTCTGGATTAAACCAAGGCTATCTCACATCATGCTTCGCTTTATCGCATCATAGCAAAGTCTCATCTCAACATCATGGCTTGCCTCATCGCATCATGGCAAAGTCCCATCTCAACATCATCTAATCCATACATATGAGCTTCAACATCCGCTTCATATGCCACAAGCAGCTTTCACCATTCAAGAGCCTTTCCACTAGCTTTTGAATCATCCTCAACCATCTTGTTCCAAATCAACCACTAGCTAACTTGAAACAATCAAATCAATCATACATCCAAACAATCAAGCATTCAAACAAGATCTAATAAGCAATATTAATTTTAGTGGCAATTTCGTAAATAAATGGGCATAGGTCTAACATACATAAATCATGGGTTTTGTTTCTCTAACTTGATAAATGAACTTGCATAAGTAAATATCTTCATAAGAAATGGATCTAGACTTTGATCTAAGAAAAATGCATGAAATCACTATTTTTAACACCCAAACAAACCACCAATCCAATATACTCCTTTGGGTCCGCGTGAGAGATAACTACCACTCACCGAATCACCCAAACACTTCAAAAACTAATCACTTCAGATCTGGATAGCAAGGATTCAAGCTTGATCCGGCAAAATCTCGCTTCAATCGATGAAATCTCACTCGAACGGATGAAGATCTTCAACTTTGGCCCTTGAATCTTCGATCTTGATCTTCGATCTTGGATGGATGTTATCACTCGATTAAAGTAGAGGAAAGAAGTGAAGAAATGTTGTAGTCGAGCTCTCAAAATGGCAGCACTTCGTCGCTTCAAAAATCCGGTGCCAAAAAGTGAGCCAAACCCCTCTATTTATAGGCTGATTTTTAGGTCGTACGTTTTTAGGTCGGTCGCTCTTAGGTCGGTCACGACCTAACGACCTAACAGCTAAGGCACTCACACGACCTAACCCTAAGGCACTCACACGACTTAACATAAGTCGGTAATGACCTAAAACATACGGCCTAACACTCTAACACAGCGGCAACCTTTCCTAAGTCGCCTGGTCGACTTACGACCTAACTTAGGTCGTCCCACAACCTAAGACTCACGACCTAAAAGCACACACGACTCAAGCTGTGACGACTTAACAGCCTCACGAGTTACGAATCAATCCTAGTACAACCTAAGGCCCACAGCATCCTAACTTAGGTCGTCTACGACCTAACACTTGCCGCGACTTACTGGGTTACGACCTATCTCTCAACCCCGCGTTGCGACCTAACAAAATCAACGGCCCAGATGACCTTACGACCTAAAACGAACGCGGATTAACTATGCCGCGACCTAACTAGTATACGACCTATCGAGCAACACGAGTTACGACCTATCACTAAGTCGCTAACGACTTAGCATGTGCCGACCTAACCATCATACGACTTAACCCCTTAGGTCGTTAACCCTTAGCTCGGTGACTCACTATCTCTACTAACCCACTGACTCGTAGGTCGCTGCTCCTCTAACTCGCTAACTCTTAGGTCGCCAACTCCTTATCTCGGCCATCTCTTAGCTCGGTCAGAAACCCATAACTCGTAACTCGGTTCAATATCTTAATCTGTTAACTTCTATAACTCGCCCAGTTCTCAACCCGTTAGCTCGTTAGCTATCTTAAGTCGCAACATATTAACCTACTCCAATTGCCAAATTTCTAACAACCTATTCCTTAACTCGTATCCCCTTAGGTCGTCTACGACTCATGAATACCGACCTAAGCTTTCCCACCGAGTTAATCTCTACACGAGTTAACTTCCATACGACTTAAGCTAGGGATAACTTAACACTAATGGCCTGTAAGTTCTACGGTCTATCGACACGTAAAATACGGGTCGTTACATTCTCTCCCCCTTAGGAATTTCGCCCCCGAAATTCCAAACAAACAAGAGCAACCAAAAATATTCTGCATGCCTACCATCCATAGCAATCAACAAACCATGTATCCAATTCTAACCTAGCATGCAGAATTCTAAGATAGGAATCAAGTTACAAATTCATGAGATGTCACGACACCTTAGGGCCATACCTCGAAGAGTTCGGGATGAGCTGCCTTCATCCCCTCTTCCTCCTCCCACGTACAGTCGTTAATATCTTCACTCCATTGTATCTTGAGCAACGTAATCGTCTTCCTCCTAAGCTGTTTCGTGTCGGTTTCAACAACACGAAGCGGTTTACGAGGTCTTCTAACAACTGGATCAACTTCTAAATCTTCACAGCTATCAGCAGAAACCACCGTATTCGAGTCGTGCACATACTTCCGTAGATAAGATACATGAAAAACATTGTGCACACCCGCCATCTTTTCCGGTAACTCCAATCTATAAGCGAGCTTTCCAATTCGCTCGATAATCGGAAATGGTCCAACAAATCTCGGAGTTAACTTTCCTTTCTTCCCGAATCTAATAACATTCTTCAGAGGATAAATCTTCACAAAAACCATATCACCTACGTCGAATTCCAAATCCTTACGACGATTATCGGCATAACTTTTCTGACGATCTTGGGCTGCCTTCATTCGTTGCCGAATGATCCCTATACAATCCGAAGTCTGTCGAATCATCTCTGGCCCAAGTATCAGTTTTTCTCCAGTTTCCAACCAACATGTCGGAGAGTTACACAGTCTTCCATACAATGCCTCATATGGTGCCATACCAATACTCGACTGATAACTGTTATTATACGCAAATTCCACCAAATGAAGATGATCTTCCCATGATCCTCCGAAATCCAAAACACATGCCCTCAGAAGATCTTCCAAAACTCGGTTGACTCTCTCAGTCTGACCATCTGTTTGAGGGTGATAAGCTGTACTCAAACACAACTCAGTTCCCAAAACTTCCTGGAAGCTCTTCCAAAATCCACTAGTGAACAATGGATCTCGATCGCTCACTATACTCTTCGGAACACCATGGAATCGAACTATCCACTTAACATAAAGCTCAGCCAACTTTGATGCAGTCCTAGTCGATCGAACAGTAATGAATCTTGCACTCTTGGTCAACCGATCTATGATGACCCAAATCCCTTCATTTCCTGCCTTGGTTCTAGGTAGGCCATCGATAAAATCCATCGACACTTGCTCCCACTTCCATGTAGGAACCTCTAATGGCTGAAGTAATCCACTTGGCTTTTTCTGTTCAGCTTTTACCAACTAACAGTTCATACATTTGGAAATAAAATTTCCAACGTCCTTCTTCATACCTTCCCAATAATAGGTTCTCTTCATATCCCGATACATCTTATTTCCACCTGGATGAATTGTCAACTTCGAGTGATGACTTTCTCTAAGAACTTCATCTCTCAATCCATCTACATCGGGAACAACTAGTCGTCCTTGCTTCCGAAGCCAACCCTCTCGATCGACTTCGAATCCTTTATCCTTTTCTGGGTCCAATCTAGATTCCAAATCTCGGATAATCTTGACAAGCTTATCGTCTCGCTTTTGGCTCTCGCTAATTCTCTCCACCAGAGTAGGCCTTATCGATAAGTTTGCCAACATCTCAGGTTCCAATTCACATCTAGGCCTGAAATCAAATCTAGCTAAATACTCTAGACTCTCCCATTCCGAAAACATGGCTCCCAGTCCTGTATGTCTTCGACTTAACGCATCCGCTACTGCGTTACCTTTTCCCGGAGTATAAGCTATAACAAAATCATACGATGCTAAAAATTCTAGCCATCGTTGCTGTCGAAGATTCAAATCCTTTTGGGAAAACAGATACTTCAACGACTTATGATCCGTAAACAACTCAAATCGAACTCCCAAAAGATAATGTCTCCACATCTTCAAAGCAAATACAATCGCCGCTAACTCCAAATCATGTGTCGGATAATTCCTTTCATGCGGCTTCAATTGTCGACTTGCATACGCAACAACTCTATCCTTCTGCATCAGTACTGCTCCAAGTCCAGTACCACATGCATCGGTATAAACCACCATCTCATCATTCCCACTTGGAATAGTCAAAACAGGAGCACTTGTCAGTCGCTCTTTCAGGATTACGAAAGCTTGCTCACACTTATCATCCCATCTAAACACTTGATTCTTTTTCGTCAATCCTGTCAATGGTGCAGCTATCTTGGAAAAGTCTTTGATAAACCGACGATAATATCCTGCTAATCCAAGAAAACTTCTCACATCAGATGCATTCTTAGGTCTAACCCAATCCTGGATTGCTGCCACCTTAGCGGGATCAACCGCTATCCCATATCCAGAGATAACATGGCCTAAGAATCTCACTTCACTCTTCCAGAAGTGACACTTCGAAAACTTAGCCTTCAGCTGATGTTTCCGCAAGATTTTCAAAACAATCCTCAAGTGCGTCTTGTGCTCTTCTTCAGTTCTGGAGTAAATCAGAATATCATCCACGAACACAAGCACGAACTTATTCAACTGATCTCTGAACACTCTATTCATAAGATCCACAAAATATGCTGGTGCGTTAGTCAATCCAAACGGCATTACCAGCCACTCATAAAAACCGGATGGTGTCCTGAAAGCAGTCTTCGGCACACTATCCTTCGCCACTCTTAACTGGTGAAATCCCGTTGCCAAATCCATCTGAGAAAACACCTTAGCCTCGTGAAGCTGATCAAACAAGTCATCTATTCTCGGCAATGGATACTTGTTCTTCTTAGTCACCTTATTCAGCTCACGATAATCAACACACAACCTCAACGATCCATCCACTTTGGTCGCGAACACAACTGGTGCACCCCATTCGGACACACTACGCCGAATGAATCCTTTCTGTAAAAGGTCATCAACTTGCACCCTCAACTCTTTCTGTTCCCTAGGAGCCATCCGCCTAAGAGGCATCACAACGGGTCTGGCTCCCTCAACTAGATCAATACGAAACTCGATCTCTCTATGCGGCGGTAACCCTTTGACCTCGTCAAAGACATCCTCGAATCCATTCACGATTGGCACTGATGACAGTCAATCCCGTGGAACAACCAGCGAATACATGAAGCTCATGAAGATGCCTTCCTCATGCTTACATTGTATCACAACCTTTCGCCCTTCCACATTCCCGACTGTCACCTCCAGCCTCTCACAATCAATCCTTGCCGCATACTTCCTAAGCCAGTCCATACCCAAAATAATTCCGAACCCCGCAAAGTTCAGAACAAAGCAATCACAAACAAACGAGCAATCATGACTCGACACAACTAGACCATGGCACATCATACACAGACATGACGAACCCCCAACTGGATTTGTCACAACCAGTGGCCTATCAACAATATCCGGTTTCAAACCCAACCGGTCTACTAACTCATTACAAACAAAGGAATGCGACGCCCCAGTATCAAACAACACCCTAACTGGAACGCCACAAATGGAAAGAGTACCTTGAACCACCACACTCTTCCTTTTCTCTTCAGCAGTAAGAGCTTTTGAAAACGACGGCACAGCTCCCAAAGCATAAGCTTGCACAATCTGCCTGTCCTTCCTCGGTTCTGGACAATCTTTCCTGAAATGCCCTGGCTTGTCATAGTTGTGGCATTTCGTCGGCGCCTTTGGATTCCTACAATCCTTGGAGAGATGGCCCTTCTGCTGGCAATTATAGCAAGTCATTTCGCCCCTCGGCTTCTTCTGGCCATCCTTACCCTTCTGTTGCTGTTGCTTCCTCTTCTTGTTTCCACCCTTCTGTGGCTTAAACCCTTCCTTGGTTACAGCAACAACAGAACTCTCCCTAGGGAACAAGCTCTCATGCCTGAGAGCTTTCTCCACAAGCTTCTCAAATGGATCGTCCAGATGATCCACCAACTGCCTTCCAAGATAATTGTCCAAGCCTGTCACAAACTTCTCATTCTTCTGATAAGAAGATTCAATATACGACCGAGCATACTTGGATAAGGCCTCAAACTCAGAAACGTACTCAAAAACCGATCTCCCACCTTGCTTGAGCTCAACAAACTTTTTAAACAAGACAGATTTCTGAGCCGTAGAGATGAACTTAGCTTCAAATCTAGCTTGGAATTGCTCCCAAGTAATCTCCTCCACCGGAGTATCAATGGTGATAGAATTCCACCAATCCGAAGCTCTCCCTTGAAGTTGCCTTGATGCAAGCTTCCTCTTAGTTGCATCCTCAACTCCCAAGTCACCAAAGATCCTTCTACAAGCATCAATCCATCTTTGCACTTCAATGGTTGATTCCGTTCCCAAGAAAACCTTTCCTCCAAGAGAAGTATAGTCCTTGCAAAGCTTAGAAAAATCCACTGGTCTTGGAGCTTGAACTTGAACTCCAACATCTACTGATGGCCCTGGAGCTGGTATCCTTCTCATGATAGAAGTCATCATAGCTTCAAACATAGCTCCATAATTAGCAACTCCTTCAGTGGCACGGCCTTCCCTTGTAGCTGGTCTCCCTCTTCGACTCATCCTTAATATCTACAAAAAGGAATGACTTAGAACACCTTGAGAAACAACCGCATAAGGAGTTCAAATCCTTCTAAACTACTATATCATATATAGTAATCATTCATCAAAATACAATTACGTCTCTCATACGTAGTCACGTCAGCGAGCGTTGGCTAAAATCGATTAACCAAAGCTCTGATACCAAATGTGACGACCGCCCATGACTCCCGCACCAAAAGAAGGAAATAATGCGCTGAAAGTGTGCCAGGCAGCCATGGACGATAGTCAAGGGTAAGATAAACATCGCAGACTCTATCGTAAAACTCACAGCGCATGGATAAAATACAATAGAGAAATATGATATAGTGAAGCTCCCATAGAACAGAATATCATCATCTAATCGTAATAGCTTTATACATAGTTTGAATCATGAATACAAGAAGCCTCACTACATAGCACTCAGAGTAATCAACAAACAGAGGAATATCCAGTACATAGAATATTAAAATAATATGTAAAGCCTCCTGCTCGTTTTCATCATCATCAGCGTGAGCCACTAAGATCAGCACCTGCCACCTGTCACCTAGTCTGCCCATCCCAACATGGATGAACAACCCAAGGTAATAAGAGTGGACATAAAACCTTGAGTCAGACAAAGTCTTAGTGAGCAGTAAATCAACTATCAAACATACCAAAAGAGCATAAGGGATAAAAGGAATAGGAACCAAACCATCCCACTCCACCTCTTTCTACAGTGATAGCCCCAGACACACTAAGGAGAAGCAAGCATAACATGGCAGACAATTAAAGTAAAGCAATAATCATTCGAGTCAAGGTCGATGTTTTCCAAATACAAACCCCCAAGGCCTAAACCAAGATCAGATAAGCACCCGGAAAACACCGCTCTTGAGACCGAATGATGATACAACCAAACGTCCAAACATCCATGACTCCGGCTATCACTGTTATCATTGCCTTGATTTCACCGTTAGTTGAATGACCACCTGTCAAGGGCTAATGGTAACCCCGGTTCTAGACATAACTCCGCACGTCGTCGCAGCCCACGCCTAGGAATTTTCGCAACTACCTAGAGTACTAGCACGTCGTCGCAGCCCGTGCTTGGAACGTCGTCGCAGCCCGTTCCAACATACTCTTGCTTTGAGCATGCTAGAACCTTCAACAACGATGAGATCTCAGCCTCCTAGTCATCCTCTTCGACGACTATATCCATACTAGCTCAAGCGCCTCTCAAGCTAACCATTATCAACCAACTCGCATCGCATCATCGAGTTATCAACATGCTTGGGATGATCCCGTCTGGATTAAACCAAGGCTATCTCACATCATGCTTCGCTTTATCGCATCATAGCAAAGTCTCATCTCAACATCATGGCTTGCCTCATCGCATCATGGCAAAGTCCCATCTCAACATCATCTAATCCATACATATGAGCTTCAACATCTGCTTCATATGCCACAAGCAGCTTCCACCATTCAAGAGCCTTTCCACTAGCTTTTGAATCATCCTCAACCATCTTGTTCCAAATCAACCACTAGCTAACTTGAAACAATCAAATCAATCATACATCCAAACAATCAAGCATTCAAACAAGATCTAATAAGCAATATTAATTTTAGTGGCAATTTCGTAAATAAATGGGCATAGGTCTAACATACATAAATCATGGGTTTTGTTTCTCTAACTTGATAAATGAACTTGCTTAAGTAAATATCTTCATAAGAAATGGATCTAGACTTGGATCTAAGAAAAATGCATGAAATCACTATTTTTAACACCCAAACAAACCACCAATCCAATATACTCCTTTGGGTCCGCGTGAGAGATAACTACCACTCACCGAATCACCCAAACACTTCAAAAACTAATCACTTCAGATTTGGACAGCAAGGATTCAAGCTTGATCTGGCAAAATCTCGCTTCAATCGATGAAATCTCACTCGAACGGATGAAGATCTTCAACTTTGGCCCTTGAATCTTCGATCTTGATCTTCGATCTTGGATGGATGTTATCACTCGATTAAAGTAGAGGAAAGAAGTGAAGAAATGTTGTAGTCGAGCTCTCAAAATGGCAGCACTTCGTCCCTTCAAAAATCCGGTGCCAAAAAGTGAGCCAAACCCCTCTATTTATAGGCTGATTTTTAGGTCGTACGTTTTTAGGTCGATCGCTCTTAGGTCGGTCACGACCTAACGACCTAACAGCTAAGGCACTCACACGACCTAACCCTAAGGCACTCACACGACTTAACATAAGTCGGTAATGACCTAAAACATACGGCCTAACACTCTAACACAGCGGCAACCTTTCCTAAGTCGCCTGGTCGACTTACGACCTAACTTAGGTCGTCCCACAACCTAAGACTCACGACCTAAAAGCACACACGACTCAAGCTGTGACGACTTAACAGCCTCACGAGTTACGACTCAATCCTAGTACAACCTAAGGCCCACAGCATCCTAACTTAGGTCGTCTACGACCTAACACTTGCCGCGACTTACTGGGTTACGACCTATCTCTCAACCCCGCGTTGCGACCTAACAAAATCAACGGCCCAGATGACCTTACGACCTAAAACGAACGCGGATTAACTATGCCGCGACCTAACTAGTATACGACCTATCGAGCAACACGAGTTATGACCTATCACTAAGTCGCTAACGACTTAGCATGTGCCGACCTAACCATCATACGACCTAACCCCTTAGGTCGTTAACCCTTAGCTCGGTGACTCACTATCTCTACTAACCCACTGACTCGTAGGTCGCTGCTCCTCTAACTCGCTAACTCTTAGGTCGCCAACTCCTTATCTCGGCCATCTCTTAGGTCGGTCAGAAACCCATAACTCGTAACTCGGTTCAATATCTTAATCTGTTAACTTCTATAACTCGCCCAGTTCTCAACCCGTTAGCTCGTTAGCTATCTTAAGTCGCAACATATTAACCTACTCCAATTGCCAAATTGCTAACAACCTATTCCTTAACTCGTATCCCCTTAGGTCGTCTACGACTCATGAATACCGACCTAAGCTTTCCCACCGAGTTAATCTCTACACGAGTTAACTTCCATACGACTTAAGCTAGGGATAACTTAACACTAACGGCCTGTAAGTTCTACGATCTATCGACACGTAAAATACGGGTCGTTACATGGACAGAGGATGAAGGTGATGGTTAGGGGTGTGTCAAGGTGGTGGTGGAGCAATAGGAGATGGCCAAGGTCATCTAAGGTGATGGTGATGAAGACTTGGTGTCTAGACATGCTTTTTAAGGAGTTTTAACATAGTTTTTTTTGGATTTCGCATCATGGGATGGTCATGGCACTTGCTGGTCAAAGGAGGAAGGGTTTTGGTCATGTATGATGTGGGGAAGGAAGTGGTGGTGGTTGGTGGAGGAGATGGTGGAGGTGTTAGGCCAAACAAAGCAATGAGAGGTCATGGCAAAAATCAAGCAAAACAAAGAAGAAGAAGTAGAAAATGAGAGGAGGAAGAGAGGCCATTGCTTATTTTTCTTTGCTCAGATCTGAAATGGATGTGTATTATTTATGGAATGAGAACTTTCACGTGAATAAGCAAAAGAAAAGGAACGGCTACAATAAATTGATGCATTGATTGAAGAAGAAACGGTAAAAGAAACGGTGAAACGACTTTACGTTTCTTAGCTTTTAAAACCTTCCATACTTCCTTTTCTTTTAAATCAAGTAAAAAAAAATAAACTTCAGAAAGTACATCTAAAAACCGAAAAAAAGTGAAAAAAATAAAAATATATAATTAAATTTAAAAAAAATATAAAAAGAATTAAGGAAATTGCTTAAAAATTGACAACAGGGTTCAAAAATTACAATTAAAACATCAATGGCTTTGAAAAAATATCTACTTCATTTTAAAAATATTCTAAAGAAAAATTTTGAAATAAAATAATTTATTTATCATTTCTAAAATAAAATAAATAATCAAATTGGAGAAAAATAGAAAAGAACTAAAGAAAATGTTTAAAAATTGAAAACTAGGCATGGAAATTACAAGAAAAATACTACCAGCTCTAGAAAAATTCCTACCTCACTTCAAAAATATTAAAAGACAAAAACATACATAAAATAGCATATCAATACATATTACAGTAAAATATGACAAAGAAAAATAAAATTTGTACTATTTAAAATAAAAAAATTGCAGAATAAACAAATTGCACTCAATATTGAAATATACATAACTTTCACAATTTAAATCCGTTTCCAACGAAACAAAATGCAGTGTTCTTAAAATTTTATGTACTTTCATAATAAAAGATAAAATTTAAATCTTCAAACTTTTAAAATTTTAAAATAATAGTCAAAGTTTGACTATTTTGACCAAAAATTCACTTTTTCTAAAATACTCTTTTTAGTCATGCTTTGGAATGATAATTCGTATCAAAACTAAAGTTTATCATTCAAAGTAAATAAAATAAGTTTTTTATTAAATCAAAAATTCAATTAAAATATACAAAAAAAATCACAAAATACAGGGTTGTTACACTCTCCCCCACTCAAAACTTTTCGTCCCCGAAAAAGAATGAGGTACGGGAAAGCACAGAAAAAGATAGAGTGAAACAAGATTAGGACAAGATTACAAGGAGAAGGAAATTATACATGATAACTATTGTGATCGGTAAGTTTAACAAGGTGCAGATTTATCAAAGATTATAGAAAGATTATAGAAAGATGCCTATACCAGTCCATAGGAAGATAAGAATAACAAGGACAACAAAAGATAATTTGAAAAACAAAACAAGGAAATAAATTTGAAAGCATGGAAATTTCAACTTAATTTTTTTTTATAAGTTAAATAAATCGTTAACTATCTCAAATTTCATTATTTTATTATCCAATCATCTTAAATTAACAATTTTTAAAACCATGGGTTTGAAAAATAATCATTTATTACACTCACAATGTATTTAATACATTTTATTCGTCTTTATTCCTAATTAAAATTAAAATTATTCCTCTCAATATATTTATCACTTATGTTAAACATACTTACACTTATTATAACTGCTTTCTTTTATTCTTAGTTCTTTAAACATTATTTTATTGTAAGTTATTCAATTACCCTTTATTATATTTACCTCTGTTAATCATTTTATAATTAAAATTTAAGTGTATAATATTTATTATAATCACTCAAATTTTATAAAAAAAATCTTTTTATATTGTATATTATCCAATTACATTGTTAACTTCTGAAATTAAGGTAAGTTATATTGGAATGCAATTGAGTATTATACAAATAAAACTTTCCAATTCAATTATCTCAAGTTTAAATCATTTATTCAAAAAATTTGATTTTTGATTTTTTTTTAATTGAAATTATTCTTTAAAAATAAAATTTAAGAATTAGATTTCCGATTTCTTCAAACCATTTAGAGATAAGTAATAATACATACATAATATGTCAAATCAAATTTCAATCATATATCTATATATATATTAAAATCAAGTCATATTTTAGAAATTCAAATCAATTAAATTTCCCAAAACAAAGCTGTAGCAAGACTAAAGAGCGGTCTCTTCACTTCGAAACTCAAAAATGAACGTCGATGATGCTGCAGTCATCACCGAAGTTATTTCCCAGCGGCAATGAGAAGAGCACTAATTTTAAACTTTAAAATTCTTTGGAAACAAATTTCTATTCAAAAATACTTTAAATAATATAACCTTTTAAAACTTTAAACACAAGGTTTGAAACCATCGGAAATTAAATTCTCAAATTTCTTGTTCTGAATTAATTTCAGTTCCCAAATCAAGTATTATCACTTCAAATAATCAATTTAAATCAGTTTATTAAGTTCCATAAATTTACTTATATATCAAAATTTATTTCATTAACCAAATTTTAAAACAATATTGTGTCAGTTTGTTATGTCAAAGTGCTTTAGAAATCCTATCGATAGCGTTGATCAGACGAATCGATCGGAAACCCAAATCAACATCAACAACTCAAACAACACAATATATAAACAAAACATAGATTTACAAGTACAATTCAAAATGTTTGAAAATAGGTTAGAAACAAAAGACAAGATGATTAAATAACAAAATAGGGAGGTGGATAAGCTTAAAGAAATCACGGGCAACATTTACCGGGTCAACCGTGGCTTAAAGAATAAGATCAATGTGGATTTTTTTCTGGGTAAATCTATATTTGATCTCAAGAGTTAGAGTTTGGGATAACAAAAGATATTAGCATCTAAACCAATGACAGATATAAATCTCTGGTGAATCGATGCTAATTGTAGAGGAGTTTCACCCTTTTACAATTCAATTTGAAATTGGCGTGACCGCCGATCACTAAAAAGATCATCCGAAGCGGAGTTATGGAATACTCCGGAGTCAAAAGAAGATGAATAGTGAGGGATACGAATGGATTTTGGAACCGTAGGAAACGTTCCACAATTCAAAGGAATCGAGTCAAAAGGGAGAGATTCAAACTCGAATGAAAGTGATTATGCAAATACATTTACTCCATATGCTGAGTTTTGCCTAGAGCTACCAAAGCTCTGATACCAACTGTAACAACCAGGTATTTTCAACCATTCGCATCCATCATAAGTACACTCATTCCAGAATTGAATTTCTCAAAATACCACGCTGTAAATAAAAATTTGGCAAATCTCAGAATATGCAGTAAATAAAAATCACAGATCACAGACACAGAGTAATAATAATGCAGCGAAAGTAAAAGAGATAGTAGTTCATGAAGCTACTATATAAATATATCAGACTTACATGAGATACAATAGAAGAAATAAAATACAACAGAAGTTTAAATATGATAACCAAGTACAAGCTGAATAGAATAGCCGAACTAAAAAGATGAAACTTGACAAGTAGATAATCTCCAGCGATTCCAATCTCCAGAAAGTGGAAATCCAAATATGTGAATAACTCAGGCTGACCCGAGCGTAAATAAAAATACAAACACTCGAGTCAGGACATACGTTCTTATACAATGTAAACCAACTCAAGTGAACTGTAGCAAAGGTACAAGTAACTTAGAAGATGCTTGGGACCATCCATCATCTAAGGATCCGTTAAACTATTTACTATGTAGTAATATACGCTATATACAGTAGTGTCTAATCGGTAAAGTATAATCATATAGAAAATAGCGTTAAGGGGATGGTGAACCTTAACGCGGTCGGATCTTTAAAACCAAAATCGTAGTGGGCTTGCTATAAGGAGATGACACGGCACGCGAGGCAATTGGATACACCTTTTGCACTCCCAGACCGGTGGTGACGGCAAGCCAGCAGCTTCCGCCCACCTCGAACAATACCCCCGAATCAAAGTGGCGCCACATATCGAATCACAAAAGTAATAGAATGGTTTCCGATGGAGCATGCTCAATGAAAGGGTGCGACCCTTTGTGTAGCCCGGTATAGCTCCTGTTTTAGTCATTTATGCCAACTCACGGGAGTTGGGTCCACGTAATATACCTCGAGAATGTCGCCACCATCCTACTTCATTCTGGAATCTCCACCGCGTTCAAAGTTGTTAAAGTGGTTTTCGGTATTGGCCGGCTATAAGACAATATCCGATCCCGGTCTCTTTAACAACCAATCATTATTATAACCCGTAGTTATAACTTTAAAAAAAAATATTTTATACTTCAGAATAAAATATCATTTCAACCCAAATCTTTATCAAAATAAAGATTAAATTATTTCCAAACCATTTCAATATATCATCATACCATATCTTTCGATTCAAATATTTATCAAAATAAATATCAAGTCATTTCTAACCATTTCAATATATTAAATTATCATATCCTTTCAAATTTCCTTTCAAATCATTTTAATATATCAAAATATCATAACCTTTCAAAACTTCGTTCAAAAAATCTTATCTTTCAGCACTTCCTTTCAAATTATTTTAATATCAAAAGGTCATATCTTTCAAAACTTCGTTTCAAATCATTTTAATATATCAAAATATCATATCTTTCAGTACCACATTTCAAATCATTTTAATATATCAAAATATCATATCTTTTCGAAACCACATTTCAAATCATTTTAATATATCAAAATATCATATCTTTTCGAAACCACATTTCAAATCATTATTCATTTTATTCAATTTAAAATACCATTTCAATTCATATTTCAAAACAGTTTATATTCCAAAAAAAAATCATTTTTAATCATTAAAATAAAGTTATTATGTTCAATAATTAAATTATTAAATTTCCAAAATTTTCAACTTCCAAAGTTCATTTATTCACTTAAGTTTATCAAAACTATGAAAATTCACTTTTCGTGGCATTTAGAAAACGCTACGGAAATATACATTCAAAACAGTTCAATTTAACAAAAGACAACATTTTAAAATGTTGTAATAGGGTTTACTTAAATTTCAAATAAACTTAGTTAAATTCAAAAATTATAGCACTTACAAAAATTGCTATAATAGCTTTTAATTCAATTTAGCTTTTTAGTTCATTATCCTCAACTACAGCATTTACAAATACTGTAATATCATTTACATTGTAATTAATAGCATTTCAAAAATGCAGTCAATTAACTTCAAATATTCAATATAATTTCTCAACCAATTATATTTTTTTATTTAAAACATTTTTAAGTCATAAAATCATAAATTTTCACATTTATAAACATCATTTAATTTTCCTCAAGTTCATGATTTTATAAAGTTAAATTTCCATTCAAAAATCAAGATTTAATAATAATTCACTTATTAAATTGCAATGTTCAATTTTAAATTCATTGCATTAAATTTCAACTTAACACTTAAGTTCAAATTCTCAAATATAACTTAGTTTTATTTTTATTTGCTTAACTAAAAGTTCACTTTTAAGTCAATTTCATAAATTTCCAATTTAGTTATATTTCAAAATTTCAACTTAAAGTATTCATTCATTTCACATTTCAACTTTATTAAAAATCATTAATATGATATAAAATCACTTTGAATTCATTTAAATTCAAATTATCATAAATTTATTATAATTTCATATTCAATTTAATTTCCAATTATAATTAAATCAAATTTTACAAAATAACTTACGTTCAAAATTTTCTAACTTTTCATTAATTCATTTTACTTACAATTATTCAGAAAATCAATAATATTTTACAAAAATCCTTTTTGATTAGATTTAAATAAAAATGTTTTAATATTTACATTTCTAAAATAATTTTAAAATTTTTAGAAAACATATACTAACTACGGGTCTGTATATAATTTTCTACACTAGGAAAAGTGATACGGATAATATATCATTTCAACCCGTAATTTACAAAGAAAATCCGGGTTTTATCATTTGAAACCCGCAGTCCCAAGTAAATGAAATAAATTGAAAATCATTCAGGCCTATCATTTCAGCCCATAACAATTTTCCCTTATTCTAAAGTCCGTTCGGGTATGTATCATTTCAACCCATAGTGATTTCTAATTTACAGGAAACTTGCAGTGTGATAAACTGATAAAATATACAGAATAGCATGAAATAACAGTAACATATGATATAACAGGTGTTTAACAGGTGTGAACATCATATGATAATAATATAAGCAGTTATAACATGTTAATATAGTTCTACAGATTCGCAGGGTGTCAATTTACTAGTTATATAAGTACACAATGTCTGGTGAGAAATACTCACATTTTTATGCCGGAGATATTAATTTGAATGACACAACGGATCCAGAAGGCACATTGACACAACAATAGGCTCAAGTGGGAAGAGATCCAAGCTTAGAACTTGTGTTACAAACCAAAACAAAAAAAATAAAATTACAATTCAATACAACATTGAATAGGAATAACTTTGAAATAAAAAGAAATACGAATACACGGTCTTTTGTCTTACCTTCTACACTTGCTAGCATGGCTTAGGGAATGTTTTGGCTCAGGTTTGGACATACTTTGGTTCAGGTTTGGGTCCTATAAGGCATGGCTACAAGGTATTGAAGTGGTGGAGGAGTTACTATGCATGAATATGAAGAGGCTTATGCAAATAGTGGGTTTTTGGTTCATTTTGGGCTAGGCTACATGGATCTATGGCTCGGCTATGGCATGTTTCAGATTTGGACAGATGATGAAGGTGATGGTTAGGGGCGTGTCAATGTGGTGGTGGAGCAATAGGAGATGGCCAAGGTCATCTAAGGTGATGGTGATGAAGACTAGGTGGCTAGACATGCTTTTTAAGGAGTTTTAACATAGTTTTTTTTTTGGATTTCGCATCATGGGATGGTCATGGCACTTGCTGGTCAGAGGTGGAAGGGTTTCGGTCATGTATGATGTGGGGAAGGAAGTGGTGGTGGTCGGTGGAGGAGATGGTGGAGGTGTTAGGCCAAACAAAGCAATGAGAGGTCATGGCAAAAATCAAGCAAAACAAAGAAGAAGAAGTAGAAAATGAGAGGAGGAAGAGAGGCCATTGCTTATTTTTCTTTGCTCAGATCTGAAATGGATGTGTATTATTGATGGAATGAGAACTTTCACGTGAATAAGCAAAATAAAAGGAACGGCTACAATAAATTGATGCATTGATTGAAGAAGAAACAGTGAAACGATTTTACGTTTCTTAGCTTTTAAAACCTTCCATACTTCCTTTTATTTTAAATCAAGTAAAACAAAATAAACTTCAGAAAGTACATCTAAAAACGGAAACAAAGTGAAAAAAATAGTAATATATAATTAAACTTAAATAAAATATAAAAAGAATTAAGGAAATTGCTTAAAAATTGACAACAGGGTTCAAAAATTACAATTAAAACATCAATGGCTTTGAAAAAATATCTACTTCATTTTAAAAATATTCTAAAGGAAAATTTTGAAATAAAATAATTTATTTATCATTTCTAATATAAAATAAATAATTAAATCGGAGAAAAATAGAAAAGAACTAAAGAAAATGTTTAAAAATTGAAAACAGGGCATGGAAATTACAAGAAAAATACTAGTAGCTCTAGAAAAATTCCTACCTCACTTCAAAAATATTAAAAGACAAAAACATACATAATATAGCATATCAATACATATTACAATAAAATATGACAAAGAAAAATAAAATTTGTACTATTTAAAATAAAAAAATTGCAGAATAAACAAATTGCACTCGATATTGAAATATACATAACTTTCACAATTTAAATCCGTTTCCAACGAAACAAAATGCAGTATTCTTAAAATTTTATGTACTTTCATAATAAAAGATAAAATTTAAATTTTCAAACTTTTAAAAATTTTAAAATAAAAGTCAAAGTTTGACTATTTTGACCAAAAATTCACTTTTTGGAAAATATTCTTTTTAGTCATGCTTTGGAATGATAATTCGTATCAAAACTAAAGTTTATCATTCAAAATAAATAAAATAAGTTTTTTTAAATCAAAAATTCAATTAAAATAATTAAAATATACAAAAAAAAATACAAAATACAGGGTTGTTACATGGCTAGACCAGAAAATCATCAAATTTCATACAGAAATTTAAATACATACCTTTTTGATGGACAGTTCAAATTTATCTTCAAAAATCAAAAAATGCATTTATCATTTTCTTTTGGATATCTGTATGTCTTACAAAGCAATAATATCCAATTACAGATTTCACAATCATTTTATATATTTCTTTACAATAGTTTCAACATCTATTTCATTCAAGCTCGTACGATGACATATACCATCCGTATGCAATATCAAATTCGATTGCCCGCTCGATCACACAATTTCACTTCCGAACTAGTATCGTCCACCCGACTTCCTACTGCGGACTTAGATTTGGTTTCTTGACCAGAAACCATCATTCTCCTTGCATGGCCACAAACTATGATAGAGAATTTCTAGAATCAATCAAAAATCCATATCCAGAGTTCGCCATCGAAAATCCAGTGAAATATCCTAACTTGGATCGGTATGACTACCTCGAAATTTTATGCTCGAATACGGATCCAATTACTACGCGAATAAATAAATATACATGCATCTTACATAGTTATATCCATTGATTATTAACTATATCAATTCTCTTTTATCCATATTATTTGATTTCTATCTACTAATTCACAATTTTCCCTTTTCACAACTTTCAATTTTAATCTTCATTCAATTATTCACTTAGAATAATTTTCTCAATATCAAATTTACTTAAGAATTTCACCATTCCTTCTTAAGTATAATATAAATGTTTTATATACCTCTTACAACTATTTTCACTTCACCACTTTTGTTTATCTATACTTTTATTCAAATTTTCATTTCTAAATTCATTTGAATTCAGTTTCCCTTCATTTTAAATATTTAATTCTATTTACATTATCTCAACCTTACTTAATTAACCATTTCTCTGATTAGTTCCACTTACTAATTTATTCCTATCAATCATTTTTACTTCCATACTTTTATTATTTTAGTTCACTTAGAACTAGTTCTGTAACTTCATTCTACTCAATTAAATTTTAAATTTTAATATTCAGTCCTCAATTTCTTCAGTTACAACAAAATAAATTTCCAAATCTAAATTCTCTTATTCAAATTTCCATTTTCAATTCCACTTGAATTAAATTTTCCTTCCTTCCACCCATTTATTTCTAAACAAATTTAATACTTCATTTTATACAACAAGACTCAAATCAAACCTCATTCCAAATCATTCTCTTACTTACTTAAATCAATTAGTTTACTCGCTAATTTTATTTTAGTCCTTTGTTTTATTTAGCCAAATCTTGACTAACTTCCATTACACACAATTCAAATTAATTCCCAACATTTAATTTAAATCCTATTTACTTACAAATGCAAATTCGTTTGTCTATCCATAATTTTACTCCCATTCCATTTACCAACCTGCTTTAATTGGCTTATCTTTCTAACTTTATTCTCTTGTAACACTTACCTTTATTTGACCCTTTCAAGTTGAATCTTATTCCACAAATTTCAAATTTCAATAAAAAGTTTATTTCTTAAACTTTTACTTCTTTTAATTCCTTCGAACACATTTACAATTCACTTTTCTTGACACAATTTAAATTGATTCCATTTTCAATTTTAATTCTAGTTCTATTACTCATAAATTTAAATAATTTTGTTCTCCCATAAATTTAATTCCAATAAATTTATTTTTACTTTTATTTACTAGATTCAATAACATTCCATTTCCGTTCAAAATTTTTAAACTTCCCTAAGTTTCCAACTTATTTAAATTCCATAAACATTTTAAATAAGATTCCAGAGTCTTTTAATCAATTATTCAACTTTTCAAAATCATTTTTGAAATCAATTATATCAAAACCAAATTATTCCTTTGCATCACAAAATCAAACTCAATTTTGCAACAAATGCCAATTCAAAATATTCCGGTAGCAAAATTTTCCCTTGGAAAGTCGAAAATAAACATCGATGATGCTGCAGTCATCACCGAAGTTATTTTCCAGCGACTGAAGAGAGTTAAACGCTTTTATCTCTTTAAAACCCCTTCAAATATTTTTAAATTCCAAATCTCTCCAGATTTCAAATCTAATTCAAAAATATTTCTGAATAATATCCTTATTATTCCCCCAAAATCTTTGAAAATCATTTCCAAACACAAAAGGGATTAAATTTCTCAAAATTTCAAATCCCAAATCCTTTCAAAAACATTTTCAAATATTTATCTGCAATTCTATTTCAAATTTTAAATCACATTTACAATTTACATTTACAAATCTTTTTCAGTTACATAAATTATTCCTTAACTTTGGCTATAACATTATTTTCTTACTTTTAATTTTAAACTTAGATGATAATAATTTAATATTATCACTTCCTAACTGCCCAGAAACCATACATAACTATAATAATTTACGGAAAATTATTTCTTTTATATAAAAAATAGTTTGGGTAAAATTATTTCATTTACCCTATTTTAAAACAATACTGCGTTGGTTTATCTTGTTTAAGAGTTTAGAAACCCCTATCGATAACATGGCATCCCATATATCGACCAAAATCCATAAACAATCAACCGATAATCAACACAATATAAAAACGATTTTATATTCACTAACAAATACGCACTCAATATTTATTAGTACTCTCAAACTCATTCTAGAGTACTACGGACTCTATTTTCAATGTGTAATTCACACCAGAGCCAAGATTCTCGCTTAACCTTCAGCTCTGATACCAAGATGTAACGACCCAATTTTTCGACGCCCAAAAATCGACATTAATACATCTACTGATTAAATGCCGAATGATCAAAAATCGAAAAACTAAACAATTTAGGGTCAAAGAAGAACAAGGTAGAAGAAGAAATAAAAAACAACCTCAGAATCTTACCAACGCAGTGGAATAAAATATAATAGATGAAAAAATCTTTACACAAAAGAAATTATATCTGTTTTATACATTCATTTTCAGAATACGGCATCAGAGTTCAATACAATCAACATTCGACTCAGGATGCTGTAAATCACATCCTTCCAAAACTGAACGCACAGCGGAATAATAATTAAGTGCGGAAGTACGTTTCGCTATCCAGCTCATCTCTCGAGCTCCACAGCAGTCCATACAAAATCTGTACTCTATAATACTCGGTCTGACCCGAGCATTATATTTAAATAACACCCGAGTCAGTCTGGAAAACCGGCGTGAGAAAACACACTCAATTGGATTATTAAAGTTTCAAAATCCTTTGAAATCAAAGGTATCTCGTAAGACCACGCCACAAATAAACATGTTTGGTTTTTACCTTACGATAACCAAAACATTTCTTATAAAATCCTCTGATATTATAATAGTGTCTATATACAAACACTTATTCAAATAGCTGAAATTGTTACATTTATTAAATTCCAGCTAATAGGTATACAAACAAAACCGTAAAGACATGTAAGGAAAATGGATTTTCATCAATGCAGGGCTACTGGGGTATCGTCCGTCATATTACATGGTCTAGATCACCGTACCGAGGATCCACCCTAAATCCCCTGCAACACAAGACCGGAGCTATCCCATATTGGATGGCCCGAATAAGTTCACCCTGCGGTTGGGATCAGCAACCGACACACAGCCGATATATAAAAGGACATCTAGACAGGGGTGAACTTACCCTAATTGGCTGCTAGCCACTTAGCCTTATGTGCACTTCGCTTGTTTTAGCCATTCTCGGTTGATGAGGCTAGAGGCTATGCGATACCTATTTAGCACACATTCACTTAGAATGCTCATCGTCGTCCTGACGATATTTTGAAAGCATTCATCCATACAAGTCTGTTACGGGTTCGACTGGAACTAAAGGCACTACTCCTACTACATCCATTTTGGAATCACCTTCAGGATTAGTAGTGATTAGCCCTTGCACTTCACTGCTCCATCTTCGACTCGAAGCTCTTGTCTTCCTCACGAAAATGTTCAAACTGGATCGAAGTCGTTTTTGGGAAATAAATCCCGATCACGGTCTCTTCGAAACAATCAGCGGATAAGCCAATATTGATATTCGATTATTTAACTATCAAATTACATTCACAAACAATCATCAAGCCATAATAATTTCTCCCAAATCATTTATTTTTAAATATCTTCGCAAGATATTTTCCTACATTTCAATCCTTTGAAAATAATTTTCAAATCACTTTTCTCTCTCTTGTGGAAATAAATTTCCACCCATTTATTTTATTCCACCGAAAACCTCCAAGTCCTAAAAACTTAAGATTTTGAAAATACTAAATCGCTTTATTCTAAAACATACCTTAAAACATTTAAATAGAAATTACTTAAACACTTTATTCAAAACTATATACTTTTAAAAATATTAAAATAAAACTGCTTTAAAAAATATAAAAACTAATTTTTTAACATAAAAGTTAAGCCAACTAAATTTAAAAATAAGATTTACGAAATTCTATACAATTTTAACCAAACTATTTAGAATAAAACTATTTTATAAAATACAAATATTAATAATTTTATTTTAAACATATTACCAATTAACCTTTAAATAATTTCTACTAAAATAAATTTGAAATTATTTACTTTAAAATTTAGAACATTTAAAAATAATAAATTTTCTAGAACATTTTTTTTAAAACAAAATTTTAAACCCATTAGCTTATAAATAAAAGTCTCCTATAAAATACACCGGGCTTTCCAAGGAAATACACTTCCCATTTACATACCTTTAAAAATAAACCACTATTTATTTTTAAAAAAAACTACCCATTCCTTTATAAATTCCCATCGTGAATATATACTTCCAAATATCCACTGATATCTTATTTCACTTTATAAACCTAGTTTATAAATTACATAGTCTCATCTTCTTTAAAACATCATTTCAATCACTAAATCAATCTTCAAATTGATTCTTCAAAATTAACTCCATTTAAAATAAAGTTCTTTTCTTATCCAAATTTATTTCACAACTCATTAACTTCAGATTCTACTTCTTAATTATGATTCAAAATGTTATTTAACTGAAAATACCTATTTCATACTTTTCCAAATTCTTTCTTTATCTTTCCCAATAAATTTAAATTTTGAATTTTAAAATAAATCCTTTATTTCCTTAAATAATGTCACTTAAGTTTTAAAATTCATTATTCCCCCTTTAATTCAAAATATTCTTCCCATACTTGGAATTAATTTATTTGAAATTTTAAAAAAATCCACTTTTATTCTTTTCCAATTCATTTACCCCAACCTCTATAATTATTTACCTTATAATTTTCTTTTATAACTCTTTGAAAATCCAATCTAAATATTTTGATAACTCGGCATACCCAAATATTTTCAATCAAACCATAGCAATTAATATTTTTTAATTACCGATATAATTTATCATAGAATATCAAATAAACCATATTTATCACTGGATATTAAAACAAGCTAAATAAATTTTGAGGAATCCAGTTGGATCCCTCCAACCTGTTCCCTGCATCCATAGATGTTAGCACAATATAAAATGCCAATTCCACATTGAGGTGGAATATCGCGGCATATGGGGTTATATCATCTCATCCGCTATTATGCGGCGCATAAGGTCTTATCCGCTATATAATGCGGGAAATTAATCACTCCAGTATATATATATACTATTATATATAATATACCACATCTAATCAATTCATTCAATCAAAGTTTAAATTTAACTACTTAAATTTAATAATAACCCAAACGAGTGAGATTAAGTCACCTTTGACTATGCATTTGCAATCCACTTCAATATTGCCTTGGTTTTCCCGATTTTTGACCTTGAATAAACAATTTATATGATTTATTAATATTTGAAACAAATCGAACAACACAATTATTATTAATAATTTCATTTAATCTAATAATTTAATTTTAAACTAATTCCTTTTTAAAAAATCTTTTAGTAGCTAAAAATAATTAAATAGGTTAATTAAACAAACTAACCGTCAAAACCATTATTTTTAAAATAAATTTAGTAAATTTAATATAAACTCACACCTTAATTATTAAACTAATTTTCCTATAATAAATAAATTTTTATAACTAGAATAATTAATTAAATAAGCTAATGAAAATTTTTAATTTCCAATCCTTTATATATATTTTTAAATAAACCAATAAATTAAAAATATGTATATTTACTCTTTCCTTGAAACTACCTATATACTCAAAATAATCTATAAAGACTTAAAATATAGTTACATATGAACTTTCACATTTAAAATTCCTATTTACATTTCCCAAACCTTACCTATTTATATGTATATATTCATGTTTATCTATATATGTATATATACATTAAATTCCAATAAAATAAAATTCCTTTCAAAACTCTATACATACATTAACTTCAAACAAAACTGCTTTTATTATATTTATTTTCTTCTCTATATATTTCTATATTTATTTGAAACATCATATACCTTACTGCGTAATTTTCTTCTGCATACGCATATAAAAATTAAATAAAAGAAAATACCTATTCTCATAGAACCACTCTCCAACTCTGTCAACGAATCCTAGCTATCATCGAACGACTCCCTAAAATCACGTCGTCTCTGCCATCACTGCCTCGTGCTCACGCGCATAGTAGAGCATGCTAAGGTCGACCCCTGAGTATCGTCGTCTCCTTATTCAAGCACCTCGACCATGCAACTCGCTGCCATCACCTCAAGTGCCTCCACCTACGCGCACACTTACACAACACGAAATCGGAGAGCGAACGACCTTACATCCCACTCGTGCGATGCTGATCCCGACCCACTCTTGATCGCGATTTATTGGGAACCCCTCCTCTACACTTTGGCCCAAGGATTTGAATCGAAATTGATTCGATTCGAATTGAGGAGGGAAGAAAGATTTGATTTCGTTTGGAAAGAAAGAAGTCTTCTTTTTTTCGTAACTGGAAAGAGGAAAAGAATTGGGTAGCCATTATTTTCGAACAGCAATGTTCTTCCATTTTATTATTTTAAACCAGATTTAGATTTTGTTTTTTAAAATAAAACATACTGGGCAGTTAATAAGAAGAAAGAAGACATCTGTACATAAAGTTGACAAATGGCAAGACTCAGGGACATGTGGCAGGGTATGGAAGGATAAAATTCTAGTGAATTAATTGGACCAGTCAAAATATTTAAATTTTAAATTTAAATTGTCTCAAAAATGCAACTCAAAATCACGACATCCTATCGAGGTGTGCCGCGGGCATTTATAATGTTAAACCCCTATTTCGAACAAAATGGAAAAGGTTTTGAGTCCTAATTCGATCGTATAGAGAAGTTAGCTTTTTGAACCCAGTTATTATATTAAATTTTCGATATAAATCTAGCGCGTTTATATATCGTATTATCACACGATAACTCCGAATGCTACAAAAATTGAAATCCGATAATAATACAATATTACGGATCCAATGGAACTAGTTTCATCGAATTTCGAGACTGTGCCTCGGAAGGCTATTTTAAATATCAATTCAAACTATATCTTTTCAAAACTGGACAAATCACTTTCAAATCCAATTCTAAAGGTTCTATTATCTCATTATGATCAAAATGAATTTTATAAGCCTTTGAAATATTTTTAACAAGCTTAAAAACGAAGATTCACTATTTTACCCAATTTCCAATTATTAACTTCAAAATTTAATTACCAATCAAATGTTGGTATTTGAAATTCAAGTAAGAAATTAACCCTTAAATATTTAAAATCAATTAAATATACCAATTTTAAATATCCAAAAATTCCAGGTCGTCACACAGTGATTGCTTAAACGGTATGGATGTTTCCTGGGGGAATTAGGCGTAACCATTGTGTATCCGTGGTCTACAGTTTTTTTGTTATCATGGTGAAATTCGCAAGGCAGTGATTGCTTAAAAGTTACGGATGTTTCCTGGGGGATTTGAGCGTAACTATTATGTATCTGCGATCCATGATTCGATTCGGTTGATTTGTTTGGTGTACTTTCCATGTCGGTTTTGAAGGTTTTTCGAATATTTTTCACTGGGTGTTGAATCAGGTCTACTAAGTACTTGGAGAATTCTAGCTTTGCGCCTGACCAACGCATGGCCGGAGTCTGCAAGAACGAGGATAAACCTGTTAAGACATCGAGTTATAAAAGTATTCTAAAAGGAAAATTTGTTTCGATATAAAGGTATTTTATTACAAAAGTATTTTTGAAAAAAGGAATTCTGTATTAATATTTGAAATTGAAATTCTTATGGTTCTAAATTAATTATTCGTGCCCGATACTATTCTACCTTATCTGCTCAACTTTATTTATTCACCTATATACTGTTTTTTTTAGATCTACTTACTTTTCCTTTTTGAATATATCCTTTTAAAATATTGTTTATTTATATACTACATGATTTAATAGAAATTTATTAGTGTTTTAAATATTTTAGAAGTTATTAATTAAATAAAACATATACAAAGTATATGATTATTGATTTAATAATAATATTTGAAAGGCATCCTGAGATAAAATTTATAAATTTATGAATTATGGATTTAATGTTTTCAATAGCTTCTTTGTAAATATAACTAATGATGTAAATAATTATTTTCAAATAGTTTCATATATTTATAAAGGTGTTATTTAAACATATAAATGGTATTTATAAAGGAACCAAGAAATTTTACAAATGAGTTTTGAAAAGTTTTAAAGTATTAAAGATAATTGAACTGCAAATGAAGTTTTCAAATGAATATTTCATGTAAAATTTATGTAGTTTTAAATTAATTGTTTATCCTTGTCTTTCAATCTATTTTTCTTTTTTTCTATTTACCTACCTTCTTACTTTTTGGGGACGAAAAGTTTTGAGTGCGCGAGAGTGTAACGAGGGGAGAGTGTAACGACCCATAAATTTTAATTGGTTTTAATAACGAAATTAACTGAATTTTTGTAAAATTCTAATAATAATATTTATGGATAATTTTTTTTAATATTTAGAATATGTCTATTTTAACATAGTAACCGGTAAATTTTCATCTGGTAATATTGAAAGTAAATTTTCTTATGTAATTTTATTTCAATTCAAATCAGTTAATATTTGATAATAATAAAATGTTTTCCAAACCTAAATATTTTTCTATAGAAAATTTGTAAACCATCTTCTAAGTTATGCTATATATTTAGTTTTACTAAATTTTGACTGTTATTGCTTCATTCTTCTTATTTCTGGCAAATTAGCAACATTTTCAGTACCGATTATCGATTTTGATAGGATGGTCGTGCCACTAATATCTGTATACCGTTTTGATCGTCTCATCGTGCAGATCACTGTAGTATATTCAATTCTATGTTTTGAAGTCCGGTACGTAGAGGAATCTGTGAAATCGTGATTCATATCGGTACCGTTTGAGTTTTCTGAATTCTTATGTCTATTCAAATTTCCTCATTACTAATCCAACGGTCTTTAGAATTTATGCCTCCTTGAATTAAGTTAGGACCTTTCTCTATTCCTAATGGTTAATAATTGGTGGTTCATTCAAATTCCTTCCGGACCCTTCATTGTCTCTACGGTTCACTTGGAAAACATATACACTCCCTTCACTGCTGCTTTCTTCCTTTTCTTATTTAATCTAGCCCGCTACTTCCAAATTTTTCGGCCACTATTATTTTTCCTCTTGTTCAACTGCCACCACCAATTCCACCGTGAACTCCTTCGACCGATCGCCTCCGCCATTAGCTTCGCCTGTTCCTCCCCTCCTCTCTCTCACGTGTGCAACCTAGTTCGACATCACCACCATTTTCCTCTATGCGAGCATGTTAGGTGCTCATCTATTGCCGACCATCCCTTCCGAGCATACTCGACAGCCTCTCCTTCATGCAACCTCTACTTCGAGCTACCATCAACCACACCGGTTTCTTCCAGTATGTATATATATCTTAGTTATACATTCTGCCTAGTTTTATCTTTCTGTTTATGATGTTGTTAGTTATGTATGTGTTTATATATATGTATATATATATATATTCACAGTAAATATATATGTGAGTTTTTCTTCTTCTTTCTGATAGCTAATATATGTATATTATATATATGCTAATAGTTTGTGTATATATATATATATTACATTAGTTGTTTATAAGATGTATTTGTCAGTAAATGTTTTAAAAATATATATGTAAGTGGGTTGTGTTAAAAGGAAAGTTTATATGTTTCAAAGTTCCTCACATGTTTGATTTTAAGGTGTACGTATAAAATATATATAGTTTCTTTCCTTTCAATAGTTATAGTTGGATGATATGTTGGGTATGCTGGTTATATTTTGTTTATAGATCATTGCAATTTTGTTGCGTATGTTGAAAATTTTCATTTGTGGAGTCTGCATATATATTAGTTTATAGCAGTATTTTATTTTATATTTTGTTATATCTATATGTATGCAAGTTAAATATATTTATGTGTTTATGCTGCTCGTATATATGTTTATACAATGGAAGGCTTATCCTTCTTTTTGCTAAAAAAAATGCAAATGCTTATTTTCCTATGCAACATTATATATAAACGAGTTATAAGATTTCAGCACATAGATAAAGATGTACATAAATCTATTTTAGCTTATATATGATTTGTTATATATATATATATAGTTATAAAGTTGTTTATATATATGTATTAGCCTATAAACATAGTACGTATGTATGGTTCTAAAAATATATGTCATAATAATGATAACATCAACGAGGCTTGTTATATATAAATGTGTGTGTGTGTGTGTGAGTATGTATGTATGTATGTATATGTATGTATGTATGGATGTTTTCAAATTGTTGTATTTGAGCTGTCTTTGTTATATATATTTGTGTAAATAACAATGATTTTGAAATATATATATCATTTTAATATTTATCTTAATTTAAAATATTGATTTGATAAAATAATCATAATAATAATAGTATATACATATATCGTGTTCTGGTTATATCAAGATAGTGCTGATTTGTTCTCATCAATTCCTTGTTATCAGCTTTGATCATCGAATTCGTGTCAATCTTGCTTTGCTTTGGAATTCGCGCTTGGAGTCGTAACTCATCTCACTTCCTTATCAAACCTATCTAGCCTCGAAAGGTGAGCAATCATTCACAACTAATGTTCTTTTATTTATTAAATTTGATTTCAATTGAAATGACAATTGAAATATGATGATGTAGTTATTTAAGTTGTTATATATGCTATTTTCTATAACTGTTCACCTGTGGGATATGACACCATATCCTATTGTTAATATTATACGTATTCACTGATGATATATGGCTGTTATATTATTATCATATTTGTTTTCACTCTGCAAGTTTCATGTTAGCATAGAATTCACTATGGGTTGAAATGATATATACCTGTGTGTGTGTGTGTGTGTGTATATATATATATATTTAATTTGCGGATTGAAATGATAAATATCTGTATCACTTGACCATATGATAGAAAATTATAAACAGACACCATGGTCTATATAGAAATATTTTGAAATGATTTCAATGGTTTTGAAAGGAAAAATATATATTGTTTTATTTAATGTTGAAAATATTTTATATATAAACAAGTTTTAATATAAAATAGACTTAATCATAAACTTTAATTTAATAAAGTATGATTTAATTAATATATAATTTATTTAAATATTATGAAGTTTTTATTTTGAAAATGGATTTTTAAATGATTTTATAAGTTAAGGTTGGGAAGATAGATTTGAAAATAATTGAAATTGTAATTAATTGAGAATTTTATTTATTTAAATCGATTTCAAATTTATTGAATTTGAGATTTTAAAGGATATGATTTTATAACTTGATTTTGTTTAAAGTGATTTAATGTATATTTCACGTTTAAATAAATTGAATGAAATATTTGGTAAAATTTAATTTAAGGTTATTTAAATAATATTGAATTCATTAAGTGAATGTTTCAAGACTAAATAATAATAAAGTTAAATCAAGATCTATATGAAACTGCTAAATTTAATTTTGAAAATGTTGAATATTTAAAGCTTTGAAATATATTGGAATTTAAATGGTTTATTTTGTGGTTCAAATCTGTAATTGAAATCGATAAAATTCGAAATTGTTTATCTAGAAACTGAATTGAATAGAAATTGATGAATTGAGATTGAATTAAATTATACTTTGGAATTCGAGTTGATTTGAATTGGTTTGTGAAATTTGAGGAAACTATTTTATTATATAAAGTATTTTTAAATTATATTTTACTTTGTAAATTATTTTGACATAAACTATTTTAATATAAACCATTTTTAATACAGAATATTTTTGTATAAAATATTTTATAAAACTATTTGAAATTATACTATTATTAATATCTAAAATATTTAAGTGGTAGAAGTTATGATTTTCCAAAGATTTATGATTTCAAAGTGCTTTTGTTTCGAAAGTGTTGTAACCTTGAAAGTGCTATAATTTGGTAATAGATATATTTGAAATGGGAATGATATTTTGATTTTGAAGTATAAATTATTTTGAAATGGCCATGGTGTTATAATGATGTTTGATCGTTATTATGTATATTACCACATGTTAGATTGTTCCACGTATTCTTTGTAACGACCCATAAATTTTAACAGTTTATTTATTTAATTAATTGAATTTTCATGAAATTTTAAAAATAAAATTTTGAAATAAAAATTTGATATTTGAAATGCGTCTAGTTAAACATAGAAACTGGTAAATTTTCGTCCGAAAATATGAAGTTTATTTTCGTGCGTAAATTTATTCCAATTTAATCAGTTAAAAATCGATGAAAATAAAATGTTTTCGAAACCTGAAAATTTTTATATAGAGAAATTCTAAATCATCTTCTGAGCAAGACGCCATTTTTCATTTTTTCAAATTCGGACTTCTTTAACTCCGTCAATCTTATTTTCCTACGTTTTTTCTACATTTTCCGCTAGTAGAAAATTCGAATTCTTATAATTCAATCAAACCACTAATATCTGTATACCATTTTAATTGCCTCGTCGCACTAATCAAAACGGTATATTTATTCATGTAAATTGGAGTCCGACGGAAATCGTCGTGTCAACTTAATCGTTCCAGACGGACCGATTAAACAATTTCAGCCCAAATCGTTTAACCCATATCCATTTGAATTTGAATTCTTTTAATCTCAGCTGATAATAAATAGGTTAGTTGGCAGCTGGGGGTTAACATTGGAAAGAGTTGTGGCATTTTGGTTTTCAAAAAACTGAAATTTATTGGTACGAAGATTTTAAAACTTAAAAGAACACAATTCATTTTCACTGTTCCACCTCACATCCATTCAAAAGCTTCAGGCGCCCTTATCCTCCTTTCTTCTTCTCACTTCCTTCTTACTGTAAATGTAAAATTAAAAAATTAAAATAATAAAAAAATGAGAAAAGGAAAAAAGACGAGAGCAAATCTTCCTCTTCGTCAAACACAACACGTTCCATCTTTATGCACGTGCATGAGCCGAGCCCTTGCCTCTCGCCATCTCCTCCTTCGGCCACGAGTATCTAGCGGCAGCACGCAATGCTAGCCACCGACTATGGCCGAACTCATCCACCATGCGCAAACACCCACCACAATTGCCTTCCCTCCTCCTGCAAGTGCCGATCTCCCCACCTTCCACTGACCGAATCATCTACCCAGGGGTCACTGCGGCCAGGGCCGAGAGTTTAAGTGCTCGAGCATCCACCTCTAACTCGTCTAGTGACCAAACCACCAGCCTCATGCTCACCACACGTTTGCTCCATCTTCAACCATGTGAAGCCGACTCTCCAAAAGCCAATCTCCCCTTCCTCTACCAACCTGAGAACCCACAGCCTTTGCCTCTCCCCTCAACAACAACTCCCCTCTTCCCACTTCTCTCCTTTGCCCTTCTTTCCCTCTCTCCGAGTACCCCTCCAGCCGAACCCTGTCGATGTGCAACAGCCTACATGCCGAACCCAATCTTCCTCTAGCCTCTGACATGCTCGGATTTGCTTCCCTCTCCTTACCAAATCCATCATAGCAGTTGTACGTGTCTCTTTCTCCTACTATATATATTGATTTTAACATATAAAAATGTTGCTCCTTTAAATATACTTACATATATTCTTTATATGCTACTGTTAGATTTCAAAAAAAAATTGTATACATACGTGTAATGTTTTGGTCTTGGATGTAAAGTTATATATATATTATAATATAGTTTGGTATGTTAGTTTAAATAGATGGATGCTGTGTGTTATAACATATATTATATTATAGAAGTAAAGACTTATGCTCAGTTTGTATATATAGAATATATTATATATATTTTACATGAGTAATAGCTTATATACATCATTAAACATATATGTTTTGTTATTGAATCCGAGTTTACCTGTTGCTTATATATTAGTTTACATATATTGTTTAATTTTTTTATAATATAATATGTTAGTAGGCGCATTTTAGTATTGCAGCTCTTATATCAGTGCCTGTACCTATTTTATTACATATAGGAGTTATAAGCTTAAGATATATGTATGTTATTACAGTATAATATTTTATGTTAGTGGAAGGGTTGGTGTTAGTTTATTTATATATATATACTCTGTACAGTTAACATACCGTGTTTATAAAAGCGTGATTATATATATATATATATATATATATAATATTGTTTACAATGTATATATAGGTACAATATTCTAGATTTTTTAAATAGTATATATGTTTAAAGTATAATATATATGTTATATATTGTATGGAGGAACAGTATTACCTGATATATATTTAAGCTGTTGGTAAACTGGTCTACTTGTTTTAAAGGCTATATTGTACAACTGTTGCTGAGTACAGTAAAATATTAGTATATATTGATGATTTTAAAGTATTATACATATGTAAGCTTTATATACAGATTTATATTCTATCAACAGTAGAAAAGTTAGTTTATAAACTGTGTTTTGCTTGGGTTTATAATTGTGTAAAGTTTGTATGAATTTTATTTTTAACATTGATTTTAAAGATAAGCATATATATATACATACGAATTTATATGTAAGTATTTGTGAACTTAGTTTTTCCAATTTATATATATAGATATTTTTTATTTTATAGGCGTAAGCTAAATATTTATTTAGATATATATGTATATATCTTATTTAAATATGTGTTTTGAAAAAAATTGGTTTTAGAGAAAAATTTTAGCGTATATTTGTTTCGGTTATACCAAGATAGTTCTGATTCGTTTTTCCAATTCTTATCTATCAGCTTGTCCGTCTAATTTGTGCCAATCCAGTTTTGATTTGGAATTCGTGCTTCGACCCGTAACTCATCTCATTCTCGTTCATCTCTAACCTCGAAAGGTGAGCAATCACTCACGATTAATGTTCTTTTATTTATTAAATTCGATTTCAAGTGAAACGACAAATTGAAATACCTGTTGTTGGTTATTTACACTGTTATTTATGTTATTACCTGTATGAGTTCACCTGTGACATCTGACACCATTATCTTTTAATTATTTATGCGATGATAATAAAGTTTGGCTGATAATTGATTGATTGTTGATGTTTATATTGGACGATAAATTGTTTATGTTAAAGTGATAAATAGTGTGCAATTGAATTTGATATAAGATAGTTAACAATTTAAAATGGATTTATATGTTGAATTTGATTAGTTTAATTTATAAAATATGACCCCTTTAAATTGTTAAATTAATTGACACGTAGAAATAGTGTTAACTGTACCTTGAACCATTGAATGTATGTTGTATAAATTGTTGTAGTATAAAATTGAATAATGAATGACAAGCGAAGAACCGTATAAATAACTAGTGAAATAATCTTTAGTCTACATGAAATGATAGCTTACATTCTAGAAATAATTATACTAAGTTTCACAAACAACAATGTGAATTAATACGATTATTTCGGGATTATTTAAATAAATTGTTGAATTATTATGTATGGATGCTATTGCCTGTTTATTTACTTCGACACCATCCCAGTTATCACACTGCAAGTTCGCTTTTGCTATGTTTTGATTTTAGAGTTGAAATGGAAACGGGTTGAAATGATAAATACCCAAATAACTTGACTTAGGATAGAAAATTAAATTAAACCCGATTGGTCAATAATTTGATTTAAATAAAATAAATATTTTATTTGAATAATAAAAAGGTTTTGAAATAAAATTGGAATTTAAATTTAAATGAAAGGTAAATGTGAATATTTAAAATTTGAAACAAATATTAACGTAGTAATTGGCGAAAGAACATTGTATAAAATTTAATTGATCAATAATTAAGTTTTGAAATTATTAATAATCAGGTTTGAATTTATTAATAATTAAGTTTTAAAATTATTAATAATTAAGTTTGGAATTAGTAATAATTAAGATTTGAGATTATTTGATAATTTAATGAGATTGAATTATTTAATAATTGAATTGAATTTTTTATTAAGTAAAATTGAATTTATTGAATAAGTGAAATTAAATTCCTTTATTAACCGAGTTTGAATTGTAACAAAGTAATTAAATAATAAATGAAATTGAATTATTTAACAAGAAATAAAATGTGTTTTATCGAAACAAATGAAAGACTTGTAATTTAAAGAATTGGATTTGACAGATTTAATTTAAATTAAATTTGTAAGCTTGATATAATAAGTTGAACTTAAGAAGATAATTTAATGAATTAGAAATTTAATTGAAATTGTTTAAATGGTAAATTAGTTTAATGAATATCGAATGAAATCGATAAATGAGTTTAGATCGATTGAACGTTAAATTAAGTTTATTTAAATGATTAAGGAATGAACTTATATACAAATTTAAATGTGTATTTGAATTGTTTAAATTTAACCTTTGAAATTGAGTTATATAATTTTGAAATGAAAGTTGGAAGTTTTGAAACGTAAATTGCGTAAATTGATATAGAACGACAAATGAAATGTTGATTTACAAATTCTGATTGAAATTGAAATTGAAATTGATCTGGTTTTGAAATATATTAAACGGCCAATCGGTGAAATAATTACGAAAGTTATTAAAGAAACCGGAATCGGTTATGGACATACTCTCTGTCTAAACCGAAAATCACTTTAATAACTATACGCGGAGTGTGATCCAAAATGAACTGGTTGGAATGATGTACGTGATGAATAAAGGAAGAGAACGATAATGGATAGCCTTGACACTTGTGTCAAATTGGAAATGACTAAAACAGGAGCTGTGCCGGGCCAAATGGAATTAGCCACCTCGAGCGAACACACTTCTTCGTAAACTACTCATTACTTGTTATTGATTGGTGCACCCTCGGAATTTTGGGAGTGTTGTTTCGCGGTGTTGCGATCATTGCGGCGATGCATTTTCACTGGTCTAGATAAGGCAAACGGTAGTTTCACTGCCTTGCGTATTGCCTCATGTGCCTTGTCGTACTTGTATCTCTGTATACGCGACCACTACGAATTTGTTTTGTGTTATACCTATGGAGTACTCCCTTGTATCCCACTAGTTTACAGTGGAGTTTACAGTGTTGTATAGTCTATGACACTTATATAAAAATGTGTTAAGGGGGGTAATGGTTGATACTTTATATTATTGATAGGCATTATCTATCTAGCGTATATTACTACATAGTAGATAGTTTATCGGATCCTTAAAGGATGGTTATTCCAACGTCCTTTGAGTTATTGTATTTCAATTGTTATTTCACTTGAGTTGGATTTATTGATATAAGAATGTTAATCCTGACTCGAGTGTTTTGTGTTTTGCTTTACGCTCGGGTCAGACTGAGTGGTTCAGCCTTTGAGACACACCTTTGGAGTTGGAGCTTCGCTTGGAGATCCAGCCATCTATCCAGCTTACAGATATATAGTTGATTCTAGTGATATATTCTGATTCTTGTATTTGACTATTGTATTCGAGACTTCTGTTGTAACATATTTAACTCTGCTATATATATAGTAGCTTCATGAACTACTATCTTTTGCTTCCGCTGCATATTATTACTCTGTGTCTGTGATTATGTGATTATTTATTTACTGTATATGTTCAGTTTTGCCAAATTTAAATTAACAATTCGGTATTTTTGAATTATTCAAGTCCGACATATGTGGATGCGAATAGTCCAAAATAGCAGGTCGTTACATCCTTAGAAGATGGGTATCCAAACATCCTTTGAGTTACTTGTATTTCAGTTGATATTTCACTTGAGTTGGATTTATTGATATAAGAATGTTAATCCTGGCTCAAGTGTTTTGTGTTTTGCTTTACGTTCGGGTCAGACTGAGTGACACAGCATTTGAGACTCATCTTTGGAGTTTGGAGCTTCACTTGGAGATCTAACTATCGATTCAACTTTCAGCTTTTCCAGTTGATTTGCTCAAAGAGGTCATCTGTTTGTATTGGAGACTTCATTGTGTTTTAGATATTTTGCTGTATTTTATTTCTAACTCTGATGTTTTTATAGTAGCTTCATGAACTACTATTTATCCATTCCGCTGCATTATTTTTATATTACTCCGTCTCTGTTATTCTATGATTGATTTTTTTACTGTATATGATGAGTTTTGCTAAATTTAAATTAACAATCTGATGTTTTGAACAATTCAAGTCTGGCATGTGTGGATGCAAATGATTGAAAATATCGGGTCGTTACAGCACTACAAATGCTGCAGTCATCTGTACTATTAGCTTCCGATGACTAAATACGCCTATGTTAATGGTATCTATAATATCAGAAGCACTTGAATTTGAAACAAATCACAGATTTCAAAACAACATTTTTCCATTACATTTTAAAATAGATGTTCTATATTCATATTACATAATCCCAAATACATTTCCTAAGCAATGATAAAATATATTTATTACAAAATACACAAAGAGCAACATATGAAGATCCCCCGGTGGATGATCAAAGTCATATGGTCATAATTGACATAATACATATACAACGGAAATAACAATAAAAAAAAAGAACTGCAACTCCTAAGATAGCTATCTGTTAGTCTTCTTCTTGCCTACGGTAGCCTTATTCGTCATCCTACTAAAAACCTGAAAAATCTTACTCCCTCATCCTACTCAAATCAATTTTGAACACCTAAGAGTTTAAGGGGAAAACATAATCTTTGAGTTAAACATAAAGCCTAATGTGAATAATATTATACATCCCGGTTATCAATGTTAAATGAGACCACGCTGCTAAGTGGGACAGGTTTCCCCTTACTAACATCCTTTTAAAACATTTCTTTTGCAAACCTTTTCCAACAACCAAAACTGGTCAAATACTATAAAGCATCATTATGTAAACATACATAAATATCCGGTAATAAATGAACTATTTATTCAAACATTTAGTTTTTTTTGGTTAACTATTAACCTTTGGCGGACTTGGGCCTACCAGATGTATAAACAAAATTAATCTAACATCTGCTAGACGCTCCTCTTCTGGACGAGTTGTCCTTCACTATCTGTTAAGTTCTTCTCTTTTGAATGGTCTGTCCCTAATTAGTCTCATCTCCTAGGTCATCTGATACTAATGGTTTTTCGGGCTCACTAATACCCTATCTGTACACACACACACACACACACATACATACATACATACATACATACATACATACGTATATATATATTCATTTCTATGTGTTATCATAATTTTAGTCTTACCTATGACAAAGCCCTACATAAAGGAATTTTAGACAATAACTAGCTAGGGACAATAGCTAATGTATAGGGCATGACCTTATACCAGTCTCATCTAGTATTCTAATGTCCGAGTCATTTCACTTAAAATTTCTTCCCATAATTTTCCTTGAGAACCTTTTCAAAATGATTTAAAACATTTAAATCAAACTCGCATAAGGAAAATCGATAAACTCTATGCTTTACTCCAAATCACCCTACATGTTATACACACACACATACACACACACACACACACTTTACTCAAACCTTAGTTAATGAAAACATTTAAACACTTGAAAGTATCTCTTTCGATTCCATTGAAATTACCCTTTTTTAAACCTTAGAAAGCATCTCTTTCGAAACCATGTAAAACCCTATATTTATCTAGGCTGAAAGGCCAAAGCTTCCCTTTTGAAACCTTTGAAATCATTCCTTTCAAAACCCTTAGAATCTTAGACATCATATCATAAAATACTTCAACACATTGCCTTTAGAAAACCTTGGAAAAAGCATCCATTTCAACCCTTTCTAAACCATCAGAAAATAATATCTTTCAATCGACTCCTCCGAAACCCTTTCAGGAACCATCCCTTCAAAACCATTTTAGTAACCTTTCGTAAGCATTAACCTTCACAAACTTAAAGCTTTCGAAAGTACTTGGGCTCAATTTAAAACATGTGGAAAAACACATTTCGAAACCATTAAAATCAACTCTTTCAAAACCTTTAGGTTATACTTCAATCAGAACAAAAAGGGTCGGTTAAAATATTTTTTTCGAAACCTTCCTTTCGAGATCTATTCCTAAGTAAATAAGTGATGGCGTCAAAACCATCCATTGGAAAGCATGGGAAAAGTGGCTAATTTTAAAAGTTAAGTATACCTTTTGAAACTATTGACTTCGAATGGTAGAAAGACGGCAGCTAGGGGTATTGAACTCTTTGAAAACATTAGTTAAAACAAAAGAGTGCAACCAAGTCGAAACCTTTTCTTTAAAATGTTTGACCCATTCGAAAGCAACTAAGTCAAAACCTTACCCTTCGAAAGAAAAGGAGGCGCTCCCTTGATTTAAAACAAGCATACTCCAACCTATTCGAAACCTAGTGTTTCGACCAAGTACCCTTTCGCCTTTGTCCAATACGTTATGTACCAAGTAGCTCGATACTATGTGCAATGGTTTCGAAACCTATAGTGGCAAAAGGTCTAGGTCGGAACCCCCGGTGTCGAAAGTGACGGAAAATTATAAAAACGTATTATTTCTGTTTTTAACTTAAAAGAGAAACTTTTCAACTAACCTGCTAATGTTTGTCAAATTCTTATTGGTTGCTAAATATCTTTCTCAAAAATTGCTACCAATATTTTCAGAAATAAATAATGATTTTATTTTATAAAATACCCCTTCTCCTTAATTAAATATATAAAAAATTTAAGTTCCATACCTTAAATAACTTTATATATTCATAAAAACACTTAGGAAAATTCTATAAAAATTCCAGAAAACCATTTTCAATATGTTTTCCAACAAATATAATTTTCACATTCAAATAGTTTTTTATTTTGCTGCAAATTATTCATAACCTAATAAATCAATTTCTTTACTAGAAATTTAATATAAAATCTAACATAATTTAGAAAATTATGAAAATTGAAATCCATTTCTAAATTATCATTTTTGATCTATATTTAAATTTTTATGGCATTAAAATGTAATTTAATAGGGTTTTCATATCAAACATATCATAAAAGCTATTATGAACTTGCACAAATCGTCAACAAGCATATATAAACTCTTAATCATTCAAAACATGGCATTTCATGCAAAATTATTCTAGGTTAACCTTAAAGCCGAAAACCATAAGAAAAATGTGATGTAGTAATCATTCACCTTAGCTTTGTGATTATAGATGTGAGATTTGATCTTGATTATTTTTATTTACTTCATCCGCTTGAAATCCTAGAAATATCTCCTCTTGAGATCGAAAATAGTGGCCGACCTTAGAAATACTTTTCTTGAGAAAATATGGAATGAACATGTGTTTAGTTTCCTAAGGGTTTAGGGTATATGCTCTACATATTTTCCATTTTGTCCTCCCTTGTTTCCTAATGCATTTATTCATGTTATCTCATTTTGATTTACATATTAACATGGCACGGCTACGCTTAGTTATGATCAAATCTCAATTCATTAATCATTAAATTGTTTTAATCAATTTAACTAATTAAATACCCGAAATAATGTTACTAAAAATATGGGGTGTTACAACTAAGCACCCCTTTAGTAAAAGAAATAAAAGGGTTGATGAACTCTTAAGGTTAGTACGTAGGGATTTATGTGGCCCAATACCTATAATCACCAAGGATTATAGTTCGTATTACCTTCAATGATGATTTTTTTGAAACTAGGATATGTGTATCTAATGAAGAACAAATCTGATGTTTGTTAGAAATTCGCTCAGTATAAGAACGTAGTAGGTAATAAAATGAAATGTAATATTAAGGATTCTTCGATTTGATCGAGGAGGTGAGTAAATTGGACAAATACTCCAACACTAATTAAAAGATAATGGGATTATCTCTTAGGTTACTCCACCCTATAATCCAAAATATAATGGTGTGTCGGAGTGAAGGAACCGAATCCTATTAGACATGGTTCATTTCGTAATGGGTAAGACTAAGTTACATTTGTCTTATTTGGGATATGCGTTGGAAATCGCTGCGCATATGTTGAACCTGTTACCCACTAAATCTATGCCTAAAACACTATATGAGATGTGCGCTAGTAAGAAACCTTAACTCAAGTATTTGAAGGTGTCGGGTTGTCCGTTCTACATTAAGAACATTGGTCTGAAAAAAAGAGAGGCTGGATCGGTACCGTGTAAATTGATAGGATATCCCAAAAACTAAATGGAATATACATTCTACAAAACCAAGGAACGAAAGGTTATTATTTCTTGGCATGCTATCATTTTAGAAAAGAGCTTCAATTAAAGGAAATTAATAGCAAAGGGTAGACTTGGATGAGATCCAACAAGTTAACACTAAGGTCGTAAAGCAGTGGGAGAACCAAGTTCGCCCAAATATAAAAACACACAACCTATTTGAAGGTCTGGCAGGGAATTTCATGTACCAGAGAGATACTACGGTTTTATCACAGATAGTGAGAAGAAAGATTTTGTTTTAGATGACAACACTGCTTTATCTTTCAAACAAGAATTGGAGAGTAAAGACTCTATAATCTAGTTTGGAGCAACAAAATTAGAGATGAATTCATGTATGAAAATGAAATATGGACTTTATTGGATGTACATGAAGGGATAAAACCCATTAGCTACAAATGGACTTTCAAGAATAAGCCAAATGTAGATGGACAAGTAGAGACTTATAAGTTTAGGCTAGTAGCGAAAGGATTTCATCAAATTCAAGGTATGACGAACCTTTTCACCCTTGGCCATGACTATGTGCATTTGGATTATGTTAGCCATTGATGCATTCTATGACTACTAAATATGACAAATGGATGCAAAGATGCCGTTTCTAAATGGTGATTTAGAAAAAAACATCTATATTTCATAGCCCGAGGGTTTTGTGGTGTGTGGGAGTAAGGGCAAGGCTTGCAAGTGGTTAAAGCCATTTATAGACTTAAACAAACTTTACGAAGTTGGAACAAGTGTTTTAATAAGGTAATCAAACAACATGGCTTTTATCTAAACATGAAGGAAGTGTGCATATATAGAAAGGAACATGGAAATGCTATCGTATTCGTAGTGCTATATGTCGACGATCTTCTGTTGATTGGCGATGACATTTGGTTAATTGAAACAATGAAAGCTTGGATTTCTAAGAATTTTTCCATGAATATTTTGGAAGAGGAAGCCGATATACTAGGTATAATGATCTATAGAGATAGATCCAAGAGGTTGCTTGGATTGTTCCAATCCTTATACATAGATACTATATTGAAGAGGTTCAGTATAGAGAATTCTAAGCGTGGAAATGTTCCAACACATTTTGGAATTGTAACAACTTGGACATTAGTGGGCTTGAATTTTGACTAAATCGAAATTCAAGTCCCACTATGGTACAAATATTTGGTTTTGGTAAATTGTAGCAAACATATGTATATAAGAGAATGAACTCATAGTAGAATAGTATATTATAATAGAAAACATAAAGGCTACTGCCTTGGAATAAAAACATAAAGGCTACTGCCTTGGAATCAATATTATTCCTTTAGTATTTAACAGTGCCAGGCATTAATGAGAAGACTTCATCATTTACCATTACTGTCTTGCGCTAGTAGCCTATCCCTTTAAATCAGTCATATTGTTTATAATGATTAGGGGGTCATAACAACGTTCTTGTGATTGGAAAATTAAAATTTGTCATTAACACTAATATGTTTCGACTGATTTCTATTTGGGTGTTATATCTACTATTCATTACTTATCCGTTTAATTCCAATTGCACATACAATATATCCAACTTTCTCCAAGTTATAACAATATATGTGTGTATATACATATATAAGCATCCTAAATGAAAACTACAACCACTTAATACTTCTTAAATAGGAAGGAGGCAGACCCAACGGTTATTTAACATATTAACCCCAAAGTGGGCCCTCCGTAACATAATCCTTAGTCAATTGGTACTAGCTATAGAGACCGATGACTCCTAGATGCGGCTTTATAATTTAATTGTCATATTACTAAAGCACCTCAAAGAATTATTTAAGGATTAACTAGCCCACCTCCAGTAAACAAATAACTATTTAAATAATGTGGCCTTTACGTATCCTATATGGATTCTGCACTAGTAGGAAGCAAAATACGTCGAGGCATAGACCAAGCTTTTCTAACAACCGCTTGGGGCCATTGGTGGTCGGAGATGAAAGAACCATATCTATGGTGTTTTGATGATAACAACCAAACGACAATGCTATTAATGATCTTCACAAAGTACATTAAAGATTTAGTGAGCATTCATTGAAGAGACGAGAATAAAAGCACATATCAATGGATACCTTACTTTGGAGTAATCTTGTGGGAGTACATAAGATTTAGAAAACTCATAGTGGTCTTAATAATTCTACAGGAACACAATATTCACTCAATGAAAGACCAAAGAACTCAATGTGAAGGAGTAAACAAAATTACAAAGAGTTAGTCCATTGAATGGACATCCCTGTTAACTAAGGGCAGTTAACTATGAAAGAGGCTATGCGGTAGGATCGAGTAATATGGAATAACGGAATTGTCTAGGTAGATAATGTAAGTAAAAGCAAGGTAGACAGCAGGATTTTATACTGGTTCGGATCTCTATTCCTACGTCCAGTCTCTAAGCTTCACTTAGGAATTCCACTAACTAACACCCTCACTTAACCCGGAGGAATAGGTTTACAACTTAACCGAACAACCGAACGGGATTTCTTGCCTCAACTACTAAAAAGGACTTCAACTCAACTACTAAAAAACAATATTCGACTTGTTGTGTTCTTATCAACACTAATGAGTCTAATATAGTACAGTATTCCTATAATCTTATCCTCGAGAGTATGCAATGTATTTGTGAAGATTTAGGAAATGTGAATTGCTAAGAATCAAAAGAATGTTAAAAACAAAGCAGTGATTCAAGCAATAGATTTGTGATTTCTTTGAGAATTTCTAGATAATATGTTCAAGAAAATAGTAAGATTAAAGCAAGAGAATTCGGTGAATTGAAGATGTTAGAATTATGTATTTACACTTGTAGAAGAGGTGCATCTGTTGACTAAGGGTGCAGACAAGAGATGCTTCCATTTACATTGGTGAATGGTTGCAACTCTTGGGAGGAAGAAGGTGTCCATTCAGAGAAAATTCGTAGGTTCAAATTCAGTCGACTAAACAGAGTATTCAGTCAACTGAAAATATGAAGGAAAACTTTCAGGAACAAATTCAGTCGACTGAGCAGGGTGTTTCAGTCGAATGAAACTATACATGTTGTATATGTGTAACAGGTTCAGTCGACTGGTTATCCTTGTTCAATCGACTAAACTACTAAACTGTGCACAGTGAATGTATATTAAAAAAATGAAATTTATAAAATGTGTTCTAGTGTGTTCTAGTGTTTGTCCAAGCCTCTTGAGGATAGATTTTAACAATAAATCTAAATTAAGACCTATACAAAAATCATACTTATGTTTATTCTTGGTCTTCATTGTTCTTTCTTTAGCTTTGCACATATCTCTTCCTTTTTGTTGGAGCGCATTGTCATTGATCAAAATCTTAGCGTATCAACATTCTCCCCTTTTTTGTTTGATGACAATACTCATGTGTGTAGAGATTATTTCCTCCTCCTGAATATATGCACTATCTTTTCTACAAAACAAGGTTAGTAACATAGATTTCTCCCCCTTTGTCATCGACAAAAAGGAAGTAATAATCACTGAAGCATATTGTCAAAACAATCACTGATATGCATGTCTATCGTTTTAAGAATGTAGCATAGAATATAGCATAAAAATGTAGCATGAGAATTAAATTATAGAATGTTGCATGAATGAATAAAACATAAAATGTAGCATGAATGAAACATAAAAGGCTATTTATGCAAGCCTTGTGATTAGTGTTTTTGAAATAATAAAAATCTACAAAAGAGTTTATTCATCTTTGTCCCAATCATATGAGGCTTCTCTCCCTCCCCTTGGTTCGCGGATAACGGGTCCACCTATGGTAGGTCTATAACTTCCTCCTTGACCACCACTAGTGCCACTCGTGCTGCTGCTTGTATGTTCTTCGGACGATGTCCATGTGAAAGTAGGTGCAAGACGCTTACCACGTGATATTGAAGCAGTAGTGGAAGTTGAGCATGAGATGGCATCCCATAATTTATTGAAGAATCCTTTAATTTTATCAAGTTTTTGATCTACCTTCTTGAGGTGATTATCAAGAATTTGTTGATTTCTTGATAAAATTCCTAACGATTAATTGGTAGTAAAACTTGGCTCAATGATACGAATTTCATCTTCTTGGTCGAAGGGTTCTTCATGTGGAGCTTGTGAAGGTTGTTGCGCTTGTGGAGGTTGTTGTTGTTCTTGATGCCTAGCTTCCCATTCGGCAAGAGATATGATGCGAGGAGGTCTATCCGAGAGTTGCATAAGGCTTATTGTCCGTTGGTTAATTTGATGGACCATTGTATTTTCGGACTCGCGTAATGGCGTATCAACATTGAGGAGAAGTCTCATGATATATTCTCCAAAATATATAGTTCTCATTTTTCCATTATTAAATGTGAGAAACTCATCAAGGATTAGTTGGAGCCAATTGACTTGAATATTGCCCCAAATAGCGTATAGAGCTCGATAATTGATTGGGTAGACAAGTTCATATGAACCCGTTCGTGGAGTAATTGTTCTCATAAGAGCTTTGTGAAGGATTCTAGCTCTAGGTCGTAGGGAAGTTGACTTAAAATCTCGAATGTTAACATTACCATCCAGAAATTGATGATTTATGTTATCTCGAATTTGTGGATTGAATTCTACCTCATTAAGCTTTCTCCCTACGTTAGGTGATCCTAAGATGTGTGTTCGATCTAAGGAGAACCAAACTTTCTTACCACACACCATACTCCAAACACTATCATTTGGATTTCTTGGAGTTTGGTGTCCAAGATTAAGATTTGCATAAAATAATTTGACCATGATATGGTTTATTGCATGGTCGTTTCTTTTCAAATCCAAAAAAGAAGTTAAACCTGCCCGATCCGTTAATGCTTGAATGTTGTATGTCTGAAGGCTTTACAAATCAACGAAGGAGTGCTCGAAAATGTGAAAATTCTTCATTTTATTCCACCTCGTTACAGCTACGCCATCATACAGCCATTGTGCAATTTGAGCATCAATTGTCTCGGAGGATGAAGAAGAAGAAGCTCTTGATCTTTTTGGGGCCATTTGTCGTGAGATTTGAGAGTAATTTGTGAATTGGGGGCTAGGGTTTTGGAAAACAATGGGGAAGAGAGAGCTTTTGGAAGGTAAAAAGTGAAGGTAAAAGGTTAAAAACTAGTTGATAAAAGTAGAAAAGTTGCCTGGGAATTAGCGTTCTGTCGACTGAAAAAGTCTGTTCAGTCGACTGAAATTTTGGCCGAAGTTTTCTGTGTTAAATTCAGTCGACTGAACAGAGTTTTTAGTCGACTGAACTGTTGTGTATTTTTATTCTGCCTAGTGTTCAGTCGACTGAGCAGGAAGGTTCAGTCGACTGAACCTTGAGTTTTTGAAAATCTAAAATTTATAAAAAATTTCAATAAATGATTACAACAAAATACAATATAATAACATGATTTGGCCACCAAAATAATCATTTCTTTGGAGATGGACTATTTTTCTTTTTGCGTCCTTCATTCTCCATATAGTTTATATCCCATGAATTTGGAGTATACCGAGGAGTTTTTGGAGACATCCAAGGATTCATGGGATCGGCTGGTGTACGATAAGACGAAGACGGATCATACGAACTAACCGGTCGAGGTAGAGGCTCAGTCACTTTGTTTTTCTTTGAGCCACAAAAACGTAAACCGATTTTCTCTAGAAAGCTTAATCGTCTAGCCATTACTTTTTGTTCGAAATATAATTCTCGTTGAAGATCAATTTGTTGTTGTTGAAAGTGATGAATCTCATCAATCTTTCTTTTCGTATCTGGTGAGATAAAAAGACCACGTTTAGCCTTCTTCGATTCCGATGTGTAGCCAGTTCGATAGTTGTCCCATTTATAGAGTGGCCCATGCTTTGGTGTTGGAGTAGGGAGTTTTGGTGATGTTGGTGAGTTATCGACCGAAGGGGTGATGTTGATTGGGGAGTATGAGTTGTTTGAGGACATTTTTATATCAACTTTTCAATTTTTTTTTGTAAGTGAAAATGAGCTGTGAAAATAAAAATATGTTAAACGTGTATTTATAGGATGAATATTCTAAAAATATTGTGGTGATAATTTATCAAAGTTTTTTAACCAATCAATGATTTAATGGTTAAAATAAATCAGTTGGAAATGTATGGATTAGAGATAACCCTTATATTATTATTTATAATGGATCATTATTTGAAAATATAAATTGAAAGTCATAGTTTTCTTTATTCAGTCGACTGAACATATAGATTTAGTCGACTGAATTGTAAAAAAAAAATTGATAACTTTATAAAATATCTTTAAGAGAGATTATTCCTAATTCTCGTCGTAACTTTATAAAGGAGTTTTCTAATAAAGGTTTAGTAAATATATCGGCAATTTGATTTTTGGTAGAAATATGTTCTAACTTTATGATTCCTTTTTCGATATTGTCTCGTAGAAAATGGTGACGAATATCTATATGTTTTGTACGAGAGTGATTAACTTGATTTTTAGATAAATTTATTGTACTTGTATTATCATAATATATTGTAGAGTTTGTTAAATTTATATTAAAATCCTTAAGTGTTTGTTGCATATAGATAACTTGAGTACATGCTAAGGCGGCTGATATATATTCCGTGTGAAGCCCCACCTCTATACCCACGCTAGCCAAGAACACTCCGGAGAAGTGCTTTCAACTAGCACGGAGAATAAGGCTGTTGAGGAGCGACCATCCATGTAATTGCTTATCACACGGTGGCTATAAATAATCTTCGGAAACAAACATAGAAATAATCATATCACAAATCAGTCACAGATATCCATATCACAAAGGCGGAAGAAGATATGAATATATAACTAACACATGAAAGTGTACATCAGAGTAGTGGTCAATAAGATCCACGATAATACAAAAGAATAGCAACACGTGCTATACAAAAGAATACAACTATGAGTCTATATCTCAAGTGTATACAACAAAAACTGCTAATCTAAACAGTTAGCCAAAAGTCAGAGTGATGAATCCCTGGGAAGAAGTCAAGCAGAAGCACCTGTAACATCTCGGTCTGATCCGAGTATTATTTAAGAAAATAATAAACGGATCAGTCTAGCTATAAATATCAGATGACATGATATAACATAAAAGATATGGCATAAACATAAACATCCATAACGACATACCACTATAAGTATGTAAATAATGATCAACAGAAGATCAATCAATAAGAGATAATCAATATCACAAGAATCTTCTCAAAGATTCGAAGGGGGCATCATACCCTAAACTTGTACTCATAACAAGTCAATGACATAAATTCCAGAAATCAACACGAGAAATCCAGAAATCATAAAAAAAAAGGGGAAGAGGCCTATCACATGACGGTCCGAAGACCATGGGGAGCTACCCCACATGTGTGAGTGGAATCACACAGAATGAGGTCAAGACTAACCAAAAAGCAGAAAGGTATGTGTGAATGGAATCACACAAGTGGTGTCTAGTCTAACCTTGCAATGAAAGAGACATCGCGCAATTGCTAGTCTAATTCATAGAGCGATCATCAAGATCAACGAGAAGTGTCAATTACACTAAGCTAGTAAATATAGAAGTTTAGCTTCATGTCCCATAACCACTTGCTTAACTTCAATATTTACGAACAAACTGTAAATCTTCACTAATAAAATTGTCATAAGAGGTTCAATCGAACAAGTCCAAGAATTAACCGACGAAGTGAACGCAAGCGTTTCATACCACTTGTTTTACTAAGTCGTTTAATTAGATTTCTCATCCGAGTGAGGTAAAGGCTTGTATATACTAATAGATTGGAAAACGGTTTAAGAAAAGAGCTTTGTTATTAAAAATAGAGTTGAAATTGTTTGTTAAAAGAGTTTTGATATTTACTACTAGTATTGAAACCTTTATATTATAAAGTGACAAAACACATAAGTAAGTGTAGAAACAATCAGTCACAAAGATCGCATACGGAGATGCGAATAAAATCCAAGGAAATCAGCTCAGGAAGTTCGGTTGAATGTTCTTCAGATAAGATCGCCTACGCAGAGTTATACGGGGTTCGACCTGCCCGGTCAGGTCGCGGGGGTCCAGGGGGCAGCGCCCCCGGCGGGGTGCGGGGCAGCGCCCCGTCACGGTACGACCTAAGTGAAGACAAGCGGCTTACGACCTAAAGCAAAATGAGGTCTAACGACCTAAAGAGTTCGCGGCCTAAGGGATACGACCTAAGTGGCGCGACCTAGTGGATGACAGGTCATACGACCTAAGGGTAAGGTCGGAGGCGACCTACGACTTAGTGGGGTCGAACGACTTAAGGACAGCCGACTTAACAAACAGGTCATACGACCTAAGGGTAAGGTCGGAGGCGACCTACGACTTAGTGGGGTCGAACGACTTAAGGACAGCCGACTTAACAATTCGCAACTTAGAGAGGCTTAGGTCGGATACGACCTACGACCTAGTGGAGCATAGGTCGGAGACGACTTACGAGATAACACGCGAACGACTTACTGGAGCTTAGGTCGGAGACGTCTTACGAGACAACACACGAACGACTTAACTCTTAACTCGCAGCCGACTTAGCACTCTAACTCGTGAACGACTCAACACAGGCGAACAGAAATACAAAGGCGGTGACTTTTCAACGCGCGCGACTTACGACTTAGGCTTAACTCGTGGACGACTTAGCGATGGCCAGAAACGACTTAAGGCCAGAACGACCTAACTCCGAGGCAGTGCGACCTAACTGCAGTTTTTTGTCAAAAACGCTAAAAATTGGAGTTTTTCGCCAATCCAATCCAAACCAAATGCAAATGCACATGCTAAAGTGATGGGGAATCATTCCCAACAGTCCAATATAGTTATAGGCTAGAATTGTGAGATAAAAATCTCACCTTTGCACTAAAATTTATGAAGATGAAGCTTGAAAGCAAGGAGAAGCAATCCAAAGCTTGAATCCAATATCTTCTACTTGAATTTGGAGTTGAATGATGGAGTTGCAATTGAATTTGAGCTTGGAGTTTTAATTTCCCATTCTCTTCACCATTAATGCTAAAGCTTGAGTTAGTTAGGAAATTTATGAAGAGTGAGGAGAAGAGGGTTGGAACTTGGGCTTAATAGGCTAAACTAACCCAAAGTCCAAAGCGGGAAAAGTTAGTGAAATTTCACTAACTCCAAACCTATCGATGTTTATACTTAAAAAGTTGTAAACGACATTTCGAACTCAATGGAAGTGGTCTCGAGTCCTAATTTGACCGTTTGCAAAAAGTAGTTTTTCGGACCAAAATCCGATTAACGATTTAATATTTAAATAAAAATATTTAAATGTAAACTCGATAAATATGCGGGTTGTTACATTCCGCTTCACACGTGGAAAGAGAAACACAATTTTGTTTCTTACTAAACCAACATACAAGTGATTTTCCGATGAAATGGCACGTACCACTTATACTTTTTCTATCTGTTCGAGATCCACCAAAATCAGCATCACTGAATGATACTAACTCAAATGGACAACTCTTTTGGATAGAAAAGACCAAAATCTTTAGTATTATTAAGATATCGCATAATTCGTTTTACCGCTCTTAAATGTGATTCTTTAGGATTAGATTGAAAATGTGCACATAAACATACACTCATCATTATGTCTGGTCTACTAGCGGTTAAGTAAAGTAAGGAACCTATCATGCTTCTAAATAATTTTTGATCTATACTTTTTCCATTTTCATCTCGATTGAGATGAGTTGTAGTACTCATAGGAGTAGTTTTAGCAGAAGTGTTCTCCATTCCGAAACGGTTAATTAGATTAGCACAATATTTTGCTTGGTTTATGAAAATTCCATTTGTTAATTGTTTAATTTGAACTCCGACAAAATATGATAATTCTCCCATATGAGACATTTTGAACTCCTTAGTCATTATATTTGAAAATTCTTTACATAAATTTTCATTTGTCGAACCAAATATAATATCATCTACGTATACTTGAATTATTAAAATATCTTTAGTAGTATTTTTAATGAAAAGCATTTGATCAGCTTTTCCAATTTTAAATCCCGAATTTAGTAAGTAACTTTTAAGTCTTTCATACCAAGCACGAGGTGCTTGTTTAAGACCATATAGTGCTTTCTTTAATTTATACATGATCTGGATATTTTTCATGTATAAATAAAGGAGGTTGTTCTATGTATACATTCTCTTTTATAAAACCATTTAAAAATGCACTTTTAACATCCCTTTGATAAAGTTTAAAATTGTGAAAACAAGAAAAAGCTAATAGAATACGTATTGCTTCAAGTCTTGCAACGGGAGCAAAAGTTTCTTCAAAATCGATACCTTCTTCTTGATTATATCCTTGTGCTATAGTCTAGCTTTATTCCTACTTATATTACCTTGTTCATCTATTTTATTTTTGTAAACCCATTTTGTTCCTATAACAGATTGATTATTCGGACGGGGAACTAATTCCCAAACATCATTACGTTCAAATTGATTTAATTCTTCTTGCATTGCAATAATCCAGTAATCGTCTGTTGATGCTTCTTTAGGATTTTTAGGTTCTATTGTAGAAATGAAAGCTACATGTCCCATTTGATTTAGTTGATTTCTTGTCTTAACTTGAGAATTGATTTCACCTATTATGTTTTGAGTAAGGTGATCTCGTAATATTCTTGGTGATGATCTTAGTTCATTATTACAATTTTCAAGATTTGTATTTTCTATATTTATAAATTCTTTATCATCTTTTATCCTTAATTCTTTGTTGAAATTTTCATCAAAAGATACATGTAAGGTTTCTTCGATTATGTTTGTTCGTTTATTAAATACTCGATATGCCTTACTTCGTTCTGAATATCCTACAAAAATTCCTTCGTCGGCTTTTGGATCAAATTTACTTAGTTGATCTTTTGTATTTAAAATAAAACATTTTGATCCAAATATTTTGAAATAGGATATATTTGGCTTTTTGTTGTTGAATATTTCATATAAAGTATTTTAGTTAACGGTCTAATTGATATTCTATTCAATACATAGCATGCAGTAGCTACGGCTTCTGCCCAAAAATATTTTAGTAGAAAACTTCCATTTAATAATGTCATAGCGCATTCTTGTAATGTTCTATTCTTTCTTTCTACAACTCCATTTTGTTGAGGATTTCTAGGAAATGAAAAATTATGATTTATTCCTTTCTTTTTACAAAACGTTTCAAAAGCTTCGTTTTCGAATTCGCCTCCATGATCACTTCGTATATTTTTAATCTTCAAACCTTTAGTGTTTTGAATTCTTTTGACAAATGTTTTAAAATGCTCAAAAGTATCACTTTTATTTTTCATAAAAATAGTCCATGTATATCTTGAGAAATCGTCAACTATTACAAACACGTATCGATTATGATTAATGGATTGAACTTGTGTTGGTCCAAATAAATCCATATGTAGTAATTCTAATGGTTGTAAAGGAGAAATATTTTTCTTAGATTTGAAAGATGATTTCGTTAATTTTCCTTTTTGACAATCATCACAAAGATTTTTTATTTTAAAGTATATTTTGGGTAAACCTCTTACTAATTCATTTTTGGAAAGTTTTCTAATAGTTTTAAAATTTATATGACAAAATCTTTTGTGCCATAACCAAGGATCATTATCTTTGGCTAGTAAACACATACTTGTATTATGATTAATATTCATATTTATAACGTAAATATTCCTATCTCTTTTTCCTTCAAAAATAAGATTTTGGTTTTGATCAAAAATACTACATTTATTTTTCGAAAAAGGTATTTTAAAGCCTTTGTCACAAAGTTGACTTATGCTAAGTAGATTATGTTTTAGATTTTCAACTAATGAAACATTTGTTATAAAAGGTAAATTTGATGTACCGTAATTGCTCACATCTCCTTTGCCAATGATATAGCCTTTTGAATTGTCTCCGAAGGTAACCGAGCCACCACGAATGTATGTGATGTTTGTAAGCATATCTTTGTCTCCAGTTATGTGTTTTGAGCAACCACTGTCTAATATCCTTTTCTTCTTTTTAAGTGGGACCTGAAAATAAATACAAAATTATTAGTACCCATCTTTTAATAGGGTCCTAAAAAGTTAGAGCTTAGGAAGCCAAACCCAATTTGGTTTAGTATCCTTTTTATAAATATAGTTTTTATTATTATGAACACTATCCATAAATGTTTTAATATATTTATTCCTAATTAAAATATTGTTAGTCTTTGGAACCCAAATTTTGACTATCTTGGTTTCTACTTTTGTTTTAATAGGTTCTCTTAATAACATTTGTTGTTTTGAATCAATATTCCTCTTAAAATTTGTATTTTTCGTTTTAGGAATTTTTGACTCCTTTTTATATCCTAATCTATGTTTATTTGAAGAGGATTGAGAATTTTCTAAAATCTTAGATAAATTTTCTCTTCCTTTGTTAAAGTTAGAAACATTTTTAGTGATGTTATCTAATCTAGCTTATTTTCTAACTCAACTTGTCTAATCTTAGTTTTTAACTCATGATTTTCAGAAACAATTATATCATTCTTTGTCTTTTGAGTTTCAATTTCTTGACTTAAAAGTGATAATTGAGTTTCCGAATTTGAATGAGATTCTTGAACTTTTTTAAGTTCTTCTTCTAAAATTTTCTTTTCATCTTTTAACATATCTCTTTCAAATTCAACTTTGTTTTGATTTTCACAAGTTTCTTTGAGTTTCTTTTTAAGAGTTTTTATTGTGTTCAAAAGTTCAGTGTTTACTTCAATTAAATCATCAAAAGTTAAATTACTTACTTCAGATTCTTGAGCCATGAAGCATACATTTGCCTGTTCATTGTTGCTATCATTTTCACTTTCGGATGAAGATGAATCTGAATCATCCCATGTTACAGAGAATGCCTCCTTTTTGAATTTCTCTCTCTTGTTTTTGTTGTTGAGAGCTTTTTGATTCTCCTTCTTTTGCTTTGGGCAATCCTTGTGCATGTGACCTTTCTTGTGACAGTTGAAACATTCTATATTCGAGGATGTAGGTTTGTTCAAGAAATTCTTATTGGATCTGTTTTTATTTCCTTTTCTATATCTTAAGAATTTCTTGAAATTTTTGGCTATAAATGCTAAATCCCCATCTTCAGACTCTGATTCTTCCTTTTCTGCATGAAAAGCTACATTCTTTCTTTCTTGAGCTTGATCTTTCTTAGCTTGCATATTTACTTCATACGACATAAGATTTCCAATCAATTTTTCTGGTTTCATTATAGATAGATCATCTGCTTCCTCGATTGCTAGTACTTTTCTCTCCCATTCATCAGTGAGTGAATTTAGAACTTTAGACACAATGTCAACAATCGTGTATTTTTCTCCTAGTCCGATTAAAGCATGATGAATGTCATGAAATCTCGAGTACATGTCATTGATGGATTCATTTTGTCGCATTCTAATGTTTTGGAATTGATTCTTTAGCATGGATATCTTTTTTTGTTTAACCTTGTTTGTACCTTCATGTATGACTTTAAGTGTTTCCCATATCTGATATGCAGTAGTACATATGCTAACACGGTTGAATTCGTTTCTATCCAGGGTGCAAAATAGCATATTCATAGCTTTGGCATTTGCACTAGCTTCATTCTTTTAAGTTTGTGTCCATGTAGGATAATCGGTTGTGGGTACAATGAACTCTGCTTGAGTAGCATTCCAGGCTTCGAAACTTGTTGCTTGCATATAAATCCTCCTCCTTGTAGCCCAATAGTTATAGTTTAGTCCATTGAATAGAGGAGGTCTTTAGGTAGATTGTCCTTCCGCAAATGTAGAACTATAGGCAGATGTTGTGCTTGTACTTGCGTTATTTTCCATATTATCAATATGTCTAATAACGGTGTTATGGTTATAGGACGACCTTGCTCTAATACCAATTGAAAGAGGCTATGCGGTAGGATCGAGTAATATGGAATAACGGAATTGTCTAGGTAGATAATGTAAGTAAAATCAAGGTAGACAGCAGGATTCTATACTGGTTCGGATCTCTAGTCCTACATCTAGTCCCTAAGCTTCACTTAGGAATTCCACTAACTAACACCCTCACTTAACCCGGAGGAATAGGTTTACAACTTACCCGAACAACCGAACGGGATTTCTTGCCTCAACTACCGAAGAGGAGTTCAACTCAATTACTAAAAAACAATATTCGACTTGTTGTGTTCTTATCAACACTAATGGGTCTAATATAGTACAATATTCCTATAATCTTATCCTTGAGAGTATGCAATGTATTTGTGAAGATTTAGGAAATGTGAATTGCTATGAATCAAAAGAATGTTAAAAACAAAGCAGTGATTCAAGCAATAGATTTTTTATTGCTTTGAGAATTTCTAGATATTATGTTCAAGAAGATAGTAAGATTAAAGCAAGAGAATTCGGTGAATTGAAGATGTTAGAATTATGTATTTATACTTGTAGAAGAGGTGGATCTGTTGGCTAAGGGTGCAGACAAGAGATGCTTCCATTTCCATTGGTGAATGGTTGCAACTCTTGAGAGGAAGAAGGTGTCCATTCAGAGAAAATTCGCAGGTTCAAATTCAGTCGACTGAACAGAGAATTCAGTCAACTGAAAATATGAAGGAAAATTTTCAAGAACAAATTCAGTCGACTGAGTAGGGTGTTTCAGTCGACTGAAACTGTACATGTTGTATATGTGTAACAGGTTCAGTCGACTGGTCATGCCTGTTCAGTCGACTGAACTACTAAACTGTGCACAGTTAATGTATATTAAAAAAATGAAATTTATAAAATGTGTTCTAGTGTGTTCTATTGTTTGTGCAAGCCTCTTGATGATAGATTTTAACAATAAATCTAAACTAAGACCTATATAAAAATCATACTTATGTTTATTCTTGGTCTTCATCGTTCTTTCTTTAGCTTTGAACATATCTCTTCCTTTTTGTTGAAGCGCATTGTCATTGATCAAAATCTTAGCGTATCAACAAACTAATTATATATTTAATTTACTGACCTTGGCTACACTGTTTAGATTTTTTCTACAAAGAGCCAGTCGGCTGAATGCACAGTAAGCAGCTAGTTCATGCAAAGGTGTCTTCACATCTTTTCATGCCTATGGTTGCTTCTCTTTATTCCTAGATACTTCTGAAAGATTGTGACTATAACATTCTGCCTTTTGTATGCTTTAAATCGACGATAAACCAAACACGTCAGACTCAAAACATACAGAAGGACGGATTGTTATAGGGGTAAATAAGAAAATAGAGAAAGAAATAAAACAAAACAGAATCTCACAGCGGAATGACAAAATATAATAATCAAATAACAGTTCATGAAGCTGTTGTACAAAAACATTTGATTATATTTATACAACACCGAATCAGAGTACACATACCAGAGAATAATAAATAACAATGCAGCGGAACAGTATAAATATAGTGGAATAATATAAATAATAATAGTAATGCGATCTCCGTCTTCGTCCTCCAGAAATAAAGTCTCCGAATCCTGAAATGCCCAGACTGAAAGACTGCTAGGGTTTGAGAAACAAAGCAATATATGGACACGGCCCGATAAGAATGAACATCGAATTGGTCCGACACGACTATAACGACCTGAAAAGCTCGTTCTACCTTCGGAACGAAAATGGGTCAACCTATATATCGAAATAGATGTTTTCAAATAATTTAAAATCAATGGAACAGGTCTCAAGTCCAAATTCCATCGTATGAAGAAGTTATACTAAAAATCAAGTTATTTCAAATTGATTTCGATTAATTTCAATTAAATTGATTTCTAGGCGTTTCGAGTCCATACCATCAAAGGACAAGACCGGTCGCTACAAAACTTGAAATACTACAATAATTCACCATTATGGATCCGATGAAACTAGTTTCATCGAAAACCGAGTCAGTGGCCAAAATGGCTATATTTCGGTTAATTAATAATTTTAATATTAAATTAATTAAATTACATTTCCAATTTAAATTTAACTATTTACAAATTTTATAAATTTGGATTACTTGGTAATTTATAATCCTTTAAACAATTTTCTATATAAATTTATCGTTGTATATTTTACCATTTACAGTATTAAATTTTCAATTTCAATTAATCCTGTAATTATGAATTTAAATTCCCAATAAATCCATTTATTTGATTTTAAACCTTGTTATTCACATATTTTATCACAATAAGGATGTAACTAATATTGGTTCATGATTTATTACAATAAAATCTTCAAAGTTCACCTTAATTTCCCATTAACATAATAACTAAATATCCAATTCCATTTATTTGCAATAAACCCAATTAGTATAATTTAAAATTCAAATAAATTAATAAATCTTAATTTCCATTCATTAAATCAACCAATTGTCATATTATAAATAAAATAAACATTATTCCCAATTATTTCATTAATTTGCACTAACATTGATTTTATCAAATTATAGTTCATTACATATTATTTCATCAATTAATATACTTTGAACTTATTTCCCAATTTATTGATTACAATCAGTTAAATTCTTGCAATTGGTTCAATTAATTTGGTTTGCACTAAATTAGTTATTTATTAACTTGTATTAACATTATTACCTTTATTTTAGTGATTTCATTATTGATCTAAAGATTTTTATTTTCTTTCCGAATTAAATTACCAAAACTTATTAAATTAACAAAATTTAATTATCAAAAATTACGGGTCGTTACACTCTCCCCCACTCAAAACTTTTCATCCTCAAAAAGGAAAAAGGAAGGGAAAAAGAAAGAATTAAGTAGACAATACATCTTATTCAAAACTATTAACTTTATAAATAAATAAATTTACAAACTTAATTAATTTAAATAAAATATACCAATTTGTAGCCATCAAATCTTTTCATACTCATAACGTTTGGAAATCATTTTTCAAAAAAATTCTAAGTCCAAAATTTATGGAAATTTTCGGCAGAGTCTTCTTTGTACGGAGAGGCTCGGGAGAAAATATAATAACGATTATAACAATATATATCACAATATATCAAAATAATATATCCCAACATGAGAAAAATAATATAATAACGTTATAAAACCGTACTCCAAGAACGTACCTATTTGTCGGGCAATTTACGCTTATTTTATGAAACCAAAGGCAGTAGTAATTGCTTCCATAACCTGTATTTCCCTTATATGATCCAAAAATTGTTCATAATTATATGGAATGGAATATTAATTTTGTTTCATCCACTAGCAAACAAATTAATGTCAAACAACAACACAATTCAATTATCCATCCATATCAAACAAAACAAATATTTGTTCGGGTTCAAAACTTTAAATTGTACATAAGGGAAAAATAAACTATTGAGTGCACCATTTACTTAACAGTCTTAGATGAAACTAAATATATTATTCATACATCCAAACAATTTTAAAGTATCCTTTCCCCAAACAACCATAAACCAAATATACAACGATTTCAACCAATATATCATGTTCATTCTTTTAAATTTTATTTCGTACATTTGTTGTTTAATTTTCTCTTCATTCAATTAATACTTAGCTTTATTTAATTTATTCACATTATGCCAAATCTCTTCTTATTGTGTTATATTCATTCATTCATTACTTGATTTCATTAATTTACATCCATATATTAATAATATTCATGTTCAATTCAGTTACTTGGCATAACAATTTCATTAACTTAAGTTTATAATCTTTTGCTTACAACAATACCTTTTTCTATCACATTAATTACAATGTAACGACCAACTATTTTGGACCATTCAAATCGAAAATAATTCACACATGTCAGACTTGAATAATTCAAAATAACAGATTGTAATAAAATTTGAAGCAAATAAAATCATTTAAAGAATCACAGAAATATCAGAATACTCATAGCGGAAACAAAATACCATAGTATTTCACGAAGCTACTACATACATACTCTCAAAACATATACAAAATCTCAAATAAAAATAGACACAATAGAAGTCAGGATACATAAATAGCAATAATGTGACGACCCTGAAATTTTAAGCATTTGTAATCGGAATATTTAATTGATTTTAAGTATTCAATGGAGTAATTTTAATTTGAATTACGAATATCACTATTTATTTGATAATTAAATTATTGAGTTAAATAATTTTAATTCAATAGAAGTTGTAAAATTGAATTTAACACCGATTTGTTCGGTTTTGAAATTTTATCGTTTTAAATTGAATTTAAAAATATCCTTCCGAGGTGCAGTCTCGGAATTTGACGAAACTAGTTCCATTGGATCCGTAATATTATATTATTATCGGATTTCAAATTTCGTAGCGTTCGGAGTCATCGTGTGGTCGTACGAGATAAAAACGCGTAGACAATAATTTATCGTTTTAATTTAATTATAATATATTATGTCACCAATCAAATCACAGTCGCCCTATGTTTCTTTTGTCGACCTATTCTCCTTTGTCTTTTGAAGCAAGCCGACCTAATATTTTCTTATTCACGTCCCTTCTTGTCCCTTGCTCAAATCAGTTCTAACGAAAAGAATAATAATAATAACAATGGCCGATCTGAAATCTTTCTTCCCCCTCATTCTCTTATTCAATCGAAAGCCGATCCCTATATAAAAAAAAGGGGCCGAGCCTTTCAAATCGTTTCGCCTCAGAAATTGTTTAAAACAAATAGGGGCCAAAAAAAGAGGGGGAAATGAATTCGAATTCGATTTTGAATCGATTTCGTACGAGGGTAGAAAAGGGGGAGGGCGCGCGATAAATTGAGTCATGATGGCATTGGCAGTGGCGTGCGCGTAGTAGCGTCCTAGAGCAAAGGACGGCGGCTTCGACGTCGAGCTCGATTTGGGTTCGCACTAGTGGCCGTCGATGGATTCGAGCTCGTTTAGGGCTTCGGGGTATGGGGCGTGTTCGGTGTTGTTCTCGGAGCAGGCAGAGGGAGGTTCGAACAATCTGGGGTAGAGCCATCTGAGTAGAGCTAGTTTTAGGTATGAATTTTTATAAGTTTAAATTTACATATTTACCGACTGTTTTAAAAATAACTTATTTGCAGTGAGGTCAGATTTAATTTATAAAGGTAAAACAGAATAATAATATTGGTAATAATAATAATGGTACTATAAGATTTACATAAAGATAGGATTTAAATCTATACAGGTTATTTATGTACGTATGTGTGTTTTCAAAAAAAAACAATAATAATAATGATAATAACCATAAGTATGCACATGCACATTTTACACTTACCAGTTGAATTTAAATTAATATATTAAAGTGGTTTGATTGTTTAATTTGCTCATTTAAATTTTTAGTTACTTAAAGTAATTTATGAAAAGAATTGGGTTAAATTTACATTATTTGCGTAGAAGAAAATTTGTTAGATTGAAATTTAATTAATTGTTCAAGTTGTTCGAATATTAATAAAATCATCCAATATTTATTCAAGGTAAAATCGTGAAGAAAACAAGGCGTGAGGGTAATGGATTACAAACAAAATCAAAGGGGAGTTAATCTCACTCAGTTAAATTTAAATTTAAATTCAAATGAATAAATTTGAATAATTGTTTGAATGGTTGAATTGATTGATGTGTTATAGTGTGGTATATTTCGGAATTAGCATTTTATATTGTGTTAATGTCTTTGGATGTAGGGAAAATAGGTTGGAGGGATCCAACTGGACCCCTCAAAATTTATTTAAATTATTTAATACCCTCTATTGTGATTATTTGATATTCTATAATGAAATATATTGGAATGTTGAATGCTATGGTTCGATTGGATATAATTGGGCATGATGAATTTCCAAAAATATATAAATTGGATTTTGGAAAGATAATAAAAGAAGTGAAATTGTAAGTAAAATAATTATAGAATAAATTTGAAAACGAATTGGATAATAAATAAAGTGACTTTAAAATTCTTATAAAGAAATCTTGAGTATAGAAAAGAAATTTTTGAATAAACAGGAAGTTAACGAATTTTAAACTTCAATGCTATTATTTAAATGAACAAAACACTTATTTAAAATTTAAGATTTAAATTATTGAAAAGAATAAAGAAGAAATTGGGAAAAAGCTGAAATTTGTTTATTTCAGTTAAAGGATTTAAAATCAAACGGAAAATAATAACATTAATAATCAAGTCCATAATTAATGAATTTTGAAATGAACCGAGTAAGTAAAGAAATTTATTTCAAGGGAAGTAAATTGGAAATCAATTTGGGAAATTGATTTAAGTGATTGAAGTTAGGATTTTCTCTAAATAACCAAGTATATTTTTTAAAAGTAAACTTTTAAATATAAGTTAAAGGTTTTAAAGTTGTTTTAAAAAGCAAGTTTGGAAAATTTATTATTTCTAAATATTTAAATTCTAAAGTAAGTCTTTCCTTTTTAATCTATTATAACAGTAATTATTTAAGAGTGACTTAGTATATTTTTTTTTAAAGTGAAAATCTAGTTTTATATTTTATTAAGTAACCTTATTTTCAAATATTCTTATAGTATGTATTTTAACAGAATTATTGAAGTAGTTTTAACATAAATGTTTTAAAGTATATTTCAAAGTAAAGTGTTTAAATTTATTTTAAAAATCTAGTTTTGTGCTTGGTGATTTCAGTGGAGAAAGAAAATATTTGGGAAAGTTTATTCTGAAAAAGAAAGAATGGTTTGAAATTGTTTTCAAAGGGTTGAAAATAGAAATACATGTTGTGAAGATATTTTGAGGGTAATAAATAATTTAGGAAATTATTTATTATTTGATGGATGTTTGTGAATATAAATTGATAGTTAAATCATCGACTATCAATATTGGATAAATGCGTTGATCGTTTCGAAGAGACCGGGATCGAGATTTATTTCTCGAAAACCACTTCGATTCGGTTTGTAAGTTTTCGTGGAAAAACGAGTTTGGATGCAAAGATGGAGCAGTGAAGTGCAAGGGCTAGTTGCTACTAATCCTGAGGATATTTCCAAAATGGATGTAGTAGGAATAGTGCCTTCGGTTCCGTTCGATCCGGGACGGACTTGTATGGACGAATGCTTTCGTAAACATCGTCAGGTGGATAATGGGCATTCTAAAGGATATGTTCTAAAAGGTAACGCTTAGCCTCTAGCCTCATCAACCGGGAATGACTGAAAATCAGGGGTTATCCAGCAAGACTAGGTGGGTAGCAACCAAGTAGGGTGAGGTCATCCCTGCCTAGATGTCCCTTTTATTTCGGCTTAGTGCACGGTTGCTGATCCCAACCGCGGGGTGACCTCACTCGGGATTATCAAGCAAGGGGTAGTCCCAGTCTTGTGTTGTAGGGGAGCGGGCGTACTCCTTGGTATTGTGATCTAGGCCACGTACTGTGACAGGTGGTACCCCAGTGCCTAGTCATTAGTCGAAAATCCATTCTCCCTACGAGCCTTGTACGAGTTTTGTTTGTATTACCCACTCTGTGGTTAGTAGATGGAATTTAACAATGTAACAATTTCGGCTATTTTATAAGTATTCGTATATAGACCCTATTATAATATCAGAGGATTTCTATAAAAATTGTTTTAGCTATCGTAAGGTAAAAACCCGACATGTTTATTTGCGGCATGGTCTTACGAGATGCTTTTGTTTTCAAAAGGATTTTTGAAACTTTAATAATCAATTGGGTGTGATTTTCTCACACTGGTACTCCAGACTGACTCAGGTGTTATTTAACTGCAATGCTCGGGTCAGACCGAGTATTATAAGATACATGATATGATGCAGTGGAGCTCAGGAGACGAGCTGGATGACGATACGTACTTCCGTACATGTTTATATATATATATATATATATATATATATATATATATATATATATATATATATATATATATATATTCCGCTGTGTTGAGTTGCTATGTATCCATTTGTATGTTGTTGTTGTTGAGCTGTTGATTGATGTACTCTGATGATGTAATATATAAACAGATATATTTGATTTTGAGTAAAGATCATTTATTATCTATTATATTTTATTCCGCTGCGATGGTTAGATTCTGTTATTGATTTCTATTTTCTTCTTCTACCTCTTCTTCTTTAACCCAAATGGTTCGTATTTCTGTACAGCTTGAGTTGTTTTAGGTAGAATTGTGTTGACTCAAGGGATACGGATTTGCGGGTCGTTATAGTTGGTATCAGAGCTTAGGTTTGTGATAACCTTGGCTCTGGTGGGAATTACTCATTTAAATTAGAGTCTGTAGTACTCTAGAATGAGTTTGAGCATATTAATAGATATGAGTACGTATTTGTTAGTGAATGTAAGTTGTTTTAATATTGCATTGATTGGTTTATTGAGTGACATATGAACCTTCGTCGGCACAGTCTGCGCAACTGTATTGAAGGGGTTTCTAAACACTTGAATAGAACAATCGACACAGTATTGTTTTAAATGTGGGTAAATGAAATAAATTTACCCAAAATATATTTTGATATAAAGAAAAGTTTTTGTAAACTATTTTAGCTAGTATATGGTTGATTGGATGTTAGGAATGATAATATTAAATTATTATCATTGTTAAGTGAAAATTTAACTAGAAATTGAAAATAAAACCAAAGTTTAAGGGAATAAATCATTATAAAATGAAATTTATAAATATGAATTATAAATGTAATTTATAAATTGAAATATAATCAAATGAGAATTTGTATGAGCTTAAACTATGCATATGAATTATAGTTAAATTTGGTTTAAGTAGGATTTGGAAATTTAAATTTCCGGAGACTTTGGAAGTATTTGTCGAAATGTTTTGAAGATAAATAATAACATTATTGTTTTAGAGGTATTTCTGAAAGGAAATTTGTTTTAATAGGATTTTGGAAGTGATATAGCATTGAGATCACTTGGATTATTGGAAAATAATTCTGATGATGACAGCCACATCATCAGTATTCATTTTCGAATTTCTAAGTTACGGATTGCTGCCAAATTGATTTGTTTAGAAGAACTAGTTTATTTTTGGAATTTCAAAGGCAATTTGACAGAAATAAAAACCAGGATTGGTTTAAATTTTTGAGAAGTGTGATTTTGAGATGTTGGAGATTTCAAAAATGATTTGAAACCAAAAGCCGAATGATTAAAAATCCCGATGAGATAGGTTGTAAACTTATAAATTGAGATGATTTTTAAATCAGGAAGGAATATAAGCTTTGAATGTTGGAAATTTAAATTTAAAATGAAAGGTTAAAAATGGAATTAACTTGGATTGGGGAATAAAAATTTGACTGGATTGAAATAAATTGGATAGGCTGGAAATAATATCCAGTTGTATTCAAATTAAGTTGAAATGAAATTGAGTTAAATAAATCTGAGTTAAAATAAAATTTAATTGGAATAAAAAATTTCAATTGAGTTATCGAATGGAATTAGGTTCTTACCTAAATAAATAGAAATAAGTTGGATAAGAAATAAATTGGATAAGAATTAGATTGAAATAAATAAACCAGAATAACTTATAAAAGAATTAAAATGCATGGAATAAAAATATGCTTGAATTATAAATAAGCGTAAATCTTGAGTTAAAAATAAAAGATAAATATATTCAAGCCTAGAATGAAATGTATAAAATAATAAGTTGTGACTCATAAATTGAAAAAGTGGGATAGAAAAACCCAAAATAAATATTTTTGATGAATTGAAAAATAAAATGAAAATCCAAACTTGAATTATATAATAAATTGAACTAAGAAAATTAAATGAATTAATATTTGGAATTAAAAATCAAGTATTGAACTATAAACAGGGGAGAACTAATTTGTTAATAAATTAGTTAATGAAATGTGTAAATGGAACCTAATGTAGCTAAATAAATGCTGAATTGGTGATTTAATATTGAAGTTTGGAAATAAAACTCAAGTTATAAATCGAATTCGACTTGAATCATTAGTGAAGAAAATATAATTGAAAGTGGTCTTGCAATTAATTAAATGAATAGAAAATGAAGTTGAATTGTGAGTTAATAAAATTTGATGGTAAATTAAAAGTGAATGGTGGAATCAGAACTTGAGTTATTAATTAAAATTTGACTTGAAGTGTTAACAAATTAAATATAATTGAATTGTATCGAATAAAAATGAAATTGGATTAAAATAGTAATGGTTTGTATTGCGAATAAAATCCAAATATGTGGAAATAAATTGGAAATGGCCTTGTAATCAATTGAACGAGTTGAATCTGAAAGTTAAATTTTATAATAACTAATCAAAAGAAATTGTAGATTGAAATGAGATTTGATTGTGATAGAGTTAAGCTGAATAGAATAGGGAAAAATTTACTTGTAAAATGAAAATGAGCTTAAGTATAAAAATCTGAATAAACTGAAGTAAATTAACTTAAGCTGAATTGATGGAGGAGAGTTGAATTGAAATCGACTTAAACTAAGTTTAATGATATCGAGTTTGATTTAAATCAAGTGAAAATAAGTTTACATCGAAATAAAATTTGGTGAGTTACAGATAATATTTAATGGAATGAAATTCTTAAATAAAAAAATGGTAAACCATTTAAATAGTTAAGGGATTGAAATAACTTGGAGTCAATATGAAAAATAGAATGGTTTTAAATGAAATGCAAATGAATAGATCATGAATAAAATTGAAATGGAATGTGTCGAGCTAAATAAATGGTTGTGAATGAATTAAAATTGTTAACGCTTAAATTTTAACGCTAACACCCTGGTGTATAAGATGTGATTGTGAAAGCACCACCCACTTGTATGGGAATCAGAAATAAGCAGAGAGTATGTAGAAAAACAGTAAGAGACGCAGTATTTATAGTGGTTCGGCTTAGGATCAAGCCTACGTCCACTTTGAAGCTCTTTATTGTTTATTTAGATACAGTTTTTTTTACAATCAACTCCGATTACAACACACTTAGACAAATATCTCAAACCCCGATGTAGAAGAATCCTTTGAATGCATGATGAATGAGTTATTTTTCTTCACGAGATTTGTTGAAATGTCTTTGGTGATTGGAGTGATAGAAATGTTGCTTGAGTGTTGCTTGAAGTCGAGACAATAGCAGAGTAATGGCCCGTAGGAAGTCAGTCCCCAAAAGTCCTTTGAACGTTGGAAGTGGCTACGTATTTATAGGCAAACTTCCTAGGCTGAAATCGCAGAGTCATGAGTCGTGACCGACTCATGATGAGTCGTGACCGACTCATGATGAGTCGTGAGTCGTCTGCGAGTCACCCCTTTGCAGCATGATCTTGAACTTGCCTCTGAGTCTTGTGTTGTGTGTCGGTTTATGCTTGACCCGTGGCCGAGTCATATTAAGTCATGGCCGACTCATTGGACCAAGCCTCTGAGTCGCTTCCGAGTCATCTCCCGCTAGCATAGGTTGTTCGGCAATGGACTATGGCTCAATGGTTTTAGGTCGTAGACAAGCCATGATCAGTTGTGAGTCGCTCCTTTGAGTGACCTTATAGGATGAGTCGTGGGCCAGTTGAGTCGCTGGGTCGGTAATGAGTCGGCAACTTACTGAGTCGGCTATCAAATGAGTCGGTGTCCCTCATGAGTCATTGAGTCGTCATTAAATTTAGGTCGGCAACAAGCTAAGGCTACTGAGTCGGTAATCATCTTGAGTCGTGAGTCGCTCAGTCCTTTAACTCGCGCGGCCTACCGATCCATTGAGTCGCTACGTGCCTTGAGCATATGAGTTGATCCAATCCTTCAGTCATAAACCCACTGAGTCGTTAGGTACTTCATGCTGATGAGTCGTGGATAGCTCTGAGTCATTCACTCATATGAGTCGCTCCCTGTTGAGTCGGTAACTTCTATGAGTCGTGAGGTTTCTTGAGTCGGCAGCTCAATGAGTCGGTCTGTATCATTGAGTCGCCACCAGTTGAGTCGGGGATTCTTTGAATCGGTCCTTTCCTTAAGTCGTAAGACACCTTAAGTCGTAGGTCGCTTCAAACCTTAACCCGTTGACGCTTCTAACTCGTAGGCCTTTTAACTCGTATGCTGGAACGGGGTTAACATTTGCCCCTCGAAGCACACGCTTAAATCGTAAGTCGTGTGCTTCGACTCATCATAACCCGTGCCGATTCGAGTTCCAATATTTCCAGGTATAAAAGTGCTTGAGTCGTTTCTCCTCTTTCTCACTTCTCGTTACTTATCCCAGAGCCGCATCTGCCATTAGAGACCTTTCAATCTTCCGAAGGCGAATCCAAGTTAGCCGATCATCAGTCCATCCTTTCCACTACATTGCGTAAGTGATTTCGAACTTCAATCCAACAACGACCATTGCTAAGGCACAAATTCCCGTTTCCTATTCCCAAATCACCGCCGCATGTCTCACTTGGGCTTTGAGTTGAGTTGTGAACGACTCTGATCATTGTTGGCTGTGTTGTTGTTGTGATCCTCTAGATTATAGCATCGCACTTGATTCGTGGCAGCTTCATGACAGTTTTGGATCGGTGTTTGATGAACTGGTAGGATAAGTGAGTAATAGGCTTAGTTGAGGGGATGACGGATCGGTGTTATTTAGGCGATGGCGGGTATCGGGTTGGAGAGGAATTAACTGGTTCAGGAGTTTGGGAGAGATGAGGGAGGCTTTAACGGGTTAACCGGGTTAATGGATCCTTGGCTTCACGGGTTAACTTAAGAGATGGTGTGGCAGTGTGTGAGTGGAGAACCGACCTTAGGGGCCTTTGCAGAGTTACTCATGCACGACTTAATGCCTTAACCGTGTTAATTCATATGACTCAGGTCTTAGGTCGTATGAACGACTTAACCCTTTAGGTCCTTTTGACGACTTATCCTTTTAAACCGTGCACGACTCAAACCATAAGCCGTGAACGACTCAGCAACTTCCATGCGACTCAGTAGCCTTTACCATTGACTTTAATCCGACCTAGCAAGTTTTACGACTTAAACCATGAGTCGTAACCGAGTTAGAACTTAGAGGATTTCTTGTTGCTTTGGACTGGAGCCCCCCTTCTGTTCCTTGACTTACGACTCATAGAACTGCCGACTTATAACATCAGCGGTTTAGAATTGAAGCAACCTAACTTAACTTGCCTCACTTTCCTTAGGTCGTAGCCGAGTCATCCAAATAACCAATGACTTAGCTTAACCCATACAAAGAATCATTGTGCCGTTGACGACTTAACACTTGTAAATTTTGTTTGAACTTTGAACTGTTGAACTTTGCTGCTTTCTTTTACAGATCACTCTTGCAAGCTAATAACCTGTCTAACACAATGTTTACAGAAAATTGGGACGAATATACTGCCATTGACTGCCCACATCAAATGACAGATTAGCTTATAGATAATTAACTTGAATGAACTGCATATATGAAGTGCCTTTAATATATCTATTTCAAACAAAATATCAAAGCAATGCTGAAGTAGTCAATTGAAATCGACTTGCTTGCACTAATATTATGTTTGAACTTTTAAGTTAACAAGTTCTGAAATGTTTACCATCGATCAAGCATCGATTAGTGTAATCCTAGTTATATATACTTGTCACTTTTCTAGTCTTGCACAACACTTCACACTTTTTAGGAAACGCGCACCTTCGCATTTGAACATCCAGTTGCTTGTGTAGAATGACTTCTCATCAAGAAGAGCCGATGAGTCAGACTGAAGATACCTTTCCGGTAGCTATTCCTGTGGATAACCCTCCAGAGAGAATACCAACAACTCTGAATCAACGGACGTTTAATCAATTGTGCGTCCAGTTTGGCATCGATGATGCTGACGCCTTACTACCGGGGCCAAATGATACTGCCGATAGGCCACCTCTTGGTTTTGTTGCTGTCAATCGCCAAATGTGCTTAAATGGCGCTATTCCTCCTTTTAACGACTTTCTTCAACAGTTCTTGCTTCGGCTGTCTATCTCTCCATTCCAATTACACCCCAATGGCTATGCTATTCTGATGGGGTTATGTGTTCTATTTAGGAGAACCTTGGATCGACTACCAAGCTTCGGGGAGATCTGTTATTTCTGCTCATTTACAAAAATTAAAGACCATCCCTCCATTGTGGTTATAAGAAGCGCTCGAAACCGCAAACTTATTACTGATCTCTCCGAAAGCGCTCACGGATTTTTGAATCAGTTTTTCTTCGTCCGTTGCCCTCCAGGGTTTTATGCCATCTGGAGAGTAGGAAGTAAGATTTCCTGTCTATATTCTTTCCGCTTTGAAGCCATTTTTGAGATCCGAACTTTTAGTTGCTAACTTCATTCTTTGTTCCTGTTTTAGCGCTTCCACCCCCTACCAGGGACCCAAGTTTTAAGCAAATTTTAGAAAGATTAAATGCTGTGCCGGCAGAAGAAAGGAGCATAAAGTTTCTGCTAAGCGATGAATTTTTACACCAATACGGACTTCTCCATCCCTCTCGCTTTACTCAGCCTCATGAAGCCCCGACTGAAGTTCCCGATTCTCCGACGAAAACTCTCGACGCCTCGGTCTCCACTAAAGATCGTGTGCAGGGAGAAACTTCTACTGGAACTCCATTAGTGAAGTGCTCTACTCCACGAGACGACACGGGGCCATCCGAAAAGTCCGCGCTTCCCCCCATTACTGAAGAAGAAGAGGAGCAACCTTCCCAAACTATGAAAAATGCCGATAAAGGAACTGATGGAGGGAACCAGGCTAGGCATGACGATGATGATGTCTTTGGGGATTTAAGTGACTTATTTATCTCTTCCCAAGAGCTTTCTAAAGATGATCCTGCTCGTGGTAAAGTTATACCTCCAACAATTGAAGCGACATCTGCCCTCCAACTGACTCCAACTCCTTTATCCCAAGAATTGCCACCGATAACGAAACCTATTACATCCCCCCAACTGAGAAGTGGTTCGTTAGCCCAACGCGAGTAGTTTGCACTTCACACACCACTTAAGAATTTTCCAGCACACTTATGCACTTATCTTCTTATGCTTTAAAGATTTCTGAAGCTTATCTTTTCTTATTTCAGATTCTCCAATGACACGCGGTGGATCATACTATCAAGATTTTCAACGCTATGGTGGGCGTGGACAGTATAATTATGGGCGCTACTTCTCTTCCTATAGGGAGTCTGATGAAGAGAGGGCTGCTCGAAAAGCTCGGGAAAGGAGGGATAGGGATGAGCATCGCGACTCCCCGCAGAGAGGTGACGATTCCTATAAAAGGAAATCACACGATGACCGGGGAAAAGGTCATGTAGTAGAAGATTCGAGCAAACGAGCTCGACATGGTGAGAGACATGCTTCCACCACTCCCGACAAGCCTACTGCCCCTGCCCCTCTTGATATTACTTCTGACTCTCCTGCTCTTGGGAAGGAGGACATCCAGACAATAATAAGTAGGCCTAAATTTCAAGTGGGACCGGGCCCAGCCACTTTACAAAGTCGTTTTCCGCAGTGGTGTTTAAAGGGTGTGAGGTTCGATCTCGACCTAGTCCCTATTGACAAGCCTGCTATGCTACGAAATCTTGACGCCGTTAAACTTGATATCGAGAGGATGTCAAACTGGCAGAAGCTTGTTGATGAGCTTCAACGAGTTAACCGTGCCAACTTAGAGGCTATGCTCACCATGGAAAACGATAAGGCTGAGTGGCAGAAGGTCCTTGAGCAGCATGATACCGAGATGAGAAGTATTACTTCCTACAACGAGGAGCTCGAAGCAAAGGTTGAGAAGTTGAAAGACGAGCTTGCTGCTTCCTCTACTTCATACTCTCAAAAAGAAGAAGTGCTTCTCAGACAAGTTAGAGATGCTCATGCCAGTCAGAGAGACGCTGAGGACAGGCTTGAAGTACAAAAAAGAATCAGTGACGGCTATGTCTCTGATATTGCCGAGCTTCGAAAGAAAAACAACTCCCAGGAGGCGGAGATGCAAATGCTCAAGCTTCAGCTTGCCAGAACTGAAAGGGAGCGCGATGAGGCTGTCGCCGGCAAAATCGCAGCCGAAGAATCTCATGAGGCGACCAAAAACAGCTTCGGCTCAACATTATTCGACTTCTACTTGCATAGCGTCTTGGGGCGTGGAAGCCTCGCCTTTCTTGGTCCCAAGTACGAGATCACTTTAGCTGAAGTGTGGGAGGCCGCCCTCGATATGCTTGGTGCTGAAGGTGCTGGTTATGATGAGTCAGCCCTGGAAAGGCATTATTTTGATGAAGACGCTCGCGCTGCTCTTGCCAGGGGAAAGGGACAACTTGCCAAACTAAGAACCGAAGTGACGGAAGGGGATCAGCTGGGGAAAACCACTTCAACTACTCTAGTCCAGCCACCTTCTTCGTCTGAAGTCGACATTATTGGTTCCAGTTCCCATCTCGCTTCTCCCACCAAAGTTACCGCTGATATTACAAGCACACAAGGTGGAGACGAGGGTGAAGAGAGCGCTGATACGCAAGCTTATGAAGTCGATATCAGGAAACCAGCTTCTTCAGGTAACTTCACTGTTAATTTCGCTACTGTCAATTCTGCTCAAGCTGGTTACTCGCTTATTTCACATGAGTTTCACGAGCTCCTTGGCTATTTTCTCAACCTTGACGAGCCTTCATCTCCTCTCTTTACTGACTTCATTGGTGAACCCTCATCTCCTCTTTTTACTGACTTTAATCTTTTTTCTTCTGTAGAGAGAGTACCAAGCGCTGCTCAAACTTCTACTCCTCCGGTCATCCTTCCTTCGTCTCTTCCGGCGGTGCCTCCTTCTGCCTCGCAACCTGGATCACAGGAGGAACAAATAGAGGCTCTTCACGGCTTGGATGATCCCATCACTTCGCAAGAGCAGAAAGATGAGAGACCTGAGGGAGGTGACATTTCCCCGGAACGGACTCCTTCTGACGACATTGTTCTATCAAAACTTGTCACTCCGGGGAGTGAGTCTTCCTCACAGAGGAGAGAGAAGCGTGGGACATCAAAGAGGAGGGGGAAGAAAATCACCGCCACTGAAGAGGAGCCGGAAGTTGGGCCAGCTGCGCCTACCTCTCCTTCCTCCCTTATACCCACTGGTCGACCTGAAAAGCTGATCATTCGGCCGGGTAAAGGGTCTAAAGGCAGCAAAAAGAAGTGAAGATCTTCAGTTTCTAGTTTTTTGTGTTTTGCATGTACTGGCCGAGAATTGTGCGGGTACCGGCCCCCGCTTTTCTTTATTTTGAAACCTGTACCTGCGTTGTAATTGAATAAAATGATTCCTCGTTTGTACAAACTTTTGTTTGAATTAAAGAATACATTTGTTATTCGTTTTGGCATGAGTTTATTTGATATTGCAGCGAGCTTATGGTATGTTACTTGAGCGTTACCTTTTGCTGGTTTAGTTATACCATATTGTGTGTAATTATACTATATTGCCCCCATTCCATAAGTATGCTGCAATATTCTATACCTCGAGGGGACTTACACTCTTATTTGCTAAAGAATAATTATTTTAAAGAAAATTTTATAGAGTACAACTCCCTTCGTATAAGTTTTTACGCTTGGTCGTTCGAAGAAATCACTTTTTTCTTTTGCTTATGTGCATATCTCATCAAGTGAATTCCTCTATGTGGTAAAGCGGACCTCTGAAGGGTACTTTAACTTCTTTTCTTTTTACGATCATTTCCCACAGTAGGCAAATTATTTTTCCTTTGAAAGTTAAAGTACGCTTTTGATGAGGATTTTTTTTTTTTTTTTATAGAAAGTTGTACCTCTGAGGAGGGATTTTTTCACGTTTCAACACTTGGAAGTTTTATTTCAATCTCGGTGAAACGTGTACCTCCAAAGAGTTATGCTTTAGAAATCCTTTTCACGTTTCAACACATGGAAGTTTTATTTCAATCTCGGTGAAACGTGGGTTTCCAAAGAGGTCTTTTTTCTTAATTGTGTTCCCGGGAGGGGGTTGTACCTCTGAGGAGGGATTTCTCACGTTCCAACACTTGGAAGTTTTATTTCAATCTTGGTGAAACGTGTACCCCCAAAGAGTTGTGCCTTTGAGGAAAGCCTTTTTACATTTCAACACTTGGAAGTTTTATTTCAATCTCGGTGAAATGTGGGCTTCCGAAGAGGTCTTTCTTCTTGCTTGCATTTCAACTCTGGTGAAGTGTAATTCCGAAGAGCGGCTGTTACACTTCAACTCCTGGTGAAATGTGCCCCCGAAGAGGTCTTTATTTTGTTTGCATTTCAGCTTTGGTGAAGTGAAATTCCGAAGAGCGGCTGTTACACTTCAACTCCTGGTGAAATGTGCCTCCGAAGAGGTCTTTATTTTGTTTGCATTTCAACTCTGGTGAAGTGAAATTCCGAAGAGCGGCTGTTACACTTCAACTCCTGGTGAAATGTGCCCCCGAAGAGGTCTTTATTTTGTTTGCATTTCAACTCTGGTGAAGTGAAATTCCGAAGAGCGGCTGTTACACTTCAACTCCTGGTGAAATGTGCCCCAGAGAGGGTTTGCATTGCCTGGAAGTTACTCTCTCATGGTTGGAGGGTCATGACTTCTCCAATCTTTTTTGTTGAGTAGAGAACTTTCTTTTTTGTGGCATATGTCCCATTAGAGGTCTTCGTCCTCCGAAGAGTTGTGCCTTTGAGTAGGGCTTTAATTTACACTTCAAACTTGGGAAGTGTGCCTCATTGGAGGGCTTTAGTTTACACTTCAAACTTGGGAAGTGTGCCTCATTGGAGGGCTTTGGTCTCTGAGGAGAAGCATTCGGCCTCCATAGAGAAGCATTTGGCCTCTGAAGAGGGCTTTTGGCCTCCGAAGAGGGCTTTGGTCTCTGAGGAGAAGCATTCGGTCTCCGTAGAGAAGCATTCGGCCTCTGAAGAGGGCTTTTGGCCTCCGAAGAGGGCTTTGGTCTCTGAGGAGAAGCATTCGGTCTCCATAGAGAAGCATTTGGCCTCTGAAGAGGGCTTTTGGCCTCCGAAGAGGGCTTTGGTCTCTGAGGAGAAGCATTCGGTCTCCGTAGAGAAGCATTCGGCCTCTGAAGAGGGCTTCTGGCCTCCGAAGAGGGCTTTGGTCTCTGAGGAGAAGCATTCGGTCTCCGTAGAGAAGCATTCGGCCTCTGAAGAGGGCTTCTGGCCTCCGAAGAGGGCTTTGGTCTCTGAGGAGAAGCATTCGGTCTCCGTAGAGGGCTTTTGGCCTCCGAAGAGGGCTTTGGTCTCTGAGGAGAAGCATTCGGTCTCCGTAGAGAGCTTCTGGCCTCCGAAGAGGGCTTTGGTCTCTGAGGAGAAGCATTCGGTCTCCGTAGAGAAGCATTCGGCCTCTGAAGAGGGCTTCTGGCCTCCGAAGAGGGCTTTGGTCTCTGAGGAGAAGCATTCGGTCTCCGTAGAGGGCTTTTGGCCTCCGAAGAGGGCTTTGGTCTCTGAGGAGAAGCATTCGGTCTCCGTAGAGAAGCATTCGGCCTCTGAAGAGGGCTTTTGGCCTCCGAAGAGGGCTTTGGTCTCTGAGGAGAAGCATTTGGTCTCCGTAGAGAAGCATTCGGCCTCTGAAGAGGGCTTTTGGCCTCCGAAGAGGGCTTTGGTCTCTGAGGAGAAGCATTTGGTCTCCGTAGAGAAGCATTCGGCCTCTGAAGAGGGCTTTTGGCCTCCGAAGAGGGCTTTGGTCTCTGAGGAGAAGCATTCGGTCTCCGTAGAGAAGCATTCGGCCTCCGAAGAGGGCTTTTCATCTCACGGGAATATGTCGACCGATTGTGGTGAAATGTGTGCCCCAGAGGAGGGTTATTGTCAGGAAGTTTGGAGTTTCCTTTTCTTGTTTGGATGGATTCTCGGGAGTGTGTTGGCTGGTAACTCCACGACTTTGTAACGAGAGAGACACCTTTTTCGATGGAGCCCGCTTGAGGTCTCTATCCCCTGAGGAATTATGCCTTCAAAAAGGGCTGGCACTTCCGAAATGATCTTTTGTTGGCTGATGCTTGCTCTCGCATACTTTTTTTTTGCCGTTGATTCATGTTGACAATTCCCATTACTTTGCAAGGGTCATTGCTTTTAGCTGCCAAGCCTCTCCCTTACCCAAAGGAATATATTTTATAGTTAAGCAAATTGGTGGTGGCAGATGTAGGTTCTTTAACTGGCCGTTTGTTTGTTCATACATTTGCGGTTAGCTATATATGATCTGCTTTTATCCCCCTTGCTTACTTTCGGTTGAAGTTCTCCTTTTGTAAGATTTGGATATGGGAATTTTGAATGGCTCAGTGCTTGACTACTGGATGTTGTTGCGGATTGCTTCGTCTCATGACTGGTAAGTCTTGTTTTTATGGCCTGCATTATTAAATGGTCTTTTTAGCAACACGCTCAACGTATTTCATACGCCAAAATAAAACAGAGCAGTTTATAATAGTAGGGAACACGAGAATTATAGTGATTTAGCCAGAATTGGGCCTATATTCACTTTACTGCTGTTGTTATTCGCCTGCCTTGCAATTGCCCTTAACAAGAGAATCATATCTCTGTAAATTTATTGCAATATCTCAGCAGAGTTTTTATGTAAAATATGGATGTAAGTGGCTATTATTCCAAGTTCTTGGAATTGGTTCTCTTTTGACAGTTGCGAACTTGATTGATTATATTAGCAGTGCCTCAGTGCCATCCTTAAGTGTGCACTATCTTCTTCTGTTGGCGGGTGGTTTTAACTGAAGAAGCATACTCTAGCCAAATCTTATTTATTTGCTTAGAGTATTTCTTATTTAGGTTTTGCCCCTGGACTTTCGTCACTTAGGACTTGCTCTAGAAAGCTACCAAGGGTTGCTTGATATTGTAACGAATCGGCTGGACATTGATTGCCTGCAAATTTAGATCGATAATTTTAGTGACATTCTTAGAATATTTCACATATCGAAATAAAATAAGCGACTTGTAATAATAGGGAGAACAAGGCTTATAGTTTTTATTATTTATTTGCACTGTCTTTATAACAGATTTTGATACAAGAATTATTGGATCAGCATTCCTTTATAAATTTGAAACATAGTATTCAAGTAAAGTAAGAAAGCAGTTGTTGCCCCAAGCTTTAGGGATTGAATCTTTTGGCTTGAAAGGATTGGATGGCAACGTTTTTCAGAATCGAAACTTCCTTTCACTTTGAAGGTCTTCCTGAAGCGTGTGCATGTCTTCCCGTCTCATCCAATTTTTTCCTACCTGGTGAGGGCTTTGGTGTGACGATACTGATGATAGGACCTTCATTTCCCTGTGCCACGGTTCTTTTATTTGAGCTACATTGTTGAGCGGACACCAGCTGCACCTTGGAGGATGAGGAGTAGTTAATTCCATCTCTTTTCACATATTGTTGCAGTTCATTCTGTTTGAGCAACTCTTCAATCTCCTTCCTTAAATGGCGACATTGATTGGTGTCATGGCCAGGCTGATTGTGAAATCGGCAGAATTTTCCATTGTCTGTTGCGCTTCTTCTCAACAGAGATGGTTTGGGGTACACAACAACATCCTTTGTTGCCAAGAAGATATTTTCCGGAGTGTCGGTCAAGGGAGTGAAGTCAGAGGATCTGAAGCGTCGAGCTTTTTTCAAGAGTTTCTGCTTTCTTTTCCCTCCATCGTCCTCTCTTTGTTCAATCATCTCCGGTATGTATTCTTCATCGTTACCAGGACTTAATGGGTAGTCGTCAACTATTCTCTCGAAAGTTGCCCTTGACAAACGTTCGTGGATAGTTGGTCGTGGCCATGAACTTTCTGTTTGGGAGAATGGTCCAATAATGCCAGTTGCTCGTTGAGGAATATTCCATTCTTCTGAAACCTGAGCCTCCTTAGCAATGGTTTTTATATTGCTTTCTAGTCGACGGACTTCCTCTTGCAATGTGTTCATCTTGTCCAGTATTCTATTACTTTGAACTTCCATGTGTTGATATATTCCATAAATCACAGCATGTAATTCAGCCTTTGTGACCCCAATAGTTGAAGCTGTTTCCCCTAATGCGGGAAGAGCAATGGCGTTGCTGCTAGTACCTTCAAAGCTCAAAAACTTTCGTTTCCTTTCAGAAGCCATAATTTCTGCTAGATTTCTAGTCTTCAAGGAAATTCTCTCTACAAATCTTCTGTAAAGCAATGATAATAGAAGTCCTGAGTTCAATTCTCAGTGAAAGCACCAAAATGTTAACGCTTAAATTTTAACGCTAACACCCTGGTGTATAAGATGTGATTGTGAAAGCACCACCCACTTGTATGGGAATCAGAAATAAGCAGAGAGTATGTAGAAAAACAGTAAGAGACGCAGTATTTATAGTGGTTCGGCTTAGGATCAAGCCTACGTCCACTTTGAAGCTCTTTATTGTTTATTTAGATACAGTTTTTTTTACAATCAACTCCGATTACAACACACTTAGACAAATATCTCAAACCCCGATGTAGAAGAATCCTTTGAATGCATGATGAATGAGTTATTTTTCTTCACGAGATTTGTTGAAATGTCTTTGGTGATTGGAGTGATAGAAATGTTGCTTGAGTGTTGCTTGAAGTCGAGACAATAGCAGAGTAATGGCCCGTAGGAAGTCAGTCCCCAAAAGTCCTTTGAACGTTGGAAGTGGCTACGTATTTATAGGCAAACTTCCTAGGCTGAAATCGCAGAGTCATGAGTCGTGACCGACTCATGATGAGTCGTGACCGACTCATGATGAGTCGTGAGTCGTCTGCGAGTCACCCCTTTGCAGCATGATCTTGAACTTGCCTCTGAGTCTTGTGTTGTGTGTCGGTTTATGCTTGACCCGTGGCCGAGTCATATTAAGTCATGGCCGACTCATTGGACCAAGCCTCTGAGTCGCTTCCGAGTCATCTCCCGCTAGCATAGGTTGTTCGGCAATGGACTATGGCTCAATGGTTTTAGGTCGTAGACAAGCCATGATCAGTTGTGAGTCGCTCCTTTGAGTGACCTTATAGGATGAGTCGTGGGCCAGTTGAGTCGCTGGGTCGGTAATGAGTCGGCAACTTACTGAGTCGGCTATCAAATGAGTCGGTGTCCCTCATGAGTCATTGAGTCGTCATTAAATTTAGGTCGGCAACAAGCTAAGGCTACTGAGTCGGTAATCATCTTGAGTCGTGAGTCGCTCAGTCCTTTAACTCGCGCGGCCTACCGATCCATTGAGTCGCTACGTGCCTTGAGCATATGAGTTGATCCAATCCTTCAGTCATAAACCCACTGAGTCGTTAGGTACTTCATGCTGATGAGTCGTGGATAGCTCTGAGTCATTCACTCATATGAGTCGCTCCCTGTTGAGTCGGTAACTTCTATGAGTCGTGAGGTTTCTTGAGTCGGCAGCTCAATGAGTCGGTCTGTATCATTGAGTCGCCACCAGTTGAGTCGGGGATTCTTTGAATCGGTCCTTTCCTTAAGTCGTAAGACACCTTAAGTCGTAGGTCGCTTCAAACCTTAACCCGTTGACGCTTCTAACTCGTAGGCCTTTTAACTCGTATGCTGGAACGGGGTTAACAAAAATAAAAACAAAATTTAATTGGTAATAAAGATGAACCTAAGTTGTTAATGGTTTTGAATGAACTGGTTTGGTTAGTAAAACGAAATGCAAGTGAATGTATTCAAATTTAAAATGCAATGGAAATGAGAATATATGGATTGTGAATAAATTTAAAAATGGAATAGAATTAAGTATAAATTGAGTTGAAATCCATTTAAATTGGTTATAAAACATAAATACTTATTTATTTACATAGATCTTATCAAATTGCATAGAATAAATTGTCGTTGGATGTAAATGGAAGTAATTAAAATGCTATGAATTGATAGGAGTAAAATAAATTGATTTTGAGAGCAACTGAATTAAATACGAGTCATTGCAAGTAAATAATTTTTTTTAAACCAATTAGATAATATGGGTTTGTTAAAGGTTAAAAATAAACTGAATGTAAGCGATTAAGTTTTAAACCATTCAAATTGATGAAGTTGTGAAAGTGGATTAAAAACCATTCAAATTTAATGAAAATGGTTATAAATTAATTGAAACAGTTGAATTAGCATGAAAACTATATAAGTTGCTTACGGAAAAATGTTTGGTGTAAATTTCTTTTAGAATTCATGTGCTTAACTATTGCAAATAAGTGAAATGTTGATAAACTTCCTATATTTGGCACTTACATGTTTAAATTGAGTAAGTACAGGTACCGGGAAGCCGTGTGGATGGATTTTGGGCACACTAACTGCTAAATAAATAAGCTGTTTGCTTAAAAATGCTAAATAAGGTACGCCTACGCAATAAAAATAGGAAATACGAACTGTTTTTGGTTTTTTCGACCGGGTGGGTCGATGTATATATATTTATATCTTTCGTCAAATTGCAAAAGCTCCTCCGTACAAAGGAGACTCTGCCAAAAAATTTCAGAAATTTTGGGAGTTAGAAATTTTTTTGAAAATTTTGATAAATTTTGTTAACGATAAAACGGTTTCGAATTAGAAATTAAAATAAATTAGTAAATGAAACCAATTTAAAGTAATGACATGAATTAGCTATAAATGGAAAATAAAATTTAAATATTCAGAGTTAAAAATAAATTAAATTCATATAGAAATGGAAGAATCAATTTGAATAGAAATAGATATAAACTAAAAGTGGTAAAGTGAAAATAAATATAAGAAGCATATAAAATGCTTATACTAGACATAGGTAAGAAATGGTGCATTCTTAATTGGGAATTGATATTACGAATATATTTTGAGTTGATATTTGAATAAATATTGACATTCTGTAACGAAGTCGATAAAATAATTTTTGGAATACTATGATTGGATATTATTGCTAAGCAGGATATGCAGGTGTTATAAAGAGAAAGGAAAATTGGTTTTGATTTCATATGATAAAAATTGAATTGCCCGACCAAAAAGGTATGTATTTAAATTTCTGTGAAATTTGATTGGGTTTTCGGATAGAGCCACTTGGCTTTTTGTTTTCTTTATGGATTTGGGAGGTCGTAGGGCCATTTCGTTGTTGTACCGAGCTAGCCGTGCAAAGGAGACGCTGGTGAAATTTTTTGAAAATTTAGGGTGTTAGAAAAATTTTGAGAAAATTTTGATAATTCAAATTTGGTTTCAAATTGAAACTTGAATGGTTAAACAAATAGTATAGTTTGAAACTATGGGAGAGTTGAGAAGTTAATAAGAATGATAATGGGTCTTTTATAAAAAGATAGTTGGTTATATGTTGGATTGTTTGGTTTCGGAGATAAGTAAAGGGGTATTGGACCATTTTTCCTAATTAGCAATTTCGGGGACGCAATTCTTTTAAGGGTGGAGGAATGTGATGACCCTGAAATTTTAAGCATTTGTAATCGGAATATTTAACTGATTTTAAGTATTCAATGGAGTAATTTTAATTTGAATTACGAATATTACTATTTATTTGATAATTAAATTATTGAGTTAAATAATTTGAAGTTGGATAAAATGCTAAATCCGGGGTTCTAAGCCTGTTAAAAATAATTTGGAGGCTTATAAAATTTATATTGATAATACTGAGGATAATAGAAGTTGTAAAATTGAATTTAACACTGATATGTTCGGTTTTGAAATTTTATCGTTTTAAATTGAATTTACGAATAGCCTTCCGAGGCACAGTCTCGGAATTCGACGAAACTAGTTCCATTGGATCTGTAATATTATATTATTATCGGATTTCAAATTTCGTAGCGTTCGGAGTCATCGTGTGATCGTACGAGATAAAAACGCCTAGACAATAATTTATCATTTTAATTTAATTATAATATATTATGTCACCAATCAAATAACAGTCGCCCTATGTTTCTTTTGCCGACCTATTCTCCTTTGTCTTCTGAAGCAAGCTGACCTAATCTCTGCTTAATCACGTCCCTTCTTGTCCCTTGCTCAAATCAGTTCCGACGAAAAGAATCATAATAATAACAATAGCCGATCTGAAATCTTTCTTCCTCCTCGTTCTCTTATTCAACCGAAATCCGATCCTTATCTTAAAAAAATGGGGGCCGAGCCTTTCAAATCGTTTTGCCTCAGAAATTTTTTAAAATAAATAGGGGCCAAAAAAAAAGGGGAAAAGGAATTCGAATTCGATTTTGAATCGATTTCGTTCAAGGGTAGAAAAGGGGGAGGGCGCGCGATAAATTGAGTCATGATGGCGTTGGCAGTGGCGATCGCATAGTAGCGTACTAGGGCAAAGGCCGACGGCTTCGACGTCGAGCTTGATTTGGGTTCGCACTAGTGGCCGTCGATGGATTCGAGCTCGTTTAGGGCTTCGGGGTATGAGGCGTGTTCGGTGTTGTTCTCAGAGCAGGCAAAGGGAGGTTCGAACAATCTGGGGTAGAGCATTCTGAGCAGAGCTAGTTTTGGGTATGAATTTTTATAAGTTTAAATTTATATATTCACCTACTGTTTTAAAAATAATTTATTAGCAGTGAGGTCAGGTTTTAATTTATAAAGGTAAAACAGAATAATAATATTGGTAATAATAATAATGGTACTATAAGATTTACATAAAGATTGGATTTAAATCTATATAGATTATTTATATACCTATGTGTGTTTTCAAATTAATAATAATAATAATGATAATGATAATAACCATAAGTATGCATATGCACATTTTACACTTACCAGTTGAATTTAAATTAATGTATTAAAGTGGTTTGCTTGTTTAATTTGCTCATTTAAATTTTTAATTACTTAAAGTAATTTATAAAAAGAATTGGGTTAAATTTACATTATTTGCATAGAAGAAAATTTGTTAGTTTGAAATTTAATTAATTGTTCAAGTTGTTCGAATATTAATAAAATCATCCAGTATTTATTCAGGGTAAAATCGTGAAGAAAACATGGCGTGGGGGTAATGGATTACAAACAAAATCAAAGGTGAGTTAATCTCACTCAGTTAAATTTAAATTTAAATTCAAATGATTAGATTTGAATAATTGTTTGAATGGTTGAATTGATTGATGTGCTATAATATGGTATATTTCGGAATTGGCATTTTATATTGTGCTAATGTCTGTGGATGCAGGGAAAACAGGTTGGAGGGATCCAACTGGACCCCTCAACATTTATTTAAATTATTTAATACCCACTGTTGTGACTGTTTGATATTCTATGATGAAATATATTGGAATGTTGAATGATATGGTTCAATTGGATATAATTGGGTATGATGAATTTCCAAAAATATATAAATTGGATTTTGGAAAAATAATAAAAGAAGTGAAATTGTAAGTAAAATAATTATAGAATAAATTTAAAAATGAATTTGAAAAGAAATAAAGTGGCGTTAAAATTCTAATAAATAAATCTTGAGTATAGAAAAGAAATTTTTGAATAAACAGGAAGTTAACGAATTTTAAACTTCAATGCTATTATTTAAAAGAACAAAACATTAATTTAAAATTTAAGATTTAAATTATTGAAAAGAATAAAGAAGAAATTAGGAAAAAGCTGAAATTTGTTTATTTCAGTTAAAGGATTTAAAATCAAACGGAAAATAATAACATTAGTAATAAAGTCCATAATTAATGAATTTTGAAATGAACTGAGTAAGTAAAGAAATTTATTTCAAGGGAAGTAAATTGGAAATCAATTTGGGAAATTGATTTAAGTGATTGAAGTTGGGATTTTCTCTGAATAACCAAGTCCATTTTTTAAAAGTAAATTTTTAAATATAAGTTAAAGGTTTTAAAGTTGTTTTAAAAAGCAAATTTGGAAAATTTATTATTTTTGAATATTTAAATTCTAAAGTAATTCTCTCCTTTTTAATCTATTATAGCAGTAATTATTTAAAAAGTGACTTAGTATTTTGTTTTTAAAAGTGAAAATCTAGTTTTATATTTTATTAAGTAACCTTATTATCAAATATTCATATAGTATGTATGTTAACAAAATTATTGAAGTAGTTTTAACTTAAATGTTTTAAAGTATATTTCAAATTAAAGTGTTTTAAATTATTTTAAAAATCTCGTTTTGTGCTTGGTGATTTCAGTGGAGATAGAAAATATTTGGGAAAGTTTATTCTGAAAAAGAAAGAATGGTTTGAAACTGTTTTCAAAGGGTTGAAAATAGAAATACATCTTGTGAAGATATTTTGGGGGTAATAAATAATTTGGGAAATTATTTATAGTTTGATGGATGTTTGTGAATATAAACCGATAGTTAAATCACCGACTATCAATATTGGACAAATGCGTTGATCATTTCGAAGAGACCGGGATCGAGATTTATTTCTCGAAAACCACTTCGATCCGGTTTGTACGTTTTCGTGGAAAAACGAGTTTGGATGCGAAGATGGAGCAGTGAAGTGCAAGGGCTAGTCGCTACTAATCCTGAGGATATTTCCAAAATGGATGTAGTAGGAATAGTGCCTTCGGTTCCATTCGAACCCGGGACGGACTTGTATAGACGAATGCTTTCGTAAACATCGTCAGGTGGACGATGGGAATTCTAAGGGATATGTTGTAAAAGGTAATGCTTAGCCTCAAGCCTCATCAACCGGGAATGACTGAAAATCAAGGGTTATGCAGCAAGGCTAGGTAGGTAGCACCCAAGCAGGGTGAGGTCATCCCTACCTAGATGTCTCTTTTATTTCGGCTTAGTGGGCGGTTGTTGATCCCAACCGCGGGGTGATCTCGCTCGGGATTATCCAGTAAGGGGTTGTCCCGGTCTTGTGTTGCAGGGGAGCGGACGTACTCCTCGGTACTGTGATCTAGGCCACGTACTGTGACAGGTGGTACCCCAGTGCCTAGTCATTAGTTGGAAATCCATTCTCCCTATGAGCATGTACGAGTTTTTTTTGTATTACCCACTCTGTGGCTAGTAGCTGGAATTTAATAATTTAACAATTTCGGCTATTTTATAAGTATTTGTATATAAACCCTATTATAATATCAGAGGATTTCTATAAAAATTGTTTTAGCTATCGTAAGGTAAAAACCCGACATGTTTATTTGTGGCGTGGTCTTACGGGATGCTTTTGTTTTCAAAAGGATTTTTGAAACTTTAATAATCAATTGGGTGTGATTTTCTCACGCTGGTATTCCAGACTGACTCGGGTGTTATTTAACTGTAATGCTCGGGTCAGACCGAGTATTATAGGATACAGGATATGATGCTGTGGAGCTCAGGAGACGAGCTGGATGACGATACGTACTTCCGTACTTGTTTATATATATATTCCGCTGTGTTGAGTTGCTATGTATCTATTTGTATGTTGTTGTTGTTGAGTTGTTGATTGATGTACTCTAATGATGTAATATATAAACAAATATATTTGATTTTGAGTAAAGATCATTTATTATTTATTATATTTTATTCCGCTGCGATGGTTAGATTCTGCTATTGATTTCTATTTTCTTCTTCTACCTCTTCTTCTTTAACCCAAATGGTTCGTATTTCTGTACAACTTGAGTTGTTTTAGGTAGAATAGTGTTGACTCAAGGGGTATGGATTTGCGGGTCGTTATGAATAACGAGACAGATACCGAATAGGAACTGATGGGAAGAAGTAGACGAATAGATATACAGATAAGCTTCAGCAAAACTCTAACTCCAGAAGGTGAATCCAAAGCTATGATTCTCAGGCCGATCCGAACGTAAAGTAAAACACAAACACTCGAGTCAGGACATACATACTTATACAATGTAAACCAACTCAAGTGAACTGTAACTTAAAGGATGCTTGGGATCGTCCATCCTTTAAGGATCAGTCAAACCATCAATTAAGCAGTAATAAACACTATCCAAGAAATATCCATATTAAAGTAAATAATGAAAATAACAGTGTTATTGTGACTAGGATAGCGTAAAGCTGCAGTAACCACTCATCTCTAGCCACACTCTTAAAATCAAAGGTGTGCATCAATCAATCAACAAGGAAATCATGTGACACATAAAGCAGTGTACCCGTGGTTTTAAATTTTAAAATGATTTATAATTCTGAATTAAAATCATTCATTTAAACCACTAAAAAGTGAAGTCATTATTCCTTCAAATCAAATATTCAATACCCAAAAATTTAGCCTTTTTTGAGTTCATTTATTCAGTTAAACACTTCAAATATTGAAATTGCAGGCATAAATAAACTTTGATTTCAACTCTTTAAACATTATAAAAATAATATTTTAACACTAAAAAATGTTCATTAAAATACCTTTAGCTTATGATTTTTATAAAGTAAATTTCCTATAAAAAAAATCAAATTTTCAATAATTCACTTAATAAATTCAAGTGTATAATTTCCTATTTTTCACATTTTAACAAATTACTTAACACTTAAATTTTTATTACCATTTTCCAAATATAACTTAATTTCCATTTTATTTTTATAACTTAATTTATATTTTTAATTTCTTAGCTTAACCTTTAATTTCAAACCAAATTTCACATTTTCAAGTTAAGTTAAATTTCAAAATTTCCATTTAACTATCCATTTATTTAACATTTTAAACTAATTACCTAAATTAAAAATACACTATAAGTTGCTTAACTTTATTTCACAAATAACTGGGTATTTTCTTTTACTTTATATTTATCTAATTCATACATCAATTATATTAATTACCAAGTTGATCTTATAATTCCATTTTTTCCTAAATTCCCATTATTTAGTTAAATCAAACTTTCATACTACACTGAACCCATATATTAACTTTTAACATTTAACCTTTAAGAAAATCACTGCTTAACCATTATAAATCCAATATAAGTCAAATTTCATATTATTTTTTCTTTCATTTACAATACATGAAATTTACAAGAAATCACATTTTTAAATCAACCACGGGTTCGGATAATATTTCACACCTAAATCAAGTGATACGGAAATTATCATTTAAATCCATATTCAGTAAAGTTTTCGAGTTTTGATTATTTCAAACCCACAATCCTAAGACAAATACAAATAAATTAAAAATTGATCAGGCCTATCATTTCAGCCCATATCGATTTTTCCTTATTCTAAAGTCCGTTCGGGTATGTATCATTTCAGCCCATAGTGATTCTACTCTACAGGGAGCTTGCAGTGTGATAAACAGAAATAAATAAACAGTATAACAGCATATAACATAGCGGATGATGTGACAAGTTTATAATAGGGTTTTACATCATAAAATTCATATCACATGCAAGTATAGCATGATACAACAATTCTACAATTTCACTTGCTATCAATTTACAATTCTATAAGTATGAATGTCAAGCGTGAATACTCACCTCTTCGACGCTAGAGATTTGATTCAAAATAACAATGTCCACATACCGAAGAGCGCAAGAAGGCACGACAAGATTTTAGAGGATGTGACAACCAGATTCAATCTTGAAAAAAAAAATCAACTCTAAATATATGCTAATTCACATAAGAATACAAAAATTTGAATAAAGAAAAATGGAGGAATAAGTTAAATAAGATGACATGAACAACAAAGTGGCTCAGACGATAGAATAAAAGGAAAAACAAAGAAAGAAGAAAAAAAATAGGAAGCCATGACTTACAGGAGTGAGCTTCACATGAGAAGATGAAATCAAATGAGATGCGGTAACGTATTTTTGTACGTGAGTTTGTACTTAACAGAGAAGTTTCATGTTAATTAAGTGAAAGAACAGCAGGAAATAATATTCGAAACGGCTAAAGAAATTTAAGGATTTTATTCCTATTAAATAAAAAGATGCAAATGGAAAAGTGGAATGAGATAAAATATTATAAGTGAATTTCAATGCAAATAGGCGGCTAGGGATTTAATTCTTTCCTTTTAGAAATGCACGGCTGTCGATTTGAATGGCTAAGGTATGTAATCAAAGGAGTGTGTATTATAAAGGCAAGAGATAAATTGAAACGTATGCCCAAAATTAATAACAAAGTAACATATCTTATATTTATTTGTTTCCTATTTATCTAATAAAATATATGCTAAAGAACAATTCAGTAAATACGTACCGTTTATATAAAACCAAAGAAATAAATAAGAAAACGGATGTAGAAACGTATAAAAGAAATGTATAAATAAATTGCTATTTACAACTTTGTTTATTACTTAATTTACAAAATTAATTTGTTACATATCCTTTTATTTTTTTATTACTTAATTTAAAAAATTGATTTGTTACATATCCCTTTGATTTGTTTATTACTTAACTATGAAAACGGATGTAGAAACATATAAAAGAAACGTACAAATTAATTGCTTTTGACAACATTGTTTATTACTTAATTTACAAAGTATATATCCAAATTAAATGAAACAAAAACGGACAAATGTTGTAAATATATATATATATATAACATGTAATGTTACATACATATACACAATCACAACATGATATATCAACCAAAAATATTATTTATATTAATTAAAATAAACAATTTTTGTTAAATAAACAATTTTTGTTAAATAAAACAATTTACACACAATATTGTAAAAAACATAACTTTCACAATATTAATCCGATTTCAACGAAACAAAAAGAAGTATTCTTGAAATTAAATATATTTTCATAATAAAAGATAAAATTCAAAAATTTAAAATTTAAATTTAAAAGTCAAAGTTTGACCATTTTGACCAAAATCCACCTTTTTGGAAATATTCCATTTATTCAAGTTTAGAATTATAATTCACAAAAAATTCAAAATTTATATTTAAAATAACAAAATTTATCCATTTTAATAAATAAAATAAATTTTTTAAATCAGGAATTTCAGTTAAAGTAATTAAAATAAAAATTTAAAATAATCACAAAATACAGGGTTGTTACACTCTCCCCCACTCAAATCTTTTCGTCCTCGAAAAGGAACGAGGTACGAAAAACCTTGAAAAAATAGAATGAAATAGGACTAAGACAAGATGAAAAGAAAATTAAATTATACCTGATAACTATTGTTATAGATAAGTTTAACAAGGTGGAAAACAGGAATAGCTAGAAGGGAAAATAGGAGAATGGGAATATCTAGGAAGGAAAATTGGTTGAAAGACAAGGATGAATCATTATTTTAAAACTATATAATTTCAATTATTTAGAAAGGTAAAGTAAATGATCAAAATATCCTTTATATAATACTTTATCAAAATATTTTTATAACTCGTTGTCTTAACAAGTTTATCCTCGTTCCCGTAGACTCTGGCAGTGCGTTGATCAGGCGCAAAGCTAGAATTCTCCAGGTACCTAGTAGACTTATTTCAACACCCAGTGAAAATACTTGAACAACTTTTAAAAACAGATATGGAGAGTACAATCCAAAAAAACAAGCAAACCAAAACCTTTGTCTAACCATGGTTCGCAGATACACAATGGTTACGCCTGGATCCCATAGGAAACAATCCATATCCATAAGCTTTCACAGCCCTGCGAGTTACGCCATGATGACTAGTAGACCACAAGATACCCAATGATTACTCCAGGATACCAAAGGAAACAATCCATACCCCTAGGCCTTCTCAGCCAGGTGGATTTCTGTGACGACCAGGAAATCTTTTATACTTGAAATGAAATATTTATTCGATTTTAAATATCTGGAGCTTAGTTTGACTTGAGTTTCGAATATAAATATGAATTTGGAAATTAAATTATTGAATTTAATTTATTGAAGTTGGATAAAAATTTGAATCTTCAGTTTTAAGCTGATTAAAAATATTTCAAAGGCTTGTAAAATTCATATTGATAATACTGAAGAAAATAGAAGCTTCAGAATTGAAATTGGAAATGATTTGTTCAGTTTTGAAATTATATCGTTTAATCGATATTTAAAAATAGCCTTTTGAGGCACATCTCGGAATTCGACGAAATCAGTTCCATTGGATCCGTAATATTGTTTTATTATCGGATTTCAATTTTCGTAATGTTTGGAGTTGTCGTTTGGCCGTACGATAAGCAAACGCGTTGAAAATTAAATCGAAATTTAATTTAATAGTTGGGTTCAAAAAGCTATCTTCCCTATACGATCGAATTAGGATTCGAAACTTTTTCCATTGTATTCGGAATGCGGGTAAAACCTTATAAACGCCTGGCGGCATGTCTGATTTGGAGTTCGAGATTCGAATTAGGCTAAACGAGATATTTTGAAAATTTAATAATATTAAAAAAATCAAACCCTACATCAGCCGACCTACCCTTCTTGAGCCACCCTACCATCTGAAACGTGCAGATCTACTGTCTCCTTTTCTCGTTTGAATCACGCAACCCATTATTCTGGTTCAAAATCAATGGCTGCCCCTTTCCTTTTTAAGTCCACGAATTCATTCACAAGCAAATTAAATCCAGATCGAATCCTTTGTTCATGTGGCCGCATACATTAACTCTTGTTCCTCTTCTTTATAAACTCGTTTCCCTCTTTCTAAATCAAATGAAATTCGATCGTCTCGTAGGATTTTAAAATAAAATAAAAATAAGAGAAGGTCGTGATTTTTCTTCCGCCAATTCGAACTAAAGATGGGCAGGCAATGGCGAATCGTGAGGTGCGTACGCGTGGTAGAAGGAGGGCAATCGATTGTCAGCGTCGCAAGGGGATAGGTCGCGCGTGCGGTGCGGTGAAGTTCAGCATCGATAGGAAGAAAACAAGGCGATTAAGGATGGTGACTGTAGGCATCCTCGCGAGCATGACTGGAAGAGCTCGTTCGCGAGAAAAATTGTCGAGGCCGCGAGGTCGTCTCATGCTCGAGCGCGACGGCGAATTTGGAGGCGTCGACGCTGCTGCCTGGATTTGGGGTAAAGTGTAGTCGCGGCCAATTTCGGCGATGCCAAAGATAAGGGTTTCGAGTTAAAGTTCTGCGTGAGGTAATTTATTTTATCTTATTTCAATTTATTAAATTATATGTATAGAAATATATGTAGAAAAAAAAATCATTTACAGTAAAGTGAATTTTCTTTTTGTTATTTACTAAAAAAAAAAATAGGGATTTACAGTTCCTACTTAATTTAATGTTAGTGGAAACTTTAATTTAAGTTGAGTTTATTATGTGGATTATCAAAAATTTACAATAAAATAAATTTGGTTATTTTAGTTACTACAAAATAAATTTTATCAAAAGAATTTTTTTTTATTATTGGAAAAATGGGTTAAGATAATTTTATTAAGGTGTTTAATTAACTTATTTAATACTTTTAGTTACTAAAGAAAATTATTAAAGGGAATTTAGTTTTAAATTTAAATTTTTAGTTACATAAATTTTTTAAAAAGAATTTGTTTAAAATTTAAAAGTATTAGTTTTAAATAAAACTATAGGTTAATTAAACTACCAAAACGAAAATTTATTTGTTCGATTGGTTCGAATATTAAAAAAATTGTATAATTATTTATACAAGGTCTAAAATGGAGAAAACTGGATGGAATGGATTGCATGCATAAGAAAAAGGTGAGATCTTCTCACTCAAAATTTTAGTAATTGAAATTTTCAATTATTGATTGATGGTTGAATTGTGATAGTTAAATTTAAACCCATATACCGCGATATTCCACCTAGAAGTGGAATTGGTATTATATATGTATTTGGAGTTGTTGATTTCTCGCATTATATAGCGGATGAGACCCTATTGCGCCGCATAATAGCGGATGATATTTATTAAATCCCATATATCGTGATATTCCACCTCGAAGTGGAATTGGTATTTAATTGTTGTGCAAACGTCTGTGGATGCAGGGAAACAGGTTGGAGGCATCCAACTGGATTCCTCAAATATTGAATTTGTTTCATATTTTGTATGTTGATTACTTATAATCTGTGAGTGATTATTTGTAATTAAAACCCTTGAAGGTTATAATTTAGTCGAATATATTTCTGATATCGTAGGATATCAGGAATAAATTAAATTGGATTTTTGAAATTTAGTAGAAAATTTATAGTAAATTAATTTTAGAAAATTGAATAAATTTAAAAGGAGGAATTTGCTTCAAAGGATAATAAAGTTGGTGTTGAAATAAATTTAGAAATCAAGTTTGAAAATTGATTTGGTATTTGTAAATAAATTTGGAAATTAATTCAGAAATTAATTCGGTGCTGAAAATGAATATTTAGAAATCGATTTGAAAAATCGTATATCAATGGATATTTAGAAGTTTAAATTCACTATGGGAATTTATAAAGGAATTTACAGATTTGGTATGTAAATTAAAATAAATCGAGAAGATTTATTAATTGATTTAAATGGAAAGAGAATTCTTCCCTGGAAAGTCGAGTGTATTGTTAAAGTAACTTCTGAAGTATAAATTAAAGGTTCTAGAAATTGTTTGGAAAAAAATTTATTGTTGGATGAATTATTTTTGGAAATTGTTTTAAAATCTTTGAATCATGGATTCATTTAATCACTTATAGAAAGAATTATTTTAAAGATTAAATTGATATTTGTTTAGAAAATAGTTATACCCTATCTGCTAAACTATTTTAAAGTTTCTTTAGACTTGAAGTTTATGTAAGATATTAGTATGGTATTTTTATAACTAATAATTAAGTAAGTATTTTTAAAATAGCTTATTTCCAAGTATATATGTTTGGATAAGTAATTTAAATTATTTTAAAACATTTGATCTCAGCAGATTTTCAGTGGAAATAAATAAATATTTGAAAATCTATTCCGCGTAAGGAAAAGTAATTTGAAATTGTTTTCAAAGTGGTGAAATGTGGAAATTAATTTGAAATTTGTTTTCAAATGGTTGAAGTGTAGAAAAAATATCTTGTGAAGATATTTTGAAAATAAATAATTGGGAAAATTATTTAAACCTTGGTGATTGTTATGAACGTTGATTGATAGTAAAATAACTGACTATCAATCTTGGCCATTAAATGACATTTGAATTTCGATGCAACCAGGGGTCGGATTCCAAGTGGATATCCGAAAACCACATCGAACCTTTGTGATTTGTGATAGATCTCTTATTTAAAAGATCGAAGTGGAAATTGTTGTGATTTGTTTGAAATCTGAATGAACACTTATTTTTAAAAATAAGCGCTCATTATTCGGATTTGCCGGGAGAGAACCTTGTGTCATAAAACCCATTTCGATTAACGATACGACGAAATGGGATTGCATTTGAAGACAGTGTTGAAAACCGGGTATTTTCAAAAGTGAAAGGATTACCTGTCGAATGTCTCTACACTTGGTTGCTCCGGTATAGAGATTCTATCACCCTTTGTGATGGGGATTCCGGACGTGATTTGTGAGTATCCGGATTTTCAAGGGCTTCTTTGAAGTGCCTTCGGTTTCGTTCGATCCCGGATCGAACTTGTATGGATGTGTGGCTGGAGTTACGCTTTGAGATGTAAAGTTGGTTTCTATCAAATACATTTCTGTTGGTGGCGGAGAATTTATTCTCTTAGCTTAACACCCTTCTCTGAGACGTACGGGCTCAGAGGTTATGTAGTTGATGGTTACAAGTGATATATTCCCAATTTGGTAATATGGCACACGAAGTGCTGCTAATAATTTGTCGATCAAAGCATGACTTTTTGAAAAGTGTACCTCTGTGGACGAGACTTCGTCGGACATAACACCAGGAAATGGACGAAACAGGAAAGATGCGGCAAGGTTATGTGGGTCGCGCCCTTTAGGGTATGTCATTTCCTTCTGAAAATGGGTGGTGTCAGGTATGGAGCCCTGATATTTAACCTTTGTGGTTACTACAAATACTTTTCTTTGTTGTTGTTAGTGTAGAGGATCCTCGGATAAAGGTCCCAAAGGACCGGGGGATGACATACTCGTGTAGTAGTTACCTAGTTACAGAGGTAACCCGGCCTTGTATTGGCAAAGAGCTGGTTAAGTTCTCGGCACGTCCCGCCAGAGACTTATCCATGTGGCAGTAGGAAGTTCCTTAGCCTGACCATTTGTTGGAAATCCAAAGAAACAATACGCGCCGTGTACGGTTTTAGTTGTAGAACCCGCCATTTAAAATGGTAGCTATAGCTGGCATAATATAATGGTACCTATGCTGGCTAAGATTAATATTATACTTTAAAAATGTTTTCCACACTATGCACTAATAATAATATCGGAAAGGATTTTGCGTAGTAAGCATGTTTGACTATCATAAGGAGAAATCACCCCTATGTGTGTGATTGCATTGTTTGTGCCGGGAGGCCTTATGGTAGTTTCATTTTCCAAAAGCATAGAGGATTTCCTTTTATTTTCTTTGTGAAAATAACTGTTTTAAAGATCTCAAACCAGTCCTATGACTGACCTGGAGTTTATTGTTCCCTTTCTAAACTCTGGGTGACCACAATTTTTCACACGGGCAGCGTAGAGTCAGGTTAGCAGCTATTCGGGAGCAAAGTCAAGAAGTTGCTGTGGGATCAGGAATTGGAGCAGGATGGCGAGGCGTATCACTTATATATATGTAATATTCTTTTTCCGCTGTTGTTGTTGTTGTACACTCTGGTAATGTAATGTGATGTAATGTAATAACTGATACAGTGATTCTGTTTAAAGATATTTATTTATCTATTATATTTGTTCCGCTGCGAAATGTGAGATTCTATTATTGTTTCTGTTTCTGTTTCTTCTTTCTTCTTCTTCTACCTCTTGTTTTTAAACCCTAAATATTCGTAAATTTTTTCCTCTCTGGCTAAATTGTTATGGATGTTGCCAGCCTAAAAAGGGGTACGAATTTGTGGGCCTTTACAAGTGGTATCAGAGCATTTGGTTAAGCGATAACCCTGGCTCTGTTGGGTGTTACTCATAAGAGATAGAGTCAGTAGTACTCTAGAATGAGTTTGAGTGTAATAATAGATATGAGCGCGTATTTGTTAGTGAATATAAAATTGTTTTGTATTGTGTTGACTTATCGCTTGATTGTTTATAGATTCTGGTCGGTGCAGTTTGGCCCACTGTATCGATAGAGGTTTCTAAACTCTTAAACAAGATAAACCGACACAGTATTGTTTTCAAATAAGGTAAATGAAATAATTTTACCCCAAACTATTTTTGTATATAAAAGAAAAGATTTTCTATAAAAATTTATGGTATATGATTGCTTGGTTGTCAGGAAGTGATGATATTGAATTATCATCATTATTGTATGAAAATTGAATAAAAAATAATGGTATAGCCAAAGATTTGGAGATAAATTCATTTAGTAAATGAAATTTATAAATATGAATTGAAAGGATAAGGGAATGAATTCATATACCAATGGGATTTGTAAATATAAATTGTAAATGAGATTTATAATTTGAAATAGAATTCCAGCACAATATTTGAAATAAAAATTCATTAATGGAATGAAATTGGTAATTTGAATGTATAAATGAGTTTTATAAAATTGAAACGAGATTTCAGAGTAATCTTTGAAATAAAGATTAAAGGATTTGGATTGAAATTTCAGAAGATTAAATTTCTTTAATTTGCAAATGGTTCCAAAAGTCTGGAAAATAATTATTTGAGAAGTATTTTTGAGTTGGATATGAAATCTGGTGGAGTTTGAAATTTCAAAATATTTGGAAAAATATTTTGAAGGGATATAATTGATTTCAAAGTTGGTTTTGAAATGTGAGCGATTGTTAAAAGGACTCTGGAAACCTTTATAATGTTACGATATCTAAATAAGTTTGATAACTCATAAAAACATTCAAAATTTGATTGAAATAAGATTCAAACTGAAAAGGGATAAATAAAAGTAAGTGTGGAATAAAATTGGGAATGAACAAATGATTTAACATTTGTGAGTAAATGAATTGGAATTGGAAAAAATATGGAATGAGATTTGACTTGGATGAAGTTGAATAAAAAATCCAAACTTGGAAAAATAAAAATAAAATGGATTGAATTCAAGTAAACTAATATGATAATTAATTAATTCATTCATGAAATAGGAAAGTTGAATTAGTTAAATTAAAACTTGAATTGTGAGTTTAATAAAAATGGTTTGAATTTGCAGATAAATTCAAGTAAGTAGAAATAAATTGAAAATTTCCTTGTTATTGATAAAATGAATTCGAGATAAATTGACAATGGAAATTTGAAATTAAAATAGATAAGTGAGTAAAAACTAATTTAATTAAATTAGTAGATGGAATGGATTTGATAAATGAAAAATCAAATCAAGGATTTAAATTTGGAAGTGTTACAAGGAAAAATAAATTTGAGTTTTGAATTGAAATAACTTGAAGAAAATAAATAACTTAAGTAAATATTGGATAAAAGCTCGACTTAAGCAAAATTGTGAAATGGTTGTTGTCAAGTTTTATGGAATGGTTTTGAATGAAACTTGATTGATTAACGAAATGCAAAATGAATTGAACGGAATCAATTGGAAATGAAATAGAATAAAGAGTAAATTGAGTTGGTATCAATTCAAATTAGTTATAAATTAGATTGGATATTCTATTAAGTGAATATCGTCGAAATTTGCATAGAAATGGTTGTCATTTGACGCAAGCGTGATTGCATAAATTTTTATGAGTTAATGAAAGCCAATAAAAAATTGACTTTTGAGTCAATTGAAATGGATATGAGTTCGTTTCATTTAAAAAAATGATTGAATGAAAGAAAGTGAATTGTAAATCGCTTGATTGAATAGAAAAGGTAAGGAATGTAGTTGTAAGCAATTAAATTTGTATTGAAACCTTAAAAATTTCTTATGGGAATTATTTTGAGTGCATTGCTTATGAAAGATATGTGTTTACTATTGAAAATAAGCGAAATGTAAATGAATTTCCTATATATGTCACTTACGTGTTTAAATTGAGTAAGTACAGGTACGGGGAGACCGTTTGGTTGGATTTGATTGCGCAAAATGCTAATTAAATAAGCCGCTTGCTTAAAAATGCTAAATAAGGTACGCCTACGCAATAAAAATAGGAAATATGAACTGTTTTTGTTTTTTCCGACCGGGTGGGTCGATGTATATATATTTATATCTTTTGTCAAATTGCAAAAGCTCCTCCGTACAAAGGAGACTCTGTCAAAAATTTTGGGAGTTAGAAAAAAAATTTGTTAGCGACAAACGATTTCAAATTGGAAATTGAAGTAAATTAATGAATGAAACTAATTTAAAATAATAACATGAATCAGTTATTAATGGAAGATAAAAATTAAATATTCAGAGTTGAAGATAAATTGAATTCATATGGTAATGGGAAAACTAATTGAATGGAAGTAGGTATAAAAAACTTCTGTAAGAAAATGTGTAAAATGATTTTAAAGGCTATGAATGGATATTATGGCTAGCAGGATATACAGGTGTAATTAAGGAAATGAAATTGGGATTTTGATTTCAAACATAAAATTGAATTGCTCGACAAAAAGGTGTATTTCAATTTCAGTATGAAATTTGGTGATTTTCTTGTCTAGCCACTTGGCCTTTTGTTTTCTTTTGGAATCTGAGGGCCTGTGGTGCCATTTTGTAGTTGTACCGAGCTAACCGCGCAAAGGAGACGCTGGCGAAATTTTTCGAAAATTTAGGGAGTTAGAAAAAAATTTTGAGAAATTTTTTCAAAGTTTAACATTTGAATTTAAATTTGAATTTGAATTGGTTAAGAAAACAATATGGTTTGGATTTTATGGTTTAGGTTGCAAAGCTAGTTGAAATAATAATGAATCTTTAATAAAAAGATTTAGGTTGATAAATTGATAAAATTGTTTGGGTTGAAAAATATTAAACGGGTTAAGGATCATTCTTCTTAACTTGTAATTTCGGGACGAAATTCTTTTAAGGGGGAAGTATGTGACGAACTGAAAATCTTTAACATTTGAAATGAAATATTTAATCAATTTTAAATATTTGGAGTTTAGTTTGACATGAATTTCGAATATAAATATGAATTTGGCAATTAAATTATTGAATTTAATTTATTGAAGTTGGATAAAAATTTGAATCTTCGGTTTTAAGCCAATTAAAATGTTTCTAAGGCTTGTTAAATTCATATTGATAATACTGAAGACAATAGAAGCTTCAGAATTGAAATTGGAAATGATTTGTTCAGTTTTGAAATTATATCGTTTAATCGATATTTAAAAGTAGCCTTCCGAGGCACAGTCTCGGAATTCGACGAAATCAGTACCATTGGATCCGTAATATTGTTTTATTATCGTATTTCAATTTTCGTAATGTTTGGAGTTGTCTTTTGGCCGTACGATAAGCAAACGCGTTGAAAATTAAATCGAAATTTAATTTAATGGCTGGGTTCAAAAAGCTATCTTCCCCGTACGATCGAATTAGGATTCGAAACTTTTTCCATTGTGTTCGGAATGCGAGTAAAACCTTATAAACGCCTCGCGGCATGTATGATTCAAAGTTCGAGATTTCGAATTAGGCTAAACGAGATATTTTGAAAATTTAATAATATTAAAAAAAATCAAACCCTATATCAGCCGACCTACCTTTCTCAAGCCATCCTACCATCTAAAACGCGCAGATCTACTGTCTCCTTTTCTCGTTTGAATCATGCAACTCATTATTCTCGTTCAAAAATCAATGGCTGCCCCTTTCCTTTTTAAATCCACGAATTCATTCACAAGAAAATTAAATCCAGATCAAATCCTTTGTTCATGAGGCCGCATACATTAACTCTTCATTCCTCTTCTTTATAAATTCGTTTCCCTCTTTCTAAATCAAACGAAATTTGATCGTCTCGTTCAATTTTAAAATAAAATAAAAATAAGGGGAGGTCGTGATTTTTCTTCCGCCACTTCGAACTAAAGATGGGCAGGCAATGGCGAATCGTGAGGTGCATACGCGCGGTAGAAGGAGGGCAATCGATTGTCGGCGTTGCAAAGGGATAGGTCGCGCACGCGATGCCATGAAGTTCGGCATCGATAGGAAGCAAACAAGGCGATCAAGGAAGGTGACCGTAGGCATCCTCGCGAGCATGACTGGAAGAGCTTGTTCGCAAGCAAAATTGTCGAGGCCGCGAGGTCATTTCGTGCTCGAGCGCGACAGCGAATTTGGGGGCGTCGACGCTGCTGCCTGGTTTTTGGGTAAAGTGTAGTCGCGGTCAATTTTGGCGATGTCAAAGATAAGGGTTTCGAGTTAGAGTTCTGCGTGAGGTAATTTATTTTATCTTATTTCAAATTATTAAATTATATGTATAGAAATATATGCAGAAAAAAAATCATTTACAGTAAAGTGAAATTTGTTTTTGTTATTTAATGACAAAAAATATAATAATAATAGGGATTTACAGTTCCGACTTAATTTAATGTTAGTGGAAACTTTAATTCAAGTAGAGTTTATTATGTGGATTATCGGAAATTTACAATAAAATAAATTTGGTTATTTTAGTTACTAGAAGATATTTTTTTTATCAAAAGAAATATTTTTTATTATTGGAAAAATGGGTTAAGAATAATTTATTAAGGTGTTTAATTAACTTATTTAATTCTTTTGGTTAATAAAGAAAATTATTAAAGGGAATTCAGTTTTAAATTTAAATTTTTAGTTACATAAATTTTTTGAAAAGAATTTGTTTAAAATTTAAAAGTACTATTTTTAAATAAAACTATAGGTTAATTAAACTACCAAAACGAAAATTTATTTGTTCGATTGGTTCGAATATTAATAAAATTGTATAATTATTTGTAAAAGGTCTAAAATGGAGAAAACAGGACGAAATGGATTGCAGGCGCAAGAAAAAGGTGAGATTTTCTCACTCAAAATTTCAATAATTGAAATTTTCAATTATCGATTGATGGTTGAATTGTGATAGTTAAATTTAAAATTGATTGACTATGTGCTTGGATAATTAATTTATTATCAGTTATATAAGTTAGACCCTATGCGCCGCATAATAGCAGAGATTATTATATTAAACCCATATACCGCGATATTCCACCTAGAAGTGGAATTGGTATTATATATGCATTTGGAGTTGTTGATTTCCCGCATTATATAGCGGATGAGACCCTATTGTGCTCCATAATATCGGATGATATTTTATAAATCCCATATACCGCGATATTCCACCTCGAAGTGGAATTGGTATTTAATTGCTGTGCTAACGTTTGTGGATGCAAAGAAACAGGTTGGAGTGATCCAACTAGATTCCTCAAATATTGAATTTGTTTCATATTTTGTGTGTTGATTATTTATAATATGTGTGTGATTATTTATAATTAAAACCCTTGAAGGCTATAATTTAGCCGAATATATTTCTGATATCGTAGGATATCAGAAATAAATGAAATTGGATTTTTGAAATTTAATAGAAAATTTATAGTAAATTAATTTTAGAAAATTGAATAAATTTGAAAGGAGGAATTTGCTTCAAAGGATAATAAAGTTGGTGTTGAAATAAATTTAGAAATCAAGTTTGAAAATTGATTTGGTATTTGTAAATAAATTTGGAAATTAATTCAGAAATTAATTCGGTGCTGAAAATGAATATTTAGAAATCGATTTGAAAAATCGTATATGAATGGATATTTAGAAGTTTAAATTCACAATGGGAATTTATCAAGGAATTTACGGATTTGGTATGTAAATTAAAATAAATCGAGAAGATTTCTTAATTGATTTAAATGGAAAGAAATTCTTCCCTGTAAAGCCGAGTATATTGTTAAGGTAACTTTTGAAGTATAAATAAAAGGTTCTAGAAATTTTTTGGAATTTTTTTTATTGTTGGAGGAATTATTTTCGGAAATTGGTTTAATTCTTTAAAACATGGGTTTATTTAATCACTTATAGAAAGAATTATTTTAAAGATTAAATTGATATTTGTTTAGAAAATGGTTATTTAAAATAGTTATACCCTATCTACTAAATTATTTTAAAGTTAGTTCAGACTTGAAGTTTATGTAAGATATTAGTATGGTATTTTTATAACTAATAATTAAGTAAGTATTTTTAAAATAGCTTATTTCCAAGTATATATGTTTGGATAAGTAATTTAAATTATTTTAAAACATTTGATCTCAGCAGATTTTCAGTGGAAATAAATAAATATTTGGAAATGTATTCCGCGTAAGGAAAAGTAATTTGAAATTGTTTTCAAAGTAGTGAAATGTGGAAATTAATTTGAATTTTGTTTTCATATGGTTGAAGTGTAGAAAAAATATAACTTGTGAAGATATTTTGAAAATAAATAATTGGGAAAATTATTTAAACCTTGGTGATTGTTGTGAACGTTGTTTGATAGTTAAATAACCGACTATCAATCTTGGCCTTTAAATGGCATTTGAATTTCGATGCGACCGGGGGTCGGATTCCAAGTGGATATCCGAAAACCACATCGAACCTTTGTGATTTGTGATAGATCTCCTATTTAAAAGATCGAAGTGGAAATTGTTGTGATTTGTTTGAAATCTGAATGAACACTTATTTTTAAAAATAAGTGCTCGTTATTCGGATTAGCCGGAGAGGACCTTGTGTCATAAAACCCATTCCGAATAACAATACGACGAAATGGGATTGCATTTGAAGACGGTGTTGAAGACCGGGTATTTTCGAAAGCGAAAGGATTACCTGTCGAATGTCTCAGCACCGGGTTGCTTCGTTATAGAGATTCTATCACCCTTTGTGATGGGGATTCCAGACGTGATTTGTGAATATCCGGATTTTCAAGGGCTTCTTTGAAGTTCCTTTGGTTCCGCTCGATCCTGGAACAGACTTGTAGGGATGTGTGGATGGCGTTACACTTTGAGATGCAAAGCTAGTTTCTATCAAATACATTTCTGTTGGTGGCGGAGAATTTATTCTCTTAGCTTAACACCCTTCTCTGAGACGTACGAGCTTAGAGGTTATGTAGCTGATGGTTACTAGTGATACATTCCCAATTTGGTAATGTGACACATGAAGTGCTGCTAATCATTTGTTGATAAAAGCATGACTTTGTGAAAAGTGTAGCTTTGTGGACGAGACTTTGTCGGACCTCACACCTCGGAAATGGTCGAAACAGGAAAGATGCGGAAATGTTATAAGGGTCGCGCCCTTTAGGGTGTGTCATTTCTTTCTGTAAAATGGTGGTGTCAGGTATGGAGCCCTGATATTTAACCTTTGTGGTTACTACAAATACTTTTCTTTGTGGTTGTTGGTGTAGAGGATCCTTGGATAAAGGTCCCAAAGGACCGGAGGATGGCATACTCGTGTAGTAGTTACCTAGTTACAGAGGTAACCCGGCCTTGTGTTGGCAGAGAGCTGGTCAAGTTCTCGGAACGTCCCGCCAGAGGCGTACCCATGTGGCAGTAGGAAGTTCCTTAGCCTGACAATTTGTTGGAAATCCAAAGAAACAATACGCGTCTTGTACGGTTTTAGTTGTAGAACCTGCCATTTAAAATGGTAGCTATAGCTGGCATAATATAATGGTACCTATGCTGGCTAAGATTAATATTATACTTTCGAAATGTTTTCCACACTATGCACTAATAATAATATCAAAAAGGATTTTGCGTAGTAAGCATGTTTGACTATCATAAGGAGAAATCTCCCCCATGTGTGCGATTGCATTGTGTGCGTGCCGGGAGGCCTTATGGTAGTTTCATTTTCCAAAAGCATAGAGGATTTCTTTTAATTTTCTTTGTGAAAATAACTATTTTTAAGATCTCACACCAGTCCCATGACTGACTTGGAGTTTATTGTTCCCTTTCTAAACTCTGCGTGCCCATAATTTTTCATACGGACAGCCTAGAGTCAGGTTAGCAGTTATTTGGGAGCAAAGTCAAGAAGTTGCTGTGGGATCAGGAATTGGAGCAGGATGGCGAGGCGTATCACTTATATATATATAATATTCTTTTTCCGTTGTTGTTGTTGTACACTCTGATAATGTAATGTGATGTAATGTAATAACTGATACAGTGATTCTGCTTAAAGATATTTATTTATCTATTTTATTTGTTCCGCTGCGAAATGTGAGATTCTGTTATTATTTCTGTTTCTTCTTCTTCTTCTACCTCTACTTTTTAAACCCTAAAGATTCGTAAGTTTGTTCCTCTTTGGCTGAATTGTTATGGATGTTGCCAGCCTAAAAAGGGGTATGGATTTGCGGGCCTTTACAATTTCGCTACTAATGCGACCTACATAGTTTACAGGATACACAATGATTACGCCTGGATCCCCCAGGAAACAATCCGTACCCCTAGGCCCTCTCTGCCAGGCGAATTACACTATGCAGTCACGCTAAAAAAAACCATGGGTTACGCCACGGTGGGACACTCGAGTATCACTGTAACGACCCGTATTTTACGTGTCGATAGATCGTAGAATTTGCAGGTCGATAGTGTTGTTTGTGTTGCCTCTAGCTTGAGTCGTTTAGAAGTTAACCCGGGTGGAGTATGAGTTGTGACCGACTCATGAGCATTGCCGAGCTAAGGGATGAGTCGTGACCGACTCATAAGGGGCCGACTCAAGGAGGGGTTACGGGTTGGAGTGTTGGCCGAGATAAGAAATTCACCGACCTAAGAGTTGCCGAGTTATAGAAGTAACGACCTAAAAGTTAGGCGACTTAGTGATGGTGACCGACCTATAGTAAGTCGCAGACGACCTTAGGAAGTGGCCGAGTCAACGAGTTACGACTCATAAGGTTTGCCGAGTTAAGGGGTTAGCGTGTTAGTAGGCAGCGACTTAAGGAAGTCGCCGAGTTAGCGACTTAGAGTTAGGTCGTTCAACGACCTAAGGGCTAGCGTTAGGACGCTAGGGGGATAGGTCAGCAGGCACGTTGAGTCGTTGGGGGGCTTAGGTCGTTGAGTCGGTCTGGTTTGTTAGGTCGCGTGAGTACTGTTCAGACTTAGGTCGTAAACGACCTAAGTTAGGTAGTGAGTCGGCAGTGAGTTAGGTCGTGGGGTCTTGAGTCGTTGTGTTAGGTCAGCAAGGAGTTGAGTCGGCAGGGTCTTAGATCGTAGGTCGGCATGCTAGTTAAGTCGTCAGGCGACCTAGGACTTAGGAAATGCGGCAGTGTGTTGAGTCGTGTGACAGTTGGGTCGGCAGTACGTTGAGTCGTTAGGTCGGCCTGTGTTTTAGGTCGCGTCTGGGTTAAGTCGTAAGTCGGCCTTGGTTATATGTTGTGTTGGTTAGGTCGTAGGTCGTAGGGGCTGATGAGTCGGCAACGACTCATAGTTAGGTCGGGGACGACCTAAGGGGCGGACGACCTAAGGGAAATTCAGCCTATAAATAGAGGGGTTTGGCTCACTTTTTGGCACCGGTTTTTGAAGCGACGAAGTGCTGCCATTTTGAAGACTCGACTACAACATTTCTTCATCTTCTTTTCTCCATTCCAATCAAGTGTTAGCATCCATCCAAGATCGAAGATCGAGATCGAAGATCCAAGTGCCAAAGTTGAAGATCTTCATCCGTTCGAGCTAGAATTCATCGATTGGAGCGAGATATTGCCGGATCAAGCCTTGATCTTTGCTGTCCAGATCTGAAGTTGATTGATTTTAGGTTGTTTTGGTGATTTGGTGAGTGGTAGTTATCTCTCACGCGGACCCAAAGGAGTGTATGGGATTGGTGATATTTTTATGTGTTAAAGTTAGCGTTTTCTCGCATTTTCCTTAAGTCTGCATGTAGATCCATCATGTTTGAAGATGTTTACCTTTAGAAGTTATTTATCAAGTATTAGAGATAAAACCCATGTTTAGATTTGATAGATCTATGCTAAAAACCATGATTTCACATATGTTGGACTTTTGCACACTTAATTACGAAATTGCCATTATAATTGTTATTGCTTAATATATCTTGTTTGAATGCTTGAATGTTTGAATGTATGTTAGATTTGATTGCTCCAAGTTAGCTTGTAGTTGATTTGGAACAAGGTGATTGAAGATGATTCAAAAGCTACGGAAGAAGGCTCTTGAATGGTGAAAGCTGCTTAAGGCATATGTAGCGAATGTTGAAGCTCATATGTATGATGTTGAGATGGAACTTTGCCATGATGCGATGAGGCAAACCATGTTGTTGAGTTGAGATCTTGCTTTGATGTGATGAAGCGAGGCATGTTGATATCTTGAAGGGTAGTTCAAGTATGATGTGAGTCTTGGCTTAATCCAGGCAGGGATCATTCCAAGCATGTTGATAACTTGAAGGGTAGTTCAAGTTGGTTGATAATGGAGCTGCTCAAGAGGTAGCTTGGGCTAGGTTGAAAATAGTCGTCGAGGAGGATGACTAGGAGGCTTGGACTTTATCGTTGTTGAAGGTTCTAGCAAACTTAAAGCAAGGGTACATAGGGACGCCTAAAAGACTACAGGAAGGTAGTCGAGTACTCTGGGCCAAGTAGATAAGTCCTAGGCACAAGGTAGTGTGCGGAGTTTTGTCTAGAACCGGGGTTACCATTAGCCCTTGACAGATGGCTCAGGAAGGAGTCGGTCATTCAATTAACGGTGATTTCGAAGCAAGGTTAACAGTGATAGCCAGAGTCATGGATGTTTGGTTGTATTATCATTCGGCTTCAAGAGCGGTGTTTTCTGGGTGCTTATCTGATCTTGGTTTAGGCCTTGGGGGTTTGTATTTGGAAAACATCGTCCTTGACTCGAGTGGTATTCGCTTTACCTTAATTGTCTATGTTGTTATGCTTGCTTCTCCTTAGTGTATGTCTGGGGCTATCACTGTAGAAAGAGGTGGAGTGGGATGGTTTGGTTCCTATTCCTTTTATCCTTTATGCTCTTTTGGTATGCTTGATAGTTGATTTACTGCTCACTAAGACTTTGTCTGACTCAAGGTTTTATGTCTCCTCTTATTACCTTGGGCTGTTCATCCATGTTGGGATGGGCAGACTAGGTAAGCAGGTGACAGGTGCTGTGCTTGGAGTTTCTACGTTGAAGATGACGAAGACGAGCAGGAGGCTATGCATATTATTTTCTTATATGTACTGGGTATCCGCTGCTGTATTTGATGAGTGCTTGTAGTGAGGTCTTGATGTATGGATTTGTTGAGATGATTGTATAAAACTTCTGTGATGCTTATATGATGATTTCCTGTTATGAGACTTCACTATATATTTCTCTATTGTATTTTATCCATGCGCTGTGAGTTACGATAGAGATTCTTCGATTTTATTTTACCCTGACTATCATCCATGGCTGCCTGGCACACCTTTCAGCGCACTATTCTCTTGTTTTGGTGCGGGAGTCATGGGCGGTCGTCACATTTGGTATCAGAGCTTTGGTTAATCGATTTCAGCCAACGCTCGCTGACGTAACTACGTATGAGAGACGTAATTGTATTTTGATGGATGATTACTATATATAATATAGTAGCCTAGAAGGATTTGAACTCCTTATGTAGTTGTTTCTTAAGGTGTTCTAATCATTCTTATTACAGATATTAAGGATGAGTCGAAGAGGGAGACCAGCTGCAAGGGAAAGCCGTGCTGATGAAGGAGCTGTTGATTATGGAACTATGTTCGAAGCGATGATGACTTCGATCATGAGAAGGATACCAGCTTCAGGATCATCAGTGGATGTGGGAGTTCAAGTTCAAGCTCCAAGACCGGTGGATTTTGCTAAGCTTTGCAAGGATTATACTTCTCTTGGAGGAAAAGCTTTCTTGGGGACGGAGTCGACTATTGAGGTGCAGAGATGGATTGATGCTTGCAAAAGGATCTTTGGTGACTTAGGGATTGAGGATGCAACTAAGAGAAAGCTTGCATCGAGACAGCTTCAGGGAAGAGCTGCTGATTGGTGGAATTCTATCACCATAGATACACCAGAAGAGGATATTACTTGGGAGCAGTTCCAAGTTAGATTTGAAGCCAAGTTCATCTCTACTGCTCAGAGGTCTGTTTTGTTCAAGAGATTTGTGGAGCTCAAACAAGGCGGAAGGCCTGTTCTGGAGTATATTTCTGAGTTCGAAGCTTTGTCTAAGTATGCCAGATCATATATTGATTCTCCCTACCAGAAGAATGAGAAGTTTGTGACTGGTCTGGATGCTTATCTTGGGAGGCAGTTAGTGGATCATTTGGACGATCCATTTGAGAAGCTTGTGGAGAAAGCCCTTAGGCATGAGAGTTTGTTTCCTAAGGAAAGTTCTGTTGTTGCTGTAACCAGGGAAGGATCTAAACCACACCAGAATGGCAATAAGAGGAGGAAGCAGCAGCATCAGAAGGGTAAGGATGGCCAGAAGAAGCCGAAAGGCGAAGTGACTTGTTATAACTGCCAACAGAAGGGCCATCTTTACAAAGATTGTAAGAATCCCAAGGTGCCGGGAAAGTGTTATAACTGTGATAAGCTGGGACATATCAAGAAGGATTGCCCAGAGCCGAGGAAAGATAGGCAGATTGTGCAAGCCTATGCTTTGGGAGTTGTGCCGTCGTCTTCGAAAGCTCCTACTGCTGAGGAGAAGGGGAAGAGTGTGGTGGTTCAAGGTACTCTTTCTATTTGTGGTGTTCCAGTTAGAGTGTTGTTTGATACTGGAGCGTCGCATTCTTTTGTTTGTGATGATTTGGTAAGCCGGTTAGGTATGAAACCGGATATTGTTGATAGGCCATTGGTTGTGACTAATCCGGTTGGGGGTTCGTCATGTTTGTGTATGATATGCCGTGGTCTAGTTGTGTCGAGTCATGATTGCTCGTTTGTTTGTGATTGCTTTGTTCTGAACTTTGCGGGGTTCGGAATTATTTTGGGTATGGACTGGCTTAGGAAGTATGCGGCTAGGATTGATTGTGAGAGGCTTGAGGTGACAGTCGGGAATGTGGAAGGGCGAAAGGTTGTGATACGATGTAAGCATGAAGAAGGCGTCTTCATGAGCTTCATGTATTCGCTAGTTGTTCCACGGGATGGACTGTCATCGGTGCCTATTGTGAATGAGTTTGAGAATGTCTTTGAGGAAGTCAAAGGGTTGCCGCCGCATAGGGAGATCGAGTTTCGTATCGATCTAGTTGAGGGAGCCAGACCTGTTGTGATGCCTCTTAGGCGGATGGCACCGAGGGAGCAGCAAGAGCTGAAGGTGCAAGTTGATGACCTTTTGCAGAAAGGATTCATTCGGAGAAGTGTGTCCGAATGGGGTGCGCCAGTTGTGTTCGCAACCAAAGCGGATGGATCGTTGAGGTTGTGTGTGGATTATCGTGAGCTGAATAAGGTGACTAAGAAGAACAAGTATCCATTGCCGAGAATAGATGACTTGTTTGATCAGCTTCACGAGGCTAAGGTGTTTTCTCAGATGGATTTGGCAACGGGATTTCACCAGTTGAGAGTGGCAAAGGATAGTGTGCCGAAGACTGCTTTCAGGACACCATCCGGGTTTTATGAGTGGCTGGTAATGCCGTTTGGATTGACTAACGCGCCAGCATATTTTGTGGATCTTATGAATAGGGTATTCAGAGATCAGTTGAATAAGTTCGTGCTTGTGTTCGTGGATGATATTTTGGTTTACTCCAGAACCGAGGAAGAGCACAAGACGCACTTGAGGATTGTTTTGGGAATTTTGTGGAAACATCAGCTGAAGGCTAAGTTTTCGAAGTGTCACTTCTGGAAGAGTGAAGTGAGGTTCTTAGGCCATGTTATCTCTGGAAATGGAATAGCGGTTGATCCCGCTAAGGTGGCAGCGATCCAGGATTGGGTTAGGCCTAAGAATGCATCTGATGTGAGAAGTTTTCTTGGATTAGCAGGATATTATCGTCGGTTTATCAAAGACTTTTCCAAGATAGCTGCACCGTTGACAGGATTGACGAAGAAGAATCAAGTGTTCAGATGGAATGATAAGTGTGAACAAGCTTTCATAATCCTGAAAGAGCGACTGACAAGTGCTCCTGTTTTGACTATTCCGAGTGGGAATGATGAGATGGTGGTTTACACCGATGCATGTGGCACTGGACTAGGAGCGGTGCTAATGCAGAAGGATAAAGTTGTTGCGTATGCTAGTCGACAACTGAAGCCGCATGAAAGGAACTATCCGACTCATGATTTGGAGTTAGCGGCGATTGTGTTTGCTTTGAAGATGTGGAGACATTATCTATTGGGAGTTAGATTCGAGTTGTTTACAGATCATAAGTCGTTGAAGTATCTGTTCTCCCAAAAGGATTTAAATCTTCGACAGCAACGGTGGCTAGAGTTTCTAGCATCTTATGATTTTGGTATAGCCTATACTCCAGGGAAAGGTAACGCAGTGGCTGATGCGTTAAGTCGAAGACATGCAGGATTGGGAGCCATGTTTTCAGAATGGAAGAGTCTTGAGTATTTGGCTGGATTTGATTTCAGGCCTAGATGTGAATTGGAACCTGAGATGTTGGCAAACTTATCGATAAGGCCTACTCTTGTGGAAAGAATTGGTGAGAGGCAAAGGGGAGATGATAAGCTTGTCAAGATTATCTGTGATTTGGAATCTGGATTGGACCCGGAGAAGGATAAGGGATTCGAGGTCGATCGAGAGGGTTGGCTTCGAAAGCAAGGGCGACTAGTTGTTCCCGATGTAGATGGATTGAGAGATGAAGTTCTGAGGGAGAGTCATCACTCGAAGTTGACAATTCATCCAGGTGGAAATAAGATGTATCGGGATATGAAGAGAACCTACTACTGGGAAGGTATGAAGAAGGATGTTGGAAACTTTATTTCCAAGTGTATGAATTGCCAGTTGGTGAAAGCTGAGCAGAAGAAGCCCAGTGGATTACTTCAGCCATTAGAGGTTCCTACATGGAAGTGGGAGCAAGTGTCGATGGATTTTATCGATGGTCTACCGAAAACCAGAGCAGGGAATGAAGGGATTTGGGTCATTGTAGATCGTTTGACCAAGAGTGCAAGGTTCATTCCTGTTCGATCGACTAGAACTGCATCGAAGTTGGCTGAGTTGTATGTGAAGTGGATAGTTCGATTCCATGGTGTTCCGAAGAGTATAGTGAGCGATCGAGATCCATTGTTCACCAGTAGATTTTGGAAGAGCTTCCAGGAAGTTTTGGGAACTGAGTTGTGTTTGAGTACAGCTTATCACCCTCAAACAGATGGTCAGACTGAGAGAGTCAACCGAGTATTGGAAGATCTTCTTAGGGCATGTGTTTTGGACTTCGGAGGATCATGGGAAGATCATCTTCATTTGGTGGAGTTTGCTTATAATAACAGTTATCAGTCGAGTATTGGTATGGCACCATATGAGGCATTATATGGAAGACCGTGTAACTCTCCGACATGTTGGTTGGAAACTGGAGAAAAGCTGATACTTGGGCCAGAGATGATTCGACAGACTTCAGATTGTATAGAGATCATTCGGCAACGAATGAAGGCAGCCCAAGATCGTCAGAAAAGTTATGCCGATAATCGTCGTAAGGATTTGGAATTCGACGTAGGTGATATGGTTTTTGTGAAGATTTCTCCATTGAAGAATGTTATAAGATTCGGGAACAAAGGAAAGTTAACTCCAAGATTCGTTGGACCATTCCCGATTATCGAGCGAATTGGAAAGCTCGCTTATAGATTGGAGTTACCGGAAAAGATGGCGGGTGTGCACAATGTTTTTCATGTATCTTGTCTACGGAAGTATATGCACGACCCAACTACGGTGGTTTCTGCTGATAGCTGTGAAGACTTGGAGGTTGATCCTGTTGTTTCGAGACCTCGTAAGCCGCTTCGTATTGTTGAAACCGATACGAAACAGCTTAGGAGGAAGACGATTACGTTGCTCAAGGTACAATGGAGTGATGATGTTAACGACTGTACATGGGAGGAGGAAGAGAGGATGAAGGCAGCTCATCCCGGACTCTTCGAGGTATGGCCCTAAAGTGTCGTGACATCTCATGAATTTGTAGCTTGTTCTAAGTCTTAGAATTCTGCATGCTAGGTTAGAATTGGATGCATGATTTGTTGATTGCTATGGATGGTAGGCATGCGGAATATCTTTGATTTCTGTTGTTTGCTTGGAATTTCGGGGGCGAAATTCCTAAGGGGGAGAGAATGTAACGACCCGTATTTTACGTGTCGATAGATCGTAGAATTTGCAGGTCGATAGTGTTGTTTGTGTTGCCTCTAGCTTGAGTCGTTTAGAAGTTAACCCGGGTGGAGTATGAGTTGTGACCGACTCATGAGCATTGCCGAGCTAAGGGATGAGTCGTGACCGACTCATAAGGGGCCGACTCAAGGAGGGGTTACGGGTTGGAGTGTTGGCCGAGATAAGAAATTCACCGACCTAAGAGTTGCCGAGTTATAGAAGTAACGACCTAAAAGTTAGGCGACTTAGTGATGGTGACCGACCTATAGTAAGTCGCAGACGACCTTAGGAAGTGGCCGAGTCAACGAGTTACGACTCATAAGGTTTGCCGAGTTAAGGGGTTAGCGTGTTAGTAGGCAGCGACTTAAGGAAGTCGCCGAGTTAGCGACTTAGAGTTAGGTCGTTCAACGACCTAAGGGCTAGCGTTAGGACGCTAGGGGGATAGGTCAGCAGGCACGTTGAGTCGTTGGGGGGCTTAGGTCGTTGAGTCGGTCTGGTTTGTTAGGTCGCGTGAGTACTGTTCAGACTTAGGTCGTAAACGACCTAAGTTAGGTAGTGAGTCGGCAGTGAGTTAGGTCGTGGGGTCTTGAGTCGTTGTGTTAGGTCAGCAAGGAGTTGAGTCGGCAGGGTCTTAGATCGTAGGTCGGCATGCTAGTTAAGTCGTCAGGCGACCTAGGACTTAGGAAATGCGGCAGTGTGTTGAGTCGTGTGACAGTTGGGTCGGCAGTACGTTGAGTCGTTAGGTCGGCCTGTGTTTTAGGTCGCGTCTGGGTTAAGTCGTAAGTCGGCCTTGGTTATATGTTGTGTTGGTTAGGTCGTAGGTCGTAGGGGCTGATGAGTCGGCAACGACTCATAGTTAGGTCGGGGACGACCTAAGGGGCGGACGACCTAAGGGAAATTCAGCCTATAAATAGAGGGGTTTGGCTCACTTTTTGGCACCGGTTTTTGAAGCGACGAAGTGCTGCCATTTTGAAGACTCGACTACAACATTTCTTCATCTTCTTTTCTCCATTCCAATCAAGTGTTAGCATCCATCCAAGATCGAAGATCGAGATCGAAGATCCAAGTGCCAAAGTTGAAGATCTTCATCCGTTCGAGCTAGAATTCATCGATTGGAGCGAGATATTGCCGGATCAAGCCTTGATCTTTGCTGTCCAGATCTGAAGTTGATTGATTTTAGGTTGTTTTGGTGATTTGGTGAGTGGTAGTTATCTCTCACGCGGACCCAAAGGAGTGTATGGGATTGGTGATATTTTTATGTGTTAAAGTTAGCGTTTTCTCGCATTTTCCTTAAGTCTGCATGTAGATCCATCATGTTTGAAGATGTTTACCTTTAGAAGTTATTTATCAAGTATTAGAGATAAAACCCATGTTTAGATTTGATAGATCTATGCTAAAAACCATGATTTCACATATGTTGGACTTTTGCACACTTAATTACGAAATTGCCATTATAATTGTTATTGCTTAATATATCTTGTTTGAATGCTTGAATGTTTGAATGTATGTTAGATTTGATTGCTCCAAGTTAGCTTGTAGTTGATTTGGAACAAGGTGATTGAAGATGATTCAAAAGCTACGGAAGAAGGCTCTTGAATGGTGAAAGCTGCTTAAGGCATATGTAGCGAATGTTGAAGCTCATATGTATGATGTTGAGATGGAACTTTGCCATGATGCGATGAGGCAAACCATGTTGTTGAGTTGAGATCTTGCTTTGATGTGATGAAGCGAGGCATGTTGATATCTTGAAGGGTAGTTCAAGTATGATGTGAGTCTTGGCTTAATCCAGGCAGGGATCATTCCAAGCATGTTGATAACTTGAAGGGTAGTTCAAGTTGGTTGATAATGGAGCTGCTCAAGAGGTAGCTTGGGCTAGGTTGAAAATAGTCGTCGAGGAGGATGACTAGGAGGCTTGGACTTTATCGTTGTTGAAGGTTCTAGCAAACTTAAAGCAAGGGTACATAGGGACGCCTAAAAGACTACAGGAAGGTAGTCGAGTACTCTGGGCCAAGTAGATAAGTCCTAGGCACAAGGTAGTGTGCGGAGTTTTGTCTAGAACCGGGGTTACCATTAGCCCTTGACAGATGGCTCAGGAAGGAGTCGGTCATTCAATTAACGGTGATTTCGAAGCAAGGTTAACAGTGATAGCCAGAGTCATGGATGTTTGGTTGTATTATCATTCGGCTTCAAGAGCGGTGTTTTCTGGGTGCTTATCTGATCTTGGTTTAGGCCTTGGGGGTTTGTATTTGGAAAACATCGTCCTTGACTCGAGTGGTATTCGCTTTACCTTAATTGTCTATGTTGTTATGCTTGCTTCTCCTTAGTGTATGTCTGGGGCTATCACTGTAGAAAGAGGTGGAGTGGGATGGTTTGGTTCCTATTCCTTTTATCCTTTATGCTCTTTTGGTATGCTTGATAGTTGATTTACTGCTCACTAAGACTTTGTCTGACTCAAGGTTTTATGTCTCCTCTTATTACCTTGGGCTGTTCATCCATGTTGGGATGGGCAGACTAGGTAAGCAGGTGACAGGTGCTGTGCTTGGAGTTTCTACGTTGAAGATGACGAAGACGAGCAGGAGGCTATGCATATTATTTTCTTATATGTACTGGGTATCCGCTGCTGTATTTGATGAGTGCTTGTAGTGAGGTCTTGATGTATGGATTTGTTGAGATGATTGTATAAAACTTCTGTGATGCTTATATGATGATTTCCTGTTATGAGACTTCACTATATATTTCTCTATTGTATTTTATCCATGCGCTGTGAGTTACGATAGAGATTCTTCGATTTTATTTTACCCTGACTATCATCCATGGCTGCCTGGCACACCTTTCAGCGCACTATTCTCTTGTTTTGGTGCGGGAGTCATGGGCGGTCGTCACAATCACATTCGAAAAACCAAAAATCAGAGAGAATAATATCGATAGAATGAATCCACAATGTGGCCACAAAGCGGATATCAAGTAGAAGGCACTTCCCATATCTTTACTTCGAAAATATATATCATATAGTACCTTTTTCAAATCACTTTCAAATATCATACTTATATAAAGCCCATTATATATAAGATTCCACTTTCAAATCAAACACTTTCCAAATCAATAGTATATCAAATCGTATTTATATATACTTCGACTATATAAGATTTCGCTTTCCAAATTGAGTACCTTTCAAATCAATAGTTTTCAAATCAACATCATACTTATAGAAATCCATTTTTTATAAGTTCGATAACTTCCTAATCAAGTATTTAGTAACATACAGTTCTTAAATTTCTATCGATTTTTGTAACGACCCACAAACCCATACCTATGAGTCGACACTATTCTCCAACACATCAACTCAAAGTGAACGGAAATACGAATCATTAGGATTAAAGAAGAAGGAGATAGAAGAAGAGAAAACAAAACAACAACAAAATCTAACCATCGCAGCAGAATAAAATATAATAGATAATAACTGATTGTGGTGACCCCTTTAATTTTTACACATAGATTTTTTTTTTTTTAAAAATGAATATATATTTAAACTCCATAATGCTAAGTTTGAACATTTAGAAGATTCATAGATTCTTTTCCCAAGATTCTGGATGACCAATATAATTATATCAGTTCATGATTCACCTTAAAATAGCCCTACATATTTGATGATATGTTTGCTTCTTCTTTTTTGTATGAGATGAAGTTTACAACAGGCACAATGCATATGGGATTGGTAGTGCAAAGTACAGTGCACCTTTGCATTTTCTTTTCTTAATTTTCTACTCTTTCTGCCTATATATGTCTATTATCACCTAATGCAGTATTTAAGTGTTAAAAAGTGTAACTGAGAGAAGTATAATTGCTAATATGAACATACAAATCTGTTTTCACAATCACATTTTCATTTCAGGTTGAACAATTATATTTGCACTGCATTTTTCAGATAGGTTGGAAATGCAAACTGGTATGCTTGGAGTTTGTATTTCAAAAACTTGGAGTTTTTATATCATTTTCTTCGAGCTGGAGACACTTGCACAACATGAACTGTGGTGAAGTAATTCCAGGCTATAAGGGTTTGACCCTTAACCATCCAGGCTGGTCATGTTCCCATACTTACAACTTTCAGAACCATATTTCTTATGTAAACAATTTCTACAAACACTTTTCCTATCACAAGTTTGCTTCTATCATATAAAAGTTTTTCTGAGAATTTACTTTCCCTAGACTTTCAACACAAAACAAAAATGTTTCCAAGTCCATTTCTTTTAAAACCCCTTTTTATTTTGAAATCAAATGCATAAATATGGGCCATACATTTTCTCAGAGATTATGCATCAACCAATATCTATTGCAGGCCATGCATAAACCATCTTATTCAAAACTTGCAAGCTTGTTTTGTTTTCTGAAAATCAGTTATACTTGACTGTTTTTAATTGCCATCATCAAATCACCAAATAATTTCAAGCCAAAGAAAACAGGGGCTAACATGAACACATATCATACTGATTTGTTATATCAGTCTTCTTAGTTCCAAAAAGATGACCAGACATTTATAAGAACATCAACTAATTACTTGCCATCAGAAACAAAGGTGTAGCTAAATACATGTCATAATCCAAGCACTCAGAAAAATCTCCTTACAGTTTTCTTTAACTACTGATAATAACTAGATCATTCATTACAAGCATCTGCAAATACAAAGCAAATTTTCTCTTATTTATACTAGCAGCTAATGCCTCCTTCATCCATCAAGTCAACCTTAATTACCTGCATGCAATTCACTGAGCTGCCCCATTTAATTGAGACACCCAAACGATTGCAAAGGCAACCAAAAGGGTCAGTTTACACTGGTATGAACATTAATGAATTTTATACACATGTTTACAAATCTTATGAACTTATAACACTTGCATAATCTAGCAGTTTGTAAACTATGCACACCAGTAAAAATTGCCAGATAACTTCAAGAATACAACCATTCATTCAACATATATGCAACAAGCCATGCATTATTCATAACATCATTTTTTTTTACATAAATAAACCCAGGTTTTGTTCTCCCAGTTTCTCCCAGTATTTCATTCAGGTCATCATATTAAACCTTGTTTAATTTATATCCCTGTCCAGATATTATAACCCAGAGATTTAAATCTCATACCCCATTTTATTTATGGTCTAAATCCCCCTGTCAAATGAACACAAGTATGCATTGTGGAGGAATCACCCAGATTATTTTATTTATTCAAACACACAAAGGCCTCAGGGTGCACTTGCACCATGCATATACTTCCTCCCACCTGAAGTAAGCAGATCATTGACTAACCCCAAATGACCAATTTAATTTTCTTTCATTTATTCATAGGATCTATTAATCTAATGAGTTCCCCCTCCAGTTTCTGCTTAATTCATTAAGCACCTGTTTATGGGTTTAATCATAAAACCCTCAATTCCTCCATGTTTCAGAAAAACATAATTACTTTCTAGTTCAATCCCTTGTTTTCCATTTATTTTCCTTACTGTAAAAATTTGCAGCAGGTTTTCCAAAACATTTTAAACATCATGATCCTTCTATATTATTGAAAAAAAAAGAAAAAGAATATGGACAGAGGTATTTGTTAAGGAAAATTTACCAAAAAAACTCAGAAATCCTCCTGCCTTATTATTTAGAAAATAAGCATGAGCCAGATTTCTATCTTGCTGCCTATGTCCTAAATAATTTAAATCCATACTTGACAATAATAAGAATAGAATTAAAAATGCTCAAAACATTTTAGCTTGGAAAACTGACATACAAGACTCCAAACAGAAATGCATAAACAAACATCCATCTCATCCATTTCATTCATAATAAACTACTTCAGAGATTTAAATAATTTTTATAATACTTTAGGCTGCCTACCAGAGGTCTTAATGCCATTGCATAAAACAGATTAATGCTCACCTAGTATTTTCTTTTACTATCTTGTTCCTCTACTCAGCAAATCCCTTCAGAGCTGCTTACCCATATTTCTCCTATTTTATTTTATTTTTTTCTGAGATGATGATGGTCATGATGGTGTACAGGTTTTATAAAGCTATTTTAGGGTTTAAGGAAATGGGTAATTCCTTTGATACCCCTTTACTTTTCATGCACAGATTATACTTATGTATGGTCCTCAATTGGAATTACACTCACTTGATTTCCTTTAGTAGTTATTTCGGGATTCCAGCACTTTAATTACTGCATGCTATTTCCATGATCTCATTCTATTCATGCCATATGCATGTGACCTTTGCTTATTTTATTTTCTGCTCAGTTTTTAAAGAAACTTTAATCTTTTTGCATTTTCTACTTAGCCTTCTTTTTATACAATTCATGTACACTGTCATATATATTTAGGTGGTGTAAAAATTACTCATACTATATTGTTTTTATTCCTCCCTTTAAAACAGCAACTCTTTTTTTTATATCTATATGATAAAAATTATACACACACAAAATTATTTATTTTCTTTTCTGGCAGAATGATTATATAAGTCATTTGAAACTGCATAAAACTCCATTGTATTATTATTATTATTATTTTACTAACAAGTTTTTCTGTTTTGATGCATCTTTTATCTTATTTTATTTCAGGGTCATTACACTGATCTTTACACAAAAGCAAATCTGTTTATACATTACATCTTCAGAGTACACATATCGCCCAACTGGACAATAATCATAACATGTCCTCACAAAACTGAATACACAGCCAATCAACACAGCGGAATATTTTAAACAAGTATGGAAGTACGTATCGCCATCCAGCTCGTCTCTTGAGCTCCATGACATCTTTTCCTGTATTCTATTATACTCGGTCTGACCCGAGCATTATAGTTAAATAACACCCGAGTCAGTCTAAAATACCAGCGTGAGAAAACCACACTCAAATTGATTATTGAAGTTTCAAAATTCTTTTGAAAACAAAAGCATCTCGTAAGACTATGCCACAAATAAACATGTCGGGTTTTTACCTTACGATAGCCGAAACACTTTTTATCAAAATCCTCTGATATTATAATAGGGCCTACTTACAAATACTTATTAAAATAGCCGAAATTGTTACATTAATTAAATTCCAGCATACTAGCCACAATTGTGGGTAATACAAACAAAACCGTAAAAGGCACGTAGGGAGAATGGATTTCCAACTAATGACTAGGCACTGGGGTACCACCTGTCACAGTACGTGGCCTAGATCACCGTACCGAGGATCCACCCTAAATCCCCTGCAACACAAGACCAGGACTACCCCTTACTGGATAATCCCGAGTAGGATCACCCCACGATTGGGATCAGCAACCGCCCACTAAGACGAAACAAAAAGGGACATCTAGACACGGATGACCTTACCCTAATAGGTGCTACCCACTTAGCCTTCCTGCATAACCCCTGATTTTTAGTCATTCCCGGTTGATGAGGCTCGAGTCTAAGCATTACCTTTTTAGAACATATCACTTAGAATGCCCAACTTCCACCTGACGATGTTCCAAAAGCATTCATCCATATAAGTCCATCCCGGGTTTGAATGCAACCGAAGGCAGTACTCCTACTACATCCATTTTGGAATCATCCTCAGGATTAGTAGCGATTAGCCCTTGCACTTCACCGCTCCATCTTCAACTCCGAACTCGTTTTTCCACGAAAACGTACAACCGGATCGAAGTGGTTTTTAGGAAATAAATCTCGATCCCGGTCTCTTCGAAACGATCAGTGCATTGTCCATAATTGATAGTCGGTTATTTAACTATCAATTAACATTCACAAACAACCATCAAACAATAAATAATTTTCCTAAATTATTTATTAACCTCAAAATTCTTAGTAAGATATATTTCCACTTCCAAACCCTTTTGAAAACAGTTTTCAAACCATCTTCCTCTCACGGAATATATTCTCCGGATATTTTCTATTTCCACTGAAATCACCAAGTACAAACACCTTAGATTTTAAAATAATTTAAAACACTATATTATAAAATATACTTTAACATCTAAACTAAAAAAACTACTTTTATACTTTATTAAAAATATATACTTTAAGAGTATTTGGAATAAAGCTACTTTATAACATATAAAATAAATTTTCTCTTTTTAAAACATAATACCAAGTCACCTTTAAATAATTACTACTATAATAAATTTGAAAAATATACTTACTTTAAAATTTAAACATTTAGAAATAACAAGTTTACTAAAACATACTTTCAAATGACTTAAAACTTTTTTTACTTATACTTAAAATTTGATTTGAAATCATACTTAGCTATCCAGGGAAATACGCTTCTCTTTCACATCTTTTTAAAAATAAATCACTATTCATTTTTAAACAAACTTACCCATTCTTTTAATAAATTCCCTCTGTGAATTTATTCTTCCAAATATCCACTAATATATTTCTTTACTTTTATAAACCCAGGTTATAGGTTTCATAGACTCAACTCCCCTTTACAATTCTGATCCCAAACACTTAGATTAATCCCCAAATTGATTTCCCAATTACTCCATTTTGAAATAAATTTCTTTACTTACTCAATTTATTTCAAAATCCATTAATTCCAGACTTTATTCCTTAATTATGATTTAAAAATCTTTTTAATTGAAAATACCAATTTCATACCCTTTTGCAAATTCTTTATCTACTTCAATAAATTTAAAACTTGAATTTTTAAAATAAATTCTTTATTCCTTTAAATAATATCACTTAAGTTTTACAATTCATTATTTTCCCTTTTTTTTATCCAGCTTTCAAAATTTATTTTTACTTAAGAATTCTCTCGTTTTATTTTCACATCAAAATCCAATCTATATATTTTTGATAACTCAGTATACCTAAATATAATAAATCAAACACAACATCCAATATTCTAATTATCAATATAATCCATCACAGAATATTCAATAATCACACTGTGACGCCCCACCTCTATGCTCACAATAACGAAGATTATTATAAGGAATAACGTCTACTATTGCGAAGAATAAGGCTTATTAGAAGCGACCATCCGTAAGCTATGCCTTAGACGAGTATTGATTACATCGATAGGAGTTTTATAAATTACTCTCAAAGATATAAATTCAATCCAAATCTAAAACGAAACTACTGTGGCTAAAGGAATATCCAGAACAACTCATAATACCAACCGCATGGATAGTATAATCACATCAGAACAGAAATATCAGATATATAGCAGAAGGCAAGTGTGGATACATGCTACAGCAATCGATAGTTCACATGAATCAAATGTACATATACATGTCATCAATATACATGAGACGAGAGTCAATAAACAAAAAGAGACACCTCGAAGCCAAAACTAAAGATGATGTGAAATCCCACAAGCTGAAGCAGCAACCGAATCACAGATAGCGATTATCCTGAAATACTCGGCCTGACCCGAGTATTATTTAAAAGAAATAATAAACGGATCAGTCTAATTTAAACTTCAGAAATAAGTGTATGATAAACAACACTTAAGCAAATAATCATAATCTCGAATGAGGCTATCCAACATAAATAATCAACGTAGTTCAAATAAAGAAATCTCAATTTAAACTCCATCAAAATCAGCTTTTAAATTCCCAATTGAATTCAAAATAGCAATACTCAAATTTATAATCTCGGAAGAGACTATACACAGAATTATAATCTCGAATGAGACTACACACAAAATTATAGTCTCGGGTGAGACTATACAACATAGTAATCAGCATAGTTTAAAGGAGGAAATCCCATTAAACATCATCAAAATAAAGTTCCAAATCACAACTGAATTCGAAACAGCAATATACAAAAATCTAGAAATCAGTCAAGATAACTAGAAAATCAGCATTCACAAAATCTGGAAATCAAAATAAGATAACTAGAAAATCAACATAAAAGATGGATCGATCCCAGCAGATGGCGAGTTTTAGCTACGCCGCACGTGCATCTCATATGGCCGAAGTTTACCAAGTACTATATTTTTGGCGTCCAACAAATGACCCGAAGGTCCAACAAATGACCCGAAGGTCTAGTACTAGTGATTGACCCGAAGGTCCATCATATGACCCGAAGGTCCAACATAGTGGCTTGAAAGCCAAATGAAATCATCAAAATCATCAAACAGCAAATATTTCAATTAACGAGTCCGGAATTAACGAAATAGTAAAAGTGTGGTTCCATACTCCACACTTTTTCTAAACCGTTTAAATGTCTTCATCGTTTCCTTGAAGTGCAAAATTGTGTATTTGAAATAAATAACATTTTACGTTCTCAAACGGACTAGTCAGGAATTAAGCGAATCAGCAAAAGTAAGGGTTCATGGTCCTCAATTTTGCTGAAGCTTTTAAATCGCTTCCTCATTCTTTTGAAAGCATAAACTATAAATTTTTTGAAAACAATTCTATTTTAAAACGATTTTTAAAACACGTGATTAAAACAGCAACAACTATAGCAATTTTGACGAGGAAATTGCGCTTTGCAAAACACCGTAAAAACGGATATCGAAACAGCATTGGGGGATAACCGCCTGAAATTCATTTTAAATTAACAATTACTGACGTTGAATAATAGTGAATTTTCATTCATTGAAAACGTCACCAAAACACCACGCTTCAAAAATATAGCACCGGTGTAAAAATTTCGTTATAAAAATAACGGAGCAAAATTACGTTTTAAATCGTACACCGGTTCAAAGAAAAGTTTTCATCAGATTGTACTATTGCTATAAATTAATTAAAATAATTGATATCTTGTCAATAACATCCTAAATGATGCTATCACAACACACGTACACTAAATCAATGCAACTACACACCTTTGAGCAAAATGTTTGAAACTAAACTGGCAACCTATTCATACATTTCAAAATCACAAAATGCTTTTTAAAAAGAATGCGCTATGGCCTCACATCAATATGAAGGCCATGAAAAAAAATAACGTTCCTTGACAATAGTTACACATGAAAATGACTAGAACACTTTCGCATAAATGTTTTGACAATCTGGTTAGAACACTTTCGTATAAATGTTTTGACAATCTGGTTAGAACACTTTCGCAAAAATGTTTGACAATCTGGTTAGAACACTTTCGCATAAATGTATTCTTCTTTAAACTACCTGCACATGCAATTGCATTTACATTTACACGTGCACTTGCATATACATTTACACGTTCACTTGCATTCGCATTTTCACGTCCACTTGTATTTGCATTTACACGTCCACTTGTATTTGCTACCTGCATTTGCAAATATATCTCACCCCAACCCAAAACATACTTATACAAAGACAGTATGCTTGAGCTTATCATTTTTCCAATAATGCACGTATTTATGAAATGAATCAATACCCTATAGACATATATAGGAACCTGGAAAGGGATCTTGTAGGTTACAAGCAAATCTTTCTGTGAACTTTAATTAAATCTTTAGTTGCATACTCAATTTATAGTGGTGCATGCAAATATTAACATAGGGTCTGGGAATAATCAACATAACAAGCATGCACAAAAATATGACTTTGTCCATAATATGTCTACAACTCACACGCATGTTGATGAACAATGAACCAGATTTTCTTTTTTTTTTCAGTTCAACCATTTGTTTTCAGTACTCAAGTTTGCATATATTCCTAGAAGAAGTAAACCTAATAGTCGTTAAAGAATTATGCATACATTTAATTTAACACATAAATGTGGCCAGGTACTAATATAATGACACGTGCATGAAAAATATAAGGCTTGATCAACACAAACTGCAATTGCCTTACACTGTCCTGTTGCATTCTAGATCACTTTGATTATTTAGTATGAGTCGAATAAAAGCTTACCAAAATAAAAAGATCAGGAAAAACATTATACAACAAAATTATGATCTTAGGAGATTGGGTCAGTTACACCATTAAAGGAAGCACTGAATGTTGTTACAGGTAAAGATTCAAGGAAAATTTTTGTAAACAATAGGAAAAACTTTGACATTCAATATCAAAAAGGGCACCACCATGTAAAAGTAAATCTAAGTTAACTGAATGTCTGAGCATAACTATGAAAACCAATGTAATGTGATAAGAATATAATCGCAATACTGTTAGAAATAGGATGCAGCAAGGCCACTACGAAAAGAAATAAGAAAACTGAGATTAATAACAAAGAGAGAGTCGAACTTGCACAACTCAGCAAAACAATCATAAACAACTAAAAGCAAGCCAAGTTTTTTGCACAAAATGAAGTAATATTTAAATTAGCTATGTGAGTTTTTACGCTCACTGTACTATGCTTCCAAAATCCTTAAGCAACCCAGATCCGAAGAGAAAGCAACAGTTTCTTTTGAACGCCATTAATGCGTTTTTATCAAGCTTCCGAAAATGAGTAAAATAATAATGCAGAGATTCCTCTTTTTTTTTGTGAACCAGTCCATGTAATTGGAGAGTGCTGGCTACTATTTGAGGTACACAAGCATTTATGGCAAAGTGTGCATATGTGAAGAAATAAGGACAGCAAAACAATGATGATGGCGTCAAACATTTATATTTTGTTTTTGCAAACCTTGTGTGTGACAGCAAGTTCTAATATTGTTTATAAATAGACCACTATGTTTTGTTATGAATGGATCTATACCCTTTTTCACGTAAAGGCAAAGCAAAGTTTCTAACTTGAGTTAGCTATTTACAACTGACTTGTAAATGAATTTGCATCACTTTTTTTTTTCAAATTTTAATTAAAAAATTTCTACTTGAAATATTTTCTCCGACGGCAATTCAAATTCACGGTCGTTACACATACATAGAATTATTAGAGCAAGCTAAATAATTTGAGGAATCCAGTTGGATCCCTCCAACCCGTTTCCCTGCATCCACAGATGTTGGCACAATATAAAATACCAATTCCACTTTGAGGTGGAATATGGCGGCATATGGTTTATATAATATCACCCTCTATTATGCGGCGCATAGGGTCTCATCCGCTATATAATGCAGAAAATCAATCACTCCAATATATACTATATATACTACTATAAAATATATCACATCCAGACAATTCAATCATTTAATCAATCATTTAAATTTAAATAGAAATCCAGATGAGTGAGATTAACTCACCTTTGAATTTTGTTTTGCAATCCGATCCAAACCGACCTGCCTCTTCTCCGATTTTAAACCTTGTATAACATTATATGGTTTATTAACATTTTAAATAATCGAACAATCAATTATCCTTTTAAATAAGTTTAATTAACTGATAATTTAATTTAAATCAATAATTTAAATTTTAAATAAAGTTTTCTATGATAACTAATTTTTCCTAGTAACCAAAATAATTAAGTGAGTAAATTTTAAACAAGCTAACCACCGTAATTCATTATTTTTAAATAACTAGTAAGTTTAAAACATATATATGTATATATATTTTTCTTCTGAAACTACATATATATTTATAAAATAGTCTATAGAGGTTCAAAAATCAAATTTTATATAAATTCTTCAACATTTTAAAAATCCCTATATACCGTTTCCAAAAATCTTTTATGTATAAAATTTTCTCCATCGATAACAAAACAGTACATTTCCTTGCTGCAAAACTCTTTTCTTCTTCATATATATTTGTAAAATAAAAATCTAGTTTTGAAATTTCTTTTTTCCTCTGTCTGATCCATATATGTTTTCTATTCAGCCTTATATATATGTATACCTTCAACATTTAAATTTTAAATAAAAAAAGATCGTACCTCACAGCCTCAGGCCGAACTCGATGCTGCTCGACACAACAACCTCCAGACCGATGGTACTTCCCAAAATCGAACATCGCAAACCATCGCGGTTCCATTACCATTTCGACGCTCCGACCATGCATGAGATTCCGACCCAAACCCAGCTCACGCGACTGCCGACCACCCGCTCCTGCCCACACCCTGCTCGAATCAAAACGTTTACTTTGGGCTCGGCTACCGCTGTCGATCCAAGATTCGACTAGACTCGAACGTTGATCCAAGTCGCGGTGCCCAGACAGTCGAGCCACATGCTACAGGCGAGTGCCTCCCTCTCGCGATTAATGAAATCGATTTGTCGTGATATTGATTTCGAGAGCCATAATTATTTTAAGAAGGGGAATGTTTAATTTCTAATTTTTTTTATTTGAGAACGGAGGGGGAAACGAGCGAAGGCGGAGAGAAATGAATTCAAATTTTGTTTTCTCTGAGATTTTGAAGAGCTCAGTTTTTGATTCGAACTTAAACAAAGGATGGGGAGGGAAGAAGGAAATGAAGGCGATTTTAATTTCATTCCGCCATTTTTTAAGCTTCGTATATTCTTTTCTTCGATTGCTTGTTTCCAGTAACCCTTGCGTGCTTTCTTAAAAAAAGAAAGGAAGGCAGACGATGTCAAGAAAGAGGGGGACAACCGTGCCTACACTATCAAGCTATAGTGATTTTAGAAAAGAGCAAAAGCTGGTGAAGAAAAAGTTTTGACGTGAAAGGATTTTGACTGGTCAGTATAATATATATGTATATATATTTATTTAAATTTTAAATTCAAATTGTCTCGATAAAAGCAACTTAAAATCTCGACATCCTATCAAGGTGTGCTGCTAGGCGTTCATAATGTTGTACCCCTATTTCAAACACAATGGAAAAGGTTTCGAGGCCTAATTCGATCGTATGAAGAAGATAGCTTTTTGGACTCAGTTATTATATTGAATTTCCGATATGAACTTCAGCGCGTTTATATATCGTATGCTCACACAACAACTCCCATCATTACGAAAATTGAAGTTCGATAATAATACAATATTGCGGATCTAATGGAACTGGTTTAGTCGAATTCCGAGACTATGCCTCGGAAGGCTATTTTTAAATTTCAATTTAAACGATAAAATTCCAAACTTAACGAAACACTTTCGATTTCAATTTAAAAGCTTTTATTACCTTCAGAACTATTAATATAAATTTTGCAAGCCTTCAAATTATTTTTAACAGGCTTAAAATGCCAGATTCAACATTTTACCCAACTTCAAATTATTTAATTCAATAATTTAATTATCAAATAAATAATGATATTTGAATTCAAGTTAAAAATTAACTTTTAAATATTTAAAATCAACTAAATATTCCGATTTCAGACATCCAAAAATTCCGGGTCGTCACATTCCTCCCCCCTTAAATGAATTTCGTCCCCGAAATTACTACTTAGGAAGAATGGTCCAATACCCGTTTACTTATCCCCAAAACCAAACAGTTTTTAATAGTAGCCAAAACCATCTTTTAATAAAGACTTCCTCAACCTCACTAACTTCCTAAACTTCTTTCATTAGTTCCAACTAATATTTCTTACCCAACAATTCAAATTTAAATTTAAAACCCAATTTAAATTATCAATACATTCTCAAATAATTTCTAACTCTCTAAATTTCTGAAAAATTTCGCCAGCATCTTCTTTGCGCGGCTAGCTCGGTACAACTACAAAATACCTCTACGGACCCCCAGATTTCAAAAAAAAACAAAAGCCAAGTGGGTAGACTAGAAAATCATCAAATTTCATACAGAAATTTAAATACATACCATTGCCGAGTAAACTTCAATTTGTCATCTGAAATCAAAAAACCTAATTTTCCCATTTGCTTTTAATACCTGTATATCCAATTTAACCATATCCAACTACAGATTCCAAAATCATTTTATACACTTCTTTACAAAATTTTCAATATTCATTCCGTTTAAGCCCGTACGATGTACCTATATCATTCGTACGCAATACCGAATACGATCGCTTACTCGATCACACAATTTCATTTCGAAATAGCATCATCCATCCGACTTCCTAGTGCAGACTCAGATCTGGTTTCTTGATCAGAAACCGTCATTCTCCTTGCATAGTCGTAACTATGATAGAGAATTTCCAGAATCAATCAAAATCCATATCCAGGGTTCACCGTCGAAAATCAAGTGAAAAATCCCAACTCGGATCGATATAACCATCTCGAAATTCTGTGCTCGAATCTGGATCAAATCGCTATGCGAATAAAATAATATACGTACATCCTACATAATTATATCCATTTATTATTAACTATATCAATTCTCTTTTATTCGCATTTTTTAATTTCTATTTACTTATCCACAATTATCCCATTTAACCAATTTAGTTAATCTCCTTTCTGAAATTACGTAGTATATTTCCAAAATCAACTTTACTTAAGAATTTCACCATTCGTTTATAAGTTCAATATATGCATTATACACCCTTTATTATTTTTAGTCCATTTAGAACAAATTCTTCATCTTTATTTTACTTACACAATCTAAATTGGATTTCAATAATCAGTTTCAGTTCTATTTGCTTATCAATTTTAAATTTAATTCCAATGTTAAATTTCACTTCCATTAGTTACAAATTAAATTAATTTGTTCATTCACAAATTTATTCCCAACTTAATAAATTTTATTTCGATGTCCATTTACATAGTCTAGTCTACTTAGACCTTTCCTCAATTGACTTTTATTCAAAATTAATTCCGCTACAACTCAATTTTATTTCTATTCACTTGGATTTATTTACAACTCAAACCATCACTATTTCAATCCAACTTCATTACTAACTCACAATTCAACCTTCATTTAACCAATTCAAAATTCCATTAACATACTTACTTAACCAATTTATTCAGATTAGTTCATTTCCCACTTTTAATTCAATATTTGAATTTTGCCTTCCAAAAATCACTTCACTTAATTTTCTTGAGTTCGATGTATTTTATAATTCAAGTTTTGGATTTTTATTCATTTCCCAAATACAAACAATTTTATTTTGGCTTATTTATTCCATTTAAGTCACAACTTATTTATATCCATACTTTCCTCCATTTACAATCAATCCCATTCACATTTTACTTTTTAACTCTGGATTATACATTTAATTTACCCAAGTATATATATATTTTATTCAATGAGTTTTCAATTCTTTTATAAGCCCTCAGAATCTATTTATTCCCATTCAATCTTATTTTACTAAACTCCAGTTAAATCTAACCGCATACAATTCTTTGACTTCATACAATTCATTTACATTTTATTAAGTACGAACTTAATTTCATTAAATGTATCCATCACATGATACAGTTCCATTTCAATTATATTTTAACTTAAATCCAAATCCAATCACATTATTATTAAACTTAGCTTAAGTTCATTTAATTCGACTTACTCTTCTAACTTATTAATTTTTTACAAGTTAATTCCATTCCAGGAAATTTTCAAACATTATTAATTTCCATATCCTTTTATAATCCATAAACATTTTTAGTTAAATCTATATGGTTTAAACCATTACTTAGACACTCAAAACATTTTAAACCAATTCCAGAGTCTTCAATAATGATTTAAGTTTTTCAAAAATCATTTGAAATTAATTATATCCAAAATTCTTTGGTAAATTCAATTACCTCTTTGAATTTCAAAACCAAACCCAGTTTTTGCAAACAATTCCAATTTAAAACAATTTGGTAGCAACTTCTCTCTTGGAAACTCGAAAATGAACATCGATGATGTTGCAGTCATCACCGAAGTTATTTTCTAGCGACCAAAAGAGTTTAGTGCTTTTATCCTTCCAAAACATTTCAAATATTCTTAAATTCCAAATCTCACAAGATTTCACATCCAATTCAAAAATATTTCCCAAATAGTATTACTATTATTTCTCTAAAACCCTTGAAAACCATTTTCAAACCCAAAGGAATTTAAACCTTTCCCAAAATTCCAAGTACGAAATTCGTATTCAAACATTTCTCTAGAATTTCATCTCAATTTATAAATCACATTTTCAATTTACATTTACAAATCCAATTTGTATATGAACTTATTTCTCAGCTTTAGTTATAATTTCAATATCTTATTCAATTTTACATAATAATGATAATAATTTAATATTATCATTCCTAACACCCAAGCATCCATATATAACTATAATAATTTATGAAAAAATATTTCCTTTATGTACAAAAATAAATTTGGGTAAAATTATTTCATTTACCCTATCTAAAACAATACTGTGTCCGTTTATCTTGTTTAAGAGTTTAAAATTCCTATCGATAATATGGCGTCCCACAAATCGACCAGAATCCATAAACACTCAACCGATAAATCGACACAATATAAAAACAATTTTATATTCACTAACAAATATGCGCTGATATTTATTTTTACACTCAAACTCATTCTAGAGTTCTACGGACTCTATTTCTAATGAGTAATCCCCACCAGAGCCAAGGTTCTCGCTTAACCTTCAACTCTGATACCAACTGTAATGGCCCGCAAACCCATACCCCTTGAGTCGACACTATTCTCCAACATATCAACTCAAAGTGAACGGAAATATGAATCATTAGGGTTAAAGAAGAAGGAGATAGAAGAAGAGAAAACAAAACAACAACAGAATCTAACCATCGCAGTGGAATAAAATATAATAGATAATAACCGATCTTTACACAAAAGCAAATCTATTTATACATTACATCATCAGAGTACACATATTGTCCAACTGGACAGTAATCATAACATGTCCTCACAAAATAGAATACACAGCCAATCAACACAGCGGAATATTTAAACAGGTACGGAAGTACGTACCGCCATCCAGCTCGTCTTCTGAGCTCCACAACATCTTTTCCTATATTCTATAATACTCGGTCAGACCCGAGCATTATAGTTAAATAACACCCGAGTCAGTATGGAATACCAGCGTGAGAAAACCACACTCAAATTGATTATTAAAGTTTCAAAATTCTTTTGAAAACAAAAGCATCTCGTAAGATCACGCCACAAAATAAACATGTTGGGTTTTTACCTTACGATAGCCAAAACACTTTTTATCAAAATCCTCTGATATTATAATAGGGTCTATTTACAAATACTTATTAAAATAGCCGAAATTATTACTATGACGACCCGGGTTTATGGTGTCGGATAATCGGGTAATTAACTTATTTTATTAACTGATTTGAGAACCAAAATAAACATTGAATCATAAATCGATGGATGTGATAAAACTTTATGGGAAATAAATATTTATTTAGCTATTGAATGTTTATATATCTGTGTGTGTGTATTTTTGAAGAAAATTATGATTTGAAAATTTCAAAATATAGTTTCTCAAAAATATTTACGATAAAAGCTATCGTGTTCAATTAAATTAAAGGCTCTACATTATTAACATTTGATATAATATATGCATATGAATGTAATAAAGGTGATAATGTTTAAAATAAATAAATCCTAATAATATTAAATATAAGAATAAAATATATTTATAAATATATGGATATAAATAAAGTATTTGGTGGTTTAAGCTTTAACTAAAAAGATAATAAAAAACAAGAATTCATGTTAAAAATAGGAATAAATACATAAGGTAATTCTTGAATATAGTAATATACTATAGGTAAGAAATACAAGAAAACAAAAAAAATATAAATATCTACATATAAAAGGATGAGTCTGCAAGCTTATAGGGAACATATACATTTAATGCTATCAATTCAAGCACAAAACAAGTCATTTCATTTTCCCACAAAAATCATTTCAGTTCTATAAAAATATGCTTGGTCAAAGAAATAACAATAATCTTGTACAACAATCCTCCCCTGCAAAACTGTTTTATATATATGCAATGCAACTTGTTCCTATTCGTTCAGTAAAACTTAGCAAGCCAGAAGAAAAAAAAATCACCATTTTTACAACTCAAATTCAAAACAACAAAGCAAGAAGTTTTAAAGGCAGATCAAATTATAGTTTCAAAGCATTATTGCTCTCTGTTCAAATATATTTTTAGGTGAGTAAACTACTCTCAGATCTAACTTCCTTATATTATGTTTGAGTATAGTTGAAAGGGAAAGTATTTGATTTTATATATATGAGTCTATGCCTGTATATATGTGGAAATTCTTTTGCTTCTGTTTTTTTCTCTGGACAGGTTCAAAACTTGAAAAATATTCAAGTACTCTTAATTTAAACAATATTAGATTGTGATGTTTGAATGAGATAGGTGTGTATTCGGGTATATTTACTTTTAAAAATAATTTCATAAACAAGATAATGAGCAATGGCCCTGAAAGGAAGATATACAGTAAAAGAATTTTTTTCATAAGAAATCAACTGGTTTAATTTGTGTTTTACACCTATACAAATGAATTCATCATGGGAAAATAGGATTTTTAGTGGATATAATGTGATTTTTAGATAAGGGATGAAGTGGGAAGGGATGTTGATCGGAATTTGGGGTTTTTGTCGACTGCTAGTGATCGCGAAACCTTGAAGCCTCGGGATGGTGAACAGAGTAGGATCGAAGGTGGGAGGTCACGAGAAAAATGGGAGCACATTTTTCTATTAGCCGTAACATTGATGTGAGGAGGATTTAGGGTTTGGGCAGATTTTCTGGATGTGGTCGTTTCGTTGGTCCTTGCGGCGACGTGATGACACAAGGAGGTTGCGCGTGTAGGGGGATCAATGTAGTAGGGGAAGGCGAGTCTTCCGATGAAGTTGGAGGGTCTACGGTGGTAGGATGGTCGGAGTGAGAGCATTTTTGCATCTCTGTTCTTCCAATAGGGCAATGAGTCGAAGCTTATTTTCGAACAGGGTGGTTAGTCAAAGCTCTGGAGGGGGTTGAATGGAATGAGACGACAGTGCGAGATTTGTATGGATGGTCGGCGTCAGGGCATGACCATCGGAGAGAGCGTGCACGGATACATGCATGTCTTGTGTCAATCCTGTAGCTTTGAATGGATGTGCTGAAGGAAGAAGGAGAAGGGGTGTTTCGTGAAGTATGGGTTTTGGGCTCGAAGCTGAAGAATGTTGGGCTCGAAGCTGAAGAATGTTGGGCTCGAAAATGAATCGGGTTATTTTTCTTGTTTAGGCCGTGAAGTGGGTAAGGGAATTATGTATTGATTAAAACATTAGAAATGGTGAACTTTTGGTCTAGCTGGTTCAATATAAAATAACCAACGAGTTTAAAAGCATGTCTCCATGATTTAAAATTTTAAGGTAGATGCATTTTAAATTAAATTGTCTTTGGTTGGAATAATTATACAAGGAAATTAACTTGTGAGATTTATTAAGTATAATTAAGGATTTAAATTTATGATTAACTACGGGTTAATTAATTAAAAATTTAAGGATAATAAATTAAGTTATAGTTACTTAATGATTAAATAAGTATAATTATTTAGGATTGTCAAAGAATAATTAATTGAGTAATTAAAAAGGGTTAACTACTTAAGGAAATTAATTTAATATATAATTAAATTAATTTTTTGTTAAAGGATAGTGAATTTCTGAATATTATTAGTTAATGAGTAATGAATGAATGTGATTAATGAAAGTAATTAAGGATGGTTAATTACTTAATGTAAATTAAATTAAAAGTAATAAATACTTGAACGTGATTAATTGTAGTTACTTAATGTAATTTATAAGGTGTAATTACTTAGTGAAGTAATTAATAAATTACTGTTTATTAGAAGTTAATTAAGTAATGTAATTAATATAGGATAATTAATTACTAAATGTGGTTAATCAAGCGGATTAATAAATAAGATTTGATTAATTAGAATAAAAATTAATTAAAGAATTAATTAAGGATTAATGTAATTAATAGGAGTAATTAAAGTTTAATTACTATAATTGTTTGGGAATAATTAAATTTATATAATTAATTAGGGATAATTACATAATGTAATTAGAGAATTGACTAATCAAGGATGATTAATCAAGATGAGTAATTAAGGGATGATTTATACATTGAATAATTTAATTAATGTTAAATAAGCAAGATGTATAAGTAATAAAGTAATTAATTTAATTCATTGGTAGTTAATTAAATTAATCAGAAATGTATGACTAATTTATCTTTCTTATGAATGATATTTGAATGCCTTGGATTTTTGTTATCTCTGAGATGTGATTGTGACGCTTTGTGAAATGAAATGTTATTGTGATAAGATAGGTTGGGTTTAAAACTGAGATAGTGTGGTTATCTATCGATGATGAATTAATGTGTAGAGATGACACCCTATATTTGAAGTTTGAATTGTGTTCGCTTGAATAATATGGTGTAAGATGGTATTGATTTCGAAGAGACCGGAGTCGGGTATTGGAAAATACCCAAAAACCACATCCAATTTTTATAGATTGATATGTGAAATCAATAGGCTAGAATGAAATGATTTAAATAAATTGGACTATTTAATCTAAATTTTGATACATAGAAAATTTATGCGTGAAATAAGTGATGTCTATAACAAATTGTGAAATTGTAATTGATACGAGTTACCCCGGGTTTTATAGAAGTTGTATGATTTGTATTCCATGTTAGATGGGTTTACTCACGCTGGTTTCCAGCCTGACCCGGGTGTTACTCTGATGTAATGCTCGGGTCAGACCGAGTATTACAGATTTCAAATAAGGACGTTCTGGAGCTCATGAGGCGAGCTGGATGGCAGGAACTGTAACAACTCGCATATTTTATGGTTGAGTATTTAAATATTTTATTTAAATATTTTACCGTTAGTCGGATTATAGTCCGAAAAGTTACTTTTTTGCATACGATCGAATTAGGACTCGAGACCACTTCCATTGAGTTCAAAATGCCGTTTGCAACCTTTTTGAGTATAAGCTTCGATATGTTTGGAGTAAGTTGATTTTTGCTACTTTTTCTATAGGGCTTTGGGTTTGGGTTCAGCCCATTTTCCCAATTCTGGTTATATCAACCCAACCCCTCTCCACTTCTCTTCATTCATTCCTCATTTCCTAACTCTCTCAATCTCAAGAGAATAATGGGGGAAAAGATGGGAAATTAAAACTCCAAGCCCTAGTTTTCATTTGCAAATCAAGCTCTAGCTCCAAATTCTAAGAGAGGCCATTAGTAAGCATCTCCTTCTTCTTCTCGAACTCATTCTCCTTTCAATTTCAGAATTTTCTAAACCTAACTTAGGAAATATTTTACGTGTAAGCCTAGATTGAAGCTTCTTGAGTTGTTATTGAAGAGGAATTGCTCTTAGCTTGTTTTAAAAGCTTCTCCTTCATTGGTTTTGTGAAAAGGTGAGATTTTTACCTCACATTTTGTCTATAACTATCTTTGATTGTTGGGTATGAATTCCTAACACTTATTCATGTGCATTTGATTTTGATTTGGATTGGTTTTGTGAATATTCCAATTTTTAGTGTTTTGGGTTCAAATCTTGAAAATCCTAACTTTGATGTTTGATCATGCTTTTGGTGATACATCGAGGAGCATATAGGGCCGGGTAGTCGATTGGCATAAACCCTTAGCGTTGTTGCTCGAACGATTGCAATATGGTTGAGATTGACCCTTGTTTAGATAGGCCGGGAAGTGCTGAAACAGGGTTCGGTCGACCGAACACAATGGGCCGGTCGACCGACTACTACCAGAGCACTTCTCTATTTTCTGGTCCGGTCGACCGACTCAGAGAGTTCAGTCGACCGACCTGCTCCTATTTCTCTGTTTTGCCTATTTATGCTCGTTTTTCTTTGCTTTTCCAATCTTTAATCGATTCTTCTTCTCCGATTAGTTGTTATCACCTTTGTCGACTTTGATAACTTCTACTTTTGGAATTTTTGTGTATTTCCACTTTGATGGATTCGGTATCAATTTCTTTGGATTATTATTCACGTCTTCGAATGTGCATTTTAGTGATTGATTGATCTACAATCATTTTTGTGATTTGTCACTTTTAAAAATATAAAGGTTTTCAATATTAGTAGTAAATATCAAAATTCTTTCATCAAAACGATTTCAACTCTATTTTTTTACAAAGCTCGTTTCTTAAACCGTTTTCCAATCTATTAGTATATACAAATCTTTACCTCATTCGTATGAGAAATCTAATTAAACGGCTTAGTAAAATAAGTGGTATGAAACGCTTGCGTTTACTTCGTCGGTTAATTCTTGAACTTGTTCGATTGAATCCATTGTGACAATTTTCGAGTGGAAATCTACAATCTGTTCGTAAATATTTAAGTTAAGCTAGTGGTTATGGGACATGAAGCTAAACTCATATATTTACTAGCTTAGTGTAATTTACACTTAACCTCGAGTGGAAGTCTACAATTTGTTCGTAAATAATTAATTTAAGCTAGTGGTTATGGGACATGAAGCTAAACTCATTTATTTACTAGCTTAGTGTAATTTACACTTATCGATCAATGATGATCATTTTGTGATTTAGACTAGCAATATGCGATGTCTCTTTGTCTGCGAGGGAGACTAAACCCCGTTTTTAGTGGAGCTTTGGCTTGGTGGGGTAGCGATCCATGGTCTTCGGGCCATTTTAGTGGAGCTTCGGCTCATGGTCTTCGGGCCGTTTTAGTGGAGCTTTGGCTCATGGTCTTCGGGCCGTTTTAGTGGAGCCTCGGCTCGAAATTAATGGTTAGCAACCATGGAATAGCTTTCTATTTTAGTGATACACGTGTTGGTGAGTTTTAATGTTCCCGTTCTAGTGACAGGCCTCTTTTCCCTTTTTGTGATTTCTAGATTTCTATTGATTGATTTCTAGAATTTGTGCTTCACCAATTTTCGTGATTTACATTGATAAGCTTTATCATTATTTGTGCATTGGCGAATTTGTGTGTCATTAACTTTTTGTGAATAAAAATATTGAGTATGACATTCGTTTTTATCTTTGAGAAGATTCTTGTGATATTGATTAATCTCTTGTTGATTTTCAATTGCATACTTATCATAGTATGGTTTTATGGTTATCTTACATTTTTTTCATATCTCTTATTCTATATCATTTTATCTGATATTTATAGTTAGACTGATCCGTTTATTATTTTCTTATTAAATAATACTCGGGTCAGACTGAGATATCACAGGTGCTTCCTCTTGCCTTCCTATCTAGAACCATCATCTGACTTTTGGTTAACTACTTTAGTTTAGTAGTTTTTGTTGTATAAATTTGAGATTTAGACTCCTTAATGTATACATATTCTTTTGTCTAGCACATGTATCTATTCTTTTGTGATATTGTGGATCTTGCTTGACCACTACTCTGATGTACACTTTCATGTGTTATAATCATATCTGTTTCCGCCTTTGTGATATGGATATCTGTGACTGATTTATGTTAAGCTTATTTCTATATTTGTTTCCGAAGATATTATAGCCACTGTGTAGTAGCTTTGAGTTTGCGTCGGTATGTCGGATTTCCTTCCTTATACTTTTATCTGGCATATCGGTACTCACACAAAGCAATTATACAGATGGTCGCTCATCAACAGCCTTATTCACCGCGCTAGTTGACGACATTACTCCGTAGTGTTCTTGGCTAGCATGGGTATAGAGGTGGGGCGTCACAGGAACGTATGGGGTTTTTCCACTGTTATATATTTCTGATTATCTGAGACATGTTGATTTGTATATGTCCGGTGTTTGAGTATATGTGTAACTCTGATGTATTAAAATGTAATCGACAGAATATTATTCTTTTGTAATCTATTATGATTTATTATTATATTTTATCTGTTGCGAATGTGAGATATTGATGTTTCTGATCTTCTTCTTCTTCTATCTCTTTCTTCCTTTTCATAACTATCTGGAATTTTCGGGTTCGAAAATTTTCAGGTCATTACAATTGGTATTAGAGCTGAAAGGTTAAGCCAGAACCTTGGCTCTGTTGGGATTACTCATTAAGGATAGGGTCAATGGTACCCTAGAATGAGTTGAGTATATATATATATATATATATATGTGTGTGTGTGTGTGTGTGTGTGTGTGTGTGTGTATGAGAGAGCATACTTGTTATTTTCTTATATAAGGATTTTAAATGATTTTATATAAGATTATATTTTGATATATAAAGCAATATTTCATTCTAATAAATATTAAGGAAATTGCCTGTTAAATTGTTAGAATTAACTTAAGAAGTAATATAATACAACCAAACTGAAATTAAATAAAGATAATTTGAAATGGATTCAAATTGAAATCTTGAATTGGAGAAGTATTTTAGAATAAGATGATAATGAATAGTTTTAGATATGATAATCTTTGCTATTATCCTAAATGATAGTTGTGTTTAATAATTAATGAGTAAGAAAAATGAAATGATTTAAAAAAGTAAAACATTTAGGCAAGTATGATTTATAAATTGGAACTGGAGTTGATCTGAATTGTGGAGTTTTAAATCTGGGTCTAGAATTTGAAAATTTTGTTTCAAAGTAATGAAGAATAATAAATAATGTTATTTAAAATTATTTGAATGATAGAATTTGATCAAACAAGAGTCATTTGAAAATCTTAAAAGAATTTGTTTGAATTTAAAACCAAAGGTGGTTTAAAATTTAAAATAACCTGGTGTGTAAAGAAAATAAATATGAAATAAACCCTAAGGTTGAGTCTTGAATTTTTCTTGTAATGTGATGTAAAACCCAAAGTGAAGTAAGTATTAAACTTAAGTGGTAAGATTATAAATCTGAAGTATAAAATATAAATGGAAAATTCAAATTGTGTAAATTTGACTGGATTAGGTAAATTGAATTTAAATTGGAGGAAGATAAATAAGTTTAAATGGACAACTTGATTTGGAAATTTAAATATGAAATTGGAATTTAACTTGGGAAGTTAAAGGGTTAATTTAATTGGGAGTTTGGGTGATCTCAAAATGGGTTTGAGATCTGTAAATTTGAAATGTATGGTGTTTTAAAATAATTTGGATAATATTATCCTATTGTTATTAATAATCTTTAATTTGCGAATTGGATTTGTTTAAATAAATGAGAAATAAAGTGTGGTAATACATCCATTCTTGAGATAAAAGGGAAATTAAACTTTAATTTGAAATTAAGGATATGGGATTACTTTGAACTGAAAATTTGAATAATTGAATTTGTAAATTAAACGTGTTTAAGAAACTAGTTTCAAAACTGGAAGATAAAATTGGGTAATAAGTTGAATTTTTTAGATTAAAATTGTTTTGGATTCTTATTTGAACTTTGAAATAAGTAAGTAAAGATAATTTACAACGGAATTATGAGAATTGGACTCAGAATTAAATTGTTTAATGATTTGGATTATTGATTAAAAAATAGGGTTAATTTAATTTAAAGAGTTAAATCAACATTTGGAATTCAACTCCAATTTATAAAATTCGAGATGATTTAGATTTGGAAATTTGAATTGAATCAGTTCAAATTATATTTGGTTTAATTTAATTAGAATTGTGATTGAAGACGGATAAGTTTAAAAATTCAAATGGAAAATTTGAATTGGATTAATTTGAAAAAAATCGAAGATTTAATGTGTTCAAATTCAAATGGGAATTGGGACTAATTCATAGAATTAGAAATGATTTTAAATTGAAGTAGGTTCAATAGATATTAGTCCAAATTGATTGGAATAACATGGAATTGTAATTAATGTTGGATAGGTTTTGAAATCAAATGGAATTTGATTTGAATTTGGAAAGAAATCAAGATTGATTTAACTTGAATTGGGAAAGTGAACAATTTTGACTCTGGACTATTTTCAATATAAATTGTTTTAATATAAATTTATTCTTCCAAGTTATTTAATATATACAACCTTTCTTTTTAAAGCCAAATTATTTATATTTGTTTTACAATTATTTTTGGAACTATTTAACAATTTTTCAACTGTTTTATAAACTAATTATTATTTTTCAACTATTTTACAAGTTAATTACTATTTTACAACTATTTTGCAATCATCTAAAAATTTCTGAGACTATTTAACTATTTTTCAACTATTTTACAATTAGTTATCTATTTTACAGCTATTTTGCAAACTAATAATTATTTTTCAAATACTTATCAACTTTTAAAGTTTTCAAGCTATTTTCTAAATATAAACAGGTCGGAGTTCAAACTGTTATTGATTAAATACCCAACTGAGGTAAAAATTGAAGTGATAATCCAAATAGGGATTAAGGTAATTGCAAATAAGTGAATGGAAATTTAAGGAAATGTGAATAGAAAGAGAAATTGATTTAGTTAATAATTAATAAAGATAATTACGTAGGATGTAAGTATATTATTCTGTTCGCATGGTGATTTGATCCAGATTCGAGCATAGAATTTCGAGATAGTTTATCGATCTAAGTTGGGATTTTTCACTCGATTTTCGACGGCGAACCTGGATATGGATTGTTGATTTGGCTCTGGATATTATCTATCATAGTTATAAATATGTAAGGAGAATGACGGTTTCTGATCAAGAAACCAGATCTGAGTCCGCACTAGGAAGTCGGGTGGACGATACAAGTTTGGAAGTGAAATTGTGTGATCGAGTAAGCGATTAGATTTGTATAGCGTACGGATGATAAGCATACATCGTACAGTTTTGAATGAAATTGATATTGGAAAGAGTAATCAAATTTGAATATTTGATTTTGAATAAGCAAAGTTATATATCTTTGTTATATAAGGTAAATCTCCCCTTGTTGAATCTATTGCCAGAAGAAAAGGATTTTCGAAAGTGTTTGAATTATAAAAAGGAGTTTTATACAAGTTTGAAATGATCCGAAGTTTTAAAAATTATCTATATATATATATATATATATATATATATATATAAAGGATCTTATGAGGATTTTGGAGAAGGGTTTTGGGAACCTTTGGATTTGGAAAGGCTTTTGATTTTTGGGTAAAATCAATATTGGAATTTAGAAAGCCTAGTTTGAGAACCATCGATTTTGGAATAATCGATTTTGTGTAAAGGAGCTTTGTATGAGATCATACTAGGTGGATGATTTGAAAGATACTATATGTGTATAGTATAAAGTGTTTTGATAATGGCTCTGGGGAAAAGGCGCTTCCTTGAAATGAACTTCTCAGGAGTGCCATCGGGTGGTGCTACCTTGAACCCTAAGGGGGGGGTTCTAAAGTTGATCCTGTGAGGAGTCCGGACAAAACTAGTTCCTGAGGATTATGAGTAGTGTGTACCATAGCGAAAGTCGTGTGTGCCGTTGAGAGCCAACGGTTTACGTTTGATTTTATATCGGTCGACTGCGACCTATGGTAACATCGCGAAAGTCGTGTGTCCTGTTGAGAGCCAACAGTCTGCATTTGATTTTATATTGGTAGACCGCGACCTATGGTAACATAGCGAAAGTTGTGTGTGCTGCTGAGAGCCAGCAGTCTGCGCTTGATTTTACATCGGTAGACTGCGACCTATGTATGAGCGGAGAAGTTTCATTTTGACCACGAAAATCGAGGGCGCTGATGCCTACAGTTACATGGACTTTTGCTGCGATGGCAACGTAACCTTGGAATGTAACTGCAATCTGTTGTGGGTTATATGGAGTAATCGAGGGGCGCGGAGTGCCTGCAGTTACATGGACTTTTGCTGCGATGGCAACGTAACCCTGGAATGTAACTGCGACCATGGATGGGGGTGATGATTTCCAGAGCATTCTCACCAAAGATATATCCTCTATTTTCAAAAAAACTATTTTCTATATTTTTAATAAAATTATTTTCCAAGTATTTCAGTGGGTGTTGAAAACGGGTGTACTAAGTACTTATAGATTTTCAGTCTTGCGCATGATCAACGTATGACCGTATTTCTATGAGGAGAAGATGGACTTGTTGAGACATAAAGCTATAAAAGCATTTTTATAAAACTATTTTAGTAATATTATACATATTTTTTTTAAAAAAATATTTTGGAAATGATTAAAGAGAATTTATCCGACTTTAAGCATTTTAATAATTCTGGCTTCGTTCCTTTTCGAGGACGAAAAGTTTTAAAGGGGGGAGGAAAGTGACGACCCGGGTTTTTGGTGTCGGATAATCGGGTAATTAACTGATTTTATTAACGAAATATAAATTTTGATGGGTCGAACACAAGAATTTTTAATAATTAAAAATATCTGAATTTATATGAGTGATTTGAGAACCAAAATAAACACTGAATCATAAATCAATGGATCTGATAAAAATTTATAGGAAATAAATATTTATTTAGCTATTGACTGTTTATGTATCTGTGTGTGTATTTGTGAAGAAAATTATGATTTAAAAATTTCAAAATAAAGTTTCTCAAAAATATTTACAATAAAAGCTATCGTATTCAATTAAATTAAAGGCTCTACATTATTACCATTTGATATAATATATGCATATGAATGTAATAAAGGTGATAATGTTTAAAATAAATAAATCCTAATAATATTAAATATAAGTATAAAATATAATTATAAAAATATATGGATATAAATAAAGTATTTGGTGTTTAAGCTTTAACTAAAAAGATAATAAAAAAACAAGAATTTATGTTAAAAATAGCAATAAATACATAAGGCAATTCTTGAATATAGTAATATACTATGGGTAAGCAATGCAAGAAAACAAAATATATATATAAATATCTATATACAAAAGGAAGTGGCTGCAAGCTTATAGGGAACATATACATTTAATGCTATCAATTCAAGCACAAAACAAGTCATTTCATTTTCCCACAAAAATCATTTCAGCTCTATAAAAATCTGCTTGGTCAAAGAAATAACAATAATCTTATACAACAAGCCTCCCCTGCAAAACTGTTTTATATATATGCAGTGCAACTTGTTCCTGTTCGTTAAGTAAAACTTAGCAAGCCAGAAGAAAAAAATAATAATAAACATCACCATTTTTACAACTCAAATTCAAAACAACAAAGCATGAAGTTTTAAAGGCATATCAAACTATAGTTTCAAAACAGTATTGCTCTCTGTTCAAATATGTTTTCAGGTGAGTAAACTATTCTCAAATCTAATTTCCCTTATATTATGTTTGAGTATAGTTGAAAGGGAAAGTTTTGATTTTATATATATATGTCTATTCTTGTATATATGTGGAAAAAAGATATGTGCAAATTCTTTTGCTTCTGTTCTTTCTCTGGACATGTTCAAAATTTGAAAAATATTCAAGTACTCTGAATTTAAACAATATTAGATTGTGATGTTTGAATGAGATAGGTGTGTATTCGGGTACATTTACTTTTAAAAATAATTTCATAAACAAGATAATGAGCAATGGCCCTGAAAGGAAGATATACAGTAAAATGAATTTTTTTAAGAAATCAACTAGTTTAATTTGTGTTTACACCTATACGAATGAATTTGTCATGGGAAAATAGGATTTTTAGAGGTTATAATGTGATTTTTAGATAAGGGATGAAGTGGGAAGGGAAGTTGATGGGAATTTGGGGTTTTTGTCGACTGCTGGTGATCGAGAGACCCTGAAGCTCCGGGATGGTGACCAGAGTAGGATCGAAGGTTGGAGGCGACGAGAAAAATGGGAGCACATTTTTTCTGTTTGCCGTAACATTGAGGTGAGAAGGATTTAGGGTTTGGGCAGATTTTCTGAACGTGGTCGTTTCGTTGATCCTTGCGGCGACGTGATGACACAGGGAGGTCGCATGCGTAGGGGGATCAATGCAGTAGGGGAAGGCGAGTCTTCCGATGAAGTTGGAGGGTCTACGGTGGTAGGACGGTCGGAGCGAGAGCATTTTTTATCTCTGTTCTTCCAACAGGGAAGTGAGTCTAATCTTGTTTTCGAACAGGGTGGTTACTCGAAGCTTTGGAGGGGGTTGAATGGAATGAGACGACAGTGCGAGATTCCTATGGATGGTCAGCGTCAGGGCATGACCATCGGAGAGAGTGTGCACGGATACGTGCATGTCTTGTGTCAATCCTGTAACTTTGAACGGATGTGCTGAAGGAAGAAGGAGAAGGGATGTTTCGCAAAGTATGGGTTTTGGGCTCGAAGCTGAAGAATGTTGGGCTCGAAAATGAATCGGGTTATTTTGCTTGTTTGGGCCGTGAAGTGGGTAAGGGAATTATGTATTGATTAAAACGTTAGAAATGGTGAACTTTTGGTCTAGCTGGTTCAATATAAAATAACCAACGGGTTTAAAAGCATGTCTCCATGATTTAAAATTTTAAGGTAGATGCATTTGAAATTAAATTGTCTTTGGTTTAATAATTATACAAGGCAATAAACTTGTGAGGTTTATTAAATATAATTAATGATTTAAATTTATGATTAACTACGGTTTAATTAATTAAAAATTTAAGGATAATAAATTAAGTGATAGTTACTTAATGATTAAATAAGTAATTATTTAGAGTTGTCAAAGAATAATTACTTGAGTAATTAAAAAGGGTTAATTACTTAAGGTAATTAATTTAATAATTAATTAAAATATGATTTGTTAAAGGATAGTGAATTTCTGAATATGATTAGTCAATGAGTAATGAATGAATGAGATTAATGAAAGTAATTAAGGATGGTTAATTACTTAATGTAAATTAAATCATAAAAAAGTAATTACTTGAACCTGATTAAGTGTAGTTAATGTAATTTGTGAGGTGTAATTACTTAGTGAAGTAATTAATAAATTACTGTTTATAAGAAGTTAATTAAGTAATGTAATTAATTAAGGATAATTAATTACTAAATGTGGTTAATCAAGCAGATTAATGAATAAGATTTGATTAACAAGAATACAAATTAATTAAGGATTAATGTAATTAATAGGAGTAATTAAAGGTTAATTACTATAATTGTTTGGGAATAATTAAATTTATATAATTAATTAGGGATAATTACATAATGTAATTAGAGAATTGATTAATCAAGGATGATTAATCAAGATGAGTAATTAAGAGATGATTTATACATTGAATAATTTAATTAATGCTAAATAAGCAAGATGTATAAGTAATAAAGTAATTAATTTAATTCATTGGTAGTTAAATAAATTAATCAGAAATGTATGACTAATTTATCTTTCTTATGAATGATATTTGAATGCCTTGGATTTTTGTTATCTCTGAGATGTGATTGTGATGCTTTGTGAAATGAAATGTTCTTGTGATAAGATAGGTTGGGTTTAAAACTGAGATAATGTGGTAATCTATCAATGATGAATTAATGTGTAGAGGCGACACCCTGTATTTGAAGTTTGAATTGTGTTCACTTTAATAATATGGTATAATATGGTATTGATTTCGAAAAGACCATAGTCGGGTACTAGAAAATACCCGAAAACCACATCGAATTTTTATAGATTGATATGTGAAATCAATAGGCTGGAATGAAATGATTTAAGTAAATTGGACTATGTAATCTAAATTTTGGTACTTAGAAAATTTATGCGTGAAATAACTGATGTCTACAACAAATTGTGAATTTGTAATTGATATGAGTTACCCCGGGTTTTATAGAAGTTGTATGCTTTGTATTCCATGTTAGTTGGGTTTACTCACGCTGGTTTCCAGCCTGACTCGGGTGTTACTCTGATGTAATGCTCGGGTCAGACCGAGAATTACAGATTTTCAGGTAAGAACGTTTTGGAGCTCATGAGGCGAGCTGGATGGTAGGAACGTATGGGGTATTTACGCTGTTATATATTTCTGATTATCTGAGACGTGTTGATTTGAATATGTCCAGCGTGTGAGTATATGTGTAACTCTGATGTATTAAAATGTAATGGACAGAATATTATTCTTTTGTAATCTGTTATGATTTATTATTATATTTTATCCGCTGCGAATGTGAGATGTTGATGTTTCTGATCTTCTTCTTCTTCTATCTCTTTCTTCTTTTTCATAACTATCTGGAATTTTCGGGTTTGAAAATATTCAGGTCGTTACAGTTACATTAATTAAATTCCACTATACTAGCCACAATCGTGGGTAGTATAATCAAAATCATAAAAGGCACGTAGGGAGAATGGATTTCCAACTAATGACTAGGCACTGGGGTACCACCTGTCACAATATGTGGCCTAGATCACCATACCGAGGATCCATCCTAAATCCCCTGCAACATAAGACCGGGACAACCCCTTATTGGATAATCCCGAGTAAGATCACCCCGCGGTTGGGATCAGCAACCGCCCACTAAGCCGAAATAAAAAGGGACATCTAGACAGGGATGACTTTACCCTAATGGGTGCTACCCACTTAGCCTTGCTGCATAACCCCTGATTTTCAATCATTCACGTTTGATGAGGCTCGAGGCTAAGTGTTACCTTTTTAGAACATATCACTTAGAATGCACATCTTCCACCTAACGATGTTTCGAAAGAATTCATCCATACAAGTCCGTCCTGGGTTCGAACGGAACCGAAGGCGCTACTCCTACTACATCCATTTTGGAATCATTCTTAGGATTAGCAGCGACTAGCCCTTGCACTTCACTGCTCCATCTTCGAATCCGAACTCGTTTTTCCACGAAAACGTACAAACCGGATCAAAGTGGTTTTCAAAAAATAAATCTCGATCCCGGTCTCTTCGAAACGATCAACACATTGTCCAATATTGATAGTCGGTTATTTAACTATCAATTAACATTCACAAAAAACCATCAAACAATAAATAATTTTCCCAAATTATTTATTAATCTCAAAATATCTTCGCAAGATATATTTCCACTTCCAAACCCTTTTGAAAATAGTTTTCAAACCATCTTCCTCTCACAGAATACATTCCCCAGATATTTTCTATTTCCACTGAAATCACCAAGTACAAACACCTTAGATTTTAAAATAATTTAAAACACTATATTGTAAAATATACTTTAACATCTAAATTAAAAAAACTACTTTAATACTTTATTAAAAATATATACTTTAAGAGTATTTAGAATAAAGCTACTTTATAAAATATAAACTAAATTTTCTCTTTTTAAAACATAATACCAAGTCACCTTTAAATAATTACTACTATAATAAATTTGAAAAATATACTTACTTTAAAATTTAAACATTTAGAAATAACAAGTTTTCTAAAACATACTTTCAAACGACTTAAAACTTTTTTACTTATACTTAAAATTTGTTTTGAAAACATAATTGGCTATCCTGGGAAATACGCTTCTCTTTCACATCTTTTGAAAAATAAATCACTATTTATTTTTAAACAAATTTCCCCATTCTTTTAATAAATTCCCACCTAAATTTATTCTTTTAAATATCCACTGATATATTGCTTTACTTCTATAAACTCAGGTTATAAGTTTCATAGACTCAACTCCCCTTTAAAATTCCGATCCCAAACACTTAGATCAATTCCCAAATTGATTTCCCAGTTACTCCATTTTGAAATAAATTTCTTCACTTACTTAATTTATTTCAAAATCCATTAATTCCAGACTTTATTCCTTAATTAGGATTTAAAAATCTCTTTTATTGAAAATACCAATTTCATTCCCTTTCCTAAATTCTTTATCTACTTCAATAAATTTAAAACTTGAACTTTTAAAATAAATTCTTTATTCTTTTAAATAATATCACTTAAGTTTTACAATTCATTATTTTCTCTTTTTTTATCCAACTTTCAAAAATTATTTTTACTTAAGAATTCTCTCGTTTTATTTTCACATCAAAAATCCAATCTATTTAATTTTGATAACTCGGTATACCCAAATATAATAAATCAAACACGGCATCCAATATTCCAATTACCAATATAATCCATCACAGAATATTCAATAATCATACATCTAATTATAGAACAATTTATTTTGAGGAATCCAGTTGGATCCCTCCAACCTGTTTTCCTACATCCACAGATGTTAGCATAATATAAAATACCAATTCCACTTCGAGGTGGAATATCGCGGTATATGTGTTTATATAATATCACCCGCTATTATGCGGCACATAGGGTCTCATCCGCTATATAATGCAGGAAATCAAACACTCTAATATATACTATATATACTACTATATAAAATATCACATCCAGACAATTCAATCATTTAACCAATCATTTAAATTTAACCATTTAAATTTAAATAGAAATGCAGATGGGTGAGATTAACTCACCTTTGAATTTTTTTTGTAATCCAATCCAAACCGACCTGTCTTTTCTTCGATTTTAAACCTTGTATAACATTATACGGTTTATTAACATTTTAAATAATCGAACAATCAATTATCCTTTTAAAGAAGTTTATTTAACTGATAATTTAATTTAAATTAGTAATTTAAATTTTAAATAAATTTTTCTTTGATAACTTATTTTTCCTAGTAACCAAAATAATTAAGTGGGTAAACTTTAAACAAGCTAACCACCATAATTCATTATTTTTAAATAACTAGTAGGTTTAAAACGTATATATGTATATTTGTAACGTTTCGATTATTCGTTGCCGAAAAACCGAAATGTTATGGGTTTTAAAAAAAATTTAAGGAAAGAAAAAGAAAGAAAGGGGTAGAAGATAGAGGGAAATAGAAAATAGAAATTAGAGGGAAAAGAGAATAGGGAGGAAACGGAACGGACAGAAAACAACAGAATCACATCAGAATCTCACAATTCGCAGCGGAACAACATATAATAATAAATGAATAATCTTTAAACAAAGAACTGTATCAGTTATTACATTTCATCATATTACATTTCATTACATCATATCATCAGAGTGTACAACAACAACAACAAACAATGCAGCGGAAAAAGAAATACTATATAAACTAGTAATACGCCATGCCATCCAGCTTGCCTCCAGCAACTCCAGAATATCTAGAATATCCTGATAAACCTTAACTCTTGACTGCCCGTGTGGAAATTGGTGGGCACCCAGAGTTTAGGAAGGAAAATAATAAACTCCAAGTCAGTCATGTGACTGGTGTGAGAACTCAAAACAGTTTATTTATCTTTGAAATCAAAATAAAGGAATATTTTTAAATTCAATTCGCAATGCTTTTAAAAATGAGACTACCATAAGGCCTCCCGCACACACACACAATGCAAACGCAGAATCGGAGGAGATTTCTCCTTATGATAGTCAAAGATGCTTGATACGCATTCAAAAATAACATTTGATATTATTACTAGTGCATAGTGTAGGAAAAATCATTTCGAAAGTAGAATATAAATCTTAGCCAACATAGACATTTCGAACTATGCCTACTATAGCTACCATCCAAACAGTGGTGACCACCATAAGTGAATGATAGGTTCTACAACTAAAACCGTACAAGTTTCGTATTGGGAATTTGTAACGATCGCGATTTTTCGTTGCCGAAAAATCGAACCGTTAGAGTTTTTGAAGAAGAAAGAGGTAGAAGAAGAAAGAAAAGAAAGAGAAGAGAAAACAGAAAAACAAGTAACAGAACGAGAAACAATATCAGAATCTCACAATCGCAGCGGAACAACATATAATAGATAAATGAATATCATTAAAACAAAAGAACTATACATTTTATACATACATCACAATACATCATATCATCAGAGTGTACAACAATAAAACAGCGGAAAGAATACTATATACAATAGATAATAGACTACGCTATCCAAGCTCGCCTCCAACATCTGCACAGCAACTCCCGAATCCAGAATAACCTGATAACCTGCTAGTAGTAGTATCCAATTCCAACATTCAAACTATTTTGCCAATTCAAGTTCAAAATTTCCAATACATGCTTCTTATACATTTTTGGTTTATTATTGAAGTTGCATATTCAATTCATTCGTTTCAATTAGTTACATTCACTAATTAAATTCACATTGGTTCACTTTCAACTCAACTCAAATTCAATTCTATTCAAATTTATTTACTTCACTTTCAATTTGAATTCAATTACATAGCTTTCAAATGCGCTAATTAAATTTCATTAACACTTAATGAATTTACATACAATCAACCAACAACAAGTTAACAACCAATGTATATCCAATAAAACCAAATTATTAATTTTTCTCTCATTACATTCAATTTGGTTCAACAGTTTTAATTCCAATTGATTTAACATTCAACTGATTTTCATTCAATTATTCAACTAGCTCGAAATGAATTTACACTTACATACATCATTTCATATCAACTTATTCACATTCGATTAATTAACATTCAATCCATACTTTAATTCAGTTGCCAATTCTTTTTACATATAAAATTGGACTTCGTTTATATAACTCAAGTTCACATCATTTAACGATTTCATTAATTCACTTTATTCATTTTATTTTGATATCAACATCAATTCTTTCAACATTATTCAAGTTATATTCCATTCAACTTCATTTACATTTACTTCCACTATTCAACTTAAGTATTCTCCTAATTCATTTCAAACTCTATTCCATTTAACATAATTTGTTCAAATAAACTTAAGTTTCCACTTATCAATCCAATTCGGTTTCCAATTCTAAAGTAAATTCTATTTAACTTTTACTTAAGTCAAATTCATATCAACAATCAAATTCGTATTTCATTTTACTTAACTTAATTGTTTAACCACTTCAATAATTGGTTTTACTTACATTTTCTCATTCTATAAGTTATACAACTTATTATTCAACTTCCAACTCATATTATAAGTTCAAAACCCCTTTTTTTTCACTTATATTTGACAATTTCAAGTTGAATTTTAATTTCAAATTTGTTTATTTCAACAAAACCTCAATTTTAAATTCATTATTGTAGCAAATCCATCACATAGAAACTCGAAAATGATACTGATGATGCTGCAGTCATCATCCTTATTATTTCCCAGTAACAATAGTGAATCAATGCTAAATATTCTTTCAAAATTTCCTTTTATTTATAAATTACATTTATAAATCTTTTTACTTATATAATTTCACTTCTTATATATATACAAGATTATCTTACAATTGTAACTCATTTTAATTATAATTTTATACTTATAATTCATTAGTTTATACAATTGTTCTTTTTACAATTGTTGCTTTTATTAGCTTATTCAACAACTTTGATTATCTTATATATATATCTATTATTATTTACAACTACCAAGCAATTAATTATATAAACACATCAATAATTTCTTGAAAAATTATTTTCTTTATATACAAAATATAATCAAGGTAAAATTATTTCATTTACCCAATTTAAAACAACATCGTGTTGAATTGTTCTGCACAAGTGTTTAGAGATCCCTATCGATAGAGTTGTACAGACTATACCGACCAGAATCCATATACCACTCAACAAACCAATCATCACAATATAAAACAATTTTGTATTCACTAACAAATACGCGCTCATATCTATTATTACACTCACACTCATTCTAGAGTACTACTGACTCTATCTCTAATGAGTAATACCCAACAGAGCAGGTTGTCGCTTAACCATATGCTCTGATACCAAATGTAACGATCGCGATTTTTCGTTGCCGAAAAATCGAACCGTTAGAGTTTTTGAAGAAGAAAGAGGTAGAAGAAGAAAGAAAAGAAAGAGAAGAGAAAACAGAAAAACAAGTAACAGAACGAGAAACAATATCAGAATCTCACAATCGCAGCGGAACAACATATAATAGATAAATGAATATCATTAAAACAAAAGAACTATACATTTTATACATACATCACAATACATCATATCATCAGAGTGTACAACAATAAAACAGCGGAAAGAATACTATATACAATAGATAATAGACTACGCTATCCAAGCTCGCCGAATTAAAATTAAAACGATATCGATGCGTTTCGAGCTGCCACGGTCAAACGACAACTCTGATTGCTATGAAAATTGAGATCCGATAATAACTAACTATTACGGATCCAATGGAACTCGTTTCGTTCAATTCTGAGACTGTTCAAAAATTGGCTATTTTTCAGTCGATAATTAAATATTAAAATATTCGATTTTTACAAATAAATTCCAAATTCAATTTTAAAAGTCCTAAAACATTTCTATAACTTTAATATGATAAAACAAAATTTTCCAAATCATTTTCAATCACATTTAACCCAATATTTAATTATTTTTGGAATTTCACTATTAAATTATCGATTTAATTATCCCATTAAATCCAATATTCGAAAAATAAATTATTCTACTTAAAAATTCCACTTATTAATATTTAAAATTAATTAAATACTCAAATTCAAATTATCAGAAATTCTGGGTCGTTACAATCTTCCCCCCTTAAAAGAATTTCGTCCTCGAAATTGCAAGTTAAGGAGAATGATTCCTAAACCGTCTATTATTTTTCCAAAACTAATAGTTTTATCCACCTTCTAACACCAATCTTTTTATTAAAGATTTACTATCATTTCAATTAGCTTTCTAACTTCAATTATAGGTTTCAAACAACATTGTTTACTCAACAATTCAAATTTAAATTCAAATTTCAAACTTTCAAAATTTTCTCAAAAATTTTCTAACACCCGAAATTTTCGAAAAATTTCGCCAGAGTCTCCTTTGCGCGGCTAGATCGGTACGACTACAAAATGGCACTACGGCCCCTCAGAATCAAAAAGAAAAGAGAAAGCCAAGTGGCTGGAGAAGGAAATCATCAATTCTCATACTAAAAGTGAAATACGTACCTTTCTGTCGAGTCATTCAATTTTTAACTTCAAAATCAAAATTCCAATCCATTATATACCTGTATATCCTGCATCCACAGACGTTAGCACAATACCAATTCCACTTCGAGGTGGAATATCGCGGTATATGGGATTTTATAAATATCCGCTTAATAGGCGGCGCAATAGGGTCTCATCCGCTATACGAGGCGGGAAATCAAATTCAATATATACATATGCCAATATATATATATTGCTATATATAATATATATCCTATTATATCTACTACCACAATCAATCAACAATTATCAATCAATATTAACTATTTAAAATTTTAAACAAAACCTTTCGATTGAGTGAGGAGTTCTCACCTTGATTTTATTTTCCGTTTTCGCGTTCGTTTCGAATAAAATTAAACGAACGTTTAATTTTACCCGAAATTCAAATGGGCTCCAATTGACTCTAAACCAGTTGCATTTCGAAGTGCTCGTCCATATGATTCCAACGCAATTTGATTCGTCTAAATCGGACCTCGCATGAACAAGTTATGGCTTTTAGAAGTTACACGATTTGAAATTTAAACTTAAACTAAAAAAAAGAAAAAAATATTCATCTCACCTCCCCCCACACGCGCGGGCCCCCCCACCTTTGTTCCTCCCGTTTGAAACGCGATTCCACCTCCAGGTAGCAATTTTCGAACGCACGTAACCCATATCATCAAGAAACCCTAAATCACGCACACCACAAACATCGACGAAACCCCATCATATCGGCACCATATCGAAGCTCATCACATATGCTACACACGGCCAGAAGAGCAGTCAACTCGGTCAACCCCAGCGCATGGAATTGCGTGCGCAACTTTCGTGCTTCCAGCTCGATTTGCCGCCAATCCGCTTCGAGTTAAACGATCATAACCGTTGGATTCCGAGATCTCAGAGTGCTCTACAATTTACTAGTTGAAGGTTTCGCGAATCGTTGCACGGATTAGAAGATAAATGAGGAAGAAGATCGTTGCTTTTCGGCCATTAACCATAAACTGGCGGCTAGCTTGAGCATATAGGGTTTAGTGAAGATATAAATGAATGTATATGTTATAAATATTATTTTAATAATAAAATTCTCCTTTTCAATAACTTATGCAAACGAACTCCAATCCTTACGTTCCGACAGGCGATTCTAAAGTTTTTCCACGTTCCGGACGCAATGGGACAGGTTTTGGCAGCTAATTCCATCGTATGTGTGAGATACGACAATAAACGCTCAATTTAAATTAAAACCGATTTAAACGATTTCTAGGCGTTTTGGCTTGTACCGGACAAACGATATATCCGAACGACTTAAAATTTAAAATCCTACAATAATATCATATTACGGATCCGATGAAACTGGTTTCGTCGAAATCCGAGACCGTTTGAAAAATGGCTATTTTAACTCGCCGAATTAAAATTAAAACGATATCGATGCGTTTCGAGCTGCCACGGTCAAACGACAACTCTGATTGCTATCAAAATTGAGATCCGATAATAACTAACTATTACGGATCCAATGGAACTCGTTTCGTTCAATTCTGAGACTGTTCAAAAATTGGCTATTTTTCAGTCGATAATTAAATATTAAAATATTCGATTTTTACAAATAAATTCCAAATTCAATTTTAAAAGTCCTAAAACATTTCTATAACTTTAATATGATAAAACAAAATTTTCCAAATCATTTTCAATCACATTTAACCCAATATTTAATTATTTTTGGAATTTCACTATTAAATTATCGATTTAATTATCCCATTAAATCCAATATTCGAAAAATAAATTATTCTACTTAAAAATTCCACTTATTAATATTTAAAATTAATTAAATACTCAAATTCAAATTATCAGAAATTCTGGGTCGTTACAGAATTGGATTTCCAACAAATGGTCAGGCCAAGGAACTTTCCATTGCCACATGAGAATGCCTCTGGAAAGACATCCCCGAGAACCAAACTGGAACTCTGCCAACACAAGGCCGGGTTACCCCTAACTGGGTAACTACTGACACGAGCACGCCATTCCCCGATCGTAAACGACCTTTCTCACGGGATCCCGATAACCAACAACCACAAAGTAATAAATTCATAGTAACCACATAGGTTAAATATCTGGGCTCCATACCATGATACCACCTCTATCCAGAAGGAAATGTACATACCCTAAAGGGTGCTACCCCTCATAACCTTGCCGCATCTTTCCTATTTTGACCATTTCCGGGGTGTGAGGCTCGACGAAGTCACGTCCACAAAAACATACTTTATACAAAAGCCATGCTTTGGGTCAACAAATGATCAACACAATGATCACTAAGATAGACGATCAAATAAACGATCCTATCACAATAATCAACACAATGATCATTTCAGCAACACTCAGCATGTCACATTACCAAATTGGGAATATATCGCTGATAACTTCAACTGTATAACCTCTGAGCTCGTACGTCTTAGAGAAGGGTGTTAAGCTAAAAGAATAAATTCTCCGCCACCAACAGAAATATATTTGAAAGAAATCGGCTTTATATCTCAATCTGTAATGTCAGACATACAATCCATACAAGTCTGTTCCGGGATCGAACAAAACCGAAGGCACTTACAAAGAAGTCCTTGCAATCCGGATATTCACAATCCTGATCGGATTTCCCATCACTTAGGGAGTCTCTATACCGCTGCAACTCAGTGCAGAGACAATCGACAGGTCATCCTATCGCTCTCGCAAATACCGGCTCTTCAACACCGATCTTCAATGCAATTCATAACGACGTATCACATATTCGGAATGGGTTATACGACCCCATGGTCCTTTCCCGGTTAACCCGAATAGTGAGCGCTTATTCAAAAATAAGTGTAGCATTCACATTCAAACAAATCTCATCAAATACCCATTCAAAGGGAAATATTGATAGTCGGTTATTGAACTATCAATGGATATGCACACATCACCAGATTCCAAATAATTTTCCATATTATTTATTTTCCAAAATATCTTCACTAGATATATAATTTCAACTCTTCAAAAATAAATCAATATTTATTTTCATACAAATTCCACTTTCACATATAAATTCCCTAATGAATTTATATTTCAAAATATCCATGCATATACGATTTTAATTATTCATTTCAATTTATCTTCAAAAAGATAAATTCTAAATATTCACTTCATGTTGGAAAACATTTCCATACTTATTAAATAAGTAATTCATAAATCTTTTTATTTTCAACCTTGGAAAATATTCAATATACTTAAATCGAGATTAATTATATATTTCATTCTTTAAGGAAATCATTCTCTTAAACATATTTATTTGGGCCAAAACGAATGTTACGTAAAACATCGTTACGACAACCCAAAACCACTAGTATAGGGATTCGGAATTAAAATAGATATATAAATCCCAATACTATACAAAACATTTCCTTTCGGAAATCATTTACTATAACAACAGTGTTATAGTCCATCATCTCCTTTTATTTCTCGAAAACGTCTATTTCAACAATAAATGTTGAAATCTATGGTTTCGAATCTCAACACAATTAAAACTTCGTTAGATCGTTTTAATTCTATTTCAAATATCACATTCAAAACAATTTCTTTAACATCTTATTCACTATTCAAAAACGTGAATATACTACGTTAACAATTTCATCATTTCTATTCATTTTATTTTAAAGGATCATTCACAGTTCAAAAACGTGAATATAACTCCATTAATAGGTTTCAGCAATTTACTTATCAAAATAAGTCGTTTGCGAATTTATAAAACAACGTTTATAAATCCCTTTTCTATTTATCTTATAAAAACTTCTTTTTATAATTTCCATATTAACCTATTCCAGTTTATAACTAAATTATAAACTAAACGTTCATATTATAAGTTAATTACTTATAAAACGATTATTTTACAAAATCGTTCTTTTTAAAGACTTTCCAATTTATAAATCTTATAACTTATAAGATCCATTTATTTAACCAATCTATTCTTCAAATAATTTCACCAAATTTATAAATCTTACTATTTATAAATTTCTTTTATAACTTCACAGTTTATAATTCCATAAATTTCATTCATTTATGAAATTCATTTCCACTTCATTCAAACACTTATAAAAACTCGTTTTATAATGTCAACATTTCAATTTATAAATATCCATTTATAAATCTCTTGATATAAATCAAATTATATCATTATTCTAAAACGTCTTTAATTTCCTTTATAATTTCACCATTTTGATTTATAAAATAATCAAATTTTATAAATCCTATATTTAAACTTTTAATAACATATTCAAAAATCCAATTTAAACTATTTTATAAAATCATTAATCCATATTTCTCAAAAATCAATCTTTTAACTATATTTCTCAAAAACATAATTTTATAACTTTTAAAAGTATAACGTTTATTTATTTAAAATAAATAAATTTCCAAAAATAGTTTATAACGTATACTTTCAAAAATCACCTTTAAAAATCATTTTAAAATCCCAAAATTTGGGTCCAATGATGCTACACACCAAATAGTCAATCACGACTACAACGATATCATATATCGATATGATAATCCATCAAATATCAAAATATCTGAAATTAAATAAATACTGTTGAGGAATCCAGTTGGATCCCTCCAACCTGTTTTCCTGCATCCACAAACATTAGCACAATACCAATTTCGCTTCAGTACGAAATTATCGCGGTATATGTTCTTATTAAATATTATCCGCTTAATAACGGCGCAATAGGGTCTCATCCGCTAAAAAATGCGGGGAATCAACAACTGCAATATATACATATGCCAATATATATATATATATATATATATATATATATATATATATTGATATTATTTATAATACCAATTTCACTGTTTATGAAATATTCGCGGTATATGTTTTTAATAAATAACATCCGCTTACTAACGGCGTATAATGTCTATTTTAACAATCAATAGATATCAAACAACATTCAAACATGCATTCAAATATTTTAAATCTAACTATTTAAAATAAAATCGAAACTGATTCGATTGAGTGAGAAGTTCTCACCTTGATTTTAAATTCCGTTTTAGCGATTTATTTCGAATAAAATTAAACGGACGTTTAATTTTACCCAAAATTCTCACTAACTCCAATCGACTCCAAACCAACTCCATCGCGTAGTGCTCGTCCATACGATTCCAACGCAACTAGTTTCGCGCGTTCTCGACCTCGTATGAAAAAGTTATGAATTTTACAAGTTTAAACACGATTTATAACTAAATTACAACATAAACTTAAAATTTTAAACCTATACTTATCATCCACCGTGCATCTCCACATCCAACGGCCCCACTCCATCTTCTACATCACGCATATGCTCCAGGCCTCAACATACATAGCCGAACCCATTAGCAAAATTAGGGTTAAATTATGCATCGCCAATACTCGACTATACTCGATCACACTACCACCATCTCGAAGCTCTCGACGCAAGCTACCCACGGCCTCAAGCACTTGGAGCTCGGCCCCCCATTGCTTCTCGAATTTCGTGCGCAAGTATGGCCGAACGCACCCCTGTAGCTCCTCCTCTGGTGCTCCATTTTACATCACAGCCGTTGAATACGTCGAGCTCAAGGAGATCTACAATCTTCTAGTTGACACTTTCTTGAATCAATGCGTGGATCAAGAGATAAATGAGGAGAAAAGATGGTGTTTTCTGGCCGTTCATGGGGAGGGTGGCGGCTGCGTTATAGAACTAGGGTTTAGTTTCTTTTTTTTTTTTTCTTTTTTTGATTTATGAGCCTATTTATAGAAAAAAATTTGAACACTATTCATTTCGATTTTCCAAACTCTGATTTACGCGCCGAAACTGACGTTCCTAGGGTTTATCCCGCGTTCCGGACACAATTGAACAGGTTTCGAAAGCTAATTCGGACATCTGTGCGAGTTATGGCTGTAAACGCTCAATTTAAATTAAACCGATTTAAGCGATTTTCTAGGCGTTTTAATTTGTACAGGACAAACGATAAATCCAATTGACTTGAAATTTGAAACCTTACAATAATATCACATTACGGATCCGATGAAACTGGTTTCGTCGAAATCCGAGACTTTTTGAAAAATGGCTATTTTCACTCGTCAAATTAAAATTAAAAATAAATCGATGCGTTTCGAGCTGCCACGATCAAATGATAACTCCGATTGACACGAAAATTAAAATCCGATAATAACTAACTATTACGGATCCAATGGAACTAGTTTCGTTCAATTCTGAGACTGTTCAAAAATTGGCTATTTTCACTAGTCGATTTAAATATTAAAATATTCAATTTTCACAAATTAACTTTTAATTCGATTTAAAAGTTCTAAAATATCGTTCTAACTCCTATATGATAAAATAAAATTTTGCAAATCATTTTCAATCATATTTAACTCAATTTTCAATTATTTCCATAATTTAACGTATTAAATCATCGATTTAATTATCCAATTAAATCCAAAAATTCAAATAAAAATTTATTCGACTTATAAATTCACTTATTTATATTTAAAATTAATTAAATATTCAAATTTTAATTATCAAAAATTCTGGGTCGTTACAATCTTCCACACTTAAAAGAATTTCGTCCTCGAAATTATTAAGTAAGAAAAGTTATAGAATTTATTAATTTTCCAAAATTCATAGTTAAACTTCTTACAATAACTTACTAAGTTTTCAAAATCATACTTAGTTATCTTTTCAAAAACAACTACTATTGTTTAACTTTCAATTCCAAAATCAAAGTTTAAGTTTTCAAAATTTTCCAATTTTTCTCAAAAATTTTCTAACGCCTTAAATTTCCGGAAAAATTCGCCATAGTCTCCTTTGCGCGGCTCGATCCGAAAAAAAAAGACAGTATATATATCACAAATATACATCTCATCAAGTAATGAGGCATCCCGCAGGGAAAAAAGTATAAAAGTGCGATATTTAATCCGAGATATGTACCTTATATTTTATTAGCGAGCATATACGGCTAATATAGCGCGAAAGCGAGCTCCAAATGCGAAGCAAACGCGATCCGCACCTACTAATCACTCAACAAACAACATGAGAATCATGCATATAGATAATAGTATCGATATACAACATATAGCAATGTAATAACTATACATGTCAACATAGCAAATGTATGAAAAGCAATATATTCAACCATCAACCAACTAGCATTCAACAAATTCATAATCAATATATATTCATTTATATTCTCATTAATATACAATGAATTGGTTTTCATATTAATTCACATTTGATTTATCAACTTTCATTCTCAATTAGTTTATATTAACCAATTCATATTCAAGTTGGTTCACTTCCAAATCAAATTAAATTCTATTCAAATTTATTTACTTCTAATTTGAATTCAATTACTTTAGCTTTCAATTTCATTAACACTTAATGAATTATATACAATCAACTAATAATCATATAACAATCAATGTATATTCATTACAACCAAATTCTTTTGCTTACAATTGGTTTAATTAATTGATTTTCATTCAATTATTCAACTTTCTAATAACATTAGATTTTAATGAATTACACTTACATTCATTGTTTCATATCAACTTAATTTACATTCAATTCATTAACATTTAATCCATTCATTCAATTCAATTACTAAAGTTGAATTTTATTTATATAACTTAAGTCATATTTCATTTTACTTTAAAATTCATTTTTATTCACAACTCATATTCATAAATATATCCATATAGTTTCACTTGTTATATATATAAGTTTTATTTCACAATTGTAAATCACTTTAATTATAATTCAACTCTTATAATTCTTTTGTTTATACAATAATTCTTCAATTTAGATTATTCAAACAACTTGTTCAACAACCAAACAATCTACTTATATACACTTTAATAATTCTGAAAAATTATTCCTTTATATATAAAATATAATCAAGGTAAAATTATTCCATTTACCCAATTTAAAACAATATTGTGTCGAATTGTTCTATTCAAGTGTTTAGAAACCCCTTCGATTCAGTTTCGAAGCTGCGCCGACGAAGGTTCATATACCACTCAACAAACCAATCATCACAATATAAAACAATTTCATATTCACTATCAAATACGCTCTCATAGCTATTATTACACTCAAACTCATTCTAGAGTACTGCTGACTCTATCTCTAATGAGTAATACCCAACAGAACCATGGTTGTCGCTTAACCATATGCTCTGATACCAAATGTAACAAACGTATCGTCAGCGGTCACAACCGGTAGGCTTTTCAACCATCCCAGCCCCACCGTGGCTTACACCGGTACCCCAGACCTTGCTTTTACGGCCAGCCTCTCGACTGTCTCAGGTTACACCTAACCAACCCCCTAAAAGAGGATGTGTGGGAGTAAGAGTCTCCCGTTCGCCACCTAACCGCGAAGCGAGAACCCCCCATCACATAGCCCAATAGCTTAACAAGACTGGTGTGAGAACTCAAACCAGTTTATTTATCTTTGAAATCAAAATAGAGGAATATTTTTAAATTCAATTCGCAATGCTTTTAAAAATGAGACTACCATAAGGCCTCCCGCACACACATACAATGCAAACGCAGAATCGGAGGAGATTTCTCCTTATGATAGTCAAAGATGCTTGATACGCATTTAAAAATAACATTTGATATTATTACTAGTGCATAGTGTAGGGAAAATCATTTCGAAAGTAGAATATAAATCTTAGCCAACATAGACATTTCGAACTATGCCTACTATAGCTACCATCCAAACAGTGGTGACCACCATAAGTGAATGATAGGTTCTACAACTAAAACCGTACAAGTTTCGTATTGGGAATTGGATTTCCAACAAATGGTCAGGCCAAGGAACTTCCCATTGCCACATGAGAATGCCTCTGGAAAGACATCCCCGAGAACCAAACCGGAACTCTACCAACACAAGGCCGGGTTACCCCTAACTGGGTAACTACTGACACGAGCACGCCATTCCCCGATCGTAAACGACCTTTCTCACGGGATCCCGATAACCAACAACCACAAAGTAATAAATTCGTAGTAACCACATAGGTTAAATATCTGGGCTCCATACCATGATACCACCTCTATCCAGAAGGAAATGTACATACCCTAAAGGGTGCTACCCCTCATAACCTTGCCGCATCTTTCCTGTTTTGACCATTTCCGGGGTGTGAGGCTCGACGAAGTCACGTCCACAAAAACATACTTTATACAAAAGCCATGCTTTGGGTCAACAAATGATCAACACAATGATCACTAAGATAGACGATCAAATAAACGATCCTATCACAATAATCAACACAATGATCATTTCAGCAACACTCAGCATGTCACATTACCAAATTGGGAATATATCGCTGATAACTTCAACTGTATAACCTCTGAGCTCGTACGTCTTAGAGAAGGGTGTTAAGCTAAAAGAATAAATTCTCCGCCACCAACAGAAATATATTTGAAAGAAATCGGCTTTATATCTCAATCTGTAATGTCAGACATACAATCCATACAAGTCTGTTCCGGGATCGAACAAAACCGAAGGCACTTACAAAGAAGTCCTTGCAATCCGGATATTCACAATCCTGATCGGATTTCCCATCACTTAGGGAGTCTCTATACCGCTGCAACTCAGTGCAGAGACAATCGACAGGTCATCCTATCGCTCTCGCAAATACCGGCTCTTCAACACCGATCTTCAATGCAATTCATAACGACGTATCACATATTCGGAATGGGTTATACGACCCCATGGTCCTTTCCCGGTTAACCCGAATAGTGAGCGCTTATTCAAAAATAAGTGTAGCATTCACATTCAAACAAATCTCATCAAATACCCATTTAAAGGGAAATATTGATAGTCGGTTATTGAACTATCAATGGATATGCACACATCACCAGATTCCAAATAATTTTCCAAATTATTTATTTTCCAAAATATCTTCACTAGATATATAATTTCAACTCTTCAAAAATAAATCAATATTTATTTTCATACAAATTCCACTTTCACATATAAATTCCCTAATGAATTTATATTTCAAAATATCCATGCATATACGATTTCAATTATTCATTTCAATTTATCTTCAAAAAGATAAATTCTAAATATTCACTTCATGTTGGAAAACATTTCCATACTTATTAAATAAGTAATTCATAAATCTTTTTATTTTCAACCTTGGAAAATATTCAATATACTTAAATCGAGATTAAGTATATATTTCATTCTTTAAGGAAATCATTCTCTTAAACATATTTATTTGGGCCAAAACGAATGTTACGTAAAACATCGTTACGACAACCCAAAACCACTAGTATAGGGATTCGGAATTAAAATAGATATATAAATCCCAATACTATACAAAACATTTCCTTTCGGAAATCATTTACTATAACAACAGTGTTATAGTCCATCATCTCCTTTTATTTCTCGAAAACGTCTATTTCAACAATAAATGTTGAAATCTATGGTTTCGAATCTCAACACAATTAAAACTTCGTTAGATCGTTTTAATTATATTTCAAATATCACATTCAAAACAATTTCTTTAACATCTTATTCACTATTCAAAAACGTGAATATACTACGTTAACAATTTCATCATTTCTATTCATTTTATTTTAAAGGATCATTCACAGTTCAAAAACGTGAATATAACTCCATTAATAGGTTTCAGCAATTTACTTATCAAAATAAGTCGTTTGCGAATTTATAAAACAACGTTTATAAATCCCTTTTCTATTTATCTTATAAAAACTTCTTTTTATAATTTCCATATTAACCTATTCCAGTTTATAACTAAATTATAAACTAAACGTTCATATTATAAGTTAATTACTTATAAAACGATTATTTTACAAAATCGTTCTTTTTAAAGACTTTCCAATTTATAAATCTTATAACTTATAAGATCCATTTATTTAACCAATCTATTCTTCAAATAATTTCACCAAATTTATAAATCTTACTATTTATAAATTTCTTTTATAACTTCACAGTTTATAATTCCATAAATTTCATTCGTTTATGAAATTCATTTCCACTTCATTCAAACACTTATAAAAACTCGTTTTATAATGTCAACATTTCAATTTATAAATATCCATTTATAAATCTCTTGATATAAATCAAATTATATCATTATTCTAAAACGTCTTTAATTTCCTTTATAATTTCACCATTTTGATTTATAAAATAATCAAATTTTATAAATCCTATATTTAAACTTTTAATAACATATTCAAAAATCCAATTTAAACTATTTTATAAAATCATTAATCCATATTTCTCAAAAATCAATCTTTTAACTATATTTCTCAAAAACATAATTTTATAACTTTTAAAAGTATAACGTTTATTTATTTAAAATAAATAAATTTCCAAAAATAGTTTATAACGTATACTTTCAAAAATCACCTTTAAAAATCATTTTAAAATCCCAAAATTTGGGTCCAATGATGCTACACACCAAATAGTCAATCACGACTACAACGATATCATATATCGATATGATAATCCATCAAATATCAAAATATCTGAAATTAAATAAATACTGTTGAGGAATCCAGTTGGATCCCTCCAACCTGTTTTCCTGCATCCACAAACATTAGCACAATACCAATTTCGCTTCAGTACGAAATTATCGCGGTATATGTTCTTATTAAATATTATCCGCTTAATAACGGCGCAATAGGGTCTCATCCGCTAAAAAGTGCGGGGAATCAACAACTGCAATATATACATATGCCAATATATATATATATATTGATATTATTTATAATACGAATTTCACTGTTTATGAAATATTCGCGGTATATGTTTTTAATAAATAACATCCGCTTACTAACGGCGTATAATGTCTATTTTAACAATCAATAGATATCAATCAACATTCAAACATGCATTCAAATATTTTAAATCTAACTATTTAAAATAAAATCGAAACTGATTCGATTGAGTGAGTAGTTCTCACCTTGATTTTAAATTCCGTTTTAGCGATTTATTTCGAATAAAATTAAACGGACGTTTAATTTTACCCAAAATTCTCACTAACTCCAATCGACTCCAAACCAACTCCATCGCGTAGTGCTCGTCCATACGATTCCAACGCAACTGGTTTCGCGCGTTTTCGACCTCGTATGAAAAAGTTATGAATTTTACAAGTTTAAACACGATTTATAACTAAATTACAACATAAACTTAAAATTTCAAACCTATACTTATCATCCACCGTGCATCTCCACATCCAACGGCCCCCCTCCATCTTCTACATCACGCATATGCTCCAGGCCTCAACATACATAGCCGAACCCATTAGCAAAATTAGGGTTAAATTATGCATCGCCAATACTCGACTATACTCGATCACACTACCACCATCTCGAAGCTCTCGACGCAAGCTACCCACGGCCTCAAGCACTTGGAGCTCGGCCCCCCATTGCTTCTCGAATTTCGTGCGCAAGTATGGCCGAACGCACCCCTGTAGCTCCTCCTTTGGTGCTCCATTTTACATCACAGCCGTTGAATACGTCGAGCTCAAGGAGATCTACAATCTTCTAGTTGACACTTTCTTGAATCAATGCGTGGATCAAGAGATAAATGAGGAGAAAAGATGGTGTTTTCTGGCCGTTCATGGGGAGGGTGGCGGCTGCGTTATAGAACTAGGGTTTAGTTTCTTTTTTATTTTATTTTTTTGATTTATGAGCCTATTTATAGAAAAAAATTTGAACACTATTCATTTCGATTTTCCAAACTCCGATTTACGTGCCGAAACTGACGTTCCTAGGGTTTATCCCGCGTTCCGGACACAATGGAACAGGTTTCGAAAGCTAATTCGGATATCTGTGCGAGTTATGGCTGTAAACGCTCAATTTAAATTAAACCGATTTAAGCGATTTTCTAGGCGTTTTAATTTGTACAGGACAAACGGTAAATCCAATTGACTTGAAATTTGAAACCTTACAACAATATCACATTACGGATCCGATGAAACTGGTTTCGTCGAAATCCGAGACTTTTTGAAAAATGGCTATTTTCACTCGTCAAATTAAAATTAAAAATAAATCGATGCGTTTCGAGCTGCCACGATCAAACGATAACTCCGATTGACACAAAAATTGAAATCCGATAATAACTAACTATTACGGATCCAATGGAACTGGTTTCGTTCAATTCTGAGATTGTTCAAAAATTGGCTATTTTCACTAGTCGATTTAAATATTAAAATATTTAATTTTCACAAATTAACTTTTAATTCGATTTTAAAAGTTCTAAAATATCGTTCTAACTCCTATATGATAAAATAAAATTTTGCAAATCATTTTCAATCATATTTAACTCAATTTTCAATTATTTCCATAATTTAACGTATTAAATCATCGATTTAATTATCCAATTAAATCCAAAAATTCAAATAAAAATTTATTCGACTTATAAATTCACTTATTTATATTTAAAATTAATTAAATATTCAAATTTTAATTATTAAAAATTCTGGGTCGTTACAATATTTATTTTTATTTTGAAAGTGTGTGTGTGTGTGTGTGTGTATATATATATATATATATATATATATATTCATAAAATAGTCTATAGAGGTTCAAAAATCAAATTTATATAAATTCTTCAACATTTTGAAAATCCCTACATACAGTTTTCCAAAAATATTTTCTATATAAAATTTTGTCCGTCGATCACAAAAAAGTACATTTCCTTGCTGCAAAACTCTTTTCTTCAATATATATATTTGTAAAATAAAAATCCAGTTTTGAAATTTCTTTTTTCCTTTGTCTGATCCATATATATATAAATATTTTCTACTCATCCTTATATATATATAAAAATATATATGTATATGTATACCCTCAACATTTAAATTTTAAATAAAAAAAGATCGTACCTCATAGCCTCAGTCCGAACTCGATGCCGCTCGACACAAGACCTCCAGACCAATGGTACTTCCTAAAATCAAACATCGCAAACCATCGCGGTTCCATCACTATCTCGGCGCTCCGACTATGCTCGAGAATCCGACCCAAACCCAGCTCACGCGACTGCCGACCACCCGCTCCTGCCCTTACCCTGCTCGAATCGAAACATTCGACTTCTGCCTCGGCTACCACTATCGAACCAAGCTTCGACTAGACTCGAATGCTGATCCAAGTCATGGTGCCCAGACAGTCAAGCCACTTGCTACATGCGAGCACTCCCTCTCGCGACAAACGAAATCAATTTGCCGTGATATTGATTTCGAGAGCCACAATTATTTTAAGAAGGAGGAAGTTCGATTTCTAATTTTTTTTTATTTGAGAACGGAGGGGGAAACGAGCGAAGGCGGAGAGAAATGAATTCAAATTTGGTTTTCTCTGAGATTTTGAAGAGCTTGGTTTTTGATTCGAACTTAAACGAAGGATGGGGAGGGAAGAAGGAAATGAAGGCGATTTCAATTTCGTTCCGCCACTTTTTTTGAACTTCGTATATTCTTTTCTTCGATTGCTTATTTCTTGTAACCTTTGCGTGCTTTTTAAAAAAAAGAAAGGGAAGGCAGACGATGTCAAGAAAGAGGGGACAACCGTGCCTACACTATCAGGCTACAGTGATTTTTGAAAAGAGCAAAAGCTGATGAAGAAAAAGTTTTGACGTGAAAGGATTTTGACTGGTCAGTATAATATATATATATATATATATATATATATAAATTTTAAATTCAAATTGTCTCGATAAAAGCAACTTAAAATCTCGACATCCGATCGAGGCGTGCTGCTAGGCGTTCATAATGTTATACCCCTATTTTGAACACAATGGAAAAGGTTTCGAGGCCTAATTCGATCGTATGGAGAAGATAGCTTTTTGGACTCAGTATTATATCGAATTTCCAATATGAACTTCAACGCGTTTATATATTGTTTGCTCACACAACAACTCCAATCACCGTGAAAATAGAAATTCATAATAATACAATATTACGGATCCAATGGAACTGGTTTCGTCGAATTCCGAGACTGTGCCTCGGAAGGCTATTTTTAAATTTTACTTTAATCGATAAAATTCCAAACTTAACGAAACACTTCCAATTTCAATTTAAAAGCTTTTATTATCTTCAGAACTATCAATATAAATTTTACAAGCCTTCAAATTATTTTTAACAGGCTTAAAACTCCAGATTCAACATTTTACCCAACTTCAAATTATTTAATTCAATAATTTAATTATCAAATAAATAGTGATATTTGAATTCAAGTTAAAAATTAACTTTTAAATATTCAAAATCAATTAAATATTTCGATTTCAGACATCCAAAAATTCCGGGTGGTCACAATTTCAATATCAATTCAGTTTCCAAAATTATATACGATTTCACCAAGTTCTTTCTTCCAAATTAAACATCTTCAAGTTCAAAGTTTCCAAAAATAATAGGTTTAGAAAATAACCCAAGTTTCCATATTAACATAATTTAAGTCAAACAAATTCATTTCCAAAATTATCATATAAATACTGGGTTTTACATTCCAATCTAATTTCAAAACCAAATATTTTCTCAAAATCAATTATACCCAAAATGGTTTTCAAATTTATAACTATCCCTTTAAAACCTTTGAACTATTCATTTCTATTTGAAAGATCCAATTTTCCTTTTGCAAATTATTTACTTAACAAAAGTTTCAAATTTATTTAAGTCATACTCTTCATACTTTAAATATACAAAACTTAACTTATATACTTTATCAAATATTTTATACTCTTCGAAATTTCTTAGCTTTGAAAATTAAACCTCGATTTGGAAGTGTTCGAACCTTCAAAATAGTCGATGAAATCAAATTTCAAATCCAAGAGTTGGAAATCAGCAACAAATCAGCAAATCAATTTTCATAAATAAAGTTATACTAAATCAAATCGGAAACTCGAGGACTGAACACCAGGCTTACTTCAAATCATTTCAAATATATATACATATATCTTTCGAAAATCAAATCATACTTCAAAATCTGAAATCAAAATTGGTTTCACAAAATCACTTGCATAGCAAAGCTATTAGAGTGGCTTTTCCCCCACTCTGAAACTCGATAATCAATGTCGTTGATTCGTGCACTCAACACCGAAATTATTTTCCAGCGACAAAAGTAGTTCTGGACTTCTATTTTCTTGAAAACTTCATTGAAATTTCTTCTAAATCATTGGAATTCATTTGAACTCTTTTGAACATTTCTTATCCAGAAAATACTTTTAAATCGTATTATTATCATATATTTTCCAAAATCTTAAAACCACTTTCAAAACACCGTGGTTCGATTCCTCAAAATTCAAATTCAAACCCTTCGGTTATAAATCATTTTTATATAAATCAAATTTCTTATAAATTTTCAAAATTTTCGATACTTTCAAAATTTCAGACTCTCGTTTTTAAAAGGTATATAATCCTTATCAAAACATTTCACCTTTATATAAAAATATAGTCATCCTTAACAAAATAATAACTTCGATGTATACACGATTTCAAAAATACAATCAACCAAATTTTTTCCAAGGGATGATTTAAGGATGGATTTCAAACAAACAGAGATTCAAATTTAAAGGAACTATAATCAAAAAGAATTCTGGTTCGATGATAAGCTCGAACGAAGATGAGATAATTTAATTACCAAATAGAAGATGGATAAGCCTATATAAATCACGGGCGACCTTAACCGGGTCAACCATGACTTCAGGAATATAATCAATGCGGAAATTTAAGGCAAATCGACATTCGATCGCCAGAGATAGATTGCAGGTATAACAAAAGGTAGATAACATCGTAAACCAAGGATATAGAAATCTCCGATGAATCAATGCCGATTGTAAAGACGTTTCACCCCTTTACAAATCATCCAAAAATTTGCGGAATCACCGATCTTTATAGAGGTCATTCAAGTGGAGTTATGGAATGCTCCTGTAACGACCCAATATTGTCAACCATTCGCACCCGCACATGTCGGACTTGAATTGTTCAAAATACCGCGTTGTAAATAAAATTTGGCAAATCTCAAAATATACAGTAAATAAATAATCTCAGAATCACAGACACAGAAATCAGAATACTCGCAGCGGAATTAAAAATTAACTTAGTGGTTCATGAAGTCACTATCCATAGTCTCAAAAAAAAATAAAGTACATAATCTTAAACCAAATATAGTTTGAAATCTCCACAGAAACTCTCAATATTAAATTATATTGATTTCAAAAGCTAAAATAAGAACTGAACAGAAGCTTGACGGCAGCTTGAAAAGAGATGATCTGCTGAAGTCCTAGCTCTGGAGGTGAAGTCTGAACTGAAACTAAGGCTGACCCGAGTGTGAAATAAAACATAAACACTCGAGTCAGGACATACATACTTATATAGGGTAAGCTAATTCAAGTGAACTGTATTAAAGTACAAGTAACTTAAAGGATGCTTGGGACCGCCCATCCTCTAAGGATCCGTTAAACTATTTACTTTGTAGTAATACTTCGCTATTATAATAGTGTCTATTTGCAAAATAAACTTACTTTAAAATAGCGTTAAGGCTTTACATTTTCCACCTTAACGCATAAATAGTGTCAGTAGTCTATACAGTACCTGCATATCTCCTAACCGGGAGACTATGAGAAGATACTCCATAGGTACGACAAAAATCAAACTCGTACAAGGCTCGCTATGGTAGGTGACACGGCACAACTAGGCAATGTTAGGGTAGATATACCAATTACGCCTCCGGACCGGTGGTAACGCATAGCGCGCAGCTACCGCCCACCTCGAACAACACTCCCATATCAAAGGTGCGCACCAAACAATCACAAAAGTAATAGAATGGCATACGAAGAAGTGCATCCGATCAGAGGTGCTACCTCATTAATCCTTCGATCGCTCCTGTTTTAGCCACCTTATGCCAGCTCACGGGAGTCGGGTCCACGTATTTACCTCAAAGAAAACGTCACCACCATCCTACTTCATTCTGGAATCTCCACCGCGCACACGGTTGTCAAAGTGGTTTTCGGTATCGACAGAGAGTATGCCCATATCCGATCCCGGTCTCTTTAACAACCAACGTTATTATTACCCGTGGTTAGAAATTCCAAAATAGTTTATTTTTAAATCAAATACTTCATTTTAAACGGTTTAAAAGTGAAGTTATAGTTCTTATAAAAATCCAATATACATCCCACAGGTTATGTCTTAGTTCATTTATATTTAGTCCAGCACTTCCACGGTGCGGTAATATCCTTTACACAGATTTGAGTAAATTAAATTATAAATTTCACTATAGTTTCTCCAATAATTAAACCAATAAATCATATTCCACCTTTAAATAGACATTTAAATTTACTCAATAAATTATGATTTTTATAAAGTACATTTTACAAATATATATCTAACCTCTCTATGCATTACTTATAAAAAATCAAGTGCAAATTTCACATAATATTTTACTTAATAATTAAGTTCAATTTTACCACTTCAAAGTAAACTAAACTTCTAGTCAATTTCTCAACTTACCACTTTATATTCAAAATTTAGCTATATTCCAAATTCCATTTTTAGTATTCACCTTATTTAACCATTTAATACACAGTCAACTTAATCCTTTTATTTATTTACTTATATTTAAAATTTTACCAAAACATCCTATTTTATTTGTTAAGTAGAATTCCATTTTTATTTTACAAATCAAATTTTTACAAACTAAATTTATACTTTAAATTCTTAACATTTAATTACTTACATCTTAACTTGTATAATATCACTATACTATAAGGAACATTTTTAATCCAATTTTAAACAAAAGGTCATAGCTTTCTATTTTAAAATATTTAATATTTTCAGAAAAATTATATATATATATATAACCATTGGTCTGTATACTATTTTCTAACCTAGTTCAAATGATACGGATAATATATAATTTCAATCTGTAATTTACAAAGAAAAAACCGGGTTCTATCATTTCAAACCCACAATCCCAAGTTAAATAATAAACTTAATAAATAAATGAATAAATAAATATCGTACAGGCCTATCATTTCAGCCTGTAACGATTTCTTTTCTACAGAGAACTTGCAGTGTGATTAAACAGTAAAAAAATAATAAATAAATAAATATTGTAACAACATAATTAAACAGTATATAATAGAACTGATGATGTGTAGGTTTAATAACTGGATTTTTAACATCATCAATTTGTATCACAGTCAAATAAATGAAATAATAATTATTCTACAATCACACTTGTTATCAATTTACAGATATATAAGTACGTTGTCAGGTGAGAATACTCACATTTACGAAGCTGAATATTTTGATTCGAAACTACGGTAACCACAACAGAACAGCGTACAGAAGGCACGATCAATGATTGAATGATGAGCCAATCCGATTCAGATCTTGAACAAGATAAACGAATAACTAATTATGCGAAATTCAAAATGATCAAAATTTTAAATATCAACTAGAACGAGATTAAAATAAAAGGATGATTGCCACAATTTCTCGACCACTCCACCCAAGAATTGACCCCATTCTCAAAGCTCGGCCTAAATTTCTATTTGAATTATATGAATGCTAAAGAGTGAATAGTGAGAAATTTGGCTATAAAGTCTGTGATCAAAAAGTGGTGCACGCACACTTAGTTTTCCAACAATGCAAAAGGTGATGTAACTTTGGTTTAAAATTTGGACACGCAACTACTATTCTCGGCCATTTATGCACGTTATTATTATTTTTCTTTCTTAAATTAAAACCAAATATTATAACGTGCTACAAAAAAAAAGAAACAATAAGCTAAACTTAGGTGGCTCATGCCTATATCCTATTCACATGCAACGTATTCACGTTGAAAATTTACGAAATCCAGCCTATAACCCACCTACATTTTTCACCGTGCTTATGCAAATTGATTTCCTTTTTTTTATTATTATTATATTTTTTTGTATGCACACGAGTTCACACGGTAAGATACTATTAGGCATAAAGTTTTTTAAAGGTGGAGAATGAAAATGGAATTTCCAAGCTTCAGGTGGAGCAGCCGAGTGAAGTAAAAGAAAACAAAGAAAAGAAAAATAAAATAAAAGGAAGAAGAAAGAAAGTAACTGCCATTACCTGAAGCTCCACACAAGCTAGGAGACGAAGTCCAAAAGATGAGGTAAAGAAAAAGTGTTCGTGACTGGTATTTATCAATGAACCATGCGTTGATTTAGGCACGAAATAAAGTTTTGGGCAAGAAGAATATAAATATTTTAAAAAGGGCCATGAGTTGATTGAGCACAGATTTATTCCTTGTTATACACTGCCACTTGGTTCTATTCTTATTATAAGCAATACGCAGGAAATCTATTGTGTGATGGAATTATGCCATGGGTTTCGTAATTAAGGAGAACATAAAACGGAAAGCAATCAATTTGCTTCGAAACGGAAATGGAAAATTGACCAAAAGAATAATTTGTGCGAATGTGCTTAATAATGAGAAGAAACTAGCATTGGTATGAGAGGAAACGGCAATAATATTAGATTTGAACGTTACTTTATTCAAAGATTTTATACTAAATAAAAATAGTTGCAGCAGAAAGGGAAATGGGATATCTTTAAAAGGGTAAATGTCCAGTCACGGTCAAAGGTAAAATTGAAACGGATATGCTTCTCTCCTACTCGAAAATGCACGTTTACTGATTTATTTAACCATTTTCAGGTAAGGTATAAATTTTTGGAATGCGCACTATAGACGCAATAACCAACTCAAAAATAACGCTCATATTTATAACAAAAATAACGCTTAAATTTTTATACCTTTTAAGAATATTTAATATTAATACGTATCATTTATGTCAACCAAATTTTATCAAAATGGATATAAACATAAAACTTAAAGGTGTAATTTGCGTTGATTTAATGGAAGAAGGAAATGGTAAGCAAATAAAATTTAAATAGTAGGGGAAATCAAAGAATTCATACCAATTTTAGAACGATTGACAATAAAGGAAAAGGTAACGATTACATGCAAATTTAGGCAACTATTAAACGAAATTAATAGGCTAGGAAATTTATTCATTTACCACTTAGAATTGCACATCTAAAAATTAATTAATTATTTATATCTGCGGTACGAAGTTTTTTAAGAATGCGTACTACAACCGCAATAATATAAACCCAAATTTATACAAAAGTAACGCTTATACATTATTTATTCCATCAAATAACGCGCCTTTTAAACGCGTAATTAAACAGTTTATTTATACAGAAATTTTGAAATTTATTACTTAAAAAAAATATGATTTGTTTACATTGGGGTTTTTTTTCATTCATTTACCATTTACCAAGAAATCTATTACTAAAATGTATATAAGTAATAGTATAAAATTTTTTTAAAAAAAGTATATAATCCATTTATAACTAAGGTAAAAATTATTGAATTGTTTTAGCGGTACAGAAAAATGGAAAAACTGGCGAACGTTTTATAAAATTGAACAAAGAAAAGTGTTGATTCTTAGAGTAAAGAAACGGAAAAGAATATTTGATTTGAACATTATTGAAAAATCAATGCGTCTTATTTATTAAATATGTGGAGTCAACGGAAAGAAAATTTATTCATTTCCCACTTAAAAATGCATATCTACTGATTTATTTGATTATTTATATCCAAGGTAAGAAATTTAGACGCGTGAAAAACCGACGCAATAATTAAATCAAACACACGCCCAGTTTCATAATAAAAGTAACGCTTTTAAATTTACGCGTTCTGTTATGTAGTAAATATACGTTAAAAATTGTAACAACCCGCATATTTTACGATTTGAATATTTAAATATTTTATTTAAATATTCTATCGTTAGTCGGATTTTGGTTCGAAAAGTTACATTTTTTCATACGGTCGAATTAGGACTCGGAACCACTTCCATTGGGTCCAAAACACCGTTTGTGATCTTTTTGAGTATAAACTTTGATGTGTTTGGAGTTAGTGAAATTTTGTTACTTTTTTACTTTGGGTTTTGGGTTTGGTTTAGCCTATTTGGCTAAACTATTAATTCTAACTCAACCCCTTTCTCTTCATTACTTCACTTTTATTTCCTAACACTTAAGCTTCATCAAAAATGGGGGAAGGAATGGGAAATTAAAACTCCAAGCTCAAGATCATTTGCAAATCCAACATCCAACACCAAATTCAAAGAGAAGACATTGATTCAAGCTTCTTGGGTTGATTCTTCCTTGCTTTCATGATTCTTCTTTATAAATTTTGTGTAAAGGTGAGATCTTTATCTCACATCTTTATCTATAACTATCATCGATTGTTGGGTATGAATTCCTAACACTTTTACAAATGCATTTGTCATTGATTTGGATTAAATTGGTGAAAATCCCAATTTTTAGTGTTTTAGGTTCAAATCTTTAAAAATCCAATCTTTGATGTTTAAACACGTTTTTGGTGATGCACCGAGGAGCCAGTACGACCAGGTAGCCTATGGGCATAATCCACTAGCGTCCGTGCTCGATCAGTTGCAAATTTGATGAGTTTTGAGCTCCAAAACCCTTTGGTCGCTCAACATGCATATGAAGGATTCTCGGCCTGCATTTAAGTCATTTTTCCCCCTAGGTCGTTAGGTCGCTTGGCCCTAGGTCGTAGGTCGCTCGGTCGTCTTCACTTCCTTAAGCCACTCGGCATTATTTAGGTCGTTAGGTCGTTGCTCGGCCTTATACTCCCTATGTCATTAAGTCGCTGGCCTTACCCCTTAGGTCGCTCGGCCTATCCTTACTTCCTTTAGTCATGAATGCTTTTAGGTCGCGCTATGTTGGGTCGCGTCAACGTTAGGTCACACCCTTTCCTAAGTCGCTCGGCCTTGTTTTTGTTAGGCCATTCGCACCATTAGGTCGCGAGTGCTTTTAGGTCGCACCCATTTGACCACTTAGGTCGCTCGGCCTTGCTTAGCTGCTAGGTTGCTTGGTTAGGTCGTTCGGCCTTGTTAACCCTTAGGTCGTTTGTCCGCTAAGTCGCTCGGCCCTCTTATCTCTTAGGTCGTTAACCATCCTTAGGTCGCTCGACCTGCTTGCACCGTTAGGTCGCGCCATGTTGAGTCGCACCATCCTTTAGGTCGCTCGCCCCTGCGCTTATGCCGCTACTCCTTAGGTCGTTCCACTGCTAGGTCGTGCCGTGTTGAGTCGCTAGGCTACTTCAACTTTGATGAATTTGGAATCGTATTTTTTGGATTTTATTCACGTCTTCGTATGTGAATTTCTGTGATTGATCGTTTCTACGATCATTTTTGTTATTTGTCATTTTAAAAAATATATAAACCTTTACCTCACTCGTATGAGAAATCTAATTAAACGGCATCGTAAAACAAGTGGTATGAAACGCTTGCGTTTACTTCGTCGGTTAATTCTTGGACTTGTTCGATTGAATCTTTTGTGGCAATTTTCTAGTGGAAATCTACAATTTGTTTGTAAATATTTAAGTTAAGCTAGTGGTTATGGGACATGAAGCTAAGCTTTTATAGTTACTAGCTTACTGTAATTTACACTTCTTGATGATCGATGATGATCATTTTTGTGATTATGACTAGCAATATGCTATGTTTCTTTGTCCATATAGGGGACAGTATCTCGTTTTATTGAGTTTCGTCTCATTTTTATTATAGGCTAATGACCTATTTATTTCTTGGGGTTTCGACCCAATTTTTGTGGGCTAGCGACCCACGTTTTTATGGAGTTCGGATCTTCAGGCGTACAGTTGTACTACGTCGTTGTTTCGAATTTTACGAGTTTCAGGTTCCTCGGGCATACCGTTGTACTACGTCGTTGCACCGGCTCTACGGTTAGCGACCATGGGATAGCGTCCCGTTTGTGATACAGGTGTTGGTGATTTTTCAGGCTTCCGTTTTGTGATAGGCCTTGCCTTTCTTTTTTGTGGTTCTGGATTTCCATTGATGATTTCTAGAATTTGTGTTTCACCAATTTTTTGTGATTTTCATTGATATGTGTTATTAATATTTGTGCATTGGTGAATTTGTGTGTCATTTACTTTTGTGAATGAAGATATTGAGTATGACATTCCTTTTGATATTTGAGAAGATTCTTGTGATATTGATTAATCTCTTGTTGATTTTCAATTTCATACTTATCACAGTATGGCTTTATGGTTATCATATGTTATGTCATATCTCTTATTCTATATCATTTTATCTGATATTTATAGCTAGACTGATCCGTTTATTATTTTCTTATAGATAATACTCGGGTCAGACCGAGATGTTATAGGTGCTTCTGCTTGACTTCACTTCTGAGATTATCATCCTGATTTTTGGCTAACTACTTAGATTAGTAGTTTTTATTATATACCTTTGAGATATAGACTCCTAGATGTATACATATTCTTTTGTCTAGCACTTGTAACCATTTTTTGTGATATTGTGGATCTTGTTTGACCACTTCTCTGATGTACACTTTCATGTGTTATATTCATATCTTTTTCTGCCTTTGTGATATGGATGTCTGTGACCGATATGTGTTATGTTTATTTCTATGTTTGTTTCCGAAGAATATATATAGCCTCTGTGTAGTAGCCTTGAGTTTGTATCGGCATGTCGGACTTCCTTGTACTATCTGACATATTGGTGCTCGCACAAAGCAATTACACGGATGGTCGCTCCTCAATAGCCTTATTCTCCATGCTAGTTGATAGCATTACACCGTAATGTTCTTGGCTAGCGTGGGTATAGAGGTGGGGCATAACAGCTTGGTATCGGAGCCAAACTTCGGAGGTATCGGAGCCAAACTTCGGAACAACGTAGAATAATCTTGCAAGGGTCATCATCCTATGTCCATCTTAGGAATTGTGCTTTAGGATTTAGTTCGAGTCTTCGTACCGATTCATCCTATTTTCCTTATGATTCCTTATTTTATCTATCAAGATTACTTGATATTTATTTGGTGAATAACCTTTTCTTTCTCCTTTCTTTCTTTTTAAAGGAAGAGAAATGGTTAGACCTGGCCGTCCCAATGCCAGTCAATCTCGTGCAACTCCCCAGGATGGAGTATTTATGTCTGCCCAACAGCTTCTTGATCTAGTGAGGAATGCTCAAGCAGGCGGATCTAATCCAGATTCTACTCACCCTAGGTCTGGATTTGCACGTTTGTGCAGCGATTATACCAATTTGGGTGTAAAGCCATTCAAAGGTTTTGAGACTATTATCGAAGTCCAGGCTTGGCTGAGATCGTGCGATCGAATCTTTTCTCGCATGAATCTTATTGATCTTCACCGTGTTCAGGTGGCCTCTAGTATGCTCCAAGAAAGAGCATTAGATTGGTATGAGCTTCTTATTTCTGAAATGGTTGAAGCAGATCTTACTTGGGAGAAATTCCAGGAACGCTTCGAATTAAAATTTGTGCCAGAAGTTGAGAAGGTGACTTTGGCTCGCTGTTTCATTGACCTTGTTCAAGGTGAATCCTTTATGATAGATTATGTCGCGTCTTTTGAATCTCTTTCTAAATACGGGGTTGAATACATTAATACCCCATTGAAGAAAAATCAGAGATTCGTCTATAGCTTGAATAAAAATCTCAAGAAGCCATTACTTCTAAAGCTAGAAGTTTCTTTTGATCAACTTGTTGATATCGCTCTTCGACTTGAAGAGGCTGATAGAGAGAGTGATGTTGATGTTGTGGGTGCCAAACCAAAATTCAACAACAACAAGAAAAGGCCTATAAAATTCAAAGGGTCTTAACCCAACAAGAAAGAAAAGCAAGCAATTCCGGTGGCAAAGGCATCTGCCCTTAGTAGTGGGCAATGCTACAATTGTGGTTCTAATGATCATTATGCCAATAGATGTCTGAAACCTCTCTTTTGTCGCTATTACAAAAGTTCGGATCACTATTTATCTTCTTGTCCCAAACTTCAAGGTAGGAAAGAGGGAAAGCTTAATGTTGCTCAAGCCTATGGCAACACATCTCGTGGTAAAGGTATTTCTCATTCTATCCTTGATAGCATTATTCTATTTCGTGATCATCCTATTCGAGTTCTTTTTGATACGGGTGCGTCCCATTCTTTTATATCAAAATAACTTGTTGATACTTTTTCTTTGACTGTTTTGTGTTTAATGACTTCACTGAGAATTACGAATCTGGTTTGTGGATCCGCAACAATCAGTTTATTGTGTAAAGATGTCGAGATTATTTTGTGTGATCTTTCTTTCCGAGCCGATTTGCATGTTGTGCGCTACTTAAGCTTTGGATTGATTTTGGGAATGGATTGGCTTAACAGTTATGAAGCCCAATTCCTATGTCCTGAACGGACTATTCATCTTCGACATCCTCAATCTGTTAAGCAGGTTTCTATTGATCTTAAAGATTCAGATTCCAGTGTGGCCGCATCTTTATATTATTTAAACCCTCGTGATGACGATAATGATGATAAGGAAAATATTATTTCTCTTATTCACGTTGTTCGTGAATTTTCCGACATATTTGAGCCCATTTTAGGATTACCACCTAAGCGAGCAATTGAGTTCAGAATTAATCTCATCCCTGGAGCTCAACCTATTACTCGTCCTCCTTATCGTATGTACAATAAAGAAAATGGGGAAATGCACAAACAATTATCCGAATTGGAAAAAAAAAGCAATTTATTCGCTCAAGTTCCTCTCCTTCGGGAGCTTCGGCTATTTTGGTGAAGAAATCTGATGGTACACTTAGGCTTTGCGTTGACTACCGCAAGCTTAACGATCTTACTATCAAGAATAAATATCCTTTATCTCGGATTGATGATCTATTCGATCAACTTTGTTGTGCTAGAGTCTTCTCACAATTAGACTTAGCTACCGGTTTTCATCAGCTTCGTATTGCAGAGGATAGCATTCCTTTGACTTCGTTCCGTACTCGTTATGGATCTTATGAATGGCTTGTTATGCCGTTTGGTTTAACGAATGCTCCGTCTTATTTCGTTGACCTTATGAATCGAGTTTTCAAAGATTTCCTCGATTGATTTGTTCTCATCTTCATTGATGATATTCTTGTGTATTCTAAAACTGAGGAGGAGCATGAAAAGCATCTTTGGATTGTGTTGGAAACTCTTAGGAGTAATCAATTAAAAGAAAATTTTTCTAAATGCCATTTTTGGCAATCTCGTGTGAATTTTCTCGGTCGTATTATTTCTGAATCCGTAATTTCCGTGGATCCTTCAAAGATTGAAGCGATTCAAAATTGGAAGAGACCGGAGAGTGTGACGGAAATTCGTAGTTTTCTCGGTTAGGCGGGCTATTACCATCGTTTTATAAAGGACTTTTCTAAAATTTCCGTGCCTCTTACTAGCTTGACAAAGAAGGGATTTAAATACATTTGGTCGGACAAATGTGAAACTTTATTTCAGAAATTAAAAGAACTCCTTTTCGATGCTCCTATTCTTGTTATTCCCGAGGGGAAATAAGATTTTGTTGTTTATACCGATGCCAGTCGCGTTGGTTTGGGTGCCATTCTTGTGCAAAGAGAACGTGTTATTGCTTATGCTTCTAGGCAATTAAAGCTTGCCGAGACTAGATATGCCACTCATGATTTAGAACTCGCGGCTATTGTTTTCGCCCTTCGTATTTGCCGTCATTATCTTTTGGGAGAAAAGTTTATTCTCTATACCGATCATAAATCTTTGAAGTATCTATTTTCTCAAAAGGAACTTAATTTGCATCAACAACTTTGGATCGAATTTCTTGCAGCTTATGATCTTGATATTCTTTATACTCCCGGAAAGGGAAATCACGTTGCGGATGCACTTAGTCGTAAACAACAAGCGGTTATTTCTATGATGAAACCCGAATGGAATGATCTCGGAGTTTTATCCACTTGTGAGATTCGAGATCGTGTTTCCGATCTATGTTCATCTCTTGTTTTATGTAGCCTTGAGGCTCATCCTTCTCTTTTAGACCGTATTATTGAAGCTCAAAAGCTAGATCCCGAATTGACACTACTTGGCCAAAATTTTAGGGATAAAATTGATACTGAAGGTTTGAAAGACTTTGATATTAATTCTCGTGGCGGTATTCGAAAATTTAGTAGATTTATCGTGCCAAATATTAGTGATCTTCGTAAAGACATTTTAGAAGATTCACATCGTTCTAAATTTACCATTCATCCCGATAGTAGTAAAATGTACGCGGATATGAAGCGACTTCATTATTGGGAGGGAAAGAAATCTGATATTGCTAACTTTGTTAAGTATTGCATGACTTGCCAACTCATTAAGGCCGAACATCAAAGGCCCGGTGGGTTATTGCATCCTTTAGAAATTCCAATTTGGAAGTGGGATCAAATTTCCATGGATTTTATAGACGGCCTTCCCCGTTCTCGTTCGGGTCATGACAGCTTATGGGTGATAGTGGATAGACTTACTAAATTCGCCCATTTTATTCCCGTCCGGTCCAATCGAACCGTCCCTCTTTTGGCCATACTCTTTATCAAAGAAATTGTTAAATTGCATGGAGTTCCTACTTCTATTGTTAGTGATCGTGATCCATTGTTTACTAGTGGATTTTGGAAGAGTCAGAAAGCTTTGGGAACGAAGCTTAATTTTAGCACTGTTTTTAATCCTCAGTCCGATGGACAAACTGAGCGTGTTTGCAAAAAAAATGGGCAAACACCTCCAAGTCGTATGAATTAGTTGATTTTATGTTGTTTCTAGTGATTGGGGTGACTTACGCAAATATATAAAAAGCAAGGACTGAACTGTAAAAGACACAGATTTATACTGGTTCGGCCAGAACGTGCCTACGTCCACTTTATATGTTATTCTTCTTTTTCTTTTAGATTACAAGTACAAAGCTTTGTATACAAGTATATGAAAGTTGTTTGAAAGTTCCTTCCGTGCTTGAGCTCTCAAACTTGTCTGCCATTGTTGTACCCCTGCCCCTCTATTTATAGAGTGAGGTTGGGGGCAGGGGCCTTGGATGTATATAGTTGCTGGTGGGCCTGGGCTGAAACAATCTGGCCCGACAGAGTTGGTCCGGTCGTGTCTTCCCTTGCTTCTGGCTCGGCAACGTGTGGAGGTGGGTTGATTCGGTTGGACATGGAAAGGAGGTCGATTCGGCTATGTAGGGGAAGTTGGTTGGTTCGGCTGGTGTTGGACCGGTAGGTGTTTGGTTCGGTAGTAGGTGGTCCGGTAGTTGGTTCGGTAGTAGGTGGTCAGGTAGTTGGTTCGGTAGTAGGTGGTCCGGTAGTTGGTTCGGTGGTAGGCGGTCCGGTAGTACATGGAGATGAAGTTGGTTTGGCAGGGAGGTGGAGTGTGGGTTGGTTCGGTTATGCATAGGAAGGGTGTTGGTTCGGCGACGTTGAGCCAGTCGAAATACTCCCAACACTTGCCCCCCAAAGTAGGGCTTTTGTTTAACATATGTCGTGCTTTGTTTTAATTGGACAATCTATCCAGCCCGAGAGCCGAACCGGCTGGTCCGGTTATTCAACCTTCCCCTATAAGTATGGGCCTAGGGCTTCCGTTATTCCCTACCGAACGAGATAGCCGGACCAGAATTTTCTGTCAATCAATCACTTTGCCGAATCAACCCTTAGCTGCCGAATCAGGTGACTGCCGAATGGCTTCTTCGTTTTACTTCGTTTTACCGAATGAACTTAAAGATTTAATACCGGATGGACCTTATACTGAAAATGCCGAATGGACCCTGGTATTGGGAATGCCGAATGAGACTCATGCTCGAACCACCGAATGGGAACGGGAAACGCCGAAATGAACTCATTCTTGAATTACCGGATGAACCCTGAGACTCCGAATACCGAATGAAATTTTACATTTGCTTTACCGAATGGCACTGGGAGTTTGAGTGAAATTTCAGACTATATACACTTGCTTGTTTATATCCTCTGTCTTAACAATATGTTTTTCTTTTATGTTTGTAGGAAAATGTCTCGCAAAGTGGAAACTCGATCAGAAAAAAGAAAATCTACGGATAGACGAGGGTCCCCCGTTGTGCCCCCAGCCCAGCCAGGACTGGAACGTCGTGGACCCACCCCGAGGTCGCTAGTAGATGGGTATGGCCCCCAAGAGCTTCTGAACTCTCCTCCTGATTGCTTTCCGAGCTCTCTCAGAGAGGAGCAACTTGACGTTATCTCCCGCTCCTTTGGGATTGATAGAGCATGCATGCTGTTGCCAGGGGAGGGGGTCATGCCATATAATCCCCCTGAATGATACTTCGCGTATAGCCGATACCATTGCATGTGTGGGGCCATTCCTCCGATCAATGCGTGGATAGTCAGCTTCATTACTTATCTGAAAGTGGCTCCTTTTCAGCTTCAGCCCAACTCCTATGCCATCTTAGTGTGTCTATTCGTTATCTTCCAGAGGAGATATGGGCGCCCCTTCTAACCGGGAAATCCGATATCTATATAATCTGAGGGGCTACAAGAAGGGGTCTCCGTACATTAGTTTAGAGTCGGCCGTGTCCTTCAAGCCGGTCTTGGACTTATACTCGAAGTTTACCATGTTTAAGAAGGAATGGTTCTTCGTCAAGGACGACTCCGTTTCTTTTCGCCTTTTCACGTCTGGCTGTAAGTTGAATTCCATTCGTAATTTCTTTGTCCCGACTATAATGCTTCTTCTTATGTGCTTTTATTTCTTGCTAGCGACAGGTGGCTTTGCGGTCGTGGAGAATGATCACCTTGTACAAATGGCTGCGGAGGTAGAGGTAATCTCAAGAAGGGATAGGTCGGCTTCTTACCTGATTAGGAATGCCACTCTCCTGGAGCACAACTTGATTCTGCCACGTCAGTAGAGAGATACAGCCAAGGAGAGGGATGCTAAAGCTAAAGATGGGGCCACTGCGAAGAGTAGCAAGAGGAGACCTTTCTCGGTACCTCCAGTCGTCGGGGGAAGAAGCTTAAGAAGTCTGACGGACCCTCCCCTAGCACATGCCCAGATATTCCGGAGGAGGAAGGTGGAGAGGAGGAAAGAGATGAGGAGGAGAGCGGAGGAGATGGAGAGGGTGAAGGACAGGGTGGTAGTGGTGCCGGGGCTTTGTCTTCTAAGCAGGCAAGGGAGATCCAGGAGTGGACGGATGATGCCTTCCGTCAGGCTTTTGAGGGGTTGGAGGAAGGATCAGCCTCGGTGGAGAAGGCGAAGAAGGCTGACAAGGATGGGACTGGTGCCGATCCATCTTCTAAGGGTACTTCAGCTAAGGCGACTCCGACGGTTCAAGGTGAATTCTTAAACTTTCGCAGACTCCCCTTATGATAAGGACTTAGTAATATTTTATGGCCAGCTCCCGTCCTGTAATGAGATTCAGGAATTATTGCAGTATCCCACTCCCCCTCAGAGTTTGTAAAATAAGCGCGTTTTCCTACTCCTTTTAACTTAACATATTTCTCGGATCGTAGTTTCATGCATGCTTGTAACAGTTGGTTTTTATTCCAGGAACGAGTAAGGTGGAAAGACATCAGATATTCAGCACCGCCTTGAGCAGTACAAGCTACTCAAAGCTTCTGCCAAACCAAAGCCGTCAACTAGCCGTCCCGGAGATGTGGTTAGCTATCGCCCTCTTCTCGGAGTTATTGAAGAAGATATGCAAAGGAGGAAGAGGGGGCGATCTTCGTTTGAACCTTCACCTGGCCCTCAGCTTCCAGTCCAACCTATCCATGATATTACTGAGGAAGATACTGAGTTTGTGCCTTCCCCACATCCGTCCGAAAATCCAACTGTCACCCCGATAGACCATCCTATTTTGGTTCGCAACCCATTTGCCGGCCACCCGGATCTGGACCCGAGTTTTCAGGACATCTCTTTTGACGAGGCCACAGGTGAGCATCTTCTTCCTCGTAATCCCATGGTACAGGTGCTTGATGAGGCTAAGTCCTTAGACCTCGATTTGCTTACTACTCGGATTGTGACCATGGGGAGTGAGGCCATGGCAAACATTGATTGGGTGACTGAAGTGACCAAGAGGCTAATGGAGCATCACGCTCGACTGGCCAAGGCTAGGGAGGAAATCGGAAGTGTTAACATTCGATTGCGGCTAAAGGTTTCTGATCAGGCCAAACAGCTTGCCGATCAGGCTATCCAGATATTCCAGCATGAAGCGGCCTCCCGACGACTAAAGAAAACCATGGAAGAGGCTAGCAAGGCTGAGTTGCGAAAAATGGAGGCTGTTTGCAAAGAGCGAATTGACATGGCCATTCCAACGGTGGATGAGGTTCGGAGAGAGGATCTCGAGCAGGTAGAGGAGTTATCTGGGAGGCTTGACGCCGCAGAGCTTGCTCAGGCCAAGTTGAAGGAGGAGATGGAAGTGATGCGGAAGTCCCTTCGGGTTGACTGCTCGAGATACCGATTGGAGAGAGATGCTGCTGTCGCACGGCTGTCGGCTTCTGAGGCCCGGATGAAAGAGTTTGAGGAGAATGAGGGAATGATGGATGAGATGCTCCAGGACATGTATTTCCGTACTTGGAGGCAGGGCAACCTGTCCTGGATGGACGATTATCCCTGGGTTATGGCTAGGATATATCTCCGGGCTTTGGAGGAATCTAAGGCCGATGCGGATAACGAAGGTGGTGCGGCTTTCAGGATGGATGTTGTTACGGCCCAATTCACTAAGGAAGAGAAGGTGGCGGTTAAGGAGGGCATGCGGCTGCTTGCTGCGGATGAGGTAGGCGTGCAGCAAGATGATGATGATCAGGGAGCAGACGTTGGTAAGTCTTTCCTTTTAACCTTTTCATGATTTGATTGCTTATCTTTCGTGATTATTGATGGATTCTCTTTTGAATTGGGCACGCGGGACCTCTGGAGTACATGCGGGGAATTCTGACCCTGCAGTTAAGTAGATCCGGAGGGCTAGCGAGATGGAGGCGAAGCTCCGATTCTTTGACGTGACTTGTACATATTTTGGTTGCTGTCTATGTTAGTCCGAAACATCAATTTAACTTGTAACTATATTATTTGTAAAGAATGACTTTATGTAATTTTATAACATAAGCTGATTCTGTCATGTTTGAATGCTGTTGTCATTTGATATGTTGCATAGGAAATACAGTTGCGTATTTGATGCTAAGTTTCTGCTCAAAATATTGTTTTATGTCTCACAATGCCAATATGATGTGTGAATAAATTAAAGCTACATATTTGTATACAAGAGAAGATAGTACCGCCCTTCGTGTTTTAGTCATATAGGGTTGTTTTGAATGTCTTGCGTGACTAAGTATGGAATGTAGCTGAGTGTTTCGTCATCCGGATGTGAGTTTATATTTCCACAAGCGAGAGTTCCCCTATTTTGTGACCTGTACTTTAGGGATTGTTTTATAGGATAGGAGAAAAGTTTTTGAATGAAATGGAAATATGAGAAACAGTAAAACTTCCAATCACGGAAGGCCGTCGATATGCTTAAGTTCGTGGAAAATGGGTTTTGTAGTCACTTTCCCTAAATGTGGATCTTGGAGACATTTGTCACCCATCTTACGCCTCCGCGGGGAGTTTATCTTTTTTACCACAGCCGCACTTAAGACATATCGGAGTCGAGATCGCGCACAGTAACTGCCCGAGCCATTATGGCCCGTAATCGTGGGTATTATTCGATTTACTGTGTCCGGCTAGCGTGGGCGCCGATCGTCAACCGTGAACTACCCCTGGCTGGCCACACCTTATGTTGGGGCGTAATGTAGGTTCACAGTTGTCGGCGAGCCGAACGCCGTAATAAGCTGCCATCGGCTATAGTCGGCCTTCTTGATGGCTTATAATCGGCTCATTACAATTGGCTTTGAGGGCAGTCGCGAGCAATGAGTTAACCTGCAGCAGAGGGATGCTGGAGCAAAAGTGTCTCATTGGCGAGTGCATAGAATCGTATAGTACCTGTTAGGTCTTTTCCAGGTGAGGTTGTGCCGCGAAGTGTCCAAAATGGAAATGTCGCTATACATGATTTTGTTCAACAGAAAAGGATAAAGCTTAACAAGCAGCCAAGATATAAAGGAACAAGTTAAAAAGAGACAAGATTTTTAAAGTGGTTCGGCACGAAAATGCCTACGTCCACTGATTCTCTTTGTTAATTCACTTCATATGGGTAGTACAAGTTAAGAAAAGTATCGACGGAGGTGTTGGATGTTCCATGCCCTATGGAACACCTCTCCGTCCACTGTTGACAAAATATAGGCTCCGTTGCGGAGATCTTTATAAATTACATAGGGTCCTTCCCAGATTGGATCTAGCGCTCCGGGGCGCGGGAAGATCCGCTTGAGGACAAGATCTCCTTCTTGTAAGCTGCGGTGCTTGACTTTGGAGTTGTATTGTGCTGCCACTTTTCGCTTGTGAGCTGCTGCTTTGAGTGTTGCATCATTTCTTCTCTCCTCAATTAGATCCAAAGACGTGTGGAGGAGTTCTTCGTTCTCTTCTGGGTTGTAGTGGATCCTACGGTGGGAAGGCACTACAGTTTCAACTGGGAGCATGGCCTCCGATCCATATGCCAAAGAGAAAGGAGTATGCCCTGTTGATGTTCTGTAAGATGTGCGGTAGGCCCAAAGTGCCCTAGGAAGTTCATCCACCCAAGCGCCTTTTGACTTTTCAAGTTTCTTCTTGATTAGGGTTTTGAGGATTTTGTTGACAGCTTCTACTTGTCCGTTTGCCTGGGGATAAGCCACAGATGAGAAGCTTTTGTGAATTCCGTGCTCTTGGAACCAGTCGGCGAATTCCTCACTGTCAAATTGAAGACCATTGTCCGATATGATTTTGAGTGGAATCGCGTAGCTGCTTAGGGCGGCCACTTTCCCATTCAGGCTTTGCATCTCTCTTTGAGTGGACAGTATTTTGATATCTTGCAAAGCCCGAACATGTTCGAGGTTTGCTTCAATCCCCCTGGCATGGACGATGAATCCCAAGAACTTTCCCGACGATACTCCGAAGGAGCACTTTAGAGGGTTCAGCTTCATTCCATATTGGCGAAGTACTCGAAACATCTCATCCAAGTGGTTTATATGATCGTTGGCTTTCCTCGACTTTACCAGCATGTCATCCACATAAACCTCCATAGTTCGTCCTATTAGTTCCGCAAACATCTTGTTGACGAGGCGCTGATAGGTAGCTCCGGCGTTTTTGAGTCCAAAAGGCATTACCCTGTAGCAGTACAATCCCCGGTCAGTGATGAAACTAGTGTGTTCTTGATCGGGGGCGTGCATGGGGATCTGGTTATATCCTGAGTATGCGTCCATAAAAGATAAGAGTTCGTGTCCGGCGGTGCTGTCCACAAGCTGATCGATTCAGGGGAGTGTGAAGCAATCCTTCGGACATGCGTCATTTAAGTTGGAGAAGTCGATGCATGTCCTCCACTTCCCATTAGCCTTCTTTACCAGCACCGGGTTGGCGATCCATTCTGGGTAGATGGCTTCTCGTATGAAGTTATTGGCAAGTAGGTTCTTTACTTCTTCCTCGAGGGCTGCTGATCGTTCTGCCCCCATGCTTCTCTTTTTCTACTTTACTGGCACCTTGGTGGGATCGATGTTCAGCACGTGGCATGCTACGTCTGGGGAGATTCCTGTCATGTCAGCGTGCGTCCATGCAAATACATCCATGTTGTGGCGAAGAAATCAATAAGTTGATCCTTTAATTCTTTTTTTTAGTTGAGATCCGATTTTCAATAGTCTACTTGAGTCATGTTTGTTTACAGCTACGAATTCCATAGCCTCTGCAGGCTCGACGGTGGCCTCCTCCTTTTTGTCCATGGGGTCTAATTCATTGAAAGGATCACAGGTATATCGAAGAGGAGGGGCTTTCTTTAGTTGCTATGCTTCCAAGCTTTTCATGCAGAGAGTAGTCTCTGCGTTTTTCCCTTTATCTTTTTTGCGGTTATTGCGAAGTTCGGTTACATAGCAGTCTCGAGCAGCGTCTTGATCTCCCTCTATTTCTCCTATTCCGTTATCGGTTGGAAATTTCATCTTCAGGCACCACGGGGCTAGGACAATTTGGAAGTCAGACAAGGCTGGTCTTCCCAAAAAGGCGTTGTAGGCCGAATGGTTCTCTATTAGTACAAACATTTGTTTTCGCACAGCGGAGCGGGGATGACTTCCTATTTCAACAAAAAGGTCTAGTCGCCCGAGGGACATCTTCGCATCTCTAGTGAAACCATGTAGTGGTTTGTTGCAGGGAGATACATCCTTCATTGATAGCTTCATTTTGTCGAAAGCATGCTTGAATAGGATATTCATCGAGCTTCCAGTGTCTACTAAAATTCGAAAAACTTTGGCCGGACCGAACCAGGCAGAGATGACCATAGGATCCATGTGTGGGTACTGTCTTCCCTCTAGATCACGCCTACTGAATGTGATGTCGTCACTCTCTTTCCATTTCGGGTGGCGTTCTTCCATAACAGAATTAACGTAGCCTTCATCGTTTCTGGGAGAAGTAGCCCTGGGTTTTCATTGGCGGGAGCTGGAGTCCTGTTTTGGCTTTTTACATTGCGTTCCAGTCTCCTCCTTCTAATGTGTTCTTCAATCAAGTCCCAGAGATGGTGGCATTCATTGGTGTCATGTCCATGGGATTCGTGGAAGCGGTAGAACTTTCCAGACTTGAGTGCGTTATCTGACTCCTTCTTGTGCGGGGGGAGCTTGTATCTAACTTCGTCTTGGGTGGCTAGGAAGATGTTTTCGATTGTTTCATTCAAAGGAGTGTAGGAGTCAAATCTTGGTCCTAGTCGATATAAGCGCTTTTCTCCCTTCTTGCCCCCCGCATTGTCTCTAGAGTCACTTCTCCGAACATCCTTTGCTGCAGCGGGAACCCTGTCTGGAGCTGTCTTAGCCTGTTACCCTGACTGCCTCTCAGTGGCAGCGTCTTCAAGTCTCATATACTTTCCAGCTTCAGGGAAGAAATTAGGAAAAGTAGCTGGTTTTTCCTTGGTTAGTCTTCAAGAAAATTTAATATCCGGATGTACACTACTGCAGAGGGCCATTAGGATAAGTTTCTCATCGGCATCTTGGACTGCGGCCGCCGCGGCGTTGAATCGGGTCAGATATTGTTGCACTGTCTCTCCGGGTTTCTATTTGATATTAGATAAGGAATAAGTGTCCTTGGGTTGTTCCACATGAATATGGAACTGACTGATGAACTTTTCTTTCAACATTTCCCATGAGCTGATGGACCCTTGGGGTAGGTGGCAAAACCAGGAGGTAGCTAGATCTGCCAAGAATAGTGGGAAGCATTTACACAACACTCCCTCTGTTGCTCCGCTCATGAGCATATGCTGGGTGTATCTTTGTAAGTGTACGATGGGGTCAGAGGTTCCCTTGTAAGGTTCCATCGTCGGCATTTTCCATTCCCGGGGGGTGACGGCAGTCTCGATATTGCGGGTGAATGGGCTGGTTACTCTAGCACTTATCCCCTGATCCCTTTGCTCCCGTTGGACGCACTCTCTGAACAATCGCGCCATCCTTTCATCAGAACTTGGAGCGGATAAAAATGAGTTTGGTTCTTCCCTGTGGGATTGATTCCGTCCAGATGACCTGTAAGGATGGTATCGTTTATCACTCCTGACATTCTCCAATGGCTGCCTCTGGTCTTCCGGGGGCATGCTGGGGTCAGCCACAGTTGGCCCTTGCCTTGATCTTCCCCTGTTGGGTTCTGCTCTTAGCACTTCCTCGGGTCCAACTTCGGGCTGGACTCCAGCTCGGCCCCGTCTACTTGTGTTTCCATGGTTAGGTAGCATGACAGGCTCAGCTACATCCGCCCCTGCCTGGTACCTCCCCTGTTGGGTTCGGTTCCAAGTGTTTCCTCGGGTCAGAATTCGGGATGAGTCCGGGCTCGGCTCCTACCATTGCTGTTTCTGTTGTTAACCTCTTCGAAGAAGAAAGACCTTTGTCGTCTCCCAGATCCTCCAGACCGGGACTCACCCCATGATTCAGTGTTGCGGTTGGATTCTTCAGCATCCCTTAAGCGTGACATGAGTTGGTCCACCAAGGCTTCTTGTTGTGATGCAAAGCGGTTAGTTACTTCAGCCACAATCCTGTCTTGATCCGTCCTTGTAATTGGTTGTTCCGCAGTAGGGGCCGTCGGATTTGCCGGATTTAAATTTGCTGTTGGAACTGGACGATTGTCTTGGTCTCTGATCACTAGATCTGGGATGCTGCCAGTTGTGATGTTTTTTACTTTGTTAGCATCTTTCTTCCGTCTGGGAGCCATATTTTCCAAGCAATGAACGATGCTGGTAGAAAAAGGGTTAAGTGGGAGAAGCTGAAGCTTCGAGCTCTTGTTCTCAGTGAAAGCACCAAAAATTTTACATAAAAAATGGGCAAACACCTCCAAGTCGTATGAATTAGTTGATTTTATGTTGTTTCTAGTGATTTGGGTGACTTACGCAAATATATAAAAAGCAAGGACTGAACTGTAAAAGACAAACAGATTTATAGTGGTTCGGCCAGAACGTGCCTACGTCTACTTTATATGTTATTCTTCTTTTTCTTTCAGATTACAAGTACAAAGCTTTGTATACAAGTATATGAAAGTTGTTTGAAAGTTCCTTCCGTGCTTGAGCTCTCAAACTTGTCTGCCATTGTTGTACCCCTGCTCCTCTATTTATAGAGTGAGGTTGGGGGGCAGGGGTCTTGGATGTATATAGTTGTTGGTGGGCCTGGGTTGAAGCAATCTGGCCTGACAGAGTTGGTCCGGTCGTGTCTTCCCTTGCTTCTGGCTCGGCAACGTGTGGAGGTGGGTTGATTCGGTTGGACATGGAAAGGAGGTCGATTCGGCTATGTAGGGGAAGTTGGTTGGTTCGGCTGGTGTTGGACCGGTAGGTGTTTGGTTCGGTAGTAGGTGGTCTGGTAGTTGGTTCGGTAGTAGGTGGTCCGGTAGTTGGTTCGGTAGTAGGTGGTCTGGTAGTTGGTTCGGTAGTAGGCGGTCCGGTAGTACATGGAGATGAAGTTGGTTTGGCAGGGAGGTAGAGCGTGGGTTGGTTCGGTTATGCATAGGAAGGGTGTTGGTTCGGCGATGTTGAGCCGGTCGAAATACTCCCAACAGAGCGTGTGAATCAAACTCTTGAAGATCTTCTTCGTGCATGTGTTCTTGATTTTGGTGGAAGTTGGGAAGATCATATTTCTCTTGTTGAGTTTTCCTATAATAATAGCTTCCAATCTAGTATTGGTATGGCTCCTTTCGAGGCACTCTATGGAAGGTCATGCCGATCTCCTTCTTGTTGGCTTGAGGCCAGTGAGAGGCTGGATTTAGGTCTAGATTTTATTCGTGACTCCACAGAGAAGATTGACCTTATTCGTCATAGGATGAAAGAAGCGCAGAGCAAACAAAAATCCTATGCCGATAACCGGAGAAGGAAATTAGAATTTTCTGCGGGAGATCTTGTGTTTGCTCGTTTTTCACCCATGAAGGGTGTTGTACGTTTCAGTCGATCGGGAAAGTTAGCGCCTCGATATATTGGGCCATTTCCTATCACGGAACGTATTGGTTCCGAAAACCTAATTTAACTTATGAGCAACATCCTATTCGTATTATTGCTTCGAAGGTCAAGCGCCTTCGAAATAAAGATGTTCCGCTTGTTAAAGTTTAGTGGTCCTCAAATCCTAAAGATTGCTCTTGGGAATATAGCTAGTTCAACAAGCGAACACATCCGGACTTAATTTCTCATGCTCTTTAAGGTGAACTTCTTATTTCAAACTTCTTTTGTGCTGAATATGCTTTTATGGTTGTTACTATATATTTTCTTCCTAATTATTGCGAGGACGCAATTTCTTTAAGGATGGGAGTCTGTAACAACCTGCGTATTTTACGATTTGAATATTTAAATATTTTATTTAAATACTCCATCGTTAGTCGGATTTTTGTCCAAAAAGTTACTTTTTTCATACGGTCGAATTAGGACTCGGAACCACTTCCATTGGGTCCAAAAGACCGTGTGCGATCTTTTTGTGTATAAACTTTGATGTGTTTGGAGTTAATGAAATTTTGTTACTTTTTCACTTTGGGTTTTGGTTTTGGTTTAGTCCATTTGCCTAAACTATTAATTCTAACTCAACCGCCTTCTCTTCATAACTTCACTTTCATTTCCTAACACTCAAGCTTCATCAAAAATGGGGGAAGGAATGGGAAATTAAAACTCTAAGCTCAAGATTATTTGCAAATCCAACATCCAACTCCAAATTCAAAGAGAAGACATTGATTCAAGCTTCTTGGGTTGATTCTTCCGTGCTTTCAAGCTTCTTCTTCATAAATTTTGTGTAAAGGTGAGATCTTTATCTCACATCTTTTTCTATAACTATCATTGATTGTTGGGTATGAATTCCTAACACTTTTACGTATGCATTTGTCATTGATTTGGATTGAATTGGTGAAAATCTCAATTTTTAGTGTTTTGGGTTCAAATATTTAAAAATCCAATCTTTGATGTTTAAACGCGTTTTTGGTGATGCACCGAGGAGCCAATACGACCGGGTAGCCTATGGGCATAATCCCCTAGCGTCCGTGCTCGATCGGTTGCAAATTAGACGAGTTTTGAGCTCCAAAACCCTTAGGTCGCCCAGTCTGCATATGAAGGACTCTCGGCCTGCATTTAGGTCGTTTTTCCCCCTTAGGTCGTTAGGTCGGTCGGCCCTAGGTCGTAGGTCGCTGGGCCGTCTTCACTTCCTTAAGCCACTCGGCATTAGTTAGGTCGTTAGGTCATTGCTCGGCCTTATACTCCCTAGTTCATTAAGTCGCTCGGCCTTACCCCTTAGGTCGCTAGGCCTATTCTTACCTCCTTTGGTCGCGCGTGCTTTTAGGTCGCGCTATGTTGGGTCGCGCCAACGTTAGGTCGCACCCTTTCCTAAGTCGCTCGGCCTTCTTTTTGTTAGGACGTTCGCACCATTAGGCTGCGAGTGCTTTTAGGTCACGCCCATTTGACCACTTAGGTCGCTCGGCCTTGTTTAGCTGCTAGGTCGCTCGGTTAGGTCGTTCGGCCTTGTTAACCCTTAGATCGTTCGCCCACTAAGTCGCTCGGCCCCCTTATCTCTTAGGTCTTTGACCATCCTTAGGTCGCTCGACCTGCTTGCACCGTTAGGTCGCGCCATGTTGAGTCGCACCATCCTTTAGGTCGCTCGCCCCTGCACTTATGCCGCTACTCCTTAGTTCGGTCCACTGCTAGGTTGCGCAGTGTTGAGTCGCTAGGCTATTTTATCTTTGATGAATTTGGAATAGTATTTTTTGGATTTTATTCACGTTTTGGTATGTGAATTTCTGTGATTGATTGTTTCTACAATCATTTTTGTGATTTGTCGTTTTTAAAACTATACAAACCTTTACCTCACTCGTACGAGAAATCTAATTAAACGGCATCGTAAAACAAGTGGTATGAAACGCTTGCGTTTACTTCATCGGTTAATTCTTGGACTTGTTCGATTGAATCTTTTGTGACAATTTTCTAGTGGAAATCTACAATTTGTTCGTATATATTTAAGTTAAGCTAGTGGTATGAGACATGAAGCTAAGCTTTTATAGTTACTAGCTTACTGTAATTTACACTTCTTGATGATCGATGATGATCATTTTTTTATTATGACTAGCGATATGCTATGTTTCTTTGTCCACGTAGGGGACAGTACCTCGTTTTATTGAGTTTCGTCTCATTTTTATTATAGGATAACGACCTATTTATTTCTTGGGGTTTCGACCCAATTTTTGTGGGCTAGCGACCCACGTTTTTATGGAGTTCGGATCTTTGGGCGTACGTTGTACTACGTCGTTGTTCCGAATTTTATGAGTTTCAGGTTCCTCGGGCGTACCGTTGTACTATGTCGTTGCACCGGCTCTATAGTTAGCGACCATGGGATAGCATCCCGTTTGTGATACACGTGTTGGTGAGTTTTCAGGCTCCCGTTTTGTGATAGGCCTTTCCCTTATTTTTTTATGATTTTTGGATTTCCATTGATGATTTCTAGAATTTATGTTTCACCATTTTTTCGTGATTTTCATTGATATGTGTTATCAATATTTGTGCATTGGTGAATTTGTGTGTCATTAACTTTTGTGAATGAAGATATTGAGTATGACATTCCTTTTGATCTTTGAGAAGATTCTTGTGATATTGATTAATCTCTTGTTGATTTTCAATTTCATACTTATCACAGTATGACTTTATGGTTATCGTATGTTATGTCAAATCTCTTATTCTATATCATTTTATCTGATATTTTTAGCTAGACTGATCCGTTTATTATTTTTTTATAAATAATACTCGGGTCAGACCGAGATGTTACAGGTGCTTCTGCTTGACTTCACTTTTGGGATTATCACCCTGACTTTTGGCTAACTACTTAGATTAGTAGTTTTTTTGGTATACCTTTGAGATATAGACTCCTAGATGTATACATATTCTTTTGTCTTGCACTTGTAACCATTCTGTTGTGATATTGTGGATCTTGTTTGACCACTACTTTGATGTACACTTTCATGTGTTATATTCATATCTTTTTCCGCCTTTGTGATATGGATGTCTGTGACCGATATGTGTTATGTTTATTTCTATGTTTGTTTCCGAAGAATATATATAGCCACTGTGTAATAGCCTTGAGTTTATATCGACATGTCAGACTTCCTTGCACTATCTGACATATTGGTGCTCGCACAAAGCAATTACACGGATGATCGCTCCTCAACAGCCTTATTCTCCGCGCTAGTTGACAGCATTAGACCGTAATATTCTTGGCTAGCGTGGGTATAGAGGTGGGGCGTCATAAAAATGTTCCATCAATAACACGCATTTTAAACGCGTAATTAAATAGTTTATTTTTACACTAAATTTTTTCAAATCTTATTTCTTAATTAAAACATGATTTTGCTAGAAATTAAGTTATTTACCATCTTCAACAAAAAAACCCATATTTCCGATTAAAGTTAATTCTTAACCACGTCAAAATTTCAGAGATCTTATTATTTATTTAAAAATTTGGGCAATTGTTTTAATCAATTCAAAATTTATATTTTTATATAATAAACCCCTAAAGTTTTATAATTAAAAGAATGAAATATTTGTTAAATTATGAGCTGTTACACTCTCCCCCACTCAAAACTTTTCGTCCTCGAAAAGGAAGAAGGTAGGGGAATAGAAACAACCTGAAGGAAAACTAAATTGAAAGTTAAATTAGAATCATTAATCTAAACCATACAAATTCAATTCTAAATTAATAATTGATTTCATCTATTTAATTTCACTCAAGTTAAATTTTACTATTTCAAATTTCATTACTTCATCTTCTAATTATCTTAAAATAAAAATTTCTAAAATCATAAGTTCGAAAATCGTTTGTTATACTCAGAAATGTGTTCAATAAATTAATATCTTTTTTTATTCCTGATTATAACTAAATTTATTTCTCTCAATATATTTTTCTCATCTATGTTAAATATGTTTACACTTATTACAACTGTTTAAATTTTGTTCTCTGTTCCTTTAACATCATTTTATATTGTAAATTATTCCATTACCCTTTGTTAATCTTTTTTTTTATAACTAGAATTTAAGTGTATAACATTTATTGTAACCACTCAAATTTTATTTAAAATATCTTTTTATATTGTATATTATCCAATTACGTTGTTAATTTCTGAAAATCAAGGTAAGTTATATTGAAATGCAATTGAGTATTATACAAATAAAGCTTTCAAAGTCAATTATCTCAAGTTGGAATCATTTATTCAAAAATTTGATTTTCTTTTTATAATTGAAATTATTCCTCAAGATAAAATTTAAGAATTAAATTTCTGATTCCCTTCAAACCATTTAGAGATAAATAAATATATGTACATAATATGTCAAATCAAATTTAAATCATATATCTATATATTATAAATCAAGTCATATTTTAGAGATTCAAATCAATTAAATTCTCAAGGTAACACTGTAGCCAGACTACAGAATGGTCTCTTCACTTCTAACTCGAAAATGAATGTCGATGATGTGGTAGTCATCACCGAAATTATTTCCCAGCGACAAAGAGAAGAGCACTGATTTTAAAAAAAAATTCGAAACAAATTTCTATTCGAAAATAATTTAAATAATATATCTTCTTAAAACTTTAAGCACAAGGTTTGAAACCATCGTAAATTGAATTCTCAAGTTCTTGTTTTAAATTCATTTCTGTTTCCAAATTAATTTATAACCATTGTTTATAGTTCAATTATTTATATGAGACAAAACTCTTGGTTTACAAAACCATAAATAAAATCAAAGACTATTATCTCTTGACAACTAGTTAAATTAATTATAAAAATTCTGAAAATTTATACTTATATATATAATATTAGATTTTTTTTCCCAAATATAGGAGTAAAATTTTCAAAACAAGGATAAAGATTCAAATTTGATGGACTCAAATCAAAGAGAATTTTGATTTGAAGATAAGTTGGAACAGAAAAACCGATGATTAAATAACAAAATAAGGAGCTGGATAAGTTTATATAAATTGCGGGCAACCTTAACCTGGTCAATCGTGACTTAAAGAGTAAGATCGATGTGGATTTTCTGGGGTAAATCTACATTGAATCTGAAGAGTTAGAGTTCGGAATAACCAAAGATACTAGCATCTAAACCGAGGATAAATATAAATATCTGGTGAATCAATGCTAATTGTAAAGGAGTTTCACCCTTTATTAGAATATTGGCAAGACCGCCAATTCAATATAAAGATTATCCGAAGTGGAGTTATGGGATACTCCAGAATCGAAAGAAGATGAATAGTGAGGGACACGAATGAACTTTGGAACCGCAGGGAACGTTCCAAAATTCAATGGAAATCGAATCAAAAGGAAGAGATTGAATGAAAGTGATTCTGTAAATCGAATTTACCATACATTCTAAGTTTTGCCTAGAGCCAAAGCTCTGATACCAAACTGTAACGACCCGATATTTTCAACCATTCGCATCCGCACATGTCGGACTTGAATTGTTCAAAATACCGTGTTGTAAATAAAATTTGGCAAATCTCAAAATATACAGTAAATAAATAATCACAGACACAGAAATCAGAATACTCGCAGCGGAATTAAAAATTAACTTAGTGGTTCATGAAGCCAGTATCCATAGTCTTAAAAAAATATAAAGTACATAGTCTTAAACCAAATATAGTTTGAAATCTTAACAGAAACTCTCAATATTAAATTTTCTTGATTTCAAAGGCTACAATAAGAACTGAACAGAAGCTTGACGGCTGCTTGAAAAGAGATGATCTGCTGAATTCCTAGCTCTGGAGTTGAAGTCTGAACTGAAACTCAGGCTGACCTGAGCGTGACATAAAACATAAACACTCGAGTCAGGACATACATACTTATATAGTGTAAGCTAATTAAAAGTGAACTGTATTAAAATACAAGTAACTTAAAGAATGCTTGGGACCGGCCATCCTCTAAGGATCCGTTAAACTATTTACTATGTAGTAATACTTCGCTATTATAATAGTGTCTATTTGTAAAATAAACTAACTTTAAAATAGCGTTAAGGCTTTACATTTTCCAGCTTAACGCATAAATAGTGTCAGTAGTCTATACAGTACCTACATATCTCCCGATCGGGAGACTATGAGAAGATACTCCATAGGTACGACACAAATCAAACTCGTACATGGCTCGCTATGGTAGGTGACATGGCACAACTAGGCAATGCCAGGGTAGACATATCAATTACGCTTCCGAATCGGTGGTAACATGCAGTGCGCAGCTACCGCCCACCTCGAACAACATTCCCATATCAAAGGTGTGCACCAAACAATCACAAAAGTAATAGAATGGCATACGAAGAAGTGCGTCCGATCAGAGGTGCTACCTCATTAATCCGTCGATCGCTCCTGTTTTAGCCACCTTATGCCAACTCACGGGAGTCGGATCCACGTATTTATCTCAAAGAAAACGCCACCACCATCCTACTTCATTCTGGAATCTCCACCGCGTACACGGTTGTCAAAGTGGTTTTCGGTATCGATAGAGAGTATGCCCATATCCGATCCCAGTCTCTTTAACAACCAACGTTATTATTACCGGTGGTTATAAATTCCAAAATAGTTTATTTTTAAATCAAATATTTCATTTTAAACTGTTTAAAAGTGAAGTTATAATTCTTATAAAAATCGAATATACATCCCACAGGTTATGTCTTAGCTCATTTATATTTACTCCAACACTTGCGCAGTGCGGTAATATCCTTTACATAGATTTGAGTAAATTAAATTTTAAACTTCACTATAGTTTCTCCAATAATTAAACCAATAAATCATATTCCACTTGTAAATAGTCATTTAAATTTACTCAATAAGTTATTATTTTTATAAACTACATTTTACTAATATATATCTAACCTCTCTATGCTTTACTTATAAAAAATCAAGTGCAAATTTCCCATAATATTTTACTTAATATTTAAGTTCAATTTTACCATTTCAAAGTAAACTAAACTTCTAGTCAATTTCTTAACTTACCACTTTATATTCAAAATTAAACTATATTCCAAATTCCATTTTTAGTACTCACCTTATTTAACCATTTAATACATAGTCAACTTAATCCTTTTATTTATTTACTTATATTTAAAATTTAACCAAAACATCCTATTTTATTTCTTAACTAGAATTCCATTTTTATTTTACAAATCAAATTTTACAAAATAAATTTGTACTTTAAATTCTTAACATTTAATTACTTACATCTTAACTTGTATCATATCACTATACTATAAGGAACATTTTTAATCCAATTTTAAACAAAAGGTCATAGCTTTCTATTTTAAAATATTTAATATTTCCAGAAAATTTATATATATATATATATATATATATATATATATATATAACCACGGGTGTGTATACTATTTTATAACCTAGGTCAAATGATATGGATAATATATCATTTCAATCCGTAATTTACAAAGAAAAAACCGGGTTCTATCATTTCAAACCCGCAATCCCAAGTTAAATAATAAACAAAATAAATAAATGAATAAATAAATATCGTATAGGCCTATCGTTTTTTAACATCCCGCCTTTTTGCACGCTTCAAATCGACATATGTGCCAATTTAAACCATATGGAAGGCTGGATTGTTATGGGGTAAATAATAAATACAGAGAAGAAATAAAATAAAAAAGAATCTCACAGCAGAAGGATCAAACATAATAATCAATATACAGCTCATAAAACTGTTTACAAAAAATTTGATTCTTCTTTATACAATAAATATCAGAGTCCACATACCAATAATATCAATGCAGCAGAATAGTATGAGTGTGGTGCAATATAATAAATAATAATAATATAAATCTTCGTCTTCGTCCTCCAGAGCTAAATCTTCAAATCCTAAAACGCTCTGACTGACCCGAGCGAATTTGAAAAGACAAAAACACTCGAGTCAGAACTAAAAGATCTTATGTGAGTTAAATCAATTGAAATAAATATGAGTGAAGTGACTTAAAAGATGCCCGGGATTCACATATCTTAAGGATCCGTTAAACTATTTACTATGTAGTATATTTCGCTATTATAATAGTGTATATTTGTAAAATAAACTTACTTTTAAATAGCTTTAAGGAGTTAACCAATCTCCCCCTTAACACAATAATAGTCCCAGTAGTCCATCCAATATCATAGTCCCTCCTGATCGGGAAGCCACCTGAGGATACCACACAGGCTACGGGAGAAAACCAAACTCGTACAAGGCGCGATAGGGTAGGTGACACGGCACAACTAGGCAATGCCAGGGTAGATGTACCAATTACGCTTCCGGGTCGGTGGTAACGCGTAACGCGCAGCTACCGCCCACCTCGAACAAACTCCCCCAAATCAAAGAAATCAAAAGTGAAGGTGGCCACCGAATCAGTCCAAAGTCAGAGTATAGTATCGAAGGAAAGTGTCCGCTCAAAGGTGCTACCTTGTTAACCCATCAATCGCTCCTGTTTTAGCCACCTTATGCCAACTCATGGGAGTTGGGTCCACATATTTACCTTACAGGAAACGCCGCCACCAACCTACATCATTCTGGAATCTCCACCGCGTACACGGTTGTTAAAATGGTTTTCAGAGTTGGCAGAAAGTATGACAACTTCCGATCCCTGTCTCTTTAACAACCAAACGTTATTATAACACCGCGGTCATTTAAAAATAATTATACTTTCAAAACCAGAATAAAATATCTATTTCAAAACCGTATAAATACGATATCCTTTCCATTCCAAAACTAACTCATTTGATATTATTTTGTAAACCCCAAGTTAATATAATGTCATTTTATTTCAAATATATTTCTTTTCAAAAATCATATTGCTTTTAAAATTTATAATAATTGGAAACCAAACATTGAATTATAGCTTTCAAACTATAATACTTTGAAAATTCATAGCTTTAAACCATAACTTCTAAAACTTGGATGGTTTGGATATTCAAATGGTATATAGAGTAAAATAGTTTTCATTTAAAATTACTTTATAAAATAAAATAATTTCCGCGACTTACGATTTATTTTATTTTAAAAATTAAGTCAAAATCCATAAATTTCAAAATCGCTTTCAGTTTCATCAACCACTTCAGTTTCAATATATTTCAAACTTTGAATATTAAACAATTGGAACTAAGGTTGGAAATTTCTATTCAACAATTTAAAGTCCTATTTATTTAGTTTAAAGTATTTGCATAATAAATCTGAAATCATTTAAATAAAACTCAAATTACTTTTAACTAAAAAATTTCCTTCAATTTATTTATACTAGAAATATTCATTTAATTCACCTTGAATAAAATTCAATCATAAATATCATATCCCTTTTTTTAAAAACTTTAAGCTAATAAATTTTACAACAACTTATGAGGTTAAATTCTTAATTAAGCTCAATTACAAATAAAATTTTCAATTAAACTCCCAATCTTAATTGATTTAAATCATTTAAAACTCTATATATTTTCAATATCTTAACATGTACTTAACCATATAATATAAAATAATCAAACTCCATTATTCAATTTATTTATTTTAATTTAACAAATTCATACGTAGCTTAAATTCAATAATTTAACTATATATGTATATATAAAATAAGATTTTATATAATATCAAAATTTATATTTATTAATCGTATCTTAACCAAAGCATAGAAATTATTTCAAAAATAATTTTATATATATACGGCGGTGCCTGTATATAATTTTCTATCCTATGGTCAAGTGATACGGATATTTATCATTTCAATCCGCAATTAAAAAAAATAAAATGCGGTTGTATATCATTTCAAACCGCAATCCCGAATGAAATGAAATGCATGATAACTTGCAGATTATATAATATAGAACACATCATCCAATCACCAAACACCATTCATCAACCATTTATTTCAATCATATCCAATTTGAACAAACATCAATAAATAGCATATAAAATATAACAGGTATCAACGAATAGTTTATGTTCACAAAGAAATTAATAACTGTTTATTTGGAAGTTTATATGCAAAAATAAATAAATTTAACTGTCAAATTATATGCAATAATAAAATTAAATAACAGTTTAATTTAAATAAATGCAATCTAACTGAGATGATGAATAAAATATGCCAAAAAGTCATAAATGAATTTCTACTTATATCATAAATCAATTTAACAAACATAAGAAAACTTTGAAGTTGTGAGTGGGTTAAAACACTCACCTTTTGAATTTAAATTGAATTTAAATCCAATTTAAACCTAAAAATTTGACCGTCTCAGAATTCGTCCACAGCAGTGTCATCAAGTCTGGAATTTCAATACGATCCTAACAAAAGAAACCACGCGTGAAACGGAGTTCATATGCGAAAGATATAGCGATTAGTGCGATTGAATTTAAATTAAAAATAAAAAGAAGAAGAGAACACTTTGCATCTAAAACTTTCTACCTTAGCGTCTTCAACCTACAACACACGAACAAAGCTTCCGCCGAACGCACAAACCCATTTGACCACCGCATTGACCGCCGTCGTTGCCTCGTCGACCACCACCTCCTTGCTCCCCTCGACGCGCCGCTTCCATCCATACATATGTGGCATGCCCACGTGGCCCTCAGAGCCTGACGCCGCCCCCTATCGATACCCTAATTCAATTTTATACGGCGATCTGACCGTTGAATCGACGCAAAAATATACAAATGAGATCCCCTCGGCTTCCTCTCCAACACCCATAAACTGTTTCCCGATCCGACGAAATTTATCGCGGCGAGGATGAACGACCATGGATAAACTTTTAATTTCATAGAAAACGACACAACGAATTGAAAAACGAATTACACCATTGAATTACGCTCGTCGAGAGCATTAACATATATTTTTTCGGAATTTTACGAGAACTTTGAAATTTTGACTTTGATTTTGAAATTGTAATTTGATCTAGGATTGGTTTGCAACCACTGGAAGAAGAGGAGAAGCTGATGAAATTTACGCGTAGACAAATGAGAATAGGCAGAGGCTAGGGTTTAGTACGGTATTTATAGATAAAGTTGAAAAATAGATGGATCGGGTTGATAGATATACGTGCTACCGCTAACGTGGCCCAAAACGTCCGTTCTGACCACGGAACGAAATTAAGTCGACCCATATATCAAAATAGGTGTTTTAAAATATTCTAAACACAATGGAAAAGGTTTCACGTCCAAATTCCATCGTATGTAGAAGTTATGCTGAAATCAAAATTCTTAAATTGATTTCAATTGCACAAATTTCAAGGCGTTTCGAGTCCGTACGATCAAACGACAAGTCCGATCGCTACGAAACTTGAAACACTATTATAATTCACCATTACGGATAAGATGAAACTGGTTTCGTCGAAATCCAAGTCAATGACCAAAATGGCTATTTTTTTCCATTAATTAAATAAATTCAATACTTAAGTCCGTTTAAATTTATTACCAAGTACCCATTTACCTTAATAATCATTTCACATTCACACCTTATTATCAACCCACAATTATTGCAATTTATTATCTTATATTGATTTTATACAATTACCATTAACTTTACATTCAATTACTATTCAATGTACGTTTATTCATTAATCAATTCGATATTTACGTTTGTTTCCTTCTATTTGATTAATAACCTAGTATACATTTACATAAATTCCATTTCATTCCATTCATTAATGGGTATTGCATTGAAATTTAATTTATTAGCTAATATCAACATTATTACCATTAATTACAATTGGATTACCAATTTTATTCAATACCCTAAATAAATAACATATATTAATTCAATACTTACATTTGTTTTCTCGTATTCCATTTAAAATCAAATCATAACATTTAAATTATTTTATTGAATTGGAATTTCATTCAAGTCATTAATTATTAACTTGCATTAACACGTTTCCTAAATTTACAATTTATTACTACAACAACGTGTTCTTACATTAACTAATTCAATGCCTACCCTATATTCTTCATATTCAATTTATATCAAGGTAAAAATCTTTCTTGCTACTAATTCATTTGAATTTTATTCAATTTACTATAAATAGGTTTTTAATTACCATTATTTTATTCTCATTTAGCGTTCAATCCAATATTAATTTATCACCTTTATTATTTCTACAAAAATTTAATTGCAAAATCCTATTAAAATTAACAAATTTAATTGTCGAAATTTACGGGTCGTTACACTCTCTCCCACTCAAAACTTTTCGTCCCCGAAAAGGAAAAAGATGGGAAAGGAAGAATTTAAAAATCAATATATCTTATTCAAAGCATTAATTTATATAAACAATTAAATTCACAAAATTTGTTACTTTAAATAAAATGTACAAATTTACAATCATTAAATCTTTTTATACTTAAATCAATAATGTTTGGAAAATAATTTCAAAAATTTCTAAGTCCAAAATTTTACGGAAAATTTGGGCAGAGTCTCCTTTGTACGGAGAGGCTCTGGAGAAAATATAATATCAATTATAACAATATACACATATAATATCCAAAATATTATATCCCAATACGAGAAAAATATAATGACGCTATAAACCATAATCCAAAACGTACCTATTTGTCGGCAATTAACGCTTATATTATGAAACCAAATGCAGTAGCAATTGCTTCCACAACCTGCATTTCACTTATAAAAATCTAAATGGTTAACAATTTATATAAAGTGAAATATTTAAATGGTTTCGATTACTAACAACAAATGAATACAACAACCAACAATTTCAACAAACAGCATACACAACAAATACAAAACAAACATACAATCAAATAAACAAATAGTTGTTCGGATTCAAAACTTTTAAATTGTACGGCATGAAGAATAAACCATCAAGTGCATCATTTACTCAGAAGTTGTGACGCCTCACCTCTATACCCACGCTAGCCAAGAACACTACGGTGTAATGCTGTCAACTAGCACGGAGAATAAGGCTGTTGAGGAGCGACCATCCGTGTAATTGCTTAGCGCGAGCACCGATATGTCAGATAGTATAACATGCATTTTCAAGAGGAAATCCGACATACCGATACAAACACAAAGCTACTACACAGTGGATATAATAATCTTCGGAAACAAATATAGAAATAAACATAACACAAATCAGTCGCAGATAATTCATATCACAAAGACGGAAATAGATATGAATATATATAACACATAAAAGTGTTCATCAGAGTAGTGGTCAAAAAGATCCGTAATAATACAAAAGGATAGCAACGCATGTTATACAAAAGAATAAAACTATGGGTCTATATCTCAAGTGTATACAACAAAAACTGCTAATCTAAGTAGTTAACCAAAAGTCGGGATGATAGTCCGATAAGGAGTCAAGCAGAAGCACCTGTAAAATCTCGGTCTGACCCGAGTATTATTTAAGAAGAAAATAATAAACGGATCAGTCTAGCTATAAATATCAGATGAAATGATATAGAATAAGAGATATGACTAAACATATAATAATCACAATGCCAAGCTGTGATAAACAACTAATTGAAAAATCAAGAAGAGATTAATCAATATCGCAAAGATCTTCTCAAAGATAAAAAGGAATGTCATACTCCTAATTTCATTCACCAAGCCACACTAATTGACATATATATCAATGCCAATCGTAAAAGTCGGTGAAACATAAATTCCAGAATTCAACACACGAAATCCAGAAATCACAAGACAAGGATGGCCAAGACATTGATGTAGTGCAAACGGTACATCCAATGAATCAAAAAGCAAAGACATTGATGTAGTGTAAACGGTACATCCAATGTATCAAAAGCAAAGACATTGATGTAGTGCAAACGGTACATCCAATGTATCAAAAGCAAAGACATTGATGTAGTGCAAACGGTACATCCAATGTATCAAAGGCAAAGACATTGATGTAGTGCAAACGGTACATCCAATGTATCAAAAGCAAAGACATTGATGTAGTGCAAATGGTACATCCAATGTATCAAAAGCAATGACATTGATGTAGTGCAAACGGTACATCCAATGTATCAAAGGCAAAGACATTGATGTAGTGCAAACGGTACATCCAATGTATCAAACGCAAAGACATTGATGTAGTGCAAACGGTACATCCAATGTATCAAAGGCGAAGACATTGATGTAGTGCAAACGGTACATCCAATGTATCAAAAGCAAATACATTGATGTAGTACAAACGGTACATCCAATGTATTAAAGGCAAAGACATTGATGTAGTGCAAATGGTACATCCAATGTATCAAATAATTCGGAGCATCGACGTCGTACATTGTGACATCCGATGAACCAAATCAAAAAGACATCGCACGATGCTAGTCTAAAACATAAAATGATCATCATGATCAAAGAGAAGTGTCAATTACAGTAAGCTAGTAAATATATGAGCTTAGCTTCATGTCCCACAACCACTAGCTTAACTTAAATATTTACGAACAAATTGTAGATCTCCACTAGGAAATTGTCACAAAAAGGTTCAATCGAACAAGTCCAAGAGTTAACCGACGAAGAAAACGCAAGCGTTCCATACCACTTGCTTTACTAAGCCGTTTAATTCAATTTCTCATACGAGTGAGGTAAAGGCTTGTATATACTAATAGATTTGGAAATCGGTTTGAGAAAACGTGCTTTGTAATAAAATAGTGTTGAAATCATTTGAAGAAAGAGTTTTGATATTTACTACTAGTATAGAAAACCTTTATATTTTTAAAGTGACAAATCACAAAGAAGATTGTAGGAACAATCAAGCACTAAAATTCACATACGAAGATGTGAATAAAATCCAAAGAAACCGATAAAGAATCCATCGAAATGGTTATTCAAAAATCCCTAAAAAGGAGTCATCAAAGGCATAATAAATGATAACAACAAATAGGATCATCACGATCGATTTAAATTGGAATTCTCAAGCGAATAGACAAATAGGCAAAAAGAGTGCAGATTCAGACGTCTGAAATCAAGGGTTCAGACGTCTGAATTTGGAAAATAAAATATTTTCCAGAAACAGAATTCAGACGTCTGAATCCCTAAAATCAGACGTCTGAAATAGGCACTTTTTAGCCTATTTCCTTTCTGGTTCCAAATGAACAAATTCAGACGTCTGAAATCATATATTCAGACGTCTGAATCTGGGAATAGAAATCTTCCCAGAACAATATTCAGACATCTGAATATTACGTTGTAGACGTCTGAATGAAGGGTTCAGGACATTCCCTGAACCTAGGCCAAAAATGGCCAAACGGATAACGGAAGCGATCGGTCGAGCGACGATGACTAAGGAATTACGTCGAGCGACAACCCAGCCTAAACGGCTCTTCGATACGCCTCAAATATCAATGTCCAAATATCCATAGTAGGATTTTCATAAATTAGACCAAAACACCAAAAATTGGAATATACACAAAATCAATCCAAACCAAAATCAATTGCACAAGAATAAGTATTAGGAATTCATACCCAACAATCGAAGATAATTATAGACTAAGATGTGAGATAAAAATCTCACCTTTGAACCCAAATCAATGAAGAAGAAGCTCGAAAGCAATGGCAAGAACAACCACCTTCAATCCCAACTCAAGAAGCTTGATTCTAAGCTTAAAAGAGAAATATTTTCCAAATTAGGTTTAGGAATTTTCTGAAATCAAAGAGAGAATGAATTGGGGGAGATAAAGGAGATGCTTACCAATGGGTTCTCTTGAATTTGGAGCTAGAAGTTGGATTTGCAAAGCAAGCTAGGGCTTAGGAATTTCCATTTCCAATCTCTTCCACCATTTTTACTTTAGCTTGAAGTGTTAGGAATATGAAATGAAGTAATGAAGAGTTGGAGTGGAGCTAGAGTCTTAAGGTGGAACATTGGGCTGAAACCCAAACTCAAACCCAAAGTGAAAAAGTAGCAAAACTTGACTAACTCCAAACATATCGAAGCTTATACTCAAAAAGGTTGCAAACGACATTTTGAACTCAATGGGAGGGGTCTCGAGTCCTAATTCGACTGTTTGCAAAAAGTAGGTTTTCGGACTAAAATCCGACGAACGATGAAATATTTAAATAAAATATTTAAATATACAATTGATAAATATGCGGGTTGTTACAGACTCCCATCCTTAAAGAAATTGCGTCCTTGTAATACTTAAGAAGAAAATAAATAGTAACAACCATAAAAGCATATCAACACAAAAGAAAATTTGAAACAAGAAGTCCACCATAAAGAGCATGAAAGGGTAAGCCTGAACGGGATCGCTCGATGAATTAACAGGAACCCCAAGAGAAATCCTTAGGATCTGAGAACCAATGAGCTTTCACAAGAAGAACACCTTTATTCCGAAGGCGCTCAACCTCCGAAGCAATGATGCAAATGGAATGTTGCTCATAAGTCAAATCTAGTGAAACTTCAATTTCCTTAATATCACCGGGCTCAAGAATAAAATAGGAAACCTAAAACCATTTCCATAGTTAAAAGACGCAGAAAACGTCAAGAACAGCAGAAAATTGAGCCAGTGCAATGGCGTAGTACAGAAACGGTACGCCCGGGAAACTAGAAACTCGAATAATTTGGAACACCGACGTAGTACAAAAACGGTACGTCCAGTGAACCGAAGTTCAAATAATTCGAAACGCCGACGTAGTACAAAAACGGTACGTCCAATGAACCGAACACCATAAAAGAACATCGGACGCTAGTCTATAAAAGAGATGAGATGAAACTCAGTAAAACGAAGTACATCAAAACGTCCGATGAACTTGATAAAAAGATAATTCCATTCAGACAACATCAAAGAATCAACAACTAGTTGCCTATGACAAAGTGCAATGGCAACACGATTTCCAGAATATCAAGATCATAAGATGCCAGGAACTCGAGTTGACATGAAGTTCCTTATGAGAAAATAAATATTCCAAAGATTTATGATCGAGATGGAGAACAAATTTCTTCCCCAAAAATGATGATGCCAAACTCTAAAAGCGAAAACAATAGCCGCGAGCTCTAGATCATGAGTGGCATACCTAGTCTCAATCGGCTTTTAATGATTTAGAAGCACAAGTGATAGCATGTTATCTTATGTAAGAGAACGGCATCCAAACCAATACGATAAGCATTGGTACAAAAGATAAAGTCTTGGTTCCCCTCGGGAATCACAAGAATAAGAGTATCGAAAAGAAAGAATTCCTTTTAAATAATCTTCTTTCCTAAAAAGTTAAAACTTTCAAAATTACATTTATCTCAATGTAAAAATCTTTCTAGAAAAATTTACATTTTACAAGTCAATATATCGTGTCTGATTGTCTCATCAAAGCGTTTAGGAAATTCCTATCGATAATGTTGATCAAGCGCATCGACCAAAATTCTTAAAGCACTCAATGGGCAATACAATCACAAAATAATCTTCTTTATGATGAAAATATCTCTTAAAAGTTTTGAGAATATTATTTGCTCGTTTAAGATCAAAATCCAATTGTACTTATAAATAAATCTTATGAAAAAGATTTACAAAATTTTAAATTTCTATTTTCATCCAAAACCAATCAATACAAGAATGGTCTCATCGAAATATTCATAGAATATTCGATATATAAAATGGATGAAATAAGCTGGACAAATTGAATGACAAAATAAGTCATTCATTAGAATCATAACGATTGCGGAGTGCGTAAGTGGAATTCTAACTCACGCGACTCGTAGCCAAATGAAAATCGGTGGCAAGGTCGAACTAGAAAGACCTTATCACCACACAAGATATTGCTTAGGTGATAATCCTAGGACAAGTCCAAATAAACCGGAAAATTTCACAAACTATTTAGATGAGAGAAATAAAACTTTCCTCATCATGAGGGTTTAAAGAATAAAATGATGCCTTCAAAAATTTGAAATCGGAATCACAAGGAAAAATAGAAATCTGCTTAATAGATAGAAAATGTCGAAGATTAATAGTTCACACGGAAAATAGGATATGGGCTTCACAACGATTAAACCAATCCTTACAAAAATCAATTCCGAAGCCTAAGTAAAAATATTGGATCGGAAAGAAAAACCACATAAAATAGTTTCGACATCAATAGAAAGCAAATTAAGTGTTGCGGATCTACCATCCGGATTCGCAACTCTCAAAGAAGTCACCAAGCCCAAAATATTTTCAAAGAAAAAGAATCAACAAGTTCTTTTGATATAAAATAGTGAGATGGAACCCATATCAAAAAGAACTCAAATAAGAAGATCACGAAATAAAACAATGCCATCATGGATTGAGTGAAAATACCTTGACCAAAAGAAGAGTTGGCAGGGGCTTGCAGCTTTCCTTCTCTCTTGCTTGGAACCTTAGGACACGAGGATAAAAGATGACCCGAACCTTTGCAATAACGACAAAAGAGGGGTTTCGGGCACTCCCTTGCATGGTGGTCTGTGGAACCACAATCGTAGCATCGTCCACGACTAGAGGTAGGAACTTTTGCTACCGGGGTTTCTTGCTTCCCTTTCTTATTAGAATTGGGGCCTTTGAATTTGATAGGCCTCTTTAAGTTATTGTCGAAGTTTTGTTGGGCACTCACAACTTTAACATCACCTTCATTATCGGCCTCCTCAAGACGAAGAGCGATAATCAATAAGCTGATCAAATGAAACCTCAAGCTTCAGAAGTAATGGCTTCTTGAGGTTCTTATTCAACCCATAGACGAACCTCTAATTTTTCTTCATCGGGGTATTAATATACTCAACCCCGTATTTAGAAAGAGATTCGAAAGATGCGACATAGTCTGTCACAGAAGATTCACCTTGAACAAGGTCTATGAAACGCCGCGCTAAAGTTACCTTTTCAGCTTCCGGCACAAACTTAAGTTTGAATCGTTCCCGGAATTGCTCCCAAGTAAGATCCGCTTCGATAATTTCAGAAATTAAAAGCTCATACCAATCTAATGCTCTTTCTTGGAGCAAGCTCGAAGCCACTTGGACTCGATGTAGATCAATAAGGTTCATGCGAGAAAAGATGCGATCGCATGATTTGAGGCAAGCCTGAATTTCTATAACACTCTCGGATCCTTTGAATGGCCTTCCACCCAAATCGGTATAGTCTCTGCACAAGCGTGCAAAACCGGATCTAGGATGAGCAGGCTCTGGATTGGGTCCGGCAGCTTGAGCGTTCTTTACTAGATCAAGAAGTTGCTGGGCAGACATAAATACTCCATCTTGGGGAGTAGCACTAGATTGACCGGCGCTGGGACGGACAGGTCTAACCATTTCTCTTCTTTAAGAAAGAAAGAAGGAGAAAAGTTATTCTCAAAATAAATATCAAGCAATCTTGATAGATAAAACAAGGAATCATAAAAGAAAATAGGATAGGACGGTGCGAAGACCCGAATAAAATCCTAAAGTACGACTCCTAAGATTGACATAGGACGATGATCCTTGTTAAATTATTCTACATTGTTCCGAAGTTTGGCTTTGATACCAAGCTGTGACGCCCCACCTCTATACCTACACTAGCCAAGAACACTACGGTGTAATGCTGTCAACTAGCACGGAGAATAAGGCTGTTGAGGAGCGACCATCCGTGTAATTGCTTTGCGCGAGCACCGATATGACAGATAGTATAACATGCATTTTCAAGAGGAAATCCGACATACCGATACAAACACAAAGCTACTACGCAGTGGCTATAATAATCTTCGGAAACCAATATAGAAATAAACATAACACACATCAGTCGCAGATAATTCATATCACAAAGGCGGAAATAGATATGAATATATATAACATATAAAAGTGTTCATCAGAGTAGTGGTCAAAAAGATCCGTAATAATACAAAAGGATAGCAACACGTGCTATACAAAAGAATACAACTATGAGTCTATATCTCAAGTGTATACAACAAAAACTGCTAATCTAAGTAGTTAACCAAAAGTCGGGATGATAGTCCGATAAGGGGTCAAGCAGAAGCACCTGTAAAATCTCGGTCTGACCCGAGTATTATTTAAGGAGAAAATAATAAACGGATCAGTCTAGCTATAAATATCAGATGAAATGATATAGAATAAGAGATATGACTAAACGTATAATAATCACAATGCCAGGCTGTGATAAATAACTAATTGAAAAATCAATAAGAGATTAATCAATATCGCAAAGATCTTCTCAAAGATAAAAGGGAATGTCATACTCCTAATTTCATTCACCAAGACACAATAAATGACATATATATCAATGCCAATCGTAAAAGTCGGTGAAACATAAATTCCAAAATTCAACACACGAAATCCAGAAATCACAAGACAAGGATGGCCAAGACATCGATGTAATGCAAACGGTACATCCAATGAATCAAAAAGCAAAGACATTGATGTAGTGCAAACGGTACATCCAATGTATCAAAAGCAAAGGTACATCCAATGTATCAAAAGCAAAGACATTGATGTAGCGCAAACGGTACATCCAATGTATCAAAGGCAAAGACATTGATGTAGCGCAAACGGTACATCCAATGTATCAAAGGCAAATACATTGATGTAGCGCAAACGGTACATCCAATGTATCAAAGGCAAAGACATTGATGTAGCGCAAACGGTACATCCAATGTATTAAAGGCAAAGACATTGATGTAGCGCAAACGGTACATCCAATGTATCAAAGGCAAAGATATTGATGTAGCGCAAACGGTACATCCAATGTATCAAAGGCCAAGACATTGATGTAGCGCAAACGGTACATCCAATGTATCAAAGGCAAAGACATTGATGTAGTGCAAACGGTACATCCAATGTAACAAAGGCAAAGACATTGATGTAGTGCAAATGGTACATCCAATGTACCAAAAGCAAAGACATTGATGTAGTGCAAACGGTACATCCAATGTATCAAAGGCAAAGACATTGATGTAGGGCTAACGGTGCATCCAATGTATCAAATAATGCGGAGCATCGACGTCGTACAGCGTGACATCCGATGAACCAAATCAAAAAGACATCGCACAATGCTAGTCTAAAACATAAAATGATCGTCATGATCAAAGAGAAGTGTCAATTACAGTAAGCTAGTAAATATATGAGCTTAGCTTCATGTCCCATAACCACTAGCTTAACTTAAGTATTTACGAACAAATTGTAGATCTCCACTAGGAAATTGTCACAAAAAGGTTCAATCGAACAAGTCCAAGAGTTAACCGATGAAGCAAATGCAAGCGTTTCATACCACTTGTTTTACTAAGCCGTTTAATTCAATTTCTCATACGAGTGAGGTAAAGGCTTGTATATTCTAATAGATTTGGAAATCGGTTTGAGAAAATGAGCTTTGTAATAAAATAGTGTTGAAATCATTTGAAGAAAGAGTTTTGATATTTACTACTAGTATAGAAAACCTTTATATTTTTAAAGTGACAAATCACAAAGAAGATTGTAGGAACAATCAATCACTAAAATTCACATACGAAGATGTGAATAAAATCCAAAGAAACCGATAAAGAATCCATCAAAATGGATATTCAAAAATCCCTAAAAAGGAGTCATCAAAGGCATAATAAATGATAACAACAAATAGGATCATCACGAATCGATTTAAATTGGGATTCTCAAGCGAATAGGCAAATAGAAAAAAGATTGCAGATTCAGACGTATGAAATCAAGGATTCAGATGTCTGAATCTGGAAAATAAAATATTTTCCAGAAACAGAATTCAGACGTCTGAATCCCTAATACCAGACGTTTGAAATAGGCACTTTTTAGCCTATTTCCTTTCTGGTTCCAAATGAACCAATTCAGACGTATGAAATCATATATTCAAACGTCTGAATTTGGCAATAGAAATCTTCGCAGAACAATATTCAGACGTCTGAATATTACGTTTCAGACGTCTGAATGAAGGGTTCAGGACATTCCCTGAACCTAGGCCAAAAATGGCCAAACGGATACCGAAAGCGATCGATCGAGCGACGACGACTAAGGAATTACTTCGAGCGACAACCCAGCCTAAATGGCTCTTCGATACTCCTCAAATATCAATGTCCAAATATCCGTAATAGGATTTTCATAAATTAGACCAAAACACCAAAAATTGGAATATACACAAAATCAATCCAAACCAAAATCAATTGCACAAGAATAAGTGTTAGGAATTCATACCCAACAATCGAAGATAATTATAGACTAAGATGTGAGATAAAAATCTCACCTTTGAACCCAAATCAATGAAGAAGAAGCTCGAAAGCAATGGTAAGAACTATCACCTTCAATCCCAACTCAAGAAGCTTGATTCTAAGCTTAAAAGAGAAATATTTCTCAAATTAGGTTTAGGAATTTTCTGAAATCAATGAGAGAATGAGTTGGGGGAGATGAAGGAGATGCTTACCAATGGGTTCTCTTGAATTTGGAGCTAGAAGTTGGATTTGCAAAGCAAGCTAGGGCTTAGGAATTTCCGTTTCCAATCTCTTCCACCATTTTTACTTTAGCTTGAAGTGTTAGGAATATGAAATGAAGTAATGAAGAGTTGGAGTGGAGCTAGAGTCTTAAGGTGGAACATTGGGCTGAAACCCAAACTCAAACCCAAAGTGAAAAATAGCAAAACTTGACTAACTCCAAACATATCGAAGCTTATACTCAAAAAGGTAGCAAACGACATTTTGAACTCAACGGGAGGGGTCTCGAGTCCTAATTCGACTGTTTGCAAAAAGTAGGTTTTCGGACTAAAATCCGACGAACGATGAAATATTTAAATAAAATATTTAAATATACAATTGATAAATATGCGGGTTGTTACAGCAGTCTTAGATTAAACACAATGGATTATTCATCCATCCAAACAAAATTAAAGTTTCCTTACCCAATCAACCACAAACCACGACAAACAACAAATTCAGCAATAGATTTAGTCTATTCTTATTTATTCCATTCATACATTTGTTGTTTGTTTCTTTTCATTCATATAACGGTTTATCTTTTTATTTTCATTTATTTCTTTCAATTTTATTTTCATTTTATTTCTTTCAATTTTATTTAGAAATAACTTCGACCCTTTTACTTAAGTTTACAATTTCTCTTTATTATATTACATTCGTTTATAATTGCGTGACCTCATCTATTTACACTTTAATTACTTAAGTTTACAATCATCTATTGTCATACTTACCTTTAATTATATTTACTTGGTAAAATTTCAATTATAACTTAAGTTTATAACATTAAATTCTCATTTAATAGCGATTTCATTAAATACTTTCATTATTTCAAATTTCTACTTGTATAATATTCTATTACAATCTCTTATTAAACATTTCAACTTTTAATATTTGGTAAGTTATATATATGCTCTCAAAGAATGTAATCGAAAGTAATACAAGTTTTTCTCAATTCTTTTAATTCATTCATTGTTCAGTAAATCTTTACCTTTTGTCCTATAAGTTACCATTTCAACTTCCTTCTTATTTCCTTTATAACTTAGCCTTAAACCTCTTACCTAAATTAGAGGTTTCAATTATTAATTACTTACCTTTCATTTCACTACAATAATTGAAACAATTAATTAATGGAAATTTAAGAATTTAATACCGGGTTAAATTTCAATTTATTTTAAAACAATAGATAAATATATTATTACAACTTATATATCTCTAATTTATTTAAAACAATTCAAAATTTATATATTTTCTCAAAAATGAATCTGGAGTAAAACTACTACAGTGGCCTTCCCCCTTCGAAACCCGAAAATGAAAGACGATGATGCGGCCGCCATCGCCGAAATTATTTTCCAGCGATAGAGAGGAAAGTACAAAATTTATTTTCTCCAAAATCTTCTTTAAAACAATTCTTCCGAATTATAATAAATATTTATATCAGAAAGTACTTATAAACAAAATTATTATATTCCAAAATTTATTCGAAATTTTTTAAAACCCTGGATCTTAAGTTCTAAATTTCCAAATTTCATTTATTTTTAAATCTTATTTCTATTATTATTTATACACTTTATTACCTAACAACCAATCCATTGCAGCCAAATATAAAATTTATTACTTTATATATAGAAAATATAATAGGCAAAATTATTTCATTCACCTATATTGAAAACAAATATTATGTCGATCTGTCCTATTAAGTGTTTAGAAATCCTTATTGATGTCATAGCGTCCCATGCATCAACCAGAATTTATAAATACAAAACGGAACAGATTAATACAATATTAAAACCTTTTTATAACACTAACAAATACGCTCTCTCATATATACACTCAACGACTCATCATAAGGTATTACTAACCCTATTAGTAAAGAGTCAAACCCCACAAAGCCAAGGTTTATCGCTAAACCAAAGCTCTGATACCAGATGTAACGTCCCGCCTTTTCGCACGCTTCAAATCGATGCACATGCCAATTTAAACCATACGGATGGGCGTATTGTTATGGGGTAACTAAGAAAAACAGAGAAGAAATAAAATAAAACAGAATCTCACAGCGGAAGGATAAAATATAATAATCAATATACAGTTCATAAAACTGTTTACAAAACAATTGATTCTTCTTTATACAATAAATATCAGAGTTCACATACCAATAATATCAATGCAGCGGAACAGTATGAGTGTAGTACAATATAATAAATAATAATAATATAAATCTTCATCTTCATCCTCCAGAGCTAAATCTTCAAATCCTGAAACGCCCGGACTGACCCGAGCGAATTTGAAAAGACAAAACACTCGAGTCAGAACTAAAAGATCTTATGTGAGTTAAATCAACTGAAATAAATATGAGTGCAGTAACTTAAAAGATGCTAGGGATTCACATCTCTTAAGGATCCGTTAAACTATTTACTATGTAGTATATTTCGCTATTATAATAGTGTCTATTTGTAAAATAAACTTACTTTTAAATAGCGTTAAGGAGTTACCCAATCTCCCCCTTAACACAATAATAGTCCCAGTAGTCCATCCAATATCATAGTCCCTCCTGATCGAGAAGCCACCAGAGGATACCACACGGGCTACGGGAGAAAACCAAACTCGTACAAGGCGCGATAGGGTAGGTGACACGGCACAACTAGGCAATGCCAGGGTAGATATACCAATTACGCTTCCGGGTCGGTGGTAACGCATAGCACACAGCTACCGCCCACCTCATACAAACTCCCACAAATCAAAGAAATCAAAAGTGAAGGTGGCCACCGAATCAATCCAAAGTCAGAGTATAGTATCGAAGGCAAGTGTCCGATTAAAGGTGCTACCTTATTAACCCGTCAATCGCTCGTATTTTAGCCACCTTATGCCAACTCACGGGAGTTGGGTCCACGTATTTACCTTACAGGAAACGCCGCCACCAACCTACTTCATTCTGGAATCTCCACCGTGTACACGGTTGTTAAAGTGGTTTTTGGAGTTGGCAGAGATTATGACAACTTCCGATGCCGGTCTCTTTAACAACCAAACGTTATTATAACACCACGGTCATTTAAAAATAATTGTACTTTCAAAACCAGAATAAAATATCTATTTCAAAACCGTATAAATACGATATCCTTTCCATTCCAAAACAAACTCATTTGATATTATTTTTATAAACCCCAAATTAATATAATATCATTTTATTTCAAATATATTTCTTTTCAAAAATCATATTGCTTTTAAAATTTATAATAATTGGAAACCAAACATTGAATTATAACCTTCAAACTATAATACTTCGAAAATTCATAGCTTTAAACCATAACTTCTAAAACTTGGATGGTTTGGATATTTAAACGGTATATAGAATAAAATAGTTTGCATTTAAAATTACTTTATAAAATAAAATAATTTCCGCGACTTACAATTTATTTTATTTTAAAAATTAAGTCAAATTCCATAAATTTCAAAATCGCTTTCAGTTTCATTAACCACTTCAGTTTCAATATATTTCAAACTTTGAATATTAAACAATTGGAACTAAGGTTGGAAATTTCTATTCAACAATTTAAAGTCCTATTTATTTAGTTTGAAGTATTTGCATAATAAATCCGAAATCATTTAAATAAAACTCAAATTACTTTTGACTAAAAAATTTCCTCCAATTTATTTATACTAGAAATATTCATTTAATTCACTTTGAATAAAATTCAGTTATAAATATCATACCTTTTTTTTAAAAACTTCAAGTTAATAAATTTTACAACAAATTATGAAGTTAAATTCTTAATTAAGCTCAATTTCAAATAAAATTTTCAACTAAAATCCCAATCTTAATTGATTTAAATCATTTAAAACTCTATATATTTTCAATATCTTAACATGTACTTAATCATATAATATAAAATAATCAAACTCCATTATTCAATTTATTTATTTTAATTTAACAAATTCATACATAGCTTAAATTCAATAATTTAACTATATATGTATATATAAAATAAGATTTTATATAATATCAAAATTTATATTTATTAACCGTATCCTATCCAAACCATAGAAATTATTTCAAAAATAATTTTATATATATACCGCGGTGCCTGTATATAATTTTGTATCCTACGGTCAAACGGATATTTATCATTTCAATCCGCAATTTAAAAAATAAAATGCGGTTGTATATCATTTCAAACCGCAATCCCGAATGAAATGAAATGCATGATAACTTGCAGATTATATAATATAGAACACATCATCCATTCACCAAACATCATTCATCAACCATTTATTTCAATCATATCCAATTTGAACAAACATCAATAAATAGCATATAAAATATAACAGGTATCAACGAACAGTTTATGTTCACAAATAAATTAATAACTGTTTAATTGGAAGTTATATGCAAAAATAAATAAATTTAACTGTCAAATTATATGCAATAATAAAATTAAATAACAATTTAATTTAAATAAATGCAATCTAATTGAGATGATGAATAAAATATGCCAAACAGTCATAAATGAATTTCTACTCATATCATAAATCAATTTAACAAACATAAGAAAACTTTGAAGTTGTGAGTGGATTAAAACACTCACCTTTTGAAATTAAATTAAATTTAAATCCAATTTAAACCCAAAAATTTGAACGTCTCAGAATTCGTCCAAACCAGCGTCATCAAGTCCGGAATTTCAATACGATCCTAACAAAAGAAACCACGCATGAAACGAGTTCATATGCGAAGGATATAGAGATTAGTGCGATTGAATTTAAATTAAAAATAAAAAGAAGAAGAGAACACTTTGCATCTCAAACTTGCCACCTCAGCGTCTTCAACCTACAGCATGCGAACAAAGCTTCGGCCGAACGCACGAACCCATTTGCCCACCGTGTTGACCGCCGTTTGCACGCCCTACCGGCAGCCGTTGCCTCGCCGACCACCACCTCCTTGCTTTCCTCGACGCGCTGCTTCCATCCATACATATGCGGCATGCCCACGTGGCTCCCAGAGCCGGCCGCTGCCCCCTATCCAAAGCCTAATTCAATTTTATATGGCGATCTGACCATTGAATCGACACAAAAATCATACAGATGAGATCCCCTCGGCTTCCTCTCCAACACCCTGAAACCGTTTTCCGATCCGACGAAATTTATCGCGGCGATGATGAACGGCCGTGGATAAATTTTTAATTTCAGAGCAAACGACGCAACGAATTGAAAAACGAATTACACCATTGAATTACGCTCGTCGAAAGCATTAACATGTATTTTTTTTGGAATTTTCTGAGAACTTTGAAATTTTGACTTTGATTTTGAAATTTTAATTTGATCTAGGTTTGGTTTGCAGCCATTGGAAGACGAGGAGGAGCTGATGAAATTTACGCGTAGACAAATGAGAATAGGCAGAGGCTAGGGTTTAGTAGGGTATTTATAGATAAAGTTGAAAAATAGATGGATCGGGTTGATAGATATATATGCTACCGCTAACGTGGCCCAAAAAGTCCGTTCTGACCCCGGAACGAAATTAGGTCGACCCATATATCAAAATAAGTGTTTTAAAATATTCTAAACGCAATGGAAATGGTTTCACCTCCAAATTCCATCGTATGCAGAAGTTATGCTGAAATCTAAATTCTCAAATTGATTCCAAATTCATTTCAATTGCATAAATTTCAAGGCATTTCGAGTCCGTACGATCAAAGGACAAGTCCGATCGCTATGAAACATGAAACACTATTATAATTCACCGTTACGGATCCGATGAAACTAGTTTTGTCGAAATCCGAGTCAGTGACCAAAATGGCTATTTTTTTCCATTAATTAAATAAATTCAATATTTAAGTCCGTTTAAATTTATTACCAAGTACCCATTTACCTTAACAATCATTTCCCATTCACACCTATTATCAACCCACAATTATTGCAATTCATTATCTTATATTGATTTTATACAATTACCATTAACTTTACATTCAATTACTATTCAATGTACGTTTATTCATTAATCAATTCAATATTTACGTTTGTTTCCTTCTAATTGATTAATAACCTAGTATACGTTTACATAAATTCCATTTCATTCCATTCATTAATGGGTATTGCGTTGAAATTTAATTTATTAGCTAATATCAACATTATTACCATTAATTACAATTGGATTACCAATTTTATTCAATACCCTAAATAAATAACATATATTAATTCAATACTTACATTTTTTTCTCATATTCCATTTAAAATCATATCATAACATTTAAATTATTTTATTGAATTGGAATTTCATTCAAGTCATTAATTATTAACTTGCATTAACACGTTTCCTAAATTTACAATCTATTGCTGTAACAACGTGTTCTTACATTAACTAATTCAATGCCTACCCTATATTCTTCATATTCAATTTATATCCAGGTAAAAATCTTTCTTACTACTAATTCATTTGAATTTTATTCAATTTACTATAAATAGGTTTTTAATTACCATTGTTATATTTTCATTTAGCGTTCAATCCAATATTAATTTATCACCTTTATTATTTCTACAAAAATTTAATTACAAAATCCTATTAAAATTAACAAATTTAATTGTCGAAATTTACGGGTCGTTACACATTTCAGCCTGTAACTATTTCTATTCTACAGGGAACTTGCAGTGTGATTAAACAGTAAAAAATAATAAATAAATAAAAATAAATAAATAAAAATAAATAAATAAATAGTGTAACAGCATAATTAAACAGTATATAATTGAACTGATGATGTGTAGGTTTAATAACGGGATTTTCAACATCATTAATTTGTATCACAGTCAAGTAAATGAAATAATAATTATTCTACAATCACACTTGTTATCAATTTACAGATATATAAGTATGTTGTCAGGTGAGAATACTCACATTTACGAAGCTGAATATTTTGATTCGAAACTACGGTAAGCAAAACATAACGGCGTACAGAAGGCACGATCAATGATTGAAAGATGAGCCAATCCGATTCAGATCTTGAACAAGATAAACGAATAACTAATTACGTGAAATTCAAAACGATCAAAAATTTTAAATAACAACTAGAACAAGATTAAAATAAAAGGATGATTGCCACAATTTCTCGACCACGCCACCCAAGACTTGACCCCATTCTCAAAGCTCGGCCTAAATTTCTATTTGAATTATATGAATGCTAAAGAGTGAACAGTGGGAAATTTAGTTATAAAGTCTGTGATCAAAAAGTGGTGCACGCACACTTATTTTTCCAACAATGCAAAAGGTGATGAAACTTTGGTTTAAAATTTTGAACACGCAACTACTATTCTCGGCCATTTATGCACGTTATTATTGTTTTTCTTTCTTAAATTAAAACCAAATATTGTAACGTGCTAGAAAAAAAACAATAAGCTAAACTTAGGTGGCTCATGCCCATATCCTATTCACATGCAACGTATTCACGTTGAAAATTTACGAAATCCAGCCTATAACCCACCAACATTTTTCACTGTGCTTATGCAAATTGATTTCCTTTTTTTATTATTATTATATTTTTTTTATGCACGCGAGTTCAAACAGTAAGATACTGTTAGGCATAAAGTTTTTTAAAGGTGGAGAATGAAAATGGAATTTCAAAGCTTCAGGTGAAGCAGCCGAGTGAAGTAAAAGAAAACAAAGAAAAAGAAAATAAAAGGAAGAAGAAAGAAAGTAACTGCCATTACCTGAAGCTCCACACAAGCTAGGAGACGAAGTCCAAAAGATGAGGTAAAGAAAAAGTGTTCGTGACTGGTATTTATCGATGAGCTATGCGATGATTTAGGCAAGACATAAAGTTCTGGGCAAGAAGAATATAAATATTTTAAAAAGGGCCATGAGTTGATTGAGCACAGATTTATTCCTTGTTAATACACTGCCACTTGGTTCTATTCCTATTATAAGCAATATGTAGGAAATCTGTTGTGTGATGGAATTATGCCATGGGTTTCGTAATTAAGGAGAACATAAAACGGAAAGCAATCAATTTGCTTCGAAAGGGAAATGGAGAATTGACCAAAAGAATAATTTGTGCGAACGTGCTTAATAATGAGAAGAAACCAGCGTTGATATCGGAGGAAACAACAATAATATTAGATTTGAACGTTACTTTATTCAAAGATTTTATACAAAATAAAAATAGTTGCAGCAAAAAGGGAAGTGGGATATCTTTAAAATGGTAAATGTCAAGTCACAGTCAAAGGGAAAATTGAAACGGATATGCTTCTCTCCTACTCGAAAATGCACGTTTACTGATTTATTTAACCATTTTCAGGTAAGGTATAAATTTTTGGAATGCGCACTATAGACGCAATAACTAACTCAAAAATAATGCTCATATTTATAACAAAAATAACACTTAAATTTTTATACCTTTTAAGAATATTTAATATAAATACGTAACATTTATGTCAACCAAATTTTATCAAAACAGACATAAACATAAAACTTAAAGGTGTAATTTGCATTGATTTAATGGAAGAAGGAAACGGTAAGCAAATAAAATATAAATAGTAGAGGAAATCCAAGATTTCATACCAATTTTAGAACGATTGACAATAAAGGAAAAGGTAACGTTTACATGCGAATTTAGGCAACTTTTAAACGAAATTAATGGGCTAGGAAATTTATTCATTTACCACTTAGAATTGCACATCTACAAATTAATTAATTATTTATATCTGCGGTACGAAATTTTTTAAGAATTCGTACTACAACCGCAATAATATACACCCAAATTTATACAAAAGTAACGCTTATACGTTATTTATTCCATCAAATAACGCGCCTTTTAAATGCGTAATTAAAAAGTTTATTTATACATAAATTTTGAAATTTATTACTTAAAAAAAATATGATTTGTTTACATTGGGTTTTTTTTCATTCATTTACCATTTACCAAGAAATCTATTACAAAAATGTATATAAGTAACAGTATAAATTGTTTAATTTTTTTTAAAATTATGTAATCCATTTATAGCCAAGGTAAAAATTATTGTGTTGTTTTAACGGTACAGAAAAATGAAAAAATTGGCGAATGTTTTATAAAATTGAACAAAGAAAAGTGTTGATTATTAGAGTAAAGAAACGGAAAATAATATTTGATTTGAACATTACTGAAAAATCAATGGGTTTTATTTATTAAATATGTGGAGTCAACGGAAAGAAAATTTATTCCTTTCCCACTTAAAAATGCATGTCCACTGATTTATTTGATTATTTATATCCAAGGTAAGAAATTTAGACGCGTAAAAACCGACGCAATAATTAAATCAAACACACACCTAGTTTTATTTGTTCTCTTATGTAGTAAATATATGTTAAAAATGTTCCATCAATAACGCGCATTTTAAACACGTAATTAAACAGTTTATTTATACACTAAATTTTTTCAAATCTTATTTCTTAATTAAAACATGATTTTACTAGAAATTAATTTATTTACCATCTTCAACAAAAAACCCAAATTTCCAATTATTGTTAATTCTTAACCACGCCAAAATTTCGGAGATCTTATTATTTATTTAAAAATTTGGGCAATTGTTTTAATCAATTCAAAATTTAGATTTTTATATAATAAACCCCCAAAGTTTCATAATTAAAAGAATGAAATATTTGTTAAATTTTGGGCTGTTACAGCTCCAAAATCAAAGGAATATAAATAGGAGAGACAGGAATGGATTTCCGAACAAGTAGGAGTATTCCAAAGTTCAAAGGAATCCAATCGATAAGAATCCAAACCAAGAGATTACTAACAGGGTGGGTACAAAAGGGATGAAGTTTAGAAAATCCTGATTTCAAAATAAGAAAATTTATACCAACATAATGTTTGAAAATCCATTAAAATCATTTCAAAATCATTTCATACTTCAAAAATACGTTCTCTCACGAAGAAATGATTCTGAGATTGATTTCACTCGTTTTAGGGTATTTCTACCCTATCTCTAATGAGTTTTTGCTCTGTAGGCTAAGGTTTGCCAAAACCAAAGCTCTGATACTAGATGTAACGACCCACTAAGAAAATTTATACCAACATAATGTTTAAAAATCCATTAAAATCATTTCAAAATCATTTCATACTTCAAAAATACGTTCTCTCACGAAGAAATGATTCTGAGATTGATTTCACTCGTTCTAGGGTATTTCTACCCTATCTCTAATGAGTTTTTGCTCTGTAGGCTAAGGTTTGCCAAAACCAAAGCTCTGATACTAAATGTAACGACCCACTATTTTGGACCATTTAAATCGACAATAATCCATACATGTCAGACTTGAATAATTCAAAATAACAGATTGTAAAAAAATTTGGAGTAAATAAAATCATTCACAGAATCACAGACACAGAAATATCAGAATACTCATAGCGGAAATAAAATACCATAGTAGTTTATGAAGCTACTATATACATACTCGCAAAACATATACAAAATATCATAGAAAAATAGATACAATAGAAATCAGGATACATAAACAACAATACTGAGACAGATACCGAATAGGAACTAACTGGAAGAAGTAGACGAACAGATTTACAGATAAGCTCCAGCAAAACTCTAGCTCCAGAAGGTGAATCCAAAGATGTGATTCTCAGGCTGGCCCGAGCGTAAAGTAAAACGCAAACACTCGAGTCAGGACATACATACTTATAAAATTAAACCAACTCAAGTGAACTGTAATAGCAATGCACAATAACTTAAAGGATGCTTGGGATCGCCCATCCTTTAAGGATCAGTCAAACCATCAATTAAGTAGTAATAAACACTATCCTAAAAATATACATATTAAGTAAATAATGCAAATAACAGTGTTATTGTGACTAAGGTAGCGTAGAGCTGCAGTAACCGCTCACCTCTAGCCACACTCTTAAAATCAAAGGTGTGCATCAAACAATCACAAGGAAATCACATGACACACAAAGCAGTGTACCCGTGGTTATATATTTCAAAATGATTTATAATTTCGAATTAAAGTCATTCATTCAAACCATTAAAAGTGAAGTCATTATTCCTTCAAATATTCAATTCCCAAAAATTTAGCCTTTTCTGAGTTCATTTATTCAGTTAAACACTTCAAGTATTGAAATTTCAGCCACAAATAAACTTTGATTTTAACCCTTTAAACATTATAAAAGTCATATTTTAACACTTAAAAATGTTCATTAAAATACCTTTAACTTATGATTTTTAAAAAATAAATTTCCTATAAATAAAATCAAATTTTCAATAATTCACTTGATAAATTCAAGTGTACAATTTCCTATTCTTTACACTTTAACAAATTACTTAACACTTAAATTTTTATTACCATTTTCCAAATACAACTTAATTTCCATTTTATTTATATAAATTAAATTCCATTTTTAATTTCTTAACTTAACCTTTAATTTCAAACCAAAATTTCACATTTCCAAGTTAAGTCAAATTCCAAAATTTCCGTTTAACTTTCCATTTATTTAACATTTTAAACTAATTACCTAAATTCAAAACACACTGTAAGTTGCTTAACTTTATTTTACAAATAACTTGATATTTTCTTTTACTTTATATTTATCTAATTCATACATCATTTATATTAATTACCAAGTTAATCTTATAATTCCATGTTTTCCTAAATTCCCATTATTTAGTTAAATCAAACTTTCATACTACACTCAACCCATTTATTAACTTATAACATTTAACCTTTTAGAAAACCACTGCTTAACCATTTTAAATCCAATATAAGTCAAATTTCATATTATTTTTTCTTTCATTTACAATACATGAAATTTATAAGAAATCGTATTTCGAAATCAACTATGGGTTCGGATAATATTTCACACCTAAATCAAGTGATACGGAAATTATCATTTAAATCCGTAATCAGTAAAATTTCTGGGTTTTGATTATTTCAAACCCACAATCCCAAGACAAATACAAATAAATGAAATAAATAAAAATCACTCAGGCCTATCATTTCAGTCCATTACGATTTTTCCTTATTCTAAAGTCCATTCGGGTATGTATCATTTCAGCCCATAGTGATTCTACTCTAGAGGGAACTTGCAATGTGATAAACAGAAATAAATAAACAGTATAACAGCATATAACATAGCGGATGATGTGAAAGGTTTATAACATGATTTTACATCATAAAATTCATATCACAGGAAAGTATAACATGATATAACAATTCTGCAATTTCACTTGCTATCAATTTACAATTCTATAAGTATGAATGTCAAGCGTGAATACTCACCTCTTCGACGCTTGAGATTTGATTCAAAATAACAATATCCACATACCAAAGAGCGCAAAAAGGCACGATAAGATTTTAGAGGATGTGACAACCAGATTCAATCTTGAAACAAAAATAAATCAACTCTAAGTATATGCTAATTCACATAAGAACACAAAAATTTGAATAAAGCAAAATGGAGGGATAAGTTAAATAAGATGACATGAACAATAAAATGGCTCAGACGACAAAATAAAAGGAAAAACAAAAAAAGAAGAAAAAAGAAAAAGAAAAAAGAATAGGCAGCCATGACTTATAGGAGAGAGCTTCACACGAGAAGATGAAATCAAATGAGATGAGGTAAGGTATTTTTGTATGTGAGTTTGTACTTAACAGAGAAGTGTCACGTTAATTAAGTGAAAGAACGGCAGGAAATAATATTCGAACCGGCTATAGAAATTTAAGGATATTATTACCATTAAATAAAGAGATGCAAATGGAAAAGTGGAATGAGATGAAATATTATACATGAATTGCAAGGAAAATAGGCGGCTAGGGTTTTAATTCTTTCCTTTTAGAAATGAACAGTTGTTGATTTGAATGGCTAAGGTATGTAATCAAAGGAGAGTGTATTATAAAGGCAAGAGATAAATTGAAACGTCTGCCCAAAATTAACAACAAAGAAACGTATCTTATATTTATTTGTTTTCTATTTTTCTAATAAAATAAATGCTAAAGAACATTTCAGTAAATAACGTACCGTTTATATAACACCAAAGAAATAAATAAGAAAACGGATGTAGAAACGTATAAATAATTTGCTATCTATAACTTTGTTTATTACTTAATTTACAAAATTAATTTGTAACATATCCCTTTAATTTGTTTATTACCTAATTTACAAAATTGATTTGTTACATATCCCTTTGATTTGTTTATTACTTAACTAAGAAAACGGAAGTAGAAATATATAAAAGAAATGTATAAATTAATTGCTTTTGACAACATTGTTTATTACTTAATTTACAAAGTATATATCCAAATTAAATGAAACAAAAATGGACAAATGTTGTAAATATATACATAACATGTAATGTGACATATATATACACAATTATAACATGATATATCAACCAAAAATATTATTTATATTAATTAAAATAAACAATTTTTGTTAAATAAAACAATTTACACACAATATTATAAAAAGCATAACTTTCACAATATTAATCCGATTTTAACGAAACGAAAAGTAGTATTCTTGAAATTAAGTTTATTTTCATAATAAAAGATAAAATTCAAAAATTCAAAAATTTAAAATTTAAATTTAAAAGTCAAAGTTTGACCATTTTGACCAAAATCCACCTTTTTGGAAATATTCCATTTATTCATGTTTGGAATTATAATTCACACAAAAATCAAAATTTATATTTAAATAATTTTTTTATCCATTTTAATGAATAAAATAAAGTTTTTAAATCAAGAATTTCGGTTAAAATATGTAACGACCCTGGATTTTGGCCCTATTTATTTTAATAAATATTCAAATCAATTTAAATAAAATGTAAACTTATTCATTTGAAACAGATATAATTTTGAAATAATTGCCATTGTTTATATAAATGGTATTTTTAAAAGAGAAATTGATTTGGAAGTTTAATAAATTATCTCCAAAAATATTCATAATAAAATTTGTCTTTTATGATTGAATTAAAATATCTTACTTTGTTTATATTTAGTAAGTATACATATGAATGATAATGTTTGAAATAGACTCAAAATATAAATGTGAAATATAAGTTAACTTATGCTTATAATTTAAATAAAATACAAATGGAGATAAATAAGTATAAATGTAAATAAATCATATTATTCATAATTTAAATATTTATAGTTAAATACAAATAAAATAAAATGAATATAAAGAATGAGTAAACTCACGAAGCTAATTTAAATATGGACGGTTAAATTATAAATATAAGAATATTAACTATAAGACATGATTAAGAACAAGGTATAAAATAAAATAACATAATATAAAATAAAATAAAATAAATAGAATTTAAATAAATAAACAAGCATACAACATATTCTTAAACTTTGTAAGCAAAATAAAATGAAATATGACATATATGCAAAATATTCAAACTAGAAGATGTTAAAACATATACTTTTAAACAAATGTTATTGCAAATGTGAAACAGAAGCACAGGTCTCATAATATTCCTGCAAGTATACTTAATACAAAATCCTTTTCCTAACAAAGCATGATAATTATGTAAATATTTTAATTCATGTGCAAACTAATTAAGCTACAAAACAAAAAGGAAAAATGAATGGCTTCATGTCCAAGCTTTGTGAGCCTGCAAAATGAAGAAGAACAAAACTAATATCTTTATGTATAGTACAAAGCAATAGTACATGATAATTATGTAAACATTTAATAATTATACAAGCTTTGATGGCCTGCAACATGAAAAGAGACAAACTAATATATATCTATAAACAAATCAACCTGCAGAAAACCATTTTGTTGCATGGGTTTACATCAAATAAAACCTTAGTACAAGCCAAAATCTGCAAATATATGTATGTATATTGTGGTGTCAGCTAGCATTAATCATGTGTAAACTTAAATGTAAACACAAACATTTATTTAGCACTGCATATTGTCCTTTCAGATTTTAATACAATCTTTCAGCCGAAATTTCTGTACAAGTTAAAATTTTTGATAGCAAATATTAATATAATAGAGCAAGATATTTTGTCAAGTAAGCTTGTTCAAGAAGACTTGAAGTTCAAAGTTATATACTGAGATCATTTATAACTTCAACAGTCAATACTGAGATAAGCAAAGGAATTAAACAAAAAAAAAAAACTTCATATTTTTCAAGCTTAAATAAGAGTCAGGAAGTAAGTAGAGTTACAGACATTCAAATTTTCAAATAGCTGTCTTTTGTCTTCATCAAGCAAACATCCTCTCTGTTCAACAGCTATCTGAGGTGAGTAAACTTAACTTTAGCAAGCATAAGTTAATTATATCAGTAAGAACATTCATGAGAATTATTGGCATGTGCTTTGTTTTGATATGTGTCTGAGATTTTATACAAGTTGAACTTGGGATATTGAAGATACTGCACTCTGCTTTATGTTACAGGGTTGAAAACAATTGAACTTAGAATTGTTTTCATTTGATTATGGTATGTTTTTTTAATTGTTTCATCAAATCTTGTTGCTTGAACTTCATCATAATGTTTAAAATTTGTTTCAACATATTAGTAACTAATACTTGTCTGTTTACAGTCAATCAAGTAAAATACTGGTAAATTAATTCATATGAACAGCTAATCCAAATATACATCTTGAATTATGACTAGAAGAAATGATTTTTAAAAGTTTAATGAGGATTTTAAACCCAATATATCAAGAGCAGTTCAAGGTTGAACAAAAATTGAACTTTTATGGAATTCTCGAAAATTACTCAATATAAATTGTTGAAATTCGAATCGAAGCAAGTATGAATGTGTGTGATTTTAGGAAAAATGTTCATTTATTTTTCTATTGCATAGGAATTGAACACGAGATAAAAATAGGGTTTTCTGTGGGTATTTGTTCATGTCAGTAAATTGTGAGATTCGTGTCTTACCTATGACCGAGTGAAGCGAGGCGTGGTGGGAAGGTTCCTAGTGACGTTGACAAGATGTGATTGAGATGGCATCGCCTCTGGTGGACCGTGTTGGGTGGCGCGACGTTGGTTGCAGAGGGGTTGTTGTTTTGCTTTCGTTCGAACTGCATCTTTTTGAGTTTGAAGTTTGGGTGAGATTTCAACTGTGGTTTTCTCTTATTCGTGCCATTTGAGATTTGCTCGAAGTCTTGGAAGCTTGCCGGAGCCAGGAACGGCGTTGTACACGTGTACAGGCACCGAGGCGTATCAGCGTTGACGTTGAGGTGAAGGGGGGGTACTGTCTCGAGTTATACTCGAGAAATTTTATTGGATGCTTCGGGTTCTCGTGCGAGTTCCAGTGCGTGAGTCTCTGATGTTTATTATATAATTTAAGTTTTTATAAAAGCTTGCTGTAATAAAAAAAAAAAAAGAAGATAAAGTCGCGTTTATGGGTGGGTTACTCGGGTGAAGGGACGATTTACTCGAAGCAGTGCTTGAGATTTTGCAGGGGAGAACTCGGGTCTTTTATTTCCGAGTGTAATGATAAATATAGGCTTCGGTATGGTATCACAGTGACAATAAATACTGTTCAAAGTTTAAGTTTAAACTTAATTCAATTATTAATTAGTCTAGTTAAGGCTTAACATCAGTTTTAGTTTGGGATTAATTATTTTAAATTAACTAATTACCTTTGTTTAAACTTAACTATGCTTTTAAAATTTTGTTAATATTGTTAATAAGTAATGAATTAAGTAAATTAACAAATAGTGTTTCAGTTAGTAATATAATTGAATGTTAATAATCAATAGTGATTGATTGGATGCAGAAGTAATTAAGAGTAATTACTTTGTAATTATAATTAGTAGTATATTATACGAAGTAAATGTAATTGGAATTGACCACTTAATTAATTAATGAACGAGTAACAGTTAATTAATCAAGTGATTTAATTAAGAATTGAAAAATGATTAATGAAGCAATTAGCAGAAAATAAACAGGTAATTAAGTTCTATTTAGTTCGTAGAACAGTGATTAAGAAATAATTACTTAAGTAATTAAAGTCAGATAACTTGATTGAGAAAGTAATTAGTTAAATAATGTGAATAAAGTAATTAAGTAATTAAGCAATTAAGACATAAACATTAATTAAGAAATGATTTGTTGATTAAATAATTTAAAGGGAAATAAGTGATTAACCAGAGATTAACTCTCAAGTAATGAAGTAACTGATGGATAATTAAGTTTTATAAATTAATAATTAAAGTTATTAATTAATAATTAGGAGTAATTAACTAAGTAATGAAGATATAATTATTAATTAAGAATTGATTATTAATTAAATAATTTGTAATGGAATAAGTAATAAGTTATTAACTATTGATTAATCTATCAGGTTTAAGAGGTTAATCCTCAAGTAATTGGTTTTATTGAATTGACTAAAATGTATGATGATTGCTTATGTGTGTTGTATGTGTTGTATACTTGTTTGTGTTATTTATTGATGATATTCTGTGATGCTCTCTGATATGCTGTAATATATCCATGGCAATTGTGTATGATTTATCTGTAATAAATGTTATGTTAATTCAATTATTGAATTTTTTTATTTATTATTAACTGTTTAAGTTAATTAGACAACTTGGACTTTAAAATGGCGTTTGGATTTCGATGAGACCGGGATCGGGTATCCAATTGATATTCCGAAAACCACATCGATCCAAATTAAACGATAGGTCGTGAATTCTGAAGTGAAGATCAAGATGGTGCTTTCAGAATGCAAGGGTTATCGTCGTTGACTCTGAGGGTGATTCCAATATGAGTGTGACGAGATAATGCCTTCGGTTTCGTTCGAACCCGGAACGAACTTGTATGGATTGAATGCTTTCAACACATCGTCAGGCGGACGATGAGCATTCTAAGATATTTGTCCTATAAAGGTAATCGCAGCCTCAAGCCTCATCAACCGGGAATGGCTAAAACAGGGGAGGTGCAGCAAGGTTAGGTGGGTCATGCCCAAGCAGGACGAGATATACCCCTGTCTAGATGTCCCTTTATTTCGGCTGTGTGGGCGGTTGGAATTGCGCACCAACTGCGGGGTTATCTTGTTCGGGACTGTTCAGTAAGGAATGGTTCCGGCCTTGTGTTGCAGGGGAGTTAGGGTGGCTCCTCGGTACTGTGATCTAGACCACGTACTGTGACGGGCGGTACCCCAGTAGCCCTGCCATTGTATGGGATCCAATTTCCAATAAGCGCCGTACGTTTTGATTGTTCCCAACTACGTTGGAATGTGAGATGTAAGCATTTCAGCTATTTCTGTATTTTACTTGAAAACCCTAGACACTATTATAATATCACTGGATTTCCTATAAAATGTTTTGGTTAGCGTAAGGTAAAAACTTACCCATATTTATTTGTGGGGAGTCTTACGTGATACCTTTGATTTTAAATGATTTTCAAAGTTAAACAACTTTAAACCGTTTACTCATACCAGACCCATGTCTGACCCGAAGTTTATTTTTGTTTCCATAAACTCTCGGGTACACAAATTTTTTTACGGGTAGTCAAGGGATTCAGGTTAGCTTTGACAAATTTTGGAGGAGCAATGGAGCAGGAGGCTTCAGCGTTGTAGATATCTATCTAGTTCCGTTGTGTTAGTTGATGTATTCTGTATCTCTGATGTATATAGTGACTGATATATGTATGATTGTCATGTATATTGATATTGTATAACTCTGATGTATGTAAACTATGTAATATTTATGTGATATATTATATTTTGTTCCGTTCCGCTGTGAGATTCTGATGTTTTTGTTCTTTCTTCTCTATCTTTTCTATTTTCTCATCCCTTTCTTCTTAATGATGATGCGCCTTTCTGGTAGTGAGAAGGGCGGGTCATCACACTTGGTATCAGAGCGCTAGGTTGAGTGAATACCTAGGCTCTTAAGTGATTTCTTTCTTGAGAGAGCGTATTTGTAATTTTGATATATATATATATACTTATTTATTTCTACCTATTTATTGGGTTACCTGTTCGGGTATTCCAATATAAGTTATAAAGGTAGATAAGATAGTGGTGTGTGAAACACGACTACCGATGGTTGGAGTTTTGAATATTTGTAGTTGGAGTGTATCTGTCGAGACTGTAGACCTATTACCGTCTCAAGTGAGCTTTGGGTAATGGGAGGATTTCATTGTTGGAATGTAATTTTGGATGAACTTGAGTTTGGATCTATCGGTTGGACAGGAGCAAGTCATGATATCTTGATATCTCCAGGTGTTGTAGATGTATAATGAGACCCAGTGAGTTTGGATGTCTCCGAAGATGTTTTCTTTGGAACAAGTTAAGGAAGTATGTCTGTTTCGGCGTTGTGTCTAAATCCAGTAGGGTATTTTTGTTTGGATGAGGCCCGAGTTTCTCAAAGAGCTTTAAATGGAAGTCTTTGGCATCAAGGTTAACCCTATGGCTGGAAGTGTTCTGTGTGCTGTCGAGAAGGTTTGTTGATTAGCAGTTTCCTTGAGGTGATTTCAGAAGTAGCAGAGTGGATTGATCCGAATAGTATATGACTGTTCTGGATTGTGAAGGGAGAACAAACTTATTTGGGTAGAATTGCCAGGGTGTTGTACAACAATTCTGGAATTCATTTGAGTAGTCTTTTATTGGAGTTGGGGCTTCTCAAAAAGAAGATTTAAGTTATTATTGTGATCCAACTTGGAAAAGAGATGGAGTTTCGTGTTGATTTGATTTCAGGGTAGTGCTAGTGATTCAGTCTAGTTGGAGAATGGTTCTAAGAAAGGAAGAAGAGTTAGTTGAGCAGATTTAGAATCGATAGGAGTATGAATGAGTTTGTTTATGTATATCCTAAGTTTGAAGAGAAGCTCAAGCCGTATTCGAAGATAGTGTTAGAGACACTGAGGAGACAAGTTTTGAAGGCGAGTTCTTTAAGTGCCATTTTTGGAAATCGGAAGTTATTTTGAGGCACATTATTTTGGGTGAAGATATCTCTTTAGACCCAGCGAAGGGAGAATCTATTCTAAGAATGGAAGACGAGGCTAACCAGTACTCCAGTGATTGTTATTCTGAAAGTGAAGGGCAGCTTTGGAATTTATACGGATGCTTGTATAATTGGTTTGGGAAGCAGTGTTGATGCAAGATAGGAGAGTAACTGCATATGCGTGATAGCAATTAAAGCAATATGATGGGAACTACGCTACGCATGACCTTGAGTTGTTAACCTTTGTGTTTGTTTTGAAAATTTGGAGGCACTAACTGTTGGAAGAGAGGTTGAGTTATTAACGGACCACAAACCATTGGAATTTTCTCTCTCTAATGGAATGTTAATCTGAAGCAGCCATGGTGAGTCCAATTTCTGACCTCATATGATATGGATATTCGGTATACCCAGGATAAGCGGATGTTGTGGTTGATATTCTTAGTAGGGATGCGGTATTGTTCTTTTAGAAGTTATTCCTCTCCAGGGCAAAATCATAAGTAAGCTAAGAGAAGATAGATCTTTTAAGGAATTGATTCTTAAACTAAGGATGGAAGGTGTTCAAATTATAAGGTAGATGATCAAGGTGCCTAAAGAATTAGTGGCCGTTTGTGTGCTTGATATAGATGAATTGAGGCAATAAGTTTAGTTGAATGTCATCATTCCAAACTAAATATTCACCCGGAATCTTTATGATGTATAAAGATGTGAGAAGAATTTTTTTTGGAGATCGAGCATGAAGAGGATTGTAGTTGCTTTCGTTTATAGTTGTACTTTCTATTAGCAAGTTAAGGTGATTAATAGAAGTTGTCTAAGATTATTGCAATCTTTAGAAATCTCATATGAAAGTGGGTGATGATTTCGATGGATTTCATCGACGGTTTGTCAAGAAATGAGAAGAAACAATGAAATATGGATTATTGTGAATCGGTTAACTAAGAGTGGTCATTCTATACCAGTTAGATAACTCGCACTACAATTTCAGGCCAAAAATTTTCTTGAAGAAAATAGTAAGATTGCTTGGTGATCCTGTTAGCATAATAAGTGATCGTGACCCTATTTTTCACCAGCAAATTTCTGGAAGGTTCTACAATTGACTTTGGGGTCGAGTTTGAAATTTAGTATAGCCTATTATCCTCAGACGGACGGACAGAGAGACTGAACCGTATTCTTGAGGATATGCGGCAAGTTGGAGTTTTGGATTCTAGTGAATTATGGAAAGACTATCTTGTGTTTGGACCAGTTTTGTTTTGTGAAGTTTCTGATAAGGTTAGATTTATCAAAGGATTGACAAGAGCTTCTCAAGACCGTCAGAAGAAGAAGTACGCAGATAATAAGGAGACAAATGGAATTTGAGTTTGGTAATTTGTTCTGGCCAAAGTTTCCCAATTAAAAAGGAACTATTAGATTCGGAGGGCAGGAAAACTTGACTCGAGATATATTGGACTATTTCGGATATTGAACAAGATTGGATCTGTAGCTTGCAGAGTTGAATTGTCAGAATAGATGTCTGGATTTCATAGTGTATTCTGTGTGACCCATCTAAAGAAATTTGTTTTTGATTCAGTATTAGTTGTAGAATCAATAGTACAGAAAGACATAGAAGATGAGCCGAATGTGACTGTGGATAGAAATTCAGTTCGGATTGTTAGTTAAAGTGAGAGGCAACTCAGGATCATAGTAGTGTAGATTGTTATAGTATAGTGGAGCGAAGATTCCGGAGTTTTCACCCAGGAAACTCCGTATAGTTTAGAAAAGCTTATCTGGATTTGTGTCCGGATGGCTAGCGATGTTTGTTAGGATAGATTATTGGTTGTTTGTTAATATATGAATGATATATATATTTGAATGGTTGATATGACAATTTTTAAATTATCTTTGTTTTAAATTTCGGGGACGAAATTCTTTTAAGGGGGGAGGAATGTAACGACCCTGGATTTTGGCCCTATTTATTTTAATAAATATTCAAATCAATTTAAATAAAATGTAAACTTATTCATTTGAAACAGATATAATTTTGAAATAATTGCCATTGTTTATATAAATGGTATTTTTAAAAGAGAAATTGATTTGGAAGTTTAATAAATTATCTCCAAAAATATTCATAATAAAATTTGTCTTTTATGATTGAATTAAAATATCTTACTTTGTTTATATTTAGTAAGTATACATATGAATGATAATGTTTGAAATAGACTCAAAATATAAATGTGAAATATAAGTTAACTTATGCTTATAATTTAAATAAAATACAAATGGAGATAAATAAGTATAAATGTAAATAAATCATATTATTCATAATTTAAATATTTATAGTTAAATACAAATAAAATAAAATGAATATAAAGAATGAGTAAACTCACGAAGCTAATTTAAATATGGACGGTTAAATTATAAATATAAGAATATTAACTATAAGACATGATTAAGAACAAGGTATAAAATAAAATAACATAATATAAAATAAAATAAAATAAATAGAATTTAAATAAATAAACAAGCATACAACATATTCTTAAACTTTGTAAGCAAAATAAAATGAAATATGACATATATGCAAAATATTCAAACTAGAAGATGTTAAAACATATACTTTTAAACAAATGTTATTGCAAATGTGAAACAGAAGCACAGGTCTCATAATATTCCTGCAAGTATACTTAATACAAAATCCTTTTCCTAACAAAGCATGATAATTATGTAAATATTTTAATTCATGTGCAAACTAATTAAGCTACAAAACAAAAAGGAAAAATGAATGGCTTCATGTCCAAGCTTTGTGAGCCTGCAAAATGAAGAAGAACAAAACTAATATCTTTATGTATAGTACAAAGCAATAGTACATGATAATTATGTAAACATTTAATAATTATACAAGCTTTGATGGCCTGCAACATGAAAAGAGACAAACTAATATATATCTATAAACAAATCAACCTGTAGAAAACCATTTTGTTGCATGGGTTTACATCAAATAAAACCTTAGTACAAGCCAAAATCTGCAAATATATGTATGTATATTGTGGTGTCAGCTAGCATTAATCATGTGTAAACTTAAATGTAAACACAAACATTTATTTAGCACTGCATATTGTCCTTTCAGATTTTAATACAATCTTTCAGCCGAAATTTCTGTACAAGTTAAAATTTTTGATAGCAAATATTAATATAATAGAGCAAGATATTTTGTCAAGTAAGCTTGTTCAAGAAGACTTGAAGTTCAAAGTTATATACTGAGATCATTTATAACTTCAACAGTCAATACTGAGATAAGCAAAGGAATTAAACAAAAAAAAAAAACTTCATATTTTTCAAGCTTAAATAAGAGTCAGGAAGTAAGTAGAGTTACAGACATTCAAATTTTCAAATAGCTGTCTTTTGTCTTCATCAAGCAAACATCCTCTCTGTTCAACAGCTATCTGAGGTGAGTAAACTTAACTTTAGCAAGCATAAGTTAATTATATCAGTAAGAACATTCATGAGAATTATTGGCATGTGCTTTGTTTTGATATGTGTCTGAGATTTTATACAAGTTGAACTTGGGATATTGAAGATACTGCACTCTGCTTTATGTTACAGGGTTGAAAACAATTGAACTTAGAATTGTTTTCATTTGATTATGGTATGTTTTTTTAATTGTTTCATCAAATCTTGTTGCTTGAACTTCATCATAATGTTTAAAATTTGTTTCAACATATTAGTAACTAATACTTGTCTGTTTACAGTCAATCAAGTAAAATACTGGTAAATTAATTCATATGAACAGCTAATCCAAATATACATCTTGAATTATGACTAGAAGAAATGATTTTTAAAAGTTTAATGAGGATTTTAAACCCAATATATCAAGAGCAGTTCAAGGTTGAACAAAAATTGAACTTTTATGGAATTCTCGAAAATTACTCAATATAAATTGTTGAAATTCGAATCGAAGCAAGTATGAATGTGTGTGATTTTAGGAAAAATGTTCATTTATTTTTCTATTGCATAGGAATTGAATACGAGATAAAAATAGGGTTTTCTGTGGGTATTTGTTCATGTCAGTAAATTGTGAGATTCGTGTCTTACCTATGACCGAGTGAAGCGAGGCGTGGTGGGAAGGTTCCTAGTGACGTTGACAAGATGTGATTGAGATGGCATCGCCTCTGGTGGACCGTGTTGGGTGGCGCGACGTTGGTTGCAGAGGGGTTGTTGTTTTGCTTTCGTTCGAACTGCATCTTTTTGAGTTTGAAGTTTGGGTGAGATTTCAACTGTGGTTTTCTCTTATTCGTGCCATTTGAGATTTGCTCGAAGTCTTGGAAGCTTGCCGGAGCCAGGAACGGCGTTGTACACGTGTACAGGCACCGAGGCGTATCAGCGTTGACGTTGAGGTGAAGGGGGGTACTGTCTCGAGTTATACTCGAGAAATTTTATTGGATGCTTCGGGTTCTCGTGCGAGTTCGAGTGCGTGAGTCTCTGATGTTTATTACATAATTTAAGTTTTTATAAAAGCTTGCTGTAATAAAAAAAAAAAAAGATAAAGTCGCGTTTATGGGTGGGTTACTCGGGTGAAGGGACGATTTACTCGAAGCAGTGCTTGAGATTTTGCAGGGGAGAACTCGGGTCTTTTATTTCCGAGTGTAATGATAAATATAGGCTTCGGTATGGTATCACAGTGACAATAAATACTGTTCAAAGTTTAAGTTTAAACTTAATTCAATTATTAATTAGCCTAGTTAAGGCTTAACATCAGTTTTAGTTTGGGATTAATTATTTTAAATTAACTAATTACCTTTGTTTAAACTTAACTATGCTTTTAAAATTTTGTTAATATTGTTAATAAGTAATGAATTAAGTAAATTAACAAATAGTGTTTCAGTTAGTAATATAATTGAATGTTAATAATCAATAGTGATTGATTGGATGCAGAAGTAATTAAGAGTAATTACTTTGTAATTATAATTAGTAGTATATTATACGAAGTAAATGTAATTGGAATTGACCACTTAATTAATTAATGAACGAGTAACAGTTAATTAATCAAGTGATTTAATTAAGAATTGAAAAATGATTAATGAAGCAATTAGCAGAAAATAAACAGGTAATTAAGTTCTATTTAGTTCGTAGAACAGTGATTAAGAAATAATTACTTAAGTAATTAAAGTCAGATAACTTGATTGAGAAAGTAATTAGTTAAATAATGTGAATAAAGTAATTAAGTAATTAAGCAATTAAGACATAAACATTAATTAAGAAATGATTTGTTGATTAAATAATTTAAAGGGAAATAAGTGATTAACCAGAGATTAACTCTCAAGTAATGAAGTAACTGATGGATAATTAAGTTTTATAAGTTAATAATTAAAGTTATTAATTAATAATTAGGAGTAATTAACTAAGTAATGAAGATATAATTATTAATTAAGAATTGATTATTAATTAAATAATTTGTAATGGAATAAGTAATAAGTTATTAACTATTGATTAATCTATCAGGTTTAAGAGGTTAATCCTCAAGTAATTGGTTTTATTGAATTGACTAAAATGTATGATGATTGCTTATGTGTGTTGTATGTGTTGTATACTTGTTTGTGTTATTTATTGATGATATTCTGTGATGCTCTCTGATATGCTGTAATATATCCATGGCAATTGTGTATGATTTATCTGTATTAAATGTTATGTTAATTCAATTATTGAATTTTTTTTTATTATTAACTGTTTAAGTTAATTAGACAACTTGGACTTTAAAATGGCGTTTGGATTTCGATGAGACCGGGATCGGGTATCCAATTGATATTCCGAAAACCACATCGATCCAAATTAAACGATAGGTCGTGAATTCTGAAGTGAAGATCAAGATGGTGCTTTCAGAATGCAAGGGTTATCGTCGTTGACTCTGAGGGTGATTCCAATATGAGTGTGACGAGATAATGCCTTCGGTTTCGTTCGAACCCGGAACGAACTTGTATGGATTGAATGCTTTCAACACATCGTCAGGCGGACGATGAGCATTCTAAGATATTTGTCCTATAAAGGTAATCGCAGCCTCAAGCCTCATCAACCGGGAATGGCTAAAACAGGGGAGGTGCAGCAAGGTTAGGTGGGTCATGCCCAAGCAGGACGAGATATACCCCTGTCTAGATGTCCCTTTATTTCGGCTGTGTGGGCGGTTGGAATTGCGCACCAACTGCGGGGTTATCTTGTTCGGGACTGTTCAGTAAGGAATGGTTCCGGCCTTGTGTTGCAGGGGAGTTAGGGTGGCTCCTCGGTACTGTGATCTAGACCACGTACTGTGACGGGCGGTACCCCAGTAGCCCTGCCATTGTATGGGATCCAATTTCCAATAAGCGCCGTACGTTTTGATTGTGCCCAACTACGTTGGAATGTGAGATGTAAGCATTTCAGCTATTTCTGTATTTTACTTGAAAACCCTAGACACTATTATAATATCACTGGATTTCCTATAAAATGTTTTGGTTAGCGTAAGGTAAAAACTTACCCATATTTATTTGTGGGGAGTCTTACGTGATACCTTTGATTTTAAATGATTTTCAAAGTTAAACAACTTTAAACCGTTTACTCATACCAGACCCATGTCTGACCCGAAGTTTATTTTTGTTTCCATAAACTCTCGGGTACCCAAATTTTTTTACGGGTAGTCAAGGGATTCAGGTTAGCTTTGACAAATTTTGGAGGAGCAATGGAGCAGGAGGCTTCAGCGTTGTAGATATCTATCTAGTTCCGTTGTGTTAGTTAATGTATTCTGTATCTCTGATGTATATAGTGACTGATATATGTATGATTGTCATGTATATTGATATTGTATAACTCTGATGTATGTAAACTATGTAATATTTATGTGATATATTATATTTTGTTCCGTTCCGCTGTGAGATTCTGATGTTTTTGTTCTTTCTTCTCTATCTTTTCTATTTTCTCATCCCTTTCTTCTTAATGATGATGCGTCTTTCTGGTAGTGAGAAGGGCGGGTCATCACAAAATAATTAAAATAAAAATTTAAATTAATCACAAAATACAGGATTGTTACATCCAATAACCTTCCAAATTACAACTATATATATACAATTATAACATCAATTCTTCTTCATATAAGCAGTTCATTGAACACTTTCATAGGATAAATTTTCTCGTACAATTTCCATTACATTTTCTTATTAAACATTCAACTTTTAATATCTGGTAAGTTATATATATTCTTTAAGAATGTAATTGAAAGTTATACAAGTTTTTCTCATTTCTTTTAAATTAATTTAATGTTCAATAATCATATCTTTTGTTTTATACGTTACTAGTTTCAACTTTCTTGTAATTTCATTCATAACCTAGCATTTTATTTTCTTATTTTAATTAAATTTTCCAATTATTAATTAGTTACATTCCATTTCACTACAATAATTGAAACTATTAATTAACGAAAACTTAAGAACTAAATACCAGGTTAAATTTCAAATCATTTTAAAATAATAGATAAATGTATATACTTACAATTTATATTTCCAATTATATTTAAATTTGACATTTATATTTGATTATCAAATAAATCTGTAGCAAAACTACTACAGTGTCCTTCCCACTTAGAAACTCGAAAATAAATGTCGATGATGCGTGCGCTCATCACCGAAATTGTTTTCCAATGACAGAGAGGGAAGTACATGACTTATTTCTTTCCAAAGTTTCTTTAAAACAATTCTTTCAAATTATATTGAAATATTTATATCAGAAAATACTACTAATAATATCATTATTATATCCCAAAATCATTTGAAAGAAATTTTCAAAACCCGGGAACTTAAGTTCTAAAATTTTCAATTTTCATTTATTTTATTTTATTCAAATTTTGTTTCCAATCAATATTTATAAATTTCATTACCTAACAACCAATACATTACAACCAAATATAATCTTTATAAAATTTATTACTTTATATACAGAAAATATAATAGGCAAAATTATTTCATTCACCTATATTCAAAACAAATATTATGTCGGCCTTTCCTATTAAGTGCTTAGAAATCCCTATTGATGTCATAGCGTCCTATGCACTAACCAGAATTTATAAATACAAAACGAAACAATTTAACACAATATCAAAACCTTTTTATAACACTAACAAATACGCTCTCTTATATATATACACTCAACGACTCGTCACAGGGTATTACTACCCTATTAATAAAGAGTCAGAACCCACAAAGCTAAGGTTTATCACTAAACCTCGCTTTGATACCAGATGTAACATCCCACCTTTTTGTATGCTTTAAATCTATGATAAACCACACACGTAAGACTCAAACCATACAGAAGGGCGGATTGTTATTGGGGTAAATAAGAAAACAGAGAAAGAAATAAAACAAAATAGAATCTCACAGCGGAATGCCAAAATATAATAATCAAGTAACAGTTCATAAAGTTGTTTTACAAAAACATTTGATTATACTTATACAACACCAAATCAGAGTGCACATACCAGAGAATAATAAATAACAATGCAGTGAAACAGTATAATTGTAGTGGAATAATATAAATAATAATAATAATGTGATCTCCGTCTTCTTCCTTCAGAAATAAAGTCTTCGAATCCTGAAATGCCCAGACTGATAGTCAGCTAGGGTTTGAGAAACAAAGCTACATATGAACAAGGCCCGACAAGAATGAACAACATATCGAATTGGTCCGACACGACTACAACGACCCGAAAAGCTCGTTCTACCTCCAGAACGAAAATGGGTCAACGTATATATCAAAATAGATGTTTTCAAGTATTTTAAAATCAATAGAACATGTTTCAAGTCCAAATTCCATCGTATGAAGAAGTTATACCAAAAATCAAGTTATTTCAAATTGATTTCTAGGCGTTTCGAGTCCATACGATCAAACAACAAGCCCGATCGCTACGAAACTTAAAATAATACAATAATTCACCGTTATGGATCTGATGAAACTGGTTTCGTCGAAATCCGAGTCAGTCGCCAAAATGGCTATATTTCAGTTAATTAAATAATTTTAATATTAAATTAATTAAATCACATTTCAAATTCAAATTTAATTATTTACAAATTTTATAAATTTGGATTACTTGGTAATTTATAACCCTTTAAATAATTTTCTATATCAATTTATCGTTGTATATTTTACCATTTACAGTATTAAATTTTCAATTTCAATTAGTCCAGTAATTATAAATTTAAATTTTCAATAAATCCCTTTATATGATTTTAAACCTTGTTATTCACATATTTTATCACAATAAGGATGAACTAACATTGCTTCATGATTTATTACAATAAAATCTTAAAATTTCATCTTAATTTCCCATTAACGTAATATCTAAGTATTCAACTCCATTTATTTGTAATAAACCCAATTACTATAAATTAAAATTCAAATAAATTAATAAATCTTGATTTTCATTATTTAAATCAACCAATTGTCATATTATAAATAAAAGTAACATTATTCCCAATTATTTCCTTAATTTACACCAACATTGATTTTATCAAATTACAGTTTATTACATATTATTTCATCAATTAATATACTTTGAACTTATTTCCCAATTTATTAATTATAATCAGTTAAAATCTTACAATTGGTTCAATTAATTTGGTTTGCACTAAATTAGTTATTTATTAACTTGTATTAACATTATTACCTTTATTTTAGTGATTTCATTATTAAATTACAGATTTTTATTTTCTTTCCGAATTAAATTACCAAAAACTTATTAAACTAACAAAATTTAATTATCGAAAATTATGGGTCATTACACTGACCATATTTTAGCATCCCTACAACAACAATAAATAATAATAGCCATTCATCAATCCATATACGACTCTGCGCTTTCAATTCCGTGCTTAAAAATCTCAAACCCAAAAGCAATAGTCTGAACATCAAAAGATTCATATGATTTAGATAATATCGACTAGTGTGCATCTTCTACAGATCCTATATTCTAGTCGAATAAACTACTTAGCGTCTAGACCCATCAATATCATTTCGTTTGGTTATAGGAGCCTTTTACCAAAAGGAGATAATTTATATGTAAAAGGAAAGATTGAACTCTCGTTGTGGGATCCTCAGGCAGCCAGTGTTAAAGTCCTATCCAGTTGTCCTGGCGGAGTCTGTATACCTGCTCGTATGGGTAAAGTGAGAGTGCTGATAATGAAATTCCAAAGAGGTGCTTAGTGGCTGGATGTAGGAGACATGCTCTAAACCAGAAAAAAAATCGACCGTGTGATCTACTATATTATTTTCGCTGCATTTAGATTGTTTATTACTATTGGAAATCTTCGATCCTACGCATAGCGAATAACAAGTGGTATCAGAGTCTGATGTTCAACTGATTGTAATAATTTTCTAGAAAAATGGCCATAAAGAGAAGATCCTATTAGAGCTCAAAGCGGTCGAGAAAAAGAAAATTTTTGAATGCAAACAACAATCAATAGAATCAAGGTATATGTGCTGCATAACTAATCTCAGATCAAAATCGTAAACTTAGATTCATTATATAGTGATCATTTACAAATGTACGAGAACTTATTAAAAGATTTAAAGCATCACAAATGGTTAATTCTATTGATTTAGCAAAATTAGATGATTGTGAGCATAAAATTAGTATTTTAAAGGAAGAATTTTTTTCAGTAAAACAAACTAAAGTTTTTGAAAGTATATTGGAAGAATTTTTTTGACAAAAGATTTCCTATTAAATGATAATGAGCGTTTAAATGATAAAAATATAGATCTTTTGAAGGAAATCGAAGTTTTGCAGAATGAAAATATATTTTTGGAAAATTCTTTAAATGATTCTAATTCTAAACTTTTGCCTCTTGAAAAAGAGAATAGTGTTTTATATGATAGGAATCTAGAATTGATTAAAGATTGTGAAATTTAAAAGATAATGATATTACTTTGTAAAAAGAAATTGGTGATTCTAAAGCTGTATTTGATAAATTAAATGAGAAAATCATTAATTTTAATAGAGAAAATATTATTTATCTTCCTTAATTACAAATACCAAAGGTCGTAATGATATACTAGTTTAGGCTACAAATATGATAAATGTAGAAATTGTACTAGATATGCTTTAATGTATATGCATTGTAATACTAGTGCTAAAACCGAGATAGGCCTAAAATCACTTTATGTCATAAAAGTATGCTACCTAGAAATAGAAATTATACTTTCAGTACATTGACATGTGATTTTAAAAAATGGGTCCCTACTGATTTGAGTAACAATAATAGGCAATTAAACATTAGCAATTAGTACAACACTATGAATAATAATGAAAATTATATTTTTAAAGGATCAACCACATCCAAATTGATATGGTTTCCAAAGTCGTGAACCCTGTATTTTTAGAAAAATAAGGATCATTTTGCTTATACTTGACATATTTATTAGATACTCATCACTTTACATTAATGTAAGTTATTTTTTATTGACTTATCTATGATACTTCCTATCTCTTTTTAGGGGGAATACACATATGCAGAAAAAGTATATAGATCTATTTCTTAAGAGAAATATTATATTTAGGGGGATTTTTTAAATATATTATGCTTGCGCTCTTATCTTTTTTAGTTGATGACAAAAGGGGTGAAGAATGTTTACGTGTTTTTATATTTGCATAAAATACTTAAGTTGAGGGAAATAAACCTAATATATATAACATATATTTAAGGGGAAGCTATTATTTTACATTATAAGGTTGTGTGGTTGTCTTCATAATAAAGGGAGAGAATAAAAGAACCATGTCTATGGTATTTTTATGATAACAACCAAACAACAATGCCACTAAAGATCTTCATCAAGTACATTGCATTTAGTAAACATTCAATAAAGTGACAAGAATAAAAGCACATGTTAGAGGATATTTTTTTCAGAGTAATACCATAGGATTACATGAGCTTTAAAAACTCAGAATCATCTTAGTAATTCTCTTAGAATGCATCATTCACTCAGTTAAAGACAAAAGAACTCAATTGTGAAGGAGTAAACAATAATATAAAGAGTCAGTCGATTGAATGGACCTTCCAATCGACTGAGGGCGGTTAACTAATTATATATTTAGTCTATTTATTTCGGCTATGCTCTTTGGATTACTTTATCTAAAGAGTCAATATACTAAGGTCCAAGAACAATACTGACATAACCCACCGACCTTCCATATCCGAAATCTCGTTTTTACTATCCTAATGTAATTCAAAGAAAAATACCCATCCTAGTTACTCAATACCTCTTGTTAGAATGGAAGCATACCCCATTTCCCTATTAGGTACCATCATAGGTTATTTAAAATTTCTTATATGAATGGGATGCAGACCCATTGACCATTTAATGCCTTCTACCCTTAAGTAAACCCTCTCACATCCCTAAAGGTCCTGACCAATTATATACTTCAAATCCGAGGTGAACCTTTTGTATATTTTCTCACACCTATACGCGAACGTATATCCCTTCCCTACATGCCCTATGGTTGGAGATGTTCCATATCAATAGTACGTATGTACGACTGTTGTTAGCCTCTAGGTATAGTGCATAATTTTGCGGTGTAACTCTACTGATCTTGCATCTCGACTAATTCTAAACAAGACCAAGTATCAGGCCTAAATATTGGGCAAGGCCCAATAATTCATGCTTGTCCTAAGTGTATTATTGAGACTATACAATGTCCTACTATGAAAAATATTCTGCCTCCTAAGTTTATTTACTAGCATTTAATTCACTTAATCGCTGCGGAACTTTTCCTATTTTATACACCTATTTCCCATGTTCCTTCCTTCCTTCCTTCTAGGTTTCAAAAATGTCAATTGTCTGTAATAAATGGTCATTATTATTTAAATTGGACAATCACTAATGACGTTTATTTATTCGTTCAAATTCAACTTGCTATGCTTATTTTATTTTTCCCTAAATGCCATGTTAAATTGTTTAATCTGTCCCACCAAATGCATTTATGTCCATACTGAATTCCTATAACTCCCTATTAATTGTAGATTTATTGCCCTACTAAATTTGCAATTATTACTCATAAATTTTGGAGTTACTATCCATTTTCCATTTCAACCTTGTAGTCCTATAATATACCACGCTATTAATAACTAGTTGTCTTATTATAACTAATATAATTACCGTTGCATATTATGCTTTATCTGTTACATTATGTATATTTATATTTTTAATTAGTAGGCTTGATTTTATACACACACACACACACACTCTCATATATGCACACGTGCATGTTCGTGCATGTGTATATATTCCTATCTTTAGCTCAATAATTCCTACGCATAGGAATTCTGAAACATACACTTATATGTACACTCTATAAGGAACACTTATTTCTATATTTTGATATATTAGAGCTATCCTTCCCAAATAGGATTACCACTATGACTTTTCATAAATTACCCAAAAGTGAGACTTTTGCTTCATTTAAAATTACAAGGAATCATCTCTTTTCTTTATTTGAAATAGACAAATTAGGGCAATTTGAATTAATACTAACTTAGTTATGGAATTAGATAATTTATGGAAATTACGCAGAAATAGATACAACTAAATTGTATACACAACGCTGCCAATAAATTAAAACATAGGAATTCACATCCTAAGTCAAACTAGGACAATCTAAATTAATATTAACAATTTACAACCCAATCATCCTAAATTTGGAATAAATCTTGCAATCTTAATAATTTTATACTTCAGAAAACCTATGGACTGATTTCTAAAATTCCAAATTATGGCGTAAATACCATTCCTTTCCAATTACCTAATTTAGATAAAATTTAGGCGAGATTTGAATTGAGTATCTTCTTTTTAAGCCTATAACTCAACATATCTTGCATAGGCACAATAATTAAATACAAGTCAACGTATGAATTTCAATGTTATGTATAAACCATATAATTTCCCACTCAACTTTCTGGCTTTCCGATCTCCTAAATCGAAATTCATCCTTTAAGTTTATTCCTTTTTCTTTCCAATCCAAAAATATGTATATATACATACCTGTTAGAATTGTAGATCTAAGACGGTATTTGAATTAAGTGGAATTTAGATTTGTAATTATAAGTTCTATCTTTTTCCACATTATTGATTAACTCCTTCTCTTCTTTTCTTTTATTTTACTCCTTTATGCGATTATATATATATATATATATATATATAATATTTTACAATTAATAGAAATAGCAAAGAAGGGAAAATTAGAGAGTGTCGCTGCCTTGATTAGAAAATATGAGAAGAAAACTGAGGGATTGTGCTTGTATTTATAAGCGTTTGAATCAGTTGTATCCGTTAGATTTAAAGTAATTAAATCTTGGCCATTAGGTCGAGGTTCAACCCTAGTCGCTGCGCTTTAACCAATCGACCGTAGTGGTCAACTGGCATAAGGAAGGGGTCGACCAGTGGGGTCCATGCGGTTAATGTTATTTATTTCTTTTTATATAATTATTTTTCTTCTAAAACTTCAAACACTAATAACTTCTCGTTTGAACTCAGATCGCTAAACTTCGTATATGAAAGTTGCTCAGAACATCGCCAAGGACATAATTGTGCAAGTTTCACGGCCAAATTCTAATGTTTGTTCAAATTCTGTTTTTGAGCCTTAATAATATTTATTAATTAATGTTTATTTTACGAGGTATTACATCCCTTCCATGAAAGAATTTCACCTTGAAAATTGCTCAAGGGTGAAATCATGTAACATATTGCGCAACTATTCAAAACTATCAAACTAAGTAATGTACAACTAAGCCAAACATGTACAAGTGATGGTGTATCACAAGATATATGTTATGCATGTTGCATAATTCTAGATCAACACCTCTTATATGAATGCACTTATTCAAAGTCATTTTGAAAATATGAAGCAAACAACATATATTATATATATGTATGTATGTATATAGAAAGGTAGATAGTTCTATAATTCTATACGCATGCAAGTTTTCAAATGCCAAAAATCCTTTGACACCACAATTTCCACTCCCACGAGTAGGAGTATGGTTCAATTGATTTTTCATCCAATCTCTACCATCCAAAATCTAACACACCAAATTTTTGTTTCCTAGACCTATAGCTGTATGTTGGAAAAGAATGTTAGGTGGAGAATTTTACATCTCTACTTTCTTTTGGATACTAATTCCATTATACCTTGAAAGTTTCTCTTTTGCCGCTAAATTTTCTCTAATTTTTCCAAGTACAATAAGCACAATGAGGTTTATATTTAAATCATAGAACATAATTATTTTTAAAAAACAAGTTTTATTTGCCATTAACAAAACACGGTATAGAAATTCCAAGGCTAAAATGGTTTTTTGTTATTCTCTATGTTTTTATACAGTCACCCTTGTTGGACAGTAAATGAAAATTCTTATTTACTAACACGTCGGCTCTCCCTATGTTAAGTATATGACACTTGAAAATCAGAAATTCCCACATTTCCTATAAAACCTTTTTTCTATTTCAAATCAACTTGTAAAATAGTTTGGAAATTCAATTTTCAAACGCATTTAGACACCAGTTTTTCAAAAGCACTAGAAATTTATTTTCAAAAGCATATTACTCTACTTTTCAAAAGCATTTGAAAAAAAATTCAAAAAATTCGTCACTTTGTCCTTAAAATAAATCAAGCCGCATCTTAACGTAATCAGGACTTAGTCAACGAGTTAATGCAAAAGTTTGACCCTATCATTTTGTAGTTAACCCTAGATTTTGAGAACCTTCCCTCATATTCAAAACGACAAATAACACGAAACGTATTTATATATTTTAGCTCTTAAGACATAAAGGTAGTGTCTTGTGCTTTCGCAACAACCATTCCCTATATTTCGCTTGCAAAACTTTATTTTTCCCAAAATTATATAGTCTGAGATTAAGGCATTCTTCATTTCTAGTTGCTAATTTAATTTTCTAATTATTTTGTAAACAGCCAGCTTTAATAACATTCATTATTAGTTAAGTGTCGTTATACAATTTCATTATTTGCATTGTTTCTCAATATGAAACTGTCAAAGCTCATCGAGAAAATCAGATGGTAATAAAGTAGGAAAATATCTCATATCATAGTGTATGCTTTTTCATTACCCAAAAGGGGGACAACTAGTGATTACAACTCAAATAACCTAAAATAAACAATTGTTGGAAGCTTCCCTCCAACATAAACTGGTGTTAACGATGTGCGGCCCTATCGATACTTACTCAATTAAAATGAACGTTTCTAGTATGCCATTCTATCATGACCTACATGTCTTAACTCGCCTTCATGGCTTCTAATAAAAATGGTCCATCCATTACTTCGGTTGTTACACCCGATTAAGGTATAAATTATGCATTTGCACTCTGCAATGGGTAAGAAATATAAACTATAGACATTTTAAAATAATTCATTGGGAAATTGGTTTTGTGGAACAACTTTTGTAACATCCCGTATCTGGAGGCCAAAAGCTAAGCACTATGGATGTTGTAGTCATCCACAGTATTAACTTCTGGTGACGAAATACAGTAATGTTAATGATATCCATAATAATAGAAGCACTTGAATATGAAGAAAATCACAGATTAAAAATCCAATAATTTCAGTGATTACATTTCAAACAAATCATATCCAAGTTAAAAAGATCCTCAAATGTATTCCCAAGTAATGATCAAATATAAATTTACAACAATATGTCAAGAGTGACATATGAAAGATGCCCTATTGGATGATCAATGCAATATAAACATAATTGTCTTAATACACAGCGGAAACAATTTAAAACATAATTCCTAAATTAGCTCTTCGTCAGCCACGTGCTCATCTTCGGATGCTTTATTTGCCAAAATAAGCTAAAACCTAAAAACTTAAACCCACAGCCTGTTCAAATCAAATTAAGCACCCGAGAATTTAAGGGGAACCAAAAACTTCGAGTCGGACATAAAGTGTGGTATGAATAATTTCTGTTACATCTCTGTTTACTGATACATGGTGAGACCACATCGCTTAGCAGAATGGGTTTTCCCTAACTAATATCTCTATTCAAAACATATATTTTGCAAATCCATTACTGCAACCAAACTGGTCAAACAACTAATTAAATTACAATATTGCAATATCCGTTATGCTAAAACATGAAATAAAATAGATTATCTATCTAAAATCCGAGCTATCTGCTTTTTACTGGACTATGAGTCCTAAATTCTGAGCTAATTGGACCATCTTTCCTAAAATTGATTATATCAAAATGGTAACTTCTTTTATGCTAGATAATGGGCTATTTGCCCAAAATAGGCAAAAAGGGAAGACTAACTGTCCTTAAAAATTAGCAAGATCCGTTATGCTAACAAACGAACTAACTGTTCATACCGAGGCTAACTGCCTTTATCTGAACTAACCGTCCTTTAGACTAATTTTTCTCTGTGCTAACTGCCCTCAAAATGGACAGACTGTCCGAATTTAAATGAGCTTACTACCCGAATTTTCATTTGGGTGAACGACACTTCAGATTTTCCTTGAAAACCTTTTCAAAATGATTTAGTCCGTCAAATCATATATATATATATATAAGTTAAATATATCTTTAGCTTTACTCTAAGCTATTTTTTCCATGATATATATATATATATATATATATATATATATACACACTTTACTCAAAATAATGTTGGTGATCTTCAATAAGGATTATCTATCCTTTTAAAATAAGTTAAAGTCTATTATAACTTAAACACTTGGCTATCTGCCTAGTCATTACATTCAAATCTTTTATTTAAAACCTTTAAACAACCTTTCAATAATATTAAAGGTAACCCCTTCAAAACCATTAGTAAAAATCTTCGAAAGCATTGAAGGTAACTCCTTTATAACCTTTAATAAAACCTTTTGAAATCGTTGAAGGAAACTCCTTCTAAACTAGTTAAAAGCCTTTCTTCTATAAGCATTAAAACATATGACATCAACCTTTAAATCCTATAAACTTGAGCCTTTCGAAAACATCAAAAAACATACCTTTCGACTTTCTTGGAAGGTTTCTTTTCGACCTAGTTGAAAGGTCTCGTCTTTCGACTATGTTGAAAACTTGGGAAACCTCCCTTATGAAATCGTTGATAAAACTTTCAAAACTAATGAAACTTAAAACCTTTCGAAGAAATTGGGTTCAATTTAAAACAAGTGGAAACCTTTCGAAACAATCGAAGTTGACTACTTCGAAACCTTTAAAACATTTCGATTTAAAACATTTGGTTATGCCATCAAGTTGAGCAAAATGATCAGAAAAACATTAGAGTCAAAAGAAACTGCTTTGAAACCTTTAACAAAACCTTTCGAAACCGTTCAAAAACATTGAATTGTTGGTGTTGGAACCAACCTTTGAAAAACAATGGAGAGGCGACAAGTTTGGGAAAATTAAAGAGTTCATTCGAAAGCAAGTGAATCGAAAGGTAGGAAGCGCAACTATTATCTTGTCGACCTAGTCGAAAGCTTAACATTCGACTTTGACGAAAGGTTTCAATTAAAATAAGAAACAACCCAATCAAAACCTTTTCTTTTAAACCACTTGACATTGTCGAAAGCTCTTTGTTGAAAGCTAGCATGGGTATTTTCTTTAAAACCAAAGTAAAATTTCATCTCCTTCAAAAGCTCTTACCATTCATCCCTAAACCTTTCGACTCCTTCCAATTCAATACGTACTAGTTTCCTGATACCATGTGGATGGAACATATTGCCGAAAGAGTTGAAATAATAGAAAAACTATTTATTTGTACTTTAAAATAGTTCTTTTGTATGCAACCTGCCATATTTTTCTAAATCTGATTGGTTGCCAGATTTTTATATTCAAAAATGCTGTCGACTTTCCTTATTTGGATATTTAAACAATTTTTAAAAAGCCTATTTCTCCTTTATAATTATATAAAACATTTAAGTCTCATGCCTTAAATAATTTTATATAACTACTAAATCATCTTAGAAAATTCTGAAAAATTTTAGAAAATCAATTAATATGCTCTTTTCAACATATAAATCTTTTAGATCCAAACAATAAATTATTTTTCCATAAATAATTTTATAATCCAAAATACCATTTTATTCCTTAGAAAATTCATAATAATTCCACAGAAATTCAAAAAATTCTGAAATTTGAAACCCATTTCTAAAATATCGTTTTAGATCTTCATTAAAATTTACAAGGCTGACGGATGTCATTTAATAAGGTTTTCACAAATCACAAAATCTATATGAACATACGTAAACAATCAACATGTATATATTATCATACAAAAACATGGCAAACCTTTGCTAAATCATTCAAATTTAATCTTAAAACCGAAACCATAAAAATTTAGAGATGTAAAACTTATTCACCTTTTCTTTGAAGATTAAGGAGCTTAAGATTTGAATGAGTTTGATTTGAATTTGCATTTACTTAAGCTTTTCCTCTTCTTCTTTCCTTGTTAATGGTGGCTGGCTTTGATTTTAAATTTTTGAAATGAAATGAATGTTTGTATAACACATGGCTTAAGGAAGGTGATATGGAAATTGCCTCTTTCCCATAATACCCACCTCTAATTCATTTTAAACCCTTTATTTAATTTTCTAGTTAAAAGGCACGACTACCTTAATTAAAATCAAATCTCAATCTCCTAATCAACATATTATTTTATTTAGTTTATCTAACTAAATCTCTTAAATAATGTTATCAAAAATCTAGGATGTTACAAACTCCCCTCCTTAAAGAATTTCATCATCGAATTTACAATACGGGACACAAAACATATAAGAAGGTAAAACATACCATCAAACAAGTCAGGATAAATATCTCTAATCCTGCTCTTATCCTCTCAAGTACATTCTCTGTCACTGTCACTCTACTGGACTTTGACTAATCTGACCATCTTGGTTCTAAGCCTCTTCTCATCTCTCACAACAATGCGAACCGACTTCCTTACTATGATCAAGTCCGGTTCTACCACTAAATCATCTAGCACTGTCGGTGCAATAGCTGTCTTCGGGTCTCTAACGCACTTCCTGAGATGAGAAACGCGAAAAACATCGTGGACACCAGCCAAACCACTCGGTAACTCAAGTCTATAAACGAGTTTCCTGATCCTCGCAAAATGGGAAAAAGTCCAATGAACCAAGGAGATAAGTTCCCCGACTTCCCAAACCTAAGCACATCCTTCATTGGTGATACTTTGACAAAAACTTGGTCCACGCCAAGAACTCCAAATCTTTCCATCTCTTATCCGCATAACTCTTCTTCCTAGACCAAGCCTCCTTCATTCCAGCCCGAGTGACCTCAAATTTTTCTTCAGCCTCTCTAACCAGATCTGAACCAAGAATCAACCTATTCCGGTCTCCAACGACAAATGGGATATTTCCATGGCCTTCTACACAAAGCTTCAAATGGTTCCATTCCAATACTAGTCTGATAACTGTTGTTATACGAAAACTTGACAAGATGTAGATTTTCTTCCCATGATCCCCCGAAGTCCAGAACACAAGCTCGCAACAAATCTTCCAAGATCTTATTAACTCTTTCCTTTTGCCCATCTGCCTACGGATGGTAAGCGGTACTTATCTGAAGCTTGGTTCCCAAAACATCATGCACACTCTTCCAAAACACGCTAGTGAACAAGGAATCTCTACCACTAACTATACTGCTAGGAACCCATGCAGTTTAACCACATTCTCCATGAACAACCTCACTAAAACAGGTGCCGTCCTGGTTAACCTAGCATGAATGAAATGGGCACGTCCACTATGACCCATATACTTTCCTTACCTCTGTTCGACCTTGGCAACCCTTCTATGCAGTGGATAGAAATAGAATCCCACTTTCATACTGGAATATTTAACGGCCGAAGCAAACCACTTGGCTTCTGGTGTTCGGCCTTTGCCTATTGGAAATTCAAGCACTGCCTTACACACAAACCAATATCCCGTTCATTCCTTCCTAGGAGAAACTCCTCTTTATATCCTGATATATCTTGGTACCTTCGGGATGTATAGTGAACTTCGAACGATGGCATTCCTCTAAGACTTCCTTCTTTATGTTTCCTACACTTGGAACACATAATCTTCCTTTCTTTCTTAACCATCATTCTGGTCAAGACTGAAATCTTTCAGCTCATCGCTCTTGGTTCTTTCCTTTAGCTTCCTGATCCATTCAGCTAGCATTAGATCCTCTATCTGCTTAGAAGCAATCTGTTCAATTAACAATGGTCGAACTTCCAAATAAGATAATACTAATGTATTGCCGCTAGACGCAACCTCGGATCTCCACTACACTCTGCAATCTGCCAATGCTTCTAAATTTTTCCAAAGCCATCACTACCAACACTGCATTCTGATGTTTCCTACTAAGTGCATCTGTAATTTTGTTGCCTTTCCCTGGTGTGTTCTTAATTTCTAAATCATAAGCGGCTATGAACTCTGACAACCTCTACTATCTCATGTTCAGCTCCTTTTGAGAGAACAAATTTTTCAATCACATTTGAACTATATACCTCTCAAACCTTTCCTCGAAAAGGTAATGTCTCTACACCTTCAAAGGAAAATTCACAACAACCAATTCTAAATCATGCATTGGATATCTGACCTCATGCAGTCTAAGCTATCTAGAAGCATAGACAACCACCTTACCTCTCTACATTTGCACAACTCCTCATCCAGTTCCACATGCATCAGTAAAGACGAACAAATCTTGATTCCCCTATGGAATAACCAACATAGGTGCATGGGTCAATAAGCATTTCAAACCTTGGAATGCTTCCTCACACTTATCGGTCCACACAAACTTCATATCTTTCCTCATCAGCCTTGTCATCGGTGCTGCTATCTGTTATAAATCCTTAATGAATCTTCGATATTAACCAGCCAACCCAAGGAAACTCTTAATCTCAGTTATTGTCTTAGGTCTCCTCCAACTATTTCCTTGAAATTATTCGAATCTACTAACAATCCTTCCTCTGAGACTACATGACTAAGAAACTTCACCTCCTCCTACCATAAGTGACACTTCAAAAACATCGCTTTCAGGTAATGCTGCCTTAGCGTCTCAAGCACCACTCTAAGATGAACTTCATGCTCTCTTTCATCCTTAGAGTAAATCAAGATACCATCTATGAAAACCAGCATGAAACTATCCAAGTGCTCTTGAAAAATCCGGTTCATCAAATCCATGAAGAAAGCTGGAGCATTCGTCAGTTCGAATGGCATAATTAACCATTCGTATGATCCATATCTGGCCCTGAATGCGTCAAAGGCATACTATCCTCTGTTACCCTGAGCTGATGGAAGCGTGTTGCCAAATCCAATTGAGAAAATACCTTTGCTCCACTTATGTGGTCGAACAATTCATAGATTATGGGCAATGGATATCTATTCTTTATCATCCTCTCTTTCAACTTACGATAGTCGAGACCTAGCCTCAATGATCTGTTTGGCTTCTTAGCAAACACTGCCTCTGCACCCCACGGCGAACTGCTCAACCTGACAAAACTCTTGCTCTCTTAATCCACCAACTACACCTTCAACTCCCTCATCTCTGAAGGGGCCATCCTGCTTGCCAGCCTACTCACTAGTTCTGCTTCCAGAACTATCGAAACTCAATGGCTATTTTTGGAGGCAATCCAACTACATGCTTAATAAATTTGTGAATTCTCTAACCATAAAAATGCATCTCAACTCATCATTTGAATCCAAAGCACCCAATAAAGCAAACATTGCATAGCTAGAACCTCCTATAGTGAAAATAATCTGATCGCTATAATCAGCGTGTCTTAGAGATATCTTCATACCATGGCAATATATCTTAGCATTGTACTCATTTAACCAATCCATACCAAGGATGATCCCTAACCCCACAAAATCAAACACATGTAAACTGCACTCAAAAGTATGACCTAACGGGTCAAATTTAAACGGATCACACCTAAACCCAGAGTTGCATACCCTCCTATTGGATTTGCAACCTGTAAGGAAGTAACTAAATATGTGGGTTCAAAGTTAAGTTTATCTATCAAACATCTAAATATAAAAGAACGCAATGCACTAGTATCAAATAAGACACTAATATACATACCATGAATCTAAAGCGTTCCTTCAAGAACTGCTTTCCCCTTCTCCTGGGCTGTTTGCTTGGAAGCATCAAGATCCAATGCATACACCTTGCACTTACCATCTCTTACGGCTTCCTTGCATTGGTTCCTATAATGGCCCGTATGTTTACAGTTGAAACTACCGGCATTCTTCCCCTTAGCCACGTCCTTTGCCTTCCTTGAGCGACATTCATTAGCAAAGTGTCCTTTCTTGTAGCATTTATAGCAGAAAACCTTCGACTTCGCATTCTTGGTTATTCCACCCTGTAAAGCATATTTCTTGGGAAAGAGATTCCTCTTCTAGCCCTGCCCAACCTAGACCGCTTATTCCTTTCTCTTTTCCAGAGACTCAAGGACTTCTTCCAGCCTCAAATCCATCTCCACAACTATATCAGAAGGATCTCTTAGATGAGACAAAGTAGCACTCGCCAGTTCTGGCTTCAATCCCCAGATAAACTTCTCATTCCGCTTCAACATAGCATCCAGTAAAGCATACCTATATCGAGCCAACTCTTCAAACTTTCTAACATACTTAGCAACAGACATCTCGCCCTGCACCAGCTCAGCAAACTGCCTAATCAAAGCTGACTGTGCCATCACGTACATAAACCTTTCTTGGAATCTTCTCTTAAAATCCTCCTAGGTTATTGTCTCCTTATAACCTGTCGCTGTTACACTGTTCCACCAAAAAAGTGTGGCTCCCTGAAGCTGCCTGGACGCCAATCTCCTCTTCCGCTTATCATTGAGCCCTAGATATGCAAAATTTCTTTCGCGGTGCAACAACCAGTTCTCTACTCCAATGACATCCTCCATTCCCATAAACTGCTTCCCTCCTAGCTTCACATTATCACCACTCATCTTGGCGAAATGATTAACCACTGGAATTTTTGGAACCCTTGCTCTTGCAGCATTTCCTCCGAACACTCCGACTGCAACTCCTAATTGCATGCCATTCCTGAAAATTTAATACATGGCGTCCATTCCGACCTACGGAACTACTGCACCAACATTCTCTGCCTGACCTTGATTTCTCTCGACATTAGGTTTGGCACTCCTTTCGGTTCTTTCCCCTCCTAGATTAACTCTGCTTCTTCTATCATCCATATCTGCATTTAAACCTCATGAGATGCAGAAAGAAAACCTAATCAAAGATAGATGAATGGAGATAAAGCGCATACTTATATATAGCAAATACAAGTATATTAATATGGCGTCAACCCAATCCTAAATCTTACTCTAATTCCTTCGTATTTTTGTCTTCAAAACCATTTTTAGTTTAATTTTTCATAAAGCTATGCTCTGTTACCAAGATGTAACATCCCGTATCGGGAGGCCAAAAGCTAAGCGTTATGGATGTTGTAGTCATCTACAATATTAACTTCTGGTGATGAAATACGGTAATGTTAATGTTATCCATAATACTAGAAGCACTTAAATATAAACAAAATCATTGATTTTCAAAAAAACAATAATTTCGATGATTATATTTCAAACAAATCATATCCAAGTTACATAATCCCCAAACGTATTCCCAGGCAATGATCAAATATAAATTTACAACAATATATTAAGAGCGACATATAAAGATGCCCCTTGGATGATCAAAGTAATATAGACATAATTGTCTTAATACACTGCAAAAACAATTTAAAAAAAATTCCTAAATTAGCTACCCATCAGCTACCTGCTCGTCTTCAAATGCTTTATTTGCCAAAATCTGCTAAAACTTGAAAAGCTAAACCATCAGCCTACTCAAATCAAATTTTTGAGCACCAGATAGTTTAAGGGGAAACAAAAATTTTAAGTCGGATATAAAGCCTGGTATGAATAATTTCTGCTACATCTCTATTTACTGGTATATAGTGAGAGCATGCCGCTTAGCGGAACGGGTTTCCCCTCACTAATATCTCTATTTAAAACATATATTTTGCGAATCCTTTCCAGCATCCAAACTGGTTAATCAACTTATTATAATAATAATATAGCAATATCCATTATGCTAAAACATGAAATAGAATAGACTATCAGTCTAAAATCTGAGCTATCTGCTTTTTATTGGACTATTTGTCCTAAATTCTGAGCAAATTGCTTTTTTCTGGACTATCTGCCCTAAAATTGATTATACCAAAATGGCAATATCTATTATTTTAGATAATGGGCTATCTGCCCAAAACAGGTGAAAAGGGTGGACTAACTGTCCTTAGAAAGTAGCAAGATCTGTTATGCTAACAAATGAACTAACTGTTCATATCTGGGCTAACTGCCCTTATCTGGACTAACTGTCCTCTGGGCTGACTGCCCTCAAAACGGACCGACTGTCTGAATTTAAATGAGCTAACCGCCTGAATTTTCTTTTGGGTTAACTACCTTTAAAATTTTCCTTGAAAACCATTTCAAAAATATTAGTCCATCAAATCATATATATACAAGGAACATATATCTTTAGCTTTACTCTAAGCTATTTTTGCCATGATATATATACACACACACACTTAACTCGAAATAATGTTGATGATGTTCAATAAGGATTAACTATCCTTTTAAAATAAGTTAAAGACCATGGTAACTTAAAACACTTAGGTTATCTTCCTAGTCCTTATATTCGAATCTTTTATTTACAACCTTTAAACCGTCTTTCAATAATATTAAAGGTAACCCCTTCAAAACCATTAATAAAACACTTCGAAAGCATTGAAAGTAACTCCTTCATAACCTTTAAAAAAACCTTTCAAAATCATTGAAGGAAACTCCTTCTAAACTAGTTAAAAGCCTTTATTCTATAAGCTTTAAAACATATGACATCTGCCTTTATTTCCTATAAACCTTAGCCTTTCAAAAATATTAAAAACCACACCTTTCGACCTTGTCGGAAGGTTTCTTTTCGACCTAGTCGAAAGGTCTCACCTTTCGACTTTGTTGAAAACCTAGGAAACCTCCCCTATGAAATCATTGATAAACTTTCGAAACCAATGAAACTTAAAACCTTTCAAAGACATTGGGTTCAATTTTAAAAAAGTGGAAACCTTTCAAAACATTCGAAGTTGACTACTTCGAAACCTTTAAAACATTTTGATTTAAAACATTTGGATTATGACATCAGGTTGAGCAAAAGGATCAGAAAAACATTGGAGTTAAAAGAAACTGCTTTGAAACCTTTAACAAAACCTTTCGAAACCATTCAAAAGCAATGAAGTGTTGGTGTTGTAACCAACCTTGCGAAACCTCTTGCTAAAAGAATTGAAATAGTAGAAAAACTATTTAGTTTCACTTTAAAATAGTTCTTTTGTATCCAACCTACCTTATTTATCTAAATCTAATTGGTTGCCAAATTTTTATATTAAAAAATGCTGCAAACTTCCCTTATTTGGAAATTTAAACAATTTTGATGAAGCCTCATTCTTCTTTATAACTATATAAAACATTTAAGTCTTATACTTTAAATAATTTTATATAACTATAAAATCATCTTTGAAAATTCTGGAAAAATTCCTGGAAATCAATTAATATGTTCTTTTCAACATATAAAATTTTCAGATCCAAATAATAAATTATTTTCCCCTAAATAAATTTATAATCCAAAATACCATTTGCTTCCTTAGAAAATTAATAATAATTCCACAAAAATTCCAAAAATTTTGAAATTTGAAACCCATCTGTAAAATATCTTTTTAGATCATCATAAAAATTCGCAAGGCTAACGGATGTCACTTAATAGGGTTTTCATCTTAAAACATGTCATAAAATCTATATGAACATATATAAATCATTAACATGCATATATTATCATTCAAAAACATGGCAAACCTTTGAAATATCATTCGGATTTAATCTTAAAACTGAAACCATAAAAATTTAGAGATTTAAACATTATTCACCTTGTTTTAGATATTAAGGAGCTCGAGATTTGAATGAGTTTGATATGAATTTTCTCGTTAAGCTTTTCCTCTTCTTCTTTCCTTATTAATCGTGGACGGCCTTGATTTTAAATTTTGAAATGAAATGAATGTGTGTATAAAACATGGCCTAAGGTAGGTGATATAGGAATGATCTCTTTCCCATGATATCCCTCCTCTAATTCATTTTAAACACATTTTAAGTTGTTAGTTAAAAGGCACAACTACCTTAATTAAAATCAAATCTCAATCTCCTAATCAACACATTATTTTATTTAGTTTATCTAGATGAATCTCCTAAATAATGTTATCAAAAATCTGGGGTGTTACAACTTTCTTACTGCTTATCTTGCATTCTTTAATCTTGAGTCAACTAACAACCTTTTTATACGTTTGTCATTTCAACATTCTTTTCTCCAATCACTCTACTATCTTCTTTTAATCAAAGTCTCATGATATTATTATCATACTTTGGTATTTACTTTCCTTATCCTTGATCCTTCATACTAGTATCCCCTAGGACTTGCGAAAGTGTACTTTGATATCATTCTCCATTCCTTTGAAGGTTCCTCTTATGGCTTCATACATGCCTAATTAGACATCCCTAGGTTCCTACCGATATTCTTTATAGTCTACGAGTACTCCTTGTTACTACCCCCACGATCATTTAGAGCCATATTGTGCAAAGCCTTAGGTTTTACCTCATCTTAACAAGGTAGTCATCCCTATCTATTCCATAAAAAAATTGGTTTAGTTTTCACTACCCTTTATAAAAATAAAATTTCACTGTCGAGAAATACTTAATCTGAAACTTTTACCTTTGAAAATATAAACTTAGAAACCTTTTTCAAAAAATTTCTTGGTTTTCAAAAGGAGCCATGAAAAATTTCCTATTCTAACCAGCTTTCCATTTTAAGGACTTCCTACAACAGAAACTTATTTCTTTAAATACGATTTTTAACTCAAAATATTTATCATGTTTGCATCCAAATGCCCAATGCTTATACCAAACCATTTTTTTAAAACTTCTTCTATAACTTTAATCAATGAAAACTTAAAGTAGACAACGATAACTTCCATCCTATTACTTTAGTGCTGCTCATAATGTTTCTGCATTCTACCTTAGCAGAGCTTCTAATAACACATGGGGACATTTAAAGCTATGCACAATTATTGCACATATTTTTGGAAACCATCCATTTCCCATCCTTTGCCTTTAGCTTCCTACATTATTCCAAACAAGATTACGAACATATTTTAATATAAATTCCTAACATCATTCCTAATTAAATTTCCAAATATGCTACTATTACAATTTCTCTTATCTAAACTTCCCTTAAATAGCTTCTCCATACGTAGCTCTTTTCATGTTTATTGTTTTCCTTATCGACTCATTGCAGTGTGTTGGCCTACTACTTTAGTCATTAGGCTTTTCTTCACTAACAAGATAAGAGATATGCATAAACCTATTTCAACTATATTTCACCATATTTTCCTTATATGGGTTGTGACGCCCCACTCTAAGAGCCTCATTAACAAAGAGTATTATAAGGATAATACCATCTGTTAATGGGGACTATAGAGTATAAAGGAAGTGACCATGTATAATCTTATCTTAGCAATCTATCGAATACGTCGAAAAAAGGTTATCTATTCTTTTTTCTATCTCTTATGGTTCTACATATGCAATAAATAACTAATACAGAACTATAATGGCTAAGTGATCTATCAGAACAAAGAATAATAACTCAAATGAATAGCATCACAGAACAATAGATATCATAAGCATAAGTCTCAGTACAATACAACATCAAGTATAAATCCAAATAGCACATAGGCGTGGTAAGACGACCACTACACATACATATGATTCAAAATAATATACATATGATAGAATAATATCAGAGTATCATAAAAATGTACTACATAAAAAAAACTATCTAACATATAGCAGATATGTCCAATGCGGAAGCCAAAAGCAAAGCTAAGTCCATAAACGACCTAACCTGAAACAACTCGGTCTGACCCGAGTGTAAAATACATGGGTCAGGCTAGCTAAACAAATCAGTTAGATAAAGCTAAATAATAATAATGTGGTATAAGATAAAGACGTAATACTCCTCCAAAGAGAAGTGCAATAATAACCACATTACTAACATAGTGAAAACGTAGTCACTTAGCAAATAAATCAATCCTCCAAAGAGGAATCAACATCACATAATGTCGAATAATAAGCCTCATCTCATCGGCATAATGCACTATAATAAAGATGGTTTTTTGAATATTACTCCCACTTAAGAAATATTCCAAAACCCACATATCGGCAATCATAAGCAACAATGGAAACATATCCAAAAATCAATGCAACATAGCAAAGAATAGTGCCAGTGCAGGCAATATAAGTTTCCATGGGGTAGTCGAACTCATATCGTGTGGTTCCATAGAACCATCGCCGATAGGCGCTAATCAAGGGAAATATAATAATAAAACATCAGAAAGTCGCACGTTCTAAGACCATAGTCTTTATGCCAAGTACTGTTAATTTAGTGATATCACACGCCAGAGGCGATACGCGCGAAGGCTCAACTCCCACATAGGAGCAATTTTCCTCATAGACAAAGCCAAAATAATCATAATAATAATACTCCCACATAGGAGCAATTGTCCACATAGAAAATCAATGACCCACATAGGTCCAGTACTGGCTATCGAAGCAAATGTGTCATAAACTCTTGGAGAGGAATCCATAAAGCGTCATATGAGTCTCATACCCCACGATCTCACTACAAGGTTTACTAACCAATAGTAAATTCCACACTCAAAACAGTAAAAAGTCCATCTCATATCATCGGTAAACTAGACCTAAATGTCAAAACGATCAAACGAATAGGTCAGGAATTAATCGAAAAGATAAACCCGTGGATTTCATAGTCCGTGTTTTACCTAACCATTTAATCGCCTTTCCACTTTGCTCGAAGTGAAAAAGAGTATATATTTTACTTATAAAATAGTTTGGAACGAGTTTTTAAATTGTTTAGAAAACGCTTTAGAAATTCCCTTTGAAATTCTCCTATTACGGAGTGATTAATTTAATACTTTAAAAATAAATTAAATAATAATTGCAAAAGTCAATTTTCTTGGAAAAAACTTTGTAAGGCTTTATAAAACCCATGTGTGAAATCTAGAGAAAAATCTTAAAAAGGGGAAAATATCAGAAAAAACCGGAAATTATTCTATAAAAAAATCGGTGAAAACACGCTGCGAACCCAAGTTCGACAGCAGGTTTGGAACTGCAAACAAAGTCCAAAAGACATGAAATTTTGTACAATATAGTTTAACATTCCTACTCCAATCTACAAAAAAATTCATCCAATTCCGACTTGAAAGGAATAAACTGCGTGGTTCCGAAGTTGGACTAAAACCACTATAAACCGCTATGTAAAAATAGCGCAAAGGTTCAACTTCGACAATGAGTTCGAAAAGACAAATGAACCAAGATCTTGGTGAAATTTGTAGGAGCACAGACTAATGCTTCTACTTCGATCTATAAAAGGAATCATTCGATTCCGACTTGAAACGAAGAAGTGGCGTCGTCTCAAAGTTCGACCGAAACTAGGATTTTCTGTTTATTCAAAACAGCTCAAAGGTCCGACTTCGACAACGAGGACGACCTAGCTAACCAACCCAGATTTTTATGAAACTATACAGAAATGTGGATCATAAATTCATCTTTCCAATGAGACTAAGAATGGAAGATTCCGACATCGGACGAGCCTGTGTTGGCATCACAAAGTCGGGGTTCTGTGCTGAAAACAATGGGAGAAAAGAGACCAATGCCTGTAGCTATGCACTAACAGGCCAGAGACGAAAAATCACAATTTTCGCATAGTGAACTTCAAATTATGGCCAAATTAATAAAGTAAAAGTTGTATCTTAGTTTCTATGCTTTTCGGAATAACCGAGATCGTCAAATTCCGATCAGCGGTTCAAAAGTTATGACCATTTTACTAACATGATAATATATGAACAATCTCATTTACACAAAACGAAATTTTCCATTTCCAACTTACTGTAAGCACTGTTTTTGCATGTTTGCTAGCATTCTTACCATTTTCTTGCAATAGAGATGATAATAGCAATCAAGTTCGTGACTTTAAGCAAGAAATTGGAGCAAGAGACCCTGTATAAGCTATATAAACAACATGCAGACAAGAAAACATAGTTACAGTAAAAACTTTTCTCAAATTCAACCAAAAACGAAATTAGGAAATGAAGATGTGATTGCAATTACCTTTTGCCAAATTTGGTCTAATTTCCCCTAAGTTTTGACAAAGATTGGAGCTAGTTTAGAAAGAGAAAGGCAGTTTTCTATGTTTTTCTCTCCACTGTCTTTTGGAAAAAAAATGAGGATGAAGAGGAAGAGAGGTGTCCTACCGGCTATTTTGGCAAGGCTAACGGGTTTTGAGCTTAGGTTAAATTTTGTTAATATCCATTAGGACTTCGAAAATTTTGCTATGTGTTGTTTTGTTTTATTTTTCAAGTACAAAACTAAAACAAGTGCATACAACCCATTTTAAATCATTTCTCTACTTCATAAAATTATGAAACAAGCTACTAAAATTATTTTCCCCTTGTTATAAAATTTCATAACACCAATATTTGTCATTTTTCACTTTAATACCAAAATTTCCCAAAACACCGCGTTTTAACAAAAACACTCCAAAAATCACATTTTTGCAAAATAAATTGCAAACTAAATTCCAAAGCATAATTTGCAACATTTTGAACATCTAAAATTTTACAATATTCAATACTCACATTTTCCATTTTTATTTTCCACTAACTAACACATTTTACACTTAAGTCCTCATTTTCTTATTTATTTAAAATAACTAAACTTTCAATATATAACCAAACTAAAATTATTATTACCTCCAGTTAAATTAAAAATCCCATTTTAATTTATTATTCGGTAATCACAATCATGGGTTGTTACAGACTCACCCCTTAAGAAAATTGCGTCCCCATAATTCCTTAAAAGAACAAGATGGAGGTTATCTATGACATCCACATCCTCAAAAGAAATCAAACGAACATGAAATAAGATGCTCACCTGCAATCGAAGTAGAAAGAAAACTGGGATATGAACGCTCGATAAACTCTTTGGTCTCCCAAGTACAATCCTTAGGATTAGACGACCATTGAATTTTAACAAGCGAGACCTTTTTTTCGAAGGCACTTCACTTCCGAATCAAGCATATGAATCGGATGTTACTCGATGGATAAATCGGGTGAGATCTCTAAGTCTTGCACAATACGCGGATCTATAATAGAATCAGAATCGCGAAGGCACTTGCGAAGCTGAGAAACATGGAACACGTCATGCATTACGGAGAAATGAGCCGGCCGATTCACACGATATGCTACGGGGCTGATGCATTCCATAATAGAAAATGGTCCAACATAGCGAGGAGCCAATTTCTCGGTGGAGCTGAAAAGCACAACCCGCTTCATAGGAGATATACAAAAAAACAAGATCGCCGACAGAGAATTCAAGAGGCTTCCTACGGTTGTCCGCGTAGGATTTCTGACGGCTTTGCGCCTCTTTCATCCCCTGTCTAATAAGAATAATCTTCTCAGAAGATTCACGAATAGAATCCGGACTAAGAATAAGATTCTTGCAAGGTTCTAACCAACATGATGGAGAACGACATGGCCTTTCGTATAGGGCTTCGAAAGGAGCCATGCCAATACTCGACTGAAAACTGTTATTGTAGAAGAATTCTACAAGTGGCAAGTGGTCCTCCCAACTACCTTAAAAATCAAAAATGCAAATGTAGAGGAGGTCTTCCAATATATGATTCACCCTTTCAGTCTATTCGTCAGACTGAGGATGATAACCAGTAGAGAAATTCAGCTTTGTACCCAAAGCCGACTGAAGACTCTTCCTAAAATGACTAGTGAATAAGAGATCACGGTCATATACGATGGAACTAGGAATGCCATGAAGTCGAATGGCTTCCTTAATATGGAGCTTGGCCAAATGAGAAGCAGTCCGATTGGACTTAATAGGAAAGAAATAAGCAGAATTGGTCAAGCGATCGACGATGACCCAAACACTAGTATGTCCCGACCTCGCACGAGGTAGACCGTCAATAAATCCATCTAAATCTGATCCTATTTCCACAATGGAATCTCTAAAGGCTGAAGAAGACCGAAAGGGCGTTGATGCTCGGCCTTGATAAGTTGACAAGTCATGCAATTGCTCACATAACTTGCAACATCGCGCTTCAGGCCTTTCCAATAATATAAGCATCACATGTCGGCATACATCTTACTACTGCCAGGATGAATAGTATACTTAGTACGATGACAATCATGGAGGATGCCACGCCTAAGTGATGAATTAGATGGCACAATGATACGGTTCTTCCTACGAAGACACCGATGAGAATCAACTCTGTAATCCTATGATGCCTCATCACGGGATTCAGACTCACAAAGATGGATGAGATGCAACAAATCTGGATCTTGCCGTTTGAGCATGGGCTATACGATCCAACAAGCTAGGACAAGCTTCCAAACTGAATAATAAAATTGGAGAATCAGAAGGTGGAGCTCGATTATGAATATCACATAAAGATAAAGTCTCAAGAACATCCCATTCGACTAGCATCATAGAAACAACAACTGAATGTTTGAGAATAAGCGCATCTGCAACACGATTACCCTTGCCAGGAGTATACTGAATATCAAGGTCATATAAGGCAAGGAACTCAAGCCATCGTTGTTGCCTCATATTAAGATCTTTTGAGTAAAGAGATACTTTAAGGACTCATGATCGGTGTAAAGAATGAAGCGCTCGCCTAATAGGTAATGGTGCGAAGACAATGGCGGCTAACTCAAGATCGTGAGTAGGATAACGGACTTCATTTGGACGTAATTGCGCAGAATCATAAGCAATCACCCGATCTTTCTACATAAGAAAGGCACCGAGGCCACTACCACCAGCGTCAATGTAGACAACAAGATCATGATTCCCTTCGGGAACCACAAGAATAGGAGCATTAGTGAGAAGTTCTTTCAATCGCTAAAAAGAAGCTTTATACTTGTCAGACCAAATATATCGAACGCCTTTATGAGTAAGGCTAGTCAAAGGAAGCACCACACGGAAAAATCCTTTATGAATTGACGGTAATAACCCACCAATCCAAGGAAGCTACGAATCTCATGAACATTCTCGAGCCTCTTCAAATTCTAGATGGCTTCGATCTTAGCGGGATCGACAGATATGCCTTCGGAATATACAACATGGCCTAAGAACTTAACCTTATTCACACAAAAGTGGTACTTGAAGAATTTGGCTCTAAGCTGATGATGACGAAGAGTATCCAAGACAATCCTCAAATGATGGGTATGCTCTATCTCAGACATAGAATATATAAGGATATCATCAATGAATACAAGAACAAACTTATCGAGATATTCTCGGAATACTCTATTCATGAGATCGACAAAGTATGCAGGAGCGTTCGCCAAACCGAATGGCATGACTAACCACTCAAAAGAACCATATCGAGTGAGAAAAGCTGTAAGTGGAATGCTATCCTCCGCAACTTGTAGCTGATGGAAACCAGTGCCAAGGTCAAGCTGAGAAAAGATCTTAGCACCACTCAACTGATCAAACATATAGTCTATCCGAGGCAACATATAATGATTCTTGATGGTCATCTCATTAAGCTTACAGTAGTCAATGCAAAGCCTAAGAGCATCAGACTTCTCTACGAATACCACCGTGGTACCCAACGGCAAAGAACTGGACTGAATAAACTGCTTTGCTTTGAGTTCTACAAGTTGTTTCTTGAGTTCCTCATTCTCCTTTGTAGACATCCTCGTGGAAGGACGGCTAACTGGATGAGAACTGGGAATGAGATCAGTGAGGAAGTCAATAGCCCGCTTAGGCGGTAAACTCAAAACTACCCCAAAGATATCAGGAAAATCCTGAACAACCTGAATACGAGATATATCAACATCATCATCTCGTGAATCAAAAGCACATAAAGAAGCTTTGGGAATATCCACATCCTGAAGAACAAGAGACAACAGAGCGGGCGAATCAAGATTACTACTAAGAAATAATATTCGCTTAGAACAAATGATTTTGGCTTCATAACGAACAAGCCAATCCATCCCCAAAATCATATCAAAACCCAAGGAAGACATCACGTGCAGATTCACATGGAAAGAAAAGCAACATAAAACAATATCAACATTCTCAAAAAGCAAGCTAAGGTTTGCATATCCGCCAATAGGATTCACAATCCTTAGTGAAGTAACCATACAAGAAATCTAAAGCAATAATATCAACAAGCTCTTTGGATACGAATGAGTGAGAAGCACCTGTATCAAAGAGAAGTCTAATAGAACGATCACGAAATAATATAAAACCTTCAAGAACTGAAGGAGATGTACCTCTAGGCTGAGACGAACCTCCACAAGGCTTAGCAACATGAAGCTTGCCAGGCTTGGCACTAGTGGGAGCAATAGGACAAGCAGAAATACAGTGACGCTCCTTCCTGCAAAAGCTGTAGAAGAGAGGCTTAGGGCACTCCCAAATCATATGGTTTGGAGATCCACAGTTGAAATACTTCCAAATGGAAGGTGTTCCACTGGATTAAATCTTAGAGCTAGGTATAAAAGTCTTTTTCTTATTCTTGTGAGGAAAAGACTTGGGCTTATGAAATGGAGCTCGCTTATGGTTGGGGTTCTTGGAAGCCTCATCACTACTGTCCTTCTCCTTCTCGACTGCTCTAAGATGAATTGCCGAGTCCACAAGCTCTTTGGAGGAGAGCTTAAGCTGAAGCATCAATTGCTTCTTAAGATACTTTTTGAGGCCTTGAACAAACTTGAGATTCTTCTTATATGATGTGCTAATGAACTCGAGGCCGTACTTGGACAAGGCCTCAAAAGAAGAAACATACTCATCAACGGTAGACTTCCCTTGCTTCAAGTCGATAAAGCGGCGGGCAAGAGAAGCCATCTCGGATTCCGGAACGAACTTGAGCTCGAATCGCTCATGGAACTGAGTCCAAGTGAGTGTGGTCTCATCAACCTCTGAAATGAGAAGCTCATACCAGTCTAAAGCACTGTTCTGTAGTATACTGGAAGCTACAAGAAGTCTATCATGATCGGGAAGAGGCATGCGAGTAAAGATGCGCTCGTAAATACGGATCTATGCCTAGACTTCCAGAACAGACTCGGAGTCATTGAACGTCTTGCCCTCGAGATGATAAAAGTCACTGTAAAGATGCGCAAAAGCAAACTTGCGTGGAGTGTCAGAAGTGGGAGGCTGAGCGCTCCTAAAGATCGGTAGACATGTAAACGTCGTCCGGACGTGGGTTGCTGGATTGCCCAACATCTGTAGTACGACGAGTCCTGCCACCTCTTCCAGCCATGAGCTGGAAGTTAAGATAAGATACAGGTTAAGCATAGAAACACTTACGTACTCTCTATAAGAACATTTAGTCCATACTTCTATCCTTCCTAAAAAGGTTTACCGTTATAACATTCCATAAATTACCTAAAAGTGTGACTTATGCTTCATTTAAAATTAAAAGGAATTATCTTTTCTTTTATAGACAGTGCAAACTATAAATGAGAACATCCATACATTACATATCTCATTCTTTTTTGGTATATTTCTTATTATTTCAAACGATGCACTTTTTCTACATTGTTGTGGAGCTAGATAATTTATGGAAATTTTACCGGAATAGACAACTAAATTATGCCCATAATGCTACCAATAAATTAAACATAGAAATTCACATTCCAAGTTAAATTAGGGCAATCTAAATTAAAACTAACAATTTACAACCCAATTATCTTAAAATTGGAATAAATCTTCCAATCTTATCAACATTCTACTTTAGTTTACCGACCAATTTCTAAATGTCTACATTAAGGTGTAAATACCATTCCATCAAATTACCTAACATACAAAATATGTAAGAGAGATTTTAATTAAATACATTCTTTCTAAGCCTACAACTCAAATGATCTTGCATAGGGATAATAATTAAATAAAGTCAAGGATATAATTTTCAATGTTATATATAAATCATATAATTTTCCACTCTTCTTTATAGCTTTCCAAATATCCTAAATCTAAATTCATCCCTTTGATTGACTCCTTTTCTTTACTAATCCAAAATTATGTATAACAAGATACATACTTACCCTCTAGAATTACAGATCTAAGAGGAGATTTGATTGATTTATAATTATAAATTTACCTTTCCCCAGTATCGATTCGCTTTGTAACGATCCACCATTTTGGACAGTTCAAATCGACAATAAACCACACATGTAAGACTCAAACCTTTCAAAAGGGAGGATTATTAATGTGGTAAATTAGAAAAAAAAGGAAAAAAACAAAACAAAACATAGAATCTCGCAGTGGAACGACGAAATATAATAATCAAATAAACAGTTTATGAAGTTGTTTTACGAATAACATTTTATTACGCTTTTATAATTCAAATCAGAATTATACATAGATTAGAAATAAACAAATAATGCAGCGGAATACAAAATGTTGTGGAATAATAAATAGCAATAATATACTTAATCTTCGTCTTTGTCCTTCAGACAATAGTCTTTAATACATTGAAAAGATCAGACTGACCCGAGCGTAATGAAAATGCAAAACACTCGAGTCAAAAATAAAAGATCTTATGGAAGTCATATCAAAATAAGTAAATAGAAATATTAGTGTAGTGGTTTTATAGATGTTATGGGATTTTCATCTCCTATCAAGTGTGCAATTTCAATATAATTATTTAAAGGGTTTCAAATAATCCGAAAAATCAATCATAATCATCTAATTAAAACAAATCCGAAGTTTGAATTAACTTAAACCCTTCAAATAATTCAATTTCAAATAAAAATCCAGATTCAAGAAATTATATGAGTACACGTCATTTCAACCATTATCAAAAATCAACATTTCCAAATCGATGAAAGCCGCTTGGGTTTATCATTTCAACACATAACGATTGTCCCCTAATCTATAAGATCATTTGGGTATGTATCATTTTAATCCATAGGGATAACAGATATATAGACTTAAATAACATCCAATCATCCAAATGTCAACCAATAACATCCATCCAATCACCCAAATATCAACAATCGAACATACATCACAATCATCATTAAAATCAATAAATAACTACCAACAATTTACTGGTTATCATTAATAGGTATTTAACTAGCAATTTAAATTACAATATTAGATTAAATGGAAATTAAATTCAACAAAAGTCTGATTTAACTGGAATGACAAATTATAATATACTAAATAGCAGCCAATCAATTTCCAATCACATCATAATTTCAATTTAAATAACATGAGAAAATCTAGTAGTTGTGAGTGTTTGCTCATCCTTTGTGGCTATGAAGGTGATGAGAACAGTATAGACATTCCTAGCAAAGATCCAAATGCAAATAAAATCCAACAATGCTTAGACATGAACACGAATCAATAAACAAGTTTCAGCTACTTCCAACTTCTAAACAACCCAAGATCCAAACTACAGACAAATCTGAAACTAGGTCATCTTTAAGAAAATATTTGGACCAGAATATTACTATGTAAAAGTGACTAACTAGAAAGTTGTTGAATTTTTTCTCTCTCCACTTTCAAAAAAATAATCGTTCAAAAAGCTTATGCCTTGAGGATGTCATGGTCAAAACAAACAGAGGTGTTTTCTGAGTTGAAAATCTAAGTTCAAAAATACTTCAAAAAGATTTGAGTTTTTGGCATAGCAAACTATGGAATTATAAGAATTGATCTAAAATAAAGTTAAAGCCACTAGAAAAATAAATGGTTTGAATAGAAGAATCGCAAAATTTGCTTCATTCTTGAAGGAGATATGATTGATACAATATGGGGTATTTTCGGCCAAAAATGGACCCGAGAAAGGACATGAAAAATATAGTTTTTGATATGTAAATATTCGAAATGGGAAGAAGGGTTAAACAAAAAAGTTGTTGCCATTGAAATTATAAATGTAACGATCTGGTATTTCGAACCATTTAAATCGACAATCATCCACTCATGTTAGACTTGATTTGTTCAAAATAATAGATTGTTAATTTTTATTTGGCAAAATTCAGCATATACAGTAAATAAATAAGTCACAAAATCATAGACACGGAGTAATATAACAATAAGCAGCGAATAGATATACAATAGTTCATGAAGCTACTGCATAAAAAATAGATTTCGAAATAAAATACAATAGAATATCTCGAATATAATGTAGTGTCAATACATTAGTCAGTGATAAGTCTGAATAAAACAACTAGAACAAACTAAGAATCTATATAAGTAGAGATAGATCTTCAAGAAAAACCCCAAGCTCCAAAGGTGAATCTCAAATGATGAGACACTCATTCTGACCCGAGCATAAAACAAAACACAAAGCACTCGAGTCGGAATTAAAATTCTTATATTAATAAATTGAACTCAAGTTAAATGTCAACTGAAATACAAGTAACTTAAAGGATGCTTGGGATTTCCATCCTCTAAGGATCCGTGGAACTATCTACTATGTAGTAATATACGCTATTATAATATGTCTATCAGTAAAGTGAAGTATTAAAATAGCGTTAAGGCATTACCCATATCCCCTTTACCACATGTTATATAATCGCGTAGTCTATGCAATGCCGTAAACTACACAAACTCGTGGTTTACCCAAAGGACAACCCATAGGTATGGCATAAAACAAACTCGTAGAAGGCACGATAGGGCATATGAACATGGCACGTGAGGTAATGCCAGGGTAGATACGCCATTTGTGGATCCAGACTGGTGGTAACGCATAGCGGCTACTACCGCCCACCTCGAGACACACTTCCAAATCAAACATGCACCCAATCAAATCACAAAGTAATAGAATGGTATCGAAGAAATGTGTCCGATCGGAGGAATGACCTCACTTGGCCCGGCATGGCTCCTATTTTTGTCACACCTAAGCTGACTCATGGGAGTCAGGGCTACGTAAATACATTATACAGAATCATCACCAAACCATCCTACTTAATCTAAAATCTCCACCACATACACACTTGTTAAAGTGGATTTCGACATTGGCAGAGAGCATCACAGTATATGATCCCTGTCTCTTTAACAACCAAATGCTTATTTCAGACTTAGTCATTTATAATTTCAAACAGTTCATAATTCATATTAAAATATCATAGTTATTGCAAAATTATATCAATTTCGAAATCATATTCACTTCTGAAATCATATTATAGTATTCGCATTTAAATCCACTTAATCTAAATTATACTAGTTCCAAAACATAGTTTAAAAATCAAATTAGTTTTATATATATTTTGAAATTGTTATAAATTAAAATATAGTTCATATTTAAAAATAGGTTATATATAAAATACTTCATATATTAAAATAGTTTATATATATTAAAAATACTTTATATAATAAATTTAGTTTCCTCTAATTTCATAAATCAATTCAAATCAACTTAAATTCCAAAATTCAATTTAAATCAATTCCAGTTTAACAATTTCAATTTAAAAGGTCAAAGATTCAACCCAAATTCTCAATAAACCATTTTAATTTATATCGATTTCAGATCCAGCTTTGAACTATCACTTCAATTCTAATAAGATTCAAAGTTTAAATGTCCAACATATACAATATAAGATTCCTTTATATTTCAACATTTAACTTTAATTTTATTCAAATTGTAAAATATTCACTCAATCATTTTAATAGCAATCAAAATAAAATGTCAATGTATAAATTTAAATCAATATTAAATATTCAGTCCAAATTTTATTTAAAATTGAGAATATTCATTTAATCACTTTTTATCAAATCAAGTTATAAATCTTATCTTTCAAAATCTCAAAATCGATAAGTTTAAATTAATTCTTATTTAAATTCAATTATTAACTAATTTATATTCCAAGGCAACATTAATTTATCTTCCCAACCTCTATTATTAAATTTATTTAAAACCTAATTTTAAAATATTAATATACATTTTAATAAATACTTAAATATATTATAAACCAGTTAAATTAAATTTTATTAAGTTAAAGCTTGTTATTAAAATTTTTTTATATTAAATCTTATTTAAAATATTTAAAATAAAATAAAATTATAAGTAAAATCTTAAAATTTATATTTTACAAAACTAACTTATAATTAAAATTTCCAAAACATATTATTTTAAAATCTAAATTTTATGCACATATAAAAATAGCATTTATATATTATATTTTAAAAATTAATATCTATTAAAACCCATATATTTCTTTTCAAACTTTGGAAATCAATTTCAATACATAGACATAGACCAACGGTGTCCATATAAAACTTTCTATCCTATGGTCAAGCGATACAGATATTTAACATTTCAATCCACAAATTAAATATTTACGAGTATATATCATTTCAACCTGCAATCCCAAAATTTGATGTCAATGAAAATTACTTGGGCTTACCATTTCAACCCATAACGATTTTCCCTTAATCTATAAAATTATTCGGGTATGTATCATTGCAACCCATAGGGAACTCTAAACTAATAGGGAACTTGCAAAGTAAGAACAAACGTGATAATAATGTAACATATCAATAATATGCATATATCAACAGTAACAAATTTAAATATAATATCAACAATAGGTTATGGTGTCATATGTCATAGATAAACAATTGCAAATAATGGCATATCATATTTAACAATTAAATAACTTAACAATTCAAAATTTTCGACATATTCTAATCGGCATTTCATGTGAAACAAATTTACTAAATATAAGAATGTTAATCGTGAATGATTGCTCAGCTTTCGAGACTAGAGAAATTAGACAACATGACAAGCTATGAATTTTTGAATCACGAACTCGACGACAAATCCAAAGCAAAGTGAAGCGATGCTGGCACGATCTTGAACTCGATGGATCCGATGAAGCAAATATATGTTGCTATATATTTTAAAATATAAATTTTAAAACACGTATCTAACATAAAATCTTCAATATGTCTATTTGAAGTCAATAATAAATTTAAAACACATGTACGCACACATACATATATATAAATCAATATCTATAAATATATATTTCAAAATCATCGTTTCTTACAATACATATATTTAAAATCAAAGTATATATAATTTTCATTTTAAAACCAATTCATAAAATTAATACTTCAAACACATAAAATAAAACATATACTTTAAAATCTAACACATATATTTTTAAAATATCTATATGTATTATATTTGAAACCAATCCGACATATATAATCACAAGACGGTACTGACATAAAATCAAATATGTATAACCAAAAATGTATTATACTTTAAATATCTATAGTTAAAAACTAATATGTATAACCAAAAATCGAATACTCACTAATCTATAAAACCGTAAATAACATAAAACCAAAGAAATCAAAATAGCTTAAACAAAATTTATTTTGTAAACAAAAAAACAAAAAAAAGCAAAAGAAAAAACTTTGAAATATTAAAACTGTAAATATATAAGAGAAGCAAGGTGGTTAGAAGGGAGTTCGGCTAGAAAGGAGTAAGGTGATGTAGTGGGGTCGGCTTGTTGGGGCTGTGTGATGTGGCAGTGCAAGAACAATGGGGAGGCTCGGTGTTTTGGTTGCATGAAGAGGTGGAGTAATGTCATAGGATAAGTAGGTTTATACATACACACACACACACACATATACACAAACACATACATACTTTTGTATATTTATTTATTTTTAAAAATAAGGAGGATGATGGCGGCTTCGGTAGGCGAGAGGGGGTCTGGGCGGAGCACAATGCTGAGGTTATGCTGGGGCAAAGGCTTGGCGGAGCACGAAGCACGGTGTAGGGTTTTGAAGTCATGAAGGGATGTCAAGTGGTGTTAGGTCGACAGGGTTCGGTTGTAGGCGGAGATGGCTGCAAGGTAGGGGCAGTTCGATGTAAGGGAATGGAGTGGCCACTGGGCGGAGGAGTGAAAGGGTGCATGGCCGGTGTAGGTGGTAGGTGAGTGGACTTCGATGATGGAGGGAAAACGCACTGTTGGGTTTGCCCGATAGTGACCGTAGGGTGGTGGTGAGTTGTTGGAGAGGCGGATCCGATGGTGGAACGGTGGGGTCAGGTTCAAGGGCGTGGTGAGATGGTAGGGGAAATGTTCAACCATGGAAGCACATGCTTTGGCCAAGTAGGTGGCGTGGGTAGCGGCGGATTGAGGTCGTGGCCATTGAAGTGACGCGAAGGGATGCACATGGTTACGGTTGAAGGAGATCAGTTTGGGAAAGGAAGTGCAGCCATTGGAGGAAGAAAATAACAAGGCTTCAGGAAAAATAAAATAAAGGAAATAGGTAGACGGGAGTGAACAACTATCTACAAACTAATAATATATCATATATGTTTTCTCTTTTCCAAAAGCAATAGAGAAACGAACAGAAAATGAAAGGACAACCTTTAAATATAAAGTAGTAGAAATAGTGAAATCCAGCTCGTGAATCCAAAGAAATAATAAAGGCTAGTGACCATTCATTATCCGACAGCTGGGAAATTAGAAAGAAAATAGAACACCAAAAGGCTCAAGACGATATCGATACGGCTAACCGTTTCGCAGATTTCATCGTGTACCAGGCACTGAAATAGACAAATGAATATAATGCGGAGATCTACACTACGAGACGAATAGAATGGTACACAGATATCAGCGATATGATCATCCTATCAAAAGTCGATATTCGATGCCGAAAATGCTGTTAAAATGCCGAAAATAAGATAAACAGAGCTAGAGCAGTCCAAATTTGGCGGAACGAAATACGACGTCTCACTCAGAAGATGATATTCATTTTAATTATATAAAAATATTCAAATTTCTAAAGTATTTTATTATCATCAAATTTAACCGATTTAAATTGAAATTGAAAATTACAAAACAAAACTAACTTTCCTATTCTCTGATGAAAACTTGACATTTTCTACGTTTAAATAGACTCATACGAAGTATTAAATTTTCATTTCAAAATTTTATTATTTAATTTCAAGAAAATTTTTAGCTAATCATATTATAAAGTATTTAAAACTTTAAAGGTCGTTACAATACACGGTTCCAAAAAAAAATTGATTTGGAGTACTTTAGTGGAATATAGAAGCCATGGAAATAAGTGGAAGAAAGTGGGAAAATAAGGAAGGGGAAAAGAAGGGAAAAAGGAAAAAGAAGAGGAGAGGGAAGGTGGAAGGTGATGGCCTAAGAGATGGTGGAGTGCGCGGCGGCTATATGGGTGGAAGGGTTGAAGGAGAGGAGGAAAGGAGTTTTGATTTGTGAGGTTTTTGGAGTCTTAGATCTAGAGTTCTCTGTACATTTTGAGGAGGAGGAAGAAGTGCGAAGAGAAAGTTTCTCAAGAGAAAAATTATGTACGCATTTGTTATCATATAAGAAACATAAGGTCATAGGCAAATTAATGGTAACATGACTAACTAGAGTCTCTGGGTTAACCAAGGCCCATTATACCAAACAAACCCAATATGCCTTAGCCAAATAAAATACAACTAAACACTACCAATTCATGTTAATTTTTCACAGTAATTCAAATTTTTAGAGCAATAGGAATTTATTTTGACGAAACGAAAAGTGGAGGAAAGATCAGAATTCAGTCTAGTATCATCTAAAAAGAAAAAAAAAATTAAATTAAAATTTTTCAACCAAAAGTCAAAATTTTAATAAGTTTGACCAAAATTTGAAATTTGAATTTTTTTTATTCTATTAAATTTGGTTTAATAAAACAGTCAACATTACAAATTCAAATTTTTTATTTAATTTTTATTTAAATTCAAAATACTACCATTTTAAAGTTGTTAAAAGCTACGGATCGTTATATTTTATCTTAATTAAAAGATGTAATATAAATTAATGCAATATTAATTTGTTTCCCCTTATCATATTTAAAAGGTTAATTGCCTTTAACTACGCATCCAATTTATTCAAACCTATGTTATTATCCTCATTATTCAATCAACAATACTCTATGAACTATATTAACTTAAGTTTATATTTTATTACATTTATTAATTTACAGTTAATATCTTTTACCATATTAACTTCAATAATTAATTACATAAATTTTCATTGATTTCTAAGTTAAATCCAAACATATTAAGTAATAAGGTGATAAATGAACAACTTTTACCTTTAAGTAATGTAATGACCCGGAATTTTGGTCGTTAGTTCTAAACCTTAATTTATTTTAACAATTGAATTTGAATTACTAATTGATTTTGAATATGGAAAAATCAGTAAAATGGTTTACATTTTCAGATATAGCGATTAATTGGATTTGGTAAATATAAATTTAAGGTTGGAAATTAGGATAATAGGTGAATCTGGAGATAAATGCACATGGAAATGATTCCTAAAATTTATTTATATTCTATTCGGATTAGAATTAAAATATTGGACCATTGAAGGGAATTAAGAGTTGATAAATTAAAGTTTAGAATTTATATTTTAATTTAACGGTGAAATTAATATATATAATAATAGTGTAAATAATTGAACTTTCATTTAAAATGAATCAAAGTGATTTCTAATATGAGTATAAATTCCATGTGATTTACAATGGAGTTAGTAAGTTTTAAAAATTTAGAATTTAAAATGATTTCGACGATCTTGAAAATCGCTCGACTTAATCGACAAGTTAAAATAACCTTTCGGGGCACTGTCTCGGAATTCGACGAAACCAATTCCACTAGATTCGTAATAAGTATTATTATCGGATTCCAAATTACGTACCGTTTGGAGTTACCGTTTGGTCGTACGGGATAGAAACGTGTTGTAATAAATATCGAAAATTTAATATTTTAAATTGATTCAAAAAGCTATCTTCCACTTACGATTGAATTAGGCCCTAAAACATATTATATTGTGTTTGGAATAGGGGTAAAACATTATAAATGTCAGGCGGCACGTCTTGATTGGAGTTCGTTCGAGAAAGCACATCAATGTTGGAAATAATATTAAAATAATATATGTATACGTATATAAATACGTTAGCAATAATAGCCCTAACCCTAGAATAATATAGCCACCGCATAAATAATCAGTGGCTGAAAACTTCACTCCTTTTTCCTCGATTTTCTCCTCAACGATCGAGAAAATCTCCAACTGCAAAATCAAAGAGCTCGTCGAACTCTACATTGTGAACGATTGTGATCAAATTTGGGATGGTGGATCGATGTCATGAAGGCCGCGTTCGTTGGCTATTTGGTGGCGAAATTCGAGACGATGGCGTGGCTTCAGGGATGCGGTCGGTGGCTGTGGGTGGAGCTCACGACGGCCTTTCAAGTGGTGGTCGCCGATCATTTTCAGGTGGCCAGTAGGAGGGAGGGCTATCGACTTCTTGATGACGGTGATGGGTTCATTGCTCGAATGCGATCATCATGAAGAATGAAGAAGACAAAACAAAACGGGTGGTCGTGATCTTTCTAGACGAAAGTGAACGGCCGGATCTAGGTTATGTTTAAAAAAGGTATTTATTATTATAAATTATTTTCAAACTTTAAAAATCCGTATATTTGTCATACGAGGTCGGAATCGGACTAAACAGGCGGCGTTGGAATCGGTGCGACGAATACTACGTGCTGGAGCAGATGTGGATTCGATTGGAATGAGCTAAAATTTTAGGTTAAATCGAACATGTTCGATTTAATTTAAAATTGGAACGTTCGGTGAATTAAACTCAAGGTTAGGTAATCTCACTCAATTTTGGACTGTTCGCTTTAGTTTAAATAGTTAAAATTAATTGATGATTGATCGGTGGAACTGATATATTTTTATCAATTGAATGTGATATTATATATAGTGTATATATATATTAGAGTGATTGATATTCCTGCATATATATAGCGGATGAGATCCTATGCGTCCCATATAATAACGGATAAGCTTATATACCGCGATACTCCGCCTCAAAGCGAAATTAGTATTTTTATGATGTGCTTACACCTGTGGATGCAAAGAAATGGGTTTAAGGTATCCAACTAGATTCCTCAAAAATGTAAATTTAATTTTATATATAGTGATATACGTTTTGTTCGAATAGTCTGTGACAAGTTGTTGTGTGATTTAAATTGATTGAATTTTATGACAGTTTTAGCTGGATTTTGGTGCTTTAAAATACCAATAAATATGGTTTAAAATTGGTAAAGAATTGTAAACAGGGATTTTGAATTAAAATATTTACATAGAGTTTTGGATAAATTAATTTGATAAAATAAAAGGTTTTGGAATTGTATTTAACTATTTTAGGATATTGTGGATAGGATTTTGGGAATAAAAGTATATAAAAGGATTTTTAAATAATAAATCCTTAAATGGTACTTTGTCAAATATAAAAGGTTTATAAATCGATATTTTATATAATTTTAAAGGATAGACGTGAATTTGGAAATAAGTATAAAATTGGTTATACTGGACACAATTAAGGTTTCCAAATTTACGAGGTGAAATTGGAAACGAGGATATAGGCTTGTTTTAAAAAGTGGATTTTTAGTTATTAACTGGGTGATTTTAAAAGTGTTAAAAATATTCTAGAAAGTAGTTATTTTATTATTTTAAATTGCTAAAACATATTTAATTATTAATTAGTCACTTTATCATGATTGTAAAAGGTTTATTATTATTTCAGAACTAGTCGACATTTTTTTTAAAGGATAAATTATTAAATATTAATATGGCTTTGTATAATAACTTTTATCTATGTATATTTTGCCTAGATTAAACTTGAAATTTATTTTAGAAATTATAAGACTTATTTTGAGATAAGCTTAAAATAAAGTTTTCGGGAAGTAATGGTATACTCGCATGGCGTAAATCGAAGGCAGTGAGTGCCTGTAGTTAAGTCTTGGATTTCTCTGGGATAGAGATACAACCATTGAGCTGTGAATCCATGGTCAGTACCGCAGCGGTACTTTCTATATTATTTTAAAAGGGTTTTCAAATATATTTGGAAAATATACTTTGTGAATTTACTGATTTCGATAAGATACGTACATGACCTTTGATAAAGAGATTTAATTTATTTAAAATTTAAATTAAATAAGACAAGGTGTTTCCAGTAAAAATGAAGTTTGGTTGAACTGACTGTTTATTTGATAGTCAAATAACTGACTATCAAATCTAGACCTAAATATAACTTTGGAAATATCTAGAAGAAACATGGGGATTATATAATACAGTTACCGTTCGAGGTGCTATATTGTATGCATAAATTCATTTCGTTCTTCTAGGACGTTTATAAGGAAATATGTCCACTAATGGTTAGAAGGTGATCTTCAATCTTATTTTCATTGGTGTATTTCCTAAAGAACCGGAGTTGAGTTTACCGAAAATAGCGAATGTTGTTCCTAAGCGACCGGGATCAGATTTGTTATTCGAAAACCACATCGATCTAACGAGTACGTTTTCGAAATGGAGACAAGAGCATGGAGTCGAAGATGGAGCAGTGAAGTACAAGGGCTAATCGCTACTAATTCTGAGGGTGATTCCCAAATGGATGTAATAGGAATAGTGCCTTTTGCTCTATTCAGACCCAGAACGGACTTGTATGTATGAATGCTATCAGTACAATGTCATTGGAGGAAAATGAGCATTCTAAGTGAATATTTCTTAAAGGTAATCGTTGCCTCTAGCCTCATCAACTAGAATGACTAAGAAGTAGGGGAGATGCAGTAAGGCTAAGTGGGTAGCACCCAAGCAGGGTATGTTTATCACCTTTCTAGATACCGTTGAATATTATTACTACGATTATGGAAGGAGCTCGAAAATGGGTGGGAACACCCAGGGTGATAGCATATTCGGTCTATCTAGGTTATGGATAGGCTAGTCTTGTGTAGTAGGGGATCACGGCGTGGTCCTCGGTACGTTATTCTAGACGTGTACCGTGACAGGTGATACCCTAGTGCCTAATCATTCTGATGGAATCCATTCTCCAATAAGCGTCGTACAGTTTTGATTGTGCCCAACTATGCTGAAACGTGAGATGCAAGCATTTCAGCTATTTGAGTAAGTATTTATACTTAGACACTATTATAATTTCAGAGGATTTTGATATGAAATGTTTTGGTTATCGTAAGGTAAAAAACCCTCGTATATATGTGATACGGTCATACAAGATACCTTTGATTTTCAAAGGATATCGATAACTTTAATAATTCAGATTGAGTGTGTTTTCCTACACTGGTTTTTCCAGACTGAATCGGGTATTATTTTTTTATAATGCTCGAGTCAGACTGAGTATTTCAGGTTTCGGTTAGGATGCCATGGAGCTTAGGAGACGAGCTGGACACCGAAACATATTCTTGTACTTGTTTTTATTCCGCTGTAGTGTTTTTGTTTGAAAATTCCAGCAATTGTGAGGGCAGGTTGTTATAACTTTCCATGGCTGGTAATTATTGATTTGTGTATTCTGATGTAAGATATATATATTACAGTGTTGATTCTTGTAAAGAGTTATTGATAATATATATTATTCAGTCCGCTATGAGATTCTATTTTGTTTAGTTTCTTCTACAACCTATTTCTAGTCCCTCAATAATCTGTCTTTTTGGCACTCGGTCGTTACACATGTTATACGATGAGCGTAATTATGTGGATTTTCGAGGGTCGAGAAGGGCGGGTCGTCACAAGCAATTTAATCATATTTATAAGCTTATTATCTATAACAAATGCTATGACTACTTACACTTCACTAATTATATTCAATTTCAATTAACAACATATAATTCCAATATTCAATTGCCTTAATTCCATTAATTACCCATTTAATATTTAAACGGACAAATAAATGAGAATAATTACAACCATCTTTTATAGTAATTGTTCATATCCATTATTTTATTATTTACTACTAAGGGTTATAACAAAATGATTTTATATTCTATATTAACCTATTCCGATCAATTACATACAATTTCATCATTAAATGCATCATTTAATTTATTTCATTATTTACAATTATAACCAAATAACCTTATAATCTATTTCAATTGACTGAAATTATATTAAATAGTTATCAATAGCATTCAAACAACATCACTGAATTCATATTCAATATTAGCCAATTCTAATTGATCACATATAATTTCAACATTCAATGTATTTCCTTGTTTACAGTTTATAACCAATTATAACTTTATAATCACTTCAATTGATTAAAATTACATAAAATAGTTTGCAATTACCTTAAATTAACATTACTAACATTACATTCTACTTATTGCTCTCATTATAAAATCACAAATTTAGTCTTCTTCCAATATTAAATTTTAAAATCTTATTTAACAAATATTTTATTTAACGGAAAATTACAGGTCATTACACTCTCTCACGTTCAAAACTTTTCGTCCTCGAAAAGGGAAAGGAAGGATTTAGGAATTAATAAAGTTTATTCAAACTATTCAATTTATAAATAATTAATTTACATAATTAAGTATTTTAAATTAATATATGCTAATTAATAAAAATTAAATCTTCATATTCAAGTTTACTAAAGTTTGAAAATATTTTCACTTTTTATAAAATTTTCTAAGTCAAAAATTCATGATTTTTTTTGATAGAGTCCCATTTTACGGAGAGTTTCGAAAAATAATAATAATATCAATAATAACCACAAATATAAGATATTTCAAAAATAAAATATCCCTAACCATGGGAAAATAATATAATATCGCTATAAAACCGTAATCCAAGAACATAGCTATTTGTCGGCCAAACAACGTTTAATTTATGAAACAAAAAGCAGCAGCTATTGCTTCCATAAACCTATACTTCACTTATATAATCCAAAATAGTGAGAAATATGTAGAAGAGAAATATTTAAGTTGTTGCAATCAATAGCAAAACAAACCAACATAACATAACAATAGCCACTTGCAAACAAAATCATACAATCATCATATGCAACTAAAGTAATCAATCATACGTTCATAGTAACCAAAACCAATGGTTTGTTTAGTTTAGAATTTTTAATCATGCAAGGTGATACATAAACAATCAAGTGCACCCTACGTTCAACAGCCTTGGATAATTACTTAATAGATTATCCATACAACTTAAACAATTAAACGTATCCATTCTTAAACATCCCCTAAGCCAAAACAACCAAGAAATTCAAATATTATTTACGTTTATTCAATTGATTTCTTTTCACATCATTATTTACCTTTTATTTACTTTCATTCATTCATACAATGTCTTTTTCTTTCTTTCATGTAAATATATAAATTATTTCACAATATTAACTTACGTTCATAACATTTCTTGTACATAAAAATTATTATTTAGAAATAATTCCATTGAACACTTCCATTACTTAAGTTTTACTTGTATAATATTCCAGTACATATTTCTTTTAACATCACAACTTTTTAAACATTTGGCAAGCTATATACATGTTTTAAGAATGAAATTGAATGTTGCACAAGTTTATCTTATTCATTTAGTTAACAAAATGTTCAATACTCACATCTTCTAAATTTTCATAACTTTTGATTTACAGGTTACAAATTCCAATTTCTCATATATACATACTTCATTAATCACTTAGCACCAAATTTCTTATTTCTCATTTCAGAAGTTTCCAATTATTAATATAGTCAAGATTTCATTCATCACAATAATTGAAATCTCTAATTTATGGAAACGTAAAGGACTAAATGCCGGGTTCATTTCCAATCATCACCAAAATTATTTTCCAACGATAGAGAGGAGAGTAGAGAACTTATTTCCTTTTGAAATTGTTTTAAAGCATTTCCTTAAATCACATTTTGAGAATGTTTATCGAAAATACTTCCAAATAATAGTAGTATTATATTCCAAAAATCACTTGAAAACAAATTTCAACCCCGGAACTAAAGTTCTCAAATTTCCAATTAAATTCTTTTTTTTATAATCTTATTTTGCAATCAATGTTTTTAAAATTTCACTTCCTATCAAAAAAAATATCACATACAACTATTAGTATTTCAAAATCAAGTGAATATTTCAAAACATACATCAAAAATGGCAATTCCAATTTATTTTTCAAGCATATTAATAAAATAAATTTTCCAAGTCATTTAATATCTTTAAAATTATACATACATAGAAACTCATATAACTTTACTCGAAATATTTATTTGAAATTTCATTTGCAAATCAATCATCTTTAGTACTTTAATACTTTACAAAATTCAACCATAAAATTTTATGCTTCATTTATAAATACCATTCAAAAAACTTAAATAACACCTTTATAAATATATGAAGCTATTTGAAAATAATTATTTACATCATTACTTATATTTAAAAAAGGAGTTATTGATAACCTTAAATACACTATTTAAAAATTTATTAGTTTTGAATCTCAAAATAGTTTTCTAACAACGTTAATAAATCAATAATCTTTAACTTTAAAATATATTTATAATACACTTTATAAAACTAATCTTATAACTCAATGTTTTAACAAGTTTAACCTCGTTCTTGCAGACACTAGCCATGCTTTGATCAGGTGCAAGGCTAGACTTCTCCAAGTACTTAGTAGGCCATTTCAACATCAAATGAAAATAATTAAAAAAGATATAGAAAGCACATTCTCCCATGGATTGTAATTATGCCGCTATCCTAGCAGAATCACTTGTAACTGTTGGCATCCCACTCCTCGACTTACGCCATGGTTGATAGATCACAGCCATGAAATGGTGCAATTCACCTCGAACTTGTGTATCAATTTCGGATCAAATTAATTTTACAAATAAAACAATGTACGTACAACTTATGTGTCTATTTCAAATTTGTTTCATTACAATTACATTTCAATTAAATTCATTTTTAATCTCATTGATTGACACAAATATCACTTCATACTTTAACATTTGTTGCACAAAATATCTCAATTAAATATATACATTAATCATTCATAAGCATTGACTATATTTCATTTCATTCTAAATTACACTCATTTCCACATGTAATGTTTCTCATTTAATACTACATTCATTTGCGAATCATATCATAAGAAATTTCCTTAAGTTTATAACCAATTTATAAAGGCCTGACTTTTATAAAACATTAATCGAGTTTAAAGTTATCACAACTCTAATTATAACCATTTCTTGCAACATCTATTTATTTCATAAGCAATTTACAGGTCATGACTTTGTCTATATTCATTTAATTTTAATTCATTTTTGTTTATCCAATTAGTATTCAAGTTTACTTCCCAAATTTATTTATGACACATTTCATAAATTATTAATTAAGTTCACAATTACAATGTTTCTTTAATCGCAATTCCAATTTTAAACATTCTAAGGCTTAAAGTTCACGTTTGTATATTATTACATTACATGCCAACAATGTATATAATAATTCTATTCATTTACTAAACATAAATATAACAAATTAAACCTTGTTTCACTTGCTTTCAAATTAAGGTTGTCAAATTCAATGGCTTAATTCAACACAATTACTATATTTGACCCATATATTAAATTAGAAGTTTCAACTATCCCAAATATAAAGATATTTTCTTTTATTTCAATAGGTGAAACTACCAATCAATAAAACAACAAGATTCAAACAACAAAACATTTCAATTTCATAACCAAACACCTAATTATTCACTTTATTCTCTTTAATACACCATTATTAAACTAGTGTTTAATTCATAAATTCAATCAATAGTAACAACCAATGCTTATAAACTTCCATAATAAATGATAATAATTAAATATTACCATTTCATAAAACAAACACATTACAAATAACTATAATAGTTATAAAATTTTATTCCTTATATATAAAATATAATATTAGGAAAAATTATTCTATTTCAAAACTTATATTAAACAATTTTTGACACTAACAAATATGCGCTCTCATATATATACACACTCGGACAAACTTATTCTAGGATATTACTACCATATCTCTAATGAGTTAACCCCAACAGGCTAAGGCTTGTCTAAACCAAAGCTCTAATACCAACTGTAACGACCCACCTTTTAGGGCGATTCAAATCGACAATAAACTACACATGTTAGACTCAAACCATTCAAAATGAAGGATTGTTAATGGGATAAATAAGAAAACAAAAGAAAAAACATAGAACCTTACAGCAGAACGACAAAATATAATAATTAAATAAATAGTTTATGAAGCTGTTTTACAAATAACATTTAATTACACTTTTAAAATTTAAATCAGAATTATACATACATCAGAAATAAACAAATAATGGAGTGGAACATAGAATGCATGAAATAATAAATAGCAATAATGCACTGAATCTTCATCTTCGTCCTCCATAAAATAGTCTTCAATACACTAAAAAGCTTAGACTAAGCTGAGCATAATGAAAAGACAAAACACTCAAGTCAGAACTAAAAGATCTTATGTAAGTCGGATCAAAATAAGTAAAACAGAAATATTAATGCAATGATTTCATAGATGTTATGGGATTTTCATCTCCTATCAAGTGTACAATATGAATATAATTATTTAAAGGGTTTCAAATAATCCAAAATATTAATCTTAATCATATAATTAAAACAAATCAGAAGTTTGAATTAACTTAAACCCTTCAAATAATTCAATTCCAAATAAAAATCCAAATTAAAGAAATTATATGGGTATATGTCATTTCAACCAGCATCAAAAACTAACATTTCTAAATCAATGAAAACCTCTTCGGTTTATAATTTCAATCCGTACCGATTTTTTTCCAATTAGCAAGATCGTTCGGGTATGTATCATTTCTACCTATAGGAATAACAGCGACATAGACATAAATAACATCCAATCATCTGAAATGTCAACCAATAACTTCCATCTAATTACCCAAATATCAACAAATGAACAAACAACACAATCATCATTGAAATAAAGCAATAACTACCAATAATTTACTAGTTATCATTAGCAGGTATTTAACTGAAAAATTAAATTTCAATATTAAATTAAATGGCAATTAAATTCAACAAAAGTTAAATTTAACTGCAATGACAATTTAAAATATACTAAAAAGCAACCAATCAATTTCTAAACACATAATAAATTCAATTTAACTAACAAAAGAAAATCTAGTAGTCGTGAGTGTTTGCTCACCTTTTATGGCTACGAAAGTGATGATAAAAATGGAGCAGTATGGAGATTCCTAGCAAAGATCCAAATGCAAAGCAAATCCAACAAAGCTTAAACACGAACATGAATCAATAAACAAGCTTCAACTACTTCCAACTTCCAAACAGCCCAAGATCCAAACTACGGACAAACCCGAAAATAGGTCATCTTTAAGAAAATATTCGGACTACAACATTACTGAAACATTAAAAGTGATTAACAAGAAAGTTGTTAAAATTCTTTTCTCACCACTTTCAAAAAATGAATCGCTCAAAACACTTCTGTCTTGAGAACGTTATAGTCAAAACAAAAAATGTTGTTTTCTGAGTTCAAAAATACTTCGAAAAGATTTGAGTTTTTGTCATAATACCAAACCCAATATGCCTTAGCCAAATAAAACATAACGAAAAACTACCAATTCATGTTAATTTTTCACAGTAATTCAAAATTTTAAAGCAATAGGAATTTGATTTTGATGAAATAAAAAGTGGAGGAATATTAGAATTTAGTCTAGTATCATATAAAAAGAAAAAAATTTAAAATTTTCAAACAATAGTCAAACTTTGACTAAGTTTGACCAAAATTTGAAATTTCACAAATTTTTTATTTATTAAATTTGGTCAAATAAAGCACTCAACATTATAAATTCAAACATTTTTATTTGATTTTTATTTAAATTCAAAATACTGCCATTTTAAAGTTGTTAAAAGTAACAGATCATTATACTTTATCTTAATTAAAAGACGTAATATCAATGAATGCAATATTAATTTGTTTCCCCTTATCATATTTAAAAGGTCAATTGCCTTTAAGTAGACATTCATTTCTCATCCAATTACATTCAAACCCATGTTATCATCCTTAATATTCAATCAACAATACTCTATGAATTATATTAACATAAGTTTACATTCATTATTTTACCCTTAACATCTTTTAAAATATTAATATTAACTTCAATAATTAATTACATAAATTTTCATTGATTTCTATATCAATTCTGTAACTACCCGTAAATTTTAACAATTTTTAACAACTGATTTTTTTTGCTTGAAAATAAACGATTAAATTTAACAATGAAAATTTAATATTTGAAACGCGTCAATTTAAACATAGCAAATGGTAAATTTTTATCGGGAAATATGAAAGTTAGCTTTGTTGTGTAATTTTCAATTTCAGTATTAAATCAGCTGAAATTAGATGAAAATGAAATAATTTTGAAACTTGAATATTTTTGTATAATAAAATTTTAAATCATCTTCTGAGTGAGACATCATAATTCGTTTCATAAAATTTGGACTTCCCTAGCTCTTATCTTATTTTCGACGAATTTACAGCAGTTGTAGCAGTGGAATTCGTGTTTTGATAGATGTGATCGTATCATTGATATCTATGTACCATTCGGATCATCTTGTCATGCTGATTTCCGCTGTATATTCATTTGCATGTTTCGGCGTCCGATATGCAGCAAAATGTGCAGAACGATTTTTCGTATCGGTTCCATTTGACCCTTTGGTTTTCAAATGACTTTTCGTTTGTCCACCATGTAAACCAAAGAGCCATTTGCCATTAATAATTTTCTGAATTTAATATCTGACCTTTACTATTCTATTGGTTAATTAATATATCCTCTATTGTCCTTTTAATTGTCTAGACGTAGGATAGTGAATGACCGCTGCTTGTTAATATTTGAGAATCCAAATCATGACTTTGGAAATTCGAACTGTTCATTTTGTTCCTTTCGTTTCATCTCTACTTTCTAGTTTCGTGCTTGGAACATAATATATACATGATAATAATATAAACTTTTATAATTCCAGATGCTAACTTCAGCTTTATATAAAGTTATATATATATATATATATCTGTTGCTTAAACCCATCCTGCTCCTATCCTTACTCCCGAACCATTCGTCCCTTGGCCGTGCTAAACGCTCCTCCTCCCTTCAGACATTGACCGAAGTAATCCCCTCACCACTGCTTCCATAACCCTGTTATTGCCACGCCAAGTAGCGGGGTAGCCAAGTCTAAGCACTAGCCCATCACCCACGTTAGCTCTATATAGCAGCCACCGCCAATTTTCGACCACTTCCCACCATCACTCCATCATCACGTCATTAATGCACAGCCTCCTCTCGTCGCTGTTCAAACTCCGCTTCCCTCCCCACCTTAAACCGCCTTGCAACCAAGCCACAGCCGATCATCAGCCTCCCATGTCTTCCTTGAATCCGCCAGCAAACCCAACAGCCTCCGCCTTTTTCCAGCAACCTACCACCTCCACACAGCGACCATCGCTTCAACCTTCCTTGGCCAGAAACTCCGCCCCATGCAGCTCCACCATCACCACTGCCATGCAAGCCCTCGTCAGCCGAGCCACTTTCTTTTCTTCTCTTAGTTTCTTCTTGCATCTTTTTTAAGGAAGGTATATATATTGGTTATATATATGATATGTTTTTTTCATGTGTATAAGTATATTAGTTTATATTATATATATGTGTATAAATTAATCCATCTACTCATACTGTATAAGTTTATACATATGATTCGTTTGAGTTTATATATATATTGATCTTAGAAATATAATATGTATGTAAATGAAGGTATGTATCTTATTATACTATAAAAGAAAAAATATTTAGTAAGTAGGGTAGTCAGCATATACATATATTTGTTGCAAATAATATGGCCTATATATATGATTTGTGTAGCCGCATATGAATATGTATATATTTAGTTGTAAATTTTAGATTGGGTCTACATATTAGCCCGAATATATAAACATATTTAGGTGTATATTTTATACAGTGTCTGTATATATTAGCATACATATATATTTTGTTTGCATATATATGGTGCTCTGCATATACATTTATTTGAATGGCCTGCATATATCATTATTGTTTGTGTGTGTATATATATTATGCATGCATATTTATCCGAAGCTTCCTATGTATTACAAGTCATATACATTTTGTTAGAAACAAGTTATAGAATTCAAGTTATATATAAATTTTGTTTAGTTATATGCATGAAATTTCAGTCTATATACCAAGTTATATATATATATATATATATATATATCATGATTAAGGAATTTGTTTAAATTTACGTTCATATTTTGAAATAGTTCATTTAAAACTTATGTTAATATTTTAAGTTGGATTTGTACTAATATATATATATATATAATGATTTAGAATTTTATCTATATTGATTTGTTTTCCCACAGCCTAATTTCTCACAACGGTTTTAGCTTACCACTATACGAATTCACATTACAGCAACAATTTTCTAGCTTTGTCAATTTTCCATGCTTATCAGTGTCCTTTTTGATCTTGTTCCATGTTTTCTAGCCTCGAAAGGTGAGTAACCACTCACGATTAACATTCTTATACGTAATAAATTTGATTTCACTTGAAACGACAATTGAAATATGCTGTTCGATTTGAATTGCTAGTTATGTAATTGTTAAAAATGATATGCCATTATCTGTAATTGTTCGCTTGTGATATATGACTCCATATGCTATTGCGTATATTTTATTTAACTTGTTACCGATGATATATGCCTGTTGTTTATATATTATTTTTTCATCATAATTGTTCTCACTCTGCAAGTTCCCTGTAAATTTAAAATTCTCTTTGGGTTGAAACGATACATACTGGAACGATATGCTAGAATAAGGGAAAATCATTATGGGTTGTGTAACAACCAGATATTTTCAACCATTCGCATCCATTATAAGTGTATAGGTAGACACTCATGCCGGAATTGAATTGCTCAAAATACCGCGTTGTGAATAAAAATTTGGCAAATCTCAGGATATACAGTAAATAAAAATCATAGATCACAGACACAGAGTATATAAAAAATGCAGCGGAAGAAAAAGAGATAGTAGTTCATGAAGCTACTATATAAATATAAGATACATCAGAGTTAAATAAGATACAACAGAAGAGTAACAGGATACATCAGGTACAAATCAGATACATCACTGAACCACTGGATACTGAAACAAAATAGATGGCTAGATCTTCAAGGAAAGCTCCAACGCCAAAGGTGAATCTGGAATGCTAACTCACTCAATCTGACCCGAGCGTAAAGCAAAACACAAAACCCTCGAGTCAGGACATAAATACTTATAAACTGTAAATCAACTCAAGTGAACAGTAACAAAATGCATCAGTAACTTAAAGGATGCTTGGGACCGCCCATCCTCTAAGGATCCATTAAACTATTTACTATGTAGTAATATACGCTATATACGGTAGTGTCTAATCAGTAAAGTATAATCATATAGAAAATAGCGTTAAGGGGATGGTGAACCTTAACGCGGTCGGATCTTTAAAACCAAAATCGTAGTGGGCTCGATATAAGGAGATGACACGGCACGCGAGGCAATGCCAGGGTGGATACACCGTTTGCACTCCCGGACCGGTGGTGACGGCAAGCCAGCAGCTTCCGCCCACCTCGAACAATACTCCCGAATCAATGTGGCGCCACCGAATCGAATCACAAAAGCAATAGAATAATTTCCGATGGAGCATGCTCGATGAAAGGGTGCGACCCTTTGTGTAGCCCGGTATAGCTCCTGTTTTAGTCTTATATGCCAACTCACGGGAGTTGGGTCCACGTAACATACCTAGAGAACGTCGCCACCATCCTACTTCATTCTAGAATCTCCACCGCGTACACAGTTGTTAAAGTGGTTTTCGGTATTGTCCGGCTATAAGACAATATCCGATCCCGGTCTCTTTAACAACCAATCGTTATTATAACCCATGGATATTTATTTCAAATAATTTATACTTTCAAGACCAAAATATCATACTCATTTCAAAACAATATCACAATTGTATCATTTCCATTTCAAAAATAATTCAATATTATATCATTCAAATAAAACCCAAATTTTCAAATCCTTGAATATTTATTTAAATTTATTAAACTTGAAATACTCCTTTAAATTATCATAGCATTTTGGAAATGTTACCTTAAGGAATCATAGTATTTTTGGAATGTACTACTTTCCACTTTACATTGTATATAATCAAAGTATTGATAAGCTTAAAATTTTAACATGTCAATTTATCATAGTCTTATAGTTAAATAAACTTTCTTACTGTAATATACAATTTAAACCGAAATTCTTATGTTAAGTTAAAAGCACCTTATTAACTTACATTATTATTACAATAAAGAAACTTTATTATTTTAATCATTTAAAGTATGCCATTCACATAAATTAAAACTTGCTTATCAAATGTACGTTATCAACTTACATTTTATTATTACAGTAAGTAACATTTATCATTTTAATCAATTTAAAATACACCATTACATTGATTAAAATCTACGTGTCAATGTACGTTTTAAATTTTATATTCCTATTACAATAATGAACATTTATTAATTTAAATCAATACCACACTACTTAAAACTTTACATGTTTCTTTCTTAATTAAAACTTTACATGTTCTTGCATTAATTAAAACTTTCATGTTCTCTCATTAATTAGGACTTTACACGTTTCTTTCATTAATTAAAAACTTATACGTTTCTTTCATTAATTAAAACTTATACCTTTCTTTCATTAATTAGGAATTTACATGTTCCTATCATTAATTAGAACACCTTACGTTCTTTCATAAATTAAAACCTATACGTTTCTTTCATAAATTAAAACTTAACATTTCAGATTTATATTACCATTTCACAAATTTATCTAAACTTCCAGTTTATTTAATTAATTTAACATCTTTAGTTAAAACTCAAATTTCACATTTTCAAGTCAAGTTATATTTTAAAATTTCATTTTCAACAGTCATTTATTCAACCACTTAAATTTATAGAAAATCAATAATTCTTTAATAAATCACTTAAATTACAAAATAAATCAATTTATCATATTTACCATTTTCCAAATAAAATTAAAGTCCATTTTATTCATGTAACTTAAATATCATTTTTAGTCATAATTCCAAATTTCAAACATAAGTTATATTTCAAAATCCAGTTAATCCATTCATAAATTACATTTTTAACACATAGAAAAATCATAATTTATTTATTTTAAAACCTTTCAAAATCTATTTAAATCAAATTTCATAATTTTATAATTTTAAAATACTTAAAATATTCAAAGTACTTTATAGAATAACCACGGGTCTGTATATAGTTTTCTAACCTAGGTTAAGTGATACGGATATGTATCATTTCAATCCGCAGTTTAAAAGGTAAAAATCTGGGTTCTATCATTTCAAACCCGTAATCCCAAGTTTAAATAAATAAATAAAATAACTCAGGCCTATCATTTCAGCCCATAACATTTTTTCTAACAGGGAACTTGCAGTGTGATCATATACAGAAATAATATAAACAAGGTCAATATCACAATATACAGTCATATATCAGATTTCAGGTGAAAATTAACAGTTTTAACAAGGTAATAAAATAGTAATAACATGGCATAGCATATCATATGATCATCATTAACTTGCATAAACATTTTACATTACTAAACACTTGTCATCAATCCACTTTTCATAAGTATATATGCCAGAGTGAGAAAGACTCACTTTTTTCAAGTTGAAGACCAAAACAACTAACACAAGTGCGATTCCAAAAGCACGACAAGCACGATGACAAGACTACGGACATGAGTGGAGAACGAATCCAATCTACAACTCTTGTGTACAACCCAAAACAAACAATCAAAACAAAAAATTCAATACGACTTTAAAATGCAATAACATTGAAATAAAAGGAGATACGACTACGCAGTCTTTTGCTTTGCCTTCTCTATTGTTTGGTATGGCTTTGGGGTCTGATATGGTTCAGATGTGGTCAAGTTTTGGGTCAGGTTTGGGCTAACATAGCTCGGGTTCAAGGCAAGACAAGGTGGAGTTTGTACATGAGGAGGTGATGTGGTTTTGAAGACAACTATGTGGTTTTTGGTCAAAACAAGGGCTCGGCCATGTGGATTGGGCTAGGCCTATGATGTGTCATGACTGGACAGAGGTGGGGAGGGGTGTGTTGTGGTCAGGTCTGGGGAGTGGTGGCGGCTATGGTGGTGGTTTGGGCGGTGGTTGAAGTGGATGAGCATGTAGAGGTCAAATAAGCATGGATCTAGGTATCTAAGTTGTAGTTTGAGGGGTTTGACCATCAAAAGGGGTTCGGCCATGGTCAGATCTGATGGGGTAGATGGTGGTGATGGTTGGGAAGAGTTGGAAGGAGGTGGTGGCCATGGAATAGGGGAAGAGGCCGATCTTAATCAAGGGAGAAGGCAAGGCAAAATTGCGTAGAAAAAGTAAGAAAAAGTAGAAAGAAGAGAGGGATTTACCTAAAATTTTTTCTTCAAGATGGAGGCCATGATTTCTAGGGTTTAGGAGCTTTGGAAATTTGCGAATGAGAGGAAAAAAAAAGTGGCGGCTGAAGAAAGGAGGGGATGTGGCCAGTTAAATGAAAAGTTAGGTTAAAAGGTAGAAGGGTTAGAAAAAAGGGCCTTAGGAAGATGGAAAGTTTAAGGCCTTTCAAATTTCCTATATATATTTATATACATCTTAAATAACTGAAAATACTTATAAATTTCAGTTATAATTCAAAAATATAACAGATAAACAAAATATTAATAATTAAATATTAATTAGATATGATTAAAATAAGAAAAATGGCACAGAAAATGAAAACTAGACTTAAGAATTAGAAATAACTTCAATGCACTTTGGAAAAATTTACTTTAATTTAAATACATGTAAAATGAATAAAATAAAGTGAAACATAGAAAATAAATGTGAGTGCATAAAATAAATAAATAAATTTTAATTATATATAATTAAATTAAGAAAATGGCTTAAAATTGTAGACTAGGCTTTATAAATTGAAATAAATTCAAATAAACTTTAGAAAAACTATATTATCATTTTAAAAATACTTAAAAGTCAAAATATACATAATATAACATATTATCACATATTAAAATAAAATATAACCAAGAAGAAGTAACTTATACAATTTAAAATAGTCATTGTTAAATAACCCTATATACGCACAATATTGTAAAGGGTATAACTTCCACAATTTACATCCGATTTCAACGAAACAAAAAGTGGTGTTCTTAGAATTTTGTGTACTTCCATAATAAAAGATAAAATTTAAAATTTTCAAACTTTTAAATTTTTAAATTAAAAGTCAAAGTTTGACTATTTTGACCAAAATTCACCTTTTTGGAAAATGTTCTTTTTAGTCATGCTTTGGAACGAAAATTCATATCAAACTAAAGTTTATATTTAAAGTAACAAAATTAATCATTCAAAAAAAAACAAGTTTTTTTTTCTTAATCAAATTCATTAAAATAATTATATATATACAATTAAAAACAATCACAAAATACAGGGTTGTTACACTCTCCCCCACTCAAAACTTTTCGTCCCCGAAAAGGAATGAGGTACGGGAAAGCACAGAAAAATATATAGAGTGAAATAAGATTAGGACAATATGACAAGAAGAATGAAATTATACGCGATGACTATTGTTATAGGTAAGTTTAACAAGGTGCAGATTATCGAAGATTATAGAAAGATTTCTAAACAGATTTTTTTTTTATATAGAAATATGCCTATACCAGTCTATAGCAAGATAAGGATGATAAGGACAACCAAAAGATAGTTTGAAAAAACAAAGTAAGGAAATAAGTTTGAAACCATGGAAATTTCAACTTAAATAGAAAATAAATCTTTACACAATTTAAATGAATCTTAACTATCCCAAATTTCATTATCTTATTATCCAATCATCTTAAATTAACAATTTTTTAAAACCATGGGTTTGAAAAATAATCATTTATTACACTCACAATGTACTTAATAAATTTTATTCTTCTTTATTCCTAATCAAAAATTAAATTTATTCCTCTCAATATATTTATCACTCATGTTAAATATATTTACACTTTTTTTTTATAACTACTCAAATTTTATTTATAAAATCTTTTTATATCGTATATTATCCAATTACATTTTTAACTTCTGAAATTTTGGTAAGTTATATTTGAATGCAATTGTATTATACAAATAAAATTTCCAATTCAATCATTTCAAGCTTAAATCATTTATTCAATTTTTTTCTTTTTATAATTGAAATTATTCTTTAAAAATAGAATTTAAGAATTAAATTTCCGATTTCTTCAGACCAATTAGAGATAAGAAATAATATATATACATATATTATATGTCAAATCAAATTTCAATCATATATCTATATATATATATATATATTATAAATCAAGTCATATTTTAGAAATTCAAATCAATTTAATTTCCAAAAACAAAGCTGTAGCAAGACCACATAACAGTCTCTTAACTTCGAAACTCGAAAATGAACGTCGATGATGTCGCGATCATCACCGAAGTTATTTTCCAGCGACAAAGAGAAGAGCACTAATCTTAAACCTTTAAAATTCTTTGAAAACAAATTCTATTCAAAATACTTTAAATAATATAACCTTTTAAAACTTTAAACCACAGTTCGAAATAATCGAAATTTAAATCCTCAAATTCTTGTTTTAAATTCATTTCAGTTCCCAAATAAATTTATAAACAAATATTTATAGATCTATTTGTAGAACAATAAATGATAAATCAAGTATTATCATTTCAAATTATCAATTTAAATCATTTCATTAAGTTCCATAAATTTACTTATATATCAAAATTTATTTCATTAAACAATTTTTTTTTTTAAAATATATTGTGTCCGTTTGTTCTGTCAAAGTGTTTTGGAAATCTTATCGATAGCGCTGATCAGACGTATCGATCAGAAACCCAACTCAACATCAACAACTCAAACAACACAATATATAAAACATTTTAGTTTTAAATACTAGTTTACAAATACACTATACATGAATAGATTTTCAAAGAAGGATAGAGATTCAAATTTTTGATTAACACAAATCAAAGGAGATTATGATTTAAAAATAAGTTGGAAACAAGGATGACATGATTAAATAACAGAATAGGAAGATGGATAAGCTTATATAAATCACGGGCAACCTTAACCGGGTCAACCGTGACTTAAAGAATAAGATCAATGTTGATTTTTCTAGGGTAAATCTACATTCGATCTCAAGAGTTAGAGTTTGAAATAACAAAAGATATTAGCATCTAAACCAAGGATAGATAAGAATCTCTGGTGAATCGAAACTAACTGCAAAGGAGTTTTCCCCCTTTTTCAATTAAATTTGAAATTGGCGTGACCGCCGACTCACTAGAAAGATCATTCGAAGCGGAGTTATGGAATGCTCCAGAGTCAAAAGAAGATGAATAGTGAGGGATACGAATGGATTTTGGAACCGTAGGGAATGTTCCAAAATTCAAAGGAATCGAGTCAAAAGGGAGAGATTCAAACTCGAATGAAAGAGATTCTATAAATACATTCACTCCATATGCTGAGTTTTGCCTAGAGCTACCAAAGCTCTGATACCAACTGTAACAACCAGATATTTTCAACCATTCGCATCCATTATAAGTGTATAGGTAGACACTCATGCCGGAATTGAATTGCTCAAAATACCGCATTGTAAATAAAAATTTGGCAAATCTCAGGATATACAGTAAATAAAAATCACAGATCACAGACACAGAGTATATAAAAAATGCAGCGGAAGAAAAAGAGATAGTAGTTCATGAAGCTACTATATAAATATGAGATACATCAGAGTTAAATAAGATACAACAGAAGAGTAACAGGATACATCAGGTACAAATCAGATACATCACTGAACCACTGGATACTGAAACAAAATAGATGGCTGGATCTTCAAGGAAAGCTCCAACGCCGAAGGTGAATCTGGAATGCTAACTCACTCAATCTGACCCGAGCGTAAAGCAAAACACAAAACCATCGAGTCAGGACATAAATACTTATAAACTGTAAATCAACTCAAGTGAACAGTAACAAAATGCATCAGTAACTTAAAGGATGCTTGGGACCGCCCATCCTCTAAGGATCCGTTAAACTATTTACTATGTAGTAATATACACTATATACGGTAGTGTCTAATCAGTAAAGTATAATCATATAGAAAATAGCGTTAAGGGGATGGTGAACCTTAACGCGGTCGGATCTTTAAAACCAAAATCGTAGTGGGCTCGATATAAGGAGATGACACGGCACGCGAGGCAATGCCAGGGTGGATACACAATTTGCACTCCCGGACCGGTGGTGACGGCAAGCCAGCAGCTTCCGCCCACCTCGAACAATACCCCCGAATCAAAGTGGCGACACCGAATCGAATCACAAAAGTAATAGAATAGTTTCCGATGGAGCATGCTCGATGAAAGGGTGCGACCCTTTGTGTAGCCCGGTATAGCTCCTGTTTTAGTCATATATGCCAACTCACGGGAGTTGGGTCCACGTAACATACCTCGAGAACGTCGCCACCATCCTACTTCATTCTGGAATCTCTACCGCGTACACAGTTGTTAAAGTGGTTTTCGATATTCCGGCTATAAGACAATATCCGATCCCGATCTCTTTAACAACCAATCGTTATTATAACCCATGGATATTTATTTCAAATAATTTATACTTTCAAGACCAAAATATCATACTCATTTCAAAACAATATCACAATTGTATCATTTCCATTTCAAAAATAATTCAATATTATATCATTCAAATAAAACCCAAATTTTCAAATCATTGAATATTTCTTTAAATTTATAAAACTTGAAATATTCCTTTAAATTATCATAGCATTTTGGAAATGTTACCTTAAGGAATCATAGCATTTTTGGAATGTACTACTTTCCACTTTACATTGTATATAATCAAAGTATTGATAAGCTTAAAATTTTAACATGTCAATTTATCATAGCCTTATAGTTAAATAAACTTTCTTACTGTAATATACAATTTAAACCGAAATTCTTATGTTAAGTAAAAAGCACCTTATTAACTTACACTATTATTACAATAAAGAAACTTTATTATTTTAATCATTTAAAGTATGCCATTCACATAAATTAAAACTTGCTTATCAAATGTACGTTATCAACTTACATTTTATTATTACAGTAAGTAACATTTATCATTTTAATCAATTTAAAATACACCATTACATTGATTAAAATCTACGTGTCAATGTACGTTTTAAATTTTATATTCCTATTACAATAATGAACATTTATTAATTTAAATCAATACCACACTACTTAAAACTTTACATGTTTCTTTCTTAATTAAAACTTTACATGTTCTTGCATTAATTAAAACTTTCATGTTCTCTCATTAATTAGGACTTTACACGTTTCTTTCATTAATTAAAAACTTATACGTTTCTTTCATTAATTAAAACTTATACCTTTCTTTCATTAATTAGGAATTTACATGTTCCTATAATTAATTAGAACACCATATGTTCTTTCATTAATTAAAACCTATACGTTTCTTTCATAAATTAAAACCTATACGTTTCTTTCATAAATTAAAACCTATACTGTAACGTACGCGATTTTTCGTTGCCGAAAAACCGAATAGTTAGGGTTTTAAGAAAAAGAAGAAGATGGAGGAAGAAGAGAGAAAAAGATAGAAAATAGAGAGAAAAGAAAATAGAAAATAGAACGGAATAGAAAACAGCATAACAATATCAGAATCTCACAATCACAGCGGAACAACATATAATAGATAAATGAATAATCTTTAAACAAAGAACTACATCAGTTATTACTTTACATTACATTTCATTACATCATACCATCAGAGTGTACAACAACAAAGAACATCAAACAGCGGAAAAGAAATACTATATACTAATAATACGTCATGCCATCCAGCTTGCCTCCAACAACTCCTGAATTCTAGAATATCCTAATAAAACTTAACTCTTGACTGCCCGTGTGGAAATTGGTGGGCACCCAGAGTTTAGGAAGGAAAACAATAAACTCGAAGTCAGTCAAATGACTGGTGTGGGAACTCAAAACAGTTTATTTATCTTTAAAAATCAAAATAGAGGAATATTTTTAAAGTTAATTCGCAATGCTTTTAAAAATGAGACTACCATAAGGCCTCCCGCATACACACACAATGCAAACGCAGAATCGGAGGAGATTTCTCCTTATGATAGTCAAAGATGCTCGATACGCATTGAAAAGAACATTTGATATTATTACTAGTGCATAGTGTAGAGAAAAATTCATTTCGAAAGTAGAATATAAATCTTAGCCAACATACGACCATTATCGTATGCCTACTATAGCTATCATCCAAACAGTGGGGCGCCACCATAAGTGAATGATAGCTTCTACAACTAATACCGTACAGGATCGTATTGTTTCTTTGGATTTCCAACGAGTGGTCAGGCCAAGGAACTTCCCATTGCCACATGAGAACGCCTCTGGAAGGACGTCCCCGAGAACCAAACCGGATCTGTACCAACACAAGGCCGGGTTACCCCTAACTGGGTAACAACTGACACGAGTATGTCATCCCCCGGTCCCATTGGACCTTTATCCGAGCGCTCGTGATCAACATCACACAATCATAAATAAAGTGTTTCAACATGAGTAAGTATCTGGGCTCCATACCATGATACCACCCTTTCCAGAAGGAAATGCACATACCCTAAAGGGAGCTGTCCCTCATAACCTTGCTGCATCTTTCCTGTTTTTACCATTCCGGGGTGTGAGGCTCGACGAAGTCACGTCCACAAAAACATACTTTATACAAAAGCCATGCTTTGGGTCAACAAATGATCATAGAAATGATCACCAAGATAAACGATCAAACAAATGATCTTATCACAAATAATCAACAAAATGATCATTTCACAGCAACACTCAGCATGTCACATTACCAAATCGGGAATATATTGCTGATAACATTCAACTACATAACCTCTGAGCTCGTACGTCTCAGAGAAGGGTGTTAAGCTAAAAGAATAAATTCTCCGCCACCAACAGAAATATATTTGAAAGAAAACTGCTTTATATCTCAATTTGTAATGTCGGACATACAATCCATACAAGTCTGTTCCGGGCTCGAACAGAACCGAAGGCACTTACAAAGAAGTCCTTGCAATCCTGATAATCTCTAATCACGTCCGGACTTCCCATCACATAGGGAGTCTCTATACCGTAGCTACTCGGTGCAAAGACAATCGACGAGTTGTCCTTTCGCTTTCAAAAATATCCGGTCTTCAACACCGGTCATCAAAGCTATCCATTACGTCGTATCACTATTCGGAATGGGTAATCCGAATAACGAGCGCAATAATTTAAAAATAAGTGTGGCATTCAAATCACAGCAAATCACAAAAAATACCCATTCAAAGGTAAATATTGATAGTCGGTTATTGAACTATCAATGGATATGCACACATCACCAGATTCCAAATAATTTTCCAAATTATTTATTTTCCAAAAATATCTTTACAAGATATATAATTTCAATACTTCAAAAATAAATCAATATTTATTTTTAAACAAATTCCACTTTCTTTTATAAATTCCATAGTGAATTTATATTCCAAAATATCTATGAACATACGATTTCAATTATTCATTTCAATTTATCTTCAAAAAGATAAATCCTCAAAATATTCACTTTATATTGCAAAACATTTCCATACTTACTTAATAAGTAATTCTCAAATCCATTTATTCTCAACACTTGGAAAATATTCAATATACTTAAATCGAGATTAAGTATATATTTCATTCTTTAAGGAAATCATTCTCTTAAACATATTTATTTGGGCCAAAACGAATGTTGCGTAAAACATCGTTACGACAACCCAAAATCACTAGTATAGGGATTCGAAATTAAAATAGATATATAAATCCCAATACTATACAAAACATTTCCTTTCGAAAATCATTTACTATAACAACAGTGTTATAGTCCACAATTTCCTTCAATTTCTCGAAAACGTCTATTTCAACAATGAATGTTGAAATCTATGGTTTCGAATCTCAACACATTTAAAAAATCGTTAGATCGTTTTAATTCTGTTTAAAACATCACATTCAAAACAATTTCTTTAACATATTATTCACTATTCAAAAACGTGCATATACTTGTTAACCAATTTCATCCTTTCTATTCATTTTATTTTAAAGGATTGTTCACTGTACAAAACGTGAATATAACTCCATTAATAGGTTTCAACAATTTACTTATTAAAATAAGTCGTTTGCGAATTTATAAAACAATGTTTATAAATTCCTTTATTAACCTATATTCAATTCATAACTCAATTATATACTAAAAGTTCATATTATAAGTTAAATGCTTATAAAACGATTATTTTACAAAATCGTTCTTTTTAAGACTTTCCAAATTATAAATCTTATAACTTATGAGATTCATTTATTTAACCAAATCTATTCTTCAAATAACTTTACAACTTTTATAAACCTACTGCTTATAAAATTCCATTTCTACTTCACCGTTTATAATTCCATAAATTTCATTCATTTATGAAATTCATTCACAATTCATTCTAACACTTATAAAAACTCATTTTTTTATTCAAATATTTAAATTTACAAATTATCAATTTATAAATCTTTCATATAAATCAATTTATATAATTATTTCAAAACATCTTTAAAGTCCTTTATAATTTCACCATTCTCTTTGATTTATAAAATAATCAAATTTTATAAATCCTATATTTTAACTTTTCATAATAAATTCAAAAATCCCAATTTAACTATTTTATAAAATCATTAGCCTCATATTTTCAAAAATCAACCTTTAACTATATTTCTCAAAAATCATAATTTTATAACATTAAAATTATACGTTTATTTATTTAAAATGGATCGATTCCAAAAATATTTTATAAACATATACTTTCAAAAATCACTTTAAAAATCCTTTTAATATTCCAAAATCTTTGCCCAATGATTCTACACCCCAAATTGTCAATCACGACAACAACGATATCATATATCGATATGATAATCAACGAATATCAAAATATCCATAATCAAATAAATACTGTTGAGGAATCCAGTTGGATCCCTCCAACCTATTTTCCTGCATCCAAAAACATTAGCACAATACCAATTCCGCTCCAGTACGAAATTACCGCGGTATATGGGTTTTAAAATATTATCCGCTTAATAGACGGCACAATAGGGTCTCATCCGCTATACAAATGCGGGAAATCAATAACTGCAATATATACATATGCCAATATATATATATTGCTATTATATATAATACCAATTTCACTGTTTATGAAATATTCACGGTATATGTTTTTAATAAATAACATCCGCTTACTAATGGCGCATAATGTCTATTTTAACAATCAATAGATATCATTCAAACATGCATTCAAAAATTTTAAATCTAACTATTTCAAATAAAATCGAAACCGATTCGATTGAGTGAGAAGTTCTCACCTTGATTTTAATTTCGTTTTAGCGATTTATTTCGAATAAAATTAAACGGACGTTTAATTTTACCTGAAATTTTCACTAACTCCAAACGACTCCAATCCAATTCCGTCGCGTAGTGCTCGTCCATACGATTCCAACGCAAATGGTTTCGCGCGTTTTCGACCTCGTATGAAAAAGATACGCATATTTGAAGTTTATACTAATTTTTAATAACTAATTTACAACATTTACTTTAATTTTTTAACCTAGGCCGTTGGATCTTCCCCCTGCAACATCACAGCCGTGCGTCTTCATCTTCCCCCCCACGCGAACTCCCTAGGCCGACACATGAACCCATCCTCAATAATTAGGGTTTAATGTTGCAACTTCCTCGCTCGATTAAAATTCGATCAGGTGACGCCATTAGAAAGCTCGTCCCTCACTCCACCACCGCCCAGAGGCTTGCGAAGCTCGGCCCTCAATTTACGTGGGAATTCGTGCCCAAAACGTACACGAACGTGGCCCATTTGAGGATGATCCGTAGCTACAATTGCGATCTCCACCGTTGGATATACTCGTCTCTCCACCCTCTACGTTCTTGTAGTTGAAGATTTTGGCTAAATATTTACGGATTGGAAGATAATTGGAGGAGAAGATGGGTGATTTTCGGCCACAGGTGAAAGGGGAGGCGGCTCCTGAAGAATTAGGGTTAGGTTAAATAATTTTGTGAATAAAGGTCCTATTTATAGAAGTTTGAACGACACTATTCATTCCGGAATTTTCGAACTCCGATTTACGCGCGGTGACTAGCGTTTCTAGGGTTTACCCCGCGTTCCGGACACAATGGAACAGGTTTCGGAAGCTAATTCGGTCATCTGTGCGAGTTATGGCAATAAACGTTCAATTTAAATAAAACCGATTTAAACGATTTTCTAGGCGTTTTAGCTTGCACCGGACAAACGGTAAATCCGATTGACACGAAATTTGAAACCTTACAATAATATCACATTACGGATCCGATGAAACTGGTTTCGTCGAAATCCGAGACTTTTTGAAAAATGACTATTTTAACTCGCCAAATTAATATTAAAACAATTTCGATGCGTTTCGAGCTGCCACGATCAAACGATAACTCCGATTGCTACGAAAATTGAAATCCAGTAATAACTAACTATTACGGATCCAATGGAACTAGTTTCGTCCAATTCTGGGACTGTTTAAAAATTGGCTATTTTCACTAGTCGATTAAATATTAAAATATTCAATTTTCACAAATAAACTTTTAATTCGATTTTAAAAGTTCTAAAATATCATTCTAACTCCAATATGATAAAATAAAATTTTACAAATCATTTTCAATCATATTTAACTCAATTTTCAATTATTTCCATAATTTAACATATTAAATTATCGATTTAATTATCCAATTAAATCCAATTATTCGATTTAAAATTTATTCGACTTATAAATTCACTTATTAATATTTAAAATTAATTAAATATTCGAATTTTTAAATAATTAAAATTCTGGGTCGTTACATACTTCCCCCCTTAAAAGAATTTCGTCCTCGAAATCAACAAGTAAGAAAAGGTACAAAATCTGTTAACTTTCCCAAAATTCATAATTAAACTTCTTATAATAACTTACTAAGTTTTCAAATCATACTTAGTTATCTTTTCAAAACAACTACTATTGTTTAACTTTCAATTCCAAATCAAAGTTAAAGTTTTCAAAACTTTCCAATTTTCTCAAAATTTTTTCTAACGCCTTAAATTTCCGAAAAAATTCGCCATAGTCTCCTTTGCGCGGCTCGATCCGAAAAAAAAATGACAGTATATATATCACAAATATACATCTCATCAAGTAATGAGGCATCCCGAAGGGAAAAAAGTGTAAAAGTACGATATGTAATCCGAGATATGTACCTTATATTTTATTAGCGAGCATATACGGCTAATATAGCGCGAAAGCGAGCTCCAAATGCGAAGCAAACGCGATCCGCACCTACTAAACACTCAAAAAACAAATCAGAAACATGTATATAGACAATAGTATCGATATACAACATATAGTAACATAATAACTATATATGCCAACATAGCAAATGTAGCAAAAGCAATATATTCAACCATCAACCAACTAGCATTCAACTAATTCATAACCAATAAATATTCATTCATATTCTCATTAATATTAAATGAAATGGTTTTCAATTTAATCACATTTGATTCATTAACAGTGGATGTTTTTACTAACATTCGTTTTCGATTAGTTTATATTCACTAATTCATATTCAAGTTGGTTCACTTCCAAATCAAATTCAATTCTATTTAAGATTCACTTAACTTCCAATTGAATTCCAATTACTTTAGCTTTCAATTTCATCAACACAATTTCATTAATACTTAATGAATTATATACAATCAACTAACAATCATATAACAACCAATGTATATTAATTACAACCAAATTCCTTTGCTTACAATTGGTTTAATTAAATTGATTTTCCTTCAATTATTCAACTTCCAATAACATTAGATTTTAATGAATTAACACTTACATTCATTATTTCATACCAATTATTCACATTCAATTGATTAACATTCAATCCATTAATTCTATTCAATTACTAAAGTTGAATTTCATTTATATAACTTAAGTTCATATCCATCAGTTAACTTTATTAATTTACTTTGATACCAATATCTACTTCATTCAACATACTCTTAAGTCATACTTCCATTTTATAAACATCACTTGGTTTTACTGAACTTAAATTCCTACTTATAAATCAATTCAGATTCTAATTCTAAAGTAAATTTCCATTTAACTTTAAATTCATTTTTTTTTATTTACAACTCATATTCATAAATATATTCATATAGTTTCACTTCTGATATATATAAGTTTATTTCACAATTGTAAATCACATTAATTATAATTCAATTCTTATAATTCATTTGCTTATACAATTATTCTTTTATTTAGATTATTCAAACATCTTATTCAACAACCAAACAATCAACTTGCTTACACTTTAATAATTCTGAAAAATTATTCCTTTATATATAAAAATAATCAAGGTAAAATTATTTCATTTACCCAATTTTAAAACAATATTGTGTCGAATTGTTCTGTACAAGTGTTTAGAGATCCCTATCAACAACGTTAATTACTCGTATTAACCAGAATCCATTTACCACTCAACAAACCAATCATCACAATATAAAACAATTTTTTATATTCACTAACAAATACGCTCTCATAGCTATTATTACACTCAAACTCATTCTAGAGTACTACTGACTCTATCTCTAATGAGCAATACCCAACAGAACCATGGTTGTCGCTTAACCATAAGCTCTGATACCAAATGTAACGTACGCGATTTTTCGTTGCCGAAAAATCGAATAGTTAGGGTTTTAAGAAAAAGAAGAAGACGGAGGAAGAAGAGAGAAAAGAAAATAGAAAATAGAACGGAATAGAAAACAACATAACAATATCAGAATCTCGCAATCGCAGCGGAACAACATATAATAGATAAATGAATAATCTTTAAACAAAGAACTACATCAGTTATTACTTTACATTACATTTCATTACATCATATCATCAGAGTGTACAACAACAAACAACATCAAACAGCGGAAAAGAAATACTATATACTAATAATACGCCATGCCATCCAGCTTGCCTCCAGCAACTCCTGAATTCCAGAATATCCTGATAAACCTTAACTCTTGACTGCCCGTGTGGAAATTGGTGGGCACCCAAAGTTTAGTAAGGAAAACAATAAACTCCGAGTCAGTCATGTGACAGGTGTGGGAACTCAAAACAGTTTATTTATCTTTAAAAATCAAAATAGAGGAATATTTTTAAAGTCAATTCGCAATGCTTTTTAAAATGAGACTACCATAAGGCCTCCCGCACACACACACAATGCAAACGCAGAATCGGAGGAGATTTCTCCTTATGATAGTCAAAGTTGCTTGATACGCATTAAAAAGAACATTTGAAATTATTACTAGTGCATAGTGTAGAGAAAAATTCATTTCGAAAGTAGAATATAAATCTTAGCCAACATACGACCATTATCGTATGCCTACTATAGCTATCATCCAAACAGTGGGGCGCCACCATAAGTGAATGATAGGTTCTACAACTAATACCGTACAAGATCGTATTGTTTCTTTGGATTTCCAACGAGTGGTCAGGCCAAGGAACTTCCCATTGCCACATGAGAACGCCTCTGGAAGGACGTCCCCGAGAACCAAATCGGATCTCTGCCAACACAAGGCCGGGTTACCCCTAACTGGGTAACAACTGACACGAATATGTCATCCCCCGGTCCCATTGGACCTTTATCCGAGCGCTCGTCATCAACATCACACAATCATAAATAAAGTGTTTCAACATGAGTAAGTATCTGGGCTCCATACCATGATACCACCCTTTCCAGAAGGAAATGCACATACCCTAAAGGGAGCTGCCCCTCATAACCTTGTTGCATCTTTCCTGTTTTGACCATTCCGGGGTGTGAGGCTCGACGAAGTCACGTCCACAAAAACATATTTTATACAAAAGCCATGCTTTGGGTCAACAAATGATCATAGAAATGATCACCAAGATAAACGATCAAACAAATGATCTTATCACAAATAATCAACACAATGATCATTTCACAGCAACACTCAGCATGTCACATTACCAAATTGGGAATATATTGCTGATAACATTCAACTACATAACCTCTGAGCTCGTACGTCTTAGAGAAGGGTGTTAAGCTAAAAGAATAAATTCTCCGCCACCAACAGAAATATATTTGAAAGAAAATTGCTTTATATCTCAATTTGTAATGTCAGACATACAATCCATACAAGTCTGTTCCGGGCTCGAACAGAACCGAAGGCACTTACAAAGAAGTCCTTGCAATCCGGATAATCTCTAATCACGTCCGGACTTCCCATCACATAGGGAGTCTCTATACCGTAGCTACTCGGTGTAAAGACAATCGACGAGTTGTCCTTTCGCTTTCAAAAATATCCGGTCTTCAACACCGGTCATCAAAGCTATCCATTACGTTGTATCACTATTCGGAATGAGTAATCCGAATAACGAGCGCAATAATTTAAAAATAAGTGTGGCATTCAAATCCAAGCAAATCACAACAAATACCCATTCAAAGGTAAATATTGATAGTCGGTTATTGAACTATCAATGGATATGCACACATTACCAGATTCCAAATAATTTTCTAAATTATTTATTTCCCAAAAATATCTTTACAAGATATATAATTTCAGTACTTCAAAAATAAATCAATATTTATTTTTAAACAAATTCCACTTTCTTTTATAAATTCCATAGTGAATTTATATTTCAAAATATGTATGAACATACGATTTCAATTATTCATTTCAATTTATCTTCAAAAAGATAAATCCTCAAAATATTCACTTTATTTTGGAAAACATTTCCATACTTACTTAATAAGTAATTCTCAAATCCATTTATTCTCAACACTTGGAAAATATTCAATATACTTAAATCGAGATTAAGTATATATTTCATTCTTTAGGGAAATCATTCTCTTAAACATATTTATTTGGGCCAAAACGAATGTTGCGTAAAACATCGTTACGACAACCCAAAATCACTAGTATAGGGATTCGAAATTAAAATAGATACATAAATCCCAATACTATACAAAACATTTCCTTTCGGAAATCATTTACTATAACAACAGTGTTATAGTCCACCATTTCCTTCTATTTCTCGAAAACGTCTATTTCAACAATGAACGTTGAAATCCATGGTTTCGAATCTCAACACATTTAAAACATCGTTAGATCGTTTTAATTCTGTTTAAAATATCACATTCAAAACAATTTCTTTAACATATTATTCACTATTCAAAAACGTGAATATACTTGTTAACCAATTTCATCCTTTCTATTCATTTTATTTTACAGGATTATTCACTGTATAAAATGTGAATATAACTCCATTAATAGGTTTCAACAATTTACTTATCAAAATAAGTCGTTTGCGAATTTATAAAACAATGTTTATAAATTCCTTTATTAACCTATATTCAATTCATAACTCAATTATATACTAAAAGTTCATATTATAAGTTAAATGCTTATAAAACGACTTTTTACAAAATCGTTCTTTTTAAGACTTTCCAAATTATAAATCTTATAACTTATAAGATGCATTTATTTAACCAAATCTATTCTTCAAATAACTTTACAACTTTTATAAACCTACTGCTTATAAAATTCCATTTCTACTTCACCGTTTATAATTCCATAAATTTCATTCATTTATGAAATTCATTCACAATTTATTCTAACACTTATAAAAACTCATTTTTTTATTCAAATATTTAAATTTACAAATTATCAATTTATAAATCTTTCATATAAATCAATTTATATTATCATTTCAAAACGTCTTTAAAGTCCTTTATAATTTCACCATTCTCTTTGATTTATAAAATAATCAAATTTTATAAATCCTATATTTTAACTTTTCATAATAAATTCAAAAATCCCAATTTAACTATTTTATAAAATCATTAGCCTCATATTTTCAAAAATCAACCTTCAACTATATTTCTCAAAAATCATAATTTTATAACATTAAAATTATACGTTTATTTATTTAAAATGGATCGATTCCAAAAATATTTTATAAACATATACTTTCAAAAATCACTTTAAAAATCCTTTTAATATTCCAAAATCTTGGCCCAATGATGCTACACACCAAATAGTCAATCACGACAACAACGATATCATATATCGATATGATAATCAACGAATATCAAAATATCCATAATCAAATAAATACTGTTGAGGAATCCTGTTGGATCCCTCCAACCTGTTTTCCTGCATCCAAAAACATTAGCACAATACCAATTCCGCTCCATTACGAAATTATCGCGGTATATGAGATTTAAAATATTATTCGCTTAATAGACGGCGCAATAGGGTCTCATCCGCTATACAAATGCGGGAAATCAATAACTGCAATATATACATATGCCAATATATATATATATATTGCTATTATATATAATACCAATTTAACTGTTTATGAAATATTCGCGGTGTATGTTTTTAATAAATAACATCCGCTTACTAACGGCGCATAATGTCTATTTTAACAATCAATAGATAACAATCATCATTCAAACATGCATTCAAAAAATTTAAATCTAACTATTTAAAATAAATCGAAACTGATTCGATTGAGTGAGAAGTTCTCACCTTGATTTTAATTTCGTTTTAGCGATTTATTTCGAATAAAATTAAACGAACGTTTAATTTTACCCGAAATTTTCACTAACTCCAAACGAATCCAATCCAATTCCATCGCGTAGTGCTCGTACTTACGATTCCAACGCAACTGGTTTCGCGCGTTTTCGACCTCGTATGAAAAAGATACGCATATTTGAAGTTTATACTAATTTTTAATAACTAATTTACAACATTTACTTTAATTTTTTAACCTAGGCCATTGGATCTTCCCCCTGCAACATCACAGCCGTGCGGCTTCATCTTCCCCCCACGCGAACTCCCCAGGCCGACACATGAACCCATCCTCAATAATTAGGGTTTAATGTTGCAACTTCCTCGCTCGATTAAAATTCGATCAGGTGACACCATTAGAAAGCTCGTCCCTCACTCCACCACCGCCCAGAGGTTTGCGAAGCTCGGCCCTCAATTTATGTGGGAATTCGTGCCCAAAACGCACACGAACGCGGCCCATTTGAGGATGATCCGTAGCTCCAATTGCGATCTCCACCGTTGGATATACTCGTCTCTCCACCCTCTACGTTCTTGTAGTTGAAGACTTTGGCTAAATATTTACGGATTGGAAGATAATTGGAGGAGAAGATGGGTGATTTTCGGCCATAGGTGAAAGGGGTGGCGGCTCCTGAAGAATTAGGTTTAGGTTAAATAAATTTGTGAATAAAGGCCCTATTTATAGAAGTTTGAACGACACTATTCATTCCGGAATTTTCGAACTCCGATTTACGCGCGGTGACCAGCGTTTCTAGGGTTTACCCCACGTTTCGGACACAATGGAACAGGTTTCGGAAGCTAATTCGGTCATCTGTGCGAGTTATGGCAATAAACGTTTAATTTAAATTAAACCGATTTAAACGATTTTCTAGGCGTTTTGGCTTGCACCGGACAAACGGTAAATCTGATTGACACGAAATTTGAAGCCTTACAATAATATCACATTACGGATCCGATGAAACTGGTTTCGTCGAAATCCGAGACTTTTTGAAAAATGACTATTTTAACTCGCCAAATTAATATTAAAACAATTTCGATGCGTTTCGAGCTGCCACGATCAAACGATAACTCCGATTGCTACGAAAATTGAAATCCAGTAATAACTAACTATTACGGATCCAATGGAACTAGTTTCGTCCAATTCTGGGACTGTTTAAAAATTGGCTATTTTCACTAGTCGATTAAATATTAAAATATTCAATTTTCACAAATAAACTTTTAATTCGATTTTAAAAGTTCTAAAATATCATTCTAACTCCAATATGATAAAATAAAATTTTACAAATCATTTTCAATCATATTTAACTCAATTTTCAATTATTTCCATAATTTAACATATTAAATTATCTATTTAATTATCCAATTAAATCCAATTATTCGATTTAAAATTTATTCGACTTATAAATTCACTTATTAATATTTAAAATTAATTAAATATTCGAATTTTTAAATAATTAAAATTCTGGGTCGTTACATATACGTTTCTTTCATAAATTTAAACCTATACGTTTCTTTCATAAATTAAAACCTATATGTTTCTTTCATAAATTAAAACTTAACATTTCAGATTTATATTACCATTTCACAAATTTAACTAAACTTCCAGTTTATTTAATTAATTTAACATCTTTAGTTAAAACTCAAATTTCACATTTTCAAGTCAAGTTATATTTTAAAATTTCATTTTCAACAGTCATTTATTCAACCACTTAAATTTATAGAAAATCAATAATTCTTTAATAAATCACTTAAATTCAAATATAATTCAATTTATCATATTTACCATTTTCCATATAAAATTAAAGTCCATTTTATTCATGTAACTTAAATATCATTTTTAGTCAAAATTCCAAACTTCAAACATAAGTTATATTTCAATATCCAGTTAATCCATTCATAAATTACATTTTTAACACATAGAAAAATCATAATTTATTTATTTTAAAACCTTTCAAAATCTATTTAAATCGGATTTCATAATTTTATAATTTTAAAATACTTAAAATATTCAAAGCACTTTATAGAATAACCACGGGTCTGTATATAGTTTTCTAACCTAGGTCAAGTGATACGGATATGTATCATTTCACTCCGCAGTTTAAAAGGTAAAAATCCGGGTTCTATCATTTCAAACCTGCAATCCCAAGTTTAAATAAATAAATAAAATAACTCAGGCCTATCATTTCAGCCCATAACATTTTTTCTAACAGGGAACTTGCAGTGTGATCATATACAGAAATAATATAAACAAGGTCAATATCACAATATACAGTCATATATCAGATGTCAGGTGAAAATTAACAGTTTTAACATGGTAATAACATGGCATAGCATATCATATGATCATCATTAACTTGCATAAACATTTTACATTACTAAACACTTGTCATCAATCCACTTTTCATAAGTATATATGTCAGAGTGAGAAAGACTCACTTTTTTCAAGTTGAAGACCAAAACAACTAACACAAGTGCGATTCCAAAAGCACGACAAGCACGATGACAAGACTACGGACATGAGTGGAGAACGAATCCAATCTACAACTCTTGTGTACAACCCAAAACAAACAATCAAAACAACAAAATTCAATACGACTTTAAAATGCAATAACATTGAAATAAAAGGAGATACGACTACGCAGTCTTTTGCTTTGCCTTCTCTATTGTTTGGTATGGCTTTGGGATCTGATGTGGTTCAGATGTGGTCAAGTTTTCGGTCAGGTTTTGGCTAACATAGCTCGGGTTTAAGGCAAGACAAGGTGGAGTTTGTACATGAGGAGGTGATGTGGTTTTGAAGGCAACTACGTGGTTTTTGGTCAAAACAAGGGCTCGGCCATGTGGATTGGGCTCGGCCTATGATGTGTCATGACTGGACAGAGGTGGGGAGGGGTGTGTTGTGGTCAGGTCTGGGGAGTGGTGGCGGCTATGGTGGTGGTTTGGGCGGTGGTTGAAGTGGATGAGCATGTAGAGGTCAAATAAGCATGGATCTAGGTATCTAGGTTGTAGTTTGAGGGGTTTGACCATCAAAAGGGGTTCGGCCATGGTCAGATCTGATGGGGTAGATGGCGGTGATGGTTGGGAAGAGATGGAAGTAGGTGGTGGCCATGGAATAGGGGAAGAGGCCGATCTTAATCAAGGGAGAAGGCAAGGCAAAATTGCGTAGAAAAAGTAAGAAAAAGTAGAAAGAAGAGAGGGATTTACCTTTTTTTTTCCTTCAAGATGGAGGCCATGATTTCTAGGATTTAGGAGCTTTGGAAATTCGTGAATGAGAGGAAAAAAAAAGTGGTGGCTGAAGAAAGGAGGGGATGTGGCTAGTTAAATGAAAAGTTAGGTTAAAAAGTAGAAGGGTTAGAAAAAAGGGCCTTAGGAAGATGGAAAGTTTAAGGCCTTTCAAATTTCCTATATATATTTATATACATCTTAAATAACTGAAAATACATATAAATTTCAGTTAGAATTTAAAAATATAACAGATAAACAAAATATTAATAATTAAATATTAATTAGATATGATTAAAATAAGAAAAATGGCACAGAAAATGAAAACTAGACTTAAGAATTAGAAATAACTTCAATGCACTTTGGAAAATTTTACTTTAATTTAAATACATGTAAAATGAATAAAATAAAGTAAAACACAGCAAATAAAAGTGAGTGCATAAAATAAATAAATAAATTTTAATTATATATAATTAAATTAAGAAAATGGCTTAAAATTGTAGACTAGGCTTTATAAATTGAAATAAATTCAAATAAACTTTAGAAAAATTATATTATCATTTTAAAAATACTTAAAAGTCAAAATATACATAATATAACATATTATAACATATTAAAATAAAATATAACCAAGAAGAAGTAACTTATACAATTTAAAATAGTCATTGTTAAATAACCCTATATACGCACAATATTGTAAAGGGTATAACTTCCACAGTTTACATCCGATTTCAACGAAACAAAAAGTGGTGTTCTTAGAATTTTGTGTACTTCCATAATAAAATATAAAATTTAAAATTTTCAAACTTTTAAATTTTTAAATTAAAAGTCAAAGTTTGACTATTTTGACCTAAATTCACCTTTTTGGAAAATGTTCTTTTTAGTCATGCTTTGGAATGAAAATTCATATCAAACTAAAGTTTATATTTAAAGTAATAAAATTAATCATTCAAAAAAAAAGTTTTTTTTTCTTAATCAAAATTCAATTAAAATAATTATATATATACAATTAAAAACAATCACAAAATACAGGGTTGTTACAGGTTGAAATGATAAAGCCAAGCGATTTTCATTAATTTTGAATTTTGAGATTGCACGTTGAAATGATATATACCCGTAGATATTTAAATTGCGGATTGAAATGATAAATATCCGTATCACTTGACCGTAGGACAGAAAAATATATACAGACACCGTTGGTCTGTATTTTGAAAATGATTTCCAAAGTTTTGAAAGGAAATATGTGGGTTTTAATAAATATTGATTTTTAAAATTTTAATATGTGTAAATGTCGGTTTTATATATGTATAAATTTCGATTTTTAAAATTATATATTTTGAAAATTTTAAATTTATAAGTTAGTTTTGAAAGGATAATTTTTACGATTTTACTTATAATTTTATTATTTTAAAAATATATAAAATAAGATTTAAAATAAAATAAATTTAATAATAAGATTTAATTTAATAAAATTTAATTTATTTGGTATATGATATGTTTAAGTATTTATTTAAATTTATATTAATATTAAAAAAATAGATTTTAATAACTTAAATAATAGAGGTTGGGAAGATAAATTAATGTTGAATTGGAATTTAAATTGGTTAATAATTAAATTTAAATAAGAATTGATTTATGCTTATTGATTTTTGAGGTTTTGACAGATATGTTTTATAGCTTGATTTGATAAAAAGTGATTAAAGGAATATTTTCACTTTTAAATAAATCTAAGACGGAATATTTGATATTGATTTCAATTTTATAAATTGAGTTTGTTTAATTGCTATTAAAATGATTAAGTGAATATTTTCCAATTTGAATAAATTTAAAGTTAACTGTTGAAATATAAATGAAACTTATATTGAAATTGTTTGAATATTTAAACCTTGAATCTTATTGGAATTGAAAAGATAATTCAAAGCTGGATTTGAAACCAATAAAAATTGAAATGGTTTATTGAGAATTGAATTGAATCTTTGACCATTACATTGAAATGGTTAAACTGGAATTTATTAAAAATGAATTTTGGAATTCATGGTGATTGAGTCATTTGTGAAATTGGAGGAAACTATTTTTATTATACAAAGTATTTTTAATATATATAAACTATTTTGATTTATAAATTATTTTATTATATATACTATTATAGTTTATAACTACTTTAATATATATACCATTTTCAATATCTAAACTATTTGAGTTGGAACTCTTATGATTACAAAAGTGTTATGATTCAAAAGTGCTGATTTCAAAAGAGCTATGATTTTCGAAAGTGTTATAAATTTTAAAAGTGTTACAATTATGGAAATGAATATTATTTAAAATGAATAATGTATCGAATTTATATGGTTTTGAAATGAATATGATATTTTGATATGAAGTATGAACTATTTGAAATAATAATAACCACGGTTTGAAATAAGCATTTGGTTGTTAAAGAGACCGGAATCAGATATTGTCATAATCTCTGCCACTACCGAAAACAACTTTAACGACTGTGTATGTGGTGGAGATTCCAGAACGAAGTAGAATGGTTTGGAGATGATTCTGTTTGAGGTTTTAGCGCAACACTTACTCCTATGAATCAGCTTGTTGTGGCTGAACAGGAGCTATATCAGGCCAAGTAGGGTCATTCCCCCGATCGGACATATTTCTTCAATACCATTCTATTGCTTTTAAGATTTGATTGGGTGTACCTTTGATTTGGGATTGTTTCTTGAGGTGGGAGGTAGTAGCTGCTATGCGTTACCACCAGTTCAAGAGTGCAAATGGTATATCTACCCTAGCATTGCCTCGTATGCCTTGTCGCATGCCCTATCGTGCCTTCTACGAGTTTGGTTTATACTATACCTATGGATTGCCCTCTGATAACCCTCTAGTTTACAGAGGAATTAAGGTACTATAGACTATGAGAATATATAAAAATGTGTTAAGGGTGATATGAGTAATGCTTTAACCCTATTTTAATAGTTTACTTTACTATAGACATATTATAATAGTGTATATTACTACATAGTATATAGTTCCATGGATCCTTAGTGGATGGAGATCCTAACTACCCTTTAAGTTACTTGTACTTCAGTTGACATTTCACTTGAGTTGGATTTACTAATATAAGAATGTTAATTCTGACTCGAGTGTTTCATGTTTTGTATTATGCATGGGTCAGACTGAGTGTCACAACATTTGAGACCCACCTTTGGAGATTGGAGCTGTGTTTGAAGATCTATCTATCCAGCTTTCAGTTTTTTTAATTTATTCCAATCATTTATGTTCAGACTCGTCAGTTGCTTATGTATTAGATATTCATTTGCATTTGAGATTCTGTTGTATTTTGTTTCATACTCTAATGTTTTAAAGTAGCTTCATGAACTGCTATTTATTTATTCCGTTGTTTATTATTGTAATACACTATGTATATGATTATATGATTGATTTATTTACCTATATGCTAAGTTTTGCCAAATATAAATTAACAATTTGACATTTTAAGCAATTGAAGTCCGACATGTGCAGATGCGAACGGCTCGAAATACCGAGTCGTTACAAATTCCAAACATATTAAATAATAAGATGATAAACGAAAAACTGTTACCTTTAAGTTAATTAATCATATTTATAAATCATCTACAATAAATGTAATGACTACATACACATCACTGATTATTCAATTTCAATTAACAACATATAATTCCAATATTACATTGCCTTAATTCCATTAGTTACCCATTTAATATTCAAATGGACAAATTAATGAGAAGATAATTACAACCATCGTTTATAATAATAGTTCATATCTATTATCTTATCATTTACAACCAAGGGTTATAACAAAAAAAATTTATATTCTGTATTAACCTATTCCAATCAATTACATACAATCTCATCATTCAATGCATCATTTAATTTATTCCATTATCTACAATTATAACCAAATAACCTTACAATCTATTTCAGTCGATTGAAATTACATTAAATAGTTATCGATAGCATTCAAACAACATCACTGATTTCATGTTCAATATTAGCCAATTCTAATTGATCACATATAATTTCAACATTCAATGTATTTCCTTATTTACAGTTTATAACCAATTATAACTTTACAATAACTTTAATTAATTGAAATTACATTAAAATAGTTAGCATTAATTACCATAAATTAACATTACTAACATTATATTCTATTTATTACTCTCATCATAAAATTACAAATTTAGTTTTCTTTCAATATTAAATTCCAAAATCTTATTTAATTAATATTTTATTTATCGAAAAAATACGGGTCGTTAAATGCTTCTTCTATTCTTCTCGTTTGTTTTCTTCCTTTCTTCGATTATGTGTGTGTGTGTATAATATAATATTTTATAATTAATACAAATAATGGAGAAAGAAAAGTGGTAGAGTTTCACTATTTTGATTAGAAAATATGAGAAGAAAAGTGCGGGACTAGGCATGCACTTTTAGTCACTCGAACCAACCATATCTTTTAGATTTAAAATAATTATACGGGCTATTAGGCTGAGGTTTAGCCCTTGCTATCATGCTTCAACCGATCGACTTCTCCTCTAAAGGTAGTCGATCATTAGTAGTAGACCGACTCAAGGAGGGTGTCGACCAGTGGGGTCCAACGGTTAATATTTTTTATTCCTATTTAATTATTTTCATTTTGAAAACTTTGAATGCTAATAACCTTTTTCTTTGAACTACGATCGCAAAACTTCATAATTGAAAGTTTCTCCAAAAATCACTATAAACGAATGGTGCAAGTTTTGATGCCAAATTCTAATGTTTGCTTAAATTCCATTTTTGAGCCTTATAACTTATTTATTTTTTAACGTTTATTCTACAGGGGTTACATTCATCCTTTCGAAAGAGGACGCTCCTCATGCTGATTAGGAGAAAGAGCATATGAAGAGGATCACCTAAGCTTTAGATGTAGGATCCATAATATATGATATGCTATGTATTAGACAGAATGTGGCTTACGCATTAGGATGCATAAGTCGATACTAGTCTAATTCTAGAGAAAAACATTGGATGGCCCTAAATTGTATGTAGAAGTATTTAAGAAATACTCGGGACTTATTCCTTAGTTATGGGAATGGAGACCACCTTATGAAAGAATATGCAAAATCTAGCTATCAAAGTGACATTGATGATAGTAAATCAGTTTCTAGTTATGTCTTTACACTGAACGGTGGAGCTATTAGTTGGAAAAATTGCAAACAAGAAACCATAGTTGATTCGATGATGGAAGTCAAGTACATCGCTATCAATGGAGCAATTAAAGAGGCGGTCTAAATGTGTAAGTTTTTAGGTGATCATGCAGTGATTTCCAATATCAAGAATCCAATGGCATTGTTCTATAGTAACAATGCAGTGATACAAAACAAAAAAGAGCCTAGAACATATATAAAGTGATGGCATATAATTCATATGTTCTACATTATTAGGAAGATGAAAGAAGTCATAAAACAAAGGGTAAATACTAAGGATAATAAAGATGATCCATTCACTAAGGGTTTAGCTTTGTCTACTTTTTGAGAGACTGATCAATAGGATGGGATTGAGATTCCATAATTAGTCTAAGTGCAAGTGGGAGATTGATAGAGTCAGGGGTATGCCCTAGAGGCAATTCTGTAATTTATTGTACATTATTACTCTGTAATCAATTCTCATTTGCAATAAAGGTGTTTTCTTTTAGTTGTATATTTGTTATAATGTGTTATAAATAATAAAATATTTAATTGAAATATATTTAATAAAAAATCCATAAATGGTGTGTTTGTCATAGTAATTACAATTAGTTATAATCATGAGTATTGTATCATAATATAATAAGTCATAATATAATAAGCACATCATTTTAATATTCCTAATCCAGATGCGGCAAGACTGGATATGACACATCTATTGAGACTAGAATATGTAATGCTCTCCAAATGTCGGGTAATGCATTACTCCCGACTTATATAGACAGGGGTTATGTACTAATAGTTATTGAATAATAATGGAATGACTTGCTCAATAGTTTTATGTTGGTTAATATAACTAGCATCAAACAAATAATATCAAATTTACTAATTTATATAGTTTTTCTGACTTAAGAACATAATAGATCTTTAATATGAAAGCTCCAAATTGATTATAGTCAAGTCATAGCACGACGTCCGTCGAATGACTATAGTTAGATCTAGTGAAAGTATTGGACATGAAGCACTATTGTAGAGAGAATTCGTCTCGTTAGTTATATGGTGTTAGTATCACGATCAAATAAAGTCAACTCAAAGTCAAAATCTTTGGCCAAAGTAGCTCAATTATTAATAATTGTTATCATTAAACCAAGGATTTTGTGTTTGGACAACAGAGTTGAGTATGAAGATACTGGAATTTTGACATTGCCAAATTCCATAAATCCCAAGTATTATAGTTTTGACGAAGAGAATTGATACAAATAATTGTCACTAAATGCTTATTGAAATAAAGTTGGATTTTATCCAAACCGAGTAAGCGATAAATTTAGCTAATGTCACACCACCTACTACATGAAGTGTGAATGTTTGTAACGCACCACCTTTTCGAACCTCAAAAGTCGATACTAATACATCCACGGTATTCACGTGCCGAAAACGAAGTGCTGGAAAGATAGATTATTAGGCTAAAGAAACGAGATAGAAGATAAGAAGAAACTAAAAAATCACAGAATCTCATGACGCAACGGAATAATATATATTAACCAACATAATACTTTACAAAGTCATTTGGAAAAAATAATACATTAGAGTCATACTAATACAATTCTACCTTTGGATAGTTATAATTGTCGATCCTTACCTAACTGATACAAGATACATTAATACAGTGGAAACAAGAAAATAACTAGCTATCGTTGAATCCTCTAGCTCCAAGCTCCTCTAAAATGCATCCATGGGAAAACTTGAACTACTTAGCTACCAATAAAAATTTGAGCACTCAAGAGTTCTAGGAAAAGAAAATAAAACTCCAAGTTAGGCATGGGTCTAGTGTGAGAAAACTCAAGCAATTGGATTATTATGCTTAAAAAATCTTTATAATTCAGAGGTATCTCGTAAGACCATGCCACACATAAACACAGACGGGTTTCTACGTTACGATAATCAAGACATTTTCTATAGAAAATCCAGTGGTTTTATAATGATGTCTAGAGTATAAATACTAATTAATCTTAACTGAAATTATTAGATTATTAAATTCCAGCATACTAGGCTCCACAATCAGAACCATAAAGGCATGTATTGGAGTTTGGATTCCATACTATGACAAGGTAGGGAACTGCCATTTGATGGTAAACCTCTAGATAAAATGTAACGGGGTCAGACAAGAACATCTTGTATCCTTGCCACATAGGACTGTCCTACTAGTTTACTAGTAGTACCGAATATGATCACTCCTCCATTTTGGCCCCGAATCATACATGAGTATATAGTAACCGATCTAGACTTGGGATGGCCATGCTCTAATGGGAGCAACCCACTTGGCCCTACTGCATGCCCAATTTTTGTCATTTCTTGGTTAATGAGGCTTGAGGCTACGTTTACCTTTATTTACTAGTTCCGACCTAGTTATGCTACACTTCCCTCCAAGCATCAATGCAATGCTAGCATTCATCCATGAAGTTTGTTCTTAGACTTAATGAAATCGAAGGCACTATTTCTACTATACCCATTTTGGAATCACCCTCGGGCTTAGTAGCAAATAGCACTTGCACTTCGAAAGCTTCGTCTTCGATTCCATACTCTTCAAGATATCTTCAGTTCGAAAGGCGTGGGTTGGATCAAACTGGTTTTCGAATAACATATTCGATCCTGGTCTCTTCGAAATAACTTTCGATAATTTCCAGTAAACACAACCCAATTCTTTAGAAAATAAAAAAACAAAGATAAGAGTGAAGTCTCCTCTTAACCGTTAGTGGAGGATTTCCTTATCTCTATCCTAGTAGAATGAAAAGAGATTTATATGCATAGTACAACATCATCGGAGATGACCGTGCAGTATAACTCAAGTGTTTCTTCTAGATATTTCCAAAGTTACTTTTTGGTCCAGTTATAATAGTCGGTTATTCAAAAATCAAATATAAAATCATTCAAACATTGATTGAATTCCATATGCGATCCGCCAAGCCTTTATTAATTAATTTTTTTTGCAAAACTTGATCAAAAGATGTCTTTAAGACACTATTCCAAAAACCCTTTGCATTCCTTTTTATATTTGGGAAACATTTTTACTTATCTCAAAAATATAAGTATTTACCAATAACATTTAGATAATTTACTCTTCTAAAATTTCATATTAAAAACAAACTAAATTCTCTTTTCGAAACATCACTTACTACAAAACCCATTCACTTTATAAAATCCATTCACTTATCCTTTGTAAAATTCTTTTTATAAGTTTATTTCATATTTCAAACCATCTTATAAATCTTCAAACTAGATTTAAAATTCTTTTTAAAATCACTAAAATGATTTATAAAACCACTTTCCATATATAAAACTCTTTGTAAAATTTCCTTTATAAAATATCTTTGACAATTTAAAATATCATTCATAAAAATCATTTTTAAATCACTTTAAATAAACCCATTTATTTAGTAAAACCCATTTATGAACAATTTATGATTTATAAATACTTAAATAAAATATTTATATAACTTGAAAACTCATTTATAAACTTTAAAACTCCAAGCTGATTAAAGAATTAGAGCAAATTTAAAAATCATACTTTAATAATTTCAAAATGAGTCTTAACAATCACATTAGTACTTATCTAAGTTATCATTTAGTTTCAATTAACTTTCAGCTCATTCAACAATTTATTTACATGAGTCAAAATATATGTAAATATACTTTATACCCAAATTAGGAAATAATATATCAATATAAACTAACCAGTATAAAAATGTCCAAATAACTTAATAGCAGTACGGTGATTTGTCCTACTAAATAGATGTCCAAAAAATTAGAAGAATGAGAATTTATTCTGCTATCAAATGTCCACACCATCAAACAATTAATTTATAGCAGAATGAGATTTATTCTGATAATATATGTCCACAACAATCAAATCATTTACATTATAGCACAGTTGGCATTTATTTGGCCATTAGATATCCACATAAACACAAACAATCACATTATAACTCATTCACAGTCAATTGTCTACTGAATAGTGCCATCATTTGAATTCCTTGAGTTCAAAACCATCTCTGAAAAAAGTACCTTTAAAATAATTTGATTCTTAGAGACAAAGGATTTAAAATTCAAAATTCCTTAAAATAATTATTTATAAGTTAAACCCTTATTTAAAACATAATTAATCTTAATTAAGTTTGAACTTAATTTAATTATATATTAAGAAATAACTAAACCTTTAATAACTAATTATACAATGATTAACGATTGTACAAATAATTTAAACCTTAATTAATCCTCTATTAATTATTAATTTAAATCTTCATTGATAATTAATATTAATTAATCTCATTAGTTTATTTAAATAAATTTAATTACAATTTAAGTTATAAATTAAACGTTAATTAATTTCAACTAATTTTTAATTAATATTAGTAGTTATCCTTAATTAATTAAATAATTAAAATCTAATTAAATAATGATTAAAATAATTAATCTCGATTAAATAAATATATTGATCTTTTATCTTAATTAATCCTTAATTAAAATTTCTTTGTTAATTAATAACTAACGTGCTTAATTAATAATAATTAACTACTAATTACTTAACTTAATAATAATTATTATTAATTAATTAATTATCCAAAACATACCCAATTAAATAATAATTAACTTTAAGCTTACAAAATAAATTTAAAATAATTTTTCAAAATATGTAAGAGAAACATCTTAAAAATTTATAATCGTTAAATTTTCCGAACTACATCTATAGCGACTATCGTTATAAATGCAGTAACTTAGAAGTTTTTTTCCCTCATTCCTAAGTTATTCCATAACTTTAACTTTTCACTTATCCTAAATTTAAAAAATGACCAAGAAAGTACATAAAATAACTTTACTAAAGTTAGAAACTAAAATAGATCATAAAATATTTACTAACTCAAACAAATAAACAATTTGTTTTCAAAAGTGGATATCGAGTCCTCTCCAACATTTCAAATTCTAACATCCAAATCATTTAACCTTAATCCAAGCATATAAATACAGACAACATCAAATTTTATCAATAACACAATAAAGATCACAACTTAATATCCAAACACATCACTTTAACTGCCAAGTCCAAGTCTAATGTTAAACCACAAGCTAGCATACACGTAACATATAAACCATACCATAGTCCACTCAACAACCATATACATATAAACAAATAGCAAACATATATCTAAAGGTAAAACTTTACAAAAAGTTAGACTTTTACTAAACAAAAATCTTTGAAAACTTGAAATGCTTTCGACTTTGGAAATCATGGAAAACCACAAAAAAAACTCGAAAATAGGTCATCTTCCCCATGATTTTTGGCCATTTTACTCTCAAAAATTAGACAAATGGTAAAAAGAAAAGTTTTAGGAAATTGTTTTCTCTACAATTTCAGAAAATATATCACTTCATTTGGAATTTTTGAGGGAGATATGGTCAAAAGAAGGAGTGGTCAAAAATGAGTCAGAAATAAATGCAATTTTGGTTCAAAAATATTCAAAATTTGGAGAATTGATTCAAATGAAAGTTGTAGCCACTGGAATTCTATATGGTTTGAATTTTTTTTTAATTTGGAGTAGTGTGTAGGAATTTATGGCTGAATGAAGTTGGAGGAAAAATGGAGAAAGTAGAGATGGAAACTAGTGATTTAAAACTAAGCTTTTAAAAGTTTTTAAAGTGAGATTTTTTTTTAAAAAACTTTAAAACCAAAAAAAATAAATGGAGAAGCCATAGAATTTTTGGTATTAAGAGCTTTCGGAAGTTGCAAATGAAAATAAAATGAGAAAAATGAGAATAAAAAATGAAAATTAGTATTTATATCAAGTCACAAATTGAATTACCAATATACCCCTATGTCCTTTACCCTTCATTCTATCTTTTCCACCTCACCGTCCCTTCCAGCTCACCATGAAATCTGCCCGCCTTAAGGCTCCATCCTCAAATCAAAGCTAACATTCATTAAATGACTAGTCATACTCTTATCTCTTTATGTTGCATAAGGTATCTTTATGTATCAATATATATATATATATATATATATATATATATATATATATACATATACATACAAACGTACATACATTTATATATATATATATACACACACATATGTTTTTCCTTTCATACTTCTTTTATAAACTTAGGCACATATGAATATACCCTTTTATACACCTCTCATATGGTTCTAACTTATTCATTTATTGAACGTATATGTGTGTACGTGTATACAAAATTGTCATGACATTTTTGATAACCTGTAGCTGACGAAAATTCAAAAATTCGAAAAACGAATTCCCGTAACATTTTTTATTTCACATCGAACTATATATTTTTGTAAACACATTTTTAAAAATATTTTACAATCATTATTTATCATTTAAAAAAAAATCATTTTCATTATAATATATATTATTTGAATACTTAAAATTAACTAAATATTTGCAAGTCAAATCAGTGAAATTCCGGGACGTTACACACTCCCCCATTAAATGAATTTCATCCCTGGTATTTCCCCTCAACCTATCCTAGAAAACAACTAATACTACATCAGTTCATATGATGTACATAGATCATTTTTATGCAAAAATATGATTAGACCACTAATCGAATACTTCACTTCATTTCCGAATGAGTATCGCTCAACCAATTTTCTAGTGCGGACTCCGATCAGTCATCCTAATAGGCACTTCTGTCCTCCTTAAATAGTCGTAACTATGATAGAATACATTAGTCCCATATAAAAAATTCTCATCAAGTTCTTCTCGTCAAAAATCGAGTGAATGTTCTTTATCTGGAATGGTGTGAAAAACCTCATACTTGTGTACTCGAATCTTAGATCAAAACTATATAAAAAGGGAAATGATCTACGTCCAACCTACACACTTAATTGGTTCCCCCTAATACTAATTATATTCCCCCTAAATTATTTATGAAAACATTTCATAAATTAAACTTAGGTTCAACTTGTATAACACTCCACTACATCCTAAGAGTATATACTCCTATTTGATTCAACTATTCCAATTTAATGTTACTTCCCCAAGAAAACAAAAGATCCAATACCCGGCCTTATTTCAAAAACTTTTTGAATTGAAATTCTATATTTTAACTATAAAAATTATATACATATAGCCCGAGTAACTCCAAATGAAACTAAGGAACTGAGTACTACTAAACTGTCTCACACAATCCCTTAAAAAGAAAGGTAATACTCAAGAGAAATGTTTACCATCTGAATACGCCTCTTCCCTAATTTTAAGCTATTTTCGAGCCACTCGAACTAGTTAACTTAAAAATATTACTTTTAATTCAGAATCCCATTCTTAAAACAATACTTCTCATATTTCCAACAAAAAAGTTATCACCATTTGCTTTAGGCTTGTTTGGGTTTGAACTTGTTTCGATTGTACAATGATAAAGAGAATAATTTACTATATACTCTATAGTGTTCGTTAAGGCAGACATCCTATCGTCACATAGAAGATTATCCAGATCCACAAACAATCTAGTCTCATATTTCCAAACTAATCCAAAGAAAACACTTCTTACTTAACATTTCCATTCCCAAGATCTTATACCTGAAGCAAAAATATTCTCAAATAATACTATCATTATTTTTCCAATCCTCCAAAACCATTTTTCAAAAGTCCCAGGATTATAGTTTTCAACTTAAATTCTTTTTGATTAAAAGGCACCTTATAATACAATTTATAAGATCGCCTTTTATAAAACCAATTTCCAAATATTTATTGCAAAATATCCAAATTTTTTAATAAACATCCTTTATTTCATAAAATTTTACCTTAACATTAATATCAAAAGCTTATAGCCAAATTGTTAAACTTAATTCATAAGGTGTTCGTTTCAAGGTTTTCCCTATTTCTATCTACCCAACCCAAATCCTTAAGGGAAGCTACCTACATAGACTAACAATAGTTAATGCTCAACTGGACAAACATGATTAACAAAATCCTAGTTGATAATAATAGAATATTATTATCTCCTAACATCGATACCTTAAAATATTATACTATACTATATTTTTGAAAATCATTCTTTATATATAAAATTTATTTTGGGTAAAATTATTTCATTTACTAAATTTTTTTTTAAAAAAAAACTATATCGGATGGCCTTGCTTAAGTGTTTAGAGATCCTTATCAATAACGTTAACTACTTTATTGACCAGAATCCATATGCCACTCAAAAAATCAATCAACATAATATAAAACAATTTATATCACTAACAAATATGCGCTCTTATATATATACACTCAAACTCATAATAAGGCATTCTATTACCTTATCTATTAATGAGTTACCCCATCAAGCTAAGGTCCTCACTTAACCTTGCGCTATGATACCATGCTGTAACAATCCGCCTTTCCGAACCCCAAAAGTCGACACTAATACATCCTCTGTATTCGCATGCTGAACAACTAAGTGTAGGAAAGAAAGATTGTTAAAAAGAAAGGAGATAGAATATAAGGAGAAACTAAACAATCATAGAATCTCACAATGCAACGAAATAACATATATTAATCAACATAATACTTTACAAAGATATTTCAAAAAAATGATACATCAGAGTCATACTAATACAATATACCCTTGGAAAATTATAACAGACTGTCCCTACCTAACTGATACAAGATACATATAATACAACGAAAAACAAGAAAGTAACTAGCTATCGATGAAGCGTCCTGCTCCAAGCTTCGCCAAAATGCATCCGTGGGAAAACCTAAACTACTTGGTAGCCATAAAGAGTTTTAGGAAAAGAAAAGTATGGGTCATACATGGGTCTGGTGTGAGTAAAACCAAACAATTGAATTATTATGCTTAAAAAACCTTTAAATTAAAGGTATCTTGTGAGACCACGCCGCATATAAACACGGATGGGCTTTCATCTTACGATAACCAAAACATTTTCCATATAAAATGTTACATTCTGTATCTTGGGGCCAAAAGCTAAGCAATACAGATATTGCAGTCATCTTTAGTATTAACTCCTAGTGACAAAATATGGTAATGCTAATGGTATCCATAATATCAGAAGCACTTGAGTATGAACGTAATCACATATTTCCAAAACAACATTTTACCGATTAAATTTCAAAACAATAATTCAAATCAAATTTACATAATCCCATAATGTCTCCTAGGTAAAGATCAAATAAAATCATTACAATAATATGCCAAGAGCGATATATGATGATGCCCCCTTGATTGATCAAAGCAATATAGTCATAACTGACTTAATAAACATAGAGGAAATAACAGAATAAAATTCAACTCCTAAATAGTTATCCGTCATCCACCTGCTTGTCCCTGGAAGCTTTATTCGCCAAAATTACTAAAAACCTAAAAATCTCAACCCTCTGTCTACTTAAATCAATTTTGAGCACCCGAGAGTTTAAGAGAAAACAAAAACTTCAAGCAAGACATAAAGCCTTGTGTGAATAATACTGTTATATCTAAGTTTACTAATATTAAGTGGGAACATGCCGTTTAGCGGAATGGGTTTCCCCTGCTAATATCCTTTTCAAAATATATATTTTGCAATCCTTTCCAACAACCAAACTAGTTAATCAAACTGATTATAATAATAATTATAGCAATATCTATTTTGCTATAAAGAGGTAATAATGGACTATCTATCCATGAGTAATAAATGGACTATCTGTCCGAATACTAGGCTGACTGCCCACAAACTGGACTAACTGTCCGCTAATTGTACTAACTGTCCTTCAACCGAACTAACTGTCCGAATCAAAATGGACTATCTGCCCGAATCATTTTCTTTGGGATAACTACCCATCATCTTTTCCCTTGAAAACCTTTTCAAAATTATTTAACCTTTTAAATCATACTTATATAAGGAAAATATATTCATTGATTTACTTTAAGCTATTTTTCCATGTTATATATGCTTTACTCAAAATATTGTTGATGAAATCTAATTAGGATTATGTAACAACCCTGACTTGACCTTTGAAAATGGGCATCCATACTTCACCCGTAATTGAAATGCCACAGATTCAAACGTTGAGTCTAGTTCGTCGGAGCTTATAACAACATTAGGGGATAACAACACAGAGGAAACAAATTGATAATTTCATTGATAAACAACATACGTATATAATATTCTGATACAACTGAACAACCTCAGAGCAAAATAGATATACAACAGCGGATGAATAACTCAACATGACCTTCAAGAGAGAGAGAGAGAGAGAGAGAGAGAGAATCCAACACAATGCATCATCGAACCAAAGCTCCAAAGACTTTCATATCCGAAACCAAAAGCTCAAAGAACTCCCAAACCAAAAAGCTCGACCCCTCATCATGCTAAAGTGAAGAAAATGCGGTGCAGAACCAAAGGCTTCAAAGGTTTCCAAAAGCTACACCTACTAGCTGACTATCTGATAACCTGAGTCTAGGCTGCCAGTGTGGAAAACCCATTCGTATTCTAGATAGGAGTAAGAAGAATGTGAGGAGTAAATCAGTCAATCTCGTGGAAGTTCAGTGGAGTGATGATAAGTGAGATTGTTCTTGGGAAACTGAGGATAATATTCGTGTTTCCAATCCTGAATTATTTGATTTGGGTATGCTTTCTAATCTAAATCTATCTTTTGATTCTTTTTATACCATACCGTTCCACCTTTTCAAGGACGAAATTTTTTGAGTGGGGCGAAAGTAACGATTCTGAAATTTACCGTTATTTTGAATAATAAATTGATTTAATTTAAAAATTGATTTGAGTTGAGAAACTTAGAAGTTTGAATTAAAATTTTCATTTCATATGATTAGTTAAAATGAATAAAATGTGAATAAAATTTTAAATGGAAATTTAGAACGATTTAAAATTTAACATAAAATCAGTTGTTAATAAAACAGTAAAACTTTGGTTTCATAAATTTAAATATTTGATATGAAAATATTGTAGAAATTTACAATAAAAATTTCGACGTTTGTTTCGTCGTATTTCGATTTTGCTAGCTCCATCCAAATTGATTTATACGATCGATTTTCGGTTGCAACAGCTAACATCTCACAGTTATTAAATTTCACTTGAACGTAAAAATAAATTTTCCCGTGTGTTAACGTGTTCATATGGACACGCTGAACACAACGGTGTTCGGTTTAGTGCATTTGGACTTCTATTTGGTTAAGTGCGTTTTTGTTTTTGCTTCGAATAAAAGGGTTGCCGTTGTACGCTTTGTTGGTTTCCGGGAAATGTAAATTAATTTTTTTTATGAAATTGTTAAGCTACATTGGAAATTTAACCGGAATGATCCCATACGTTTACAGCACAAAATGAAATTTTGAACTGGTATGAAATGATGAAGTTTGAACAGCTAAATAAGAGATTTTTCCACTTAGACCTTCATGCACATGACACGTGGCCTTGAACATATATTATTCCTTCCTCTTTATATTTGCTACCAGATGAAAACGAAACTCCAAAATTTTCCCAAACTATCTTCCCGTACACTTTCCTCCCACTGCCTACCGCCGAGTCTCCGACCTCACCTCACAACCGCCACCACATCATAGTCTGGCCTTGCGACTAACTCCTCCCCACCGAAACTTCCAGCCACAGCTACCTTATGAAAAATATCGAACTTATAGTTGCCGAGACCTCACCTCCACAACCGCTCTTTCCACCACTTACACCGACGTTGAACCCTGCCCTTCTAAACTCCGCCGCATCCTCCTCCTCTAGCCAGAGTTCCCTGACACTGGAAGAGAAAAAAAACAATAGTATTTCATCCACTTGCATCTCCTATTCCTCCCCTGTCGACGTGTCATCAGCTACATCTACTTTCGGTCCGCCTCCAGTAGGCGCTGCATCAGCTCTGTGCTCTATTCAGAGTTCATGAACCCAGTTTCTCTTTTGTCTAGAAGGGTATAAAAAAAGAAAGGGAAGCATACGCGTTTATATTTTAAGAAGTTGGAGTGACGTGATTCTCAGTTTTTGTTTACCATGTGTATAGTTGGTTGTTGCAGTGGACTTGGGTCGTGTCGCGCGTATAGACAAATTGGTGGATCATCGCGAGTCATTGTAGTGAGGCGAGTGTTTACATTCACAATAACTAATATCTAATGCAAGTTAATAAAAAAATGGTCGCCTATATATATATTCATTCATTGTTGATTTAGATCTCGATTTTATATAAATTTGTTGAATGGATTGATTATCATATTTGTTAAGTGCACATATTGACACGATATACGCGACCCATGTATGTACACTAGTGTAGGAAAATTGATATTGTTTTGTTACTTTCATCATGTTATTGATAACTAGTATGTTAAGATTTGTTGAATTTTCCCATTTGATATTTGGATATGACTGTATATTGAAAGTTTATTGTTGAAAGGGTTGAAATGATATATACTCATTATTTAAATTTACTTATCCCACTTGGTCTAGGTAGAAAATTAAATTAAACACCGTTGGTCTAAAAAGGAAAAGATTTATTTTAAATGGTGATTGTATGGAAATTTATATATAAATGATTTGAAATTCTTTAATTTTGTTTAGATTTGGGATTTATTATTTAAATGAAATTTGGGAAGATAAGTAATTTTGTTAAGAAAAGGGAATTTAGGAAAAATGTTTCATTTAAATAAATTGCATTTTTGATTTAAGCTTTATAAACATTTGATTTAATTTAAATTGAAAATTTGAGATTTGAAGGTATTTAAGTTAAATGTTTAAGTTAAATAAGGAATTTGTTTCGTATATTGCAATTGGAGTAAATCCAATTTATATGAAATTTAAATCGTTTTATAAGTTGGGAATTTATTAGAAATTGTCTGATAAAATTTTATAATGGAGTTTTTCAATTGTTTATTAAATTTTTTGAACTAATTGGGAAATTTGGTTGGTTAAATTGTGATTTAACTTGGGATTTAACTTAAATAAAATTTTGTCAAGTAAAATCAAGTTTTGGGTAAAACGGGAAATTAAGTTTGGAATCGGAATATTTTGTAATGGGATTTTGAAATAGGAAATGAATTTGAGAAATTTGGAAAAATTAATAAAATCCGTTTTTATGAATCATTTTAAAACCTTAATAGGCCGAATGATGTGTAAACATACATTTGGTTGCCAAAGAGACCAGGGCCGGACATTGGCATACTCTCTGTCAATCCCGGAACCACTTTGATAACCGTGCAAGCGGTGGATGTTACCCAGAATGTAGTGGTTGAATTGGCGACGTTTACTGGAATTAAGTAAGAGAACGATGATGGATAGCTTTGACATTCGTGTCATAATTAAAATGACTAAAACAGGAACCTATTTCTGGCCACTGAGGTTAGCTACCTCTAGCGACATTGATCTTTCGTAGTTTACTATCATGATTCGAACTCGATGGGTGCATCCTTTTGTTTTGATTGATAGTCGCGGTCGGTCACGAATGGGTTACGACCAGCCAGAATGTGTAAACTGGTAGAATCCTACCTTGGACGTTACCTCACGTGCCTTGTCATATTTACCCTTATACGAGCCCATTACGATTTTGGTTTAAAATTGTAAAAATGTGTTAAGGTGGATCAATGTAAAGCCTTAACGCTATTTTGATATTTATTTTACTGATAGACATTATATATTATAGCATACACTATTATATATAGATAGTTTGACGGATCCTTAGGAGATGGAAACCCTTAACATCTCCTAAGTTACTTTGCATTGATTTATTGACTTCATGAGAATATTAGTTCTGACTCGAGTATTGTGTTTCCCATTCTCTTTGGTTAGCCTGAGTATTTCTAGTTTGGAGAGCTTGGGTGAAGAAGAAGGCATTTCTGGAGATTCTATTCTATTTCAGTTATTTTATCAGTTTAGTTCGTTATGTCAGTTAGATTCATTTTATTCCAGCTATTTTCTATTCAGCAATTAGAGTGAGAATAATGTAATTTTTTTTTTGAGTTCATGACTTATTTATTTTCTGTTGTGAGACTCTGAGTTGTTTTTTTATTTCTATATCTGTGTTCTATGATTGATTCTATTTTTTCCTAAATAACTATCTATCGTTTAAGCAAATATTTGTGCTTAAAAGGTAGGTCGTTACAAAAGTCATGCTTTAATCAACCGACGATCAGCAGCACTTAGCATGCCCATTGCCAAATTGGGAATATATCACTAGTAAACATCAACTACATAACATCTAAGCTCGTACATCTCAGAGAAGGGTGTTAAGATAAGAGAATAAATTGTCCGCCACCAAACAGAAATGTATTTGATAGAAATCAGCTTTACATCTCAAAGTGTAACATCAGACATACGTCCATACAAGTCCGTTCCAAGTTCGAACGGAACCGAAGGCACTTCAAAAGAAGCCCTTGCAAATTTGGATATTCCCTAATCATGTACCGACTCCCCATCACATTGGGTAATCAAAATCTCTATACCAGGGCCATTCGGTGCAGAGACATTCGACAAGTAATCCTTTCGCTTTCGAAAACATCCGGTCTTCACCACCGTCTTCAAATGCTATCCAATTCATTGTATCATTAATCCGGAATGGGTTTTATGACATAAAGTCCTCTCCTGGCCAATTTGAATAATGATCGATAATTTTAAAAAGACATGGATATATTGTGATCTTAGTTAAGTCATAACATTTAGCCCTTATTTCCCAAAACCTTTCTTTTTGAATGGTTTAAACAAATTTCCAATATAATCTTTGAAACAAAAGATTCATCTTTAAGTTCCTCTTCATTTTAAAACAAGGTTCACCGATCTTTAACAAAGATTCATTTATAGCTTTCAAAATTATTTCCAATTTGATTCACCCATAACTTGAAATTCTTTCAACAAAAACTAGGAATCCTTTCTCATATATGAAAGCTATTATCATTTTAAAACAAAGGTTTTTCGTTTCGGGAAAATCCAATTAAATTTGCTTAAGTTAATGTCTTTTAAAGTATAAGTTGGAAAATCAGCGAACTACCGTATAACCGGCAAGTTCCACTTAAAATCCCAAAATAATTCATTTAATATACTTCAAAAATGGTTTAAAATCCATATATATATATATATATATTGTATAACTTGTATACCCTTTTCAAACCATATTTCCCAAAATAATTTCAAAACTTTAACAAGACATAGTATATTCAAACTAAATTTTAATTTCAAATCTTCCTTTTCAAAAGCTTTTCATATTCACCTCAATTTCACTTCCAAACCATTTTAGATTCAAAATTAAACTTTTAAAATAAAATAATATTTAAATACAAAATACCCACGACTTAACCAATTTCCCGTGAAATCCATAAGCGGTATAATCCCATAAAATATCAACCATCACAAATTCAAGCACAACAATATCAATAAGCGGTATAATCCCATAACACTTATCTCTCATTCACAGATAATATGTAAATTCATCACAGATAAATAAATCACGGTTCACAACTCAATCCATAAAATTCATATCACATAATATCACACGTCAGAAATATTAAACAATTCAAGGCATTCAAGATAATTCAATCATCTATAAGTGAGATAAACTAATCACATGATTATGATTAATTCAATTAACTCAAATAGATTAATTACTTATGAATTAATCATCTAACTTTGATTAGTTAACACTAATGAATTACAAACCATTTTAATTAGTTATCCTTTAATCATTTATTAATTAACCTTTAATAATAAATTAATTAACCTTTAATCATTAATTAATCAATCAATCAACCTTTAATCATTAAATGATTAACCTTTAATTATTTAATTATTCTTTAGTCATTTATTCTTAATTAATTACATTAATTAATTAACCCTTAATTAATTAAAATAACAAATTAACCCTCAATTAATTACATTAATTAATTAATTATCCTTAATTAATTATATTAAGTCATAAACCATTAACTACTAGATTATCCTTTAATTACTTCTATTAATTAATCAACCTTTAATTACATTAAAGTAATTCACCTTTAATCGATCACATTAAGTAATTAACCTTTAAATAATATCCCTCAATTAATTAAGATTAACCATTTAACTTAATTAATGACTTAATTTCATTATTAAATTATATTTTAAAAGACTCAGGGATTTAAATCAATAAATAACCTAATACAAAATTATTTCAAATCGAAACCAATTTAAAAAACAAAATTATACTTTAAAATTTCAACCTTTGAAATTTTTTCTTAAAAAACTTATTCCACATTTATATTTTGGAAACTTATTTAATAATTTATTATTAACAACTAAATTAAAACATTTTATTTCATTATTTAAATAGCTTATGAATTAGTTTAAAACAATACTTTAAACTTAATATATTTAAAACAATTTATTTTAAACCTTTAGCTAATTCCAAACTTAAAGTAAAATATTTATCATTTAAAGGAAAATTTGTTTAAGACGATAATTCAAAACTTGATCGATTAAAATTTTAAAAACTTGATTTATTTGAAAACTTAACCTGTTACTACTTGTACCCGAATTAACTCGAGTGTTAACCGAGCCAGGTCCAGTTTTACCCGACTAAACCCCCGAGCAGTTCTTTTTTCTTCTTCTTCGATTTAAATTTTTTTAAAAACCCATCGGCACTCACGAACACCCAGTAGCCAACCCGAGTCATCACTCCATCTTCCCGAGCATAAAATCGAGCTACCATCTTCTTCCCAAATTCAATAGCCACCAATAGATACTACATGCATCTGTGCGCCGTGCACATCGTCACGACTACCTCCGACCAACCTTGCCACCTTCAACAAGTCATCGACGACCCCCACTATCGGTTCGACCCTCCAGATCCAAGCATCGATCACAAAACGAAGTCGAGCATATAGGAACCAAACCTAGAACCCAGTCACTAGAAAAACAACCTCATGGAGCCGCATAACGTGGTTAGAAACCTCACGACTCCATTCATTGCTCCGGCGCAACCTCATGCATCGATTTCACTACCCGCGATCACCTTCAGTTCTCTCTCGTCGGTGAAATCATCACGATTTTATCATTGACCAGAATAGGTTGTTAAACCCTATTTCATCGTCGATGAGCCGCCTCGACCACTAATAAAACCAGTCACCATTTTTCCTATGACCTCCAACCTTCAAACTACTACCAGCCATGAGCACGGTGCTCAACCACCACCCTATCGCTGGAAACTGAGGAAAACACATTTTCCGTTCAACTCGAAATTTCACGACCACTATGAATCTAAAAATCATAATGTTATTGTTAAAATTCACCATTTTCGAAGACGAATTCGATTATAAAATCAAAGCATGGAAAAATTTACCATCGAATTTCTGACATAATTTGGTTCTCTAATGAAATATTTTATTTTTGAAATATTTCCTAAATATTTTCACTTGCTTTTATTTTAAAAAATAATGTTACACATATACAAACATTTTCCATTTAGAAATCAAAGCCTAAAAGAGTTTGAAGGATTTGATTTTGAATTTTTGAATGAGTTTTTAAAACCCTGTAACAAGAACAGAGAGATGGTTTCCTAGATACAGGCATACACACATTTTTACAAACATGAAGGCATATTTACACAATTATACATGCACATTTTACTTCATAACTTCAAATATCAATCACAAACACCTTGATCTATAAACGGATTTAAGTTTAAATGTTAGATTGCTCATCTGGATTGTAAGACAGAAAACACAAGTCTGGAAATGATCTTGATTTGAAAACTGAAGCTTGTTTTCATTTTTGAAAATCTGGAAATGTTTTGAAGACTAGAAATGGTCTGAGATGATTTGCAACTTGATTTTGAACTTGAAACTGGGAATAGGTTTGCAACTGAAATGGATTCTTTGGCTTGAAAACTGCTTGTTTTAATTGAATTTGAATCTTGATTTCTTGTGGTTGAATCTCTGCCTAGCTAGCCTCAGGTTTTAGGATTTTGAACAGAGGTTGTTTTTGAGATGAATTTGAACTTGATTGCTTCAGATTTAAAGTTTTTGAGACATTTGTTTTGTTCTTTGAATTTTATTTTTGGGTTTGCTTTAGATTTTCTCATGGTTTTGCTTTTGTTTTATGATTTAATTTTCTTTTCAGGTTTTGAATTGTGTCAAAGAAAATGAAACCTGGTTCTTTTCTAATGTATGTTATTATATAATTTAATTTAAAAGATATTTAAAGGCCACTTGTGAATTCAAGTTATACTTGGTTAGCACTTGTTAATGCATGATATAATTATCTCACAAATGTCCAACGTGTTATTATTTTACACTTGTTAAAAACAATTAAATTTATGTTTAAACCCTTTACTTTTTAATTTATTAGTTACTTATATTTTCATAAATTTATATAATATGCTTATAAATTTTATTAAATCTCATTAATTTATATCATGCCCTTTATTTTCATATACAAATTTAATTCATCTCATGTTTAAATTTTAAAAGAAAATGTATTATCCTCTTTATCAATTCTTATTTTAAACTAAAACTATTATACCTTTAAATAAATATTTATCTATATACATTTCCTTTTATTTATATTTATAAAATCCTTTAAAGAGAATGATTTAAAAATCTAACTATACACTAATAAATAAATATATAAACATATATTAGCATCTAACCCTTTAAATAGCTTTTGAAAATTATTAAATTAAATTCAATACATAACTTCCAAAATATATATATACACATACATATATATATTATAATGAGAAAACAAATTTCCATTAATTTTGAAATATTGAATTTTTTCAAATCCAATTTATTTTCAATATATTTATTTTTGAATTTCAAATCAAAATTCTGTTTATAGTATATATAAAAAAACACAAATTTTATTTATCTTTGGAAAATTTCAAATTAGTTCATAATTAAATCTAAAAATTATATTAATTATTAAATTAAATTTTACCTAAAAAGGGGATCGTTACAGATTCCCCCTTAAGAAAATTTCGTCCCCGAAATTTGCATAACATGGAGAAAAACAAAGAACAAATGAACACATAGAAAGATAGAGAAATGAATCACTAGATCAAACTGAAATATTTATTCTATATTTGGCTTACCAAATCAGAATATCATCAATAAATATGAGAACGAATTTATTCAATATTTCACGAAATAATCGGGTCATCAGGTCTACGAAATATGCAGGGGCATTGGTTAGTCCAAAAGGATAACTAACCATTCGTAGAATGAATCAGGACCCCATAGAACATACAATCTAATTTAGCTTCATATCTTGTTAACCAATTCATTTAAAATTTCAAATTCATTAAAGTTAAAAATGGAAAGGCTGATAGGAAACTGATGAATAGAATACGAAATAGAAACCTTTCTACAACATAAACAAAAATTCGTAGTGCCACCATGACGCAGTGGATAACAACAAAACGATATAGATCGATGAAAGTAGCAAACGGTGGATTGAAGATACTGAAATGCCCAAATTCGTTGATCACAAAGATAGCGAATTCTATCTATCTTCGACACGTTGATCGCGCACGATACCGTGAAAGAAGATCTACAATTCTTCAAACGTTATCAAGCGCACTTGATACCGTGAATTGGCTTCAACAATCGTTGAATCGAGCGCACTCGGTTAACCGAAAGTGGAGATAGGAGATCACACTCAACTACCAATTTAGATGAAAGCACACATCAATCAAACAAAGTTTTATTCAACAATCAACCACCTACAAATGACCAACACAACCGCTATTTATAGCGTTTTACAACCCAAAACCTTAAGTCGTTTCCGACCTAACGCCCCACGACTTACGACTTAGCCAAGGTCGCTCACGACCTAAGCCTTCAGCGACTCAACTTATTACATCACAACACACACATGACCGACTTAACTCCTTGCCGACTTACGGGTTACAAACACAAGCGACATAACAGTATGATGACTCAACAACAACAACGACTTAAGATAGTACACGACTTAACGAATACACGACATACGACTTAACACCGTTTACAACTCAATACAACACATATACTCAACACAGACGACTTATAAATCAACGACCCAAATACACACGACTTAACATATCCACGACTTAAGACTTCAACGACTTAACATGAGTCGTAACTCGTCGGCAGCTTGAAGGAACGGTAACTTCCCACGAATCAGCTAAGTCGTAACCCGCTTCCGACTTAAGGCCTTCAACCATTGGAACTTCTTCCTGCTTTTTGTTAAGTCGTGGACGACTTATAGCCATGCCGTTAGATCGTGTGCGACTCATCAAACCCAAACGACTTAAGCTTCCATTAAGTCGTAACTCTTTTCCATCTGATCTGTTAGGTCGTAGCTCTTTTCCCCGAGCTTTGTTAAGTCAGAGCTCCTTCCCATGTGACCTGTTAGGTTGTTCCTCCTCCTCACGTGACCCGTTAGGTCGGGGCCGACCTTCATTAACTCGTGAACGACCTAAGCCTTGTGCTTTCGTAGGTCGTGCTGCATCATCCTCCCCTGGTTGACAGAAATTCGACCTCGAATTTTTACCATCTTCTTCCACAACAAGTTCAGCTCCATGGTTCGGAATTAAATACTTGATGTTGAAAACATCAGAAGTATGAACATCTTCTGGTAACTTCAATTGATACGCATTCTCATTGATTTTCTTTAGAATTTCTACTGGACCAATTTTCCGCGCCTTCAATTTATTGTACGTTCCCACCGGAAAAACGATCGTAAATCACCTTCGTTAAATTCAACACTTCGTCGCTTCAAATCTTCAGTTCGCTTATACTTCTCATTTGACTTCTCTAATCGTTCTTGAACGATTTGATGACATTCCTTCAAAGCATCAACAAAATCTACAGCTCGTTTAACCGTCCCCTTCGGTTGTGGCACTACCGTTAGGTCCAACGGTCCCCTTGGTAAATTTGAATATACAATCTGAAATGGACTGAATCCCGTACTATGATTCACTGCATGATTATGAGCAAACTCTGCTTGGCATAACTTCATGTCCCAACTCTTCAGATTGTCCTTCACAAGACATCGCAACAGCTTTCCCAACGATCTGTTAACAACTTCGGTCTGTCCATCTGTCTGCGGATGATAAGCGCTGCTAAAGTTTAACTTCGTTCCCACCATCTTCCACAAACTTAGCCAAAAATGACTTAAAAACCTGGTATCCCTGTCCGAAACGATAGATTCTGGTAACCCATGAAGTCTATAGATCTCTTTGAAATATAACTGAGCAACATGAACAGCATCCGCCGTCTTCTTACAAGCAATAAAATGTACCATCTTCGAAAAACGATCCACCACAACATATATAGAGTCATTCCCCCTTTGAGTTCTCGGCAAACCCAGCACGAAATCCATGCTAATGTCTACCCATGGTTTTGTAGGAACAGGTAATGGCATATACAATCCGGCATTTGTAGCTGTCCCTTTCGAAACCTGACAAACATGACATCTACGCACAAACCTTTCAACTTCCCTTCTCATTAACGACCAATAATAAGACTGAGAAATTAACTGCAATGTTCGATCTCTACCCACATGTCCTTCTTCGTGCAGCTCTTTCACAATTTTCATTCTCAAGCTGCAATCTGGTACACATAATTGATTCCCTTTGAATAAGAATCCATCTACCAATACAAATTCATCAGTACTCCCATCCTTGACTTTCTCAACAAACTTCATAAAGTAAGGATCTTCTTTAATAAACTCTGGCAATAGTTCAAACCCCGTCACTTCAACTTTCATTGTCGTCAACAAATAATTCCTCCTGCTCAATGCATCAGCTACACAATTCGTCACTCCTGACTTGTGCTTAACAACAAAAGTAAATTGTTGTAAATACACGACCCATGAAGCATGCCTAGATGAAATCTTATCCTGCCCTTGCAAATGCTTCAAAGCTTCATGATCCGTATAAAGAACAAACTCCTTCTGAAACAGATAATGTCTCCAATGCTTTACTGCTTGAACAATTGCGTAGAACTCAACATCATAAGTGTTATATCTCAACTTAGCTCCAGATAACTTCTCACTGAAATAAGCAACCGGTCTTCCTTTCTGACTCAAAACTCCACCAACCCCAACCTTCAATGCATCAGTATGTAATTCAAACAACAACTGAAAATCCGGTAAAACTAGAATTGGTGCTGTCGTCAATAGTGTCTTAATCTTCTCAAAAGCAACCCCTGCTTCCTCTGAGCACTCAAACTTCTTTCCTTTCATGCAATCGGTTATAGGTGCCATCACGTTACTAAAATGTGGAATGAATCTTCGATAGAAAGATACCAATCCATGAAAACTCCTCACTTCAGTAATTGTCTGTGGCTGTGGCCAACTCCTGACGACTTCTACTTTACTTTCATCCACTTGAATTCCTTCTTTCGATAGAACATATCCCAGAAACAAAACACTGTGCGTCATGAACACACACTTCTTTATTGCAGCATAAAATTTCTCCCGTCGTTGAATCAACAGTACTTCACACAAATGCTAGACATGCTTTTCCTTACTTCTACTGTAGATCAAAATATCATCAAAATAAACTACCACAAACTTCCCAATGTATGATCTGAAAATCTGGTTCATCACTCTCATAAAAGTACTTGGTGCATTCGATAAACCAAACGGCATAACCAACCATTCGTATAGACCTTCCCTGGTTTTAAAAGCAGTCTTCCATTCATCGCCCGGTCTAATACGAATTTGATGGTATCCACTCTTCAAGTCAATCTTTGAAAACACAACAGCCCCACTCAGCTGATCAATCAAATCATCAAACCTTGGCATAGGAAATCTGTATCTCACAGTGATCTTGTTCAGAGCCCGACTATCCGTACACATCCTCCACGAACCATCCTTCTTGGGCACCAATAAAGCTGGCACTGCACAAGGACTCAAGCTCTCCTGAACACGCCCCTGTTCTAACAACTCCTCCACCTGCCTTCTCAATTCCTCATGCTCCTTAGGACTCATCCTGTAATGTGACCTGTGTGGTAACACTGCCCCTGGCACAAGATCGATCTGATGTTGAATATCCCTCAACGGTGGTAACTCCGTTGGTAATTCTTCAGGAAACACATCACTGAATTCTTCCAATACTGGCTTTACTTCTTCAGGAACTTCAACAGATTTAGTAGCTTCACGTCCAATCAACAAAAACACCTCTGGACTCTCCTCTACTTCTTCAATAAATTCCTTCAAAGTCAATAAAGTCTTCAGCTCCTCAATCTCTTCTGACTTGCTTTCTTCTTGCTGTCTCTTCTTTGGAACCAAAATGATCTTAACACCTTCAAACATAAAACTGTAGCTATTGGTCCGATCGTCATTTTGCACTGCTCGATCATACTGCCATGGTCTTCCCAAAAGCAAGTGACAAACATCCATCTCCACCACATCACACCAAATCTCGTTTTTATATTTCTTCCCAATGGAAAATGGAACTCGAACTCGCCTGTCCACCTTCACCTCTCCTCCTTTTCTTAGCCATGCTAACTTGTAAGGATTTGGATGCTTCTCTGTTTTCAGCTTCAACTTTCTCACTGCTTCAGAAGAAATAATATTGTCACAACTTCCTGCATCAATCACAAATTTACAAACCTTCTCCAGAATAGTGCACGTTGACTGAAAGATGTTACTCCTCAACCAACTAGCCTCTTCTTCCTGCTTCGGTATTAAACAAGACCTCCTCATCATTAGATTACATCCTTCATCTCCCAACACGATATCCTGTTCATCCTCCTCAACTGGACTAGAATAACCTTCACCAACATCCTCACCTTCAACTTCAGCAATTATAGTTCGTTTCTTCGGCTTCGGACATTCATTACTCTTGTGACCCACTTCTTGGCAATTGTAACATTTGAAACTGTTGTTGACCTTTGCCTTCGCAACTTCATTCACAACTGATTTACTGACAGCTTTAGAAACATTGGAACTCCCACTAGCACCTTTGCTCTGAATATTGAAACTTGTAAACACACCACCTCCACGTCTTCCTTGTTTCTCCCAAGCCAACGTTTCTGGTGCGCTTCAGCAACAGATCTAGGATCAAACATATTCACCATATCCTGGATCTGCATCCTCAACCCTTCAACAAATCTAGCAGTCAATTGTTCCTCTGTCTCCATTATATCATTTCGAGCAATCAGTTGATAAAATTCGTCAGCATAATCATTAACAGTCTTAGTCCCTTGCCTCAGATTCTGCAATCTCTGATACATGAGTGATTGATAATTGTAAGGCAAGAATGTAGCTTTCATTAACTTCTTCATCTTCTCCCATGTAACAATCTTTGACTTCCCCATTCTCTCCCGCGTAAGTTTAGTCTGCTGCTACCATGCTAAAGCTCTTCCCCTCAACCTAGTAGCAACGAACTTCACTCGACGATTCTCCGAACCTCCTTGAAATCAAAGATCTCTTCAACATTAGACAACCAATCCAGAAACTCTTCTGCAACCATTCCACCCTCGAATTCTGGAATTTCCATCTTCATACCCGACTCCCATCGACGATCATCATCTACATCCCTGTATAAATTTCGAACTTGGTCTCGATCACGATAATGAAAACTAGCTCTATCACCATCTTCATCAAAATCAAATATACGTCGATATCGATTCCGTCTTTCTTCATCTCTATGATCATGCATGGTCCTTCTACCTTGTCTATCCATATCGGGATGTGATTCATTCTCGAACTCACGAGGAGTTTTTCTCTCTTCATTTACATAGTCATGGTGATCTCTCCTCGATGAAATTGATGTTTCTCTTCTCTCTCTAAAAGATTGCGGTGATACCCTTCTCGCTTCCGTAACCGATGGCGAAACTCTGTTTCCTCCATGGTTCGAGACTGGTGATCTCCTCCTTTGAGGTTGATTCATATCAATCATCAACTTCTCTAGCTTTCCAATACCTTCATCAAACTTCTCATTAATGCGTTGCTCCATTTGTTCGGCTTCTTCTCTCCTATACAACGCTTCAACATTTTGATGACGATTAGCTCTCCTTGGCGGTATGATTGAATCAACACAAACACTTCAAACATCACAAATCTTCAACTCAAACTTGAACAACAAGTCATGGCCTTCACTTAACTCGGCTCAACTCTCTTCACCTTGGCGCGCAAAAACCCACGGCCAAATTCAAACACTTGTCCAACTTTGATCCAAAATGAAATGGATCGGAAGCTTCTAACTTGTTGCAACTTCAAAATGAACACAATGAACACCAACTTCAAACTCCTTGGCTCCAAGACTCGGCTTAGCTATGATTGGCTAAGTCTAGCTCCGATACCAAAACTGACGCAGCGGATAACAACAAAACGATATAGATCGATGAAAGTAGCAAACGGTGGATTGAAGGTACTGAAATGCTCAAATTCGTTGATCATAAAGATACCGAATTCTAGCTATCTTCGACACGTTGATCGCGCAGGATACCGTGAAAGATGATCTACAATTCTTCAAACGTTGATCAAGCGCACTTGATACCGTGAATTGGCTTCAACAATCGTTGAATCGAGCGCACTCGATTAACCGAAAGTGGAGATAGGAGATCACACTCAACTACCAATTTAGAAGAAAGCACACAGCAATCAAACAAAGTTTTATTCAACAATCAACCACCTACAAATGACCAACACAACCGCTATTTATAGCGTTTTACAACCCAAACCCTTAAGTCGTTTCCGACCTAACGCCCCACGACTTACGACTTAGCCAAGGTCGCTCACGACCTAAGCCTTCAGCGACTCAACTTATTACATCACCACACACACATGACCGACTTAACTCCTTGCCGACTTACGGGTTACAAACACAAGCGACATAATAGTATGACGACTCAACAACAACAACGACTTAAGATAGTACACGACTTAACGAATACACGACATACGACTTAACACCGTTTACAACTCAATACAACACATATACTCAACACGGACGACTTATCAATCAACGACCCAAATACACGCGACTTAACATAGCCACGACTTAAGACTTCAACGACTTAACATGAGTCGTAACTCGTCGGCAGCGTGAAGGAATGGTAACTTCCCACGACTCAGCTAAGTCGTAACCCGCTTCCGACTTAAGGCCTTCAACCATTGGAACTTCTTCCTGCTTTTTGTTAAGTCGTGGACGACTTATAGCCATGCCGTTAGATCGTGTGCGACTCATCAAACCCGAACGACTTAAGCTTCCATTAAGTCGTAACTCTTTTCCATCTGATCTGTTAGGTCGTAGCTCTTTTCCCTGAGCTTTGTTAAGTCACAGCTCCTTCCCATGTGACCCGTTAGGTCGTTCCTCCTCCTCACGTGAGCCGTTAGGTCGGGGCCGACCTTCATTAACTCGTGAATGACCTAAGCCTTGTGCTTCTGTAGGTCGTGCTACATCACACCACCATTGCAAAGCCTCTCCCTCGAGCTGCCACGAAGCCATCAAAGAATTGAAATTGGATGATGATCAAAGAAGATTGATAGGAAAAGAAGTCGTTCTTTGTTGTTACGGGGTATCGACCATTTGTAATGGTACTCCCATGTCCCCTATCTCATCCTTTTCTTGCACTCATTCTCACTATCAGTGAATAGTAAGAGAATTGAATGAGGCATATGAACAAGATATCTTAGGGAATACTCATTCTAGGGCATTTGTAACCCTATCTCTAATGAGACGCCTAATGTGTTATGCTCCAAAGCTAAACTTTTTACTCAACCTTTTGCTCTGATACCACTTTGACGACCCTGACTCGATCTTCGAAAATTGGCAACCATACTTCACCCGTATTCGAAATGCCGTAGATTCAAACGTTGAGTCTAGTTCATCGGAGCTTATAACAACATTAGGTGATAACAACACAGCGGAAATAAATTGATAATTTCATTGATACATAACATACAGATATAATATTCTGATACAACTAAACAACATCGGAGAAAAATAGATATACAACAGTGGAAGAATAACACCAACATGATCTTCAAGAGAGAGAGAGAGAATCCAACACAATGCATCATCGGTCCAAAGCTCTAAAGACTTTCATGTCCAAAAACAAAAGCTCAAAGAACTCCCAAACCAAAAGGCTCGACCCCCACATCATGATGAAGTGAAGAAAATACGATGCAAAACCAAAGACTTCAAAGATTTCCCAAAGCTACACCTACTAGCTGACTATTTGATAACTTGACTCTAGGCTGCCCGTGTGGAAAAATGTAGGCACCCAGAGTTTAGAAAGGGAACAATAAACTCTAGGTCAGTCATGGGATTGGTGTGAGTAAACAAAAACAGTTTTAATTGAACAAAAGAAATAATAATGAAATCAGCTATGCTTTTTGGAAAATGAAACTACCATAAGGCCTCCTGCCACACACACAATGCAATCGCACCGTTGGAGAAGATTTATCCTTATGATTGTCAAACATGCTTGGTACGCAAAAATCCTTTTGATATTATTATTAGTGCATAGTGTGGAAAAAGATTTGAAAGTATAATATTAATCTTAGCTAGCATACTACCATTATTGTATACTTACTATAGCTACCATGTTCAATGGCAGGTTACCACCACGTTCCATGGCAGGTTATACAACTAAAACCGTACAGGGCTCGTATTGTTTTGTTTGGATTTCCAACAAATGGCCAAGGCTAAGGAACTTCCTTTATTCGAATGGGTACGCTTCTAGAGGGATGTCGTGAGAACTTAACCAGCTCTCTACCAACACAAGGCCGGGTTACCTCTGTAACTAGGTAACTAACTATCACGAGTATGCCATCCCCCGGTCGTAACCGACCTTTATCCGAGGGCCCTCAACACCAACAAAATTCCAACAACCACATAAGTTAAGTATCTAGGCTCCATACCATGATACCACTTTTTATCCAGAAGGAAATGCACATACCCTAAGAGTCGCGACCCCGTAACCTTGCTGCATCCCTTTCTGTCTCGACCACTTTCGAGGTGTGAGGTTCGATGAAGTCTTGTCCCACAAAGCTACGCTTTTCACAAAATCCATGCTTCGATCAACCAATGATCAGCAGCACTTAACATTCCATATTACCAAATTGGGAATATATAACTAGTAACCATCAACTACAAAACCTATGAGCTCGTACGTCTTAGAGAAGGGTGTTAAGCTAAGAGAATAAATTCTCCGCCACCAAACAGAAATGCATTTGATAGAAACCAGCTTTAAATCTCAACGTGTAACGTCAGACATACATCCATACAAGTCCGTTTCGGGTTTGAATGGAACCGAAGGCACTTCAACAGAAGCCCTTGTAAATCTGGATATTCCCTAATCACGTCCGGACTGCCCATCACGTAGGGTAATCAAAATCTCCATACCGGGGCCATTCGGTGCAGAGACATTCGACAGGTAATCATTTCGCTTTCGAAAATACCCGTTCTTCACCACCCTCTTCAAATGCTATCCAATTCGTCATATCATTAATTCGGAATGGGCTTTATGACATAAAGTCCTCTCCTGGCTAATCTAAATAATGAGCGCTAATTTTAAAAACATATGGATATATTGGGATCTTAGTAAGTCTTAGCATTTAGCCCTTATTTCCCAAAACCTTTCTTTCTGAATGGTTTAAACAAATTTCCATTATAATCTTTTAAACAAAAGATTCATCTTTAAGATCCTCTTCAATGTAAAACAAGGTTCACACTTCTTTAAGATTAGTTCATAGCTTTCAAAATTATTTCCAATTGGATTCACCCATAACTTGAAATTCTTTCAACAAACACTGGGAATCCTTTCTTATATATGAAAGCTATTATCATTTGGAAACAAAGATCTTTCGTTTTGGGAAAATCCAATTAAATTTACTTAAGTTGAAGCCTTTTAAAGCATAAGTCGGAAAATCAGCGAACTATCGTATACCCGGCAAGTTCCATTAAAATTCCCAAAATAATTCATTTAATATACTTCAAAAATGGTTTAAAATCCATATATATGTATATATATATTGTGTAACTTGTATACCCTTTTCAAACCATATTTTCCAATATAATTTCAAAACTTTAACAAGACATAGTATATTCAAACTAAATTTTAATTTCAAAACTTCCTTTTCAAAAGCTTTTCATATTCAACTCAATTTAACTTCTAAACCATTTTGGATTCAAAATTCAACTTTTAAAATAAAATAATATTTAAATTCAAAATACCCATGACTTAACCAATTTCTCGTGAAATCCATATTTGTGTGTGTGTCATGTGTAGTCCAGGGGCTTCACAGGCAACAATAAAATATCAACCATTATAAATTCAAGCACAACAATATCAATAAGTGGTATAATCCCATAACGCTTATCTTTCATTCACACATAAATATGTAAATTCATCACAGATAAACAAATCACAGTTCACAGCTCAATCCACACAATTCATTTCACAAAATATCATACATCAGAGATATCAAACAATTGAAGGCATTCAATATAATTCAATCATCTGTAAGCGAGATAAACTAATCACATGATTATTATTGATTCAATTAACTCAAATAGATTAATTACTTATGAATTAATCACCTAACTCTAATTAATTAACATTAATTAATTACAAACCATTTTAATAAATTATCCTTTAATCATTTATTAATTAACTTTTAATAATAAATTAATTAAACTTTAATTATTAATTAATCAATCAAAATTTAATCATTAACCTTTAATTATTTAATTATTCTTTAATCGTTTATTCTTAATTAATTACATTAATTAATTAACCCTTAATTAATTACAATAACAAATTAACCCTTAATTAATTGTATAAATTAATTGATTATCCTTAATTAATTATATTAAGTCATAACCTTTAACTACTTGATTATCCTTTAATTATTTATATTAATTAATCAACCTTTAATTACATTAAAGTAATTAACCTTTAATTGATCACATTAAGTAATTAACCTTTAAATAGTTATCCCTTAATTAATTAAGATAAATAGTTTATCTTAATCAATTACATAATTTCATTATTAAATTATATTTGAAAACACTCAGGGACTTAAATCAAATAATTAACCTAATACAAAATTATTTTAAATCAAAACCAATTTAAAAAACATTATACTTTAAAATTTCAACCTTTGAAATTTTTGCTTGAAAAACTTGTTCCATGTTTATATATTAGAAACAGGTAAATAGGCACATGGAAGAAGTTGTAAAAAAAATTAGTCTCAAGGACAATAAGTTTGCTTTTTAGTCTGAAGGACACTTTTTAGTGTAAACTGAAAATGATAGTTACAACTATCATTCTGTGATTTACACTAAAAGTGTCTTTCAGCCTAAAAACAAACTTCTTGTCTCTGAGACTAATTTTTTTTTGTAATTTCTTCCTTGTGCCTAAAAACCCCTATTCGAAACTTGTTTAATAATTTATTATTAACAAATGAATTAAAACATTTCATTTCATTATTTAAATAGCTTAGGAATTAGTTTAAAACAATACTTTAAACTTAATATATTTAAAACAATTTATTTTGAGCCTTTAGCTAATTCCAAATTTAAAATAAAACATTTATCATTTAAAGGAAAATTTGTTTAAGAAGATAATTCAAAACTTGATCGATTAAAAATTTAGAAACTTGATTTATTTGAAAATTTAAAAATGTTACAACTTGTACCCAAGATAACTCGAGTGTTAACCCGAGCCAGGTCCAGTTTTACCCAAGTAAACCCTCGAGCAATTCTTTTTTTCTTTGACTTAAATTTTTTTAAATACCCACTGACACTCACGGACACCCGGTGGCCAACCTGAGTCATCACTCCATCTTCCCAAGAATAAACACGAGCCACCATCTTCTTCCCAAATTCAATAGCCACCGGCAAATGCTACATGCATCTATGCATTGTATACACCATCACGACCACCTCCAACCAACCTTGCTACCTTCAACAAGTCATCGACGAACCCCACTATCGGTCCGACCATCCAGATCCAAGCATCGATCACAAAACGAAGTCGAGCACATAGGAATCAAACCTGGAACAGCCAGTCACTAGAAAACCACCTCATGGAGCCGCATAACGTCACCAGAAACCTCATGACTCCATCCACAGCTCCACCGCAACCTCACGCATCGATTTCACTACCCGTGATCGCCTCCGGTTCTCTCTCATCGGCGAAATCGTCATGATTTTATCATTGGCCAGAATAGGTTGCTAAACCCTATTTCCTCGTCGACGAGCCGCCTTGAACAATTATAAAACCAATCACCATTTTTCCTATGACCTCGAACCTTCAAACTACTGCCACCATGAAAACGACGCTCAACCACCTCCCTATCGCTGGAAATTGATGAAATCACATTTTTCGTTCAACTCGAAATTTCAGGACAACAATGAATCTAAAAATCATGATGTTGTCGTTAAAATTCACCGTTTTCGAAGATGAATTCTATTATAGAATCAAAGCATGGAAAATTTACCATCAAATTTCTGCATAATTTGGTTCTCTATTGAAATATTTTATTTTCAAAATATTTCCTAAATATTTTCAGTTTCTTTTATTTTTAAAAATAATGTTACAGATATACAAACATTTTCCATTTAGAAATCAAAGCCTAAAAGTGATTAAAGGATTTGATTTTGAATTTTTGAATGAGTTTTTAAAAACCTGTAACAAGAACAGAGACTTAGATTTCTTGGTACAAGCATACACACACATTTTTACAAACATGCTGGCATATTTACATAATTATACCCGCACATTTTACTTCATAACTTCAAATATCAATCACAAACACCCAGATCTATAAACAGATTTAAGTTTAAAATGTTAGTTTGCTTACTTAGATTGGAAGACAGAGAACACAAGTCTAGAAATTGTGATGACCTGGAATTTGAAAGCAATATCAATTTAATAATCTATAATAAAAATTAAATTGGTTTGATAATATTTGTAATAAGATTTGAATTAATTTAATAATTCAAAAATACATAGTTAATTGATAGATTTTATTTTAAATCTAATAAATTGTTTATTTATAATATATATAGAATATTGTATATATTGTAAATAAGTATTGTTTTAATCTGGTTAATAAATAAATCATGTTTTCCATAAAATATGTATCGTTAGTAATTTGGAAATTATGATTTTATTTAATAGTTAAACTTTTAAAAAGGTTATTTCATAAACATAAATGGTTTTAAATACATAAGAAAATATTAAATGATTTAAAATATGTGTAGCTCAAGTTTAAAATTTAAATAAATAACAATAAGAGTTATTTTGATATAATTGAATAAAATAAATAATCTATGAATAAAGAAATAAATTCTTTTATAAGTTATTTATGGTTATTTAATATTGTTATTTCTAAAAATATAATAATACTTTGTTCTAGTGAATAAATTATAATTTTTTTTATTGTTTTTCAAAATTCAACTTTGTAGTTGTATTTGTAAATAAACTGGATTTCAAAAATTCAATTTGTTCATGAATTCAAAGTTTTTAAAATTTAAGGTATAAATGCTTTTAATTTGTCTTGATTTTGAAATATTTGTATAAGCTTTCTTTTATAAATAAAACTGCAGTTATTTCATTTTAAAATTTATCTACATATAAATAAATACATGATTAACTAATTTATATAAACATAGGTTTACATTCATCTTATAATAACATACTAAATTGATACTAATTAACTTTTAAATAAATACTAAGTAAACTTTTGATTAAATACTAATTATGATTTTAAGACAAGTGGAAGAATATTAAGACACCATATAACACATGTTAGCAAATTAACTAAGGAATTGACAATTGTTAAAATTTGAGACAAGTGTCTTTATTTTTCTTTCATTTGTATAAATCAAATTTTACCCTTATAAATACATGTATTTCTTATCTTTTTCTTTTCTTTTCTATTTTAATTTTTCAAAGGCAAGTATGAATCAATACTTCATAAAAATAAATCATCTCTTAACTAAAATCTGTAGTCACTTCTTCATCCTAAAAATAAGTAATCCCTCCACTAAAACCAAATTCATAAATCAAATTCCTTTAATCTTTCCAAATCTGTAGCATCCAAATCAAAATTAACCTGCATATCAGAGTAAACAATTTTTTAAAAGGGCATCTGCATTCTTCAACCTGAAAAATCAAATTGTAATTCAATTCTGCAATCTCAAAGCCTGCAACATTTCAATATGGAGTTTTCTGCATGCATTTGTATTATAAAGTCTAGAATTAAAGCAAGTTTAAAAAGCAAAAGGGGTTTCCTGCTTAAAAAAGCACTTCTGCAAAAACAGTTTTCAAAGTTTTTCAAATTGAAAGACCTGTCTTCATACTAAAACCAGGTGAGTAACTTTATTTTTGAAATAAACATTTAGTATGAAAATTTCTGGTTGCATGTTTGTGATGGTTAGATGAATGTATTGTGTGAACCTGCTATTTATATGAATGTGAGACATATGTTTCTGTTCAACATAATTAACTCTGTTCAATATTTACTGATCCATGTTTTTGAATTAGGTTCAATTCTTCCTGTAAACAATTTTTATTAGGATCTATTTTACAAACTAGATGTTGAATTAGCATAGAATAAAGTTTAAAATTTAATTTAATTTAATTTAGAAGTATAGTATCTCTGTATATCTTTAAATACCAGTGCATGTTTTAAAAACACAAAATTTCAAACTATGAATTTAAAGATTCAGTATTTAGGAATGAATCTATAAATCAAATCATGATTTTTTAGCAGTAAAATCCAGACTTGTAGGAATAAGGGTTAGGTGGAGTTCTGTAATGAACAGAAAAGAAAAAAAATAGAGATTTCTGGTAATCTATAAATCTTTGGATGTTGTAATCTTCAGCATTGATTTGGAATTGAGCATGGATACAGGGAATTTTTTTTAATGTTGATGAAAATCAACAGGAAAGCAGCGGTAGTGATTTTGTCCCTATAGCCCTAGTTTTAACTGTGCATAATGATTGGGTCGGTATGGATTATAGGGATGGTCGAGTTCAACTCGGCTTTAAGCGTTGATAGTTTGGACCTAAACAAAGTTGTGGCCGGAGGTGGAGATCCTCAAGGGGTCGGAACACCGTAGTTGATGTGTTGACAGGTTTTGGGAGTTGGGGGTTCTTGCTATTCCATTTTTAAAGTTGAGTACTCGAATTCAAATTACGAGTTTGAAGTGATGATCAGATGATCTTGTTTGGATGGGGAGAAGGTTGCCGATGTGGGACGACCACCAGAGATGGTCGGAGGTGATCAAAGTCACCGTGCATATGCACGGTGCACTTTGTTTTCTGGTGAGGAATGAACTGTTGGAGTTGTGGAGTTGTGACTCGGGAGTGACTCGAAGCATGTGGGGGAGTTACTCGAAGCAGTGGACATGTTGTCTCGAAGAGGAATGTAGTAGGCTCGGGTTTAATTACTGAAATAGGTTTTAACTGTAACCTGTACCAATTTGTTCTGTATTATTTTTAAAAAAAACTGAAATTTAAATGTAAAGCAAGATTTAAATAAGTTTAAGCCTAGATTATTAAACTGGAATATTCAAGTTTAAGTTGAATCTTAAAATTCAGATAAGATGAAGTTTTAAAATTTGATTTGGTTAATTACTTTAGAATTGTTTAAGTAGTTAAAATCTTTAAAATAAGTTTTTAAATATAAGTAGAGGTTTAAAAATCTGGAGATTTACCTGAATTCAAATTTAAATATGTATTTTCATTTTGAAATGTAGGAAAGTTTTAGAATTTCAAATGATTTAAACTATTTTGAATGTTTAAAAAGTAATTTAGTTGGATTTGAATTTAAATATGAATTTAGTTTTAAAACTTTCAAAACTTCTTTATTAATTGAGAAATTCTTAAACTTGTGAAATGAAAGGTTTAAAAATGCGTTTTAAAACTTTGTTAAAGATAATTTGAACCCAATTTTAAATCTTAAATTTAAAAATGAAATTTGAAAGTAAATTTAAAATAATTGTTTTATTATTTTATAAATGGTAACTTGATTAGTAACAAAGTTGATTTTTAAGTAAATCAGAATTTAAAGATTTGTATTCATTAAATCTATAAGGAATTTAAGGGATAATTAATTTATTTTATTAATTAATCATTTGGATTAATAAGTAATTAAAGGTTTAAGCTAATTAATTACTGGTTAAGGTTAATTAATTAGGAATAATTAATTTTGTAATTAAGGATTATTAATTAAATTTTAATTAATAATTAAGAATTAATTAATCAAGTAATTATGACTAATTAAGTTACAGATAACACTTAATTAACTTAATAATTAAAGATTAATTAATTGGGTATTTAAGATTAATTTTAAATAAATTAATAATGATTAATGAAAGTTAATTATTTAAGAGAAGTAATTAAAGTTTGAGTAATAGTTAATGAAGGTCATTTACTAAGAATTATTTAACAATTAAAATAATATGATTAATTTTAAATAATTAATTTGATTAATTAATTAAATGCTAATCAATTGTGAAGTTTATTTAAGTTAATTACTTAATAGAAGAATTAATGTAATTAATGGAGTTATTGCGATATGTTTAAAATAATTAATTAAGTTTAATTAATTTTGAACATTGGATTTGGTAATAATTACTTGATGTAATTAATGAACTAAAATTATTTAGTGAAGTAATTAAAGATATTTACTGGATGTAATTGATGAATGAGGTTTGGATTTTGAAAATAATTTAGATTGAATTATTTTGTATAATTAATCAAAGGATTAAATAAAGATTAGTTGAATGGAGTAATTAAAGTAGTTAATTACAGATTGAGATTAATCAAAGGTGATTAATAAATTATGGATTAAGTGAGATTAATTACTGAAAGTAATTAATTTAATGGAGTAATTAATTTAATGAAATATAATCACTAATTAATTAATGATGTAATTAAGATTGATTAATTAATATTAATTAATCAAAAATAAGTAATTAAGGATAATTAATTGATTGTAATTAATTAAGGTTAAATGTAATTAATGATAGTTAATTAATTATGATGTAATTAAAGGTTAATTGCTGTATTTGGTTTAGGGTAATTAATTTTGTGGAATTAATTAAAGTATAATTAATCAGGATTGATTAATTAAGATGATAAATTTGAGGTTAATTAATTAATTAATTTGTAATTAATTAATGATGATAAGCAAGATTTATATGGTGTGAATAATTAATTTAATTCATTTTAAATTAATTAAAGATGATGTAATCAATTTAATTCATTTTAAATTAATTATAGATAGTATGATTATAGGTCATTGCTTATGAATGGTTGTTATTGGTTGCTTTGAAGGGTTTTGAATCTCAGCTATGAGATTAATAATGTTGAGTGATATGGATGTATTGGTTGCATTGTGATGGTGATTTGGGTTATCTTTGATAGTGATAAATGTGGATTATCTATGGTTATGATAATGATAATTATCTGTTGTGAATCTATGAGTTATCTATCTGTGTGTATATAGATAATTAGATAGAACTGTTTTAAACTTTAAAACAACTTGGACCTAAAAGACACGCTTTGGATTTCGATGAGACCGGGATCGGGTTTCCATATTTGGAATCCGGAAACCACATCGATTCCAATTAAATGTTAGGTCGTTAATCCAAGTGGAGCGAGTGAAGACTCGAGGTGTAAGGGCCATATGTCAGTATAACTCTGTGGGTGATTCCGTAATGAGTTTGACGGAATAGTACTTATAGATTCGAGATGGAGATTTAGAGTGCAAGGGTTATCATCGTTAACTCTGAGGGTGATTCCAAAATGAGTGTAACGAGATAATGCCTTTAGTTTCGTTCGAACCCGGAACGAACTTGTATGGATTGAATGCTTTCAGAACATCGTCAGGTGGACGATGAGCATTCTAAGAGATGTGTCCTATAAAGGTAATCGTAGCCTCAAGCCTCATCAACCGGGAATGGCTAATACAGGGGAGGTGCAGCAAGGCTTCATGGGTAGCGCCCACTGGAGAGCAAGATTGATCCCTGTCTAGAGGTCCCTTTTTATTCGGCTTAGTGGGCAGTTGGAATCGCGCGCCAACTGCGGGGTTGTCTTGTTCGGAACTATTCAATAAGGAATGGGTCCGGCCTTGTGTTGCAGAGGAGTGGGAGTACTCCTCCGTACGTTGATCTAGGCCACGTACTGTGACGGGCGGTACCCCGGTAGCCCTACCATTGTATGGAATCCAAAATCCAATAAGTGCCAACGGTTTTGATTGTATTACCCACTTTTGTGGCTAGTAGCTGGAATTTAATCATGTGACAGTTTCAGTTATTTCATATTTATTTGAAAACCCCAGACCTATTATAATATCACTGTATTTCCTATCAAATGTTTTGGTTAGCGTAAGGTAAAAACTTTTCCATGTTTATGTGTGGGAAGTCTTACGTGATACCTTTCTTTCAAAGGATTTTTAAAGTTAAGCAACTTTAACCTGTTACTCACACCAGACCCATGTCTGACCCGGTGTTTATTTTTGTTTTCCATAAACTCTTGGGTACTCAAATTTTTACGAGTAGCCAAGGGATTCGGGTTAGCTTTGACGAATATTGGAGGAGCAATGGAGCAGGAGGCTTCTGTGTTAGATATTAGTATTCCGCTGTGTGTTCTGTGATTGACTCTGAGATTGTATTATGTTGTAAATACTAGACAGGTGTTTATAACTGTCTAGTATGTGTTGTATTATCTGTGTACTCTGATAGTGGTTGTAAACTATGTAAATATTTTATGTTATTAATATAATTTATTCGTTCCGCTGTTTAGATTCTGATGTGTTGTTTTCTTCTTCTTCTCTTTCTTTCTATTCTCTATCCCTTTCTTTCATACTAGCAATACGACTTCCTGGAGATACGAAGTTGGGTCGTGACAGGTGGTATCAGAGCATTAGGTTGAGTGAATACCTAGGCTCTGGAGTGGTGTCTATCTTGAGAGAGCGTATTTGTAATTTGATATATATTTATATATATTTATCTATTTCTACCTATCTGTTGGGTTACCTGTTCAGGTTTTCCAATATAGGTTATAAAGGTAGATAAGGTAGTAGTGTTTGTAACACGATTACTACCATTGATTGGAGTCTGATGTTTGAGGTTGGAAGTGTATCTATCGAGACTGTAGACCTAATACCGTCTTGAGTAAGTTTTGTTGTGTTGAAGTATTTCATCGATCTCTGAAGGAAACCTGTTAAGGTTCGGAGACATCTTTGAAGTACAAAGTTTGGTGAGTAGGGTTTGGATCTGTTCGGTTGAGCTGGAGCAAGTGAAGGTATCTTGATACCTCAGGAAGTTGTAACTGCGTGATGAGATACAGTGACTATGGATGTGTACGAAGATATTTCTTTGGAACAAGTTTGGGAAGTGTGACTGTCCCGAAGTTGTGGCTGGAGTCAGCAGGATGTTGTGATGTTTCTGTTTGCTTTGAAGTCCGAGTTCCTTGAAGAACTTTGGATTAAGAAGTTTGGCATTGGTGTCAGCAGTGCAGCTGGAATGTTCTGAGAGCCGACAGGGAGGTCTTAGATGAGTAGTTTCTCTAAAGATGGAGTTCAGAAACTAGTAAGTGAATTCGTTTCTTCAATGGATTGACTAGACCAGTGTAAGCTGTTCTGTTTGGTAAAGATAGAACAGTTTTCTTTGGAAATTTATCTGGGTTGATCGCAAAAGTGACTTGCGATTGTTTGAATGTCCTTTTAGATGGTTGGAGATTTTCTGGAGGTTTTCTGGAAAAGGCAAAGGTTTGTCAGCATCTGGCGATTGAGTTTTCTTATCGACTAGAATCCCAGGAGTGAAACCAGTGGTTCTATTTAGTTGGGAAATGATTCCTAGAGATAGAGTTTGATGAAGTAACTCAGTTTTGGAGGAATTTCTGAGTTTTCTTTATGGATCTGTATAACTATATTTCTGGAGATGATGTCCAGTTGGTGTTTGTGTTCTTTGTCAGTATTTTCTTATCTACTATGGATCGGAGTTGTGCAGCGAAAACAGTTTGATAATGTTTCTGATTTTCTTTTCCCGATTGGGAGAAGTTTGTAGTTTTCTGCTGGTTATGGAGTAGAATTGTGTTTTGGTTTTAGATTGATCTTGAGGTGATCATTGTGATGGGTTATTTCTGGTTCTGTTTGTTCTAGAGGAATTGGCAAGGGTTAAGCTGATCAGTTTGGATGTTGGCAGCCTAGGATTTGTCTGAAGGCTTTTGTAGATAAGGGAAGGTGGAATTTGGAATTCGAAGTTAGAGACTTCGTTGTTGTTGGAGTTTTCTCTGATTCAGGAGCCATAAGTTTTGATAAGACTGAAGAAGCTAGCTCAGTGATGTTTGGATCTCTTCTCTGTGTTTTGATTGGATCAGTGTTTGGTTTTTCAGGATCGAATTGTCAGTTTGGATAACTGGAATTCGATGAGTTTCACGTATCTCTGAGGGAGTACGTGCATGGTCTATCTCTGGTTTTGGAGCCAGTAGTTTTAGAGGATGGTTGTTGAATCAGACTCGTCTGTAGTCTGATATGTTATCTAGTTCTGTAGATATAGACGAATAGGAGCTCTGTAGTTTAATTGTATTGATTGTTTGGAACTTATAGAGCGAGTATCTCGATATTTTTATATACCGGGGAAACTCGTGGAAGTATTATCCAGAATTTTTCTGGATAATTAGATTTGTTTGATTAGGTGAATTGATTGCTATGGTTGTTAGCATATCATTGGTATATGCTTGTGTTTTAAAATTAAATCTTTAAACAGATTATTAAATTACCTTTGTTTTAAATTTCGGGGACGAAATTCTTTTAAGGGGGAGGAATGTGATGACCCGGAATTTGAAAGCAGTATCAATTTAATAATCTGTAATAAAAATTAAATTAATTTGATAATATTTGTAATAAGATTTGAATTAATTTAATAATTCAAAAATACATAGTTAAATGATAGATTTTATTTTAAATCTAATAAATTGTTTATTTATAATATATATAGAATATTGTATATATTGTAAATAAGTATTGTTTTAATCTGGTTAATAAATAAATCCTGTTTTCTATAAAATATGCATCTTTAGTAATTTGGAAATTATGATTTTATTTAATAGTTAAACTTTTAAAAAGGTTATTTCATAAACAAATATGGTTTTAAATACATAAGAAAATATTAGATGATTTAAAATATGTGTAACTCAAGTTTAAAATTTAAATTAATAACAATAAGAGTTATTTTGATATAATTGAATAAAATAAATAATTTATGAATAAAGAAATAAATTCTTTTATAAGTTATTTATGGTTATTTAATATTGTTATTTCTAAAAATATAATAATACTTTGTTCTAGTGAATAAATTTTAAATTTTTTTTTATTGTTTTTCAAAATTCAACTTTGTAGTTGTATTTGTAAATAAACTGGATTTCAAAAATTCAATTTGTTCATGAATTTAAAGTTTTTAAAATTTAAGGTATAAATGCTTTTAATTTGTCTTGATTTTGAAATATTTGTATAAGCTTTCTTTTATAAATAAAATTGCATTTATTTAATTTTAAAATTTATCTATATATGAATAAATACATGATTAACTAATTTATATAAACGTAGGTTTACATTCATCTTATAATAACATACTAAATTAATACTAATTAACTTTTAAATAAATACTAAGTAAACTTTTGATTAAATACTAATTATGATTTAAGACAAGTGGAAGAATATTAAGACACCATATAACACATGTTAGCAAATTAACTAAGGAATTGACAATTGTTAAAATTTGAGACAAGTGTCTTTATTTTTCTTTCATTTGTATAAATCAAATTTTACCCTTATAAATACATGTATTTCTTATCTTTTTCTTTTCTTTTCTATTTTAATTTTTCAAAGGCAAGTATGAATCAATACTTCATAAAAATAAATCATCTCTTAACTAAAATCTGTAATCACTTCTTCATCCCAAAAATCAGTAATCCCTCCACTAAAACCAAATTCATAAATCAAATTCCTTTAATCTTTCCAAATCTGTAGCATCCAAATCAAAATTAACCTGCATATCAGAGCAAACCTGTTTTTAAAAGGGCATCTGCATTCTTCAACCTGAAAAATCAAATAAAAAAATTTCAATTCTGCAATCTCAAAGCCTGCAACATTTCAATATGGAGTTTTCTGCATGCATTTGTATTGTAAAGCTTGGAATTAAAGCAAGTTTAAAAAGCAAAAGGGGTTTCCTGCTTTAAAAAGCACTTCGGCAAAAACAGTTTTCAAAGTTTTTCAAATTCAAAGACCTGTCTTCATACTAAAACCAGGTGAGTAACTTAATTTTTGAAATAAACATTTAGTATGAAAATTTCTGGTTGCATGTTTGTGATGGTTAGATGAATGTATTGTGTGAGCCTGCTATTTATATGAATGTGAAACATATGTTTCTGTTCAACAGAATTAACTCTGTTCAATATTTACTGATCCATGTTTTTGAATTGGGTTCAATTCTTACTGTAAACAATTTTTATTAGGATCTATTTTACAAACTAGATGTTGAATTAGCATAGAATAAAGTTTAAAATTTAATTAAATTAAATTTAGAAGTATAGTATCTCTTTATATCTTTAAATACCAGTGCATGTTTTAAAAACACAAATTTTCAAACTATGAATTTAAAGATTCAGTATTTAGGAATGAATCTATAAATCAAATCATGATTTTTTAGCAGTAAAATCCAGACTTGTAGGAATAAGGGTTAGGTGGAGTTCTGTAATGAACAGAAAAGAAAAAAATAGAGATTTCTGGTAATCTATAAATCTTTGGATGTTGTAACCTTCAGCATTGATTTGGAATTGAGCATGGATACAGGGAATTTTTTTTAATGTTGATGAAAATCAACAGGAAAGCAGCGATAGTGATTTTGTCCCTATAGCCCTAGTTTTAACTGTGCATAATGATTGGGTTGGTATGGATTATAGGGATGGTCGAGTTCAACTCGGCTTTAAGCGTTGATAGTTTGGACCTAAACGAAGTTGTGGCCAGAGGTGGAGGTCCTCAAGGGGTCGGAACACCATAGTTGATGTGTTGACAGGTTTTGGGAGGTGGGGGTTCTTGCTATTCCAGGTTTTAAGTTGAGAACTCGAATTCAAATTTCGAGTTTGAAGTGATGATCAGATGATCTTGTTTGGATGGGGAGAAGGTTGCCGATGTGGGACGACCACCAGAGATGGTCGGAGGTGATCGAAGTCACCGTGCATATGCACAGTGCACTTTGTTTTCTGGTGAGGAATGAATTGTTGGAGTTGTGGAGTTGTGACTCGGGAGTGACTCGAAGCATGTGGGGGAGTTACTCGAAGCAGTGGACATGTTGTCTCGAAGAGGAATGTAGTTGGCTCGGGTTTAATTACTGAAACAGGTTTTAACTGTAACCTATACCAATGTGTTCTGTATTATTTTTTAAAAAAACTGAAATTTAAATTTAAAGCTAGATTTAAATAAGTTTTAAGCCTAGATTATTAAACTGGAATATTCAAGTTTAAGTTGAATCTTAAAATTCAGATAAGATGAAGTTTTAAAATTTGATTTGGTTAATTACTTTAGAAATGTTTAAGTAGTTAAAATCTTTAAAATAGGTTTTTAAATATAAGTAGAGGTTTAAAAATCTGGAGATTTACCTGAATTCAAATTTAAATATGTATTTTCATTTTGAAATGTAGGAAATTTTTAGAATTTCAAATGATTTAAACTATTTTGAATGCTTAAAAAGTAATTTAGTTGGATTTGAATTTAAATATGAATTTTGTTTTAAAACTTTCTATACTTCTTTATTAATTGAGAAATTCTTAAACTTGTGAAATGAAAGGTTTAAAAATGCATTTTAAAACTTTGTTAAAGATAATTTGAACCCAATTTTAAATCTTAAATTTAAAAATGAAATTTGAAAGTAAATTTAAAATAATTGTTTTAGTATTTTATAAATGGTAACTTGATTAGTAACAATGTTGATTTTTAAGTAAATCAGAATTTAAAGATTTGTATTCATTAAATCTATAAGGAATTTAAGGGATAATTAATTTATTTTATTAATTAATCATTTGGATTAATAATTAATTAACGGTTTAAACTAATTAATTAATGGTTAAGGTTAATTAATTAGGAATAATTAATTTTGTAATTAAGGATTATTAATTAGATTTTAATTAATAATTAAGAATTAATTAATCAAGTAATTATGACTAATTAAGTTACAGATAACACTTAATTAACTTAATAATTAAAGATTAATTAATTGCGTATTTAAGATTAATTTTAAATAAATTAATAATGATTAATGAAAGTTAATTATTTAAGAGAAGTAATTAAAATTTGAGTAATAGTTAATGAAGGTCATTAACTAAGAATTATTTAACAATTAAATTAATATGATTAATTTTAAATAATTAATTTGATTAATTAATTAAATGATAATCAATTGTGAAGTTTATTTAAGTTAACTACTTAATAGAAGAATTAATGTAATTAATGGAGTTACTGAGATATGTTTAAAATAATTAATTAAGTTTAATTAATTTTAAACATTGGATTTGGTAATAATTGCTTGATGTAATTAATAAACTAAAATTACTTAGTGAAGTAATTAAAGATATTTACTGGATGTAATTGATGAATGAGGTTTGGATTTTGAAAATAATTTAGATTGAATTATTTTGTATAATTAATCAAAGGATTAAATAAAGATTAGTTGAATGGAGTAATTAAAATAGTTAATTACATATTGAGATTAATCAAAGGTGATTAATAAATTATGGATTAAGTGAGATTAATTACTGAAAGTAATTAATTTAATGGAGTAATTAATTTAATGAAATATAATCATTAATTAATTAATGATGTAATTAAGATTGATTAATTAATATTAATTAATCAAAAATAAGTAATTAAGGATAATCAATTGATTGTAATTAATTAAGGTTAAATGTAATTAATGATAGTTAATTAATTAATGAAGTAATTAAAGGTTAATTGCTATATTTGGTTTAGGGTAATTAATTTTGTGGAATTAATTAAAGTATAATTAATCAGGATTGATTAATTAAGATGATAAATTTGAGGTTAATTAATTAATTAATTTATAACTAATTAATGATGATAAGCAAGATTTATATGGTGTTAATAATTAATTTAATTCATTTTAAATTAATTAAAGATAATATAATTAATTTAATTCATTTTAAATTAATTATAGATAGTATGATTATAGGTCATTGCTTATGAATGGTTGTTATTGGTTGCTTTGAATGGTTTTGAATCTCAGCTATGAGATTAATAATGTTGAGTGATATGGATGTATTGGTTGCATTGTGATGGTGATTTGGGTTATCTTTGATAGTGATAAATATGGATTATCTATGGTTATGATAATGATAATTATCTATTGTGAATTTATGAGTTATCTATCTGTGTGTATATAGATAATTAGATTGAACTGTTTTAAACTTTAAAACAACTTGGAACTAAAAGACACGCTTTGGATTTCGATGAGACCGGGATCGGGTTTCCATATTTGGAATCCGGAAACCACATCGATTCCAATTAAACGTTCGGTTGTTAATCCAAGTGGAGCGAGTGAAGACTCGAGGTGTAAGGGCTATACGTCAGTATAACTCTGTGGGTGATTCCCTAATGAGTTTGACGGAATAGTACTTATAGATTCGAGATGGAGATTTAGAGTGCAAGGGTTATCGTCGTTAACTCTGAGGGTGATTCCAAAACGAGTGTAACGAGATAATGCCTTCGGTTTCGTTCGAACCCGGAACGAACTTGTATGGATTGAATGCTTTCAGAACATCGTCAGGTGGACGATGAGCATTCTAAGAGATGTGTCCTATAAAGATAATCGTAGCCTCAAGCCTCATCAACCGGGAATGGCTAAAACAGGGGAGGTGCAGCAAGGCTTCGTGGGTAGCGCCCACTGGAGAGCAAGATTGATCCCTGTCTAGAGGTCCCTTTTTATTCGGCTTAGTGGGCAGTTGGAATCGCGCGCCAACTGCGGGGTTGTCTTGTTCGGAACTATTCAATAAGGAATGGGTCCGGCATTGTGTTGCAGAGGAGTGGGAGTACTCCTCGATACGTTGATCTAGGCGATGTACTGTGACGTGCGGTACCCCGGTAGCCCTGCCATTGTATGGAATCCAAAATCCAATAAGTGCCAACGGTTTTGATTGTATTACCCACTTTTGTGGCTAGTAGCTGGAATTTAATCATGTGACAATTTCGGTTATTTCATATTTATTTGAAAACCCTAGACCTATTATAATATCACTGGATTTCCTATCAAATGTTTTGGTTAGCGTAAGGTAAAAACTTTTCCATGTTTATGTGTGGGAAGTCTTACGTGATACCTTTCTTTCAAAGGATTTTTAAAGTTAAGCAACTTTAACCTGTTACTCACACCAGACCCATGTCTGACCCGGAGTTTATTTTTGTTTTCCATAAACTCTTGGGTACTCAAATTTTTACGAGTAGCCAAGGGATTCAGGTTAGCTTTGACGAATATTGGAGGAGCAGTGGAGCAGGAGGCTTCTGCGTTAGATATTAGTATTCCGCTATGTGTTCTGTGATTGACTCTGAGATTGTATTATGTTGTAAATACTAGACAGGTGTTTATAACTGTCTAGTATGTGTTGTATTATCTGTGTACTCTGATAGTGGTTGTAAACTATGTAAATATTTTATGTTATTAATATAATTTATTCGTTCCGCTGTTTAGATTCTGATGTGTTGTTTTCTTCTTCTTCTCTTTCTTTCTATTCTCTATCCCTTTCTTTCATACTAGCAATACGACTTCCTGGAGATACGAAGTTGGGTCGTGACAGGTGGTATCAGAGCATTAGGTTGAGTGAATACCTAGGCTCTGGAGTGGTGTCTATCTTGAGAGAGCGTATTTGTAATTTTATATATATTTATATATATTTATCTATTTCTACCTATCTGTTGGGTTACCTGTTCAGGTTTTCCAATATAGGTTATAAAGGTAGATAAGGTAGTAGTGTTTGTAACACGATTACTACCATTGATTGGAGTCTGATGTTTGAGGTTGGAAGTGTATCTATCGAGACTGTAGACCTAATACCGTCTCGAGTAAGTTTTGTTGTGTTGAAGTATTTCATCGATCTCTGAAGGAAACCTGTTAAGGTTCGGAGACATCTTTGAAGTACAAAGTTTGGTGAGTAGGGTTTGGATCTGTTCGGTTGAGCTGGAGCAAGTGAAGGTATCTTGATACCTCAGGAAGTTGTAACTACGTGATGAGATACAGTGACTATGGATGTGTCCGAAGATATTTCTTTGGAACAAGTATGGGAAGTGTGACTGTCCCGAAGTTGTGGCTGGAGTCAGCAGGATGTTGTGATGTTTCTGTTTGCTTTGAAGTCCGAGTTCCTTGAAGAACTTTGGATTAATAAGTTTGGCATTGGTGTCAGCAGTGCAGCTGGAATGTTCTGAGAGCCGACAAGGAGGTCTTAGATGAGTAGTTTCTCTAAAGATGGAGTTCAGAAACTAGTAAGTGAATTCGTTTCTTCAATGGATTGACTAGACCAGTGTAAGCTGTTCTGTTTGGTAAAGAGAGAACAGTTTTCTTTGGAAATTTATCTGGGTTGATCGCAAAAGTGACTTGCGATTGTTTGAATGTCCTTTTTGATGGTTGGAGATTTTCTAGAGGTTTTTTGGAAAAGACAAAGGTTTGTCAGCATCTGGCGATTGAGTTTTCTTATCGACTAGAATCCCAGGAGTGAAACCAGTGGTTCTGTTTAGTTGGGAAATGATTCCTAGAGATAGAGTTTGATGAAGTAACTCAGTTTTGGAGGAATTTCTGAGTTTTCTTTACGGATCTGTATAACTATATTTCTGGAGGTGATGTCCAGTTGGTGTTTGTGTTCCTTGTCAGTAATTTCTTATCTACTATGGATCAGAGTTGTGCAGCGGAAACAGTTTGATAATGTTTCTAATTTTCTTTTTCGGATTGGGAGAAGTTTGTAGTTTTCTACAGGTTATGGAGTAGAATTGTATTTTGGTTTTAGATTGATCTTGAGGCGATCATTGTGATGGGTTATTTCTGGTTCTGTTTGTTCTAGAGGAATAAGCAAGGGTTAAGCTGATTAGTTTGGATGTTGGCAGCCTAGGATTTGTCTGAAGGCTTTTGTAGATAAGGGAAGGTGGAATTTGGAAATCGAAGTTAGAGACTTCGTTGTTGTTGGAGTTTTCTCTGATTCAGGAGCCATAAGTTTTGATAAGACTGAAGAAGCTAGCTCAGTGATGTTTGGATCTCTTCTCTGTGTTTTGATCGGATCAGTGTTTGGTTTTTCAGGATCGAATTGTCAGTTTGGATAACTGGAATTCGATGAGTTTCACGTATCTCTGAGGGAGTACGTGTATGGTCTATCTCTGGTTTTGGAACCAGTAGTTTTAGAGGATGGTTGTTGAATCAGACTCGTCTGTAGTCTGATATGTTATCTAGTTCTATAGATATAGACGAATAGGAGCTCTGTAGTTTAATTGTATTGATTGTTTGGAATTTATAGAGCGAGTATCCCGATATTTTTATATACCGGGGAAACTCGTGGAAGTATTATCCAGAATTTTTCTGGATAATTAGATTTGTTTGATTAGGTGAATTGATTGCTATGGTTGTTAGCATATCATTGGTATATGCTTGTGTTTTAAAATTAAATCTTTAAATAGATTATTAAATTACCTTTGTTTTAAATTTCGGGGACGAAATTCTTTTAAGGGGGAGGAATGTGATGACCCGGAATTTGAAAGCAATATCAATTTAATAATCTGTAATAAAAATTAAATTGATTTGATAATATTTGTAATAAGATTTGAATTAATTTAATAATTCAAAAATACATAGTTAATTGATAGATTTTATTTTAAATCTAATAAATTGTTTATTTATAATATATATAGAATATTGTATATATTGTAAATAAGTATTGTTTTAATCTGGTTAATAAATAAATCCTGTTTTCTATAAAATATGTATCATTAGTAATTTGGAAATTATGATTTTATTTAATAGTTAAACTTTTAAAAAGGTTATTTCATAAACAAATATGGTTTTAAATACATAAGAAAATATTAAATGATTTAAAACATGTGTAACTAAAGTTTAAGATTTAAATAAATAACAATAAGAGTTATTTTGATATAATTGAATAAAATAAATAATTTATGAATAAACAAATAAATTCTTTTATAAGTTATTTATGGTTATTTAATATTGTTATTTCTAAAAATATAATAATACTTTGTTCTAGTGAATAAATTTTAATTTTTTTATTGTTTTTCAAAATTCAACTTTGTAGTTGTATTTGTAAATAAACTGGATTTCAAAAATTCAATTTGTTCATGAATTCAAAGTTTTTAAAATTTAAGGTATAAATGCTTTTAATTTGTCTTGCTTTTGAAATATTTGTATAAGCTTTCTTTTATAAATAAAATTGCATTTATTTCATTTTAAAATTTATCTACATATGAATAAATACATGATTAACTAATTTATATAAACATGGGTTTACATTCATCTTATAATAACATACTAAATTAATACTAATTAACTTTTAAATAAATACTAAGTAAACTTTTGATTAAATACTAGTTATGATTTAAGACAAGTGGAAGAATATTAAGACACCATATAACACATGTTAGCAAATTAACTAAGGAATTGACAATTGTTAAAATTTGAGACAAGTGTCTTTACTTTTCTTTCATTTGTATAAATCAAATTTTACCCTTATAAATACATGTATTTCTTATCTTTTTCTTTTCTTTTCTATTTTAATTTTTCAAAGGCAAGTATGAATCAATACTTCATAAAAATAAATCATCTCTTAACTAAAATCTGTAATCACTTCTTCATCCCAAAAATCAGTAATCCCTCCACTAAAACCAAATTCATAAATCAAATTCCTTTAATCTTTCCAAATCTGTAGCATCCAAATCCAAATTAACCTGCATATCAGAGCAAACCTGTTTTTAAAAGGGCATCTGCATTCTTCAACCTGAAAAATCAAATTGTAATTCAATTCTGGAATCTCAAAGCCTGCATCATTTCAATATGGAGTTTTCTGCATGCATTTGTATTGTAAAGCCTGGAATTAAAGCAAGTTTAAAAAGCAAAAGGGGTTTCCAGCTTTAAAAAGCCCTTCCGCAAAAACAGTTTTCAAAGTTTTTCAAATTGAAAGACCTGTCTTCATACTAAAACCAGGTGAGTAACTTAATTTTTGAAATAAACATTTAGTATGAAAATTTCTGGTTGCATGTTTGTGATGGTTAGATGAATGTATTGTGTGAACCTGCTATTTATATGAATGTGAGACATATGTTTCTGTTCAACAGAATTAACTCTGTTCAATATTTACTGATCCATGTTTTTGAATTGGGTTCAATTCTTACTGTAAACAATTTTTATTAGGATCTATTTTACAAACTAGATGTTGATTTAGCATAGAATAAAGTCTAAAATTTAATTAAATTTAGAAGTATAGTATCTCTGTATATCTTTAAATACCAGTGCATGTTTAAAAACACGAAATTTCAAACTATGAATTTAAAGATTCAGTATTTAGGAATGAATCTATAAATTAAATCATGATTTTTTAGCAGTAAAATCCAGACTTGTAGGAATAAGGGTTAGGTGGAGTTCTGTAATGAACAGAAAAGAAAAAAAATAGAGATTTCTGGTAATCTATAAATCTTTGGATTTTGTAATCTTCAGCATTAATTTGGAATTGAGCATGGATACAGGGAATTTTTTTTAATGTTGATGAAAATCAACAGGAAAGCAGCGGTAGTGATTTTGTCCCAATAGCCCTAGTTTTAACTGTGCATAATGATTGGGTCGGTATGGATTATAGGGATGGTCGAGTTCAACTAGGCTTTAAGCGTTGATAGTTTGGACCTAAACGAAGTTGTGGCCGGAGGTGGAGGTCCTCAGGGGGTCGGAACACCGTAGTTGATGTGTTGACAGGTTTTGGGAGGTGGGGGTTCTTGCTATTCCAGGTTTTAAGTTGAGAACTCGAATTCAAATTTCGAGTTTGAAGTGATGATCAGATGATCTTGTTTGGATGAGGAGAAGGTTGCCGATGTGGGACGACCACCAGAGATGGTCGGAGGTGATCGAGGTCACCATGCATATGCACGGTGCACTTTGTTTTCTGGTGAGGAATGAATTGTTGGAGTTATGGAGTTGTGACTCGGGAGTGACTCGAAGCATGTGGGGGAGTTACTCGAAGCAGTGGACATGTTGTCTCGAAGAGGAATGTAGTTGGCTCGGGTTTAATTACTGAAACAGGTTTTAACTGTAACCTGTACCAATTTGTTCTGTAATATTTTTTAAAAAAACTGAAATTTAAATGTAAAGCAAGATTTAAATAAGTTTTAAGCCTAGATTATTAAACTGGAATATTCAAGTTTAAGTTGAATCTTAAAATTCAGATAAGATGAAGTTTTAAAATTTGATTTGGTTAATTACTTTAGAAATGTTTAAGTAGTTAAAATCTTTAAAATCAGTTTTTAAATATAAGTAGAGGTTTAAAAATCTGGAGATTTACCTGAATTCAAATTTAAATATGTATTTTCATTTTGAAATGTAGGAAAGTTTTAGAATTTCAAATGATTTAAACTATTTTGAATGTTTAAAAAGTAATTTAGTTGGATTTGAATTTAAATATGAATTTAGTTTTAAAACTTTCTAAACTTCTTTATTAATTGAGAAATTCTTAAACTTGTGAAATGAAAGGTTTAAAAATGCGTTTTAAAACTTTGTTAAAGATAATTTGAACCCAATTTTAAATCTTAAATTTAAAAATGAAATTTGAAACTAAATTTAAAATAATTGTTTTAGTATTTTATAAATTGTAACTTGATTAGTAACAAAGTTGATTTTTAAGTAAATCAAAATTTCAAGATTTGTATTGAGAATTAATGTAATTAATGGAGTTATTGAGATATGTTTAAAATAATTAATTAAGTTTAATTAATTTTAAACATTAGATTTGGTAATAATTACTTGATGTAATTAATAAACTAAAATTACTTAGTGAAGTAATTAAAGATATTTACTGGATGTAATTGATGAATGAGGTTTGGATTTTTAAAATAATTTGGATTGAATTATTTTGTATAATTAATCAAAGGATTAAATAAAGATTAGTTGAATGGAGTAATTAAAGTAGTTAATTACAGATTGAGATTAATCAAAGGTGATTAATAAATTATGGATTAAGTGAGATTAATTACTGAAAGTAATTAATTTAATGGAGTAATTAATTTAATGAAATATAACCATTAACTAATTAATGATGTAATTAAGATTGATTAATTAATATTAATTAATCAAAAATAAGTAATTAAGGATAATTAATTGATTGTAATTAATTAAGGTTAAATGTAATTAATGATAGTTAATTAATTAAAGAAGTAATTAAAGGTTAATTGCTGTATTTGGTTTAGGGTAATTAATTTTGTGTAATTAATTAAAGTATAATTAATCAGGATTGATTAATTAAGATGATAAATTTGAGGTTAATTAATTAATTAATTTGTAATTAATTAATGATGATAAGCAAGATTTATATGGTGTGAATAATTAATTTAATTCATTTTAAATTAATTTAATTCATTATAAATTAATTTAAGATGATGTAATTAATTTAATTCATTTTAAATTAATTATAGATAGTATGATTATAGGTCATTGCTTATGAATGGTTGTTATTGGTTGCTTTGAATGGTTTTGAATCTCAGCTATGAGATTAATAATGTTGAGTGATATGGATGTATTGGTTGCATTGTGATGGTAATTTGGGTTATCTTTGATAGTGATAAATGTGGATTATCTATGGTTATGATAATGATAATTATCTGTTGTGAATCTATGAGTTATCTATCTGTGTGTATATAGATAATTAGATTGAACTGTTTTAAACTTTAAAACAACTTGGACCTAAAAGACACGCTTTGGATTTCGATGAGACCGGGATCGGGTTTCCATATTTGGAATCCGGAAACCACATCGATTCCAATTAAACGTTAGGTTGTTAATCCAAGTGGAGCGAGTGAAGACTCGAGGTATAAGAGCTATATGTCAGTATAACTTTGTGGGTGATTCCGTAATGAGTTTGACGGAATATTACTTATAGATTCGAGATGGAGATTTAGAGTGCAAGGGTTATCGTCGTTAACTCTGAGGGTGATTCCAAAATGAGTGTAACGAGATAATGCCTTTGGTTTCGTTCGAACCCGGAATGAACTTGTATGGATTGAATGCTTTCAAAACATCGTCAGGTGGACGATGAGCATACTAAGAGATGTGTCCTATAAAGGTAATCGTAGCCTCAAGCCTCATCAACCGAGAATGGCTAAAACAGGGGAGGTGCAGCAAGGCTTCGTGGGTAGCGCCCACTGGAGAGCAAGATTGATCTCGGTCTAGAGGTCCCTTTTTATTCGGCTTAGTGGGCAGTTGGAATCGCGCGCCAACTGTGGGGTTGTCTTGTTCGGAACTATTTAATAAGGAATGGTCTGACCTTGTGTTGCAGGGGAGTGGGAGTACTCCTCGGTACGTTGATCTAGGCCACGTACTGTGACGGGCGGTACCCCGGTAGCCCTGCCATTGTATGGAATCCAAAATCCAATAAGTGCTAACGGTTTTGATTGTATTACCCACTTTTGTGGCTAGTAGCTGGAATTTAATCATGTAACAATTTCGGCTATTTCATATTTATTTGAAAACCCTAGACCTATTATAATATCACTGGATTTCCTATCAAATGTTTTGGTTAGCGTAAGGTAAAAACTTTTCCATGTTATGTGTGGGAAGTCTTACGTGATACCTTTCTTTCAAAGGATTTTTAAAGTTAAGCAACTTTAACCTGTTACTCACACCAGACCCATGTCTGACCCGGAGTTAATTTTGTTTTCCATATACTCTTGGGTACTCAAATTTTTACGAGTAGCCAAGGGATTCAGGTTAGCTTTGACAAATATTGGAGGAGCAATGGAGCAGGAGGCTTCTGCGTTAGATATTAGTATTCCGCTGTGTGTTCTGTGATTGACTCTGAGATTGTATTATGTTGTAAATACTAGACAGGTGTTTATAACTGTCTAGTATGTGTTGAATTATCTGTGTACTCTGATAGTGGTTGTAAACTATGTAAATATTTTATGTTATTAATATAATTTATTCGTTCCTCTGTTTAGATTCTGATGTGTTGTTTTCTTCTTCTTCTCTTCCTTCCTATTCTCTATCCCTTTCTTTCTTACTAGCGATACGACTTCCTGGAGATAGGAAGTTGGGTCGTGACAGAAATGATCTTGATTTGAAAACTGAAGCTTGTTTCGATTTCTAAAAATCTGGAAATTTTTTGAAACCTGGAAATGGTCTGAGATGATTTGCAACTTAATTTCGAACTTGAATCTGGGAATATATTTGCAACTGAAATGGGTTCTTGGCTTGAAAGATGCTTTTTTTAATTGAATTTGAATCTTGATTTCTTATGGTTGAATCTCTGCCTAGCTAGCTTTAGGTTTTAGGATTTTGAACAGAGGTGGTTTTTGAGATGAATTTGAACTTGATTGCTTCAGATTTAAAGTTTGTAAGACATTTGTTTTGTTCTTTAAATTTAATTTTCGGGTTTGCTTTAGATTTCTAATGGCTTGCTTTTGTTTTATTATTTAATTTTCTTTTTATGTTTTTAATTGCATCAAAGAAAATGAAACCTGGTTCTTTTCTAATGTATGTTATTATATAATTAAAAGAAAATTAAATGCCATCTGTAAATTCAAGTTATACTTTGTTAACACTTGTTAATGCATGATATAATTACCTCACAAATGTTCAATGTAGGTGTTATTATTTTACGCTTGCTAAAAACAATTAAATTTATGTTTATACCATTTACTTTTTAATTTATTAATTACTTATATTTTCGTAAATATATATATTATGTTATAAATTTTATTAAATCTCGATAATTTATATCATGCCCTTTATTTTCATGTACAAATTTAATTCATCTCATGTTTAAATTTTAAAAGAAAACGTATTATCCTTTTTTATCAATTCTAATTTTAAATTAAAACTATTGTACATTTAAATAAATATTTATCTATATACATTTCCTTTTATTTATAATTATAAAATCCTTTAAAGAGAATGATTTAAAAAACTAATTATACACTAATAAATAAATATATATATATTAGCATTTAACCCTTTAAATAGCTTTTGAAAATTATTAAATTAAATTCAAAACACAAATTCCAAAAAAAATATATAGATATATATTATATTGAGTAAACAAATTTCCATTAATTTTGAAATATAGAATTTTTTTTCAAATCTAGTTTATTTTCAATATATTTATTTTTGAATTTAAAATCAAAATTCTATTTATATTATATATAAACAAAAGCAAATTTTATTTATCTTTGGAAGATTTCAAATTAATTTACAATTAAATCCTAAAAATTATATTAATTATTAAATTAAATTTGGCCTAAAAACGAGATTATTACAGGTTACATATTTCCTAAAATAAGTTAAAACGCTTTTTTAACTTGAAAACACTTCGGCTATATTGCATAGTTAATACATTCGAAACCTTTGTTTGAAACCTTTAAATAACTCTTTTGAAATCCATGAATGTAATCGCTTGAAACTATTGAAAGTATCCCTTACAAAACCATTAAAAGCCTTTCCTTCAAAATCTTCAAAACATTAGACATCCTTCTTTAAAACTATTAAATATTGCCTGTCGAAAATATAGGAAATACCTTTCCTTTCAACCCCATCAAAACCCTTGGGGACCACCCCTTCGAAACCATTCATTAAAACCCTTTCGTAAGCATTAAAATGCTAAACCCATGTGAAAATCTTTCGACACCACTCAAAAATTTATCTCTTCGAAACCTTTGAAAACCGTTTCATTCAATACCATTTGGACTATGCCTTCAACTAGAGAAAAAGGATTGGAAACCCATTAAATTCAAAAGCACTTCTATCACGACCCGCCTTTCATTCCACATAAAAACGCATCTTGATATAAGAAAGAAAGGGATAGAAGAAAAAAAAGATAAGAAAGAAGAAACTCAACAACATTAGATACTCACCGCGGAATGAATGAAATATAATGTATCACATAAGATATTAGATAGTATCATATACATCAGAGTTACACAACTTATACATCTCATATTAGATAGTTATAAACACATGTCTATTATACAACTCAAATACATCACGAAGTTACGTACCCAAACACTAGCACAGCGGAACCTTAATATATCTACACACTGAAGCCTCCTGCTCCAAATCTCCTTCAAAATTCGTCAAAGCCAACCTGAATCCCTTGGTTACTCATAAACTTTGAGTACCCATGTTCGGACGACGGAAATTCTATCGGTTTAGAAAACCATCGAACGAATTTAAATTAAAAATAACCGCAAGCGCACGGTGTACGAATGTAGCACGCGGCGAATACTGGTCGATCCGCAGGGAATTGATGATTTTAAAATTCTACTCAATCAAATTAACCAAAATTGGAAGAGTGATTAACTAAAAAAAAGAAGAAAAATGACAAAAGAAAATAGATAAAAATATGAGAGTATTAAGACAATTTAGAGGCAATTTCCACTCTCTAGATCACATAAATCAACAAAATGAAGTTATGATCTCTCTTTTCTTGTCATTAGTGAATTAGTTGATGTGCTTATCATAAGTATGGTATATTTGTGTTATTAATTAGCTCAATATAAGCCATCAAATTATAACACAACCACTAATACACATTTAACTCTCATGAAATATGACAGCAAAGTTGAAATAAAAATCTATTTTAAGCATAGCCTATTAACTATTGTTTAGAAATATAGGCTATCAAATTTCAATTTCAACATTCACTTCTTTGCCATAATCATATTTAGATGAAGAGGCAGTTTGTGTTATGTTTGTTTAAGCATAGCCTATTTGTTATGAACAACATAGACTATTAAATTCAAAGCTAAACAACATCATTAAACCACTTCAAGTGTTTCCATTAAAGCACAAAAAGAGAGCATAAACATCAAAATGTTGCTTCTACATACTAGAGAGCTTCATTACCCCTAAATTGTAGGGATTAAGCTCTCATATTTGTTATCAAATCAACAAATGTAGAAAGCAACATGAAAGCAAAAAGAAAGGAAAATGAAAGCTAATGGAAAAGACAACTAATCTAATTGCATAAAGGTAGATCTACACTATTACATAAGAAGAGAAGAAGCGTGTAAATAAAAGAGAATTGACATTGCATAAAAGAAAAGAAAATTACATGAAATAAAATGGCTAAGTATCCATGGAAAAAAAGAGAGCTTTGATTTATTTTCTAAACTAAAACTAACTAACTAAGAGGAAGATGGCTACATGAAACATAAGAGGTATTTATACAAGTTAGAAACCCTAATGCATATTTTTGGGGAGTACCCAAAATGTCCTTGGAGGAAATGTGGTCACCAAGTAACTATTAACTTCCACTAATCATCCATTAAGTATGCATGAAGATTTAATGGCCATAAGCATGTGGATTAGCTTCTAATTTGTACATGAAGAAAGGTGGGTAGGTGGGGTCCTCCATTATCATGCCTTTGAATTATTTCCATCTTCATTTGTTCTATTCACCCTTGTGCATACATATATTTTCATGAAGCCACTTGTGTTTGAATTTTAATTCCTACAAAATACATAGAAATTTTCAATTAAATTTTCACGAATTAATAAATGCACAAAAAAGACAATTTTGTCCCTATATGAAGATGAATATGTGACAATTTGAAAATAATTTGAATTTGGTTTAAACAAGTTAAAATACCCAATATGATCATTTATTTAATTTAAAAAGAATAAATATGGTGGTTAAAATATGCACATTTACATGCATATCAACCCAAGAGTATAATAAAACAGAAAATAAACACTTGGGTCAGGCATGGGTCTGGTGTGAGTAAACGGGTTAAAGTTTCTTAACTTTGAAAAACAATTAGAAGAAGAGGTATCTTGTAAGACTTCCTACACAAAAACATGGAAAAAAATTACCTTACGATAACCAAAACATTTGATAGGAAATCCAGTGATATTATAATTGGGTCCAGGGTTTCCAAGTAAAATACAGAAATAACTGGAATGTTTACATCTTACATTTCAACATAGCTGGGCACAATCAAAACGCACGACACTTATTGGAGATTGGATTCCATACAATGGCAGGGCTACTGGGGTACCGCCCGTCACGGTACGTGGCCTAGATTGCCATACCAAGGATCTACCCTTAATCCATTACAACACAAGGCCGGAACCGTACCTTATTGGATAGTCTCAAACAAGAAAACCCCGTGTCGGCACGACCAACCACACACTAAGCCGAATAAAAAATCTAGACATGGGAAAATCTCGTCCCACTTGGGTGCTACCCACTTAGCCTTGCTACACCTCCCCTGTTTTAGCCATTCCCAGATAATGAGGCTTGAGGCTAAGATTACCTTTATATAACACATCTATCTTAGAATGCTCATCGTCATCCATTGTCAATGTTCTGAAAGCCTTCAATCCATATAAGTTCGTTCTGGGTTCGAACGAAACCGAAGGCACTATCTCGTTACACTCATTTTGGAATCACCCTCAGAGTTAACGACCATAACCCTTGCACTCTGAATCTCCATCTCAAACCTGAAAATACTATCTCCGTCAAACTCATCTTGGAATCACCCTCAAAGTTTTAACGACGAACAGCTCTTGCACTTCAAGTCTTCACCTTGATCTTCACTTGGATTCACGACCTAACATTTAATTTGGATCGATGTGGTTTTTGGATATCCAAATTTGGAAATCCGATCCCAGTCTCACCGAAATCCAAAACGCCGTTTTAATGTCCCAGTTGTTTAAGGTTTTTAAATATTTTAACTTATATTCAGAATAACATATACAGAGAGATGATTCACATTATCACAGATAGATAATTCATATAAACCAAACATCTTACAAAGCAGCACATATCACATATCAGAGATATCACATCCAAATCATCCAATATCATTCAATCATCCATAAGCAGGTTTGATTTATTCTTAATTAATTTAATTAATCTCTAATTAAATTAATCACTAACTTTTAATCACTTGGATTACCTTAATCCTGCTTACTTAACATTAATTAATTACAAATTAATTAATTAATCATCTCTTAATGGTTTACCTTAATTAATATTCCTTGATTAATTATTCTTTAATTAAATTAAGTAATTAGCCTTTAATTAATTACACAAATTAATTATCCTTAACCATTTACGGTAGTTAACCTCTAGTTACTTTCAATCATTTCATTAATTAATGACCCTCCATTTACTTACATTAATTAATTAACTATAATTAATTACATAGATTCTTAATTAATTACATTAATTAATTGTACTTTAATTAATTACTTTCATTAATAAACCTTAATTAATCATAAATAGTAATTATCTATCCTATAATTACTTGCTTTAATTAATTCCTTAATTAATTATATTAATCCTATGATTAATTACACTAATTAATTAATCCTTAATTATTTCCATTAATTAATTATTAATTAATTACATTAATTAATAATCCTTAATTTTACTTTCATTAATTAATCACACTTTTAATTAATTACATTTAGTAATTAATCTTAAATTTTCACATTCATTAACTTAAATCAATCACATTAATTAATTGAATAAATTAATTACACTTAGTAATTAATCCTTAATTACGTTCATTAATTAATTATCCTCTAATTACTTCATTAAGTAATTTCTTTTTAATTAATTACATTCAGTAATTATCCATTAATTACTTCACTAAGTAATTATACTTAATTAGTTCATAATTAAGTGATTATCTTTAATTAATCAAACTAATTAATTCCTTTAGTTAATTATTTTAACCAATCATTCAAAATTAATTAAATAGTGAATTAACTCCTTATATTTAAAAGACCTCAATTAATTAAGAAAATCACTTATCTTAATAAAACTCTTACTTATCAATAAATCATTTCATTAATTAACTATTCTTTAATCATTAATGATAATTGATTAACCTTTATTAACTTCACAAATTAATTATCTTAAATTAATCAAAATCTTAATTACGTAAAGATAAACTCTTTATTATAATTGATGACTTAATTACATCATTAAACCTTATTTAAATTAAAAAATTAAAAAATAAATTATTATTAAAAACAATTTAAATATCTAATTTAACCTTTTAAATCTTTGAAATCTTTTCAAAGTTCTTTAATAAATTTTAATACATAGTTATTTTGAAAACTTAATTTTCAGATCTTTTAAAACTTATCTACTTTAATATATATTTTAAACTTATTAAACATTTATTTTTGAAAAAAAACTTGTTTTTACTTTGCTTTTAAATTTAGAAACATTGCCCTTGAAACAAAAATATTTCAAACTTTGAAACTTTCAAACTGTTCATTCTTAAATTTCTGTTAAAACCTGGCAACACTTTCCTTTACAGTTGAAATCTATTACAAAATCATAATTACCCGAGACAAACTCGATCCCTCCCCGAACAAAACACGATGCGCTCACGTTTGACCACCGCTCCGAGTCAACCACGCAACCCTCTCGAGTCCTACCCGAGAATCCTGCTTCTTCCCAAATCTTCGACACAACCCTGATACACGAATACACCGTGTACGTGCACGGTAGTTCGAGGTCGCTCCGATCAAACGTCTGATCATCGACCAGTCACCTATAGTCGCGCCATCCCTCACACGAACCCAGATCGACGGAAAACTTCACGAAACTAGATCGAGCATTTCGATCGAAACATGAACAAACACGATCGGCCAATGCGCCAACAGCCACCACCTCTGACCACTAGATCGCCTGCCAACCTCACCCTAGCTTCGTCGCTCCTACCAATTCTGATTCCCCCATCGTGAACCACCACGGTGCATCGCCATACGATCCAAATGAAAAACCGCTACCAAAAACGACCACCAAACCCTAAATCGCCTCTTTCCAGCAACCATGGCGAATGATAACATGCCACACCATTTTTCCAAAGATTGTCAACACCCAGCCGTCTCCAGTCTTAATACCGTCACTTATCTCACGGCCGATCATCGGCAAACGATGAAAATGACGAAACTGATCAAGTCTGTTATCTCACCGAATACTACATTAAAAATCATGATTTAACTATCTAAATTCATCATTTCCCATAACACATCAAATCTTAAATATTGTTTTTTGACCAAATTTGATTTTCCATTGTAAATTTCCAAGTTTGAAGTAATTTCCAAATATAAAATTCTGAAACCATTTTCATAATTGATATTATATAGTTAGGAACAGTTTTCATTTAGGAATCTAAGCCTGAAATCAAATCTATGAGAATATATAAATTTTTAAAAGCTGTTCTCGATCCTATGGACAACAACAAAATAGATATACAAACATGTACAGGCACAATCTCAAACAAATCTATTGTTCATACATACATGCTCAACCAGACATTCAAGTAAACTTTGTATACTCTTTTTCTACCAATTTCCATTACATGGAACAAGTTTAAATCATATAATTTTAACTGTTTTTTAGGTAAAATTTTACTCACAGTTATTCAACAATACAGAGAAGTAGGCCTTGGTTCTTGCTTCCAAGAACTTGCATTTGATCTGATTCTTTGCTGTTGAACTAAACTGATGTTGAATCTTTGTGTTGCTTCTCATGTTTGAAATAGTTGTCGCTGTTATTATTGATTTTGGTTTTCTGTTTAATTTTTTTATTTCCAGTTTGATTGTACTGTAACTTGAACAGGTTGAAACAGAAATTGATTTGGCTTGAGTTGTTGTAGAATTTGTTTTGATGTTTGATTTTCTCTTTTTTTAGGAAGAAAGAAGAAAGGCAGCAAAGGGTTTGAGAAATGAGAGAGTTTTGAAAATAAACAACCTGTTTTCTACTTCTAATACTTATTTTTATAATTAGATTTAAGAGATAAATGAATTTCCACTTGTTGATTAAATTAATACAAATGTCATTGAATGCTTTACTTGCGTTATAAATGTTAAAAATAAGAAATTTTATGTTTAAACCCTTACCGTAAAAATCTCTTATGCATTTATATTAATACAAATATAAATTCATGTTTATATTTATTTGTATATACTTATGTTTTTAAATAAATTTATATATTATATGTTTTATATGTCTTTTATATGTTTACAAATTATTCTTAGTTCATAAGATACTTAGAAAGAAAGAATATTCTAAACCGCTATTTACGTATCTACAAATCATTTAGTTTAAGCAAAATAAAATTTTATTAAATCTTATTTGAGAAAAATATCTTTTAGACAAATAAACATTGACCTTAAATGTTTTGGAAATGAATGGTTAAATTTTAAACAACTTTGAAAGGTATTTAAATTCAAACAAAATTTACCAAATCACAATTTATATATTAAATTTGAAAACATGGTTTTATTTGTTGATTTCAAACTAAAGCTTTTCTATTTACCATATACATACATACATATATATATATATTATAATTAGAAACATTTTAGTATCAATCTTGAAAATTATTGTATTGAATTTAAAAAAAATCAATTAAAATTAGACAACATATCTTTTATTAAATTTAAAACCAAAGACTTCCTATTTACAATATATATACACCAATATATATATATATATATATATATATATATATATATATTATAAATAAAAACAATTTTTATCAGCTTTAAAAGATAAATTTATAGCAATTTAAATATTAAAAATAGAAGATTATTAAACCAATTTAAATTCTTATTTGCAAAGATTATTAAATTGCTATTGACTAAAATTCCGGGTCATCACATTCCTCCCCTTTAAAAGAATTTCGTCCCCGAAATTTAATAGCAAAGATAATTTAATAATCCAGCAAAGTTTTTTATATTCAATCAGCAAACATACGTATGAGCCAGATACTAACAACCATGACAACCAATTTATTTTAACAAACACATCTAACTATCCTGACACAAATCAAGATAGATCTTCATAACACTATCTAGAGTTTCCCATGTACAAACACTGGGATACTTGCTCTACATAACCTTAACTAGCTACACCACTAAGGTCCAAAGCTCCTTCTCCTATAGATTTACAAATCTGAACAAGATATCAAACCACACTCAAGTCCCAAATCCTTCTGAACTGTAGATTCTACAACTAGTAATGGATCATACACGTATTCCCTCAGAGATACGTGAAATACACTATGAATTCCAGCCATCCAAACTGGAAGTTAGAACTAATCCTCTCGAGAACACATGAAGATCCAAAATACTTCGGAGCTAGCTTTCCAATCTTACCCAATCTTACTGCTCTCTTAACCTAAGAAACCTTAATAACAACAAAGTCTCCAATCTCGAATTCCAAATTTATCCATTTTATTCACTTAACTCCTTCTGACGATTCTGGGCTGCCTGACTTCTTCGTGATCAGCTCAACCTTTGTTGATGCTTCTTGAAACAAATTGGACCAAAACAAACCAATTTCTGTATACCACTCAACAAAAATGGTCTTTCCAAGATCTATCGAAATCTAGAACACAAGCTCTACTCCACAAGCATCAGAAGACTAAACTTACTTCTCCTATATGGAATAGCCAAACAGGTATACTCTATAACCTTGCCTTCATATCCTAAACACACTTAGGGGATTCATAAAAACTTCATGTAGAAACCTGTTAATCCAAGAATACTACAGACTTTCAAAGGAGTCTTTGGTTGCTTCCACTCTAGAACAACTGCTACCTCGCTTCCGTTGCACAACTCTGACTCTAGAATAGATGACAATGCCATCGACGAACACGAACACAAACTTATCCAACATATCATGGAAACTTTGTTCATCAAATCTACAAAATTTTACTGACCCATCTGACTCGGTCACACGACCTTACAGCAGAATCCAAACTTGAAAACTAGATCTGACCAATCCATTTCCAAAAATTCCTGAGCTGCTACACTAACCCTTCTCTCTCTAAGAACCATCCTACTACCTGGCTAACCACCGATATCGCTTCTGGAACCAAGTCGATATGGAACTCAAACTCCAGATGCAGACAAACTTCCGACTTCCTCGATGACATCTGGAAAATCTCTAATTACTTCGATAGATCCTACCTCCTCATGAGAAGCCTCAATCTCAAAAAAAAGAGTATCCAAGATGAATTCCCAAATTAATCGCAAGTCACTTTTGAGATCCTACCTAGTTAGGATTCCAAAGAAACTGTTCTCTCTTTACCAATTAAAACAGCCTTAAGCTTGACCAATCCATCCAAAACAAGGTAAATCCTTCAAGAATGCCTTATCTACCGGTAAAAATGAAGGTTCGCCTTCAAACAAAAATATCCTGCTCTGTTGAACTTCCATAAGAAAAGGACAAGCCTTCACTATCTGCCCGGACTGCTGGTAGTAAAACCACAAAGATTTCTGAATCGTCGAAGAAATTGGTCCACACTGCGGCTTCCAAATTCTACCCCGATGATACTGCTTAGCCAGATGACCTTTTTGATAGCACACAAAACATCTCCAAGCTTCACTCCTTCCACAGCTAACCAAAGACTTCTTTGTCCATAGGCTCCTCGAACTCCAAGGCCATCAACTAACTTCACAAAAGATCCTTCGAGATGGGCAGATATCCTCTAAAGAAACTCGGGCTCCAAACCAAACATCAACATCTCGCTCTCCTTAAGGGGTGACAATGAGACCATGCCGTAGCGAAGCAACTTGTAGACCTTAGTCTCATACTCCAATACAAATAAACCTCTATGCTTGAGATTCAGATAAATACTATCCAGTCGAGTCTTCCCTGTGGCAGGTAAAGACTTTTCCTCGAATACTTCCTTTACTTGCACCATGAGAAATCACCTTTAAAAACACCCATGGATACTGCGTCCCACCACGTAGCTGCTCCTTCCTGAAGATGCCAAGATTCCATCACTCGCATCTGCACATCCGACATATCCAAACTCTTGAGAATCAGTTCACACAAGCACGATCAAACTTACACTTCAATGATGGACTCCGAACCTTAACAGGTTTCCTTCGGGGATCTATGAAATCCTTACACCATGCTGCAAAGCTTACTCGAGGTGGTATTAGGTCTACAGCCTCGGCAGATACACTTCCAACCTCTACACTCAGACTTCTTCCATTGGTAGTCGTGCTACACACACTACTACCCTTCCTACCTCTAGACCCAAATTGGAAAACCCGAACAGGTAATGGAACAAAATAGTAGGAATATATATATATATATATATATATATATATATATATATATATATATATATATATATATATATAATACAAGCACACTCTTTCAAGAAATAAATCACTCCAAAACCTAGGTATTCACTCAACCTAGCACTCTGATACCAACTGTCACGACCCGCCTTTCATTTCACAAAAAATGCATCATGATATAAGAAAAAAAGGGATAAAGGAAGAAAAGATAAGAAAAAAGAAACTCAACAACTTTAGATATTCACATCGAAACGAATGAAATATAATATATCCATAAGATATTACGTAGTACCATATACATCAGAGTTGCACAACTTATAGATCTCATATAAGACAGTTATAAACACCTATCTATTATACAACTCGAGTACATCATGGAGATGCAGACCCAAAAACTAGCACAGCGGAACCTTAATATATCTACACGCTGAAGCCTTCTGCTCCAAATCTCCTTCAAAATTCGTCAAAGCCAACCTAAATCCCTTGGCTACTCATAAAAATTTGAGTACCGAAGAGTTTAATAAAATAGAAAATAAACACTTGGGTCAGACATGGGTCTGGTGTGAGTAAACGGGTTAAAGTTGCTTAACTTTGGAAAACATTTGGAAGAAAAGGTATCTTGCAAGACTTCCCACACACAAACATGGAAAAGTTTTTACCTTACGATAACCAAAACATTTGGTAGGAAATCCGATGATATTATAATAGGGTATGGGGTTTTCAAGTAAAATACAGAAATAGCTGGAATGCTTACATAATATGTTCCAACATATTTGGGCACAATAAAAATGCATGACACTTATTGGAGATTGGATTCAATACAATGGCAGGGCTACTGGCGTACCGCCTGTCACAGTACGTGACCTAGATCACCGTATTGAGGATCCACCCTACATCTCCTACAACACAAGGCCGGAACCATCCCTTACTGGATAGTCCCGAGCAAGACAACCCCGTGGTAGGTGCGACCAAACACACACTAAGCCGAATAAAAAGGTACCTCTAGATGGGGGGGGGGGGAAATCTCGTCCTACTTGGGTGCTATCCACTTAGCCTTGCTGCACCTCCCCTGTTTTAGCCATTCCCGGTTGATGAGGATTGAGGCTATGATTACCTTTATAGAACACATCTATCTTAGAATGCTCATCGTCCTCCATTGATGATGTTCTGAAATCGTTCAATCCATACAAGTTCGTTCTGGGTTCGAACGAAACCGAAAGCACTATCTCATTACACTCATTTTGGAACCACTCTCAGAATTAACCACCATAGCACTTGCACTCTGAATCTCCATCTCGAACCTGAAAGTACTATCTCTGTCAAACTCATCTTGGAATAACCCTTAGAGTTTTAACGACAAATAGTTCTTACACTTCGAATCTTCAGCTTGATCTTCACTTGGATTCACGACCTAACGTTTAATTTGGATCGATGTGGTTTTCGGATATCCAAATTTGTAAATACGATCCCGGTCTCATCGAAATCCAAAACCCCGTTTTAATGTCCAAGTTAAGGGTATTAAATATTTTAACTTATATTTAGAATAACACATGCAGATAGATCATTCACATTATCATAGACAGATAATTCATATCAACCAAACATCTTACAATGTACTCATATCACATATCAGAGATATCACATCCAAATCATCCAATATCATTCAATCATCCATAAGCAGGTTTGATTCATTCTTAATTAATTTAATTAATCTCTAATTAAATTAATTACTAACTTTTAATCACTTGGATTACCTTAATCCTGCTTACTTAACATTAATTAATTACAAATTAATTAATTGATCATTTCTTAATGATCTACCTTAATTAATTAATGATCTACCTTAATTAATCTTCCTTGATTAATTATTCTTTAATTACATTAAGTAGCCTTTAATTAATTACACAAACTAATTATCCTTAACCGTTTATAGTAGTTAACCTTTAATTACTTTCTTTAATTACATTAATTAATGACCCTCCATTTACTTCCATTGATTAATTTACTATAATTAATTACACTGATTCTTAATTAATTACATTAATTAATTATACTTTAATTAATTACTTTCATTAATAAACCTTAATTAATCATAAAAAGTAATTATCTATCCTGTAATTACTTACTTTAATTAATTAATTCCTTAATTAATTATATTAATCCTTTGATTAATTACATTGACTAATTAATCGTTAATTATTTCCATTAATTAATTATTAACTAACTACATTAATTAATAATCCTTAATAAATTACTTTCATTTGTTAAACACACTTTTAATTAATTACGTTTAGTAATTAATCTTAAATTAATCACATTCATTTACTTAAATCAATCACATTAAGTAATTGACTAAATTAATTACACTAAGTAATTAATCCTCAATTACTTCCATCAAGTAATTATTTACATTAATTAACTATTCTTTAATCATTAATAATAATTGATTAACCTTTATTATCTTTACAAATTAATTATCTTAAATTAATCAAAATCTTAATTACATAAAGATAAACTCTTTACTATAATTGATTACTTAATTATATCATTAAACCTTATTTAAAATAAACATTTAGAAATCAATTATGATTAAGAAAAGTTTAAACATCTAATTTAACCTTTTAAATCTTTGAAATCTTTTCAAAGTTATTTAATAAATTTTAATACATAGTTATTTTGAAAACTTAATTTTCAGATCTTTTAAAACTTATCAACTTTAATATATATTTTAAAACTTATTAAACATTTATTTTTGAAAAAAAAAACTTATTTTTTACTTTGCTTTTAAACTTAGAAACATTGCCCGTGAAACAAAAATATTTCAAACTTTGAAACTTTCAAACTATTCATGCTTAAATTTCTGTTAAAACATGGCAACACTTTCCTTTATAGTTGAAACCTGTTGCAAAATCATAATTACTCGAGATAAACTCGATCCCTCCCCGAACAAAACACGATGCGCTTGCGTTCGGCCACCACTCTGAGTCAACCACGCAATCCTCTTGAGTCCTACCCGAGAATCCTGCTTCTTGCCAGAGCATCGACACAACCCTGATACATGAATACATCGTGTACGTGTACGAAATTCGACGTCGCTCTGACCAAACGTCTGATCGTCGACCTGTAACCTATAGTCTCGCCATCCCTCACATGAACCCAGATCAACGGAAAACTTCACGAAACTAGATCGAGCATTTCGATCGAAATAGGAAATAACACGATCGACCAAAGATGACACCAGCCACCACCTCGGACCACTAGATCGCTGCCAACCTCACCATAGCTTCGTCACTTCTTCCAGTTCCGATTCCCCCATTACGAACCACTCTGGTGCATCGCCATTGCCATACGACCCAAATGAACAACCACGACGAAAAGCGAGCACCAAACACTAAATCGCCTCTGCCCGGCGACCCTGGCGAATGATGACATGCCACACCATTTTTCCAAAGATCCTCAACATCCCAGCCGTCTCCAATCCTAACCCTATCACTTATCTCACGGCCGATCATCGGCAAACGATGAAAATGACGAAACAGATCAACTCTGATTATCTCACTGAATACTACATTAAAAATCATGATTTAACTATCTAAATTCATCATTTTCCATAACACATCATATCATGGAATCCAAATTCAAAATCTTAAATATTGATTTTTGACCAAATTTGATTTTCCACCGTAGATTTTCAAGTTTGAATTAATTTCTAAATATAAATTTCTAGAACCATTTTCGTAATTGATATTATATAGTCAGGAACCGTTTTCATTTAGGAATCTAAGCCTGAAATCAAATCTATGAGAAGATATAAATTCTTGAAAGCTGTTCTTGATCCTGTAGACAACAACATAGTAGATATACAAACATGTACAGGAACAATCTCAAACAAATCTAATGTTCATACATACATGCTCAACCAGACATTCAAGTAAACATTGTATACTATATCTCTACCAATTTCCATTACATGCAACAAGTTTAAATCACATAATGTTAACTATTTTTAAGGTAAAAGTTTACTCACATTTATTCAACAAAATAGAGAAGCAGGCCTTTGTTCTTGTTTCCAGGAACTTGCATTTGATCTGATTCTTTGCTGTTGAACTGAACTGATGTTGATTCTTTGTATTGTTGCTCATGTTTGAAATAGTTGCTGCTGTTATTATTGATATGGGTTTTCCGTTTGATTTTTTTATTTCTAGTTTGATTGTACTGTAACTTGAACAAGTTGAAATAGAAATTGATTTGGCTTGAGTTGTAATAGAATTTGTTTTGATGTTTGATTTTCTCTTTTTTTAGGAAGAAAGAAGAAAGGAAGTAAATGGTTTGAGAAATGAGAGAGTTCTGAAAATAAACAACCTGGTTTCTACTTATAATACTTATTTTTATAATTGAATTTAAGTGAAAAATGAATTTCCACTTGTTGATTTAATTAATACAAATGTCATTGCATGCTTTACTTATGTTACAAATGTTAAAAATAAGATATTTTATGTTTAAACCCTTGCCATAAAAATCTCTTATGCATTTATATTCATACAAATATAAATTCATGTTTATATTTATTTGTATATACTTATGTTTTTAAAGAAATTTATATATTATATGTTTTATATGTCTTTTATATGTTTACAAATTATTTTTAGTTCATAAGATACATAGAAAGAAAGAATATTTTAAACCTCTATTTATATCTATAAATCATTTTGTTTAAGTAAATAAAATTTTATCAAATCTTGTTTGAGCAAAATATCTTTTAGACAAATACACATTAACCTTAAATGTTTTGGAAATGTATTGTTAAATTTTAAACAGCTTTGAAAGGTATTTAAATTCAAACAAAATATACCAAATCACAATTTATACATTAAATTTGAAAACATGCTTTTATTTGTTAATTTCAAACTAAAGCTATTCTATTTATAATATATACAAATATATATATATATATATTATAATTAGAATACATTTTTGTATCAATCTTGAAAATTATTATATTGAATTTTAAAACAAATTTTCCAATTAAAATTAGACAACATATCTTATTAAATTTAAAACCAAAGACTTCCTATTTACAATATATAACCAATATATATTTATATATACATTATAAATAGAAAATAATTTTTATTAGCTTTGAAAGATAAATTAATATCCATTTAAATATTAAAAATAGAAAATTATTAAACCAATTTAAATTCTTATTAACAAAGTTTATTAAATTGCTATTGCCCAAAATTCCGGGTCATCATAACTTCTTTCGAAACCATTGCTAAGTAAAGAAGTGATGGTGTCGAAACCATCTCTTCGGAAGCATTGGAGAGGCGACCAAATTTTAGAAAACAAATTAACCCCTTCGAAACTATCTGGATCGAAAGTTAGAAAGTGATAGATAAAGGTTTCAACTTAGTCGGAAGCATTTATTTAAAATAAAAGCGCAACCCAATTGAAACCATTTCTTTAAATTTATTTGACTTGGTCGAAAGCCAACCTAGTCGGAAGTTACTTAGTCGAAAGTAAGCAAGGGGATTTTTCTTCTTTAACAACAAAGTATCTCTTCAACTCCTTCGGAACCCCTGGTTTTAACCCTATACCTTCTGCCTACATCCAATTCACTACGTACTAGATTCCTGAGATGATGTGCATTGGTTTCGATGGAGTCGGAGGCGAAGGTATGGAGGTGGAACTGGTGCCAAAGCATAGAAATAGTAAAAACAATGTACATTTGTCCTTTTTAAACTATTTCTTTATACCTAACCTGCCTTGTTTGTCAAAATCTGATTGGTTGCAAGTTCCTCTTTTCAAAAGCATTGCCGAATTTCCAGAAGTAACTATTTGAATTTATATACAAAACACTTCTTTTCCCTTTATAAATATATAAACATTTAAGTCTCATACCTTAAATAATTTTATATATCCATTAAAACACTTAGGAAAATTCTAGAAAATCACTTTAATATATTCTCCAACATATATAAATTTCAGACCCAAACCATTGATTATATAATTGTAAATACTTTATATTCCAAAATAACATTTTCTTCACTAAAAAATTTATATAAAATCCAAAAATATTCAAAAAATTCTGAAAATTGAAATCCGTCTCTAAAATATCATTTCTGGTCTATATAAAAATTCTCATGGCCTTTGGATGTCAATTAATAGGTTTTGTACATTAAAACATATCATAAAATAAATATTAATAAGCATAATTCACCAACAAGTATATATAATCATTCCATCATTCAAAAACATGGCAAATCAATGCAAATTATTTTGGATTTCCTCTTAAAATAGAAAACAAAAGAAATAGGGACGTAATCATTACTCACCTTAGCTTTAGATATTTAGGAGTTTGAGATTTGAATTAGCTTATTCCTTAGCTTTTTTAATCTTCTTCCTCTTTCTCTTGTTAATGGTGGTTGGCCTCAAGTTTTATAAATTTATCAAATGAAATGAACGTGTATGAGAATAAACGGTTAAGGGTTATGGACATAGGAATGGCCTCTTTCCTATTTTACCCCTCCTTATTTAATTTTAACTCTTCTTTTAGTTCATTATTTAAATGGCACGGCTACCCCCTTAAATAAATCAAATCTCAATCCCCTAATCAACACGTTATTTTATTTTATTAGCTAATTAAATATCCTAAATAATTTTACCAAAAATATGGGGTGTTACCGACTCCCTCCGTTAAAGAATTTCATCCTCAAAATTACGATAAGGTACACAAAAATTCAATCAAAGAGGTAAAACGTACCATCAGACAAGTCGGGATAAGTATCTTTAATCCTGCTCTAAACCTCCCAAGTACAGTCCTTATCATCGTCACTCCACTGGACTTTGACTAATCTGACTACCTTTGTTCCAAGCCCCTTCTAATCTTTCGCAACAATGCGATTTGGCTTTCTCACTATAATCAAGTATGGTTCTACTTCTAATTCCTCTAGCACAGTCGGTGCAATAGTAGTCCCTAGGTCTCTAATACACTTCTTGAGATGAGAAGCATGGAAAACATCAAGACTCTTGCCAAACTGCTCGGTTACTCAACTCTATATGCAAGTTTCCCGATCTTTTCAACAATAAGAAAAGGTCCAACGAATCTCGGTGCCAACTTTTCTAATTTCCCAAATCTGATCACACCCTTCATCGGTGACATTTTAATGAAAACCTGATCTCCAATTGAGAGCTCTAATTTTTTTCATATTTTATCTACATAATTCTTCTTCCTTGATTGAGCCTCCTTCATTCTGACTCGAATGATCTTAATCTTTTCTAAAGCTTCCCTAACCAAATTTGGATCAAGAACCAATCTATCCTCGGCCTCTAACCAACAAGTGGGAGAATTTCATGGTCTTCCATACAAAGCGACAAACGGTGCCATCTCAATACTAGTCTGATAACTGTTGTTATACGAAAACTAGACTAAATGTAGAAGGTCTTCCCATTATCCCCCAAAATTTAGAACACAAGCTCTTAACAAATCTTCCAAGACTTCGCTAACTCTTTCTGTTTACCCATCTGTCTATGGATGGTAAACGGTACTCATCGTGAGCCTGGTTCCCAAAACTTCCTATCGACTCTTCCAGAACTCACTAGTGAATAAGATATCTCTATAACATACTATACTACTAGGAATTCCATACGTTGAACTACATTCTTCATAAATAATTTTGCTAAAATAGGTGCCATTTTGGTTGAAATAACTGGAATGAAATGGGCACTCTTGGTCAATCTGTCCACTTGGACCCATATATTTTCATTTCCTCTATTCGACCTTGGCAACCCATCAATAAAATCCATAGAAATGGAATCCCATTTCCATACCGGAATATCTAATGGCTGAAGCAACTCACTCGGCTTCTGCTATTTGGCTTTTACCTACTGGCAGTTCAAACATTGCTTCATCAATAAGCCAACGTCCCGCTTCGTACCCTCCTAGAAGAAACTTCACTTTATATCCTGATACAACTTAATTCCACCTAGATGAATAGAGAATTTTGAACGATGGTATTCCTCTAAAACTTCTTTCCTTATGTTTCCTACACTCGGAACACATAATCTCCCTTTCTTTCTCAACCACTCATCCTGATTAAGACTGAAATCCTTTAAGTCATCACTTTCGGTTCATCTCTCAACTTCCTGATCCGTTCTGCTAATACTGGATCCTCCTCATACTTAGAAGCAATCCTTTCGATTATCACTGTTCAAACTTCCAAATAAGATAATATTATGGTATCTCTGCTAGACCCAGCCTCAGATCTCTATTGCACTTTGCAATCTGCCAAAGCTTCTAAATCTTTCCACTTAGCAATCATTTCCAATACTACATTTTGATGTTTCCTTCTAAGTGCATCTGCAACCTTGTTGCCTTTCCTTGGTGTTCACTCAGTCCCATAATCATAAGCGGCAATAAATTATAACCACCTCTACTGTCTCATGTTCAGCTCCTTTTGAGAGAACAAATACTTCAGCAACTTATTATATGTATATAACTCTAACCTCTCTCCCAAAAGGTAATGTCTCCATACATTCAAACCAAATATTACCACAGATAATTCCAAATTATGCATCGGATACCTGACCTCATGTGGTCTAAGCTATCTAGAAGCATAGGTAATCACTTTACCTTTCTACATCAGCATATCACCTAATCCTATTCCACATGCATCTATATAAACCACCAAATCTGGATTCCCATCGGGAACAACCACATAGGTGCATTGGTCAATAAGTGTTTCAAATTCTGGAATTCTTCCTTACACTTATCGGTACATACAGAATTCACATTATTTCTCATTAGCTTGGTCATCGGTGCGGCTATCCGCGAGAGATCCTTAATGAACCTCCGATAATAAGCAACTAATCCAAGGAAACTCTTTATCTCAATTACTTTCTCAGGTCTCTTCTAACTATCCACTGCTTCGATCATAGTCGGATGCACTAACAACCCTTTCACTGAAACTTCACTTCCTTCTTCCAAAAATAACATTTCCAAATCTTTGCCTTTAGTGGATGCTGCCTCAGTGTCTCAAGCACCACTCTAAGATGAACTTCGTGCTCTCTTTAATCCTTAGAGTATATCAAGATATTATCTTATGAAATCCAACATGAATATATCCAAGTCTCTCGAAAAACCCGGTCATCCAAACCACAAAGAATGCTGTCACATTAGTCAGTCCAGACGACGTAACTAACCATTCATACGACCCATATCCGGTCCTAAATGTCGTCAAAGGTATACTATCATATGCTACTCCGAGTTGATGGAAACCTGTTGTCAAATCTAACTGAGGAAATACCTTGACTCCACTCAACTAGTCGAACAAATCATCAATCCTTGAAAATGGATATCGATTCTTTATCGTCCTCTCATTTAATTACGATAATCAATACATAGCCTTAATGATCCATCCAGCTTCTTAGCAAACACTACGGATGCTCCCCAAGGCAAACTAAACAGCCCGATAAAATGCTTGCCTTCTAAATCCACCAACTGCACCTTCAACTCCCTCATCTCGGTATGGGTCATCCTGCTTGGCGGCTTACTCAGTTTTTCTGCTTTTAGAACCAAATCTATATTAAACTCAATAGCTCGTTTCAGTGGCAATCCAACTACATGATCAAAAGCATCCCCAAATTCTCAAACCATGAAAACTCGATTTAGCTCATCATCCAACTCCATAACACCCAACAAAGCATTCACCTCACGCTAGAGCTTTCTACATTATAAATAATTGTGTCGCTGCAATCAGGGTGCATAAGCGATATTTCCTATCTTAGAAAAATATCCTAGCATCGGACTCAATATATCCATAACAAGAAAAATTTGGAACCCCAAAAAATCAAATACATGCAATCTACAAACAAAAGCATGACCTAACAAGTCAAACTCTAACTGGTCACATCTCAACCCTAGAGTTGCGTACCCTCCTATTGGATTCGCAATCCGTAAGGATATAACTAAATATGCAGGTTCTACATTATGCTTATGTACTAAACATCAAGATATAAAAGAATGCGATGCACCAGTATCAAATAGAATGCTAACATTCATACCATTAATTTGAATATTGCCTCCCGAAACCTCATTTCCTTTCTTTTGAGCTATTGGCTTTGAAGCAGCTAGACTCTAATGCATACACCTTGCCCTCTCCATCCTTAGCGGGCTCCTTACATTAATTCTTATAATGACCAATCTAGTAGCAATTGAAGCACCAGAAATTCTTCTTCCCGGCCACTTCCTTTGCTTTTCGAACACAACACTCATTAAAAAAATGCCCCTTCTTGTCACACTAAAAACAGACAACCTAATACCTCCCTTTCTTAGCTGCTCCATCCTTCTGAGCATCCTTCTTAGGAAAGAATTTCCTCTTCCGACTTTGCCCAACTTGGACTTCCTTAGCCTTACTTTTTCTAGAAAATCAAGCATCTCCTCATGCCTTAAGGCCATCTTTACTACAAATTAGAAGTTCTCTAATATGAGGCATTGTAGCGCTTCCTAACCCAAGCTTCAACCCCCTGATGAACTTCTCATTCCTCTTCATCATTGTATCCACCGAAGCATAGCCATATCTGGCCAACTCCTCGAACCCTCTAGCATACTCCAAAAAAGACATCTCTCCTTGCACTAACTGAACAAAATTTCTGATCACAGTTAACTGCGCCATTGCATATATGAACCTCTCCTTGAAATTTTCCCATGTCAAGGATTCCTCGTCCACACCAGTCGCACCAATGTTCCACTAAAACAATGTTGTTCGCTGAAGCTATCTTGAAGCAACCCACCTATTCTGCTCATCATTGAGCCATAAGTCTGCAAAGATTCTTCTATAGTGTAGGAACTAATTCTTTACCTCAATGGCATCTTCCGCTCCAAGAAATGGCTTCCCTCCAAGCTTAACGTAATCTCCGGTCATCTTAGAATGATGGTTAACCACCGAAACTCCCGCTCCTCTGGCATTTCCTCCTATCACTCCATCTACAATTCTAGCTTGCATCATATTTATGGAAAATAGATACATAGCTCCCATATCCATTTGTGGTACTCCAACACCCACATCCTCTACTTGTGCCTGACCATGGGTCCTCCTTTTATTAGGTCAGGCATTCCCATTGGTACCTTCCCCTCCTAGGTTAACTCTTCCTCTTCTACCATCCATATTTGTATTCAAACCCCATGAGATATAGAACTAACAAAGATAGGAGACTAGAGATAAAGCGTATACTTATATATAGCAAATACAAGTACGTTGCTATAGTGTTATCACGTACCCCAATCTTACCCCAATTGTTTAGGATTATGTTTTCAAAAATAATTTTTAGTTTAAAGTTTTTCATAAAAATATGCTATGATACCAAGTTATAACATCCCGTATCCAGAGGGAAAAAGCTAAGCGCTATGGATGCTGCAGTCATCTATAATATTAACTACCGGTGACAAAATACAGTAATGGTAATGGTATCCATAATATCAGAAGCACTCGAATATGAATTAAATCACATATTTCCAAAACAACATTTTACTGATTACTTTTCAAAATAATAATTCATATCTAGGCTACATAATCTCATAACGTCTCCCATGTAAAGATCAAATATAATCATTATAATAATACACCAAGAGTGACATATGAATGAAGCCCCCTTGGTTTATCAAAGAAATATAGTCATAACTAACTTAATATACACAACCGAAATAAAAATAATAAACTGCAACTCCTAAATAGCTATCTTTCAGCAACCTGCTCATCTCCGAAATCTTTTGTGACGCCCCACCTCAATACCCACGCTAGCCAAGAACACTACGGAGTCAAGTAGCATGGAGAATAAGGCTGTTGAGGAGCGACCATCCATGTAACTTCTTTGTGCGAGCACCGATATGTCAGATAGTATAACATGCATTTCTTTTAAGGAGGAAGTCCGACATACCGATACAAACTCAAAGCTATCACACGGTGGCTATAAATAAATCTTCGAAAACAAATATAGAAATAAACATAAGACAATCAGTCACAGACATCCATATCACAAAGGCGGAAAAAGATATGAATACATAACTAACACATGAAAGTGTACATCAGAGTAGTGGTCATGAAAGGACCACATACACAAAAGAATAGCAACATGTGCTATACAAAAGAATAAATCTATGAGTCTATATCTCAAGTGTAAACGACAAAAATTGCTAATCTAAATGGTCAACCAAAAGTCAGAGTAGTAAATCCCTGGGGGAGAAGTCAAGCAGAAGCACCTGTAACATCTCGGTCTGACCAGAGTATTATTTATAAGAAAATAATAAACGGACCAGTCTAGCTATAAATATCAGGTAACATGATATAAAACAATAGATATGGCGAGAACATATAGTAACCATAAAGACATACTATGATGAGCATGTAAATGAAGATCATCAAGAGATCAAACAATATCAAAAGAATCTTCTAAAAGATCCAAATTCACCAAAATATAAAAGCTGGAAAATCATAACAATGAAAGTCATGAAAATAGGTGAAGCACAAATTCCAGAAGACTACACAAGAAATCCAGAAATCACAATATAGGAGCGTGAAAACTCACAAAATGGGAGCATGAAAACTCACCTACACGTGTAACACAAAGCGAGATGCTATCTCATGGTTGCAAGCCATTAATTTTGACACACGAATGGCCCAAAGACTGTGGGGCGCTACCCCACATATGTGATGGCGAAACATCACACAAATGCGATGGCGAAACATCACAAGAGCGGGGTCTAGTCTCCCTCGCAGACAAAGAGACATCGCACAGTTGCTAGTCTAAAACACAAAAATGATCATCATGATCATCAAGTAGTGTCAATCTCACCAAGCCAGTAAATATATGATTTTAGCTTCATGTCCCATAACCACTTGCTTAACTTAAATTTTTGCGAACAAGCTGTAGATCTTCACTAGAAGATTGTCACAAAAGGTTTTAAGGAAAAGGTTTTTATATACTAGTAGATTGGAAAACGGTTTAAGGAAAGAGCTTTGTAGTAAAATAGAGTTAAAATTGTTTTGATGAAAGAGTTTTGATATTTACTACTAGTATTGAAACCTTCATATTTCTAAAGTTGTTATCCTGCCTTTTTAGCAAGGCCTTGATATCATAAAATCGACCGAGAAGCCCAAGATAGTTTGTCTCGAAGAATGGTCAACTCGGCATCTCAACAAAGCAAGTTCTGTTGAATGTTTTTCAGATAAGATCCCCTACGGAGGGGGGGTCCAGGGGGTGGCAACCCCCCAAGGTGGGGGTGCGGGGGCAACACCCCCGCTACGGGGTTCGACCTGCCCGGTCAGGTCGTAGGGGTCAGGTCCAAAACGGTACGACCTAGTGAAGACCTAAGGGAGGATAGGATCGAGCGACCTAATGGTTGCGACCTAGGGGTCTACGGGGTCAAGCGACCTTGTGGTTGCGATGTAGAGGTGTTCGCGAGTTAGCAGAAGCGAGCGACCTAACAGAGGCGAGCGACTTAAGGGGTCATACGACCTAACTGGAGCAACCTTGTGGTCATGCGACCTAACTGGAGCAACCTTGTGGTCATGCGACCTAACTGAAATGGCCAAGCGACCTAACAACCCAGGCAAGGTCGAGCGACCTAACGACCTAACGGAGCAAGCAACCTAAAGGGAGTGAGGTCGAGCGACTTAAAGTGGTAATCATGCGGCCTAGGTGGACGCGACCTAATGGTTATGCGACCTAGAGGGATGAGCGACTTAAGCGAGCGACCTAGTCATTTGAGGCCGAACGACCTATTTAACCCGCGACCTAACACGTCTAACACGCGAGCGACCTAAGGGTTTAACACGCGAGCGACCTAAGTATTTTAACATGCGAGCGACCTATCGGTTTTAACACGCGAGCGACCTATCGGTTTTAAAAAGCGAGCGACCTATCGGTTTTAACACGCGAGCGACCTATCATCCCAAGGTCTAACGACCTAACTCTGAACGAGCCAAATATGCAGGCAGATCAACCTATAGGCGAACGACCTAGAGGCAACGACCTAACTCCGAAGGAGCTAAGGCCAGAACGAGCCAAATGAAGGTGAGACTTTTCCTAGGTGAACGACCTAAAGGTCCAGAACGACCTAACTGCAGTTTTTCGCCTAAAACACCAAAAATGAGAGTTTTTCACCAATCCATTCCAAACCAAATGCAAATGTACATGCTAAAGTGATAGGAATTCATTCGCAACAATCCAAGATAGTTATAGACAAGAATGTGAGATAAAAATCTCACCTTTTCACCAAATTACGAAGGTAAAGCTTGAAGGTGAATGGAGAAGCAACTACAAGCTTGAATCCAATGCTTTTCCTTGAATTTGGAGTTGAATGATGGAGTTGGAGTTGAAACCTAGGCTTGGAGTTTCTAATTTCCCTTTTCACTCACCATTAATGTTAAAGTTTGTGTTTGGTAGGAATTTATGAAGAGTGAGGAGAAGGAGAGAAGTGGGTTTGAGTTATAATGGCTAATCTAACCCAAAGTCCAAAGCGGGAAAACTAAGTGAAATTCCACTAACTCCAAACCTATCAATGTTTATACTTAAAAAAGTTGTAAACGGCATTTCGAACTCAATGGAAGTGGTCTCGAGTCCTAATTTGACCGTTTGCAAAAAGTAGCTTTTTGGACCAATATCCGATTAACGACAAAATATTTAAACAAAATATTTAAATATAAAATCGATAAATATGCGGGTTGTTACATCTTTGTCAGCCAAAATTACTAAAACTTGAAAACCTCAACCCTCAGCCTACTTAAATCAATTTTGAGCACCCGAGAATTTAAGAGGAAACAAAAGTTTCAAGTCAAACATAAAGCCTAGTCTTAATAATACTGTCACATCTCAGTTTACTGATATTAAGTGAGACCATACCGCTTAGTGGAACAGGTTTCCACTCACTAATATTCTTTTCAAAACGTATATTTTCAATCCTTTTATGCTACCAAACTGGTTAATTAAACTGATTATAATAATAACGATAAAAATATCCATTATGCTATAAACAGGTAATAAAGGACTAGCTGTCCATGGGTAATAAATGGACTATTTGTCCAAATACTGGGCTGACTGGTCACAAACTAGACTAAGTGTCTGCTAACTGGACTAACTGTCCTCAAACTGGACTAACTATCTAAATCAAAATGGACTATCTGTCCGAATCATTTTCTTAGGGCCAACTACCCTTCATCTTTTTCCTTGAAAACCTTTTCAAAATGATGTAACCTTTTAAATCATACTTATATAAGAAAAATATATTCATTGCTTTACTCTAAGCTATTTTGCCATGTTATATATACTTTATTCAAAATAACGTTGATGAAATTTAATGAGGATTACCTACTCCCTAAAATAAGTTAAAACCCTTTTTTAACTTGAAAACACTTAGGCTATACTACCTAGTTAATACATTCGAAACCTTTGTTTAAAACCTTTAAACAACCCGTACGAAACATTTGAAGGTAACCCCTTCAAAACCATTTAAAGTTGTTACTTTCGAAACCATTAAAAGTCTTTTCTTCGAAAGCTTCAAAACATTAGACATCCTTCTTTAAAACCTTTAAATATTGCCTTTCGAAAACATAGGAAAATCCATTCTTTCAACCATTTCGAAACCCTAGGGGGCCACCCTTTTGAAGCCATTCATTAAAAACCTTTCGAAAGCATTAAAATACTAAACCTTTCAAAAGCCTTTGGGTTCAATTAAAAACATGTTGAAACCTTTTGAAACCGTTCAAAAATTTAGCCCTTCAAAACCTTTGAAAAATGTTTTAGTCGAAATCATTTGGATTATGCGTTCAAGTAGAGAAAAAGTATCAGAAACCCATTAAAATTGAAAGCACTTCTTTCGAAATTATTCCTAAGTAAAGAAGTGATGGTGTCGAAACAATCCCTTTGAAAACATTGAAGAAGTGGCCAAATTTTAGAAAACAAAGTAACCCCTACGAAACCATCTGGGTCGAAAGGAAGAAAGCGATAGCTAAAGGTTTCGACTTAGCCAAAAGCATTTATTTAAAATAAAAGTGCAACCCAATCAAACCATATCTTTAAATCCATTTGACTTGGTCGAAAAGCCAACCTAGTCGAAAGCTACTTAGTCGAAAGAAGGCATGTGCCTTTTTTTCATGTAAAAATAAAGTGTCGCTTCAACTCCTTTGAGACCTTTGGTTTTGACCCTATACCTTTCACCTACATCCAATTCACTACATATCAGTTTCCTGATACCATGTGCATTGGTTTTGATGGACTTGGAGGTGAAGCTATGGAGGCGGAACCTGGTGCCGAAAGCATCGAAATAGTAAACACCAAGTATAATTGTCCTTTTTAAACTATTTCTTTGTACCAACCTGCCTTGTTTGTCAAAATCTGATTGGTTTCAAGTTTCTCTTTTCAAAAGCATTGTCGAATTTCCAGAATTAACAATTTGAGTTTATATAAAAAATGCCCTTTCTCCCTTTATAATATATATAGAACACGTAGGTCTCATACCTTAAATAATTTTATATATCCATTAAAATACTTAGGAAAATTCTACAAAAATTCCCGAAAATCACTTTTAATATGTTTTCTAACATATATAAATTTATGACCCAATCCATTAATTATTTACTGAAAATACTTTATAATATAAAATATCATTTTCTTCACTTGAAAATTTATATAAAATCCAAAAAAAATCAGAAAATTCTGAATGTTGAACCCCATCTCCACAATACCATTTATGGTCTACATAAAAATTCGTAAGGCCTTTGGATGTCATTTAATAGGGTTTTCACATTAAAACATATCATAAAATTAATATGAACAAGCATAACTCATCAGCAAGTGTATATATAATCATTCCATCATTCAAAAACATGGCAATTCAATGCAAAATATTTCGAATTTCCTCTTAAAATCGAAAAAAAGAAATAGAGATGTAATCATTATTCACCTTGGCTTTAGAGATTTTGGAATTTGAGATTTTAATGGATTTGATTTGAATTAGATTCTTCCTTAGATTTTCTTAATCTTCTTCCTCTTTCTCTTGTTAATGGTGCCCGACCTCAAGTTTTAAAAATTTATCAAATAAAGTGAAAGTGTATGAGAATCCACGGCTAAGGATTATGGATATAGGTAGACCCGTCGCAGTTTTGATCTGTCAAGACCCACCTCACTGGGTCATCGGAGTGGAGAGATTCATGATCCGTTCTTAAAAGCTTCGGATCTAGATATAGGAATGTCCTCTTTCCTATTTTACCCCTCCTCTATTTCATTCAAACTCTTCTTTTAATTCATTTTAAATGGCACAGCTACCCCTTTAATTAAATCAAATCTCAATCCCCTAATCAACACATTATTTTATTTAAGTTAGCTAATTAATATCCTAAATAATGTTATCAAAAATATGAGGTGTTATAGAAAATCCAGTGATATGATAATGTCTAGAGTACAAATATTTATTATCTTAGCTGAAATTGTTACATTATTAAATTCCAACTTACTAGGCTCTACAATCAAAACCAGAAAGGCGCGTATTAGAGATTGGATTCCATACCATGACAAGCTAAGGAACTACCTTTTGATGGTACACCTCTAGATAAAATGTATCAGGGTCTGACAAGAACATCTTGTACTCCAGCCACATAGGACTGGCCTACCACTTAACTAGTACTGCCAAATATGATTATAATGACCTAGCGATTTTCAACCCTCGAAAATCGACATCAATATGTTCGCTGCATAGAGTGTGAGCAATCGAGTGCCGAAAATACCATGTTGTTAGGATTTAAGAAGAAAAGAGATAGAAGAAGAAATAGAATATAACAACATAGAATCTCACAAAAGCAGCGGAACAAAATATAATATACAATAACAGCTTTTCATACAAAAGGAAAAGTATAACCATAAATATACATACAATTATAAGAGTACAATCATCAACATATAAATCTGGATAATTACAATAACTTCTCCTCAAATGCTGAATATATAGCCTTTACTACACAGTGGAATATAATCAAATAGGAGAAATACGTCTCTTCCATCCAGCTTGTCCCTTAAGCTCCAAAAGCATCCTGACTTGAAACTATAATACTTAGTTTGACCTAAGCATTACAATAAGGTAACACCCGAGTAAGGCTGAAAATCAGCGTGAGTAGACACTTAATTCTGAATTACTTAAGATATCAAAATCCTTGGAAAATCAAGGTAACTCGTAAGGCCACATCACACATAAACACAACGGGTTTTTATCGTACGATAACCAAACCTACTTTTTCAGAAAATCCGGTGATATTATAATAGTGTCTAAGTACCATATTTACTGAAAAGCCGAATTCTTTTATTAATTTAAATTCCAGCACACTAGGCTTTAAAATCAAAACCATAGAGGTTTGTTGTGGTTATTGGATCGAAGTGGTTTCGGATAATGCTGATATCCGATCTCTGTCTCTTTGAACTCAAAATGATAAATTTTAATGTCCAAGTCGTTTTAAACAAACAATTCATATTTAGGGCGGTAATATTCACATATGGGAATATATTACATATGTTTATTTCAAATAGAACGTATTAACATTTTATTCTAACATTTAACTGGTTTGGCTACTAAATGGCACAGACAAAGAACAATTGAAATAATATCCAAGGGCAATAGAGCTAAAGCATAGATCATCACTAAATTCACGATCAATAATTAATATTAAACAATTTGCAAACCAGAATTTAATCAACTTAAATTAAACTAAATCCGCTTATATTTTTAATCCAAATTAGTTATAAATTAAAATAAAATTTAAAAATGATTTATTGTTATTTAATTAAAATTAAACAACCAATCTAATAGATAATTTATTTATTAAAATAAGATTTGGATCAATTAAGAATTTATATTAACTCACTTTAATTATTGTAAAATAAGAAAGTATATATTACAGAAAATTAACAAAAAAAATTTAGCTTAAGATATTAGGTGGTAGGATTACAAAGTAAAAGATTTTATGTCGATAGGATTTACAATAAAAGGGAAATATGTTTTTAAATTAAAGATTCTTTTAACATAAAACTTATTCAATTTATTTCAAAAAACAAATGTCCAACCCAATACAAAACAATCGGCCTAAAACTTGCTCATTCCCCCAAACCTTCTCTCCTCTTTCCAAGTTCTCTCTTCCTTCCTTTTTTGTTACTCCCTTCCCTATTTTTGCTCAAACCAACCGTACACATACTTATACACGTGCATGTCATCTCCGACCACGATCACTCGCCGCCGACCATCCACACAAGTCGCCCTTGAACCCACATCCACGTCCATCGCCTGAAAACACGATCCAACCCTCTAGTTTAAAAATTCGAACTACGGAGCCAACACTTGATCAACACCTCACCATTAAACCTCCTCGACTTGCCACCATACGCCACCATCTACCACCGAGCCTTGCTGAAGCGTTCACCACCATCTCCCCTTGCTTTTCCCCCCATAGTGCACGTTTCCCTTGGCCTCTCGTCGCCGCAGCTCACCCAAAATCCAACCACAAGAAAATAAGCCCCAAAATCCTAAATCCATCTCGTCCGCCATACACACACCGCTAAAAATCATGGTTCCATTTTTCTTGAATGTGCCACTTCCCAACCTTCCTCCATGACCAAACCCTTGCTATAAAACCAACCACGTCATTATAATTCGCCATTTTCCCCAATTCCATTCAACTCTAAATTTCTCCCTCTTCACCACACTTAAATCTCCAAACAACTCTTAAAAATCATGTTTTTCGATAATGATCTCAACTATGTAATTCGTTCATTAAATCGTGATATTTGAATTCTTGCCTTAACTGACCTACTCAATGTAATAATTGTTTTTCTTTCTCCATGTTTAATGAATTTCAACGAAGTAAATTTTACATTGTTCTTCATTCAAAAACAAACAAATTTTGTTCTAGAGTTATGTTTTAAAACTCAACAATGTTGAGGTATTGATTCGGGAGTGGGTGCTTATTTTTTAAAAAATAATTCAAAGGAGATTAAGCGAAGAAAAGTATAGTCTAAGTGCAGGTGAAACTAACCCTATCAACAATATATACATATACAAATATAATCAACAGATACATGTATACTTGAAAATAGGATAAATGATTCATCCATACACAGTTGAAGGGATATATTTGGAATAAACAGCTAAAGAAAATTTAGAGTTATACTCATTGTCATAAAAGAAATGAGGAACTACAACTATGCATTGTTTTGCTCCTACTTCAAGATTTTGATTTAATGTTAGATTTTTTTAAAATGTTGAATGATATACGTGAACCAAAATAAACAATGGTGTAAATATATATATAGAGAGAGTGGAAGTGTACAGAGCAAGCCAAAAAGAAGAAGCCGTGACATATACCCGTGCAGGTTTTTTTTTACATTTTTTTTTCTTTTGGTTGATTTATTAAAAGGGATGATTTGAATTTTTTATTTAAGTGATTTGATTTCCTTATTGACTTGAAAATTGAGTGAAAGATTTGATTTATTTGATGATTGAGTTGATCTATTGCATCATAATGTTCCCTTATGTGTATACATGCTCATACAAACATTTACATTGATTTTCCAGTGCTTTGACTATATGTGCATATTTTGCTTCTAATATTAACTGTCTAAGGTTAATACTTCTTGTATAAATCATTATGTATACACTATAATTAACATAAAAACATAAATAGCTATTTTCAAGTATTTATTCTTATTTATAAGTATTTATTCTTAATTTTTATGGCATAAGTTATTCGTATACAAACAAATATACATATAAATATATATATGTATATATTTTTCCAATCTTTGACAATGTGAAGCTTATCCAATTATTTACAGAAATTAGTCTTTTAACTTTTAAATCAAAGATTCTAATATGCATATATGTTGGGTACGTTTCTACCACCACCGAATCAGGATAAGGATGTAGCCACCGAACCATTCGGTACCGAACCAACCCATATCCTCACCACTACCGAACCATCCCCTCTCCAAGAAATGTCGGGCCATCCATCATCTTCCAAGCATAGCCGGACCAGAGTGCTACCGAACCAACTCCACTTCCCTTCCTAGCCGAACCAACTCCACTTCCATGTACTACCGAACCAGAGCTTATTCCAACCATCAACTACCGGACCAAGGCGTACCGGACCAACACTACCAGGCCAGATTGCATCATCCCTGGCCCACCAGCAGCTATATACATCCAAGACTCCTGCCCCCAGCCTCACTCTATAAATAGAGGGGCAGGGGTACAACAATGGCACACAAGTTTGAGAGCTTAAGCACGGATAGAACTTTCAAACAACTTTCAGTTATTTGTAATCAAAGCTTTGTACTTGTAATCTGAATAGGAAAGGAGAATAACATATAAAGTGGACGTAGGCACGTTCTGGCCGAACCACTATAAATCTGTATGTCTTTTACAGTTTAGTCCCTGCTTTTTATATATTTGCATAAATCACCCAAATCACTAAAAACAACATAAAATCAACTAATTGATACGACTTGGAGGTGTTTGCCCATTTTTTGTGCAAACATTTTTGGTGCTTTCACTGAGAAAGGAGCTCCAAGCTTCAGCTTCTCCCACTTAACCCGTTTTCTATCAGCATCGTTCATTGCTTGGAAAACATGCCTCCCGGACGGAAGAAAGATGCTAACAAAGGAAAGAACATCGCAACTGGCAGTATCGCAGATCCGGTGATCAGGGATCAAGACAATCGTCCGGTCCCAACAGAAAATGTAAATCAGGCAAATCCGACAGCCCCTGCTATGGAACAACCAATTACAAGGGCGGATCTGGACAGGGTTGTGGCTGAAGTAACTAACCGCTTCGCATCTCAACAAGAAGCTTTGGTGGATCAACTCATGTCACGCTTAAGGGATGTTGAAGAAACCAACCGCAACACTGAATCATGGGGAGAGTCCCTGTCTGGAGGATCTAGGAGACGACAAAGGTCTTTCTTCTTCGAAGAGGCTAACAACAGAAACAGCTATGGTAGGAGCCGATCCCGGACTCAGTCCGAATTCCGACCCGAGAAAACACTTGGAACCGAACCCAACGAGGGAGGTACCAGGCAAGGGTCGGATGTAGCTGAGCCCGCCATGCTACCTAACTATGGAAACACCAAGGGACGGGGCCGAGATGGAGTCCAGCCCGAAGTTGGACCCGAGAAAGTGCTGAGAAGAGAACCCAACAGGGAAAGATCAAGGCAAGGGCCGACTGGGGCTGACCCCAGCATGCCCCCGGAAGACCAAAGGCAGCCATTGGAGAATGTTAGGAGTGATAAACGATACCATCCCTACAGGTCACCTGGACGGAATCAATCCCGCAGGGAAGAACCAAACTCATTTCCATCCGCTCCAAGTTCTGATGAAAGGATGGCGCGATTGTTCAGAGAGTGCGTCCAACGGGAACAAAGGGATCGGGGGATCGGTGCTAGGGTAACCAGCCCCTTCACCCGCAATATCGAAACTACCATCACCCCCCGGGAAGGGAAAATGCCAACAATGGAACCTTACAAGGGAACCTCTAACCTCGTTGTACACTTGCAGAGGTACACACAGCATATGCTAATGAGCGGAGCAACAGAGGGAGTGTAGTGTAAATGCTTTCCACTATTCTTCGCAGATCTAGCTACCTCCTGGTTCTACCATCTGCCCCAAGGATCCATCAGCTCATGGGAAATGTTGAAAGAAAAGTTCATCAGCCAGTTCCGCATTCATGTGGAACAACCCAAGGACGCTTATTCCCTATCTAATATCAAACAGAAGCCTGGAGAGACAGTGCAGCAATATTTAACCCGATTCAATGCCGCAGCGGCCGCAGTTCAAGACGCCGATGAGAAACTTATCCTAATGGCCCTCTGCAGTGGTGTGCACCCGGATACTAAATTTGCTAGAAGACTAACCAAAGAAAAACCAGCTACTTTACCTGATTTCTTCCATGAAGCTAGAAAATATATGAGACGTCAAGACGTTGCCACTGAGAGGCAGTCAGGGCAACAGGCTAAGGCAGCTCCGGACAGGGTTCCCGCTGCAGCAAAGGATGTTCGGAGAAATGACTCTAGAGAAAATGCTGGGGGCAAGAAGGGAGAAAAGCGCTTATACCGACCAGGACCAAGATTTGGCTCTTACACTCCTTTGAATGAAACAATCGAAAACATCTTCCTAGCCACCCAAGAACGAAGTTAGATACAAACGCCCCCCGCACAAGAAGGAATCGTGTAACGCAATTAAGTCGGGAAAGTTCTGCCGTTTCCACGAATCTCGTGGGCATGATACTAATGAATGTCATCATCTCCGGGACTTGATTGAAGAACACATCCGAAGGAAGAGACTAGAGCGCTATGTGAAAGGTCAGAATAGGACTTCAACTCCTGTCACGGGCTGCCCCTTCCGGATGTAGGCGGAGGAAATCGCAACACCAACGGCTCCAGTCAGGAGAAGATAGTGATCCTTACCATATCAGGAGGACCACACATCGCCGATCGAAGCTGGGCAGGGATGGAGAGATACGGTAAGTCGCTTAGAGGCAACGAAGGCCACATTAATTCGGTTACAGAAGAACGCCGCCAGAAACGGAAAGAGAATGATGACATCACATTCAGTAGGCGTGATCTAGAGGGAAGGCAGTACCCTCACATGGATCCTTTGGTCATCTCTGCCTGGTTCGGTCCAGCCAAAGTTTTTCGAATTCTAGTAGACACTGGAAGCTCAGTAAATATCCTATTCAAGCATGCTTTCGACAAGATGAAGCTGTCAATGAAGGATGTGTCTCCCTGCAGCAAACCGCTACATGCCTTCACTGGAGATGCAAAAATTCCCCTCGGGCAACTGGACCTCTTTGTCGAGATAGGAAGTCATCCTCGCTCCGTTGTGCGAAAACAAACATTTGTGCTAATAGAAAGCCACTCGGCCTACAACGCCTTTTTAGGAAGACCAGCCTTGTCTGACTTCCAAATTGTCCTAGCCCAGTGGTGCCTGAAAATGAAATTCCCAACAGATAACGGAGTAGGAGAAATAGAGGGAGATCAAGATGCCGCTCGAGATTGCTATGTGACTGAACTTCGCAATAACCGCAGGAAGGATAAAGGGAAGGATGCAGAGACTTCTCTCTGCAAGAAAAACTTGGAAGCATAGCAATTAAAGAAAGCCCCTCCTCTTCGATATACCAGCGATCCTTTCAACGAATTAGACCCCAGGGACAAAGAGGAGGAGGCCACCACCGAGCCTGCAGAGGCTATGGAATTTGTATCTGTAGACAAACACGACCCAAGTAGACTCCTGAGAGTTGGGTCTCAGTTAAGAGCGGAGTTGAAGGATCAACTCGTCGATTTTCTTCGCCACAACATGGATGTATTTGCATGGACGCACGCCGACATGACAAGAATATCCCCAGACGTAGCATGCCATGTACTAAACATCGATCCCACCAAGGTGCCAGTGAAGCAGAAAAAAAGGAGCATGGGGGCAGAACGATCGGCAGCCCTCGAGGAAGAAGTAAAGAACTTACTTGCCAATGACTTCATACGAGAAGCCATCTACCCAGAATGGATCGCCAACTCGGTACTGGTAAAGAAGGCTAATGGGAAGTGGCGAACATGCATCGACTTCTCCAACTTAAATGATGCTTGCTCGAAGGACTGCTTCCCACTCCCCCGAATCAATCAGCTCGTGGACAGCACAGCCGGACACGAACTCTTATCCTTTATTGACGCATACTCAGGATATAACCAGATCCCTATGCACGCCTCCGATGAAGACCACACTAGTTTCATCACTGACCGGGGATTGTACTGCTACAAAGTAATGCCTTTTGGACTTAAAAACGCAGGAGCTACTTATCAGCGCCTCGTCAACAAGATGTTTGCGGAATTAATAGGACGAACTATGGAAGTTTATGTGGATGACATGCTGGTAAAATCGAAGAAAGCCAACAATCATATAAACTACTTGGACGGGATGTTTCAATTACTTCACCAATATGGAATGAAGCTGAATCCTCTAAAGTGCTCCTTCGGAGTATCATCGGGAAAGTTCTTGGGATTCATCGTCCATGCCAGGGGGATTGAAGAAAACCCCGAACAAGTCCGGGCTTTGCAAGATATCAAGATACCATCCACTCGAAGAGAGATGCAAAGCCTAAACGGGAAGGTGGCTGCCCTAAGCAGGTTCATCTCTAAAGCAACCGACAAATGCATCCCTTTCTTCGAAGCACTTAAGAAAGACAAAGGAAAGTTCGAATGGACTGATGAATGCTCGACAGCCTTCCTTAACCTAATCGAACACCTTCAGAGACCACCTGTACTCTCAACTCCAAATGAAGGCAAAGAACTATACATATACCTTGCTGTATCATCCCATGCTTTAAGCGCCGCTCTGGTAAGAGAAGACAATCGCGCGCAGCAGCCCGTATACTTTGTAAGCAAGAGATTTACAAGGGCAGAAGCCAAATACCCTAAACTTGAAAAGCCAGCATACTGTTTGCTAATCACGTCACGGAAACTGCGACACTATTTCCAATCTCATTCCATCAGAGTTTTAACCGATCAACCGCTGAGGCAGGTACTCCATCGCCCCGACACTTCTGGGCGACTACTTAAATGGTGCATTGAACTGAGTCAGTATGATATCACCTACCATCCTCGCACCGCCATCAAGGGACAAGCCATGGCCGATTTCATTGTCGAATTCACTACAAACGAAGGTAAAGATCGATCTGAAATAACAAACGATATCAAGTGGAATCTCTTTGTAGATGGAGCATCAAACGAACAAGGCTCGGGGGCAGGTATTGTGATAATCACCCGCAGGGGAAGGAAGCTGCACTATGCCCTAAGATTGGAATTCGCTGCCACCAACAACGACACAGAATACGAAGCAGTGATAGCCGGATTAGAACTTGCCCTAGAGATTGGAATCGGTTCTTTATGTCTCCATAGTGATTCTCAACTTATTGTAAATCAAATACTGGGAGAATTCCAGACTCAAGGAGAATGACTCACAGCATATCTAAAGAAGACCAAGCTGCTGCTCAATCAATTGGATCGCTATTTAATCAAACACATTCCTCGAGAAGAGAATCAAGAGGCCGACGAACTGGCAAAGCAAGCTAGCATGAAGGACGACACCACTTCCGGAACGATAACCATCTCAAAGCAACTAGCCCCGAGTTTTGAGCCAATGAATCTGATAGTTGCAATCGAAGAGAAAACTTGGATGACTCCCATCCGGAAGTACTTACAAAGTGGCACACTACCCGACGGGCGTAGCGAAGTTAAGAAAATCCTAAGGAAAGCTTCCCGCTACACAATACAAGAAGGCATCCTCTATCGGCACGGCTTTTCTAACCCCTTATTAAGGTGCTTCGCTGGAAGGGAAGCCAAGGAAGTTTTGTCCAACATCCATCAAGGAAGTTGCGGAGATCACACTGGAGGGCAGACTCTAGCAAAGAAGATACTCCGATACGGGTATTACTGACCCACTTTAAACAAAGACGCCTTAGGCTTCGTCAAAAGATGTGACAGATGCTAGAAATTTGCTAAGATTCCTCGACTACCAACAAATGAGATTACTCAAATGATCGGCCCTTCGCCCTTTGCAGCATGGGGAATTGATTTGATTGGCGAATTGCCGACGGGCCGAGGCAGAGCCAAATATGCTATAGTGGAAGTCGACTATTTCACCAAATGGGTGGAAGCGGAACCTTTAAATAAAATATCTTCGGCAAAAGTTATTAATTTCTTGATCAAAAATGTTCTATGCAGGTAAGGGGTTCCACTCAAAATCATATCGGACAATGGACTTCAATTTGACAGCGAGGAATTCACCAACTGGTGCCGAGAGCACGGAATTCACAAAAGCTTCTCATCTGTAGCTTATCCCTAGGCAAACGGACAAGTCGAAGCTGTCAAAAAATTCTCAAAACTCTAATCAAGAAGAAACTTGAAAAGTCAAAAGGCGCTTGGATGGATGAACTTCCTACGGCACTTTTGGCCTACCGCACATCTTATAGAACATCAACGGGACATACTCCCTTCTCTTTAGCATACGGATCGGAGGCCATGCTCCCAGTTGAAACTGTAGTGCCCTCCCACCGTAGGATCCACTACAACCCAGAAGGGAATGAAGAACTCCTATGCATGTCTATGGACCTAATTGAAGAAAGAAGAAATAAGCAGCACTTAAAGCGGCAGCTCACAAGCAAAAAGTGGCAGCACGATACAACTCCAAAGTCAAGCACCGCAGCTTACGAGAAGGAGACCTTGTTCTCAAACGGATCTTCCCACGCCCCGGAGCACTAGATCCTATCTGGGACGGACCCTATGTAATTCATAAAGATCTCCACAACGGAGCTTATATTTGGTCAATAGTGGACGGAGAGGTGTTCCAGAGGGCATGGAACATCCAACACCTTCGTCGATACTTTTCTTAACTTGTACTGCCTATATGAAGTGAATTAACAAAGAGAATCAGTGGACGTAGGCATTTTTGTGCCGAACCACTTTAAAAATCTTGTCTCTTTTTAACTTGTTCCTCTATATCTTGGCTGCTTGTTAAGCTTTATCCTTTTCTGTTGAACAAAATGCTGTATAGCGCATTTCCATTCTGGACACTTCACGGCACAACCTCACCTGGACAAGACCTAACAGGTACTATGCGAATCTATGCCCTCATCAACGAGACACTTTTGCTCCAGCATCCCTCTGTTGCGGGTTAACTCATTGCTGGCGACGGCCCTCAAAGCCAAATGTAATGAGCCGATCATAAGCCACCGAGAAGGCCGATTATAGCCGAGACAGCTCATTACGGCGTTCGGCTCGCCGACGACTGTGAACCGATTATAAGCCCCAACATAAGGTGTGGCCAGGCAGGGGCAGTTCACAGTTGACGATCGACACCCACGCTAGCCGGCCACGGTAAATCGAACAATAACCACGATTACGGGCCATAATGGCCCGGGTAGTCACTGTGCGCGATCTCGGCTCTGATGTGTCTTAAGTACGGCTGTGGTAAAAAAGAAAACTCCCCGCGGAGGCGTAAGATGGGTGACGAATGTCTCCAAGACCCACTGCTAGGGAAAGTGACTACAAAACCCGTTTGCCACGAACTTAATCACATCGAAGGCCTTCCGTGATTGGAAGTTTTATTATTTCTTATATTTCCTTTTTATTTACAAAAACTTTCCTCCTATCCTCTATAACGATCACTAAAATACATGACACAAAATGGGAGACACTCGCTAGTGGAAATGAGAACTCACAACTAGATAACAGGTCACTCAGCTGCATTCCATCCTGAGTCACACAAGACATTCAAAGCTACCGTCTACAACTAAAACATGAAGGGCAGTACTTCCTTTTCTTGTACATAAACATGTCGCTATAGCTTATTCGCACATCACACTAACATTGCGAGACATGAAATTACATTTTTAGCAAGAGCTTAGCATCAAACACGATTAAAGCACATGCATATACACAGCTATATTTCTTATGCAACACATCAAAATAACGATAGCATTCAAATATGACAGAATCAGCTTATGTTGTAAAATTATATAAGAATGAAATCATTGCTACAATGACACAATTACATAATTACTGCCTAAAAGTGCATTAATGTTTTGGACTAGTATACTCAGGAATGCCAAGTAAACCAAAAAAGTAGTCAGCTACAGCGGGGCTCCGCTTCTATCCTGCTAGCCCTCCGAGACCTACTTGACCGCTGGATCAGAGCTCCCAACATGCTGGCCAGAGGTCCCACCTGTCCGATTCAGGAGAAGAATCCATTAGATAAATGATACGCAGTCAATTTAAGAAAAGATTGAGAGGGAAGACTTACCAGCATCTGCTCCCTAATCATCGTCCCCCAACTGCACACCCACTTCCTCGGTGGTAAGCAGCCGCATGCCCTCCTTCACTGCCACTTTCTCCACCTCAGTAAACTGGGCCGTGACCACATCCATTCTGAAAGCTACACCACCCTCCTTATCCACCTCAGCCTTGGCCTCCTCCAAAGCCCGGAGATATATCCTAGCCATGACCCGGGGATAATCGTCCATCCAGGACAGGTTGCCCTACTTCCAAGTACAGAAGTACATGTCCTGGAGCATCTCATCCATCATCCCCTCATTCTCCTCAAACTCCCTCATCCGGGCCTCGGAAGCCGACAGCCTTGCAACGGAAGCATCTCTCTGCAATCGGTATCTCGAGCAGTCAGCCTGAAGGGATTTCCGCATCGCCTCCATCTCCTCCTTCAGCTTAGCTTGAGCAAGCTCTGCGGCCTCAAGCTTCCCAGATAACTCCTCTATCTTCTCAAGATCCATTCTCCGAACCTCATCCACAGTGGCAATGGCCATAACGATTCGTTCCTTGCAGGTGGCCTCCATTTTTCGCAGCTCGGCTCTACTAGCCTCCTCCATAGTTTTCTTTAGCCGTCTGGAGGCCGCCTCATGCTTGGAGATCTGAATGGCCTGATCGGCAAGCTGTTTGGCCTGATCGGAAACCATTAGCTGCAGCCGAATGTTAGCACTTCCGATTTCCTCTCCAGCCTTGACCAGTCGGGCGTGATGCCCCATTAACTTCTTGGTCTCTTCAGCCACCCGATTGATGTTTGCCTTGGCCTCATCCCCCATAGTCACAATCCGAGTGGTCCACAAGTCGAGATCCAAAAGCCTTAGCCTCATCAAGTACCCTTTCCATAGGATTGCGGGGTAGGAGGTGCTCACCGGTAACCTCATCGAAGGAAATATCATGAGAACTCGGGTCTAGATCTGGATGACCCGTAAATGGGTTACGAACCAAGCCGGGACGATCAACATGAGTAATGGAAGGATTCTCTGATGGATGCGGAGATGGTATGAACTCAGTATCCTCCCCCGTGATGTCGTGAATAGGCTGGGTTGGGGGCTGAGGTCCAAGTGAAGGCTCGAACATGGAATGCCTCCCTTTTCCCTTTTGAGTATCCTCTTCGATGACTCCGAGAAGAGGACGGTAAATGACTACGCCCCCGGAACGGTCAATCCAGGGCTTCGGTTTAGCAGAAGCCTTGAAGAGTTTGAATTGCTCAAGGCGGTGCCGAATGTCTGATGTCTTGGCCACCTCAACCGTTCCTGGAATAAAACCAAGTGTTACAAGCCTGCACGAGACTATGATCCAAGAAACATGTGAAGTTAAAAAAGGAGTCAAGAATTCACCTTGAACCGCCGGAATTGCCTTAGTTGAAATACTCTCAGAAGATAGACTGGCACCAGTCCTGGCCTTATCAGACTTCTTCGATTTCTCCACCAAGGCCGGCCCTTCCTCCAACCCCTCAAAGGCTTGGCGGAAAGCATCATCCGTCCACTCTTGAATCTCACCCGCTTGCCCAGAGGTCAAGGCACCAACGCCACTACCACTCTGCCCTTCGCCACCGTTACCACCATCACCTTCTCCATTACCTCCGCTCTCCTCCTCGCCTCTTTCCTCCTCTCCACTTTCCTCCTCCGGAACATCTGGGCATGTGCTGGGAGAGGGTCCATCAGATTTCTTGAGCTTCTTCCCCCCGACGATTGGAGGCATCGAGAAGGGTCTCCTCTTGCTGCTCTTTGTCGTGGCCCCTCTTTTTGCTTTGGCAGCTCTTTCCTCAGCCGTATCCCTCTGCTTTACCACAGACTGATGTGGTAGAATCAAGTTGTGTTCCAGGAGAGTGGCATTCCTGATCAGGTAGGAAGCTGACCTATCCCTTCCCGAAATGGCCTATATCTCCGTGGTCCGAACCAGGTGATCATTCTCCACGACCGCAAAGGCACCTGTTGCTAGCAAGAAATGAAAACACATAAGAAGAAGCATCTCAGTTGGAACGGAAATTATAAATAAGCTTCAACTTACAGCCAGAGGTGAAGTGGTGGATCGAAACGGTGTCATATTGGACGAAGAACCATCCTTCTTGAACATGGTGAACTTTGAATACAAGTCCAGGACCGGCTTGAAGGACACGACCGATTCCAAGATAATGTATGGAGACCCCTTCTTGTAACCCCTCAAGTTATATAGATATCGAATTTCCCGGTTAGAAGGGGGCGCCCGTACTTTCTCTGGAAAATCACGAATAGGCACACCAAGATAGCGTAGGAGTTGGGCTGGAGCTGGAAGGGGGCCACCTTCAAATAAGTAACGAAGCTAACTATCCAGTCATTGATTGGTGGAATGGCCCCACACATGCAGTGGTACCTACTATAAGCAAAGTATCCTTCAGGGGGGTTATATGGCATGACTCCCTTCCCTGGCAGCAGCATGCGCGCTCTATCAATCCCAAAGGAACGGGATATAACATCAAGCTGCTCTTCTCTGAGAGAACTCGGAAAGCAATCAGGAGGAGAGTTCAGAAGCTCTTGAGGACCATATCCGTCCACTAGTGACCTCGGGGTGGGTCCCTGTCGTCCCGGTTCTGGCTGGGCTGGGGCACCACAGGGGCTCTCTGCCGTCTGTAGACTTTCTCTTTTCTGATCGAGTTTCCACTTTGCGAGACATTTATCTGTAACACCGAAAAAACATATTGTTAGAACAAGGAGTATGAAAATATAAAACAAGCAAGTGTATGCTGTCTGGAGTTTTACTTGTAGTTCAAAACATAAAACTCATTCGGTGCTGAAAGTTTTTCACGCTCATTCGGTATCAAGTTCATTTGGTGCTAAATGTTTTCACGATTCACTCGGAATTAAGTCCATTCGGCATTGAAAACCTTTAAGTTCATTCGGTAAAACAAAGAAATTCAATCTTAAGAAGTCGTTCGGCAGAAGAGAACTTACCTGGACCGGCAGCTAAGATTGGATTGACACAATGATTGATTCGGCAGATCAGAATTGATTTGGCTATTTCGATCGGTAAGGGATGAAGAGGCATGGGGCCTCTACTTATAGAGGAAGGTTGGATAGCCGGTTCGGTCCTCGGGCCGAATATGGTCGTCCAAACTAAAACAAAGCACGACATATGCTAGCATACGCCCTACTTTGGGGGGCAAATGTTGGGTACGTTTCTACCACCACCGAATCAGGATAAGGATGTAGCCACCGAACCATTCGGTACCGAACCAACCCATATCCTCACCACTACCGAACCATCCCCTCTCCAAGCAATGTCGAACCATCCATCATCTTCCAAGCATAGCCGGACCAGAGTGATACCAAACCAACTCCACTTTCCTTCCTAGCCGAACCAACTCCACTTCCATGTACTACCGAACCAGAGTGCAACCGAACCAGAGCCTATTCCAACCATCAACTACCAGACCAAGGCGTACCGGACCAACACTACCAGGCCATATTGCATCATCCCAGGCCCACCAGCAGCTATATACATCCAAGACTCCTGCCCCCAGCCTCACTCTATAAATAGAGGGGCAGAGGTACAACAATGGCACACAAGTTTGAGAGCTCAAGCACGGATAGAACTTATCAAACAACTTTCAGTTACTTGTAATCAAATCTTTGTACTTGTAATCTAAATAGAAAAGGAGAATAACATATAAAGTGGACGTATGCACGTTCTGGCCGAACCACTATAAATCTGTGTGTCTTTTACAGTTTAGTCCCTGCTTTTTATATATTTGCATAAATCACCCAAATCACTAAAAACAACATAAATCAACTAATTTATACGACTTGGAGGTGTTTGCCCATTTTTTGTTCAAACAATATACATACGTACATACATATATATATATATATATATATATATATATGCAGACATATACAATATACATATGTACTTTATCCTATTAAGATATATACATTTTCATATGCATATATTTTACAACATACACTAATATGTGTGTGTGTGTGTGTATATAGTCAAAAGTTTGAAAATTTTCCATTATGAAGTTTATACATTCATGTGTGTGTGTGTGTGTGTATATATTTACATATACAATATTTTTATAAACATACACACATATATACTTATATATTTTAAACACCATAAACTTGTATATACTTATATATATATATACATATATAAATATTCCATCTTAATTTTAAATGGTGGAATTTATGTGTGTGTGTGTGTGTGTGTGTGTGTATATATATATATATATAAAACTTATCGTATCTAGAAATTTCACTTTAAAATTAAACATATTTTTCTAAGGCTTATGGATTCAGATACTTCCAATATCAAAGAATTTTTTTTATTCGACTTATAAAAATTTATATTCCAATAATTAAAATTAGTTAATCATCCCAAATCAGATGGCTAAAAATCTAGGTTGTTCCGTTCCTCCTCCTTAAGACTTTTCGTCCTTGAAAAGGAACGAAGTAAGAATTATAATTTGATGTATATTATTAAAAATCATTCATTAAACATTTTACATTCTTACTCCTTTATTATACATTTTTGAATACATACGCTTTAAATCACAAAGTATTACCAAGCTAGTTTTATATTAAAACATTTTTCATAGCTCGATGTCTTAACAAGTCCATCCTTGTTCTTACAGAAATTTAGTCATACGTTGATCAGGCGTAGGAATGAAAATCTCTAAGTACTTAGTTGACCCGTTTAACCACCCGGTGAAAATACTTGAATTTTTTTTTAAAAAAAATGATATGGAAAGTATCTACCCCTTTCCTTCTTACCAATATGGATCACAGTTAACATGATGATTGCGTCACCATCCCGGCGAAATCATAAGTAAACTATAGGCATCAACACCTCTATACTTATGCCATGGGAACACAATAGTCCGCAGCCACACAGAGGTTGCGTTGCTATCACAACAAAACCGCAAGTAGTCTGTAGGCAATCTCTGCCCCCACCCTAATTACGCTATTAAACGAAATTAAACCATATAGGTCGCAGCTGCACAAAGGTTGCATCACTATCCCAGTGAAACCAAATGTAGGCTGTAGGTAATCTTTGCCTCCCGAATTATGCTATGGAACCAACCCACATAGATCGCAATCTACCGATGTTACGACTATCACAGAGAAATCAAACGTAGATTGTAGGCAATCGCTGCCTCTCGAATTATGCTATGTAACCACAATAGATTGTAGTTACACCAAGGTTACGTTGCTATCACAACAAAACCAAACGTAACTGTAGGTATAATACCCCTTGATTTATGCTATACAAAAAATATTCGCTAGGAACTCATGAGTTTTGTTCGAACATCCTCTAGGATCCCAATTCTCATTGAACCCATCGTGTGGATTCCTAGGTAGAACCACCCAGTGGATCTCCTACTCTAAATTTCAAGTTTCATAAGGGTGTCTTTCCATACTTTTAGTTTCAAAACGTATCATACTATATACATACAGTATCTTTCAAATCATACACTTCATACGTATCACATATAAATTTTATCTATATAAAATCGATATCTTCATAATCGATGGTTTTTAAATTCGGTTTACCAAATTTCCAAAATGGACCTTTTGCCAAAATCAAATGTCTTTAAAAATCAATAAGTTCCAAAACTATTTCAATTTAATATACATATACGATCATTCTTTCCAACTCAAATAATTTAAGGATCAATAGTCCTGAGTCCGCTTCATACTTCTATAAACTCCATTTTGTATTTCAAATATCTTTCAAAGATCATTTCTTTATGGTTATAAATTGAACAATGGAGTTTGAATATATAACTTACATATATAATCTCATTAGTGCCAATCAAAGATTTCCAAGTTCGATTACTTTACAAAGTTATTTGTAACATTTCTTACCTATTATAAAGTAAGTTTTAGGTATAGTAACTATTCAATCTTCATTTTTAAAATTATCATATTTACTCAAAAAATACTATTTTACTTCAAAATCATTTTTGCCTTAATATCTTGATTTCAGTTCCAATTCAAAATTGTTTCAAATTTCCATTTGGGTTACAACTTCAATTTAACCCAATTTGTATTCAATCCATGATTTAAATATAAACTATTCTCACTCTGACCTATCTGAATTTAGAAAATAGCTTGAATAGCTTTAAAATAGTTAAATAGTTAATGTAAGATAGTTTGAGTTTCAAAAAATGTTTGTATAGTAAAATAGCTTGGAAAATCAAAATAATTTGAATATTTAAGAAGATAGATTTTAAACAGTTTATATTCAAATAATGTATTTGAAAATAATTTCAACGTGAAACTAATTCAATTCCCAATTTTTCAATTCAAATCAATTGTGATGTCCCGGAACTTTCGAGAAAATTCAAATGTGGTAATCTCCTCTATAAATTATTTAAAATTAGTAAAATTGTTACTTATTTCAAAAAAAATAACTGTTTATTTACAGATATAGATAGATTTTATATAGAATTATTATTTCAAATTGAATTTGTATTTGTTTTTGTGTTGATTTTAAGTCGAATTTGAATTTCAAAAGATAGATATTTTAAAATACTGTAGATTTAAAATATATGAATAAAGATTTTTATTAGAATAAGATTTTTTTATATTATTTTATTTTCTTTAAAAAAATTATTTTACAAAAAGAAAAGAAAATATTTATTAATTAGTAAAATAAATACCAAATCTTTATAAAACATTTTTAATAAAATAAAGACAAGTATTAAGATATTAACACCCAAATTAACAAATGAAAATCATTTGACATAAAAATATACAAGTGTAACAATTGAAATATAAAATTTAAACAAAAAAAATTAATCAAAGAGTTAATAATCTTCTTTCTTAATTACACATGTGCTAAATGTAGTTTATATGTAATTTAAATACATAAACCCAAGATTTATAAACATAAGAAATTTATAAATAAGGCTTTATATATTTGTAAGTTTTAAATTCATAGAATTAACCTTTGCATAGTATAAAGTATAAAGTGTATAGTATAATATAAAGTGTTTTGAAAATGGCTCTGGAGAAAAGGCGCTCCCTCGAAATTAACTTAATAAGATTACCACAGGGTGGTACTGCCTTGAACCCTAGGGGGGTTCTAAAGTTGATCCTATGAGGAGTCTGGACAAAACTAGTTCTTGAGGATTTTGTGTAGTTTGTAGCGAAAATCAAGGGCGCTGATGCCTACAGAGGCATTTGGGTTATGCTATGACGATAGTGTAACTCGATGTCACTGTGATCTACTGCAGACCATAGCGAAAGTCGTGTGTGCTGCTGAGTGCCAATAGTCTACGTTTGATTTTATATCGATAGGTTGCGACCTATGGTGACATAGCGAAAGTCGTGTGTGCTGTTGAGAGCCAATAGTCTACATTTGATTTTACATCGGTAGACTGCGACCTATGTGGGAGTGATGAAGTTTCGTTTGGCAGCGAAAATCGAGGGCGCTGATGTCTACAGTTACATGGACTTTTGCTATGATGGTAACGTAATCCTGGAATGTAACTGCGATCTGTGACGGGTTCCATGGCGTAATCGAGGGGCATGGAGTGCCTACAGTTACATGAACTTTTGCTGTGATGGCAACGTAACCTAGGATGTGACCGTCACCATGACCATGGATGGGAGTGATGATTTCCAGAGCGTTCTCACCAAAGATATTCCCTCTATTTTCAAAAATGTTTTATATATTTTCAACAAAATACATATTTTTCCAAGTATTTTCACTGGGTGTTGAAAATGGGTCTGCTAAGTACTTATACATTTTCAGTCCTACGCCTGATCAATGTATGACCGAATTTCTATGAGAACGAGGATGGACTTGATGAAACATCGAGTTATAAAAAGTATTTATATAAAACTATTTTTACAATATTATATAGATTTTAAAATGTTTTAAAAATGATCAACGAACAAAATTTAACTGATATTAAGTATTTTAATAAATTCAGGCTTCGTTCCTTTTCGAGGACGAAAATATTTAAAGGGGGAAAGAATGTGATGTCCCGGAAATTTCAAGCAAATTCAAATGTGATAATCTCTTCTATAAATTATTTAAAATTAGTAAAATTGTTACTTATTTCAAAACAAATAATAATGATTGTTTATATATAGATATAAATAGATTTTAAATAGAATTATTATTTCAAATTTAATTTGAATTTTTTTTCGTGTTGATTTTAAATTGAATTTGAATTCAACTTTAATTTCAAAAGACGGATATTTTAAAATACCATAGATTTAAAATATACGAATAAATATTTTTATAAGAATAAGATTTTTTATATTATTTTATTTTCCTTAAAGAATTTTATTTTATAAAAAGAAAATATTTATTAGTTAGTAAAATAAATACCGAAGCTTTATAAACACATTTTTAATAAAATAAAGACAAGTGTTAAGATATTAACACCCAAATTAACATATGAAAATCATTTAACATAAAAATATACAATTGTAACAATTGAAATATAAAATTTAAACAACAAAAAATTAATCAAAGAGTTAATAGTCTTCTTTCTTAATTACACATGTGCTAAATGTAGTTTATATATAATTTAAATGCATAAAACCCAAGATTTATAAACATAGGAAATTTATAAATAAGGCTTTATATATTTGTAAGTTTTAAAATGCATAGAATTAACCTTTGCAATCAATAAATTCAATTGTTTGACAATTGTAACTTATATGCCATCCAATTTACATGTGGCCAATATATTTTCTTTTCCAATTTGTAATGAAAATAAAAATCAAAGGAATTAAACCAGGTTTTCATCTTCTTGCCACTTTCAAAAGAAAAACCTGGAAATAAATAAAAAAATCAAATACAACAGATTCAAACATCTACCTGGAAAAAAATCAATGTTTAATAACTCAAGAATAATCTCAACTAGCCAAATAATCTCATTTCAGATCTAAGCAGAGTCATATAAACATTCAGCTTACAAATTTCCAGATATTTTCAAGTTCCAAGTTCTAGCTTTCAAAATACCCAAAGTTCAAGCTCTATCGACATCAAATGTGAGTAAACCAAACTCTAAATTGCTTAAAATTTGATGCATGAAATAAATCTTTGACGTCAGGTACAATAATTGTTTGCATGATACTTATTGTGTGTGTGTGTGTGTGTATGAATATATGGATGTGCATGTATGTATATAAACCTGATTTACTCTGTTTTTAGTGGTTCATGTTTTAAAACTTGAAACAACTCAAGATCTTCTTCTCTGAATCTTTTCCAGTTATCAATTGTTTGTGCCAAAATTGGTCACAAACCTCGAATACTGTGAAAGCACCAGTGTATGAATATAAATCAACAATATTCAAAACACAAATCTCAGCAAATATTCAACAACAGTCCAAAAGTAGAGAACAGAAACATAAGTTTTATAGTGGTTCGGCTATCTCCGGCCTACGTCCACTCCAAAGTTTTTATCCTTTTATTGATTATCCTTGATGATTATAGATGATTACAGCAGTTACAAAGTCCAAAACTTGAAATAAATAGCAGTAATGATGTTAAGGAATGATTCTGGCAGCGTCCGGGTGTGCTTTCTCTCTCCAAATCCTCCGGCCCCTTTTCTGAATGACCAGGGGCTCTATTTATAAGCGTAGGAGGCTGATATTTCTCCTAAAATCCGGGGAGACCGCTTCAGGCACGTGAGGGGGCCTACATGCCCGAAATCTGGAGGTCCGGGCCCACATCAAGATCGATTCGAAGTAAGGTTCGAATCGATCAAGAAATCATCCAATTGATCTGAAATTTGGTGAGAACATTCTTCAACATATATGTAAGCTCCTGTAAAAATTTCATTGCATTTGGATCAACGGTTTGGGAGATATGATCGTTCCAAGTTCAAGGATCCGTGCGTTCTGAATGGTTCGAACCCATGCTTCGAACCCACACTCTCCGAAGCCACCTCCTTCGAGTCCATGACTTTCGAGCCTGTTTCCTTCGAGTCCATACCCTCCGAGTCCATCCTCTTCGAATCCATCCCTTTCGTATCCACGTCCTTCGAATCCATGTCCCTCGTATCCATCTCCATCGAATCCCTCTCCTTCGAATCCCTCTCCTTCGAATCCATGGAGTTCCCATGGATTCGAACCACCATCGATGCGAACTAACCAGTATACACCTTTATGCCTCTCCATCGAGTCGAAGCCCATCGATTCGAAGAACCATCGATGCGAACTTTACCAAGCCGAAACCATGCCATTCGATACGAAGTGTATCGATTCGAACTGTCCTTGCGCAACGCCTCTTGATCGATGCGAACCTGTTGGGTTCGAATCCATCCTGGTGGGTCCGAATCTGATCGATTCGAACCGAGCACCATTTTGTCCCTTTTGATGGATTCGAACAACATGCATTTCCCACCTTGAATCCATCATATTTCCTGCAAACGAACTCCGATTATCTTGAAATTTGAAACATAGCCTTTCCTAGTCCTTATCATCATCTCTAATCAATTTCGCCCCTATCGGAGTTCAACAAAATTTTGACGATATCGATCGTAGCCTTGATTCCAACCGATCTCCAATCCTGATATTCATAATTCCTTGCCAATTTGTCGATATTCCAGTTTTGACCAAAAAATGGGATAACATCAATATACAAACAAAGTTGTAGTTCAAGATCTAAATTATTTTTGTTAAATATGAAAATAGTTTTACTAGGATATGCATATTACAGTAAAACTTTAAAATATCAAAATTTCGACCTGAATGAATCCAGGATATAATCTGATTTATCTTCACAAGTTACAATTTTTAGAAAAAGAATCAAGATTTTTAGGCATTTAATTCTAGAGGAATTGCATATTGATCGAAAATTGGATTTTGGCCATTATTTGAAGATCGGGAAAGTTTGAGGTGCCGAGGTTATCGCTGAAGCTAGCTTGGAAGCAAGTGACGTTGGTAAAAATAATTATAGGATTTTTCAACCACCGTGGCGGTGGCTAATGGGTGAACTAGGGTTTTAGCTTGGCTTAAGGTCGATCTCGGTTGTGGTTCACCGGAGGTAACATTTGTTGACTGGAGTGGTTCGCACCGAGGGGAGAAGCAGGGTAGCGATGCGGTGGAGCTCACGGCAAGGATCTGGGGGGTATCATGGCCAGACGATGTCGGAACGAGGTGATAGTTGGTCGGGGTATGTTCAGTTGTGGGTCAAAGAGTGAAATTTGGAGGCGAGGTTGTAAATGGGAATTATGATGCTCAGGTGAGTTTTGGTAATGGTTGGTGATCGAAGAAGATGGTCGGCGATCTAGAGTGATGGTCGTCGACGAAGGATATGTGCACGGCGTGCACAGATTGGTGCATGGAGGAAAACTGGGAATGGTAGGTTGGGAAGAAGAGGATTTGCACGGGTCGAACTCTAGGATGAATGTATGCCGACTTGAAGGGAATAATGGTTCGAGGGGTGCTCACGATATTTGCTTGTTGGCACGGGAAATTAAGCTCGGATTTTAGTTTGTGTAATTAACTGGGTTTTGAATTTAAGTAAGATCAAGTTTATAGTTTATAGCACAATTTATGATCAGATTTGGAAGATAATAAGATAATGCGGGATATAGAAAATGTTTAATCAAGTTTAAAGGTTTATCAAAGTGAATAAGTTTGAAAATAAAATATAAATCAAGTTCTTAACAAAGCATTAGAAAATTTAAACAAAATTTCAAGTCTAGATGCTTTAAAATTGTTGTTAAAGTAATTATATAGTAGGTTAATTCCTATATGGTTTGAAAGTGATTTAAATGATGGAATTAAATAAAGTATTATTTATTTAATGCATTAAGGATGATTTATTAATGAAATCGGTTAACAAATTATTAATTAATTAAATATTAATGTAATTAGTAATTAGTTTGAGCAATCAATTTTAAGGGATTAATTTATTAATTAATTAAGTTATTAATTAAAAGATGATTAATTTATTTAGAGTTAACCACTTAATGAAACTAATAAATGATAATTACTTAATGAAGTAATTATAGAATAATTACTTAATGTCATTAATTAGGGTGGGTAATTAGGGAAATTACCAAATGTAATTTATTAAAGAATAATTGCTTAATGTCATGAATTAAGAAGAGTAATTTAATGGGAAATTACTAAATGATAATTACTTAATGAAAGTAATTGAGGATTAATTACTTAGTGCAATTAGTTAAAGTATGGATTAATTAAGGGATTAAATAAAGGGCTAGTTAATTAATGAATGTGATTAATTAAAGGATAACTAATCAATTCAAGTGATTATAGAATAATTAATTTATGTAATTAATTAAAGGCTAATTACTTAATGGAATTAAAGAAGATAATTAAGGGATATTTAATTAATTGGTTTGTAATTTATTAATGTTAAGCAAGCAAGATTTTAAGGTGATTAAAGTAATTAATTTAATCTAATTGAATTAATTAAAAATGGTGTGATTAATTAATCTGCTTATGAATGGTTGAATGATGTTAAATACCTTGAATTGGATGATATCTCTGTTATGAAATGATTTGTGATATGATATGTTTGGTGGGGGGGCAATAATAATGTAGTTATCTATCAATGATGAATTGCTGTGTAAAAGTGACATCCTGTATTTAGAAGTCGAATTGTATTTCACTTGAATAAATTGGGTTAAGATGGTATTGAATTCGAAGAGACCAGGGGTCGAGTATCAGTAAATACCCGTACCCACTTCGATTTGTAACCTACAATGATTCTTTATATATTCATATGTGAAATGAGTAGGCTGAAATGGAATAATTTAAATGGCTGTACCTTACAAAAGTAAGTAAATGTACTTAGGAATTGATTTGTGAATATAAGTGTTGACTATAACAAGTTGTGAACTTGTATTGATGAACGAGTTACTCGGGTTTATCTTTTATGGTTTGAACTTAGTATTTCAAATTGTATGGGTTTACTCACGCTGGTTTCCAGCCTGACCCGGTTGTTACTTCGGTGTAATGCTCGGGTCAGACCGAGTATTACAGATTTTCAGGTGAGGACGTTCTGGAGCTCAGGATGGGAGCTGGGTGGCAGGAACGTATGGAGTGTATTCTGCTGTGATATTGTTGTTATTTATCTGGGACAAGTTGTTATACTGTCCAGTTTTTATGAGATTGAATGTAACTCTGATGTATTGTTGTAAATTATTGAAATACAGTTTTCCTTTGTAAACTGCTATTATTGATATTATATTATCCGCTGCGAATATGAGATTGTGTTTTGGTGTTTCTGTTCTTCTTCTTCTATCGCTTTCTTCTTTTCCCTAACTATCTGGAATTTTTGGGATCGAAAATTTCAGATCGTTACATCAATATCAATTTCTATAAGTAATTAAGTAATTATTAATTTACATTCAAATCAATATAAAAAGTGATTTTTATATTAGATCGCATTTCTACAAATATTTCACAACATCAATAGACTACAACACTAGCAAGTTCAAACATTACATCCATTTATCCATATAAAAAGTCTTACAATAAGTCATCAATCTTGCCGCCTTAACAACTACCTAGGGGTTTAGGAAAGAATAGAGCCCTACTTACATTACAACGAATCCTACCCACCATCTCTCACCACTCCGCATTCTTCATAAAAACTTTCTTAAGCATTTCCTAACATCTCGTCAAAATCGTCCGTACAATCCGTAATAGGGTGTCCCCATTTCTTGCAGTTGCCACAAAAGAACTATACATTTCCTTCTTTATGGATGATTTTCATGCCTTCCGAACGGCGTACCACAACTTGCTCTTTATTCCATCTCTTGGTTCAGTCCCTAGCGATGTGTCCCGTCATTTTACAGTGGTAGCAAATGGTTGATCCGTCGACTGGTACCATGGGTTATGTTTCATCTTCCTCACCTTAGGGAAATGGATTAGAGGTCCTTTCTCACGACACTTGAAGCATAAAATCTCAGAGCAAAACCATTTGACTTCCTCATTCTTTTCCTTTCTTGGTTTACTACACTTAGTTACATAATGCCCTTTATTGTGACATCTATAACATAAGATATTATCATAAGGACCCAACCCAGCTCTTACCAATCCGTTTCACATATTCCATTCTTGCTTCTTCCCTTGCCTTATGTGAAGCCGCCCTTCATTCCCTATGCCTTGCCTTCCATTCTTTTCCTATTGCCATCTATTACAACCTGGATTAGATTCTAGTAGGACTTCCTAACCTATAATTAAAACCTCGATTAGTCGAATTATCAGCTTTAATTCTTATTTCTAAATATCCTTTTATTTGTTCTCGATCATTTTTATTTGCTACAAATAAATTATATTTCCTCAGACTTCCTTATTTACTTATCATAAGTTAAAATTTCCATATTCAAGGTTAAATTTTATAATTCAATCCACTATTTTGATAATCTGGTTTACCTCAATTTCCATAATTCGAAACCCGTTTTCTTTCAAAAATCGTTTTGAAATCATTTATACAAAACTCCTTCTTTTCCAACTTTAATCTATACCTTTTTTAGAATTTAATTTATTTAAACCCCATAGGTTAAATTTTAATTTCATCTTGGAATTTCCAGTTTCAGGTTATAAGTTAAAAACTAATTTAACTTGGCCCGAGTTAATTTCCAATTCGTTCAACCCCTTTAAACTAACTTATTTTAAATTTTTACCTTCCAAATTTGAATTTCCACACTTCTTTTCTTATTAACATCATTTTCCACTTATAATTTCAAAATTTATTTTTCCTTTTGTTACACTTATCATTTCAATGGAAATCCCGGAATTCAACACCCGATATTTATTTCAAATCACCTTAAAATTATACACACACATATATCTACCCCATTTATATACCCAATCACACTTCTAAATATTAACCTAGTCTTGGTTTCTATCCAAAACAAATTCCTTCGAAATTTTAAAAACAGCCCTTGTTTTATAAAACGAAAATTTTCATATTAAATGTATTCTAAATAATATTATTTATTATTTCCTCAAACACTTTGAAACGTATTTCAAAACTTTCAGGACTTAGATTCAAAACTTCCCAATTTAGATCCATTTTAATTTATAAGTCATATTTATAAATTATACTTATATAATTTCACTTTCTTAAAATATTTCACACTGTTTTACCATTTTTATTTTGTAATAAACATCCTTTGTTAAGGCACAACAACCAATTCATGATAATATTCAATATTATCAATTACTGAAACCAAATAAACCGCACATTCCGTAATAATTTTTTGGGAAATTATTTGTATATATAAAATATAATTAGGATAAACTTATTTCATTTCAAAACACTTTGAAAAACTCTTCCGAAATTGTAACGACCCGTAATTTTCGATAATTAAAAATTGTTAATTTAATAAGGTTTTGTGATTTAGTGGTGGAAGAAATAAAAATTCATGATTTAATAACAAGATATTTTGACTGGAATGAAATGTAATATATTTATTTAAGGAAACTGATAACTGCTAAAATGTTATTCCAATTTATTAAAATGATTAAAAAGTTATAATTGGTTATAGGTTGTAAATTTATTGTAATATTGTGAGTGTTAATTGATAATTGGATTAAAAGAGTAATTGATAATTTAAATGTTAATTAATTAATGAAATAATGTGTGATAATTTGTAACTGAATAGAATTAGTATCGTGTAAGTTGTTATAATATTTGTTTGTAAATAATAAACTTACGAATATTATTAAATGTAGAAATGGTGAAAATGGTTTTATGTTACCAATTTATTTAATCAATTATAATTAAATTAAATTAAAATGTTACATAAAGTGAGTTAAGACGATAACTGTAAAAGGTGAATGCAATAAAATGTATAGAAATGTTAATTATATTTACAAGGAAATAATTGAAGTAATAAAAAGTAGTGAAACAAGGATAAATTGATTTGTTAGGATATTAATTATAGTAAATTGACAAAAATTCAATGTAATTGAAATATTGCAATTAATAAATAAAAGATGGTGATTGTAGAATACTAACATAATAAGATATAACCCAATGTTTAAATATGCATAAAGTCATGAATGAGGGAACAAAAAGGACTGAAAGCAAGTATAATCAATTTAATAGAATTAAATTATAATTAATTGGATTTAATTATAATTGAAATTGAACATTGTAAATAGTGTAATATTTAACACTGAATTGATATGTAAATTTGTATTAAATCATTATAAATGTCTAAGTAATCAAAAATGATAAATTTTGTAAATTATAAAATCGGATTTGGAAAAGTGATCTGATTAATTTAATATTGGTGTATTTTAATTAATGTGAAAATAGACATTTTGGCTACCGCCTCGGATTTCGGCAAAACTAGTTTTATCAATCTGAAATAGAGAATTATTGTAGGATTTCAAGTTTCGTAGCGATCGGACTTGTCGTTCGGTCGTACAGACTTGAAACACGTAGAAATCAATTTAATTGAATTCAACTGAAGTAATCGGATTTTAAAGCTAACTTCTTCATACAATGGAATTAGGACTTGAAACCAGGTCCATTGAGTTTAAAAATATCGAAACATCTATTGTGATATATGGGATGACCCACTTTCGTTTTGGAAGCGAAACGGGCTTATTGGATCGTTATTGTCTTTTTAAACTGGTTCGATATTTCATTTTTTTGTTATCGGGCTTTATTCATATAAATATATTCTTCTAAACCCTAGCAGCCTTTCTATTACTTATTACAGCATGTACAATTCCATCTGTCTGCTTCTCTTTTCTCAATGGCAGAAACCAATTCAGATTTCAGACCCTAAATTCAATTTCCAAATCAATTTCAAAATTTAAACTCCTCCAAACCCTAACATATTATGTACCAGTTCGATGTTCTTGATTACTGCAAGCTAGATCTGGAGTTTATTTTTTGATTTAGGTCCTTATGTGTCCAGAATGTGATGAATAATCTCCGACCGCTCGTACTAGAGCTTTGATTTTCAACGACAGATCTTCGTCCTGGAGTCGATCAGATGTTATAGTCTTGTATAGATTGAGCGGAGTAGATTCATGGTGTTATTTTTGGGACGCAGGTCGTCAGATCACCTGAATTTGGCCAGATACAAGCGCGGCGGCGCTGCTCCAGGCAAGGCGGGGGAGGCTCAGGCGCATCATAGGGAGGTGCGGCCGAGCATTGGATGATGGTGGCCTCTGATCTGGTCTCAAGCGATCGTGATGGTCAAAAAATTCGATGGCATGGTGGCGACCGGGCAGGGATTTAAACGAAGGCGAGCAATTTTTGCGTTGTAGGGTTACGGCTGGGTAAGTCAACGAAGTTGACGTGTTAAATTGTATTTTATTTTATTGATTTTATACTATAAATCATTTAACTTCTAATAATAATAACTTTTATGTATAAGACCCAATTCACGCACAGTTTGTTCGGCTCGGATCGTATCAAAATTTCGGACATTTCGATGCTGGTTTGGATGAATTTCGAGACTGTTCAAATTTAGGGCTTATTTTGGATTTCAAATCGATTTGAAGTCAAAAGTGTGTGTTTTGATCCACTCACAACAACTAGATTATCCTATGTTAGTTAAATTTAATTTATTATGTGATTATAAATTTATTGATTGATGTTCGGTATGTTTAAATTGTCATTCTAGTTAAATTTGACTTTTATTGCATTTAATCATCGTTTAATTTAATATTGAATTCAATTGTCAATTTAGTACCTGTTAATGATAATCAATTATTTATTGATGTTTATTGGTTAATTTGGATGATGATTGTGATGGATGTTTGATTGTTGATATTAGATGACTAGATGCTGTATTTTTATATTGTTATAACACTACAATTTTCCAATGGATTGAAAAGATGCATACACAAATGATCTATAGATTAGGGAGAAATCATTATGGGTTGAAATGATAGACTCGACCGATTTTATGGATTTTATTTAATTCGGGATTGCGGTTTGAAATGATATATAACCGTAAAATTTTAAATTGCGGATTGAAATGATAAATATCCGTATCACTTGACCATAAGTTCGAAAATTATATACGGACACCGAATTGGTTAAACTAAATGATTTAAATTATTTAAATTTTGAATTCAGTTAACTGGCATTTTGAAATAGAAATTGATTTATATAGACCAAATTATTTTCGATAATCTGAGCGATAATGATGAAATTGAAATTGGTTTAATGAATAATTTAAAGGATTTAAACTGAAATTTCAAAGTTGAAGTGTAAAATATAAATGAATTTATCGGAATTGGATTGAAAATGTTTGGATATAACTTTTAAATCTACTTTAAACTAATTTAAACTATTTTAATTCACTTAAACTATTTCAATCAATTTATATATTTTGATTTATATTAATCTAGTGTAACCTATTTAGTCCAATTTAATCTACTTTACATATTTTAAACTAGTTAAATTTATTTAGTCCATTATAAATTTATTTAATATAATTTAAATCTATTTAATCTACTTTAAATTTATTTAATCTATTTAAAATCTATTTAAAAATTTTAAAATCTATTTAAACTATTTTATATCTATTTAAATCATTTTAAAATCCAATTAAATCAAATTTAAATCTATTTTTACTATTTTAAACTATTTTAATGTATTTTAAACTATATTCAAAACTATTAAAACTAGTTATGACTATCTAAACTATTTTCTAAAATTGCAGACTATGTATAATTGAAGTATTTATATTTAAATCCTTGATGATGATACAACCTAAGTTGGAATTTAGAATTGATACTTTTTGTGAAATGACATATTTGAGTAAATATGATGATTTTGGAATGAGGATTTAATTAACCTATCTTATCGATAAATTCAAAAGTGAATACGATTTCAAAAGTGAATATGATTTCAAAAGCGAATATTTTCAAAAGTGAATATGATTTTTGAAAGTGAATATAGTTTTTAAATTGAATATGATTTCAAAAGAGATATGGTTTGAAATCGAATATGATATTTTGATATTAATAATGAAATGGTTTTGAAAATGTAAAAGAACCATTCGGTGTGAAATAAGCATTTGGTCGTTAAGGAGATTGGGGTCAGATATTGTCATACTCTCTGCCAATATCGAAAACCACTTTAACAACAGTGTATGTGGTGGAGATTCCAGAATTGAAGTAGGATGGTTTGGCGAACGATTCTATATGAGGTATTTACGTGATCTCGACTCCCATGGGTCACCTTAGATGTAACTAAAATAGGAGCCACGACGGACCAAGTGAGGTCATACCTCCGATCGAACACATTTCTTCGATACCATATTATGACTTTGTGATGATTTGGTGGCCACCCTTGATTTTGATTATGGGAGTGTGTTCCGAGGTGGATGGTAGTAGCTGCTATGTGTTACCGCCAGTCCAAATCCACAGTTGGTATATCTACCCTGGCATGCCTCGAGTGCCATGCTTACATGACATATCGCGCCTTCTACGAGTTTGGTTTGTACCGTACCTATGGTGTGTCCTCTGATAGCCCTCCAACTTACGGAGGAATTACGATACTATATAGACTATGGGAATATATAAAATGTGTTAAGAGGGATATGGGTAACGGCTTAACGCTATTTTGAAAATTTACTTTACTATAAACACTAATATAATAGTGTAGTGTACTACATAGTAGATAGTTTAATAGATCCTTAAGAGATGGTAATCCTAAACATCTCATAAGTTATTATACTCACGCTGACATTGGATATGAGATTTCAAACCATGTAAACATCTCCGACATCGTTACACTCATATTTATTTACTATTAATTTAACTTACATAAGATCTCTTAGTTCTGACTCGAATGTTGTCTTTTCAATTCGCTCGGATTTGCCTGAGCCTTTCAGTTATTGAAGTCTGCTTTTTGGAGGACGAAGACGAAGATTTTGTGCTATTATTATGTATTATATTTACTCCACTACATCATGTTGTTCCGTTGTGTAACGACCCAGAATTTTGGGATATTAGAAATTGGAACATTTAATTGATTTTTAATATTTAAAAGTTAATTTTAACTTGAATTTCAAATATAACTATTCATTGATAATTTAATCATTGAATTAAATAATTGAAAATTGGGTAAAATATTGATTCTGGAGTTTTAAGCTTGTTAAAAATAATTTAAAGGCTTGTAGAATTTATACCGATAATAATAAAGATATTAAAGCTTTAAAATTGAATTTGAAAGTGATTTGTTTAGTTTTAAAAATATATCGTTTAAATTGACATTTAAAAATAGCCTTCCGAGGCACAGGCTCGAAATTTGACGAAACCAGTTCCATCTGATCTGTAATAGTGTATTATTATGAATTTAAAATTTTGGAACGTTTGAAGCTATCGTTTAGTCGTACAGGCTGGAAATGCGCTGGAATTTATACCGAACAATATAATAATTGGATCCAACAGGCAATCTTCTCCATATGATCGAATTAGGACACGAAACCTTTTCCATTGCGCTCGAAATAGGGGTATAATATTATAAATACCTAGCGGCATGCCTCGATAGGGGTTCAAAATTTTATGTTGTGTAAATCGAGACAGATTAAATTTAACTAACATATATATATTGATGTATTGTAGTTAACCTTTAGCTGAAATTCCTTCACATCAGCTTTTTGCTTTTTCAAATCACTGTAGCAAGGCATATTCTTCATGCAAAGCAGTTTAAACATGTTTCCCTTTTTTATAAAACACAGGCGACATCATAGTACCGAGAGCAAAAACATCTGACTTCAAAAAAATTTATCTTCCAAATTATTCAAATAAAAAATCCCAGACCAGTTGGTAAAATCTCGTTTTCATGTGAGCTTCGATCTGGTATGAAATGGGAAGGGTGCGGCTTCAACCTAGTATGCTCGACTGTGAGAGTCGAATGTCGTGGTTAGCTAGGGTTTCGATGTTCTCGAGGTAAAGGAGGTATTTCATGGAATGGTGGCTGCAGTCGTGTTTAGGTGGTCGAGGCGCACCTGAGGGGTGAGTTTGGTGGAGTGCGGTTCTCCATGCGGTCGCACGACATTGGGGTCATCGAGGGTGAGTAGCAGGTTGCAATTGGTAGGAAGAGGGCAGACGTGTCGTGATGGGGACCGAAGTGAAGATGCCGAGACGAGAAGTTGGTCGGTGGTGTCGTGTCAGGTTTTCGTCGCGTGGTGGAGGAGCTTTAGGCGTGTCAATTTAGGCATGCATGGCTATTCTTCTTCTCATGCATAGGAAGGTGGAGTGGGGTAAGAAAGTGGTTAGGTGGGCCGGGTTTAAAACTTAGGGTACGAGTTTTGTTAAAATTTATTTAACTTGTTTTATAAAATTTAAAAATGTTATCGTTGAACTTATAAAATGTGTAACAAATGCTTATGAGGTCCGATTCGGACGATTCAAGTTGCATTGGAATTATACCGTCATCATCTATGCATATGAATCGCTTTGGATGAGTTTGGAGCTTCTGAGAAATGCAGACAATTTAAGACGCGTTCGGATTCAATTGAAAACGAACGCAAAAGCGATAAAAATCAAAGGTGAGTTAATCTCTCTCACTTTTGGATTACCGTAATTAACCTTCAATAGTTAAAACTAATTGTTGATTTATTGATAGAATTGCTAAATTATAATCAGTTGAATGTGATATTATATATATAGTGTGTATATATATTAGAGCGATTGATATATATATATATATATATATATATATATATATATAGCAGATGAGACCCTATGCGCCCCGCATAGTAGCGGCTGACCCTATCTACTGCGGTATCCCCCTCAAAGTGGGATCAGTATTTTTCTTTTGTATTAACATCTGTGGATGCAGAAAAATTGGTTGGAGGGATCCAACAGGATTCCTCAAAAAGTTGAAATTATTCACATATTCAGTGATATGATTTATTAGATTGATCTATGATGGATTATATTGGAAATTGAATTGATTGGATGCTATGGTACTACTGAGTATATTTTGGCCTTTTAAAATATCACAAATATGAATATTGAATTTTTAAAGGAAAATAGAAAGGGAATTTTCTAGAAGAAATATTTATGATAAAGATGGATAAATAAAAAGTACTGAATTTGGGAAGAATAAATAGTTTGATCTTAAAATCCTATTTAATAATTTTGGAATAAGGAAAAATAAGGATTTTGGAAATAAGTTAAAATAAAGGATTCTAAATAGTAGAACTTAGGTATTATTGTCTAAGTGAAAAAGGGATGTATTTTTTTTAAAATCGAGATTTAAAAATAGTTTGGGAAATAAAAATGAAATTTGAAACTTTAATTTGGAATTGAAGTTCCAGATTTATATAAGATTTTAAATTGTAAAAAGGAAGTGAGATCTGAAATTAGTGGGCTTTGGATATATTTGGGGTTGTTTAAGAAGTTAAATTAAAAATGAAATTTAATTAAGAAAATCAATTTTAAAATCGATGTAAGTATTGTTAAACGGTTATAAAAGGGAAATGAGGCTATAAATTTATAAACAAGGTTTATAAATAAAGTAAAGTAATTTCAGTGGATAAATGGAAGTTATAAAATACATGGGAAGGATTCTATAAGGAATGGGTAAATCGGTTTAATAAATTTATTTTTAGAATTATGAAAAAGGAATTCATAGAATTGGGACGTAATTAATTGGAAATGAATCGAGAAGGATTTATTAATATTGGACTGGCTTTATGGAAGTTGGAAATATATTTTTCTGGGAAGTTAAGTCATTTAAAAATGGAATTCTGATGTATTAATTAGTAAACTTAAAAGCGTTTGAAGAATATTTTAGAAAATTTGTTATCTAGTTGTTTAAAAATGGTTTAAAGTATAGTTAAAGTTTAATCAAGTTAGTTCATATAAAGTCAATTTATTGTTTAAGAATTAGTCGGTATAATTTTTTTTAAAAGATAAACTATTCAATATTAATATATTATATAACAGATTTTATTTAAAAAGTAGGTTTGTCTAAAGTTAACTTAGAAAATTATTATAGGAACTTCATAAGTATTATTTTGAAGATTTTCAAATAAAGTATCGGAGAGTATTGGTATACTCGTATGGCGTAAATCGGAGGCAGTGAGTGCCTGCAGTTAAGTCTTGAATTTCTCTAGGATAGAGATGTAACCATTGAACTGGGATGCATGGTTTGATACCACAGTGGTACTTTCCACATTATTTTTAAAGGGTTTTCGAATATTTTTGAAGGACAGTTTGTAAATTTACTAAATTCGGTAAGATAGGTATGTATATTTTGGATAAAGAGATTAATGTATTTAAAATTTAAACTTAAAGGAATTTAATGTTTTTCAGTGGAAAATGATGTATTTGGTTGAATTGATTGTTTTATTTGATAGTTAAATAACCGACTATCTAATCGGGACCTAAACATTACTATGGAAATATCTAAAAGATGTATAGGAATTATATGGTACAGTTACCGTTCAAGGTGCTATACTGTATATGCAAACTCATTTCATTCTTCTAGGACGTTGATAAGGAAATCCATGCACCAACGGTTAGGATGTGATCTCTGATCTTATTTTCGTTTGTTTATTTCCAAGAAAACCGTGGTTAAGTTTACCGAAAAACATCGAACGTTGTTTCGAAGAGACCGAGATTGCATTTGTTATCCAAAAATCACTTTGATCCAATGAGTACATTTTTGAAATAAAGACAGGATCCTGGAGTCGAAGATGAAACAGTGACGTGCAAGGGCTAATCGCTACTAATCCAGGGTGTGATTCCAAAATGGATGTAGTCGGAGTAGTGCGTTCGGTTCCGTTCGAACCCGGAAAGGACTTGTATGGATAAATGCTGTCAGCACATTGTCATTGGAGGACAATGGGCATTCTAAGTGAATATTTCTAAAAAGGTAAGAAGCCACTAGCCTGATCAACCGGGCATGATTGAAAAGGAGGGGAGATGCAGCAGGGCTAAGTGGATAGCACCTAAGTAGGGTATGTCTATCACCTTTCTAGATAACCTCGGATATCATCACTACGTGTGAAAGGAGCTCAAAAGGGTAGGAACACGAAGGATGATAGCATATTCGATCTATCTAGGTCAGAGATAGTCCAGTTTTGCATTGGCGGGGATCGATAAGTTCGATCCCGGTATGCTATTCTACATGTCCACCGTGACAGGTGGTACCCAATGCCTATTCATTAAATTGGAATTCATTCTCCATTAAGCGCCATACGGTTTTGATTGTGCCCAACTATGTTGGAACGTGAGATGCAATCATATCAGCTATTTGAATAAGTGCTTGTACTTAGAAACTATTATAATATCAGAAGATTTTGATATGAAACATTTTGGTTATCGTAAGGTAAAAACCCTTCGTGTTTATGTGTGGCGTGGTCTTACAAGATACCTTAGATTTTCAAAGGGTTTTGAAAACTTTAATAATTCAAATTGAGTTTGTTTTTCTCACGCTGGTTCTTTAGACTGACTCAGGTGTTATTTTATTATAATGCTCAAGTAAGACCAAGTATTACAGATTCAAGATACGATGCTCTGAAGCTCAGGGGACGAGCTCGATGACGAGACGTATCACACGTATTGGTTTTTATTCCGCTGTGTATTGTAGGCTGTATATTCAGCATTTGTGATGGCAAGTTATTATAACTATCCAGTATTGTGCTATTGATTTGTGTTGTACTTTGATGATGTAACGTATAAACAGTTACAGTTCTCTTTGTATAAAGATCAACTATTATCTATTATATATTGTTCCGCTGTGATTGTGAGATTCTATGTTGTTATTTCTATTTTCTTTTTTTATCTCTTTATTCTTTTCCCTAACGATCTGGTATTTCCGGCATTCGATTGTTCGACATGTAATACTGTAGAGGTATTGATGTCAATTTTTCGGGCGTCGAAAATCCCAACCGTGACACGCTGCATTTATTTATTATTTATTCTTGTTGTATGTAACTCTGACGAGTATTATAAAAGAATAATCAATGTTATTTGTAAACAGCTTCATGAACTATTTATTTAATTACTATATTTTGTCATTCCATTGTGATATTCTGTATTTGTTTTTTCTCTTTCTCTCCTTTTTCTTGTTTACCCCATAATAGTCTGCCTTTTTCAATGGTTGAGTCTAACGTGTCAGGTTTATCGTCGAATTAAACCGTCCATAAAAGGCAGTCATTTCTGTTGGTATCAGAGCTTTAGTTTAACGATAACCTTAGCCTCATGGGGTCTGACTCATGTAGTATAGGGTAGTAATACCCTAAGATGAGTCGTTGAGTGTATATATGAGATAGCGTATTTGTTATTGTTATAAAAGGTTTTTGTGTTGTGTTAATTTGTTCTGTTGGGTATTTACAAATTCTGGCCGGTACATGGGACACTATGACACCGATAGGGTTTCTAAGCACGTAATAGGACAGACCAATACAATACTGTTTTTCAAATATAGGTAAAGAAATAATTTTTCCTAGTATTATATTTTGTATATTAAAGAATAATTATATAAATGATATAGTTGGTTGTAATATATTTATTTGTTAGGTAGTGAAATTTATAAATATTGGTTGAAAAATTAGATTGTAAATAAAATAAATATAAATTGGAAATTTTAGAAATTAAGTTTCGGAATTTTGACAACTTCTTTCGAAAGGGGTTTGGACATAATATTAATAGTATTTAGAACTATTTTCTGATATTAATATTTCAATATGATTTGAAATAAAAAATTTAAAAGATTTTGGAATGAATAAGTTCTGTCCCCCTCTTTGTCGTTGGAAAGTAATTTCGTTATGAGTGCATGCATCATCGGCGTTTATTTTTGAGTTTTAAAGTGGGAAGTCTATGGTAGTAGTTTTACTACGCATTTCTTTTGCTAAACAAATCTTAATTTTAAACTTTGAAAATTTATTTTGATATATATAAAAGATATGAGTGTATATTATTTTAAATAATTGAAAAGTAACCCGATATTTAGTTCTCAACTTTTCTACAAATTGAAATTTTTAATTATTATAATGAATTGAAATCTTGTCTATTTTATTAATTGGAAATATGTCTAATTAGAAAGTAGATGCTAAGTGATTAATGAAAGGTATAAGAAACTAAATTTTTTTGTAAACTATTGAACAATTTTGTTACTAAATGAATAAGAGAAACTTGGGTCATATTAAATTGCATTCTAAAAGACACACACACAAAGATACATGCATATATATATATATATATACACACACACACACATATGTACATACATACATATACATATATATGTGTGTGTGTGTGTGTGTGTGTGTGTTACGACCTGAAATCCAGCGATTCAAAATCGACATCAAATACCTCACTGGTATTCGACTGCCGGAGATTCAAACGTTGAACTCCAGTTCGGATAGAGCTTATAACAACATTAGATGAAAATAAACAACGGAAACAAAATGAATATCATTGATCAAAATGCAGATACAACTTGATACAATATTCATAACAACAGAAATCAACAATATCAGAGTGATCATATACGATGCAACAATAAAACGACAACTCCACAGCGGAACAATAGAGACTTCAAAAGTTCCAACATACTTTACGTCGATAAGCCTCCAAAAACTCCAACACTTCAAAAGATTTCCAAGGCCTAAAGCTTCCAGAATCTGACAGCTTCCAAAAGGCTTCAAAATCCAAGCTAGCTCCAAAACACGGATAGCCTGCTTCTAGGCTGCCCATGTGGAAAATTATGGGCACCCAGAGTTTTGGAAGGGAACAATAAACTCCAGGTCAGTCATGGGACTGGTATGAGTAAACAAAATAGTTGTTTGAAACAAAACAGTTTAAAAAAGAAATCCGATATGCTTTTGGAAAATGAAACTACCATAAGACCTCCTGCCACACACACGATGCAATCGCAGAATTGGAGGAGATTTCTTCTTATGATAGTCAAACATGCTTGATACGAGAAAACACTTTTGATATTATTATTAATGCATAGTGTAGAAAACATTTCGAAAGTGCAATATTAATCTTAGCCAGCATAGGTACCATTATACTATGCCTACTATAACTACCATCTAAGGTAGCAGGTTATACAAGTTAAAATCTTACAGGACTCGTATTTGATGATTGGATTTCCAACAATGGTCGGGCAAAGGAACTTCCTACACAAAATGGAATGCCTCTGGAGGCACATCCCCGAGAACCTAACCAGTCTCTTCCAACACAAGGCCGGGTTACCTCTGTAACTAGGTAACTATTGACATGACTATGCCATCTCCCGGTCATTACCAACCTTTATCCGAGGCACCTTTCAACCAACAACCAAAAAGCAATAAGTTTACAGCGACCACAAAGTTAAGTATATGAGCTTCATACCATGATACCACTTCTTATCCAGAAGAAAATGGACATACCCTTAGGGGATGCTATCCCCAAATAAACTTGCTGCAACGATTCCTGTTTTTACCATAATCGGGTTGTGAGGTTCAACGACGTCTCGTCCATAAAGCTACTCTTTTCACAAAAGCCATGCTTCGATCAAAAAATGATCAGCAACACTCAACATGCCACACTACCAAATTAGGAGTATATCACTAATAACCTTCGACTACATAATCTATGGGCTCGTACCACTCAGTGAAGGGTGTTAAGCTAAGAGAAAAAAATTCTCCGCCACCAACAAAAATGTATTTGAAAGAGATCTGCTTTATATCTCAAAGTGTAATGTCAGACTGCAACCATACAAGTCTGTTCCAAGTTCGAACAGAAACGATGGCACTTCCAAAGAATCCCTTGCAATCTGGGCATTCACAATCCCGATCGGACTCCCCATCACGTATGGAGATCTCTATACCGGAGCAACTAAGTGCAGAGTCATTTGACAGGTTATCCTATTGTTCTCAAAGATGCACAACCTTCACTACCATCTTCAAATCCTATCCATTTCGTCATATCACTATTCGGAATGGGTTATATGATACAAAGTCCTCTCCCGGATAAACCGAATAGCGAGCGCTCAATTTTAAAACACGTGGATATACCAACCACAAAGATTCATCATTAATATTCGATGTGGGTTTCGGATAACCAACTGGAATCCAACTCCCGGTCGCATCGAAATTCAAGTGCCGTTTTATGGGCCAATGGGTTTTCACATTCACACAGAAATATATTCATCACAGATATCACAGTTCAGCACAAAGCAATTCATATCACATAGCATCACAATCACGTATCAAAGATATGAATCCAATACACATCATTCAATAATAATCAATCATCTTCAATTAAGATGAATTAATCGTGTGATTTAAATTAATCAACCACATAATTACTTTCATTAATTATTTTTAATCAATGATTAATTTATCCTTACTTATAAATTAAATAAATCTTAATTACCTTCAATAATTAATTATTGATTAATTAATTATCTTAATCAATAAATCCTTAATTATTAATTAATTAAATCTTAATCATCTTCATTAATTAATTATTCCTTAATTAATTAATTAATAATCAATTACAAATTATTTAACCTTAATTATTTATTAAACTAATCTTTAATAATAAGTAATTAATTTAGTAATTCTTAAGTAATTATTAATTACTTGATAAATAAAAAGATAAATCTTTTTATCTTCATTAATTACTTTGATTATCTTTTAAAACTTGTTTAATAAATCATCATTATACATTAGTTGCTTTAAAAGGTTAAGGTAGTTTAAATAACATTTTGTCTTAATTACCCTTTTAAATTAAATTATTTATTTAATATAAATAAATTTATAAAATAATGTAACAAAATTAAATAAATTAAATTTTTAATTCCTTTAAAAACATCTTACTTAAATCCCTAATTAGTTCAAACTTTAATCAAGATCATCTTTTGAAAACATGGATTAAAATGTTTAAAAGTTTGAATTTATTTTGAAGTAAAACTGTTTTCACATATCTGACCCGAGGCCACTTCGAATCTCACCCGAGTCCAATTCCTCTTTTGCTTCGAGTTTTTCCCAATCCAACCCAAATCACCTTTCAATTTGAAAAATTATTTAAGTTTTTAGGAAAGACCCAGTGCAACTTAAAAACACTTCGAGTTAAAACTCGAGCCCACGACCCGCTCCCCTGAAGACAACTTCGAGTCCAAAGCTTCCCTTCCCATAACATTTTCCACTAACCCAAAACTGGCACCGTGCACATGCACAGTGCCACGGTGATGCTCTGGCGACTCTCACCACCTTCGACAAGACAACGATCGACACAACAAGCTATCTCGATCATCACTTCATCATGACATAGCCTAGAACAAATTCGAGCTTTCCTGTCGAACCTGGAAAACCAAACATCACCAGAAACTCCACCCAAACCACCATCGACGGCCACCAGATCACCCTGGAACTTCGGCTACACCTTTGTCCATGACCCAAGCATCGTTTCCCCTATGTCCGACCTGACTCGATTCTCTGATGACGGCAAACTACCCTCAAACCCAACCTTGACTCGTCTAGGTTCGAAAACCCTATCTCCATCGATTTCCGTTGCCACCACCCACTATCGACACTCCTACCATTTTTCTCTACATTGCAGATCTACAAGCTAGCTTTGATCGAAGCCCCGATAACCCCAAGTTTGCCGATCACCAGGAATAGCCAAAAACACAAACTCTAATCATCTTAGAAATGCACCATCTATACTTAAATAAAAATTGAGATTTTTGTTTTAAAAATCCTAGTTTGCAAAGGGAATTCAGATTATGTTCTTTAATTTACAAATCGTTGCATTTAATTTTTACTTGTTCTTCAATTTCCACTGTTCTTTACAATTTCTAGATAGATTTTCAAACTTATGTCTTATAAACAAAATTTTAAATATTTAATTATGTTTAAACAAACAACTTTTGTTTAGATCCTATAGTTAAATAAAGATCAGAAGAGGAGTGGTTGATTTTTGAACAGGCTTTATGCCTGTAAACCTGGTACAGAGGCGCATGAATCTGTTCTTCAGACATGCACAACCAAATAATTCATGTATTCAAAGATTTATACTCATGCAAATCAATTTTAACTTCACTTTCAGGCACGAATTCAAACAACATTCAAAAATTTAGATCTTACCATGGTTTACTCACCTATTAGCCTGAAAACAGAAACCGGAGAGGAATGTTTGTGTTTTAAACTTTGAAGACTGGGAATTGATTGTTGAATTATTGATCTGGGCTTGATCTTGCTGTTTGATGATGAAACTTGATTGTTGAATGGTGCTTTGCTGTGTTGAATTTTTGGTTTTACGGTGCTTGATTCCTGAATTTGCTTAATCACTTAATGATTTTACTAGCCGTTTATTTCCAGACTTAGTTGGTTGCTTGTGATGTTTACTTGAATTGCTTCTCCAGTTTGTTTAATTTGTTTTAAGGCATGCTTCATGATCTGGCTTTAGAATGTGTACTGTTTTTTTGTCTTTAAGAAAAAAATGAAGGTAAAAGAAAATATAAAGGAGGAGATGAAGTGTTTTTACAATCTTGTTTCAATTTTAATTACTTTTCAAAAAATGAAAAAAAAAATGACACTTGTCTTGATTCATTAACACTTGTAAATTCATTCACTTATGACTCTAACACTTGTTAATATTTGTGTTAAAATTTAACACTTGTATTACTTATCATAAATAATTTAAATAATTTTTTTTATATTATTTTTTTCTTATTTAAATAATTACATTCCTTTTATATTCATACAATTTTTTAAAAGAAGATGTTTTTTTAATATCAATTCATACATTAATAGAAATCATGCACATATGTTAATATTGTTTAGATTTTTATTTAAATTCAAATTCAAATTCCAATTCAAATTCAAAATTGAAACCTATTCTATATAAATAGATAAACAAACTCAATACTCATTTGTTTTTGAAAATTTAAAATTAATTCAAATTAACTCAAATTAAATTCCAGAAATTCAAACAAATTAAAGATTTTAAATTGATAAAATTTTGGGGATGTTATAGATTCCCCCTTAAGAAAATTTCGTCCATGAAATTTTGAAGAGAGAGAAAGATAAACGACGAATCATATCAAGATATAAAAGATAAAGAAATGGCTTACCAATCAAGTTGGAATATCCACTCTGCATTTGGGATAGGACTTTTGCATGCTATCCTTTGTTTCCCAAGTACAGTCTTTTAGATCGCCACTCCACTGCACTTTAACCAGTTTCACAATTTTGTTCCTCAACTGCTTTTCATCACGATCAATGATCTTTATCGGTTCTCTCTTTACTACCAGAATTGGTGTGATCTCCAAATCCAGCTGAGCAGCTTCTTCAATGATACTATATGGGTCGTGCATATATTTCCGAAGGTTAGAAATGTGAAACACATCATGCACGACATAAACCAGCTGGGCCGCTGCACTCGATATGCTAAAGGACCGATCCTTTCCTGAATAGGAAAAGGACCAATATAACGTGGTGCCAACTTACCAGTCTTCCCAAATCTTAACACGCCACTCATTGGAGGCACTTTTAGGAATACAGAATCTCCAACCTGGAATTCCAAATCTCTTCTTCCGTGGTAATATAACTCTTTTGGCGACTTTGAGAAGTTATCAATTTCTTTCGAATAAAATCTACTTTCTTCGTGGCTTCTTTAATCATATCTGGTCCAAGGACGAGTCTATCAGCTGACTCGATCCAACATGCAAATGATCGACACAGACGACCATATAAAGCTTCAAAAGGAGCCATTTCGATACTGGCTTGATAGCTATTGTTATATGATAATTCTACCAGATGTAAATGGTCCTTCCAAGAACCACCAAAGTTGAGAATGCAAGATCGCAAAAGGTCTTCTAAAATTCGATTAATCCTTTATGTCCGACCATCAGATTGTGGGTGATAAGCAGTACTGAAGTTCAGTTTTGTTCCCAATGCGGCTTGGAATACCTCCCAAAATCTACTAGTGAAGATCGGATCACGATCACTCACTATACTGCAGGGTATACCATGGAGATGAACAATCTCTTTTATATATAGCTCTACCAAACTTGCCGCTGTCATGGTGGATTTCACTGGAATGAATTGAGCGGTTTTAGTCAAACGATCCACTATAACCCAAAGTGCTTCATTTGCTTTCTTAGTTCATGGCAAACCGTCAATGAAATCCATCTATACTTGATCCCTTTTCCACTTTGGTACTTCCAAATGCTGAAGTAAACCCGCCATTTTCTTTTGATCACTCTTAATTTGTTAACAGGTAGAACAACGACTCATATATATAGATATGGCCATTTTCATTGTTTTCCACCAGAAAGTTCTTTTGATATCTCTATACATCTTATTAACTCCTGGATGAATACAAAGTTTGGACTTATGACACTCATCTAAAACTTCATGTTTCAGATCCGGGATGTCTGGGACATAGATCCTGCCTTTCAGTCTTACGACTTTACTATCATCGACTTCAAAACTGGTATCTTTACCAAAACGTATTATTTCATAATTTCATGAAGAAACTTATCTTCTTTCTGCCTACTAGCGACTTTCTCAAGAAGAGTAGGAGTAACGACAAGATGAGCAAGAATAGCAAATTTTCTACTCAAAGCGTCGACAACTACATTGGCTTTTCCAGGTGTATACAGAATATATAGGTCATAGGATGCCATAAATTCCAACCAACGTTGTTGCCGTAGATTCAAATCTTTCTAGGTGAAGAGAACTTCATAGATTTGTGGTCGGTGAATAATTCAAAATTTTCACCCAAAGCAAGAAGGATTTATTAAGTATGTATTAAGTTAAGTTGAACTTTAAAATTTTCTTTTAGAAAAGCTGAGGGAGATTCTTACCTGAAGATAATGTCGCCAGATTTTTCAGGCGAAAATAACAGCCAAGAGCTCCAAATCGTGTGTTGGGTAGTTTCTCTCATGTAGACGTAATTGTCTACTCGCGTAGGAAATTTCTCTACCATTTTGCATTAGCAGTGCACCCACACCGTCACCATAAGCGTCAGTATAAACAGATAAGCCTTGATTCCTGTCGATAATACCGAGAACAGGAGCGGTAGTCAATCTCTTCTTTAACTCCTGGAACTCTTCATCACATTTTGAAGTCCAACCGAACTAAGAATTCTTCATTATTAGCTTAGTCAACGGACTAGCTATCTAAAAAAGTCTTGAACAAACATCCGGTAATATCCTGCTAAACCCAGAAAACTTCAAACTTCTTTTGGAGTTGTGGGTCGCTACCGAATAGCGGAAATCTTGCCCAGATCAACAGAAATTCCCTCTTCATTAACAATATGACCGAGAAATCTGACTTCCTTGACCCAAAAGTGGCATTTAGAAAAAAATTCAAATAGGATGTTCCTCCTTAATGTCTCCAAAACAATTCTGAGATGTTCAGGATGCTCCTCTTCGATTTTGGAGTAGATTTGAATATCATCAATGAATACCAAAACAAATTTATTCAACACCTCTCGAAACATAAGGGTCATTAAATCTACGAAGTATGAGGGAGCATTGGTTAGTCCGAAAGGCATGACTAACCGTTCATAGAAAAGTCTGGACCCCTGAAAGTAGTCAAGTGAATACAGTCTTCGGCAATTCATAACTGATGGAATCCCTGAGCTGGATCCATCTTAGAAAAGAAACGAGCGCCGTGAATTTGATCAAATAGATTGTCGATTCTAGTTAAAGGAAACTTGTTTTTGTGAGTTTGTTTATTGAGATCGCGGTAGTCTACACACAATCTCAATGATCTGTTAGACGTAGCCATTAACACCACGGTTGAACCCCATTCAGAAACACTAGGACGTATCAATCTATTTTCTAGCAAATCACTGGTTTGCTTGACTAGTTCAATTCTTTCCCTGGGTGCCATCCTGCGACCTGCATGAACAACAAGACGAGCGTTGGGTACTAAGTCAATTCTGAATTCAATCTCTCTATGTGGGGGTAAAGATTTGACCTCTTCGAATATGCCGGGAAAATGCCGGACAATAAGAATGGACTCCAAACTAGGCTTGGGATATCCCAATGTACACATCAACTTATCCCTTAGGGTCTTCACAAGAAATTTCAATGAAATCTCCAAGTTTTATTTTGACCAGAAATCGTTCGATTGTTACAATCTAATTTGGCTTCGTATCTCATTAACAAATTCAATCCGAGTAATATCTCAAATTCGTTAAAGTTGAGAACATAAAGGTTGAGAAGAAATCGATGGTCAGAATACGAGATAAGCACTTTCCTATAATATAGACAAAGATTTGCAGGACCTACAACCGGGATCTTCACGCAAATAGGTTCATCGACAAATTTAGGTTTAAGTTTTAATTCAAATCATGATTTGTTGAGAGATAAAGCTATGTGAAGCTCCCGTGTCGAATAATACTCTAACAACTCTATCACCAACAATAAGGTTGCCTTCTAAAACTCCTTTTTCTTTACCCGCCTTTGAAGTTGAGGGGTCATTTTTTACTACGTACATTTTCGATACTTGTGCTTGTTTCTTTTTCGGGCAATTTTTAACTCCGTGACCTGGCTGGTTACAACAATAGCATTCCTTAGTTCTTTGACTTGCCTTTACGGGTTGATCTTTCTTTACTTGTTTCTTTGGATTCTCACAATTGTATGCATAATGGCCTTTCTCCTGACAGTTGTAACAAGTAATATTTCTAGCCGAGTTTTCTGATTACTCCTCTTCTCCTTGCCTTGATCCGGCCTCTTCCCTTTGAATTTTCTTTTCTTCCAATTTGGATTACTTGAACTCCCCTTCACTTCTAGAACTTCCCGCATATCTCGGGTAGCATATCGATAACCCATATCGATCAAGTCTGAAAAGGGTTCTTTTATGTGGGCTGTGTAACGACCCGCCGCCCTGACCGCCTCCAGTTGGTAATTAAACCAACTTGAAACGTTCAAAATGACGGATTGTTAGTCAGTTTATAGAGTTTAAACAGAATCAGCCACAGAATCACAGAATAATCATAATATTATTCATAAATGAATTTTTCTTACATACATATATCAGAGTTTGTACAATGCATTAATTTTTTATACAGCGGAATATTTCTTTTAAGTACAAAAATTCTTTGAAAAGCTAAAGTAAAGCAATTTCCCCAACTCTCTCTAACTTCGCGGCCTGAAAATCTTCAAGCTGTAAAATTACTCGGTCTGACCCGAGCGTTTATTGCAAAACACAAAAACACTCGAGTCAGGATTAATCTTTATTCAAGTAATTAAATTTGGAATGAACTGAATAAAATGGTAATAGAGATGATGAATCACATGAATCAATTTAAATCTATTATGGATTTTTTACATTAACAACTTCAATTTTTAAAATCTGTCAATCCTGTGTGGCTGCAGTACACACGTATATTTATACACATGTGCACTGCCTCGCCAACTCGTGTGCACAGCCAACAAGAGCAAGTGTGCAAGTGCAAATCACAAAGACCACAAAGAAATGCTCAAGGCAAAACCAGTGCCAACTTGAACAAAAACAGTAAGCAAACAAGATTCAACTTCAAAAATGAAACAAGTCAAAGTCTGCAACTCAATTAAACAGGCAAGCCCAACTCAAATACACCAGTGACAACCAAAGTACTAACAACCAATATGCAGACAACTACAAATACCAGTGATACAAGTGCAACACAGTTGCAAACAACATAGGAAACAGATAACATCATTGCCTAATTAAAATATTGTAACAACATGGTGAACAACACAGTGAAGATGATAAATACATCCAGAACTATACAATGAACAATGCAAACTAAATGAAACAGTGGACAGGACAAATACAGTGCAACTCAATGCTACAAAAGACCAACAGCATTAATGCAACTCCATGCCAATATGACAGCAAGAACATGAGTATAGATAACAGCATGGAAAAATGCAAATCAACTCAGAGAGCACAACATGAAGACCACAAAGCCAAGCATGTACATAAGTGGACAATGCAGACAATAGTTAAGTTCAAGTGCAACAAAATGGAATGCAACTACAAGTGCAACAATCAAGTCTAAATGCATAAATGAGGAAACTGCAGTGGACAGTGCAGACAAAATGAAAGGTACCAGTGAATGGGAAGACACACATGAACATGAAGACATAAACAATATCAAATGCAAGACCAAACTGCAAAAGTGACACAACAGATTTGAATAAGAACTCCACTGGCCATGAAGCAATACCACAAATGTGCAACACAGTGAAGAGACCAAGTGCACGACTAACTAACAAATGCAACAGACTCAACTAAACCAACATGGCCAAGACCACAAGAACCTGCATAGGACTGTAACAACTAGAATGGAAGCAAAATACACAAATGAAAAACCAAAGTGCAACAATCAACTCAACTGAATACATGGAAGTATGACAGTGAAACTCAAGACACAAATGAACATGGAACCAAACAGCAAAGGAACAAGATTCAAAACTTTAAAGTATAGTTTGCTCACAGTATTATATATTTTTTTCTTGAAACTGCATAACATAACAGAGGTGGCATATTTATACAGATACACGAGCATGCATCCATCACATGCAGCAACAACAAAAACAAGCATCTGTCCTCATCAGTTAAAAACAAATCACAAATTGATAGCATCTGTTCTTATCAATTTAAATTAAATTCCAAATAGTGTCTGTTCTCACCAGTTTAAAATTAAAATCAATAGCATCTGCTCTTATTAGTTTAAAAACAAATATCAAATAGCATCTGTTCTTAACAGTTTAAAACAAATTTCAAGTAGTATCTGTTCTTATCAGTTTAAAAAAACAATATAATATAGCATCTGTTCTTAACAGTTTAAAACAAATTTCAAGTAGTATCTGTTCTTATCAGTTTAAAACAAATTACAAATAGCAATTGTTCTTATCAGTTTAAAAGCAAATTTCAAGTAGCATCTGTTCTTATCAATTTTTTTTAAAAAAAACAAAATTTAATAGCATCTGTTCTCATCAGTAAAAAAAAACAATATCATATAACATCTGTTCTTAACAGTTTAAAACAAAATATTAAATAGCATCTGTTCTCAACAGTTTAAAAACAAAATTTAAATAGCATCTATTCTTAACAGTTTAAAAACAAAATATTAAATAGCATCTGTTCTTAACAGTTTAAAAACAAAATTTAAATAGCATCTATTCTTAACAGTTTAAATTAAAGTAACCGAGCAAATGATAACAGACAACACCCCAAATCATAGCATGCAACCAAGCAACCAATTCAAACAAATTTAAAAACTTGAATTAAAGCCAATCGTGAGCAAAGAACTCACCTTTATAATCGAAACAGCCGAAGAGAGTACTGAGCACAATTGAACGAAGATCGAAGCTGAAGCCCTAATTGTTGAAGCACGGAATCGAAGAGACGAGGCCGCCATTATCTCGAGAAGGAACGAACGAAGAAACTCGTGGCCGCCATTATTTCTTCGGTTTGATTTTTTTACGAAAAGGAAGGGTTTCCATTGAATGGGGTAAAGGTGTAGGGTATAAAAGAGAATAGAGAATGTGATTTTAGCGTGTTTGAAGGCGTGGGTTTAGGCGTGTTTACAGCTGAACAAAGTAAGGCCGTTTATACTTATTATTTTATTTTATTTTTATTTTTTTATTTACTTTTTATCTTTTTCTCTTTCTTTCTTTTTCAATTTAAATTCAATTAGTTTTGTAAATCATTTTCTTTAGTAAACATATAAACGTTTTGCAGTTCAACTATCAATATCAATTTATAAATTTACATAAAAATAATTCGTAAATCCAAACTATATTTTTCCCAAGTCATTAATTTGAATTTAAGATACAAATTCAATATTCAATTTCAACTCCAAAGTCAAATTCAAATTTTATTCAACTTTGTATAGATTAAATTCTAAAATTTAATCGCCAATTTATGCTGATAATTTGAAATTCACGTCAAATCATCATTTAAATATTTAAAATAAATTAAATATTCACAAATTAAATTGTTCAAAATTCAGGACCGTTACAATCTCCCCTACTTAAAAGAATTTCGTCTCGAAATTATAAGTTAGGAAAAAAATGATTGTTTAAATTCTCACCGATATTTATACCCTACTCAATTTTACTAAGTTCTAAACTTATAAATAAATATAGGATTCATTCCATTTATTTTATCTCAGCAGTTTTGTTCATCGATTTCAATAATCAAGACACAAAAGTCTTTTACCAAATTTTTGACTTACAAAACTCATATTTTTAAACTTGAAATCTTTCATGCTAAATATTTGCATATTACATCTTTTCCAAAGCTGTGTGCTTTCAAGATATTGTAAAGATCTTCTTCCTTAATTCATTAAGTTAGAATTATGTAATTCTAATTTCAGATTATTGATTTTCTATTCAAAGTTTGAAAATACTTGCTAACTCGAAGTTTAACAAGTCCATCGTCGTTCTCACAGACTTTAGGCATACGCTGGCCAGGCGCAAGACTAAAAATCTCCAAGTACTAAATATACTTGCTTCAACTCCCAGTGAAAATACTTTTTAAAAAATCTTTTAAAAATGGATATGGAAAGCACATTCCCCCATGGATCACAGTTTACCCGGCGGTTACGCTACTATCCCAGTAGAATCGCTTGTAACCTTAGATTTCTCATCTCTCTTGAATTTCGCCATGGTTGTCGCCTTAGATCGCGGTCCACACAGCGGTTACGCTACTATCCCAGTAGAATCGCTCATGGCCGTAGGCATCACGCCCCTCGAATTACGCTTCGGTTTCTAGATCGCAGTTTACACGGCGGTTGCGCCACTATCCCAGTGGAATCGCTTGTAACTGTAGGCATCACGCCCCACGAATTACGCCAGCATCAATTCACATAATCCCAAACACGATGATCCATCGTGGGGGATTTCAGTCAGTCCCAATGGACATTCCACTAATGGAATTCTACGTAGCTACGATTTCCAATGGACACTCCACCGAGTTCCAATCACCTTCACAAATAATAAATGGAAGGTACATTTCCATATCCTCAGTTTTTAGAAAACATATGGCATATACATATAGTACTTCATTTCACATTTCGTACATATCATACCTATGTAAACCTACACAGGACTTTTCATAATAATGACTTTCCAAACTGATAGTTTTCGAATTATTATATTCACATATATAAGTTACGAAAACTCAATTCACATTCATAACAAATAGAGGATTCCAAATTTTCCATCACGTTTAAAATTTTCCTCTAAATCGATTTGAAAATTTAAGGTTATCTCAAACCTAATTCACATTCATAATCCGATTCATTATCGACTTCACATTCGATTTGGATTTCACGTTACATCGTCAATTCTCAACACATAATTGGTGTCTATCGATATATAACCTCTAAGCTCGTACGTCTCAGAGAAGGGTGTTAAGCTAAAAGAATAAATTCTCCGCCACCACAGATATATATTTAATAGAGATCAATTGATATGTCATCAATTCACAATGCTAGACATACAATCCAAATCGACTATCCAAAATTCAAAGCTCAACTTATATTGTTTTTGGTGTCAAAGTTAAACTCAATTTAACTCAAGATTCAATCTTTTTTTTTGAAAAATTTCCAAGTTGAACTAATTGTTCACATTTCTCAAAATAATATCTTTACAAGATATATATAATTTTCACACTTAACCATTTGAAATAAATTTCAAATATTCATTTTTCAATTTATCTTTAAAAGATAAAATTTCAAACCTTTCATTTCATATTGGAAAACATTTCCATACTTATTTAATAAGTAATTCACAAGTTCATTTATTTTCAACTCTTGGAAAATATTCGATATACTTGAATCAAAATTAAGTATATATTCCATTCTTTAAGGAAATCATTCTTTTAAACCCATTTATTTGAGTTAAAACGAATGTTGCGTAAAACATCGTTACGACAACTCAAAATCACTAGTATAGGGATTCGGATTTAAAATAGATATATAAATCCCAATACTATAAACAACATTTCCTTCCGGAAACCATTTACTATAACAACAATGTTATAGTCCACCATTTCCTTATTTGTCGAAAACGCCTATTTCAACAATTGAATGTTGAAATCTATGTATTCGATACTTAATGCATTTTAAAACATCTTTAAAACCACTAACCTTTTCAATTTCAACTTCATTCATAGTTTGAATTCCTCATACTTTTCACAATATAAATTTTAAACCGATTTCAACTTTTCAATATTAAGTTTTTCACTTAATTTAATTTTTCGCACGTTTAAATTCAAATTCATCACTGAATTTATTAAACCTATAATGGATTATCATGTTGACAACTTCAAATTTGAAATCTAAATCTCATTTGAACTTTGCATTTGCTTTTTTTCTATTTCCAAAAATAATCAACTAGTTCTTTAGTAAGCCATTCATCAACTTGGTTCCATTAAATTTATATTTCCACATTAACCTCATTTCATAATATCACTTCCCTAAAACATATCTGTTTTAGTCAATAATATATTCACTGTCCAAAATCGTGAATATACTTATCTATTCAATTCAGTGTTTCTATACTTTTTATTTAAAAGATTATCCACTGTCCAAAATCGTGGATAAAATTCCCAACCAACATTTACTATCACAATATTTAACTTAAAGGATAATTCGCTGTCCAAAATCACGAATATATCTCCTTTAATAACTAATTTCTATGTTTCATTTATCAAATTCAATTGGTTTCGAATTTATAAACAATCTTTACAAATTCCATTTCTATTTATAAACTTCGATTTATAAATCTTCTTTATTAATTCAACTCAATTTATATAACTCAATTATATAACAAAAGTTCATATTATAAGTTAAGTACTTATAATCCATTTATTTACTAAATCGTTCTTCAAAACATTTGAAATTAATTTTCAAAAGAATTCAGAGTCAAATTCCCAAGTCATAGTTTAATTATCCTCTTGGCTATAACTAAATTGAAATATCATTTTATTTCACAATTATTATTTTGTAGATATTCAAAATATTCGATTTAAACCATTTCATTAATTCACTTCACTTATATTTTATTTTTCATAAATCTCAATAATTCGATAATGAGTTTTCGAATGAGAAACTATCGCAATCCTAAATTTAGAGAGGGGAATTTTCGAAAAAATTTGAATTTTCAAAATACCTTTTGTTTTTTCAAAGAAAACAATTTCATACTTCTTTAGATTTGAAAACATTTTTCTTTAAAGTGGTTCTAGTAACTATTCATATTAAACATCATAAACTGAGCTTTGTGTAAACCAAAGCTCTGATACCACTTTTGTAACGACCCGCCGCCCTGACCGCCTCCAGTCGGTAATTAAACCAACTTGAAACGTTCAAAATGACGGATTGTTAGTCAGTTTATAGAGTTTAAACAGAATCAGCCACAGAATCACAGAATAATCATAATATTATTCATAAATGAATTTTTCTTACATACATATATCAGAGTTTGTACAATGCATTAATTTTTTATACAGCGGAATATTTCTTTTAAGTACAAAAATTCTTTGAAAAGCTAAAGTGAAGCAATTTCCCCAACTCTCTCTAACTTCGCGGCCTGAAAATCTTCAAGCTGTAAAATTACTCGGTCTGACCCGAGCGTTTATTGCAAAACACAAAAACACTCGAGTCAGAATTAATCTTTATTCAAGTAATTAAATTTGTAATGAACTGAATAAAATGGTAATTGAGATGACGAATCACATGAATCAATTTAAATCTATTATGTATTTTTCACATTAACAACTTCAATTTTTAAAATCTGTCAATCCTGTGTGGCTGCAGTACACACGTATATTTATACACATGTGCACTGCCTCGCCAACTCGTGTGCACAGCCAACAAGAGCAAGTGTGCAAGTGCAAATCACAAAGACCACATAGAAATGCTCAAGGCAAAACCAGTGCCAACTTGAACAAAAACAGTAAGCAAACAAGATTCAACTTCAAAAATGAAACAAGTCAAAGTCTGCAACTCAACTAAACAGGCAAGCCCAACTCAAATACACCAGTGACAACCAAAGTACTAACAACCAATATGCAGACAACTACAAATACCAGTGATACAAGTGCAACACAGTTGCAAACAACATAGGAAACAGATAACATCATTGCCTAATTAAAATATTGTAACAACATGGTGAACAACATAGTGAAGATGATAAATACATCCAGAACTATACAATGAACAATGCAAACTAAATGAAACAGTGGACAGGACAAATACAGTGCAACTCAATGCTACAAAAGACCAACAGCATTAGTGCAACTCCATGCCAATATGACAGCAAGAACATGAGTATAGATAACAGCATGGAAAAATGCAAATCAACTCAGAGAGCACAACATGAAGACCACAAAGCCAAGCATGTACATAAGTGGACAATGCAGACAATAGTTAAGTTCAAGTGCAACAAAATGGAATGCAACTACAAGTGCAACAGTCAAGTCTAAATGCATAAATGAGGAAACTGCAGTGGACAGTGCAGACAAAATGAAAGGTACCAGTGAATGGGAAGACACACATGAACATGAAGACATAAACAATATCAAATGCAAGACCAAACTGCAAAAGTGACACAGCAGATTTGAATAAGAACTCCACTGGCCATGAAGCAATACCACAAATGTGCAACACAGTGAAGAGACCAAGTGCACGACTAACTAACAAATGCAACAGACTCAACTAAACCAACATGGCCAAGACCACAAGCAACTGCATAGGACTGTAACAACTAGAATGGAAGCAAAATACAAAAATGCAAAACCAAAGTGCAACAATCAACTCAACTGAATACATGGAAGTATGACAGTGAAACTCAAGACACACATGAACATGGAACCAAACAGCAAAGGAACAAGATTCAAAACTTTAAAGTATAGTTTGCTCACAGTATTATATTTTTTTTTCTTGAAACTGCATAACATAACAGAGGTGGCATATATATACAGATACACGAGCATGCATCCATCACATGCAGCAACAACAAAAACAAGCATCTGTCCTCATCAGTTAAAAACAAATCACAAATTGATAGCATTTGCTCTTATCAATTTAAATTAAATTCCAAATAGTGTCTGTTCTCACTAGTTTAAAATTAAAATCAATAGCATCTGCTCTTATTAGTTTAAAAACAAATATCAAATAGCATATGTTCTTAACAGTTTAAAACAAATTTCAAGTAGTATCTGTTCTTATCAGTTTAAAAAAAACAATATCATATAGCATCTGTTCTTAACAGTTTAAAACAAATTTCAAGTAGTATCTGTTCTTATCAGTTTAAAACAAATTACAAATAGCAATTGTTCTTATCAGTTTAAAAGCAAATTTCAAGTAGCATCTGTTCTTATCAATTTTTTTTTTAAAAAAACAAAATTTAATAGCATCTGTTCTCATCAGTAAAAAAAAAAAACAATATCATATAGCATATGTTCTTAACAGTTTAAAACAAAATATTAAATAGCATCTGTTCTCAACAGTTTAAAAACAAAATTTAAATAGCATCTATTCTTAACAGTTTAAAAACAAAATATTAAATAGCATCTGTTCTTAACAGTTTAAAAACAAAATTTAAATAGCATCTATTCTTAACAGTTTACATTAAAGTAACCGAGCAAATGATAACAGACAACACCCCAAATCATAGCATGCAACCAAGCAACCAATTCAAACAAATTTAAAAACTTGAATTAAAACCAATCGTGAGCAAAGAACTCACCTTTATAATCGAAACAGTCGAAGAGAGTACTGAGCACAATTGAACGAAGATCGAAGCTGAAGGCCTAATTGTTGAAGCACGGAATCGAAGAGACGAGGCCGCCATTATCTCGAGAAGGAACGAACGAAGAAATTCGTGGCCGCCATTATTTCTTCGGTTTGATTTTTTTATGAAAAGGAAGGGTTTCCATTGAATGGGGTAAAGGGGTAGGGTATAAAAGAGAATAGAGAATGTGATTTTAGCGTGTTTGAAGGCGTGGGTTTAGGCGTGTTTACAGCTGAACAAAGTAAGGCCGTTTATACTTATTATTTTATTTTATTTTTATTTTTTTTATTTACTTTTTATCTTTTTCTCTTTCTTTTTTTTTCAATTTAAATTCAATTAGTTTTGTAAATCATTTTCTTTAGTAAACATATAAACGTTTTGCAGTTCAACTACCAATATCAATTTATAAATTTACATAAAAATAATTCGTAAATCCGAACTATATTTTTCCAAGTCATTAGTTTGAATTTAAGATACAAATTCAATATTCAATTTCAACTCCAAAGTCAAATTCAAATTTTATTCAACTTTGTATAGATTAAATTCTAAAATTTAATCGCCAATTTATGCTGATAATTTGAAATTCACGTCAAATCATCATTTAAATATTTAAAATAAATTAAATACTCACAAATTAAATTGTTCAAAATTCAGGACCGTTACAGGCCGCCATCCTCTTGTGGTACTTCTTATTCATTCCCCGAATGAATCTTTCATTCTTCTTCAAAGGTGTATTCACCAGCTTCGGACCAAAACGAGATAATTCATTGAATTTATTCAAATACTCCTCAAATGATAAACTTCCCTATTTCAATTCCATAAACTCCTGGTACATTTGGGAGATACCAACAGATGGCATGTATCGCTGCTCATACACTTCTTTAAATCGTCTCCAAGTAAACTCATCTTCTGGCTCATCTATTGTAACTGTCTCCCACCAAGCTAGAGCGTCCTCTTGGAGTTGCCAAGAAGCTATTAACCTTATCTGATCGTCTACCAACTTCAATCCCCTAAAAAATCTTTCACAGGATCGGATCCAAGCTTGGGCTTCAACAATAGACACCTTTCCTGTAACAACCCGCATATTTATCGATTGTATATTTAAATATTTTATTTAAATATTTCATCATTCGTCGGATTTTTGTCCGAAAACCTATTTTTAGCAAACAGTCGAATTGGGACTCGAGACCACTTCCATTGAGTTCAAAATGTCGTTCGCAACCTTTTTGAGTATAAGCTTCGATATGTTTGGAGTAAGTTGATTTTTGCTACTTTTTCACTTAGGGCTTTGGTTTGGGATGAACCCTTTTACTAACTCAGTCCCAACCCCCTCTCCTCTTCATTACTTCATTCCTCATTTCCTAACACTTTAAGCTAAAGCAAAAATGGGGCAAAGAAGAGGAAATTAAAACTCCAAGCCCTAGTCTTCATTAGCAAATCCAACTTCTAGCTCCAAATTCAAGAGAACCCATAGGTAAGCATCTCCTTCTTGTTCTCCAACTCATTCTCCTTCCAATTTCAGAAATTTTCTAAACCTAATTTGGGAAACATTTCTCTTTTAAGCTTAGAATCAAGATTCTTGAGTTGGGATTGAAGAGTGGTTGATCCTCCTTTGTTTTCAAGCTTCTTCTTCATTGATTTGGGTTCAAAGGTGAGATTTTTATCTCACATCCTTGTCTATAATTATCTTCGATTGTTAGGTATGAATTCCTAACAATTATTCTTGTGCAATTGATTTTGGTTTGGATTGATTTGGTGTATATTCCAATTTTTGGTGTTTTAAAATAAAAATCTATGAAAATCCTTTTATGGATATTTGGACATTGATATTTGAGGCGTATCGAAGAGCCGTTAAGGCTAGGTTGTCGCTTGGCGTAAATCCTTAGTCGTTGTCGCTCGATCGATCGCTTCCGTTATCCATTTTGCCATTTTTGGCCCAGGTTCAGGGAATGCCCTGAACCCTAGTTTCAGAGGTCTGAAACGTAGTATTCAGACGTCTGAATATTATTCTGGGGAAATTTCTATTCCCAGATTCAGACGTCTGAATATATGATTTCAGACGTCTGAATTGGTTCGTTTGGAACCAGAAAGGAAATAGGCTAAAAAGTGCCTATTTCAGACGTCTGAAATTAAGGATTCAGACGTTTGAATTCTATTTTGGAAAATATTTTATTTTCCAGATTCAGACGTCTGAATCCTTGATTTCAGACGTCTGAATCTGCAGTCTTTTGCCTATTTGCCTATTCGCTTGAGAATTCCAACTTTAATCGATTCGTGTTGATTCCCTTTTGTTATTATCACTTAATATCGACTTTGATGACATTTTCTTCGTGATTTTTGGGAATATCCATTTTGATGGATTCGGTATCGGTTTTTTTGGATTTTATTTCACGTCTTTGTATGTGAATTTTGATGATTGATTGTTTCTACAATCATTTCTACGATTTGTCACTTTAAAAATATAAAGGTTTCAATACTAGTAGTAAATATCAAAACTCTTTCATCAAAGTGATTTCATCTCTATTTTCAATAACAAAGCTCTTTTCTTAAACCGTTTTCCAATCTACTAGTATATACAAAACTTTACCTCACTCGTATGAGAAATCTAATTAAACGGCTTAGTAAAACAAGTGGTATGAAACGCTTGCGTTTACTTCGTCGGTTAATTCTTGGACTTGTTCGATTGAACCTCTTATGACAATTTTCTAGTAGAGATCTACAATTTGTTCGTAAATATTTCAGTTAAGCTAGTGGTTATGGGACATGAAGCTAAGCTCATATATTTACTAGATTACCGTAATTGACACTTCTCTTTGATCATGACGGACATTTTTGTGATTTAGACTAGCAATTGTGCGATGTCTCTTTGTCTGCGAGGGAGACTAGACCCCGTTTCTGTGTGATTTCGACTCACACATGTGGGGTAGCTCCCCATGGTCTTCGGGTCATTCGTGTGTCAAAAATTAATGGCTAGCTACCATGAGATAGCGTCTCGTTCGTGTGATACATATGCTGGTGAGTTTTCATGCTCCCGTTCGTGTGATAGGCCTCCCCCTTTTTTATGATTTCTGGATTTCGTGTGTTGAATTATTGAATTTATGCTTCACCAATTTTAGTGATTTTCATTGATATGATTTATCAATTTTTGTGCATTGGTGAATTCGTGTGTCATTGACTTGTTGTGAATACAAGTTTTGGGTATGATACCCATTTTGGATCTTTGAGAAGATTCTTGTGATATTGAACAATCTTATGTTGATTTTCAATTACATACTTATTGTAGTATGCCATTATGGTTATCATATGTTTATGCCATATCTCTTATTCTATATCATGTCATCTGATATTTATAGCTAGACTGATCCGTTTATTATTTTCTTATTAAATAATACTCGGGTCAGACCGAGATGTTACAGGTGCTTCTGCTTGACTTATTCCCAGGGATTCATTACTCTGACTTTTGGCTGACCACATAGATTAGCAGTTTTTGTTGTTTACACTTGAGATATAGACTTATAGTTGTATTCTTTTGTATATCACGTGTTGCTATTCTTCCGTATTATTGTGGATCTTTCTGACCACTACTCTGATGTACATTTTTATGTGTGGAATATTCATATCTATTTCCACCTTTGTGATATGAATTATCTGTGACTGATTTATGTTATGTCTATTTCTATATTTGTTTCCGAAGATTTATTTATAGCCACCGTTTGATAGCTTGGAGTTTGTATCGGTATGTCGGACTTCCTCCTTAAATGAAATGCATGCTATACTATCTGACATATCGGTGCTCGCACAAAGCAGTTACACGGATGGTCGCTCCTCAGTAGCCTTATTCTCCGTGCTAGTTGACAGCATTACTCCGTAGTGTTCTTGGCTAGCGTGGGTATAGAGGTGGGGCGTCACAGCTTGGTATCAGAGCCAAACTTCGGAACAATGTAGAATAATTTAACAAGGATCATCATCCTAAGTTCATCTTAGGGGTCATGCTTTAGGATTTTATTCGGGTCTTCGTACCGTCCTATCCTATTTTCTTTTATGATTCATTGTTTTATCTATCAAGATTGCTTGATATTTATTTTGAGAATAACTTTTCTCCTTCTTTCTTTCTTTAAGAAGAGAAATGGTTAGACCAGGCCGTCCCAGCGTCGGTCAATCTAGTGCTACTCCCTAGGATGGAGTATTTATGTCTGCCCAACAGCTTCTTGATCTTGTAAAGAACGCTCAAGCAGCCGGACACATTCCAGAGCCTACACATCCTAGATCCGGTTTTGCATGCTTGTGCAGAGACTACACCGATTTGGGTGGAAGGCCATTCAGGGGATCCGAGAGAGTTATAGAAATTCAAGCTTGGCTCAAATCATGCGATCGCATCTTTTCTCGCATGAACCTTATTGATCTACATCGAGTCCAAGTGGCTTCTACCATGCTCCAAGAAAGAGTGTTAGATGGGTATGAGCTCTTGACTTCGGGGATTATCGAAGCGGATATCACTTGGGAGAAATTCCGGGAACGATTCGAACTGAAATTTGTGCTGGAAGCTGAAAAAGTAACTTTAGCCCGGCGTTTTATTGACCTTGTTCAAGGTGAATCTTCTGTGACAGACTATGTCGCATCTTTCGAATCTCTGTCCAAATACGGGGTTGAATACATTAATACCCCATTGAAGAAAAATCAGAGATTTGTCCATGGCTTGAATAAGAATCTTAAGAAGTCATTACTTCTGAAACTTGAGGTTTTATTTGATCAGCTTATTGATATCACTCTTCGTCTTGAAGAGGCCGATAATGAAGGTGATGTTGAAGTTGTGCGTGCCCAACAGAACTTCGACAATAACTTGAAGAGGACTATCAGATTCAAAGTCCCCAATTCTAATAAGAAAGGGAAACAACAAACTCCGGTAGCAAAGACTCCTACCTCTAGTCGTGGATGATGCAAATCTTTTTCATAAGGTTTATTTATAAGTATAAATAGGATTTCTGTTTTTAGAACGAACAAAGATCAAAAAGTTTTTAGAAAGATGTTTATCCTATAAAAGATGATTTTGTGATTGTATTGCCCATTTAGTGTTTTAATAATTTTGGTCGATGCGCTTGATCATCGTTATCGATAGGAATTTCCTAAACGCTTTGATGAGACAATCAGACACGATATATTGACTTGTAAAATGTAAATTTTTCTAGAAAGATTTTTACATTGAGATAATTGTGATTTTGAAAGTTTTAGCTTTTCGGGAAAGAAAATTATTTAAAAGAAGTTCTTTCTTTTCGATACTCTTATTCTTGTGATTCCCGTGGGGAACCAAGACTTTATCTTTCGTACCAATGCTAATCGTATTGGTTTGGATGCCGCTCTCTTGCAAATGAGAACGTGCTATCACTTGTGCTTCTAAATCGTTATAGCTTATCGAGACTAGATATGCCGCTCATGATCTAGTGCTCGCGGCTATTGTTTTTCCTTTTAGAATATGGCATCATCATTTTGGATGAGAAATTTGTTCTCTACCCCGATCATAAATCTATGGAATACTTATTTTCTCATAAGGAACTTAATGTTGGCTAGAGATCCTTGCATCTTATGATCTTGATATTCTTTTTATTCTCGGAAGGGAAATCGTGTTGCCAAATGCGCGTAGTCGTAAGCAACAAGTGATTGATTCTTTGGTGATGTTTGAATGGAATAATATTTTTATCAAGTTCATCGGACATTTTGATATAATTAATTTTATTGAGCTTTATCCCATTTCTTTTATGGACTAGCGACCGATGTTCTTTTATGGTGTTCGGTTCATTGGACGTACCGTTTTTGTACTACGTCGGTGTTTCGAAATTATTCGATCTTTGGATCATCTGGCGTACCGTTATTGTACTACGCTGTTGCTCCAAATTATTCGAGTTCCTCATTTCTCGGGCGTACCGTTTTTGTACTACGCCGTTGCACTGGCTCAATTTTCTGCTATTCTTGATGTTTTCCACGTCTTTTAACTATGGAAATGCTTTTAGGTTTCCTATTTTTATTCTTGAGTCCGGTGTTATTGATGAAATTGAAGTTTCACCAGATTCAACTTATGAGCAACATTCCATTCGCATCATTACTTCGGAGGTTGAGCGCCTTCGAAATAAAGATGTTCTTCTTGTGAAAGTTCAATAGTTCTTAGATCCTAAGGATTGCTCTTGGGAATTCATCGAGCGATCCCGTTCAGGCTTACTCTTTTATGCTCTTTATGGTGAACTTCCTATTCCAAATTTCTTTTGTATTGATATGCTTTTATGGTTGTTACTCTTTATTTTCTTCTTAAGTATTGCGAGGACACGATTTCTTTAAGGAGGGGAGTCTGTAACAACCCGCAGATTTATCGATTGTATATTTAAATATTTTATTTAAATATTTCATTGTTCGTCGGATTTTTGTCCGAAAACCTACTTTTAGCAAACATTCGAATTGGCACTCAAGACCACTTCCATTGAGTTCAAAATGTCGTTCGCAACCTTTTTGAGTATAAGCTTCGATATGTTTGGAGTAAGTTGATTTTTGCTACTTTTTCACTTAGGGCTGAACCCTTTTACTAAGTCAGTCCCAACCCCCTCTCCTCTTCATTACTTCATTCCTCATTTCCTAACACTTTAAGCTAAAGTAAAAATGGGGGAAATAAGAGGAAATTAAAACCCCAAGCCCTAGTTTTCATTAGCAAATCCAACTTCTAGCTCCAAATTCAAGAGAACCCATTGGTAAGCATCTCCTTCTTGTTCTCCAACTCATTCTCCTTCCAATTTCAGAAATTTTCTGAACCTAATTTGGGAAATATTTCTCTTTTAAGCTTAGAATCAAGCTTCTTGAGTTGGGATTGAAGAGTGGTTGATCCTCCTTTGTTTTCAAGCTTCTTCTTCATTGATTTGGGTTCAAAGGTGAGATTTTTATCTCACATCTTTGTCTATAATTATCATCGATTGTTACGTATGAATTCCTAACACTTATTCTTGTGCAATTGATTTTGGTTTGGATTGATTTGGTGTATATTCCAATTTTTGGTGTTTTGAAATCAAAATCTATGAAAATCCTTTTATGGATATTTGGACATTGATATTTGAGGCGTATCGAAGAGCCGTTAAGGCTGGATTGTCGCTTGGCGTAAATCCTTAGTCGTTGTCGCTCGATCGATCGCTTCCGGTATCCATTTGGCCATTTTTGGCCTAGGTTCAGGGAATGCCCTGAACCCCAGTTTCAGACATCTGAAACGTAGTATTCAGACGTCTGAATATTATTCTGGGAAGATTTCTATTCCCAGATTCAGACGTCTGAATATATGATTTCAGACGTCTGAATTGGTTCGTTTGGAACCAGAAAGGAAATAGGTTAAAAAGTGCCTATTTCAGACGTCTGAAATCAAGGATTCTGACATCTGAATTCTGTTTTGGAAAATATTTTATTTTCCAGATTCAAACGTCTGAATCCTTGATTTCAAACGTCTGAATCTGTAGTCTTTTTCCTATTTGCCTATTCGCTTGAGAATTCCAACTTTAATCGATTCGTGTTGATTCCCTTTTGTTATTATCACTTATTATCGACTTTGATGACATTTTCTTCGTGATTTTTGGGAATATCCATTTTGATAGATTCAGTATCGATTTCTTTGGATTTTATTTCACGTCTTTGTATGTGAATTTTGATGATTGATTGTTTCTACAATCATTTCTATGATTTGTCACTTTAAAAATATAAAGGTTCAATACTAGTAGTAAATATCAAAACTCTTTCATCAAAACAATTTCATCTCTATTTTCAATAACAAAGCTCTTTTCTTAAATCGTTTTCCAATCTACTAGTATATACAAACCTTTACCTCACTCGTATGAGAAATAAAATTAAAGAGCTTAGTAAAACAAGTGGTATGAAACACTTGCATTTACTTCGTCGGTTAATTCTTGGACTTGTTCGATTGAACATCTCGGGACAATTTTCTAGTGGAGATCTACAATTTGTTCGTAAATATTTAAGTTAAGCTAGTGGTTATGGGACATGAAGCTAAGCTCATATATTTACTAGCTTACTGTAATTGACACTTCTCTTTGATCATGACGGTCATTTTTGTGATTTAGACTAGCAATTGTGCGATGTCTCTTTATCTGCGAGGGAGACTAGACCCTGTTTCTATGTGATTTCGACTCACACATGTGGGGTAGCTCCCCATAGGCTTCGGACCGTTCGTGTGTCAAAAATTAATGGCTAGCTACCATGAGATAGTATCTCGTTCGTGTGATACATATGCTGGTGAGTTTTCATGCTCCCGTTCGTGTGATAGGCCTCCCTCCTTTTTTATGATTTCTAGATTTCGTGTGTTGAATTCTGGAATTTATGCTTCACCAATTTTAGTGATTTTCATTGATATGATTTATCAATTTTTGTGCATTGGTGAATTCGTTTGTCATTGACTTGTTGTGAATACAAGTTTTGGGTATGATACCCTTTTTGGATCTTTGAGAAGATTCTTGTGATATTGAACGATCTTATGTTGATTTTCAATTACATACTTATTGTAGTATGCCATTATGGTTATCATATGTTTATGCCATATCTCTTATTCTATATCATGTCATCTGATATTTATAGCTAGACTGATCTGTTTATTATTTTCTTATTAAATAATACTCGGGTCAGACCGAGATGTTACAGGTGCTTCTGCTTGACTTCTTTGCAGGGATTCATTACTCTGACTTTTGGCTAACCACATAGATTTGCAGTTTTTGTTGTTTACACTTGAGATATAGACTCATAGTTGTATTCTTTTGTATAGCATGTGTTGCTATTCTTCTGTATTATTGTGGATCTTTCTGACCACTACTCTGATGTACACTTTTATGTGTGGAATATTCATATCTGTTTCCGCCTTTGTGATATGAATTATTTATGACTGATTTATGTTATGTCCATTTCTATATTTGTTTTCGAAGATTTATTTATTGCCACCATGTGATAGCTTTGAGTTTGTATTGGTATGTCGGACTTCCTCCTTAAATGAAATGCATGCTATGCTATCTGACATATCGGTGCTCGCACAAAGCAGTTACACGGATGGTCGCTCCTCAACAGCCTTATTCTCCGTGCTAGTTGACAGCATTACTCCGTATTGTTCTTGGCTAGCGTAGGTATAGAGGTGGGGCGTCACATTTCCAATAAACGGCTTTCCATCAAGTCTCAAGAAATTTTTATATAGATCAGCCAGATTCGGCTCAGGTTGAGTAGGTGCAACTGCTGTTGCAGGGACTTGACAAGTTGCAGTGGTATTTCCCCGTCCCCTACCTTGTCCTCTTCTTCCACTCATTCTCACTATCTGTAAATAGTAAGAAAACATGATTTAGGCATACGGCCAAGATATCTTAGGGAATATCAATAGTTAAAAGGAATAAACCAAGAAATTTTAGGGTTTCGGTCTCTCGGTTTGTACTCATTATAGGGTATACTTCACCCTCTCTCTAATGAGCCACCTAATGTATTATACTCATAGCTAAAGTTCTTACTCAAACTTTTGCTCTGATACCACTTGTCACGACCTAAAATCCAGCGATTGAAAATCGACATCAAATACCTCACTTGTATTCGACTGTCGAAGAATCAAACGTTGAACTCCAGTTCGGATGGAGCTTATAACAACATTATATGAAAATAAACAGCGGAAACAAAATGAATATCATTGATCAAAATACAGATAAAACTTGATACAATATCCATAACAACATCGATCAACAATATCAGAGTGATACATATATGACATAATAATAAAACGACAACTCCACAGCAGAACAATAGAGACTTCAAAAGTTCCAACGTACTTTACTTCGATAAGGCCTCCAAAAACTCCAACACTTTAAAAGATTTCCATGGCCAAAAGCTTCCAGAATCTGACAGCTTCCAAAAGACTTCAAAATCCAAGCTAGCTCCAAAACACGGATAACCCGCTTCTAGGCTGCGCGTGTGGAAAATTATGGGCATCCAGAGTTTAGGAAGAGAACAATAAACTCCGTGTCAGTCATGAGACTGGTATGAGTAAACAAAACAGTTGTTTGAAACAAAACAGTTTATAAAAGAAATCAGATATGCTTTTGGAAAATGAAACTACCATAAGACCAACTACCACACACATAATGCAATCGCAGAATTGGAGGAGGTTTCTTCTTATGATAGTCAAACATGCTTGATACGAGAAAACTCTTTTGATATTATTATTAGTGCATAGTGTAGAAAACATTTCCAGAGTATAATATTAATCTTAGCCAGCATATTGTGCTATGCCTACTACAGCTCACACCTGAGGTGGCAGGTTATACAACTTAAAATCGTACAGGGCTCGTATTTGATGATTGGATTTCCAAGAATGGTCAGGCAAAGGAACTTCCTACACAAAATGGAACGCATCTGGAGATATGTCCCTGTGAATCTAACTCTCTGCCAACACAAGGCCGGATTACCTCTGTAATCAGGTAACGACTGACATGAGTACGCCATCTCCCGATCGTTACCAACCTTTATCTGAGGCGCCTCTCAACCAACAACCACAAAGCAATAAGTTTGCAGCAACCACAAAGTTAAGTATCTGGGACCCATACCATGATACCACTTCTTATCCAGAAGAAAATGGACATACCCTCATGGGGCGCTACCCCCAAATAACCTTGCTGCAACGATTCCTGTTTCGACCATAACCGGGTTGTGAGGTTCAACGAAGTCTCGTCGACAAAGCTACGCTTTTCACAAAAGCCATGCTTCGATCAACAAATGATCGGCAACACTCTGCATGCCACACTACCAAATTGAGAATATATCACTAATAACCTTCAACTACATAACCTCTGAGCTCGTACGTCTCAGAGAAGGGTGTTAAGCTAAGAGAATAAATTCTCCGCCACCAACAGAAATGTATTTGAAAGAGATCGGATTTTTATCTCAAAGTGTAATGTCAGACATACAACCACACAAGTCTTTTCCGGGTTCGAACAGAACCGAAGGCACTTCCAAAGAAGCCCTTGCAATTCGGGCATCCACAATCCCGATCGGACTCCCCATCACATATGGAGATCTCTATACCGGAGCAACTTAGTGAAGAGTCATTCGATAGGTTATCCTATCATTCTCGAAGATGCCCGGTCTTCACTACCGTCTTCAAATATTATCCATTTCCTCGTATCACTATTCAGAATGGGTTAAATGACAAAAGTCCTCTTCCGGCTAAACCGAATAGCGAGTGCTCAATTTAAAAACACGTGAATATATCAATCACAAAGATTCATCATTAATATTCGTTGTGGATTTCGGATAACCAACTGGAATCCGACTCCCTGTCGCATCGAAATTCAAGTGTCGCTTTATGGGCCAATGGGTATTCACATTCACACGGAAATATATTCATCACAGATATCACAGCTCAGTACAAAGCAATTCATATCACGTAGCATCACAATCGCATATCAAAGATATCAATTCAATCACAGCACTCAATAATAATCAGTCATCTTCAATTAAGATGAATTAATCATGTGATTTAAATTAATTAACCGCATAATTACTTTCATTAATTATCTTAATCAATAGTTAATTTATCCTTAATTATAAAATAATAAAATCTTAATTACCTTCATTAATTAATTATTCCTTAATTAATTATCTCAATTAATAAATCCTTAATTATTAATTAATTAAATTTTAATCATCTTCATTAATTAATTATTCCTTAATTAATTAATAATCAATTACAAATTAATTAACCTTAATTATTTATTAAACTAATCTTTAGTATTAAGTGATTAATTTAGTAATTATTCTTAAGTAATTATATTAACAAATTATTAATTACTTAATAAATTAAAAGATAAATCTTTTTATCATCATTAATTACTTTGATTATCTTTTAAACCTTGTTTAATAAATCGTCCTTATACATTAGTTGCTTAAAAGGTTAAGGTAGTTTAAATAATATTTTATCTTAATTACCCTTTTAAATTACAATATTTATTTAATATAAATAACTTTGTAAACTAATGTAACAAAATTAAATAAATTTAATTTAATTCCTTTAAAAACATCTTACTTAAATCATTAATTTATTCATACTTTAATCAAGATTGTAACGACCCGCCTTTTTGGACAGTTTAAACCGACGATCAAATACACATGTCGATTCCAAACCATTAAAAGGGCAGATAGTTATTGGGGTAAATAAGAAAAGAAAAGGAAGAGAAATAAAGGAAATGAACAACACAGAATCTCACAGCGGAAGGCTAAAGTATAATAATAAAATAACAGTTCATGAAGCTGTTAATTAAATGAATACATTTGAAATGAATACATTTGATTATTCTTATACCACATTTATCAGAGTTACATACACAACAAATATCATACAACAATGCAGCGGAATGGAATGAATATAATAATAGTAGATAATATACCAAATCTTCGTCTCCGTCCTCCAAGGAAATGATCTTCAACCTAAACTGAAAACTCAGGACTGACCCGAGCGTAATGAAAAGACAAAACACTCGAGTCAGGACTAAAATATCCTTATGAAAGTTAAATCAATCGTAAATAAATATGAGTGTAACAGCGTTAGAGATGTTTACGGGGTTTGACATCTCATATCCAGTGTCAACGTGCGTGCAATAACTCAAGAGATGTTACGGGATTTTCCATCTCTCAAGGATCCGTGAAACTATCTACTATGTAGTAATATACGCTAAGTAGATAATGTCTATCAGTAATATAAAGTATCAAAATAGCGTTAAGGCGTTACCATAATCCCCCTTAACACATTTTATATTCCCAAAAGCATATACAAGACCGTAGTTTCCCCAAAACCGGAAGTCACCAGAGGGCAATCCATATACTCAAGGTACAAATCAAAACGTAATGGTCGCGAATAGGATAATCAGTATGACAAGGTACATGAGGCGATACCAACTAGGATACTAGTAGTTGCGTGATCCGGACTGATGTTGGGCATAGCCAGCAGCTACCCCAACACCGCGAAACAACACTCCCAAATCAAGGGGTGCACCCAAATCGCATCACAAATGTAATAGATATGGTATCGAAGAAGTGTGTCCGCTAGAGGTGGCGAACCTCAATGGCCCGGCGCGGCTCCTGTTTTAGTCATGTCAGGGGTCATCCAATAATCGTTCTCTTTCTTCAGTCAACGCGTTCACCAAACCATCCACTTCATTCTGGATAATCACTCCGCGTATAATAGTTATTAAAGTGGTTTTCGGTATCGACAGAGAGTATGTCCATATCCGATCCCGGTCTCTTTAATAACTACGTATTATTACACCTTTGGCTCTTTATATTTCAAATCGATTCATAATTGATATCAAAATATCATATTCGCTTCAAAAATCAAGTCCATTCAAATATCATCGTATCTTTCAAAATATCAGATTTCATATTTAAATTCAAGATTTAAATATAAACATTTCACCTTATTGACCAGCTTAGGATTTTAGAAAAATAGTTTTAAGTAATTTAAAAGTAGTTTTAAATAATTAAAATAGTTAAAAACACTTAAAATCTTTAAAATGGATTTAAAATAGATAAATTAGTTTAAAATAATTTAAATTGGGTTAAGTAGATTTAAAATAGATTAAAATAGTTTAAGTATTCAAAATGGTTTATATAACAGAGTAATTTGGAAAACAAATTAAAACAGCTTCAAAATCAATCCATTTCAATTATAACTTCCCAATTCACATAAATTTCAATTTCCATTCTACCGATTCAATTTCGATTTCAATTCAACACAATGTCAATTTTTACTTCAAATCAATTCAATTCTACATTCACCTTTAATTAATTCAATTTCAATTTATATCGATTTGGAGCTTGATTTCTCAAAATATCAATTTATAACACTTAACAAAATTTCCAACAATATTCAAGTTTAAATCCAAATTCCAAATATGATTCAATTCCAAACTCGATTTCAAAATATCAATTTCATATCACTTTTACTTAGTAATATTCAAAGCTCGAAATAATGTTCAATCTTTAAAATAAATAGATTTTCGAAATTCAATCATATCCAAATTTTAAATTTTAAAGTCACAACTTAAATTATTTACAATTTCTTTTAACAAAAATTTATTTCAACATTCCAACTCAATTTTTTTCGACAAATTCGATTTCTATAAATTGATTTCTATTTATAACTTTTAAATCAAAACATTTAAATAAATTTTAAATCGACGATTTCAAAAATTATTTATTTAGCCAATTCGGTGTCCGTATATAATTTTCTATCCTATGGCCAAGTAGTTATTTATTTCAATTAAATGTCAAGGATGAGTATATATTACTTAAATTAAATCACAGTATCATATGTATGCATAACAGGATATATATAAGCAATAAACATCCAACATTTAAATATCAAACAATAACATCCATCGAAATAAATCATCCAATAGACAATACAATCCATGGCAATTTCATAGTTATCAAGGTCAAGTAATTTAATCGCCATTCAAATTTCAATTTCAATTTAACTGTCAATTTAATTTTTCAATGGTTAATTCAAATAACAAGCTATACGACAATTAAATTCATATCAAACAACGACAAATAACATTCATATCACTTCATAATGTCAATTTAACTAGCATAAAGATATTTAGTACGTTGTGAGCGTTATAAAACACTCACCTTGATTTTACAATTTTAAATCAAATCGAACGACGTTCGATTTAACTCAAAATTTTCTCTAGCTCCAAATGATTCCAATCCAGTTGCATCGCGTAGAGCTCGTCCATACGATTCCAACGCAAAAAGTTTCGCGCGTTTTCGACCTCGTATGAAAAAGTTATGCATTTTAGAAGTTTACACAAATTGAAATATAAATAATATACAACTTTTATTTTATTTCTAACCCTAACAGATCTGGGCCATCCATCTCAAAGCCTGCAAATCCAAGCCGTGCGCGTTCTTCCTCCTACCTCATGTTACTTCTACAGGAAACGCACGCATGAGAACCCATCAAGCTTCAAACTAGGGTTCCATTTTGCGACCACCACAAGCGTCGGGAAGTTGATCAGAGACCATCGTTGCGAAGCCCCGCTCGAGAGCCACCATCGGCTGCCACCATGTTGAACTCGGCCTCCCCTATCACCTCGAAAAACGTGAAAAACGCAGCCCCTTCCTACACGATTTCCCGTTGATTCGAAGCTCCGTTTTCGATCATCTCCGTATGGATTTGAAGCTTTCATCGTGCTCTACAACTTTGTAGTTGAGAGTTTTTGCTAATTGTTGATGGATTGAGAGGAAAATGAGAAAGAAGTTTTGAATTTCGTGGCCATTGATTCAGGAAATGGCGGCTAGGGCTGAAGTCAATTAGGGTTTCTGGATTAAAATAATAATAAAACTGCCTCGGTTTGCGTGCGTATTTATATAGGTAGGTCCAAAATCATCCGAACTCCAATCGAGACGTGCCGCCAGGCGTTTATAAGGTTTTACCCCCATTCCGGACGCAATGGAACTAGTTTCAAGGCCTTATTCAATCATATGTGAGAGTTACGGAAATAAACGATCAATTTTAAATTAAACCGATTAAACGATTTTCTATGCGTTTTGGCTTGCCCCGGACAAACGGTAAATCCGTTTGACTTGAAATTTGAAACATTACAATAATATCACATTACGGATCCAATGAAACTAGTTTCGTTGAAATCCGAGACCGTTTGAAAAATTACTATTTTTAACTCGCCAAATTAATATTAAACAATTTCAACGCGTTTCGAGCTGCCACGGTCAAACGACAACTCCGATTGCTACGAAAATTGAAATCCGATAATAACTAACTATTACGGATCCAATAGAACTAGTTTCGTCCAATTCTGAGACTGTTCAAAAATTGGCTATTTTTCAGGCGATAATTAAATATTAAAATATTCAATTTTCACAAATAAATTTTAAATTCAGTTTTAAAAGTTCTATAACATCACTATAACTCCAATATGATAAAATAAAATTTTACAAATCATTTTTAATCATATTAAACCCGTTATTCAATTTATCCAATAAATTCCAGTTTTAAAAATCTTATTAACTCTATTATAATCCCAATAGATTCAACATTTATTATTATTCCAAATGACTTACAATTTTTTTCTAACACTAAATCACGAAATCTTATTAAATTAGCTATTTTAATTATCGAAAATTTACGGGTCGTTACACTCTCCCCCACTCAAAACTTTTCGTCCCCGAAAAGGAAAAAAGGAAAAAGAAACTAAGTATAAAATTCAACATTAGCTATATTTTATTCAAAGTTACCAACTTATAAAACAATGAAATTCCATTTATAAAGTCATAACTACGCTTCCACTAACTTACTCCGAACGACTTTCTAAACTTAAAAGTTAATTATCAAAACAAGTTATGAAAAAAATTTAAACTTGAAAAATTTTCTAACACCCGGATTTACGAAAAATTTCGGCAGGGTCTCCTTTGCGCGGCTCGATCGAAAAATTTTAATAGCATATATATCACAAATATACATCTCATCTCAATGATGAGGCATCCCATACGTGGGGAAACAACATATAAATATCACCAATATCATATAAAACCGTAATCGTACCTTTTATTTAGCATTTATTAGCATTTTACTTACATTATGCGTTTAGCGTAGAAGCGAGCTCCACAACGAAGCGCAACCCCTTTGCTACCTACTAAAATGCTCAATAACTAAGTTAGAACCATGCATATAAAGATAGATCGCTATACTTAGCCTACACAACATATATATAACATATTTAGCTTCAAAACTGAGATTTCAATTTCTGGACAGCAAACAAATCTTAGCTTTAGGTCATCTAAACGGTAAAATGTGACAACATAATCTAAACAAAAGTTGTTGCATTCATTTCAATCTTTCCGGAATGTCCAAAATCATCGAATTCGAACCATTCGTTCAAAATTTATGGCCGTTTTACTTAGCGGATACGCCTCAGCCTAGGCAATGCATTGTGCAGGCCAGCGACGTTCACCCACGTTTTCGACCTTCTAAACGACATTAAAACACAAAACGCTTAAAACAAAAGTTTTAGCTTAAGTTCTTATCTTTCCAGAAAGGGCAAGATCATCAAAATCTGATAAACCAGTCAAAAGATATGGCGAAAATACTAAGGTTGTATACTACAGATTTTACTTATTTTTACACAGGACAGCGAGTAACATTCAAGTTTTTGACTAAGCAGACGAAGGAATTTTCTCAAGTTATCTAAACAAAAGTTGTGCTATAGTTTCTAAGCTTTCCTAAAAGTCCAAAATCGTCGAATTCCGTTCAGCCATTTAAAAGTTATGGTTGTTTTCGTTTCAGCATATATTGGACAAATTTGGATTTTTCCCAAAATTTGCTTTTATTATTTCAAAGTGCAAACCATCAAAACTTCAAATTTTCTAAAGAACAATCATAACACAACATCATTTATTTTCTTATTCATCCATGCAATAGGTTTACATTCGATTTGTTTCCGATTTATTCAAGTTTGTTTCATTCACATTTTAAATTCAAGTCAATTTGCTTCAATTTAAATTGAATTCAATTATATTTAATTTCACTTTGCTTCAAACTTGAATTTAAATTTTTTTTTTATTTTTTTTTATTTTTTTATTTTATTCCGTTTATTCAATTCCATTAACACTAATGAATTCTACTTAATCAATTTTCATCCATCTAACAACCAATGCATATCAAACATTAACAACCATCCAGAATCTACACGAAATCAATTATACATTACCAAGTCAATTTTTTTAATTTCATACACTTCCAAGTTTATTGACATTTAGTTATATTCAAATTTAATTAGTTTCCATTTACCAATTTTATATTTCATTAATTTTAAATTTTATTCATTCATTTATATATATTATTCATTTTACAGCTTAAATTTCTTTTATATTTACAACTATCAATATATCTTCACATTTTATTATTCACTCTCACACTGGTATATTATTTCTCTACTTATCCTTATTATCATTTTAAACCCTTTAAGTATTTGGTAAGTTATAGTTATGCAAATAGAATGTAGTTAAACAACATACAACTTCTTTTCATTTAAAGTTGAATTTTCAATTTATCAATTCTTAAGTCATTACTTAAATTTCACTATAATTTAATTTCACATTTACATTCACATATAGTATTTTCATTTTATATTAACATAATTGTGAATCACCTTTAAATGTTAATTTAAATTCCAATTATTTACTAACAATTTTATTTATATTTGCAACCATTAATTAAATGCATATTTCATTATTCAAACCTATACTTGTATATTATCCAATTAACAATTCATATAACATTTTTGAACTTCTTAAATATTTTGGTAAGTTATATCTATGCTATAGAATGAAATTTAATACTACGCGAGTTTTACAGTTTCAATTTTATTTTAAGTTCATAATTTCCTAATTCTAAGGATTTCTACTTCAATTGATATTTTCACTTAGCCCTTAGGTTCATTTCTCATTTCACAATTCAGAAGTTCCTTAATGATTCAAGTCTAAATTCATTTCAATCAAAAAAAAATCATTAATTATTAAAGAACTTAAGAATTCCAATCCTGGTTTCATTTCAAATCAAGGTTTGAAATAATATATACTTATATAATTTATATATCAAATCATACTTTAGAGAATGCAAAACAAAATAAAATTTAAGTCAAAACAAGGTTTAGACAAACTATTAAGTGGTCTCCCCCACTCGGACTCTCGAAAATAAACGCCAATGATGCGTGCACACATCATCGAAATCATTTTCTCGCATCAAGAGAAGGGAATATAACACTTATCATAAAAAAAATCCTTCGAAAATAATTTCAACTCAATTATACTATCATATAATGCTCATATTATATTTTTCAAATTCTTGTAAGTCAATCTCAAACACCGGAATTTAAATTCCCAAATCCAAGTTAAAATTCATTTATATTCATTATCAATTGTGTTTACAAGATTTCATTTTCCTAAATCCATTGTTATTTAATCAATTGTTGTAAATATTGACTGATCAAACAATAACGATAATAATCTAATATTATCATCTCCTAACAATCAATTCAATCAAAATGAATAAATATTCAAATAATTCTTTATATAAAAATATATTCCAAAACGATATTGTGTTGGTTTGTCCTATTCGAGTGTTTAGAAATTCCTATCGACGCCTTGGCGTCCCAAGTATCGACCAGAATTCATAAATACTCAACGGAACAAATTAACACAATATAAAACCATTTTATATCAAATAACAAGTACGCACTCTCATATACACTCAACTCATTCATGTAGTTTACCTCTATTTCAATGAGTTATTCCCCACTAGAGCCAAGGTTTATCGCTAAACCAAAGCTCTGATACCAACTGTAACGACCCGCCTTTTTGGACAGTTTAAACCGACGATCAAATACACATGTCGATTCCAAACCATTAAAAGGGAAGATAGTTATTGGGGTAAATAAGAAAAGAAAAGGAAGAGAAATAAAGGAAATGAACAACACAGAATCTCACAGCGGAAGGCTAAAGTATAATAATAAAATAACAGTTCATGAAGCTGTTAATTAAATGAATACATTTGAAATGAATACATTTGATTATTCTTATACCACATTTATCAGAGTTACATACACAACAAATATCATACAACAATGCAGCGGAATGGAATGAATATAATAATAGTAGATAATATACCAAATCTTCGTCTCCGTCCTCCAAGGAAATGATCTTCAACCTAAACTGAAAACTCAGGACTGACCCGAGCGTAATGAAAAGACAAAACACTCGAGTCAGGACTAAAATATCCTTATGAAAGTTAAATCAATCGTAAATAAATATGAGTGTAACGGCGTTAGAGATGTTTACGGGGTTTGACATCTCATATCCAGTGTCAACGTGCGTGCAATAACTCAAGAGATGTTACGGGATTTTCCATCTCTCAAGGATCCGTGAAACTATCTACTATGTAGTAATATACGCTAAGTAGATAATGTCTATCAGTAATATAAAGTATCAAAATAGCGTTAAGGCGTTACCATAATCCCCCTTAACACATTTTATATTCCCAAAAGCATATACAAGACCGTAGTTTCCCCAAAACCGGAAGTCACCAGAGGGCAATCCATATACTCAAGGTACAAATCAAAACGTAGTGGTCGCGAATAGGATAATCAGTATGACAAGGTACATGAGGCGATACCAACTAGGATACTAGTAGTTGCATGATCCGGACTGATGTTGGGCATAGCCAGCAGCTACCCCAACACCGTGAAACAACACTCCCAAATCAAGGGGTGCACCCAAATCGCATCACAAATGTAATAGATATGGTATCGAAGAAGTGTGTCCGCTAGAGGTGGCAAACCTCAATGGCCCGGCGCGGCTCCTGTTTTAGTCATGTCAGGGGTCATCCAATAATCGTTCTTTTTCTTCAGTCAACGCGTTCACCAAACCATCCACTTCATTCTGGATAATCACTCCGCGTATAATAGTTATTAAAGTGGTTTTCGGTATCGACAGAGAGTATGTCCATATCCGATCCCGGTCTCTTTAATAACTACGTATTATTACACCTTTGGCTCTTTATATTTCAAATCGATTCATAATTGATATCAAAATATCATATTCGCTTCAAAAATCAAGTCCATTCAAATATCATCGTATCTTTCAAAATATCAGATTTCATATTTAAATTCAAGATCTAAATATAAACATTTCACCTTATTGACCAGCTTAGGATTTTAGAAAAATAGTTTTAAGTAATTTAAAAGTAGTTTTAAATAATTAAAATAGTTAAAAACACTTAAAATCTTTAAAATGGATTTAAAATAGATAAATTAGTTTAAAATAATTTAAATTGGGTTAAGTAGATTTAAAATAGATTAAAATAGTTTAAGTATTCAAAATGGTTTATATAACAGAGTAATTTGGAAAACAAATTAAAACAGCTTCAAAATCAATCCATTTCAATTATAACTTCCCAATTCACATAAATTTCAATTTCCATTCTACCGATTCAATTTCGATTTCAATTCAAAACAATGTCAACTTTTACTTCAAATCAATTCAATTCTACATTCACCTTTAATTAATTCAATTTCAATTTATATCGATTTGGAGCTTGATTTCTCAAAATATCAATTTATAACACTTAACAAAATTTCCAACAATATTCAAGTTTAAATCCAAATTCCAAATATGATTCAATTCCAAACTCGATTTCAAAATATCAATTTCATATCACTTTTACTTAGTAATATTCAAAGCTCGAAATAATGTTCAATCTTTAAAATAAATAGATTTTCGAAATTCAATCATATCCAAATTTTAAATTTTAAAGTCACAACTTAAATTATTTACAATTTCTTTTAACCAAAATTTATTTCAACATTCCAACTCAATTTTTTTCGACAAATTCGATTTCTATAAATTGATTTCTATTTATAACTTTTAAATCAAAACATTTAAATAAATTTTAAATCGACGATTTCAAAAATTATTTATTTAGCCAATTCGGTGTCCGTATATAATTTTCTATCATATGGCCAAGTAGTTATTTATTTCAATTAAATGTCAAGGATGAGTATATATTACTTAAATTAAATCACAGTATCATATGTATGCATAACAGGATATATATAAGCAATAAACATCCAACATTTAAATATCAAACAATAACATCCATCGAAATAAATCATCCAATAGACAATACAATCCATGGCAATTTCATAGTTATCAAGGTCAAGTAATTTAATCGCCATTCAAATTTCAATTTCAATTTAACTGTCAATTTAATTTTTCAATGGTTAATTCAAATAACAAGCTATACGACAATTAAATTCATATCAAACAACGACAAATAACATTCATATCACTTCATAATGTCAATTTAACTAGCATAAAGATATTTAGTACGTTGTGAGCGTTATAAAACACTCACCTTGATTTTACAATTTTAAATCAAATCGAACGACGTTCGATTTAACTCAAAATTTTCTCTAGCTCCAAATGATTCCAATCCAGTTGCATCGCGTAGAGCTCGTCCATACGATTCCAACGCAAAAAGTTTCGCGCGTTTTCGACCTCGTATGAAAAAGTTATGCATTTTAGAAGTTTACACAAATTGAAATATAAATAATATACAACTTTTATTTTATTTCTAACCCTAACAGATCTGGGCCATCCATCTCAAAGCCTGCAAATCCAAGTCGTGCGCGTTCTTCCTCCTACCTCACGTTACTTCTACAGGAAACGCACGCATGAGAACCCATCAAGCTTCAAACTAGGGTTCCATTTTGCGACCACCACAAGCGTCGGGAAGTTGATCAGAGACCATCGTTGCGAAGCCCCGCTCGAGAGCCACCATCGGCTGCCACCATGTTGAACTCGGCCTCCCCTATCACCTCGGAAAACGTGAAAAATGCAGCCCCTTCCTACACGATTTCCCGTTGATTCGAAGCTCCGTTTTCGATCATCTCCGTATGGATTTGAAGCTTTCATCGTGCTCTACAAACTTTGTAGTTGAGAGTTTTTGCTAATTGTTGATGGATTGAGAGGAAAATGAGAAAGAAGTTTCGAATTTCGTGGCCATTGATTCAGGAAATGGCGGCTAGGGCTGAAGTCAATTAGGGTTTCTGGATTAAAATAATTATAAAACTGCCTCGGTTTGCGTGCGTATTTATATAGGTAGGTCCAAAATCATCCGAACTCCAATCGAGACGTGCCGCCAGGCGTTTATAAGGTTTTACCCCCATTCCGGACGCAATGGAACTAGTTTCAAGGCCTAATTCGATCATATGTGAGAGTTACGGAAATAAACGATCAATTTTAAATTAAACCGATTAAACGATTTTCTATGCGTTTTGGCTTGCCCCGGACAAACGGTAAATCCGTTTGACTTGAAATTTGAAACATTACAATAATATCACATTACGGATCCAATGAAACTAGTTTCGTTGAAATCCGAGACCGTTTGAAAAATGATTATTTTTAACTCGCCAAATTAATATTAAACAATTTCAACGCGTTTCGAGCTGCCACGGTCAAACGACAACTCTGATTGCTACGAAAATTGAAATCCGATAATAACTAACTATTACGGATCCAATAGAACTAGTTTCGTCCAATTCTGAGACTGTTCAAAAATTGGCTATTTTTCAGGCGATAATTAAATATTAAAATATTCAATTTTCACAAATAAATTTTAAAATCAGTTTTAAAAGTTCTATAACATCACTATAACTCCAATATGATAAAATAAAATTTTACAAATCATTTTTAATCATATTAAACCCGTTATTCAATTTATCCAATAAATTCCAGTTTTAAAAATCTTATTAACTCTATTATAATCCCAATAGATTCAACATTTATTATTATTCCAAATGACTTACAATTTTTTTCTAACACTAAATCACGAAATCTTATTAAATTAGCTATTTTAATTATCGAAAATTTACGGGTCGTTACAAAGATCATCTTTTGAAAACATGGATTAAAATGTTTAAAAGTTTGAATTTATTTTGAAGTAAAACTGTTTTCACATATCTGACCTGAGGCCACTCGAGTCTCACCCGAGTCCAATTTTCCTTTTTCTTTGAGTTTTTCCCAATCCTACCCAAATCGCCTTTCAATTTGAAAAATTATTTAAGTTTTTAGAAAAGACCCCGTGCAACTTAAAAACACTTTGAGTTAAAACTCAAGCCTACAACCCGCTCCCTCGAAGACAACTTCGTGTCCGAAGCTTCCCGTCCCATACCATTGTCCACTGACCCAAAACTTGCACCGTGCACATGCACAGTGCTACTACGACGCTCCGACGACTCTCGCCACCTTCGGCAAGACAGTGATAGACACAACAAGCTATCACAATCATCACTTCATCATGACATAGCCCAGAACAAATTCGAGCTTTATAGTCGAACCTGGAAAACCAAATATCAACAGAAACTCCACCCAGACCACCATCGACGACCACCAGATCACCCTGGAACTTCGGCTACACCTTCGTCCATGACCCAAGCATCGTTTCCCCAATGTCTGGCCTGACTCGATTCTCTAACGACGGCGAACTACCCCCAAACCCAACCTTGACTCATCCGGGTTCGAAAACCCTATCTCCATCGATTTCCGACGGCACTACCCACTATCGACACTCCCACCATTTTTCTCTACATTGTAGATTGACAAGCTAGCTTCGACCGAAGCCCCGACTACCCCGAGTTTGCCGATCACCAGGAATAGCCAAAAACACAAACTCTGATCATCTTAGAAATGCACCATCAATACTTAACTAAAAATCAAGATTTTTATTTTAAAAATCCTAGTTTGCAAAGGGTATTCAAATTATATTCTTGAATTTACAAATCGTTGCATTTGATTTTTACTTGTTTTTCAATTTCCACTGCTCTTTACAATTTCCAAATAGATTTTCAAACTTTTCTCTTATAAATAAAATTTTAAAAACTTAATTATGTTTAAACAAACAATTTTTTTTTAAATCCTATAGTTAAATAAAGATCAGAAGAGGAGTGGTTGATTTTTGAACAGGCTTTATGCCTATAAACCTGGTACAGAGGTGCATGAATCCATTCTTCAGACATGCATAGTCAAATCATTCATGTATTCAAAGATTTATACTCATGCAAATCAATTTTAACTTCACTTTCAGGCACGAATTCAGACAACATTCAAAAATTCAAATCTCACCTTGATTTACTCACTTGTCAGCCTGAAAACAGAAAGCAGATAGGAATGTCTGTGTTTTAAACTTTGAAGACTGGGAATTGATTGCTGAATTATTGATCTGGGCTTGATCTTGTTGTTTGATGATGAAACTTGATTGTTGAATGGTGCTTTGTTGTGTTGAATTTTGGTTTTACAATGCTTGATTCCTAAATTTGCTTAATCACTTAATGATTTTGCTAGGTTGTTTATTTCCAGACTTGGTTGATTGCTTTTGATATTTATTTGAATTGCTTCTCTGGTTTGTTCAATTTGTTTTAAAGCTTGCTTGATGATCTGGTTTTAGAATTTGTACTGGTTTTTGTCTTTAAGAAAAAAATGAAGGTAAAAGAAAATATAAAGGAGGAGATGAAGTGTTTTTATAATCTTGTTTCTATTTGAATTCATCTTCAAAAAATGAAAACAAAGAAAAATGACACTTGTATTGATTCATTAAAACTTGTAAATTCATTCACTTATGACTCTAACACTTGTTAATATTTGTGTTAAAATTTAACACTTTTATTACTTATGCATAAATAATTTAAATAATTTTTTTTATATTATTTTTTCTTATTTAAATAATCACATTTCTTTTTATATTCATACAATTTTTTAAAAGAAGATGTTTTTTAGTACCAATTCATACATTAACAAAAATCATACACATATGTTAATATTTTGAATCTAAATATTCTTTAGATTTTTATTTAAATTTAAATTCAAATTCAAATTCAAAATTGAAACATATTCTATATATGTAGATAAACAAACTCAATATTCATTTTCTTTTGAAAATTTAAAATTAATTCAAATTTACTCAAATTAAATTCCAGAAATTCAAACAAATTACATATTTTAAATTGATAAAATTTTAGGGATGTTACAATATATATATATATATATATATATATATATATATATATATATATATATAACTTACCAAAATATTAATGGTCGAAATGTTAAACAAGGATACGCAATAGAATATTATTGAAGTAAAACTTAAGTAATGAAAGTGTTCACTGGAATTTCTTCTAGATAAGAATTCTGATGTTATAAATTGTTATAAACTTAAGTTAATAATTTGAAATGTGCAAATAAAATGAAATAGAAAGGATGAATACTATAAGTAAATAACCATAAACTTAAGTAAATGTTGAAGCCATATATAATTAAAGTGAGTACTATATTAATTGAATTATTATAACTTTAGAAAACGTTAAAATGATTTAGAAATGGATTTAGTATTCACTAATCCTATACATATGAAAGAATGAATGTGAAAAAGAAATAATGTGTTAATGGTGAATTAAATTGTAAAGAGAGTTATATAATAATGGATAATCTAAACGATTGGAGTGAAATAACTCATGTAAGAAATTAGATGTAAGGTAATGAAAAGAAAATGGTATTGTATAAATGAATGGAAACTGAATTTTATCAGTGATAAATTTCAAGCAATTAAACAAGCATTGTATGAACAAATGAAAGTGAACAGTAAATAATATGAAAAAAGAATAATAAGAATAAAACTTAAATATTATTGGAAATTATTGTTTGTTTGTGGATTGGTTGGGAAAGATCTATTTTATATAGAGATGTATAAATAATCTATAAAGTTTTATCTACAACTGTTGAGTATATGGTTTACTTAGTAATTTATTTATCATTTTATATGATTAAAAGTTTCAGAATCCGAATAAACCTTTTGTTTTGATTGCTATAAAGGGATGGTGGATTGCTTTGATTGCATGTGATGATTGTACAATTTTGCTTCTTGTGACTATTGTATGTGTGTTGATTTGGTTGTGACTAATTAAAACAACTTAATTATTTCTCTTTTATATGATTTTTAACTTCTTTGGACTATACAAGTGAAATACAGGTTATGAAAGCAATTGCCACAGCTTTTGGTTTAATAAATTAAGCGTTGTTTGCTCAACAAATAGGTGCGTTCTTGGATTACAGTTTTCTTGCGATATTATATTGTTTTCTAGTTGTTTGGGATGTGTTATTTTGAAATATATGATATATTTGTTATTATCGACATTATTATTTCTCATAGACCTCTCCGTACAAAGGAAACTCTACCGAGATTTTCTGTGAATTTTAGACTTAGAAAAAATTTATGAAATGTTTTCCAAACTTTCATTAACTTGAATATAAAGGACTTAATTGTTTATAAATTTATATATTTTATTTAAATTATTTAATTATGTAAATTAATTGTTTATAAATTAAATACTTTGAATAGGATATATTGATTACTTAATTCCTCCTTTCCTTCCTTTTCCTTTTCGAGGACGAAAAGTTTTGAGTGGGGCAAAGTGTGACGATCCGTAATTTTCGACAATTAAAAATAGTTAATTCAATAGGGTTTTGTGGTTTAATGTTGGAAGAAATAAAATTCGTGATTTAATAACAAGATTTTTTGACTTGATTAAAATGTAATGGTATTAATTTAAGGTAACTGTTAATTGCTTAAATGTAATTCCAATTAATTGAAATGATTAAAAGTTATAATTGGTGATAAATTGTAAATTTATTGTAATAATGTGAGTATTAATTGATAATAGGATTAAAAGAGTAACTGATAATTTAAATGTTGATTAATTAATGAAATAATGTGCGATAATTTGTAATTGGAAAGAATTAGTATAGTGTAAGTTGCTATAACATTTGTTTATGAATAATAAACTTACGAATGTTATTAAATGTAGAAATGGTGACAATTGTTATTTGTTACCAATTTATTTAATCAATTATAATAAAATGAAATTAAAATGTTACGTAAAATGAGTTAAGATGATAACTGTAAAAGGTGAATGCAATAAAATGTATAGAAATATTAATTATATTTATAAGGCAATAATTGATGTAATAAAAAGGAGTGAACCAAGGATAAATTGATTTATTAGGATTTTAAATAATAATTAAATTGACCAAAATTCAATGTAAATGAAATATTGCAATTAATAAATAAACGATGGTAATTGTGGAATACTAAAGTAATAAGATATAACTCAATGCTAAAATATGCATAGAGTAATGAATGATGGAACAAAAAGGACTGAAAGAAAGTATAATCAATTAATTGAAATTAAATTATAATTAATTGGATTTAATTATAGTTGAAATTGAACACTGTAAATAGTGTAATATTTAACACTGAATTGATATGTAAATTTGTGCTCAATCATTATAAATGTCTAAGTAATCAAAAATGATAAATTTTGTTAATTATAAAATCTGAATTGGAAAAGTGATCTAATTAATTTAATATTAATTTATTTAGTTAATGTGAAAATACCCATTTTGGCAACTGCCTCGGATTTCAACGAAACTAGTTTCATCGGATCCGAAACGTTGAATTATTGTAGGATTTCAAGTATCGTAGCGATCGGACTTGTCGTTCGATCGTACGGACTTGAAATGCGTAGAAATCAATTTGATTAAAGTCAACTGAAGTAAGCTGATTTTAAAGATAACTTCTTCATACAATGGAATTAGGACTTGAAACCTGTTTTATTGTGTTTAAAAATATCGAAAACATCTATTTTGATATATGGGATGACCCATTTTCGTTATGGAAGCGAAACGGGCTTATCGGGTCGTTATTGTCTTTTCAAGCAGATTCGATATGTTCATTCATTCTTATCAGGCTTTGTTCATATAAATATATTCTTCTAAACACTAGCAGCCTTTCTATTTCTTATTATAATACATACAATTCCATCTGTCTACATCTCTCTTCTCAATGGCAGAAACCAATTCAGATTTCAAACCCTAAATTCAATTTCAAGATTTAAACACCTCCAAACCCTAACATATTATGTACCGATTTGAAGCTGTTGATGAGCGCAAGCTAGGTCTGCAGTTTATTTTTCGATTTGGGTCCTTGTGTGTAAAGAATGTGATGAATAATCATTGACCGTTCGTACTAGGGCTTTGATTTTTAATGCGGATCTTCATCTTGGAGTCGATCGGAAAGCATGGTCTTGTAGAGATCGTCAAGCAAAGTAGATCCATGGTGTTATTTTGGACGCTAGTCGTTAGATCAATTGAATTTGGCCAGATACAAGCATGGTGGCGCTTCTCCAGGCGAGGCAGCGAAGGCTCAGGCACGGCGTAGGGAGGTGCGCACGAGGGTGCGTTGGATGATGGTTGCCTCCGATCTGGTCTCATGTGATGGTGGTGGTCAAAAAATTCGATGGCGTGGTGGTGGCTGGGTAGGGTTTTGGATGAAGGTGAGTGATTTTTTGCGTTGTAGGGTTACGGCTGGGAAAGTCAACGAAGCTGACGTGTTATATTTTATTGATTTTATAACATAAATCATTTAACTTCTAACGATAATAACTTTCACGTGCGAGGTCCAATTCACACGCAGTTTGTTCTGCTGGTATCGTATTGGAATTTCGGACACTTTGACGTTAGTTTGGACGAATTCTAAGAAAGTTCAAATTTGGGGCTTATTTTGGATTTCAAATCTATTTGAAGTTAAAGGTGAGTGTTTTGACCCACTCACAACTACTAGATTATCTTATGTTAGTTAAATTAAATTTATGATGTGATTAGAAATTAATTGATTGGTGTTCGTATGTTTAAATTGTCATTCTAGTTAATTTGACTTTTATAGCGTTTAATCATCATTTAATTTAATATTGAATTTAATTGTCAATTTAATACCTGTTAATCATAATCAGTTATCTATTGATGTTTATTGGTTGATTTGGACGATGATTGTGATGAATGTTTGATTGTTGATATTAGATGACTAGATGTTGTATTTTTATATTGTTATAACACTGCAAGTTCCCTATAGGTTAAAATGATACATGCCCGAACGATCTATAGATTAGGGAAAAATCATTATGGATTGAAATAATGGACTTGAGAGATTTCATGGATTTTATTTAATTCGGGATTGCTATGTGAAATGATATATACCCGTAAAATTTTAAAATGCGGATTGAAATGATAAATACCCGTATCACTTGACCATAGGGTAGAAAATTATGTACGGACACCGGTTGGTTAAATTTAATGATTTCAATTCTTTAAATTTTGAATTCAGTTAACTGGCATTTTGGAATAGAAATTGATTTATATAAACTGAAATATTTTCGAAATCCGAGCGTTGATGCTTAAATTGAAATTGATTTAATGAATTGTTCAAAGGATTTAAATTGGAATTTCAAAGTTGAAGTGTCAAATATAAATGAATTTATCAAAATTGAGTTATTGAAAATGTTTGGATATAACTTTGAAATCTACTTTAAACTAATTTAGATTATTTCAATCAATTTAAACTATTTTACTTTACTTTAATCCAGTATAACCTATTTAATTCCATTTAATGTATTTTACCTGTTTTAAACTAATTAAATTTATTTGAACTATTTTAAATCTATTTAATATAATTTAAATCTATTTAGTCTATTTTAAATTTATTTAATCTAACTAAAAATCTATTTAAGGTAATATAAAATCTATTTAATCTATTTTAAATCTGTTTAAATCATTTTAAAATCTAATTAAATCAAATTTAAATCTATTTAAACTATTTTTACTATTTTAAACTATTTTCATCTATTTTTAACTATTTTCTAAAAATGTAGATTGTGTAAAGTTGAAGTATTTATATTTAAATTCGTGATGATGATACAACTTAAGTTGGAATTTGGAAATTGGAATTGAATCCTTTTTATGAAATGACATATTTGCTTAAATATGATGATTTTGGAACGATGATTCAATTAACCTATCTTATGGATAAATTCAAAAGTGAATATGATTTCAAAAGTGAATATGATTTTGAAAGTGAATATGATTTTGGAAGTGAATATGATTTTGGAAGTGAATATAGTTTTGAAAGTGAATAGGATTTTGAAAGTGAATATAGTTTTGAAAGTGAATATGATTTCGAAAGAGATATGGTTTGAAATTGAATATGATATTTTGATAATAATTATTAAATGGTTTTGGAAAAGTAAAAGAACCATCCGGTGTGAAATAAGCATTTGGTTGTTAAAGAGACCGGGATCTGATATTGTCATACTCTTTGCCAATACCAAAAACCACCTTAACAACTATGTACATGTTGGAGATTCCAGAATTGAAGTCGGATGGTTTAGCGAACGATTCTGTATGATGTATTTACCTGACCCTGAATCCGTGAGTCATCTTAGATATGACTAAAATAGGAGCCATGCCGGGCCAAGTGAGGTCCCACCTTCGATCGGACACATTTCTTCCATACCATATTATGACTTTGTGATGATGTCACGACCCACCCTTTCGACCCTCGAGAATCGAATTAATACGCCCATTGTATAACATGTTGAACGATCGAGTGCTGGAAAGACAGATTGTTGAGGAAAAAGAAAGTAGGCAGAAGAAGAAGAAACAAGAAAAAACCAGAATCTCACAGCGGACTGAACAACATATAGTATGAAAAGTACTTTACATAAATCAAAAAATGTAATATACATATTTCACATCAGAGTACACAAATCAATAATTACCAGCCTAGACAGTTGTAACAACCTGTGATGACCCGGAATTTTGGGCAGATTTGTTTAATAATCTTTGTTGATAAGTATTTAAATTTGCTCGATAATCTTCTTTTATAAATATTTAATTGGTAAATTTTATCTTTTAAAGCTAATAATTTTGTTTTCAATTTATAATGTGTGTATATATATATGTATATATTGTAAATAGGATCTTTGGTTTTAATTTAACAAATAAAAACATGTTTTCAAATTTTAAAATATATTTTGTAATTTAGAAGTTATGATTGAATTTAATGTAAAACTTTACAAAAGCTATTTAAAAATTTAATTCTATATTTTCAATACATAAGGTGAAAATTTATTTTAAAATGTGATAGCTTAGACAAGAATTTAATATGTTTCCTTTAAAATTCATAATTGAAATAAATTTTAGTTTATATATATAGTATCAATTTAAGAATAAAAACTTAAGTTTAAAAATTTAAAATAATATTTAATTAAAGGTTCAATTCTTTTGTTTTGATATTCATTCTTTTAAATTTAGCGTGGATAAATGTATTTTGAATATATATAAAAAACATAAATTCATATTTAAATAAATATAAAAGCATAACTACTTAGTAGGGGTTCAAACATAATAATACATTATTTCAATATTTGTAACTCATATATGCATGCAATTAACAAATGGCAACCTATGATCTTTTAAAATTTAAAAGATATATATAACAAAAGTTTAGAGAAAACTGACCATTTTATTTTCAGTTCAAAAACATCTTCTTCCTCTCAAATCTTATTTCATTTTTCAATACTAAAAGAAAATCAAGATCTCAATCAAATAACATCCTATTTCAAGTTTTAAATCAACTGCAACATCAACTATTTCAATATTTAAAGTAAAGATTAAGCCTTAAATTCAACAATTCTGTAACCTGATTCAAGATTAAGGATTAAAGCTTCAACACACCAAGATACAAATTAAACTTAACACGGATTTCAAATCCAATAGCAAGCTAGCAATTCAAATTCCAGTTTCCAAATTTAAATCAAAATCTCTATTCTCTGTTTTAACAGGTAAGTAAACCGTCTCTTTTAAAAGCAGATTTAATCTATGATTATACCTAGATACTTGTGATGGATTTTTGTAGTATTATGGATTGCATATGTTTGTGAAGGTGAATGTATGATGTGTCTGTATATGAACTATATATGTGTGTGTGTGTGTGTGTGTGTGTGTGTGTGTGTGTGTGTGTGTGTGTGTGTCTATTGCATCACAGGTTTAAATCCATCAGAATAAATTCAATTTCTCTTTATACATACAGTTAAAGGCTTTGATCTCTTAATAGAAAATGATTATAAGAGTGTAGTATCATTTCTAAAAATAATATCAAGAACTTTTATTAAGTGGTTATTTCCAAAAGGATAAATTATAGTAAATATCAAAAATACGACAAAAAACGATGTTTATAATTTCAAGTTTGGATTTTATAATGTGGTTCGAAATGGCAAATGATGAATTTAGGTAATGAAATCTTGATTTTTAAGTAAGTAATTGTCGAGAAAATTGGATTTGATTAGATTTTGGTTCATCGTCAAATTTAGACGATCGACATGGTGTTAGTCGCCATGATCTTTGTCTAAGGAAGTTGGTAGGCAGTTGATCACAGGAAAAATAATATGAGATTTTTCTGACGATCGAAGTTGCTTGGAAAAGTTGGTCTAGGGTTCGAAGACCTGCTTGAGACGACGAGGTAAGTGAAGTTCGTGCATCGTCGTTGGATCATCGGAGATGATCGCAAGGATGGAGATCGTTGCGTGGATCGGTGACGATGCTCTGGTCGGGAGGACGTGGGCTCCAGTCGTCGAGATCGTCGTGGCGACCCATTTTTGTCAAAGTGGTTTTGGGTTCTCTTGTCGTTCGATTTGCTCGTTTCGATTTTGTGGAGAGATTTCGGATCTGAGTGGTCTGGAGGTTAATAAGGATCATCGGCAATGTCGAGGCCGGCGTAGTTGATCCGAATGACTTGGATGGCTGGTGCATGTGCACAGGTTCGTTTGTGTTAGTTTTGTTTTTGGCTTTGAAAGGGATGAGGGAAGCCCAGGTCGAACTCGAGTTTTTTTTTCGTGATTGCCTCGAAGTGGAGAACCATGTTGAGTTACTCGATGTTGTTGTTTGGTAAGCTCGGGTTTTATTTGTTTTTCGACTCGGTTGGTTTTGATAAATTGCTCAGGTTTTAAAAATTTAAAATAAACAAAATCCAGATTTATGTTTAGCAAAAGAAATCAAGTTTAAAGGTAAAGAAATATTTAACAAGTTCCAAACTAAATTAAAATGAAACAAGTTTCAAGAAAGAAGATGTTTAGCTAATGTTTTAAAATGTATTTAAATTGAATATGTTTCAAAATAGAATGTTGAACCAAGTTTATTTTATTTTATTTTAAATTGAATAAGTTTTAAAAAGGATGATAATTAAGTTTTCAAAGAACAAGTATTTATTAAATTTATTAAACAAGTTGAACAAGTTTTCAAGATTTTAAATGGTAGATTTAATATTTATAATTGTTTTGTTTTAAAATAAATTATATATGCTTAATTATATAATTGTTTTCTAAATGGTTTCAAATGAAAATTAAGTATTTATTTAAAATAAAGAATTTTTCCTTAAACTAAGTAAGGTGGTGATTAATTAGGAACGATTAGTTAGTGGAATTAATGAAAAGTTAATCGCGTAATGTAATTGATAAAGGGTTAAGTAATTAATAATTAAAGGGTAATTACTAAGTGAAATAATTAATGAATTGTTAATGAGTGAAACTAATTTAAGGATCATTAACTAGTGATTAAGAGAAAATTAATTATTGTAGTTAATTTAAGATAATTGGTTTAATTAATTAAGGATAGTAAATTACTTGATTAATTAAGGGTTAATTAATCTAAGTAAATTAAAGGTAATTAATTATGGTATAATTAATTAATGGGAGTAATTGAAGGGATTAATTACTCAATGTAACTAATTAAATTAATGTGAATAGTTTAAGTCAATTAATCAGTTAATTAATTAAAGATAATCACTTAAAGATTGATTAAATATAATTACTTAACGTAATTAATAAAGTATAATTACTTAGTGTAAGTAATTAATGGGAAATTAATGGATGTAAATAAATAAAAGGGGAATTACTTAATGGAAAGTAATTGAAGGATAATTACTTAATAGAAGTAATTAAGGATTAATTACTCAGGGTAATTAATTAAAGGATTTATTTAAATAATTAATTAAGAAGTTAATTAAGTAATGTAAGTAATTAAGGATAGTTAATTACTGAATATGATTAATTAAGGTTGATTAATGAATGTGATTAATTAAAGATTACTTGTTAAATGTAATTAATTAAAAGAATAATTAATTAATGGACGTAACTAATTAAGAATCATAAATTAATGTAATTAATTAATTAATAATGAATTAATGAGAATAATTAAGGGTTAATTAATTGTTAAAGGATAATTAATTTGTGTAATTAATTAAAGGCTATTACTTAATGTAATTAAAGAATAATTAATCACGGATTATTAAGTAAGATGGATAGTTAAAGGATGATTAATTATTTGGTTTTTAATTAGTTAATGGTTATGAAAGAAGGATTTGAAAGTAATTAATTTAATTTGTTGGTGGTTAATTAAATTAATTAGGGATGGTGTGGCAAATTAATCTTTGCTTATGGATGATTAAATGATATGGAATGCCTTGGATTGTTTGATATCTTTGATATAGGATATGTACTGATATGTGATATGAGAAGCTTTGGTTAAATTGTGATAATGTGGATTATCTATTTGTGATAATGTGAATTATCTATCTGTGTGAATATAGATAATAAATTGAATTGTTTAACTTAAAACAACTTGACCTTAAAAGACAGCGATTTGGATTTCGGTGAGACCGGGATTGGATTTTCAAATTTGGATACCCGAAAACCACATCGATCCAAATCAAATGATAGGTCGTGAATCTCAAGTGAAGTTTGAGATGAAGATTAAAAGTGCAAGGGCTATTGTCATTAAGGGTGATTCCAAAATGAGTGTAGCGAGATAGTGCATTCGGTTTCGTTCGAACTCGGAACGAACTTGTATGGATTTAATGCTTTCAAACCATCGTCATTGGAGGACGACGAGCATTCTAAGATATGTGATAAAAAAAGGTAATCGAAGCCTCAAGCCTCATCAACCGAGAATGACTAAAATAGGGGAGGTGCTGCAAGGCTAAGTGGGTCGCGCTCAAGTAGGACGAGATTTTCCCCTATCTAGAGGTCCCTTTTTATTCGGCTTAGCAGGCAGTTGGTTCGTGGCCCAACGGCGGGGTTGTCTTATTCGAGACTATCCAGTAAGGGATGGTTTTGGCCTTGTGTTGCAGGGGATTTAGGTTGGATCCTCGGTACAGTGATCTAGGCCACGTACTGTGGCGGGCGGTACCCCAGTTGCCCTGCCATTGTATGGAATCCAATCTCCAATAAGAGCCGTATATTTTGATTGTTCCCAACTATATTGGAACGTGAGATGTAAGCATTCCAGCTATTTCTTTATTTTACTTGAAACCCTAGAGACTATTATAATATCACTGGATTTCCTATCAAATGTTTTGATTATCGTAAGGTAAAAACTTTTCCGTGTTTATGTGCGGGAAGTATTACGAGATATCTTTTGTTTCAAAGGCTTTTCAAAATTAAGAAACTTTAACCCGTTTTCTCACACCAGACCCATGTCTGACCCAGAGTTTATTTTCTGTTTGCTTAAACTCTTGCATACTCAAATCTTTACGAGTAGCCAAGGGATTCACATTAGCTTTGACGAGTTTCTGGAGGAGATATGGAGCAGGAGGCTTCAACATGTAGATATATAATGGTTCCGCTGTGTTGATCTCTGTGTTGTATTTTGAGTTGTATAATAGACGGACTTTTATAACTGTCTAATTGGTGATGTATTAAGCTGGGTAACTTTGATAGATGTTGTATATTATATAATAACTTATGTGATTAATATATTTATTCGTTCCGTTGTGAGATTCTGATATTGTTTTGTTCTTTCTTTTCTATTTTTTCTTTTTGGTATCCCTTTCTTTCTTATTAATGATACGTCTTTCTGTAAAGTGAAAGATAGGTCATTACAGTTGGTATCAGAGTGCTAGGTTGAGTGAATACCTAGGCTTTGGAGTGGTTTCTTTCTTGAGAGAGCGTACTTCTATTTATATATATATGTATGTATGTATGTATGTATATATGTATGTATGTATGTATGTATGTATGTATGTATGTATGTATGTATGTATGTATGTATGTATGTATGTATGTATGTATGTATACCTATATATCTACCTATTTTGTTGGGTTGCTTGTTCAGGTTTGCCAACATGAGTTCTTTGGTTGAGGATGGTGGCGTGTGTAACATGACTACTAATGGAAGAGGTCGGAGTGATGAGGTTGGAAGAGTATCTGCCAAGGCTATAGACCCAATACCGCCACGAGTAAGCTTTGCAGCATGGTGTAAGGATTGAACAATCTCTGAAGGAAACCTTTTAAAGGTTCGGAGTCCAACATTGAAGTGCAAGTTTGGTCGTGTGAGCGGATTTTCAAGAGTTTGGATCTATTGGATAAGCAGAAGAAAGTGATGGCATCTTGGCAACTTCAGAAAGGAGTATCTGCGCGGTGAGATGTAGTAACCATGGATGTTTCCAAAGATGTTTTCTCTTGGAACCAGTTAAGGAAGTTTTTGAGGATCGAAGAGCTTATGGATAGGAAGTCTTTAGCATCAGTGGAAGTGTTGCAGCTCGGAGTGTTCTGTGTGCCGACAAGAAGGTCATCTGGCTAAGCAGTGTCCTAGAGATGGAATTCAGAAGCAGTAGAGTAGACCTATTTCTTCGATGGATTGGTTAGTCAAGCATAAGCTATTCTGATTTTTGAAGAGGGAACCATATCTTTGGGAATTGATTTGGGTAGAATCGCAAAAGCGACTAGCAATAGTTTGAGTGTTCTCTTAAGTTATTAGAGATTTTCCAATTGTCTTCAGGGAAGTCGGAGGTTGGCCTTGGCATCTAGAGATTGAGTTTTCGTATCGACTAGGTTCCTGGAGCTATACCAGTGGTTCGGCCTAGTAGAAGGATGGCTCCTAGGAAGAGAGAGGATTTGGTGAAGCAGCTCATGATTTGGTGGAACTTCTGTGTTTTCTCTTTTATGGATCTGATGAACTGTATTTTCCAAGATGTGGATCAAGTCTATGCTCGTGTTCATCGATGGTATTTTCATCCACTCTAGACCATAGTTGTATAGCAAAAGTAAGGTAGCAGCTATTCTAGAGTGGAAGCAACCAGAAGTTGCAGTGTTTTTGGATTAGAGGGTTTCTACAGGAAGTTTTTCGAGATTTGAAGGCCAGATTGGCGAGTGCACCTGTTTTTTCTTTTCCAAATAGGAGAAGTAAGTATGAATATTATTAATGTTTATGGAATAGAGCTTATATTATGTATTTCGGCAGATTTTGTGAGGACCATTTTTGTGGGTCGGATCTGAAGATCGTCTTGTTCTTGGCCCAGATTTGTTTCGAGAGGCATCTGTGAAGGTGGAGACGATCAAGGAAGGATGAGGGCAGCCCAGGATCATCAGAGGAGTTATGTGGATAAGAGACAAAGGAATTTGGAATTTGAAGTTGGAGACTTTGTTTTTGGTTGAGGTTTACTCCGGTCAAAGGAGTAATAAGATTAGGTTATACTGGGAAATTTGGCTCCGAGATATATTGGATCTTCCCATATTCTCGATAGGATAAGTGTTTTGGCCTACAGGATTGAATTGCCAGTCCGGATGGCTGGAATTCACAAAGTATTTCGCGTATCCCTGAGGAAGTACGTGTATGGTCCATCACTGGTTGTGGAACTAGCTGTTCAGGAGGATTGGAAAGTTGAGCTGGATGTGAGTGTGGTCTGATATCTTGTTCAATTGTAGATCAAGAAAAGAAGGAGTCTGGAGTTAGTAGTGTAGCTAGTTTAGATTTCATAGAGAAAGTATCCTAGTGATTATATCTGGGAAACTGTAGACAGTATTAGGAAATCCTATCCTGAATTGTGTCAGGATAGTTAGTTAGTTAGATTTGTTGTTAAAATAAATTGGTTGCTATAATTGTTTGTTTATTGTTGGTGTATGTTTTGCTTTGCTGTTTGGGAATAAAATCTTGGCTGGGTTATTAAATTTTCTTTGCTTTTAAATTTCGAGGACGAAATTCTTTTAATGGGGAGGATTGTGATGACTTGGAATTTCGAGCAACATTTATTCAATAATCTTTGTTAACAATTATTTAAATTGGTTTAATAATCTTCTTTTATAAATATTTAATTGGTAAATTTTATCTTTTAAAGCTAATATGTAACAACCCGCATATTTATCGATTTTATATTTAAATATTTTATTTAAATATTTTATCGTTGGTCGGATTTTAGTCCGAAAAGCTACTTTTTGCATACGGTCGTATTAGGACTCGGGACCACTCCCATTGAGTTTAAAATGCCGTTTGTGACCTTTTTGAGTATAAGCTTCGATATGTTTGGAGAAAGTTGATTTTTGCTACTTTTCACTTTGGGTTTGGTTTTGGGCACATCCCTATGTTAACTTATGCTCAAATCTGAGCCACTCTTCCCTATTCACCCTCATTCTGTTCTCTTTTCAGTTTTTAAAGTAGTAATGGTGCGAGAGATTGGAAATTAAAACTCTAAAACCCTAGTTCCTCTTGCACCTTCAAATCCCTAGCTCCAAATTCAAGAGAACCCATTGGTAAGCATTCTCTTCATCTTCTCCAACTTATTCTCTTACCAATTTTAGAAATTCCTAAACCTAATTTTGGGAATGTTCTTATTTTTGAGCTTAGATTCAAGCTCAATTGGGTTGTGTTGAAGAGAGGTTGATTCTCCATTTGCTTTCAAGCTTCTTCTTGTTTGATTTTGTGAAAAGGTGAGATTTTTATCTCACATCTATGCTTATATTTATCTTCGATTGTTAGGTATGAACTCCTAACACTTATTCGTGTGCATTTGCTTTTGGTTTGGATTGATTTGGTGAATATTCCAATTCTTAGTGTTTTGGGTTCAATTCCTTAAAAATCAAAGCTTTGATCTTTGGTCATGTTTTTGGAGATGCATCGAAGAGCTTATAGGGCCGGGTAGTCGATTGGCATAATCCCTTAGCGCCGTTGCTCGAGAGAATGCAATTTGGTCAAGATTGAACCTCATTTGTAATAGGCAGGGAAGAGGCTGGAAACAGGTCCGGCCGATCGAGCTCTATAGCCGGCCGACCGACCTGCTTCCAAATGTGCTATGCACTTCTCTGTTTGGGTCCGGTCGACCGACTACAGAGCTCAGTCGACCGACCTGATGCCCGAGAAGTTTTTCAAAACAAAGTTCGGTTGACCGAGCTCTGTAGCCGGCCGACCGACCTGTGCAATTTTGCCTATTTACGCCTAATTTCTTGAATTTCCAACTCTAATCGATTTGTGTTGTTTCCCTATTTGTTGTTATCATTTGTTATTGACTTTGATGACTTATTTTCTTTGGGAATTCTTGGGATATCCATTTCGATGGATTCGGTATCGATTTCTTTGGATTTTATTCACGTTTTCGAATGTGAATTTTAGTGATTGATTGTTCCTAAAATCTTTTTTGTGTTTTGTCACTTTAAAAATATAAAGGTTTTCTATAATAGTAGTAAATATCAAAACTCTTTCCTCAAACGATTTCAATACTATTTCAATACCAAATTCGTTTATAAAACTGTTTTCCAATCTATTAGTATATACAAACCTTTACCTCACTCGTATGAGAAATCTAATTAAACGATTTAGTAAAACAAGTGGTATGAAACGCTTGCGTTTACTTCGTCGGTTAATTCTTGGACTTGTTCGATTGAATCTCTTGTGACAATTTTCTAGTGAAGATTTACAGTTTGTTCGTAAATATTTAAGTTAAGCAAGTGGTTATGGGAGATGAAGCTAAACTTTTATACTTACTAGCTTAGTGTAATTGACACTTCTCGATGATCATGACGATCATTTTTCTGTTTTAGACTAGCAATGTGCGATGTCTCTTTGTCTGCGAGGGAGACAAAACCCCGTTTTGTGGAGTTTCGACTCAAATTGGTGGGGTAGCAACCCACGGTCTTCGGACCATTCGTGTGTCAAATTAATGGCTAGCTACCATGAGATAGCTTCTCGTTCATGTGTTACAGCTGTTGGTGAGTTTTCATGCTCCCGTTCGTGTGATAGGCCTCCCCCCTTATTTTGTGTGATTTCTGGATTTCGTGTGTCGAATTCTGGAATTTTCTTCTTCGCCTATTTTTGTGATTTCTATTGATATGATTTATACATTTTTGTGCATAGGTGAATTTGTGTGTCATTGACTTTTGTGATTTCTGGATTTCTTGAGATGATTTCTAGAATTTGTGTTTCACCAATTTTCGTGATTTCCATCGATAAGCTATATCGATATTTGTGTATTGGTGAATTTGTGTGTCATTGACTTTTGTGATTGGCATTGATATAATATGTCATTTATTGTGGTTTGGTGAACGAAATGAGAAGTATGACATTTCTTTGATTCTTGTGTAGATTTGGTGATATTGATTAATCTCTCGTTGATTTTCAATTACTTATATATATCACAGCTTGGCATTGTGATTATTATGTGTTCAGTCGTATCTCTTATTCTATATCGTTGCATCTGATATTTATAGTTAAACTGATCCGTTTATTATTTTCTTATTAAATAATATTCGGGTCAGACCGAGATGTTATAGGTGCTTCTGCTTGACTTCTCCCCAGGGATTCATTTCTCTGACTTTTGGTTAACTACTTAGATTAGTAGTTTTTGGATTGTATACAATTGAGACATAGACTCTATAATGTATACTTATTCTTTTGTGTAGTTCGTGTAACTATTCTTTCGTGATATCGTGGATCTTTTTAGACCACTACTCTGATGTACACTTCCTAGTGTAATATTCATATCTATTTCCGCCTTTGTGATATGAATTGTCTGTGACTGATTTGTGTTATGTTTATTTCTATATTTGTTTCCGAAGACATTATAGCCACTGTGTAGTTGCTTTGAGTTTGCGTCGGTATGTCGGACTTCCTCTTGTAAAAGAATGCAAGTCATATTTTATGTGGCATATCAGTACTCGCACAAAGCAATTATACAGATGGTCGCTCCTCAACAGCCTTATTCTCCGTGCTAGTTGACGGCATTACACCGTGGTGTCCTTGGCTAGCGTGGGTATAGAGGTGGGGCGTCACAGCTTGGTATCAGAGCCAAACTTCGGAACAATATGGAATATTATAACAAGGATCATCGTCCTAAGTCCATCTTAGGAGTCATGCTTTAGGATTTAATTCGAGTCTTCGTACCGATTCATCCTATTTTCCTTATGATTCCTTGTTTATCTATCAAGATTGCTTGATATTCAATTTGGTGAATAACCTTTTTCTTCTTCTTCTTTCTTTCTAAAGGAAGAAAAATGTCTAGAGCAGGCCGCCCCAGAGCCGTACCGTCTAGCACTCCACCCCAAGATGGAGTTTTTATGACTGCTCAACAGCTTCTTGATTTAGTGACAAATGCTCAAGCAGCTTGAGCTTACCCGGAACCTACTCACCCAAAGTCGGGATTTGCACGCTTGTGCAGCGATTATGCTAATTTGGGTGGGGAGCCATTCAAAGGTTCCGAAACTGTTATTGAAGTACAGGCTTGGCTAAGGTCATGCGATCGAATCTTTTCTCGCATGATTCTTATTGACCTTCACCGAGTTCAGGTGGCCTCTAGTATGCTCCGAGAAAGAGCATTGGACTGGTACGAACTTCTTATTTCTGAGATTAATGAAGCGGATCTCACCTGGGAGAAATTACGAGAACGCTTCGAGTTGAAATTTGTACCAGAAGCTGAAAAAGTGACATTGGCTCGACGATTTATAGACCTTGTTCAAGGTGAGTCCTCCGTGACTGATTACGTCGCCTCCTTCGAATCGATTTCTAAATACGGGGTTGAATACATCAACACCGCTTTAAAGAAGAACCAGAGGTTCGTCTATGGCTTAAACAAAAATCTCAAGAAGCCATTACTTCGAAAATTAGAAGTTTCTTTCGACCAACTCGTTGATATTGCTCTTCGTCTTGAAGAGGCAGATAGGGAGAACGATGTTGAAGTGGTGGGTTCCAAACCAAACTTCAACAACAAGAAGAGGTCAAACAAATTCAAAGGCCCTTATCCCAATAAGAAATTTTCCTCTACTCAAGGGAAATGCTATAATTGTGGTTCCAGAGACCATTTTGCGAACAAGTGTTCAAAGCCTCGTACTTGTCGCTATTGCAAGAGCCCGGACCATTTTATGCATGTATGTCCCAAACTTCAAAATAGGAAGGAGGGAAAGCTTAATGTTGCTCAAGCCCCTGGCAACACATCTCGTGGCCAAGGTATTTCTCATTCTATTCTGGATGGAATTATTTTATTTCGTGATCATCCTATTCGAGTTCTTTTTGATACGGGTGCGTCCCATTCTTTTATATCAAAAGAACTTGTTGATACTTTTTCTTTGGATTTTTTGTGTTTAATGACTTCTTTGAGAATTGCGAATCCGGTTGGTGGATCCGCAACAATCAGTTTATTGTGTAAAGATGTCGAGATTATTTTGTGTGATTTTCCTTTCCTAACCGATTTGCATGTCATGCGTTATTTAGGCTTTGGAATGATTTTGGGAATGGATTGGCTTAACCGTTATGAAGCTCAAATCCTATGTCGTGAGCGGACTATTCATCTTCGACATCCTCAATCTGTTAAGCAGGTTTCTATTAATCTTAAAGATTCAGGTTCCAGCTTGGTTGCATCTTTGTATTCTTTAAATCCTCGTGATGACGATGATGATGATGAGGGTGATATTATTTCTCTTATTCACGTCGTTTGTGAATTTTCCGACATATTTGAGCCCGTTTTAGGATTACCACCTAAGCGAGCAATTGAGTTCAGAATTAATCTTATTCCTGGAGCTCAACATATCACTCGTCCTCTGTATCGTATGTCCAATAAAAAAACGAGGAGATGCGTAAACAATTATCTGAATTGGAGACGAAGCAATTTATTCGCTCTAGTTCCTCACCTTGGGGAGCTTCGGCTATTTTTGTGAAGAAATCTGATGGTACACTTAGGCTTTGCGTTGACTACCGCAAGCTTAATGATCTTACTATCAAAAATAAATATCCTTTACCTCGGATTGATGATTTATTTGACCAACTTAGTGGTGCTAGAATCTTTTCACAATTGGACTTGGCTACCGGTTTTCATCAGCTTCGTATTGCAGAGGATAGTATTCCTTTGACATCGTTCCGTACTTGGTATGGATCTTATGAATGGCTTGTTATGCCATTTGGGTTAACGAATGCCCCGGCTTATTTCGTTGACTTAATGAATCGAGTTTTTAAAGACTTCCTCGATCGATTTGTTCTCATCTTTATTGATGATATTCTTGTGTATTCTAAAACCGAGGAGGAGCATGAAAAACATCTTCGGATTGTGTTGGAAACTCTTAGGAGTAATCAATTAAAGGAAAAATTTTCTAAATGCCACTTTTGGCAATCTCGTGTGAAGTTTCTCGGTCACATTATTTCCGAATCCGGAATTTCCGTGGATCCTTCAAAGATTGAAGCGATTCAAGATTGGAAGAGACCGGAGAGTGTGATGGAGATTCGTAGTTTTCTTGGATTGGTAGGTTATTACCGCCGTTTTATCAAAGACTTTTCTAAGATTGTCGTGCCTCTCACTAGTTTGACGAAGAAAGGTGTTAAATACATTTGGTCGGACAAATGTGAAGCTTCTTTTCAGAAATTAAAAGAGCTTCTTTCCGATGCTCCTATTCTTGTTATTCCCGAGGGGAATCAAGATTTTGTTGTTTATACCGATGCTAGTCGCGTTGGTTTGGGTGCCGTTCTTATGCAAAGAGAACGTGTATTGCTTATGCTTCTAGGCAATTGAAACCTGCTGAGACTAGATATGCCACTCATGATTTAGAACTCGCGGCTATTGTTTTCGCTCTTCGGATTTGGCGTCATTATCTTTTAGGAGAGAAATTTGTTCTTTATACCGATCATAAGTCTTTGAAGTATTTATTCTCTCAAAAGGAACTTAATTTGCGTCAACAGCGTTGGCTTGAATTTCTTGCACCATATGATCTTGATATTCTTTATACTCCCGGTAAGGGTAATCGTGTCGCCGATGCTCTTAGCCGTAAATGACAAGCTGTTGTTTCTATGATGATATCCGAATGGAAAGATCTCGAGATCTTATCCACTTGTGAGATCCGAGACCGCGTATCCGATTTATGCTCATCATTTGTTTTATGTAGCCTTGAGGCTCATCCTTCTCTTTTAGACCGCATTCTTGAAGCTCAAAGGCTGGATCCCGAATTGGCTCTTCTTGGCCAAAATATTAAGGATAAGATTGATATTGAAGGTTTGAAGGACCTTAATATCGATTCTCGTGGCGGCATTCGGAAATTTGGTAGACTTATCGTGCCAAATATTTGTGATCTTCGTAAAGATATTTTAGAAGATTCTCATCATTCTAAATTTACCATTCATCCCGGTAGTAGTAAAATGTACGCGGATATGAAGCGACTTTATTATTGGGAGGGAATGAAACTTGACATCGCTAACTTCATTAAGCGTTGCATGACTTGCCAACTCATTAAGGCCGAACATCAAAGGCCCGGTGGGTTATTGCAACCTTTAGAAATTCCAATTTGGAAGTGGGACCAAATTTCCATGGATTTTATAGATGGCCTTCCCCGTTCTCGTTCGGGTCATGATAGCTTATGGGTGATCGTAGATAGACTTACTAAATCCGCCCATTCTATTCCCGTTCGGTCTAACCGAACCGTTCCTCTTTTGGCCAAACTCTTTATCAAAGAAATTGTTAAATTCCATGGAGTTCCTACTTCTATTGTTAGCGATCGTGATCCATTGTTTACTAGTGGATTTTGGAAGAGTCTTCAAAAAGCTTTAGGAACGAAGCTTAATTTTAGCACCGCTTATCATCCCCAGTCCGATGGACAAACTGAGCGTGTGAATCAAATTCTTGAAGATCTTCTTCGTTCTTGTGTGCTTGATTTTGGTGGAAGTTGGGAAGATCATATTTCACTTGTTGAATTTTCCTATAATAATAGCTTCCAATCTAGTATTGGTATGGCACCTTTCGAGGCACTCTATGGAAGGCCATGCCGATCTCCTTCTTGCTGGCTTGAGGCCGGCGAGAAGCGGGTTTTAGGTCCAGAATTTATTCGTGATTCCACAGAAAAGATTGATTTTATTCGTCATAGGATGAAAGAAGCCCAAAGTAGACAAAAATCCTATGCCGATAACCGGAGAAGGAAATTAGAATTTTCTGTGGGAGATCTCGTGTTTGTTCGTGTTTCGCCTATGAAAGGTGTTGTACATTTCAGTCGATCGGGAAAATTTGCGCCTCGATATATTGGGCCATTTCCTATCACTGGACGTATTGGTTCCATGGCTTATCGCCTTTTATTACCGGCTCAATTTTCTGCTATCCATGACGTGTTTCACGTTTCTCAACTTCGGAAGTGCCTTCGAGATTTCGATTCTGTTCTTGAGCCCGGTGTTGTGGAAGAGATTGAGGTTTCGCCTAATTTAACTTATGAGCAACATCCTATTCGTATCATTGCTTCGGAGGTCAAACGACTTCGAAATAAAGATGTTCCGCTTGTTAAAGTTCAATGGTCTTCAAATCCTAAGGATTGTTCTTGGGAATCTAGAGAGTACATCGAGCGAACACATCCGAACTTACTTTCTCATGCTCTTTAAGGTGAACCTTTTATTTCAAATTTCTTTTGTGTTGAATATGCTTTTATGGTTGTTACTTTATGTTCTCTTCTTAAATATTGCGAGGACGCAATTTCTTTAAGGAGGGGAGTCTGCAACAACCCGCATATTTATCGATTTTATATTTAAATATTTTATTTAAATATTTTATCGTTGGTCAGATTTTAGTCCGAAAAGCTACTTTTTGCATACGGTCGTATTAAGACTCGGGACCACTCCCTTTGAGTTTAAAATGCCGTTTGCGACCTTTTTGAGTATAAGCTTCGATATGTTTGGAGAAAGTTGATTTTTGCTACTTTTCACTTTGGGTTTGGTTTTGGGCACAGCCCTATGTTAACTTATGCTCAAATCTGAGCCACTCTTCCCCATTCACCCTCATTCTCTTCTCTTTTCAGTTTTTAAAGTATTAATGGTGGGAGAGATTGGAAATTAAAACTCTAAAACCCTAGTTCCTCTTGCAACTTCAAATCCCTAGCTCCAAATTCAAGAGAACCCATTGGTAAGCATTCTCTTCATGGTCTCCAACTTATCTCTTACCAATTTCAGAAATTCCTAAACCTAATTTTGGGAATGTTCTTGTTTTTGAGCTTAGATTCAAGCTCAATTGGTAATTTGTTGAAAGAATATATTCCAATTTGTTTTATCAGCCTCGTAAACCGAGGGTACAGAAATCTTCGGTGAATCAATGCCAATTGTACGGAGTACATCCGTTTTATAAAACATTTAGTGGAGTCATTGGATACTCCAGAATCAAAAGAACATAAATAGAGGGAGACAAGAATGAATTTCGGAATCGAGGGGCATTCCCAAAATTCAAAGGAAATTGAGTCGAAAGGAAGAAATTCAACTCGAGCGAAAGTGATTCTGTAAATAAATTTACCATATATGTTAAGTTTTGCCTAGAACCAAGGCTTTGATACCAACTGTAACGACCCACTATTTTGGACCATTCAAATCGACACTAAAACCGTACATGTCCGACTTGAATAATTCAAAATATCGAATTGTTAATTTAATTTGGCAAAACTTAAAATATACAGTAAATAAATCAAACACAGATCACAGCCACAGAGTAATATAATGCAGCGGAATAGAAAAATAGTAGTTCATGAAGCTACTATATACATCAGAGTTTAAAGTAAAATACATCAGAATATCTCGAATACAGTGAAGTCTTCAGTACGAGCCGATGACTTCTCTGAACCAATCAACTAGAAAAACTGAAAACTGAATCGATAGTTGGATCTCCAAATGAAGCTCCAATCTCCAAAGGTGAGTCTCAAATGCTGTATTACTCAGTCTGACCCAAGCGTAAAGCAAAACACAAAACACTCGAGTCAGGATTAACATTCTTATATCAATAAATTCAACTCAAATGAAATATCAACTGAAATACCATATAACTTAAAGGATGTTTGGGATGTCCATCCTCTAAGGGTCCATAGAACTATCTACAGGGTAGAAATATACACTATTACACTGTGGTCATTCACTTAATTTATACTTCAAACCCAAATGTCAATTTCACTTCGAATAATTATATTTTCCCAAAATAGTATTTATATATATTAAATGTTGTATACGGTAAAGCACTTCCAATTTTTCCAACTTAACAAATCATTTCACATCAACCCGACCTTCCCATTCACATTAAATTCAATCTTATTTTATCGATTTAAATTTCCTAAAATAACCACTTCAAATTTATAATCTCAAATTTTGATTTGATATCCCAATTTCCCCTTTTATTTCAATATGTTTCCATACTTTAAGTATTCAACATTTCAACCAAATTTTTCCCAATCTAGTTTCTAAATAAAAATTTCCAATTTAGTCCATCCTCAATTTATATCTAATTCAATTCGTTATCTAAATAACAAATTCAACTATCTTGGTTCCAAATACATATCCAAATTTCTATCCCATATTATTACAATATAGTTCATAGCGTACATATAACAATTTAAATTTAACCGTTTCATATAGATTCTCGATTTTTTTTTTACATCATTATTATTTAGTCTTGAACACTCCCTTATTTGATTCAATATCATTTTAGTGACCTCACATTACATTTTACTCAATATTTCTTAAATTTTATTTAATCTGAAATATCTCGTTCGGTAAATTTCAAATTGATTTAAATAAATAAATCCTTATCTAAATACCATAACCCAAATTTATCTCCCAATCTTAATTGTTCAATATTATTGCAAAATTTATCCGAACTAAAACTTACATAAATATTTACCCTAATTTATGTATTTAATCAAATCTTGATTAAACTAGATATAATTAACTCTATATTTATCATTACCCTTTATATATGTATTTAAGAATTTACATTTTATAAGACCATATATTTCTTATCATACGGTCAAGCGTTACGGATATTATCATTTCAATCCGTACACTAAATGTATACGGGTGGATAGCATTTCAACCTGTGATCCCAAATTTAATTAAATGGAAACTGCTTGGGTCTATCATTTCAACCCATTTCAATTCAAAACAAACATAACAAAGGGAACTTGCAGAGTGATGACTGGGATGGTGTCAAAGTAAATAAACAAGCAATAACACAATCAATAACAATTCAATAGATTAATCAAATAACCCCGAAATAATCGTATTAATTCGCATTGTTGTTTCTATAATTATTTCTAGAATCTACATTATCATTTCATGTAGATTAAAGATTATTACATTTCAGTTTTTCACTTGTCGTTCCTTTTAAATTTCAGTTTAAAAACTACAACAATTAATCCAAACTACGTTCAAAGATTTAAAGTATAATTTATCAATTTCTACGACAATTAATGGGTCAAATTTAACACATCAAATTTACATATGGTGGGGTCCGTCATATATAATCCGTTTAAAATTTGTAAACTATACTGCCCCAAATTTAACTAGCAAACTAGTTATCCCTTAACAATAGTAATTAACATCCAATCTAAACAACAATCAATCACACAATCAATTATCAACCAATCTGTATTATTATCACATAAATAATTAACCGATAACGGTGTCAGGTGTCATAGGTGAACAGATACAGATAATAGCAGTCATGCAGTAAAACAACTAATCAGCAGCATATTTCAATTGACGTTTCAATTGAAATCAAATTTAATAAATAAAGAACGTTAATCGTGAGTGATTGCTCACCTTTCGAGGCTAGAGATGATTTGTCGATCAAACGAGCTATGAATCCAGGCATGAATTTCAACAAAAGCTAGATTGGCACATATTCAACGGATAAGCTGATAATACGAATCGACGAAACAAATTAGAATCGGCTCGATAGGAAAGGAATTATATATAAATATATTCAAAATTGGTTTCGATACCCTATAAATTTAAATCAAAAATTTATTTATTATCAAATAACTATAACCATATATTATGCTTTAACAGTCCTCGTAATAATATATACACAACACCATATATAGCTAAGGTTACAGCCATGCAATATGAAGAAAGAAAAAAAAAAAAATTCCAATACTTAAGGCTGGGTACACTTACATAAAAATTAAATGTTTATAAACAACATGTTGTCTATCCTTAAAATCTACAACCAAATTTTTTTTCTCTAATATGTATTCATCACAACAACGTATTTAAATTTTATACAACTTCTGCATATTTTATACTTGAATGAACCTGTCAATCTGCCCAACCAATTTTATTCTCACGTCTTATGTACCCATATGCAGACTCAATACTATACTATTGAAATAAGATGAAACTTAAATTTTATATGTATACATAACTGTGCAGAATAATTATATTACATATCAGTTTATATATAACTTACTCCCTTTCATATATAACCAAATCTGTCCATATCTATGTATTTAACATATTCTGTTCTATACTTCCGTATACAACATATTACAATGTATTATAATATGTTTATATATGTATATATATGCGCTACTCAACAAGGATATGCAACCTATGTATGCCTAAGATTTGAAATGCAGACCATATAAAAATAAACTGTCAACTATGCAAGCTATCATTATTATATTCAAAACTTATATAAAACCTTACATATAAACTGGCATGCTATAAAATTTTCAACAATCTGTACCTCTTTTAACAATCTGCTATATACCTACAAAAGAATTCTAAACCCGTTTCCTAATAAATTTGTAAACGAAGAGTTGAATATAACCACATACTCAAATCCAAAATATCTAGGTAGTAAATTTTAAAACGATACTTAAACCATATTTATAAAGATATATATACCTACTTTTCAAAATAGTAACATTTATACAACTTACGTTTAAAAGACATATCTATATAGCCCAACCAGATTTTATAACTTATATTTTATGTTAAAAAGTAACTTACATAAAATCTAATATTATAAACATATATACTTTATATAACTCATTTTAAAAATATCAAATCATATTATATAACTAATATTTTAAATACACTAACAAAATATTATTATATAAGTATATAAATTGTATGCAGAGCATCCCATATTCGCCTAAAAGAAATAGAACATAGCTTGTATAGGGTTTTAATATACTGTATATGAATATAACTTACAAATAACAGTAAACTTGGAATAAATAGACTAATACAATGCATATACCCTCCTTAAACAACCTATATAAATCGAATAAGATACGCGGCAGCAAGATAGGAAAACAACTTACGCTAATTTCCTCAAATGATAATAACGCATCATAAAAAACTTTATATATATTCAACAAGTATTTCTAGAGGACAAGCTCGGTCAGAGGCGGAACATGGTGGCCGGTGCGAGGCTAAGGTGAGGTTGAGTCAGAGGAGGGGAAGCCGATGGTGGAGGGCTCAAGGGCGGCTGTTGGCTGGAGCAACGGTGAAGGACGGTGGCCGTGGGGTGCTCGGTTTGGGGTAGGCTGCGGGGTTGTAGCCGGCAACAGGGTGAGGACGAGGTGGATCTGCATCAAGGAGGACGCGCGGCTGCTCGCGTTGATGAAGGCTGAGGTGGCGGGGTAGTACGGCAGTGGGGTGGCTGACGGGCTTTGGGACGTTGGCAGTTGGATCACAGCGGAGATGAAGGAGGGCGGAGGCTGCTGCATGCCTTTATGGTGGAGGAGAAGGCCGGTGGCCGAGCACTGTGGTGATGGGTGGTGTGGTTTGTCGTCACGTGGAGGAGAGGTGGCTCGCGAGTGGAAGATGAGCTGTGCTTTGCATCAGTATTTAATTGAAGGAGGAAGGTGGATTTGATTCTAAAAAGAAAAAGGAAGAGTAGGGGAATTGTTTAAGTTGAATCAAAGAAATGGATATGGGGAGGCACTAAAAAAGAAACGAATATATATATAAAAGTAACAAAGCCATGGTTTCAGGTGACGATTTGGTGATAAATCTTCACGTTGACTCATAAAAATCAAAGGAAATAAATGACCGTATGTTTTCAATTTGAAGAGGCAGGGAAAAGTGAACGGTAAGATATTGAAAGTCACACGCAACTCAAGACGTATTTTATCCCATAACCGAAACTATAGAAAGGAAATGCTAGGAATAGATAAGTCAAATATATTTGAACGCACAGGAAATTAAAAGGAATTGTAACGGTCAAAAGCTATGATTTAGCCGAAGATTATTAAAGCCATTTACTGTTGTTTGGAATACACGGCTACATGGACAAATATAGAAAGAGAGGAAACGTAAAGGAATTAATAAAAGAAATAGTGAGTGCGAAATAACGTATATCATTTATACGCTTCAACTCTTCGAATGGCATGGGACGGCAACAGCTGTACACTGATTTAGAAGCTATTAAAGCAATTTATTTTACTGCTTGGGATTCATGGTGAAGTTTGAAATGCAAAGCAAAGTTAACGGTCAACATTAAAGGTACCGTTACAATGAACACTTTATTGGTTCTGTCACATACCGGACCTCAGAATACAGAAATAAATATACTATTGAGATCAGCACGACGAGACGATCCCAACGGTATACAAATATCAGTGGTACGATTGAATTATAAAAATTCAGATTTTCTACTAGCTGAAAAAAAATGCAGAAAATAAGAACGACGGAGCTATAGAAGTCCGAATTTTGAAAAACTAGAGATGACGCCTTGCTCAGAAGAGGATTTAGAATTTTTCTATGTAAAAATATTCAGATTTGGAAAATAATTATTGTCAACCATTATTAGCTAGCTTGAATTTAATAGATTTACATAATAAATAAATTTTCATAAAATGAATTGAAATTTTAAAATTTGCTATGTTTAATTGGACGTAATCCAAATATTAAATTTTATTTCAAAATATTATTAAAATTTCACAAATATTTAGTTAAATATATAATGAAAAATCAATTAAAATTTATTAAAATTTTACAGGTCGTTACAGGTTGATTCTCCATTTTCTTTCAAGCTTCTTCTTGTTTGATTTTGTGAAAAGATGAGATTTTTATATCACATCTATGCTTATATTTATCTTCGATTGTTAGGTATGAACTCCTAACACTTATTCGTGTGCATTTGCTTTTGGTTTGGATTGATTTTGTGAATATTCCAATTCTTAGTGTTTTGGGTTTAATTCCTTAAAAATCATAGCTTTGATCTTTGATCATGTTTTTGGAGATGCATCGAAGAGCTTATAGGGCCGGGTAGTCGATTGGCATAATCCCTTAGCGCCGTTGCTCGAGAGAATGCAATTTGGTCAAGATTGAACCTCATTTGTAATAGGCAGGGAAGAGGCTGGAAACAGGTCCGGCCGACCGAGCTCTATAGCCGGCCGACCGACCTGCTTCCAAATGTGTTATGCACTTCTCTGTTTGGGTCCGGTCGACCGGCTACAGAGCTCAGTCGACCGACCTGATGCCCGAGAAGTTTTTCAAAACAAGGTTCGGTCGACCGAGCTCTGTAGCCGGCCGACCGACCTGCGCAATTTTGCCTATTTACGCCTAATTGCTTGAATTTCCAACTCTAATTGATTTGTGTTGTTTCCCTATTTGTTGTTATCATTTGTTATTGACTTTGATGACTTATTTTCTTTAGGAATTCTTGGGATATCCATTTCGATGGATTTGGTATCGATTTCTTTGGATTTTATTCATGTTTTCGAATGTGAATTTTAGTGATTGATTGTTCCTACAATCTTCTTTGTGTTTTGTCATTTTAAAAATATAAAGGTTTTCTATACTAGTAGTAAATATCAAAACTCTTCCCTCAAACGATTTCAATACTATTTTAATACCAAATTCATTTATAAAACCGTTTTCCAATCTATTAGTATATACAAACCTTTACCTCACACGTATGAGAAATCTAATTAAACGACTTAGTAAAACAAGTGGTATGAAACGCTTGCGTTTACTTCGTCGGTTAATTCTTGGACTTGTTCGATTGAATCTCTTGTGACAATTTTCTAGTGAAGATTTACAGTTTGTTCGTAAATATTTAAGTTAAGCAAGTGGTTATGGGACATGAAGCTAAACTTTTATACTTACTAGCTTAGTGTAATTGACACTTCTCGATGATCATGACGATCATTTTTGTGATTTATACTAGCAATGTGCGATGTCTCTTTGTCTGCGAGGGAGACTAAACCCCGTTTTGTGGAGTTTCGACTCAAATTGGTGGGGTAGCAACCCACGGTCTTCGGACCATTCGTGTGTCAGGTCTTCGGACCATTCGTGTGTCAAATTAATGGCTAGCTACCATGAGATAGCTTCTCGTTCATGTGTTACAGCTGTTGGTGAGTTTTCATGCTCCGTTCGTGTGATAGGCCTCCCCCTTATTTTGTGTGATTTCTGGATTTCGTGTGTCGAATTCTGGAATTTTCTTCTTCACCTATTTTTGTGATTTCTATGTATATGATTTATCAATTTTTGTGCATAGGTGAATTTGTGTGTCATTGACTTTTGTGATTTCTGAATTTCTTGAGATGATTTCTAGAATTTGTGTTTCACCAATTTTCATGATTTCCATCGATAAGCTATATCGATATTTGTGTATTGGTGAATTTGTGTGTCATTGACTTTTGTGATTGGCATTGATATAATATGTCATTTATTGTGGTTTGGTTAACCGAAATGAGAAGTATGACATTTCTTTGATTCTTGTGTAGATTTGGTGATATTGATTAATCTCTCGTTGATTTTCAATTACTTATATATATCACAGCTTGGCATTGTGATTATTATGTGTTCAGTCATATCTCTTATTCTATATCGTTGCATCTAATATTTATAGTTAGACTGATCCGTTTATTATTTTCTTATTAAATAATACTCGGGTCAGACCGAAATGTTACAGGTGCTTCTGCTTGACTTCTCCCCAGGGATTCATTTCTCTGACTTTTGGTTAACTACTTAGATTAGTAGTTTTTGGATTGTATACAATTGAGACATAGACTCTATAATGTATACTTATTCTTTTGTGTAGTTCGTGTAACTATTCTTTCGTGATATCGTGGATCATTTTAGACCACTACTCTGATGTACACTTCCTAGTGTAATATTCATATCTATTTCCGCCTTTGTGATATGAATTGTCTGTGACTGATTTGTGTTATGTTTATTTCTATATTTGTTTCCGAAGACATTATAGCCACTGTGTAGTTGCTTTGAGTTTGCATCGGTATGTCTGACTTCCTCTTGTAAAAGAATGCAAGTCATATTTTATCTGGCATATCGGTACTCGCACAAATCAATTATACAGATGGTCGCTCCTCAACAGCCTTATTCTCCGTGCTAGTTGACGGCATTACACCGTAGTGTCCTTGGCTAGCGTGGGTACAGAGGTGGGGCGTCACATAATAATTTTTTTTCCTACTTATAATGTATATATAGGTATATATATTGCAAGTAGATCTTTGGTTTTAATTTAAAAAATAAAAACATGTTTCCAAATTTTAATATATATTTTGTAGTTTAGATGTTGTGATTGAATTTAATGTAAAACTTTACAAAAATTGTTTCAAAATTTAATTCTATATTTTCAATACGTAGGATACAAATTAATTTTAAAATGTGATAACTTAAGTTAGATTTTAATATGTTTTCTTTAAAATTCATACTTGACTTAAAGTTAGTGAGACGACCCAACTTTTTCTCCACAAAAAGTCGTATCATCTTGGAGAAAGAAAGGGATGGAAAAGAGAAAAGAAAGAAGAGAAAGAAGAAACAACAATAGAATCTCAACAGCGGAATGAATAAATTATATTAATAACATAAGTATTACATAGTATACAACAATTATCAGAGATACACAGATAATACATCACATAATAGACAATTATAAACACCTGTCTAGTTATAACAACTCAATACACAATACAGAAAACACTCAAAGATACCAACACAACGGAAAACTATATATCTATACGCGGAAGCCTCCTGCTCCATTGCTCCTCCACAATTCGTCAAAGCTAACCTGAATCCCTTGGCTACTCGTAAAAATTTGAGTACCCAAGAGTTTAAGAAAGACAGAAATAAACTCCGGGTCAGGCATGGGTCTGGTGTGAGTAACAGGTTAAAGTTGCTTAACTTTGAAAATCCTTTGAAAAGAAAAGTTATCACGCAAGACTTCCCATACATAAACATGGAAAAGTTTTTACCTTACGCTAACCAAAACATTTGATAGGAAATCCGATGATATTATAATAGGTCTAGGGCTTTCAAATAAATATGAAATAGCCGAAACTGTTACATTCATTAAATTCCAGCTACTAGCCACAAAAGTGGGTAATACAATCAAAACCGTTGGCACTTATTGGATTTTGGATTCCATACAATGACAGTGCTACTTGGGTACCGCCCGTCACAGTACGTGGCATAGATCACCGTACCGAGGAGTACGCCCGCTCCCCTGCAACACAAAGCCGGAACCATTCCTTACTGAACAGTTCCGAACAACACCACCCCGTAGTTGTGATCAGCAACCGCACCACTAAGCCAAAATAAAGGGACATCTAGACAGGGGTAAATCTCGTCCTATTTGGGCATGACCCACTTATCCTTACTGCACATCCCCTGTTTTAGCCATTCTTGGTTGATGAGGCTTGAGGCTACGATTACCTTTATAGGGCATATCACTTAGAATGCTCATTGTCCACCTGACGATGTTCTAAAAGCATTCAATACATACAAGTTTGTTCTTGGTTCGAACGAAACCGAAGGCATTATCTCGTTACACTCATTGTTGGAATCACCCTCAGAGTTAACGAAGATAACCCTTGCACTATGAATCTTCATCTTCACTTGAGATTCACGGCCTAACGTTAATTTGGATCGATGTGGTTTTCAGATATCCAAATATGGAAACCCGATCCCAGTCTCATCGAAATCCAAAACGTGTCTTTTAAGGTCAAGTTGTTTGAGAGTTTAAAATAATTCAATTCATTATCTATATACACACAGATATATAATTCACATCACAATAGATAATCAACATTATCATTACCAACAGCTAACCCATATTAGCATCACAATGCAACCAATGCATCCATATCATACAACATTACTCATCTCATGGGTGAGATTACAAACCATACAAGACAACCAATACCAATCATCAAACATAATCAATGATCTAATGATCACACCATCTATAATTAATTTAAAATGAATTAAATTAATTACCTTATCTCTAATTAATTTAAAATGAATTAAATTAATTACTCCATCATTATAATCCTGCTTAACTTAACTATTAATCGATTACAAATCAATTAAATAAATCACCATCACATTATCCATTTTAATTAATCATTACTGATAAATAATTTCCTAATTACAATAAGTAATTAGCTTTTAAATTAATTACACAAGTTAATTATACTTAACACTTACCATAATTAACTTTTTAATTACTTAAGTAATTAATTAACTCAAATTAATTATATTAATCCTTTTTTAATTAATTACTTCATTTATTAATCATTCCTTAATTAATCAATTTTAAATTACATCATTAATTTTATTAATTAATGATTTCTAATTATAGTTTAATTAATCTCTATATTAAAATTAATTACATTAAGTAATTAATCTGCAATTAAACCACATATATCAATCACCCTTGATTAATAACAATGCAGTAATTAATTTCCCTTAATTACTCATTCCATAAATTAATTACTCTTAATTAATTATTACAATTAATCCCTTGATTAATTACAAAGTAATTTAATCTAAATTACTTCCATCATTAACACCTTTAATTACATTCAATAATTATCAATAATTATTTCCCTAAGTAATTACAACCCCATTAATTACAATAAGTAATTATAAATCAAATCATCAAGTGTTTAAATTAATTAAACTTAATTAATTAATCTAAACAAATAACATTAACCAAATTAATTACATTAAATAATTAATTCATAAATTACTTCCATTGAGTAATTAAACTTAAACAATTTCAAAATGATTATTATTAATTAATTAATCTAATTAATTATCACAATTAATCACATTAATTAATTGTTAAATAATCTTAAGTAATGACCTTCATTAACATTTCTTAATTACTTAATTAAGAAATTAACTTATATTAATCATTTTAATTACCAATTAATTAATATTTAATTACCAATTAATTAATTACTAATTATTAAATTAATTAAGTTTTAACTACAACTTAATTAATCCTCAATTATTTGATTAACCAATTCTTGATCATTAATTAAAATTTAATTAACAATTCCTAATTACAGATTAATAAAGCTTAATTAATTAATCTCAAATCTTAATTAATCAATTCAAAAAATTATTAATTACTTAATTAATCATCAACATTATTAATTAATTAAATAATTAATTACCAATTAATTAACTTAATAACTTAAATGAATCCAATTTCTTAAGTTCTAACTTAATTTAAGAAACATTTCTTACTTATATACATTATTTACAAATACTTGTTTTTCAAATTTACTTTAAATTTCATTTCAAAATTTAAAGATTTTAAAATGAATACAATTTTATTTAAACAAGGTTTTAGAACAATTTAAAACCTTTATCTCATATGTTAAAAAAAACAATCCAATTTATAAAATAAGTTTTAAAGAATTTAAATTCCAACTCAATTTAAATTCAAATCAATTTAAAAACACACCTAAACATTCCAGATTATTTCAAAAACCAATTCAAATTAAAAGTTACTCTTTAATTTCAAAACTGAAATACAGTTTGAATCTAATTCCAGATCTAAACTTAAATCTTTAAAAGCTTTCTTACATTTTAAACTCCATTTTAAATTCAAATTATTTAACCATTTTAAAGTAATTAAACAATTTAAACTTATTTTATTTAAAAAAACTGAATTTTAAATTTAATTCCAGATTTAAAAACCCATATCTAAATTCATTTTAAATTTCTAATTTAAAATTTTAAACTTCCAATTCAAATTCAAAACACACATATGCTTCTCACTTAATAGTTTTAAAATCAAATTTAAATTTAAAAACATAAATTATTTCAAATCTCAGATTATCTAATTTGAACTCATATTCTATTTCAGATTTTCAAAATTCAGTTTAAATACCAATTTGCATTTTAAACTTTACTTTTAAATTTAAAAACAGAAACAGGTTTTCTGTTTTGTTTAAAACCAAACTTAAATTTTAAAAATTCGAATTATTACAAAAACCAGAATTCAAACTATTTGAATTCATATTTAAAATCAGGTTTTAAATCCTAAGTTCAAATTTAAGTTTTAATTCTAAACTTTACTTCAAATTTCTAAAAACTGCAACAGGTTTCAGTTTGTTTCTAAAACCCGAAACAATCAGGTATACTCGAGCAAAAACCAAAAATAACTTCGAGCCAGTAACCTATCTACTTCGAGCAGAAACCTAATTCCCCCGAGACTATTGCGAGGCAACCAAAAACTGTAGTCAACAACATTCACCAATATTACCATTGCACTGTGCACCTGTACATCGCCTCCGGCCATCGTTGGCCAACCACACGACCACCCCACAGTCGTCATCCAACTCCTCAGGCCATCCAAACAAAAATCAAATCGACATAAGCAAGAATTTCAAAATCGAGACACATTCCCAACCTGGAAACAGACAGTACCCAAAACCTCCCAACCTGTCATCACCTTCCCCTAACGCCACCGGCTACCAGAAAGACAGCAACTCCGGCCATGAATTTGCCAACTGCCATACTATCGTCCTCCAAAAATTCATTGAACTCGATCAATGATAGATGCCGGAAAGATCACTTCTTCAAACCACAGTAAAACTAGGGTTTAAATTTTTAAATCCCGATCTCAACATCAAAAATGAAATGCAACCCAAATCAATAATTTTTCCATTATCTCTGATAACTCCACCATCTCCAGGAATAAATTCAACACAACCAAACACAAAAATCATCAGTGTTAACCCTGAAAAGAAAATACAGTAAAATATGAACTACATTCTGGAATTAACACTAAAAATTGTAATATTGTTTTAAAAAATCATACTTTTGCATGATGTTTTGATATATAAACCTGAAACATTGATTTGTAATGTTTGGATTTTCACCATATATAAATTTATACTCTGTTATATTTATTTCCAGGTGATATAAGATTTTATTTAACTTATATAATTTTTTAAAACTTACTTTATCTTATAATAACAAGTTTCATTCAAAAAAAATTAAATCATAACGGCAAACAACCCAAAAGAAAAAGGATTTTAGAATCAAACAGAAGTTTGGTAATTGAATAACAGAAATGCAGCAGTTAACAATCGTGTACACATAAATATATTCACATGTATATATGTTCACAGCAAATTCAAATTATAAATTCATTTCTTATTAAAAGCATGAAAACATACCAATTAAATTATTTTCTAAAATTGAGTTACTCACCTTTTTAATCATGCAGACAGAGCCCAGATTTTTTTTTGTAAGCATGCAGAACATCCTTTTACAAAACTTGTTTGAAATGCTTTTAAAAGTTGAGCTTCCTGATTTTTGAATAGCCTTTAAACCATTTGAAAACTTGCTGATGTTTTAATTTGCTTCAATCGTTGTATGCAGGGCAATTTCCAGGTTTTGAAGAAATGCAGGTATCTTGACTTCAGATTGAATAAAATTGTAGACATTTGTATGATGATCGGGGAAAAATTTTGCAGATTTTTTTGCTTTGTTTTGTTGCATGCAAGTTTGTTTGCATTATTTCCATATTTTGAAAGATGAATGCATTTGAACAGGGTTAGATTTTGCATGTGTTACAGATTTGAGGAATTTGTTTATAGGAGTTGATATGCAATTTTTTTTTGAAGAGATGAAAAATGGTTTTTCTCAGCTGAAAGAATTCTTTGATTTAGATTGAAAATGAAGAAAGAAAAAGAAATGGGAAGATGCAAGTTTAAATAACCATGCTTATGATTTATTTTAAAATCAAAGAAAACTAAAATTTAAACCATGACACTTATAAATGTCTTGTGTGTTTAAATTACACATGTTAGATTAGGCTTTTAAGATGCTTACACTTGTCAATTTAAGTGATTAGTATTTTTAAATTAAAGTTTATTGAAAGTTTAACTTACTTAATTAGTTCTTTAACACTTAGTTATAGAGATAAATAATTTTAAAAGAATGAAACAAAGTATTATTATAAATAAAAACAATATACAAATCAATCACTTGAAAATAATATTTTTAATTCATTTTAAAATAAATTTATAAAAGAGATTATAAATTACTTGTTATTTATACGAATACATGTTTCATGTTTTAAATTGTATTTTAAATTCTCATATTTAATTTACAAATCATAATTATTAATCACTATTTTAAAAAGAATAAAACAAACATTTTAATAACTTATTTTAATATTCAAACTTAAGTCAAAATGTATTTTAAACAAATAAAACATTTATTTTGTATATTTAAAATCATTTAGTTATTTTATTAAATGGTTTTGAAAAGCTTAAATTAGATAAACCATAATTTCCCAATTTCAAAATATTAAAATTAGAAAATATGCTATACTAATTAAATTTAAAACCAAACTTATCTATTTAAAATATATATAAATATATACACATATTATAAATAGAAAATAATTTATTAGCTTATTAAAACAAATTCACTAATTAATTATTCATTAAAGAAGATTATTAAATCGATTTAATTTATTAACAAAAATTACCAGATTAATTTAAATTTTAAACACAGATTATTAAATTTATATTGTTCAAAATTCAAGAATATCACAATCCTCCCCCATTAAAAGAATTTCGTCCCCGAAATTTAAAACAAAGGTAATTTAGTAATCTTATTAAAGATTTAATTTTAAAACACAGCATAGGTTAATCATATGCTAACAACTATAGCTACCAATTCACACAATCAAAACAAATCTAACTATCCAGAAAAATTCTGGATAGAATTCCTACGAGTTTCCCCGGTATAAATATCGGGATACTCGCTCTATAGAATTCAAACAATCAGTATTACTAAGCTACAGAGCTCCTATCTCATCTATATCTACAACACTAAACAAGATATCAGACTACAGACGAGTCTGACTCAACAACCAAACCTCCAGAACTGCTGGTTCTACAACCAAAAACATCAAACACGTACTCCCTCAGAGATACGTGAAACACTCTTAATCCCAGTTATCCAAACTGGCAATTCAACTCTTGAAAATCAAACACTTATCTTACCAGAACACAGAAGAAATCCAAAACACCTCGGAGCTAGATTCACAGACTTCCCAAAACTTATAGCTCCTTGGATCAGATAAAACTTAACCAAACCAAATCTCCGACACCAGAGTCCAAATTCCTCCGCCTCTTATCCACAAAAACTCTTCGGACGATCCTGGACCACCAACATCCTTCCTGTTTAGCCCAACCCTTGCTGATGCCACTAGAAACAGACTGGACCAAAACAACCCAACACCATGATCTCCTCAAGATCAATCCAAAACCAGGAACACAACTCCACTCCACGAACAACAGAAGTCAGAACAAACTTCTCCTTATCTGGGAAAAGAAAAACCGATGCACCCCCAAATTGCTTCCGCTGCACAACTCTAATCCGAAGTAGAAGAAAATGCTGATGAAGAACACGGACACAGACTGGACAGCACATCTCAGAAATATGGTTCAACAGATCATAAGAAACTCAGAAGTTTCCTCCGAAACCTGAGCTGCTTCACCAAACTCTATCTCAAGGAACCATCCATCTACTAACTGAACCACCGGAAATCCTGGAATCCAAATCGATAATAAAACTCGATCTCCAGATGCGGACAAACTTCTGACTTCCCTGAAAACATCTGGAAAAATCTCCAATAACTCAAGAAAACACTCAACTATCGCAAGTCACTTTGGCGATCAACCCAGCCTAATATCCAAAGAAAACTGCTCTCTCTTTACCAATCAGAACAACTTATGCTGACCTAGCCAATTCACCGAAGAAAAGAATCCACTCTGCTGCTTCTAAACTCCACTTCAGAAAAACTACTCAGCTAGAAGATTTTATGCCAACACCGAACATTCCGAGCTGCACTGTTGACACCAAAGCCAAAGAATTCTCAATCCAAAGTTCTCCGAGAAACTTTGACCTCAAATCAAACAGAAACACCCTGTAGGACTCAGCCACAACACCGAAACAGGCACACTTCCCTACTCTTGTTCCAAAGAACATCTTCGAAAACATCCACAGTCACTGCATCTCATCACGCAGCTACTACTTCCTGAGGTATCAAGATACGAACACTTGCTTGCTCCTGCCCAACCGACAGATCCAAACTCAACTCATCCAACTCTGCACTTCAAAGATGACTCTTAACCTTAATAGTTTCCTTCAGAGATCAATGAAGTCCATACTCTACTACAAAGCTCACTCGAGACGGTATTAGGTCTACAGTCTCGACAAATACACTTCCAACCTCATACATTCAAACTCCAACAAATGGTAGTTGCGTTATACACACCACTACCTTATCTACCTTTATAACCTATATTGGAAAACCCGAACAGGTAACCCAATAGATAGGTATATATATATATATATATTAAAAATACAAATACGCTCTCTCAAGATAGACACCACTCCAAAGACTAGGTATTCGCTCAACTTAGCGCTCTGATACCAAATGAGACGACCCGACTTTTTCTCCACAAAAAGTCGTATCATCTTGAAGGAAGAAAGGGATAGAAAAGAGAAAAGAAAGAAGAGAAATTAGAAACAACAATAGAATCTCAACAACGGAACGAATAAATTATATTGATAACATACGTATTACATAATATACAACAATCATCAAAGTTACACAGATAATACATCACATACTAGATAGTTATAAACACCTGTCTAGTTATTACAACTCAATACACAATACAGAAAAGACTCAGAGATACCAACACAGCGGAAAACTATATATCTATACGCGGAAGCCTCCTGCTCCATTGCTCCTCCACAATTCGTCAAAGCTAACCTGAATCCCTTGGCTACTCGTAAAAATTTGAGTACCCAAGAGTTTAAGAAAGACAGAAATAAACTCCGGGTCAGACATGGGTCTGGTGTGAGTAACAGGTTAAAGTTTCTTAACTTTGAAAAACCTTTGAAAAGAAAATGTATCACGTAAGACTTCCCACACATAAACATGGAAAAAAATTTACCTTACGCTAACCAAAACATTTGATAGGAAATCCGATGATATTATAATAGGTCTAGGGTTTTCAAATAAATATGAAATAGCCGAAATTGTTACATTCATTAAATTCCAGCTAATAGCCACAAAAGTGGGTAATACAATCAAAACCGTTGGCACTTATTGGATTTTGGATTCCATACAATGGCAGGGCTACTGGGGTACCACCCGTCACAGTATGTGGCCTAGATCACCGTACCGAGGAGTACGCCCGCCCCCCTGCAACACAAACCCGGAACCATTCCGACCACCCCGCAGTTGTGATCAGCAACCGCACCACTAAGCCGAAATAAAAGGGACATCTAGACAGGGTTAAATCTCATCCTACTTGGGAATGACCCACCTAGCCTTGCTGCACCTCCCCTGTTTTAGCCATTCCCGGTTGATGAGGCTTGAGGCTATGATTACCTTTATAGGAAATATCACTTAGAATGCTCATCGTCCACCTAACGATGTTCTGAAAGCATTCAATCCATACAAGTTCGTTCCGCGTTCGAACGAAACCGAAGGCATTATCTCATTACACTCATTGTTGGAATCACCCTCAGAGTTAACGACGATAACCCTTGCACTATGAATCTTCATCTTCACTTGAGATTCACGGCCTAACGTTAATTTGGATCGATGTGGTTATCGGATATGCAAATATGGAAACCCGATCGCGGTCTAATCGAAATCCAAAACGTGTCTTTTAAGGCCAAGTTGTTTGAGAGTTTAAAATAATTCAATTCATTATCTATATACACACAGATATATAATTCACATCACAATAGACAATCAACATTATCATTACCAACAGCTAACCCATATCAGCATCACAATGCAACCAATGCATTCATATCATACAACATTACTCATCTCATGGCTGAGATTATAAACCATACAAGGCAACCAATACCAATCATCAAACATAAGCAATGATCTAATGATCACACCATCTATAATTAATTTAAAACGAATTAAATTAATTACCTTATCTCTAATTAATTTAAAATGAATTAAATTAATTACTCCATCATTATAATCCTGCTTAACTTAACTATTAATTGAATACAAATCAATTAAATAAATCACCATCACATTATCCATTTTAATTAATCATTACTAATTAATAATTTCCTAATTACAATAAGTATTAGCTTTTAAATTAATTACACAAGTTAATTATACTTAACACTTACCATAATTAACATTTTAATTGCTTAAATAATTAATTAACTCAAATTAATTATATTAATCCTTGATTAATTAATTACTTCATTTATTAATCATTCCTTAATTAATCAATTTTAAATTACATCATTAATTTTATTAATTATTGATTTCTAATTATAATTTAATTAATCTCTCTATAAAAATTAATTACATTAAGTAATTAATCTGTAATTAAACCACATATATTAATCACCCTTGATTAATAACAATCCAGTAATTAACTTCCCTTAATTACTCATTACATAAATTAATTACTCTTAATTAATTATCTCAATTAATCCCTTGATTAATTACAAAGTAATTTAATCTAAATTACTTCCATCATTAACACCTTTAATTACATTCAGTAATTATCAATTAATTACTTCCCTAAGTAATTCCAACCCCATTAATTACAATAAGTAATTATAAATCAAATCATCCAGTGTTTAAATTAACTAAACTTAATTAATTAATCTAAACAAATCAAATTTACCAAATTAATTACATTAAGTACTTAATTCATAACTTACATCCATTAAGTAATTAAACTTAAACAATTTCAAAATGATTATTATTAATTAATTAAAATAATTAATTATCACAATTAATCACATTAATTAATTGTTAAATATGTTATGACCTTCATTAACATTTCGTAATTACTTAATTAAGAAATTAACTTATATTAATCATTTTTAATTACCAATTAATGAATATTTAATTACCAATTAATTAATTACTAATTATTAAATTAATTAAGTGTTAACTACAACTTAAATAATCCTTAATTATTTGATTAACCAATTTTTAATCATTAATTAAAATTTAATTAACAATTCATAATTACAGATTAATTAACCTTAATTAATTAATCTCAAATCTTAGTTAATCAATTAAAAATATTATTAATTACTTAATTAATCATCCACATATTAATTAATTAAACAATTAATTACCAATTAATTAACTTAATAACTTAAATGACTCCAATTTCTTAAGTTCTAACTTAATTTAAGAAACATTTCTTACTTATATACAGTATTTAAAAATACTTGTTTTTCAAATTTACTTTAAATTTCATTTTAAAATTTTAAGATTTTAAAATGAATACAATTTTATTTAAACAATGTTTCAAAACAATTTAAAACCTATATCTCGTATGTTAAAAAAACTATCCAAATTATAAAATAAGTTTTAAAGATTTTAAATCCCAATTCTATTTAAATTCAAATCAATTTAAAAACACACCTAAACATTCAAGACTATTTCAAAAACCAATTCAAATTAAAAATTACTCTTTAATTTCAAAACTGAAATACAGTTTGAATCTGACTCCAGATCTAAACTTAAATCTTTAAAAGCTTTCTTACATTTTAAACTCCATTTTAAATTCAAATCATTTAACCATTTTAAAGTAATTAAACAATTTAAATTTAAACTTATTTTATTTAAAAAAACTGAAGTTTAAATTTAATTCCAGATTTAAAAACCCATATCTAAATTCATTTAAAATTCCTAATTTAAAATTTTAAACTTCCAATTCAAATTCAAAACACACATATGCTTTTAACTTAAAAGTTTTAAAATCAAATTTAAATTTAGAAACATAAATTATTTCAAATCTCAGATTATCTAATTTGAACTCATATTCTATTTCAGATTTTCAAAATTCAGTTTAAATTCCAATTTGCATTTTAAACTTTACTTTTAAATTTAAAAACAGAAACAGGTTTTCTGTTTTGTTTAAAACCAAACTTAAATTTTAAAAATTCGAATTATTACAAAAACCAGAATTCAAACTATTTGAATTCATATTTAAAATCAGGTTTTAAATCCTAAGTTCAAATTTAAGTTTTCATTCTAAACTTTACTTCAAATTTCTAAAAACTGCAACAGGTTTCAGTTTGTCTAAAACCTGAAATAATCAGGTATACTCGAGCAAAAACCAAAAATAACTTCGAGCCAGTAACCTATCTACTTCGAGCAGAAACCCAATTCCCCCTAGACTATCGCGAGGCAGCCAAAAACTGTAGCCAACAACATTCACCAATATCACCATTGCACTGTGCACCTGTACATCGCCTCCGGCCATTGCTGGCCAACCATACGACCACCCCATAGTCATCATCCAACTCCTCAGGCCACCCAAACAAAAATCAAATCGACATAAGCAAGAATTTCAAAATCGAGACACATTCCCAACCTGGAAACAGATAGTACTCAAAACCACCCAACTGTCATCACCTTCCCCTAACGCCACCGGCCACTGGAAAGACGGCAACTCCGGCCATGAATTTGCCAACTCCCATACTATCATCCTCCAAAAATTCATTGAACTCAATCAATGATAGATGCCGAAAAGATCACTTCTTCAAACCACAGTAAAACTAGGGTTTAAATATTTAAATCCCAATCTCAACATCAAAAATGAATTGCAACTCAAATCAATAATTTTTTCCATTATCTCTGATAACTCCACCTTCTCCAGAAACAAATTCAACACAACCGAACATAAAAATCATCCGTGTTAACCCTAAAAAGAAAATATAGTAAAATATGAACTGCATTCTCGAATTAACACTAAAAATTGTAATATTGTTTTTAAAAATCATACTTTTGCATGATGTTTTGATATATAAACCTAAAACATTGATTTGTAATGTTTGGATTTTCACCATATACAAATTTTTACTCTGTTATATTCATTTCCAGGTAATATAAGATTTTATTTAACTTATATAAAATTTTTAAAATTTACTTTATCTTATAATAACAAGTTTCATTCAAAAAAATTAAATCATAACAGCAAACAACCCAAAAGAAGAAGGATTTTAGAATCAAACAGAAGTTTGGTAATTGAATAACAGAAATGCAGCAGTTAACAATCATGTACACATAAATATATTCACATGTATATATGTTCACACCAAATTCAAATTATAAATTCATTTCTTATTAAAAGCATGAAAACAACCTTTACCTATTAAATTAATTTTTAAAAATTGAGTTACTCACCTTTTTAATCATGTAGACAGAGCCAGATTTTTTTTAAGCATGCAGAACATCCTTTTACAAACTTGTTTGAAATGCTTTTAAAACTTGAGCTTCCTGATTTTTGAACAGCCTTTAAACCATTTGAAAACTTGCCGATGTTTTAATTTGCTTCAATTGTTGTATGCAGGGCAATTTCCAGGTTTTGAAGAAATGCAGGTATCTTAACATTAGATTGAATAAAAATGTAGACATTTGTATGATGAACAGGAATTTTTTTTGCAGATTTTCTTGCTTTGTTTTGTTGCATGCAAGTTTTTTTGCGTTATTTCCAGATTTTGAAAGATGAATGCATTTGAACAGGGTTTGATTTTGCATGTGTTACAGATTTGATGAATTTGTTTATAGGAGTTGATATGCATTTTTTTGAGACGAAAAATGGCTTTTCTCAGTTGAAAGAATTCTTTGATTTAGAATGAAAATGAAGAAAGAAAAAGAAATGAGAAGATGCAAGTTTAAATAACCATACTTATGATTTATTTTAAAATCAAAGAAAACTAAAATTTAAACCATGACACTTGTAAATGTCTTGTGTGTTTAAATTACACATGTTAGATTAGGCTTTTAAGATGCTTACATTTGTCAATTTAAGTTATTAGTATTTTTAAATTAAAGTTTAATGAAAGTTTAACTTAATTAATTAGTTCTTCAACACTTAGTAATAGAGATAAATAATTTTAAAAGAATAAAACAAAGTATTATTATAAATAAAAACAATGTACAAATCAATCACTTGAAAATAATGTTTTTCATTCATTTTAAAATAAATTTATAAAATAGATTATAAATTACTTGTTATTTATATGAATACATTTTTCATATTTTAAATTGTATTTTAAATTCTCATATTTAATTTACAAATCATAATTATTAATCACTATTTTAAAAAGAATAAAACAAACATTTTTATAACTTATTTTAATATTCAAACTTAAGTCAAAAAAATGTATTTTAAACAAATAAAACATTTATTTTATATATTTAAAATCATTTAGTTATTTTATTAAATGGTTTTGAAAAGCTTAAATTAGATAAATCATAATTTCCCAATTTCAAAATATTAAAATTAGAAAATATGCTATACTAATTAAATTTAAAAGCAAACTTATCTATTTAAAATATATATAAACATATACACATATTATAAACAGAAAATAATTTATTAGCTTATTAAAATAAATTCACTAATTAATTATTTATTAAAGAAGATTATTGAATCAATTCAATTTATTAACAAAAATTATCAAATTAATTTAAAATTTAAACACAGATTATTAAATTTATATTGTCCAAAATTGCGGGATATCACGGTTAGTTTGTATATATATTATCAATTTAAGTACAAAAACTTATGTTTAAAAATTTAAAATATGATTTAATTAAAGGTTCATTTCTTTTGTTTTAATATTCTTTCTTTTAAATTTAGCATGGATAAATGTATTTTGAATATATATAAATAAACAAAAATTCATATTTACATAAATATAAAAACATAATTTTTTTTGAACTGGTACATAGATACAACATATCGCATATCACAAATCACATGTCAATAGATGTTCGAATCACACTACGCAAATTTCGAACTTGTGACCTCTCGCACCAAAGTCGAAGCACTTAACCACTGGGACAATGGTTTTTTAAATATAAAAACATAATTACTTAGTAAGATAAAGGTTTAAACATAATAATACATTATTTCAACATTTGTAACCTATATATGCATTGCAACTAACAAATGGCAACCTATGCTCTTTTAAAATTTAAAAGATATATATAACAAAAGTTTAGAGAAAACTGACTATTTTATTTTTAGTTAAAAAACATCTTCTTCCTCTCAAATCTTCTTTCATTTTTCAAAACTAAAAGAAAATTAAGATCTAAATCAAATAACATTCTGTTTCAAATTTTAAATCAACTGCAACTTCAACTATTTCAATATTTAAAGTAAAGATTAAGCCTCAAAGTCAACAAATTTGTAACCTGATTCAAGATCAAGGATTAACACTTCAACATACCAATATACAAATTCAACTTAACACATATGTCTAATCCAACAGCAAGCTAACAATTCAAATTCCAATTTCCAGATTTAAATCAAAATCTTTGTTCTCTGTTTTAACAGGTGATTAAACCTTCTCTTTTAAAAACAGATTAAATCTATGATTATACCTAGATACTTGTGATGGATTTTTGTAGTATTATGGATTACATATTTTTGTAAAGGTGAATGCATGTATGTTTATACGATGTATCTGTATATGAACTATATATATATATATTTGTCTCTGTTGCATCATAGGTTTAAATCCATCAGAATAAATTCAAATTCTCTTTATACATACAAGTTAAAGGCTTTGATCTCTTAATAGATAATGATTATAAGAGTGTAGTATCATTTCTAAAAATAATTTCAAGAATTTTTATTAAGTGGTTATTTCCAAAAGGATAAATTACATTAAATATCAAAAATAGGACGAAAATCAATGTTTATAATTTCCAGTTTGGATTTTATAATATGATTCGAAATGGCAAATGATGAATTTTGGTAATGAAATCTTGATTTATAAATAAGTAATTGTCGAGATTATTAAAGTTGATCAGATTTTGGTACGTTAAATTCAGACAATTGGCACGGTGTTAGTCGCCATGATCATTGTCGAAGGAAGTTGGTAGGTGGTTGATCACATGAAAAATAGTATGAGATTTTTCTGATGATCGGAGTTGATTGGAAAAGGTGATCCAGGGTTCGAAGACCTGCTTGGGACGATGAGGTAAGCTAGGCTCGTACGTTGTCATTGGATCATCGAAGATGATCGCGAGGGTGGAGTTCGTTGCGTGGATCGACGATGATTCTTTGGTCGGGAGGACATGGGCTCCGGTCGTCGAGATAGTCGTGGCGAGCCATTTTTGTCAAAGTGGTTTTGGGTTCCGTTGTCGTTTGACTTTCTCGTTTTGATTTTTTGGTGAGATCTTCGGATCTAGGTAGTCTGGCTGTTAGTGGGGATCATCGGCGATGTGTCGAGGCCAGCGTAGTTGATCGGAGTGACATGGGTGGCTAGTGCACGTGCACAGGTTCATCTGTGTCAATTTTTTTGGCTTTGGAAAGGATGAGGGAAGCTCGGGTCGAACTTGATTTTTTTCGTGATTGTCTCGAAGTGGAGAAGCATGTTGAGTTGCTCAGTGTTTTTGTTTGGTAAGCTCGGGTTTTATTTGTTTTTCGACTTGGGTAGATTTTGAAAAATTGCTCAGGTTTTAAAAATGTAAAATAAACAAAATCCAGATTTATGTTTAGCAAAAGAAATAAAGTTTAAAGGTAAGGAAATATTTAACCAATTCAAAACTAAATTAAAATGAAACAAGTTTCAAGAAAGAAGACGTTTCGCCTAAGTTTTAAAATGTATCTAAATTGAATATGTTTCAAAATGGAATGTTTCACCTATCACTAACGCCCCCAACGACAACCCTACCCACCTAGAACCATTGTCCACCTTCAAATTTGAAATTTCGCTAGTCATTTCAAAACCAGGGAACTCAATCGCTTCCTATTGATCGCCTCGTCCCACCTCCACACGCATCTGTCACCTACCAGATTCTGTCTACACGTTAGCCTCAAACCCCTCGTCCTTCTTCCCTAAGCGCACACACCACCCAACGCCTCGAGCCGTCTCCATTCCCTTGCAACCAAAGCCAAATACGATCCCATCTAAAACCCTAAATCGATCACAACCCCCCAATCACACAATGAAAAAATGTCGAACCAATTTTCTCAACTCCATCACCATTCGAGCAATCTTTAGGCCAAATGACATTCCTCCACGACTACATGGTAGGCGAAATTTGGCCAAAGTCTTACATTCGGTCATTTCTCCCTACCTCGATAACAACACTACTAAAAATCAAGAAAAAGCTACCAAAATTCACTATTACCAATGCCGATTCCATTGATGTAGGTGAAACCACAAATCAACATAGTCGACTTTCCTTGAATTTTTTTGATTATTACTGCCCTTCCTATTAACAATGTTATTACTTGATGGTATTCTATGAAATCATTTTTCAAAATTAAGTACACTCACATGCAAACATAAACCCTTCAGACATTTTAGCCCTAAACTAACTAGAGGGTGAGATATCGATTTTTGAAGAGTTGAACATACCAGGAAAGACTAAACAGAGGCAACAAATATGTATGGGTTTTTCAAATTTCAATGTATAGGCATATACACTTTTATTCCTATGCAATAACACATTCCAATCTGTTATTTCTATTTTTATCTTTAAGCAGAGATCATGAATGTATAAAAAAAATTGAATTTAAGAATGAAGTTTACTCACCTTTCCTTTTTTTTAAACAGAGACTTTATCTAAGAAAAGCATTTTGTTGATCCCCTCTATTGAGTTCTTGCTTGATTCTTTAGTTTGTGATGGAAGTAAAAGTTTCCCGTTTTACTTAGTTTTGTTCGCAGGAAACAATGTGGAACAAATGTAGGTATATGTGAGAGAGAGGGGCTGCCTTCTATTGTATACAGTAAGCTTGCTCTATATTTTTTTCTCGGGTTTTGTTTAGTTTTGCTTGAAAGAAAAAAATGAAAGGAAGAAGAGATATGTATATAAAAAGTGAGCTGCTAGATATAGCACTTAGTTTCTCTCTTAAATCATTTTTTTCTTTTTTTAAAATGAAGAAAAATCCCTTTTAAACATCAATCTTGACACTTGTATACATAGGTCTTGTCTAGCTTACAATTGTCCTACAAATGTATATATTTTTATATTTTCTTTTTATTTATATTTTTTATTTACCATGTTTACTTAATATTATATAACTCTTTTATTTATTCCCATTTAAGCTTAAGTTATGTATACTTAAATTAATAACTATATCTACTAGTGTTTTAAGAATGTAGAGTTTAAATCTAGATTACTTTGGAGATATTTATTTGAATTTCAAATCATAGTTCCTCTTCACAATCTATATATGTATAGTCTATATATGTATATGTACAACAGTAATTCGGATGCATCTTTTTTTGTTTGAAAAGATATGTTTGCAAATTTAAATAATTATATTAGAAGATCATTAAATTAAATTTTGCCAAAAATCCCGGGTTGTCACAATTTTACTAATGTGTATTTTTGATATTATATACATCCACATATTTACAAACATTCCTTCATTTTATTCCATAGGGCATTTATATATACATGTATATACGTTTATATATTCATATATACTATAAAGCTTGTATATATCTATCTATATATTTATGGATATTTTATCTAGAATTTAAATGGTGAAATATGTTATTTATTAATTTACTATAAGATTTATCATTCCCAGAGATTTATAATTCAACATTTGTTATGGTTTTTCAAATTAATTTATATTTGTTCAGATATTTCCATTATAAAAAATTATTTTATTTGACTAATAAAATTAATGTTTCAATGATTTAAACCAATTAATTACCCAAGTAACAGACGTTAAAAATACGGGTCGTCACATTCTGCCCCTCTTTTGAACTTTTCATCCTCGAAAAGGAACAAAGAAAGAATTTTAATTTAACTGAAAATTTAAATCATTGGATTGAAGGCTTGAATTGATGATTTGTTATCTGTCTGGATGTGATATTATATATAATAGTAGTATATATACTGGAGTGATTGATTTCCTGCAATATATAGCGGATGAGACCCTATGCACCCTGCATAATAGCGGATGACCCTATATGCTGCGATATCCCCCTCGAAGTGGGATTGGTATTTTGATATTGTACTAACATCTGTGGATGCGGGGAAATAGGTTGGAGGGATCCAACTGGATTCCTCAAAATGTTGTATTTATTTTATATTCAGTAATGTGATATATGTGATAATCTGTGATGGATTATATTGATTATATTGGGAATTGAAAATATTGGATGCTATGGTTTGATTGTATATATTTAGGCATGTTGAGTTGTTAAAAATATATAGATTGGATTTTTTTAAAGGGAAATAAAGAAAGGATTTTTTAAATAAAATAATTATAGAGAATAGCTTGGCGTTCGAACGAACTCAGACGCATCGAAAGCATGGTGGGCCCATATCTTAGGTATTATTTTGTGAAATAAGTGGTCGGCTATAGCAAGATAAAACTCATAGTGATGATCGAGTTACCTAGTTTTCAATGAAGCTTTACAACTTAAGTATTTCTTATTAAATGGGTTTACTCACGCTGGTTTTCATCCTGACTCGGATGTTAGTTTATTGTAATACTTGGATCAGACCGAGTATTACAGGTTTTCAAGTAAGGACGTTCTGGAGCTCAGGAGATGAGCTGGATGGTAGATACGTATTTATGTCAACTTTCAAAGGTCGAAAAACCGGATCGTGACATTTTTCAAGTGTAACGACCCGCAAACCCATACTCCTTTGAGTCGACAATATTCTCCAACGGTTCAACTTAAAGTAGATGGAAATACGAACCATAAGGGTTAAAGAAGAAGAGGTAGAAGAAGAATGTAATGACCCGAAATTTTCGATCCCGAAAATTCCAGATAGTTATGAAAAAGAAGAAGGAGATAGAAGAAGAAGAAGAATATTAGAAACATCAACATCTCACATTCGCAGCGGATAAAATATAACAATAAATAATTACAGTTTACAAAAGAATAATATTCTGTCAATTACATTTTTATACATCAGAGTTACACATATATACAGACACTGAATATACACAACCACCATACCTCAGATATACAATAATATAATACAGCGGAAATATTCTACGTTCCTGCCATCCCGCTCGACTCCTAAGCTCCAGAACGTCCCTACATGAAAATATTAATACTCGGTCTGACCTGAGCATTACACCAAAGTAACACCCGGGTCAGGCTGGAAACCTGCGTGAGTAAACCCATCTAACATGGAATACAGAACATACAACTTATATAAAACCCGGGGTAACTCAAACCAATTTTACAAGTTCACAATATGTTATAAACATAACTTGTTTCACACATAAGTTTTCCAAGTTCCAAATTTAGATCAATTAGTGCGATTCTCTTAAATCATTTCATTCCAACCTATTAATTTCACATACCAATTTATAAGAATTCGAAGTGGTTTCGGGTATTTCCCAATACCCGACACCGGCCTCTTCGAGTCTCATGTCATTCTAACCCAATTTGTCCAAATGAAGTACATGACATTTCATATTAAAGATATCAACTATTTCAAAACATCCCATACCATTCAATCATACATAAGCAAACTTGATCACTTCCGAATTAATTCAATTGATTCTAATTGAATTTCTTACTTCAATCACTTAGATTTCTTCACTTGTCATTAATTAATTTCTAATCAATTAATCTATCATCCCCTCATTATTCATCTTAATTAATCACCCTGGATTAATTATCTTTCAATTATATTCATGTAATTATCTTTAATTAACTTCACAAAATTAATTATTCTTAACCAGAATCAATAAGTAATCTTTAATTACTTTATATATTAACTAACTATATTTAATTACATTAATCTTTGATTGCTTATATTAATTAAATTCTCATAAGTAACTTATTATTGATTAATTCATTTAAATAAATCAATCTTTAATTACGTCATTGATTATACAAATTAATGATTTCCAATTATATTTTAATTTATCCTAACCTAAATTAATTACATTAATTAAACCACAATATTGATCATTCTTGATTTATCTCAACCTGTACTTAACTATCAATTTATTTACTTCATTAAATAATTTTTCCTTAATTAATCATCTTAATTAATCTCTTGATTTATTTCACAAAGTGATTATATTTTATTAATTTCATTAAGTAATTATTTTTCAAACCATCAAATGATTATTCTGAATTACTTACACTTAATTAATTAACTTAATACTTAATTAATTCAAAACCCTTAATTACTAAATTAATTAATTCAAATCATTAATTAATTGAATTAATTAATTATTCGTTTTAATTACCCTACTAAATTCGATGTATCACAAATCATTAAGCCCTTATTAACAATGAAAACATTTTCTTATTTATGACTTAAGTTTAAAATGATTTAAACCCAAATACTTCGAGTCAAACCACAATTAACTCGAGAACCGACCAAAACCAAAGTCACAGCATCATCAGTGCACATCCAATCAATTTAATCATTCAACTAATTTTTTAAATTTAACCATTTAAATTAAATAAAAATCCAACAGAGTGAGATTTACTCACCTTTGTTTTTGCAATCCAAATCCGATCTCGATTTGTTTCCTTCAGATTCAAACCTTGTATAAACAGTTATACGATTTATTAATATTTTACAAAATCGAACAATTATATTACCATTTATAAATTCGACTTACCAATGAATTATTTTAAAATAAAATTTAATTTATCTAATAATTAAAATTTTAAACTAACTTCGTATAGATGTTTCAATATCTAATCTACTATCTCATTTCTTTCTGTTTTACACAAGTCTATCACAACAATCCTAAATTTTCATAAGTTCATTTCTATATATAAAATCAACTAAGATGGGTATGTGTATTCAAAATTTTATTTACTTTACCACAAACCCTTCAAAACCCCCAATTTCCAGAAATTAAACCGAATAAATGGCAAGATCACCTTACTGCTCACCTGCAAGCATCGTCTCGAATTCGCGAATCGACAAGGCTAAATCGCGACGAACGCACCACTATCGGCCTTCGCTGTCGATATCAAAGACTCGGCGAGCTTTCACTTCTGCACCAAACTCCTAGCTTGCGACATCACACAGCTCGATCGACCATCCAATTCACGCGAGCGACGACGAGAACCAGATCGCGACCACCAGATGCGATGTGCCTCCTACGATCATCGCGACCCACGGTCACCTCCGAGTCAGCATCACGCGAACCACCCAAACTAACCAAACCCTAACCACTCTACCTCCTGGTGTCAATATGCGATAGCCAAGACCTCCATCGAAGCGCGCGCGAGCCTATAGGAGTTTCCCACGCTTGAGTTCGAGCTCGATTAAGACCGCGTCGCCATGATGATTTTTTTTCTTCGAAGGCTTCGGCCATTTTCTGTTTTTTTTTTAAAAAGCATTCGATTTCGATTTCTGCTGTTGGCTTATAGAGGAAGACGGAGATAAAATAGGGATTTGGAAATGGCTTCTTCAGTACGCGTTGATTATTAAATAATTAAATATTGAAAATATCTCGTGTTGCATAACGCGAAATCCCGAACTCCGAATCAGACATGTCGATAGACGTTTATAAGGTTTTACCCGCATTCCAAACACAATGGAACGTGTTTTGGACGCTAATTTATTCGTATGCACAAGTTACAAAAGAAAACGATCAAATTTAAAACGATCAAATTTAAATTAAATCGATTAGAATAGTTTCTAAGCGTTTTGAACTGTCAGGTTCAAACGACAACTCCGATTGCTACATAAATTGAAATCCGATAATAATAAACTATTATGGATCCAATGGAACTGGTTTCGTCAAATTCCAAGGATATGCCTCAGAAGGCTATTTTAAAATTCAATTTAAACGATATGATTTCAAAACTGAACAAATCACCTTTAAATTAAATTTCAACCATTCTATTATCTTCAATATCATCGTTATAAATTTTATAAGCCTTCAAATTATTTAAACAGGCTTAGAAATTTTAGATTCAACAATTTACCCAATTTCAATTATTAAATTCAATATTTAAACTATATAATTCAATGATTTAATTATCAAGTAAGTATTTATATCTGGAATTTAAGTTAAGATTAACTTTTAAATATTTTAAATCAACTAACTATTCAAATTTAAATTTTTAGAAATTTCGGGTCGTCACATTCCTCCCCCCTTAAAAGAATTTCGTCCCTGAAATTACTACTTAGGAAGAATGTTTCAAAACCCGTTTACTTTTTCCCAAAACTCACAATTCAACATCCTACCAACTATCTTTTATTAAAGATCCACTATTACCTTAACCAACTTCCCAAAACCTTTTATAGTTTTCAAACAATACCCTTTCGCTCAATCATTTAAATTTCAATTTAAAGCCAAATTTGAATTATCAAAATTTTCTCAAAATATTTCTAACTCTCTAAATTTTCGAAATTTTTTGCCAGCGTCTTCTTTGCGCGGCTAGCTTGGTACTACTACAAAATGCCTCTACGGGCTCCCAAATTCCAAAAGAAAACAAAAGGTAAAGTGGCTAGATAAAAAACCCAATCCAATTTTATACAAAAATTTAAATACATACCTTTTTGTCGGGCAATTCACATTATCACCTGAAATCAAATCCAATTTTCTTTTCCCTTTATAATACCTGCATATCTTTCCTAGCAATAATATCCAATCATGCCCCTTTAAAATCTTTCCATACATTTCCTTTCAGAAGTTTTCATATCTATTTCTATTTAGATTAGTTTTCCCCATTTTCATATGAATTCAACTTATTTTCAATTTTGAATATTAAATTTTATCTTTCATTTATAACTGATTCATATCATTATTTTAAATTAGTTTCATCCACTAATTTATTTCAATTTTATATTTAAAATCGTTTTGTTGCTAACAATAAGTTTTCAAAAATTTCAAAAAAAATCTAACTCCCAAAATGTTTGGAAAATTTTGGCAGAATCTCCTTTGTACGGAGGAGCTTTTGCAATTTGACAAGAGATATAAATATATATACATCGACCCACATGGTCGGAAAAATAAAAAACAGTTCATATTTCCTATTTTTATTGCGTAGGCGTACCGTTATTTGGCATTTTAAGCAAATGGCTTATTGCTTAAGCAATTAGCGCAATCCAAATCCAGCCAAACGGCCTTCAGATACTTGTACTTACTCAATTTAAATATGTAAGTGCCATATATAGAAAATCTATTAGCATTTAACTTACTTAGTTCAATTTCGAATTTATTTTATTAATACAAATCCATTCTCAATTTATTTCTACTCACCTGGGTTTTATTTGCAACTCAAACCATTTCTATTATAATTCACTTTCATTCGACAATACTTCCCTTATATCTAATTTACTTGCAGATTACATTTAATATTATTTATAACACTCTTGAATTATTTGTAATTCAAATCATCACTATTTCGATCCAACTCTATTTTATTTTTACAACGTCTTCACTTATTTATTTCATTATCAAATCCAAGTCATATTCTATTTATAATTGGAGCTCATTTCTAAACTTAATTATTAACTTACAATTCATTTTACTTAGCCGAGTTAAATTTTACTAAGATACGCTATCAAATAATTATTTAGTTAATTAGCTTACCTCCAACTTTTATATCAATATTCGATTTTGTTACAAAAATCACTTTATTAAATTTTCCTGAATTCAAAATTTTTCATAATTCCAGTTTGAATTTTCTTTCATTTTCCCAAAATTCCATCACTTTTATTTTAAAATTTTAGAAATTCTTTTAAATTCACATCATACCATTAAAATAGCCTTTTATAAAAATAATTCTTATAACTCAATGTCTCAACCAGTCCAACCTTGTTCTCACAGAAATTCAATCATACATTGATCAGGCGTAGGACTGAAAATCTATAAGTACTTGGTAAACCTGTTTTCAACATCTAGTGAAAATACTTGGAAAATAATTTTATTGAAAATACAGAAAACAGTTTTGAAAATAGAGGAAATATCTTTGGTGAGATGCTTTGGAAATCATCACTCCCATCCATGGTCGCAGTTACATCCTGGGTTACATTGCCACCGCAGCAAAAGTCCATGTAACTTTAGGCACTCCGCGCCCCTTGATTACATCGTGGAACCCACAACAGATCGCAGTTACATTCCAGGGTTACGTTGCCATCGCAGCAAAAGTCCATGTAACTGTTGGCTCTCAGCGACACACACGATTTTCGTTGTCAAAATGAAACTTCTCCACTCCTACATAGGTCGCAGTATACCGATATAAAATCAAACGCAGACTATTGGCTCTCAGCGGCACACATGACTTTCGCTATGTTACCATAGGTCGCAGTTACATCCTGGGTTACGTTGCCATCGCAGCAAAAGTCCATGTAACTGTTGGCTCTCAGCGGCACACACGACTTTCGCTATGGTACACACAACTCATAATCCCCAAGAACTAGTTTTGTCCAGACTCTCACAGGATCAACTTTAGAACCCCCCTTGCGGCTCAAGGCAGCACCACCCGGTGGCACTCCTGAGAAGTTCATTTCAAGGGAGCGCCTTTTTCCCCAGAGCCATCATCAAAACACTTTATACTATACACATATAGTATCTTTCAAATCATACACTTAGTATGATCTCATATAAAGCTCCTTTAGACAAAATCGATTATTCCAAAATCGATAATTCTCAAACTAGGCTTTCCAAATTTCAATATTGATTTTACCCAAGAATCAAAAGCCTTTCCAAATCCAAAGGTTCCCAAAACCTTTTTCCAAATTCCTCACAAGATCCTTTATATATATATATATATATATATATATATATATATATATAATTTTTAAAACTTTATATCATTTCAATCTTGTATAAAACTCCTTTTATACTTCAAACACCTTCAAAATCCTTTTCTTCTGGCAATAGATTTAACAAGGGGAGATTTATCTTATATAACAAAGATATATAGCTTTGTTTATTTAAAATCAAATATTCCAATTTGATTACTTTTTCCAATATCGATTTCACTGAAAACTGTACGATGTACACTTATCATCCGTACGCTATACCAGTCTGATCGCTTGCTCGATCACATAATTTCACTTCCGAACTAGTATCGTCCACCCGACTTCCTAGTGCGGACACAGATCTGGTTTCTTGATCAGAAACCGTCATTCTCTTTGTACATCCATAACTATGATAAAGAATATCCAGAACCAATCAACAATCCATATCCAGGTTCGCCGTCGAAAATCGAGTGAAAAATCGCACTCGGATCGATATACTATCTCAAAATTCTGTGCTCGAATCTGGATCAAATCACTATACGAATAGAATAATATACGTACATCCTACGTATTTGAACTTCATTTATTATTATTAGCCAAACCAATTTCCTTTCTATTCATATTCACTTATTCACATTTGCCTTAATCCCCACTTAGATTATCACTTCAATCCTTATCTCAGTTGGGTAATTAATCAATAACAGTTTGAACTCTGACTAGTTTATATTTAGAAAATATCTTGAAACTTAAAAATAGATAAGTAGTTGAAAAATAATTATGAGTTTGCAAAATAGCTGTAAATAGTTAACTAATTGTAAAATAGTTGAGAAATAGCTAAAAAGTTTCAGAAATTTTAGATAATTGCAAAATAGTTGTAAAATAGTAATTAATTTGTAAAATAGTTGAAAAATAGTCATAAGTTTATAAAACAGTTGAAAAATGGCTAAATAGCTCTAAAAATAATTGTAAAACAAGTATAGAGTAATATGGCATTAAAAAGAAAGGTTGTATATATTAAATAGCTTGGAAGAATAAGTTTATATTAAAACAATTTATACTGAAAATAGTCCAGAGTCAAAACTGTTCACTTTCCCATCAATTCAATTTAAATTTCCACTTCCATTTAAATTGCACCAATTCCAAGTTAAATAACTCCAATTTGGACTTGATTTATTCCCAATTCAAGTTGAATTAATTCTCAATTTCTTTCCAACTTCAAATCAAATTCCATTTGATTCTTACTTATTCAACTTTTTTTACATTTCTAAATTATTCAAATAAATTTGGACTAATTTCAAATTGAATCCACTTCAATTTCAAATCATTTCAATTCCTGCTTGAATTTAATCCTAATTCCCATTCAAATTTTAAACCTTCAGATTAATAACCTTTCCACTTAAGTTTAAAACTTGCTTAACTTTGGGTTTCACATTACATTCTAAGAAAATTCAAACTCAACCTTAGAGTTTATTTCATATTTATTTCCTTTACACTCCATGTTACCTGTAAATTTTAAACCACCCTTTGTTTTAATTTCAAAACAAATCCCTTAAAAATCTTCCAAACATTTCTTGTTTTAAAATAAGACTATATTCAAAATAGTCTGAATTTTATTATTGTTATTTTCTTTAACTCTTTGAAACGATTGATTGTTTCTAGACTTAGGTTTTAAAACTTCAAAATTTTAAAACTTACTTTAATTTATAAGTTATACTCATCTTATAAATTTATTTCCTTTGGCTTACCTAATAACAAATATATCATTATTAAACACAATAACTATTTATGATAATACCCAAGGTAAACATATCTAGATACCAATTCCTTTTTATATTAGTCTTACTTCTATAAATCCAAGATTAAATTTCAGTTTGAATCCATTTCAGACATATCTTTATTTAAAGTTTTTAAACAATTTAATTTCTAAACTCGAATTCTAGAATTTCATTTCAATCAATTTAATTTTAATTTGGTTGTATTTCTGTTACCACTTAATTTAATTCCAATTTAAGATTTCAATTTGGTTGTATTATATTACTTGTTGATTTAAATATCAATAATTTAACAACCAATCACCTTAATATTTATTAGAAGGAAATATTGCTTTATATATCAAAATATATTTTTATATGAAATCATTTAAAATCATTATATAAGAAAATAACAAGTATGCTCTCATACACACACACACACAAAACTCATTCTAGAGTACTACAGACTCTATTTAATGAGTAATCCCCACCAGAGCCAAGGTTCTCACTTAACCTTTCGGCTCTGATACCAAATGTAACGACCCAAAATTTTCGATCCTGAAAATTCCAAATAGTTATGAAAAAGAAGGAGATAGAAGAAGAAGAAGAAGAATATTAGAAACATCAACATCTCATATTTGCAGCGTATAAAATATAATAGTAAATAATAACAGTTTACAAAAGAATAATATTCTGTCAATTACATTTTTATACATCAGAGTTACACATATATACAGACACTGAATATACATAATCACCATACCTCAGATATACAATAATGTAATACAGCGGAAATATTCTACATTCCTGCCATCCCGCTTGACTCCAGAGCTCCAGAATGTCCCTACCTGAAAATCTGCAATACTCGGTCTGACCCGAGCATTACACAAAAGTAACACGCGGGTCAGGCTGGAAACCAGCGTGAGTAAACTCATCTAACATGGAATAAAGAACATGCAACTTATATAAAACTCGGGGTAACTCAAACCAATTTTACAAGTTCACAATATGTTATAAACATAACTTGTTTCACACATAAGTTTTCCAAGTTCCAAATTTAGATTAATTAATGCGATTCTCTTAAATCATTTCATTCTAACCTATTAATTTCACATACCAATTTATAAGAATTCGAAGTGGTTTAGGGTATTTCCCAATACCCGACATCGGCCTCTTCGAGTCTCATGTCATTCTAACCCAATTTATCCAAATGAAATACACAACATTTCATATCAAAGATATCAACTATTTCAAAACATCCCATACCATTCAATCATACATAAGAAAACTTGATCACTTCCAAATTAATTCAATTGATTCTAATTGAATTTCTAACTTCAATCACTTAGATTTCTTCACTTGTCATTAATTAGTTTCTAATCAATTAATCTATCATCCATTCATTATTCATCTTAATTAATCACCCTGGATTAATTATCCTTCAGTTACATTCAAGTAATTATCTTTAATTAACTTCGCAATATTAATTATTCTCAACCAGAATCAATAAGTAATCTTTAATTACTTTATAAATTAACTAACTATATTTAACTACATTAATCTTTGATTGCTTATATTAATTAATTTCTCATAAGTCACTTATTATTGAGTAATTCATTTAAATTAATCAATATTAATTACGTCATTGATTATATCAATTAATGATTTCCAATTATATTTTAATTTATCCTAATCTAAATTAATTACATTAATTAAACCACAATATTAATCATTCTTGATTTATCTCAACCTGTAATTAACTATCCGTTTATTTACTTCATTAAATAAATCAATTTCTCCTTAATTAATCATCTTAATTAATCTCTTGATTTATTTCACAAAGTAACTATATTTTATTAATTTCATTAAGTAATTATTTTTCAAACGATCAAATGATTATTCTGAATTACTTACACTTAATTAGTTAACTTAAAACTTAATTAATTCAAAACCCTTAATTACTAAATTAATTAATTTAAATCATTAATTAATTGAATTAATTATTCGTTTTAATTACCCTACTAAATTCGATGTATCACAAATCATTAAGCCCTTATTAACGATGAAAACATTTTCTTATTTATGACTTAATTTTAAAACAATTTAAACCCAAATACTTCGAGTCAAACCACAATTAACTCGAGAACCAACCAAAACCAAAGTCACATCATCATCAGTGCACATCCAATCAATTTAATCATTCAACCAATTTTTTAAATGTAACCATTTAAATTTAAATAAAAATCCAACAAAGTGAGATTTACTCACCTTTGATTTTGCAAACCAAATCCGATCTCGATTTGCTTCCTTCAGATTTAAACCTTGTATAAACAGTTATACAATTTATTAATATTTTACAAAATAGAACAATTATATTACCATTTATAAATTCGACTTACCAATGAATTATTTTAAACTAAAATTTAATTTATCTAATAATTAAAATTTTAAACTAACTTCGTATAGATGTTTCAATATCTAATATCCTATCTCATTTCTTTCTGTTTTACACAAGTCAATCACAACAATCCTAAATTTTCATAAGTTCATTTCCATATATAAAATCAACTAAGACGGGTATGTGTATTCAAAATTTTCTTTTATTTTAACACAAACCCTTCAAAACCCCCAATTTCCAGAAATTAAACTAAATAAATGGCAAGATTACCTTACTGCTCACCTGCAAGCATCGTCTGGAATTCGCGAATCGACAAGGCTAAATCGCGACGAACGCACCACTATTGGCCTTCACTGTCGATATCAAAGACTCAGCGAGCTTTCGCTTCTGCACCAAATTCCTAGCTTGTGACGTCACACGGCTCGATCGACCATCCAATTTCACGCGAGCGACGACGAGAACCAGATCGCGAGCACCAGATGCGATGTGCCTCCCACGATCATCGCGACCCACGGTCAACTCCGAGTCAGCATCACGCGAATCACCCAAACTCACCAAAACCTAACCACCCTACCTCCTACCGTCGATATGCGATAGCCAAGACCTCCATCGAAGCGCGCGCAAGCCTAAAGGAGTCTACCACGCTCGAGTTCGAGCTCGATTAAGACCGCGTCGCCATGATGATTTTTTTTCTTCGAAGGCTTCGGGCATTTTTTTTAAAGCATTCGATTTCGATTTCTTCTGTTGACTTATAGAGGAAGACGGAGATAAAATAGGGATTTGGAAATGGCTTCTTGAGTACGTGTTGATTATTAAATAATTAAATATTGAAAATATCTCGTGTTGCATAACGCAAAATCCCGAACCCCGAATAAGACATGCCGACAGACGTTTATAAGGTTTTACCATCATTTCGAACACAATGGAATGTGTTTCGAAATCTAATTTATTCGTATGCGTGAGTTACAAAAGGTAACGATCAAATTTAAATTAAATCGATTAGAATAGTTTCTAAGCATTTTGAACTGTCAGGGTCAAATGACAACTCCGATTGCTATGAAAATTGAAATCCGATAATAACTAACTATTATAGATCCAATGGAACTGGTTTCGTCGAATTCCGAGACTGTGCCTCGGAAGGCTATTTTAAAATTCAATTTAAACGATATGATTTCAAAACTGAACAAATCACCTTTAAATTAAATTTCAACCATGCTATTATCTTCAGTATCATCGTTATAAATTTTATAAGCCTTCAAATTATTTAAACAGGCTTAGAAATTTCAGATTCAACAATTTACCCAATTTCAATTATTAAATTCAATATTTAAACCATATAATTCAATGATTTAATTATCAAGTAAGTATTTATATCTGGAATTCAGGTTAAAATTAACTTTTAAATATTTTAAATCAATTAACTATTCAAATTTAAATTGTTAGAAATTCCGGGTCGTCACAAAGAAATAGAAAAAATATTAGAATATCACAAACGCAGCGGAACAATATATAACAGATAAATGACTGATCTTTAAACAAAGAACTATATCGGTTTTATACATTATGATATCATAGTACAACACCATCAATAGCAAAATACTGCACAGTTATGTTAACTTGACCGCACAAAGTATGACTCCACAGCATACCAAACATAACAGAAATAAGATAGATACGTGTTATACGTCTTGCTATCAAGCACATCCCTTGAGCTCCATAGCAGTCCATCCTGAATCTATACTCTATAATACTCAATATGACCCGACCATTATTGCGAAATAACACCCAAGTCAGTCTGGAATACCGGCATGAGAAAACACACCCAATTGGATTATTTAAGTTTTCAAAATCCTTTGAATTCAAAGGTATCTCATAAGACCACGTCATAAATAAACATGCCGGGTTTTTACCTTAGGATAACCAAAACATTTTTATCAAATCCGTCTGATATTATAATAGTGTCTATAGAAAGTAAAATAGAATCAAGTTGAAATGCTTGCATCTCACATTTCAGTAATAGTTGGACACAATGAAAACCGTACGGGTGCTTATTGGATATTGGATTCCATACAATGGCAGGGCTACTGGGGTACCACTCGTTACGGTACCTGGGCTAGATCAAAGTACCGAGGTCCACCCTAATCCCCTGCAACACAAGACCGGAGCTACCCCTTACTGGATAGTCCGAATAAGAAATATCCCGCGGTTGGGATCAGCAACCGCCCACATAGCCGAATAAAAGGGGCATTTATACAGGGATGAGCTTACGCTAATTGGTTGCTAGCAATTTAGCCTTGCTGCACCTCCCCTGTTTTAGCCATTCCCGGTTGACGAGACTCGAGGCAATGCGTTACCTTTTTAGCACACATACACTTAGAATGCTTATCGTCCTCCTAACGATGTCCTGATAGCATTCGTCCATACAAGTCTGTTCCCGGTCTGAACGGAACCGAAGGCACTACTCCTACTACATCCATTTTGAAATCGCCCTCAGGAATTGTAGCGATTAGCCCTTGCACTTCACTGCTCCATCTTCAACTCCAAGCTCTTGTCTTCCTCCCAAAAAGTTCAAACTGGATCGAAGTGGTTTTCGAAAAATTAATCCCGATCTCGGTCTCTTCGAAACGATCAACGCACTGGCCAATATTGATAGTCGGTTATTTAACTATCATATAACAACCACAAACAACCATCGGGCCTTAATAACTTTTCAAATTATTTATTTCAAAATATCTTTGCAAGATATTTTCTAAGCTTCAGCCAAACAATAACATTCAATAATTTCAATCCTCAATATAATCAATATAATCATCATAGATTATCATATAGATCACATTACTGAATATAAAATAAATTCAACATTACGAGGTAACAGGTTGGATCACCTGACGACCAAACCCAAAGTCCAACTACAAGCTTTTTAACTGCAACAACTTAAATATACGCTATTGGAGCTGGAATTTGTTAATGCTTACACATGCTGTGATATCCCGGAATTTTTGGCAATATCAATTTAATAATCTTTATATAAAATTAAATTGATTTGATAATATTGATTAATAAAATATGAATTGGATTAATAATCTAATTAAATAAATATTTAATTAGTGATTTTTTTATCTTTTAAAAGCTAAATAAATGTTTTTAATTATAATGTGTATATATATTTGTATATATAGTATAGATATTCTTTGTTTTGGAATATAATAAATAAATAAAGTTTTGTTTTCAAATTCTAGTGATATATTTTATAATTGGGAAATTATGTTTTAAATTAATATTAAGCTTTTCAAAATTTATTTAATTAATAACTATATGGTTTGTAGGTACTTAAAATAAATGTTAAATTGTTTAAAATTTATCTTAGCTTAATTTTTAAATTTAAATAAAAAGTTTGTTTTATTTATTTTTAAATATTATTTGACAAATATGATTTGGAAATTTTGTATATAACTTTAAAATATAATGTAAAATATGGTTTTAATTCATTTAATAATAAAAGTAATTTATAATCTCTTTTAAAAATCATTTAAAATTTGTTAAATTTATTATTTTCAAGCCATATTAATAATGTATTATTTTTCCATATAAATATAAAAAGAATTAAAATAAGAAAATAGAATTATCATTTTTAAATTGAATAAGTTGATTTTAATTTGGATTTCAAAAGTTTAATTTGAATTTGGAATTGATTTTGAAATTGAAAATAATAGATTCTTGAAAATATTTGAATAAGTTTTAATTTATAATTTGTTTTATTTACATTTTCTTTAAATAAGAAATTCATATATATTTATATAAGTATAAAATAAATTAAGTAAAATCCTTTATTAACATTTAAATATATAACTAATTTAAATAAGAGACATGTGTTAACTTATGAAATAATCAAACTACATGTGTTAATTAACGAATAAAGGTTCATGACAAGTGTCATTATATTTTTTCTTTTTATTTTATTTTAATTAAATTAATTTCATCTCTTGTAAACCATAAATTTTTCCCTTCACTCTTTTCCTATCTTTTAACCAAAATCTAAAGTGAATCAAAGAAAAGCATCATTCTTCAAAAAAACTAAAAATCATCTTCTCAAACCAAAAGCTAAAGTGAATCAAAGAACAAAACCCTGTAATCTCATTTCCTTTTGCAAATATCAAATCTTCAGCCTTAATTCATTTCTCCACTTCAAAACCAAACCTGAAAAAAATTCCTGAAAAAAATAAAATGTTTTCATTTTCAAAACCCAAAGAAATCAACCTGCATTTCTTCCTCTGGAAAATCAACAGAATACAAACTACAATTCTAAAATCATGTCAGCATTTTCAACCTGGAATTAAAGCATTTTCAAGCCTGCATGTAGGGGTGGGTTTGGAAAATTTCCGTACCAACCGGGGATTTTTCCGTTTCTTCCGAGCGCTGATGGAAAGATGATATTTGTTCCAGTTTCCGTTTCGTGAACTCTGGAATTCCTATAATCGGTAATCACGGGAATTGGAAAACGCGGGATGGAAGATGGAAATTCCACCTTTTTCGGTAAAGAAAACTAACAGTAAATACTATGCAGGCTATGGAAGGATGGTTGTGGAAGATGAGTGTAAAATATTACATAGTGGATGAATGTTAAAAACCATTATGACAGTAATACTGCAGATATTGCATCACAAATAAAAGTCAGAACCAGTGCAATCCATATTAGATAATGAAGCAGGTTGCGTTATAAAAGTTCTTAACTTATATTATGAACCACGTATATTTTGAAAATGAAAAGGATTATTAACTACACAGGCCAGAGAACAAATAGGGAGATTCACGTTATGAATCAAATGCGAAACAGATGAATAAATTTGAAGAATAATTAATTTAAACTAAACCATAGGAAAAATTCAAATTTGATGCGGCTACCCCTAGTAAAACGAATACACAGCGGAGCATACTTTCACAACATGATGCATTAAACAAAGAATGTATTTTCTTTTTTCTTTTAAAGATAACTTGTTCAAAATTGGTTGTCATTCCTTGTATGACTGCTTTCTACTGTAATTTCATGAATCTGAATCAGATCTTTTCATTAGGCTCAGTAGAATGCCAGCTCCAAGACTTGTAGCAACAACACCAAGAGACACCTCGATGGATATATGGTACCCTGAAAGTACGTTATAACATGTTTAGTAGAAAAAAAAACCAGGATTAACAACACATTAGCATTTTGATATTACCACATATGCTTCTCAAGATTCAACTTCAAGAAATGAGCATAAAGTTTAAACATGAATCAATTGCTCCTTTCCAGATAATAAATCGGTAACACTTCTTAATTTAGTTTTTTCTATTGTAAATAAATCCCAAATAACCATTTATAAAGTGAATGTACATACAGGTTAACTGACTTTGGTAACTAATTGAAGAAGGTGCATATAACTAATTGAAGAAGTTAGCCATTGAGTAACAAAATCTTTAATTCCTGTTTCCATTTCAGCCGAATTCGTTTAAAAAGAAAAAAGAAACGTGCAGTTAAATTTTCTGTTTTAGCCTAGCATCACAAATTCCAATAACTGCATCACTCCAACCTAAAATCAGCCTGTGACAACCGCCCATGACTCCTGCACCAACAAGGAAATAGTGCGCTGTAAAGTGTGCCAGGCAGCCATGGATGATCGTCAGGGTAGAGTAAACACAGAATAGTCTATCATATTACTCACAGCGCATGGATAAAATACAATGGAAAGTATACATAGTGAAGCTATATAGAATAGAATTCTCATCATATAAGCTCATAACAATTTGATACAAACATCTGAATAGTCAAAACATCAAGCCTCACTACATAACACCCAGAGAATCATACAAACAGCGGAACACCCAGTACATACAGTAAGAAAACAATATGCAAAAGCCTCCAACTTGTCTTCGTCATCAACAGCGTTAGTCACTAAGAACAGCACCTGTCACCTGCTACCTAGTCTGCCCATCCCAACATGGATGAACAGCCCAAGGTAATAAGAGTTAAACATAAAACCTTGAGTCAGACAAAAGTCTTAGAGAGCAGTAAATCAACTATCAAACATACCAAAAGATCATAAAGGGTAAAAAGGAATAGGAACTCAACCATCCCACTCCACCTCTTTCTACAGTGAAAGCCCCCGGACACACAAAGCAGAAACAAACATAATAAATCAGACATTTAAAATAAAGCTATTATCACTCGAGTCAAGGTTGGTGTTTTCCGAGTACAGACCCCCAAGGCCTAAACCAAGATCAGGTAAGCACCCTGAAAACATCGCTCTTGGCCCAAGCGACGATACAACCAAAACATCCAAACATCCATGACTCTGGCTATCACTGTTATCATTGCTTCAATATCACCGTTAATTGAATGACCAGCTCATTATTTCATCCGTCCGTCAAGGGCTAATGGTAACCCCGGTTCTAGACATAACTCCACACGTCGTCGCAGCCCGTGCCTAGGACTATCGAATCTGCCCAGTGTACTAACACGTCATCGTGACCCATGCCTGGGACGTCGTCGTGAGCCGTCCCAACGTACTCTTGCTTTGAGCATGCTAGAACCTTCAATAACGATGAAATCTCAGCCTTCTAGTCATCCTCCTTGACGACTATTCACATACTAGCTCAAGCGCCTCTCGAGCCATCCATTATCAACAAACTCAGACCACATCACCGAGTTATCTTCATGCTTGGGATGACCCCGTCTAGATTAAACCAAGGCTTTCTCATATCTTGCTTTGCTTCATCGCATCATAGAAAAGTCTCATCTCAACATCATGCTTTGCCTCATCACATCATAGCAAAGTCCCATCTCAACATCATGATCAAATCTATCCATATGAGCTTTACCGTCCGCTTCATATGCCACGAGCAGCTTTCCTCATTCAAGAGTATTTCCACTTAGCTTTTGAATCATCCTCGATCAACTTGTCCAAATCAAGTCACCAATCAACTAACTTCGAACAATCAATCAAACCAATCATTGATCCAAGTAATAAATCATTCAAACAAGATGTAAATAAACAGTTATAACAATAATGGCAGTTCCGTAAATAAAGGGTCCAAATCTAACAAGCATGAATTCTAAGTAATATCTTGATGAATGAACTAGCATAGGTTAGCATGTAGTAAAACGAATATCAAAACTTGATGGACAATGGATCTACATGCAGACTTAAGGAAAATGCATGAAATCACTATCTTTAACACACAAACAAACCACCGATCCAATATACTCCTTTGGGTCCGTGTGAGAGATAACCACCACTCACCGAATCACCTAAACACCTCAAAAACAACAAACTCCAGATCTGGACAGCAAAGGATCTAGCTTGATCCGACAAGGTTTCCCTTCAAATGATGAAATCTTTCTTCGATGGATGGAGATCTTCAACTTTGGCTCTTGGATCTTCGATTTGATCTTCAATCTTGGATGGAAGTAAGCACTAGATTAGAGTGGAGAAAAGAAGTGAAGAAGTGTTGTAGTCGAGCTCTCAAAATAGCAGCACTTCGTCGCTTCAAAATCCGGATTCCAAAAAGTGAACCAAACCCTTCTATTTATAGGCAGATCCTTGAGTCGTCTGCCCCCATAAGTCGTCGCCGACCTAACGACTTACAACCTAACACTCAGGCCTCCTTAAGTCGCTCACTCGATATTAGGTCACTCACGACCTATAACATTGCCGACCTACGACCTAAAGCACTGCCAACCTAATAATAAATACCACAGTGCAACCAAGCGACTTAACCAACACGGCCGACTTAACGACTTAACCAAGCTACAACCTAACGACCTACGACTCAACAGCTTAGGCACTCACGCGACCTAACACTCAACGCAACTGCGCGACTTACGACCTAACTGAGATGCCTACCTAACCACTACAGCGATCTAACTACACAAGGCAAACCACCATAGGTCGCATACGACCCAACGACTTACGACCTAACCCTAAGTCGCTTGCAACCTTAGGTCGTCTTACGACCTTACTATAACCCGACACTAACCACTAGGTCGCTAACTCGCTTCAACCGACCTATCCCTAAGCCGCTAGCCACAAACTCGCTAACTACCTTAAGTCGGTCACTCCTATAGGTCGGTCACTCTATAGGTCGGTCCAAACCTTAAGTCGTGAACCTCTAACTCATTCACTTTCCTTAAGTCGCCTACTATCCTTAAGTCATTCCACCGACCCAACTTTCACATGAGCTAACTCTGGATGGCTCATTCCTATAGGTCTGTCAATAACTTAAGTCGCTCCATTCCACTAAGTCGCTCAACCGACCCAGCCTTCAATACGACCTAAAGCATAAAATTTATAATATTTCGATCCGTAAAAAAAATACGGGTCGTTACATTCTCTCCCCCTTAGGAATTTCGCCCCCGAAATTCCAAACAAACAAGAGCAACCAAAATTATTCTGCATGCCTACCATTCATAGCAATCAACAAACCATGCATTCAATTACTAACCTAGCATGCAGAATTCTAAGACTAGAACAAGTTACAAATTCATGGGATGTCACGACACCTTAGGGCCATACCTCGAAGAGTTCAGGATGAGCTGCCTTCATCCTCTCTTCCTCCTCCCATGTACAGTCGTTGACATCATCACTCCATTGTACCTTGAACAACCTAATCGTCTTCCTCCTAAGCTGTTTCGTGTCGGTTTCAACATCACAAAGCGGCTTACGAGGTCTTATAATAACTGGATCAATCTCGAAGTCTTCACAACTATCAACAGAAACCACTGTATTCGGGTCGTGCACATACCTCCGTAGATATGATACATGAAAAACATTGTGCACACCTGACATCTTTTCTGGTAATTCCAACTTATAAGCGAGCTTTCCAATTCGCTCGATGATCGGGAATGGTCCAACAAATCTCGGGGCCAATTTTCCTTTCTTCCCGAATCGAATAACATTCTTCAGTGGAGAAATCTTCACACTCCTACGTCGAATTCCAAGTCCTTACGACGCTTATCGGCATAACTTTTCTGATGATCTTGGGCTGCCTTCATTCATCGCCGAATGATCTCTATACAATCCGAAGTCTGTCGAATCATTTCTGGCCCAAGTATCAACTTTTCTCCAGTTTCCAACCAACATGTCGGAGAGTTACACGGTCTTCCATACAATGCTTCATATGGTGCCATACCAATACTTGACTGGTAACTGTTATTATATGAAAATTCCACCAAATGAAGATGATCTTCCCATGTTCCTCCGAAGTCCAAAACACATGCTCTGAGAAGATCTTCCAAAACTCGGTTGACTCCCTCTGTCTGACCATCTGTTTGGGGGTGATAAGCTGTACTCAAACACAGCTCGGTTCCCAAAACTCCCTGGAAGCTCTTCCAAAATTCACTAGTGAACAATGGGTCTCAATCGCTCACTATACTCTTCGGAATACCATGGAATCGAACTATCCACTTAACATACAACTCAGCCAATTTCGATGCAGTCCCGGTCGATATAACAGGAATGAATCTTGCACTTTTAGTCAAACAATCTACGATGACCCAAATCCCTTCATTTCCTGCCCGGGTTCTAGGTAGACCATCGACAAAATCCATCGATATTTGTTCCCACTTCCATGTAGGAACTTCTAATGGCTGAAGCAATCCACTTGGCTTCTTCTGCTCGGCTTTTACCAACTGGCAGTTCATACATTTAGAAATAAAATTTCCATCATCCTTCTTCATAACTTCCCAATAATAGGTTCTCTTCATATTCTGATACATCTTATTTCCACCTGGATGAATTGTCAACTTCGAGTGATGACTTTCCTTAAGAACTTCATCTCTCAATTCATCTATATCGGGAACAACTAGTCGTCCTTGCTTCCGAAGCCAACCCTCTCGATCGACTTCAAATCCTTTATCCTTTTCTGTGTCCACTCTAGATTCCACATCACGGATAATCTTGACAAGCTTATCATCTCGCTTTTGGCTCCCGCCAATTCTTTCCACTAGAGTAGGTCTTATTGATAAATTTGCCAACATCTCAGTTTCTAATTCACATCTGGGCCTAAAGTCAAAACCAGCTAAATACTCGAGACTCTTCCATTCTAAAAACATGGCTCCCAAACCTGCATGTCTTCGACTTAACGCATCTTCCACTGCGTTACATTTTGCCGGAGTATAGGTTATACCAAAATCATATGATGCTAAAAACTCTAGCCATCGTTGCTGTCGAAGATTCAAATCCTTTTGGGAGAACAGATACTTCAACGACTTATGATCTGTAAACAACTCGAATCGAACTCCCAATAGATAATGTCTCCACATCTTCAGAGCAAATACAATCTCCGCTAACTCCAAATCATGAGTCGGATAATTCCTTTCATGCGGCTTCAGTTGTCGACTTGCATACGCAACAACTTTATCCTTTTGCATCGGCACTGCTCCAAGTCCAGTACCACATGCATCGGTGTAAACCACCATCTCATCATTTCCACTTGGAATAGCCAAAACAGGAGCACTTGTCAATCGCTCCTTCAGGATTCCGAAAGCTTTCTCACACTTAGCATCCCATCTGAACACTTGGTTCTTTTTCATCAATCCTATTAATGGTGCATCTATCTTGGAAAAGTCTTTGATAAACCGACGATAGTATCCTGCTAATCCAAGAAAACTTCTCACATCAAATGCATTCTTAGGTCTAACCCAATCCTGGATTGCTGCCACCTTGGCGGGATCAACTGCTATTCCATTTCCAGAGATAACATGGCCTAAGAACCTCACTTCACTCTTCCAGAAGTGACACTTCGAAAACCTAACCTTCAGCTGATGTTTCCACAAGATTTTCAAAACAACACGTAAGTGCGTCTTGTGCTCTTCTTCAGTTCTGGAATAAATCAGAATATCATCCACGAACACAAGTACGAACTTGTTCAACTGATCCCTGAATACTCTATTCATAAGATCCACAAAATACATTGGTGCATTAGTCAATCCAAACGGCATTACCAGCCACTCATAAAAACCGGATGGTGTCCTGAAAGCAGTCGTTGGCACACTATTCTTTGCCACTCTCAACTGGTGAAATCACGTTGCCAGATCCATCTGAGAAAACACCTTAGCTTCGTGAAGCTGGTCAAACAAGTCATGTAACGACCCGTATTTTACGTGTCGATATAATCGTAAAATTTACAGGTCGTTAGTGTTGTTTGTCTTATCCCTAGCCTAAGTCGTATGGGAGGTTAACTCGTGTAGGCAACTTGAGCTTAGGTCGTGTGAGAGTTAGGTCGAGTAGAGCGACCTATGGGTTTGGACGAGTTAGCGTGTTAGGAGATTGAGTCGCGAACGACTCATGGGATGAGTCGTGACCGACCTATAGGATAGTTGCCGAGTTAAGAAGTTGGCGAGTTAAGGGTATGGCCGACTTAAGGAGTTAGCGACTTAGGGGCTGGGACGAGCTAACAAGTTAGCGGGTTAGTGAGGATAGCGTGCTGGCGAGTTAGTGGAGTTAACGACCTAAGGGGGTTAGGTCGTATGGTTGTTAGGTCGGAGGCATTTTGGAGCGACCTAAGAGTGTTGGGTCGATTTGAGTTAAGTCGCATGAGCGACTTAGAGTTAGGGTTGTTGTTTTGGTTAGGTCGACTCGTGCTTGAGTCGTGTGTGTTAAACCGCGTATGTAGATAAGTCGCGTGGGAGACTTCGTGTTAAGTCGGTTGAGCGACTTAGTGTTAAGTCGCGTGGGTTACTAGGTCGCTAAGGATGTGTGAACGACTTACGAGTTAGGTCGCTATGTCGCAAGCGACTTAAGGATCCGAACGAGTTAAGTCGTAGGACCTGATGAGTCGAAGGACGTAAGGTCGGTTGAGTCATGTGTGTCTTAGGTCGTAAGTCGTTAGGGGCGGCATGGTTTTAGGTCGGCATAGAAATAGGTCGGCACCGACTTAAGTTAGGTCGGGGATCTTTAGGTCGGCAACGACTTAAAACCGAGCACGCGAGTTAAGGGCCAGGCGACCTAAGGGGGTGATCTGCCTATAAATAGAGGGCTTTGGCTCACTTTTTGGCACCGGTTTTTGAAGCGACGAAGTGCTGCCATTTTGGGAACTCGACTACAACATTTCTTCATCTTCTTTTCTCCATTCCAATCTAGTTCTAACATCCATCCAAGATCGAAGATCAAGATCAAAGATTCAAGGGCCAAAGTTGAAGATCTTCATCCGTTCGAGTGAGATTTCATCGATTGAAGCGAGATTTTGCCGGATCAAGCCTTGATCTTCGCTGTCCAGATCTGGAGTTGATTGTTTTTGAAGTGTTTGGGTGATTTGGTGAGTGGTAGTTATCTCTCACGCGGACCCAAAGGAGTGTATTGGATTGGTGGTTTGTTGGAGTGTTGTAGATAGTGATTTTATGCATTCTTCCTTAGATCCAAGTGTAGATCCATTACTTATGAAGATGTTTACCTTTGCAAGTTCATTCATCTAGTTGTAGAGACAAAACCCATGATTTATATTTGTTAGATCTATGCTAAAGACCCATGATTCATGTATGTTAGATCTACGCTCATTTATTTACGAAATTGCCATTGTAATTATAAATGCCTATTTAGATCATGTTTGATTACTTGATTTTCTATGTAGATCTTGTTGAATGATTGATTACTTGGATTAATGTTTGATTTGATTGATTAGTTGATCTATTACTTGACTTGGACAAGTAAGGTCGATGGTGATTCAAAAGCTAAGTGGAAAGGCTCTTGAATGGTGAAAGCTGCCTGTAGCATATGAAGCGGATGTGGAAGCTCATATGGATGGATTCGATGATGTGGAACCTTGCCATAATGCGAGAAGGAAAAGCATGATATTGAGATGGGACTTTGCTGTGATGTGATGGGGCAAGGCATATGTTGAGATGGGACGGGTCATGATGACGTTCCAAGCACGGGTCATGACGACGTGCGAAGTTATAACTCAGTGATGTGGTCCGAGTTGGGATGGATAATGGTTAGCTTGAGAGGCGCTTGAGCTAGTATGGAAAGAGTCGTCAAGGAGGATGACTAGGAGGCTAAGATCTCATCGTTGTTGAAGGTTCTAGCATACTCAAAGCAAGGGTACGTTGGAACGGGTCACGATGACGTTCCAAGCACGGGTCACGATGACGTACTAGTAATCTGGGCTGATGCGTTCGGCTTAGGCACGGGTCATGATGACGTGCGGAGTTATGTCTAAAACCGGGGTCACCATTAGCCCTTGACAGGTGGTTATTCAACTAACGGTGAAATCAAGGCAAGGATAACAGTGATAGCCAGAGTCATGGATGTTTGGTTGTATTATCATTCAGTCTCAAGAGCGGTGTTTTCTGGGTGCTTATCTGATCTTGGTTTAGGCCTTGGGGGTTTGTATTTGGAAAACATCATCCTTGGCTCGAGTGATTATTGCTTTACCTTAATTATCTGCTATGTTATGCTTGCTTCTTCTTAGTATGTGTCTGGGGGCTATCACTGTAGAAAGAGGTGGAGTGGGATGGTTTGGTTCCTATTCCTTCTATCCCTTGTGCTCTTTTGGTATGTTTGATAGTTGATTTACTGCTCACTAAGACTTTGTCTGACTCAAGGTTTTATGTCTCCTCTTATTACCTTAGGCTGTTCATCCATGTTGGGATGGGCAGACTAGGTAGCAGGTGACAGGTGCTGTTCTTAGAGATCTACGCTGATGATGACGAAGACGAGCAGGAGGCTTTGCATATTAGTTTTCTTACTATATGTACTGGGTGTTCCGCTGTTGTATCTGATTGAGTGTTATGTAGTGAGGCTTTGATGTATGACGGTTCATATGTTTGTATAAAACTACTATGATGCTTATATGATGACATTCTGTTATGGAGCTTCACTACATATTTCCCTATTGTATTTTATCCATGCGCTGTGAGTGGTACGATAGAGTTTGCTGTTTTATTTTACCCTGACTATCGTCCATGGCTACCTGGCACGCTTTTCAGCGCACTATTCCCTTGTTTTGGTGCGGGAGTCATGGGCGGTCGTCACATTTGGTATCAGAGCTTTGGTTAATCGATTTTTTGCCAACGCTCGCTGACGTAACTGCGTATGAGAGACGTAATTGTATTTTGATGGATGATTACTATATATAATATAGTAGTTTAAAAGGATTTGAACTCCTTATGCAGTTGTTTCTTAAGGTGTTCTAATCATTCTTATTACAGATGTTAAGGATGAGTCGAAGAGGGAGACCAGCTGCAAGGGAAGGATGTGCTGCTGAAGAAGCTGTTGATTATGGAACTATGTTCGAAGCGATGATGACTTCGATCATGAGAAGGATACCAGCTCCAGGGCCATCTGTAGATGTTGGGGTTCAAGTTCAAGCTCCAAGACCAGTGGATTTTGCTAAGCTTTGCAAGGACTATACTTCTCTTGGAGGAAAAGCTTTCTTGGGGACGGAATCGACCATTGAAGTGCAGAGATGGATTGATGCTTGTCGAAGGATTTTTGGTGATTTGGGAATTGAGGATGCAACCAAGAGGAAGCTTGCATCAAGACAGCTTCAGGGAAGAGCTGCTGATTGGTGGAATTCCATCACCATCGATACTCCAGAGGAAGGGATCACTTGGGAGCAATTCCAAGTCAGATTTGAAGCCAAGTTCATCTCTACGGCTCAGAAATCTGTTTTGTTTAAGAGGTTTGTGGAGCTCAAGCAAGGTGGGAGACCAGTTCTTGAGTATATTTCTGAGTTCGAAGCTTTGTCCAAGTATGCCAGATCGTATATTGATTCTCCCTACCAGAAGAACGAGAAGTTTGTGACCGGTTTGGACGCTTATCTTGGAAGGCAGTTAGTGGATCATTTGGACGATCCGTTTGAGAAGCTTGTGGAAAAAGCTCTTAGGCATGAGAGTTTGTTTCCCAGGGAAGGTTCTGTTGTTGCTGTAACCAAGGAAGGGTCTAAGCCACAGCAGGGTGGAAATAAGAAGAGGAAGCAGCAGCAACAGAAGGGAAAGGATGGCCAGAAGAAGTTGAAAGGCGAAGTGACTTGCTACAACTGCCGACAGAAGGGTCATCTCTCCCGGGATTGCAAGAATACAAAGGTGCAGTTGAAGTGCCACAACTGTGATAAGCTGGGACATATCAAGAAGGACTGTCCAGAACCGAGGAAAGATAGGCAGGTTGTGCAAGCTTATGCTTTGGGAGCTGTGCCGTCGTCTTCAAAAGCTCCTATTGCTGAAGAGAAGGGGAAGAGTGTGGTGGTTCAAGGTACTCTTTCTATTTGTGGTGTTCCAGTTAGAGTGTTGTTTGATACTGGAGCGTCGCATTCTTTTGTTTGTGATGATTTGGTAGGCCGGTTAGGTTTGAAACCGGATATTGTTGACAGGCCATTGGTTGTGACTAATCCAGTTGGGGGTTCGTCATGTTTGTGTGTGATATGCCGTGGCCTAGTTGTGTCGAGTCATGATTGCTCGTTTGTTTGTGATTGCTTTGTTCTGAACTTTACGGGGTTCGGAATTATTTTGGGTATGGACTGGCTTAGGAAGTATGCGGCAAGGATTGATTGTGAGAGGCTGGAGGTGACAGTCGGAAATGTGGAAGGGCGAAAGGTTGTGATACGATGTAAGCATGAGGAAGGCGTCTTCATGAGCTTCATGTATTCGCTGGTTGTTCCACGGGATGGACTGTCGTCGGTGCCTATTGTGAATGGATTTGAGGACGTCTTTGACGAGGTCAAAGGGTTACCGCCGCATAGGGAGATCGAGTTTCGTATCGATCTAGTTGAGGGAGCCAGACCTGTTGTGATGCCTCTTAGGCGGATGGCGCCTAGGGAGCAGCAAGAGTTGAGGGTGCAAGTTGATGACCTTTTACGGAAGGGATTCATTCGGCGTAGTGTGTCCGAATGGGGTGCACCAGTTGTGTTTGCAACCAAAGCGGATGGATCGTTGAGGTTGTGTGTGGATTATCGTGAGTTGAATAAGGTGACTAAGAAGAACAAGTATCCATTGCCGAGAATAGATGACTTGTTTGATCAGCTTCACGAGGCTAGGGTGTTTTCTCAGATGGATTTGGCAACGGGATTTCACCAGTTAAGAGTGGCTAAGGATAGTGTGCCAAAGACTGCTTTTAGGACACCATCCGGGTTTTATGAGTGGCTGGTAATGCCGTTTGGATTGACCAATGCACCAGCATATTTTGTGGATCTTATGAATAGAGTGTTCAGAGATCAGTTGAATAAGTTTGTGCTTGTGTTCGTGGATGATATTTTGGTTTACTCCAGAACTGAAGAAGAACACGGGACACACTTGAGGATTGTCTTGGAAATCCTGCGGAAACATCAGCTGAAGGCTAAGTTTTCGAAGTGTCACTTCTGAAAGAGTGAAGTGAGGTTCTTAGATCATGTTATTTCTGGAAATGGAATCGCGGTTGATTCCGCTAAAGTGGCAGCAATCCAGGATTGGGTTAGACCTAAGAATACATCCGATGTGAGAAGTTTTCTTGGATTAGCAGGATATTATCGTCGGTTTATCAAAGATTTTTCCAAGATAGCTGCACCGTTAACAGGATTGACGAAAAAAGAACCAAGTGTTCAGATGGGATGATAAGTGTGAGCAAGCTTTCGTAATCCTGAAAGAGCGACTGGCAAGTGCTCCAGTTTTGACTATTCCAAGTGGGAATGATGAGATGGTGGTTTACACCGATGCATGTGGTACTGGACTTGGAGCAGTGCTAATGCAGAAGGATAAAGTTGTTGCGTATGCTAGTCGACAACTGAAGCCGCATGAAAGGAATTATCCAACTCATGATTTGGAGTTAGCGGCGATTGTGTTTGCTTTGAAGATGTGGAGACATTATCTATTGGGAGTTCGCTTCGAGTTGTTTACAGATCATAAGTCGTTGAAATATCTGTTCTCCCAAAAGGATTTGAATCTTCGACAGCAAGGGTGGCTAGAGTTTTTGGCATCATATGATTTTGGTATAGCTTATACTCCGGGAAAAGGTAACGCAGTAGCTGATGCGTTGAGTCGAAGACATGCCGGATTGGGAGCCATGTTTTCGGAATGGAAGAGTCTCGAGTATTTGGCTGGATTTGATTTCAGGCCCAGATGTGAATTGGAACCTGGGATGTTGGCAAACTTATCGATAAGGCCTACTCTGGTGGAGAGAATTGGCGAGAGCTAAAAGCGAGACGATAAGCTTGTCAACATTATCCGAGATTTGGAATCTGGATTGGACCCAGAAAAGGATAAAGGATTCGAAGTCGATCGAGAGGGTTGGCTTCGGAAGCAAGGACGACTAGTTGTTCCCGATGTAGATGGATTGAGAGATGAAGTTCTTAGAGAAAGTCGAAGTTGACAATTCATCCAGGTGGAAATAAGATGTATCGGGATATGAAGAGAACCTATTATTGGGCAGGCATGAAGAAGGATGTTGGAAATTTTATTTCCAAGTGTATGAACTACCAGTTGGTGAAAGCTGAGCAGAAGAAGCCCAGTGGATTACTTCAGCCATTAGAGGTTCCTACATGGAAGTGGGAGCAAGTGTCGATGGATTTTATCGATGGTCTACCTAGAACCAGGACAGGGAATGAAGGGATTTGGGTCATAGTAGATCGATTGACTAAGAGTACAAGGTTCATTCCTGTTCGATCAACTAGGACTGCATCGAAGTTGGCTAAGTTGTATGTTAAGTGGATAGTTCGATTCCATGGTATTCCGAAGAGTATAGTGAGTGATCGAGACCCATTGTTCACTAGTGGTTTTTGGAAGAGCTTCCAGGAAGTTTTGGGAACCGAGTTATGTTTGAGTACAGCTTGTCACCCTCAAACAGATGGTCAGACTGAGAGAGTCAACCGAGTTTTGGAAGATCTTCTCAGAGCTTGTGTTTTGGACTTCGGAGGATCATGGGAAGATCACCTTCATTTGGTAGAATTTGCGTATAATAACAGCTATCAGTCAAGTATTGGTATGGCACCATATGAGGCATTGTATGGGAGACTGTGTAACTCTCCGACATGTTGGTTAGAAACTGGAGAAAAGCTGATACTTGGGCCAGAGATGATTCGACAGACTTCGGATTGTATAGAGATCATTCGGCAACGAATGAAAGCAGCCCAAGATCGTCAGAAAAGTTATGCCGATAATCGTCGTAAGGATTTGGAATTCGACGTAGGCGATATGGTTTTTGTGAAGATTTCTCCACTGAAGAATGTCATTAGATTCGGGAAGAAAGGAAAATTGACTCCGAGATTTGTTGGACCATTTCCGATTATTGAGCGAATTGGAAAGCTCGCTTATAGGTTGGAGTTACCGGAAAAGATGGCGGGTGTGCACAATGTTTTTCATGTATCGTATCTACGGAAGTATGTGCACGACCCAACTACGGTGGTTTCTGCTGATAGCTGTGAAGACTTGGAGGTTGATCCAGTTGTTTCGAGACCTCGTAAGCCACTTCGTGTTGTTGGAACCGACACGAAACAGCTTAGGAGAAAGACGATTACGTTGCTCAAGGTACAATGGAGTGATGATGTTAACGACTGTACATGGGAGGAGGAAGAGAGGATGAAGGCAGCTCATCCTGGACTCTTCGAGGTATGGCCCTAAGGTGTCGTGACATCTCATGAATTTGTAGCTTGTTCTAATCTTAGAATTCTGCATGCTAGGCTAGAATTGGATGCATGGTTTGTTGATTGCTATGGATGGTAGGCATGCGGAATAGTTTTGATTGCTGTTGTTTGTTTGGAATTTCGGGGGCGAAATTCCTAAGGGGGGAGAGAATGTAACGACCCGTATTTTACGTGTCGATATAATCGTAAAATTTACAGGTCGTTAGTGTTGTTTGTCTTATCCCTAGCCTAAGTCGTATGGGAGGTTAACTCGTGTAGGCAACTTGAGCTTGGGTCGTGTGAGAGTTAGGTCGAGTAGAGCGACCTATGGGTTTGGACGAGTTAGCGTGTTAGGGGATTGAGTCGCGAACGACTCATGGGATGAGTCGTGACCGACCTATAGGATAGTTGCCGAGTTAAGAAGTTGGCGAGTTAAGGGTATGGCCGACTTAAGGAGTTAGCGACTTAGGGGCTGGGACGAGCTAACAAGTTAGCGGGTTAGTGAGGATAGCGTGCTGGCGAGTTAGTGGAGTTAACGACCTAAAGGGGTTAGGTCGTATGGTTGTTAGGTCGGAGGCATTTTGGAGCGACCTAAGAGTGTTGGGTCGATTTGAGTTAAGTCGCATGAGCGACTTAGAGTTAGGGTTGTTGTTTTGGTTAGGTCGGCTCGTGCTTGAGTCGTGTGTGTTAAACCGCGTATGTAGATAAGTCGCGTGGGAGACTTCGTGTTAAGTCGGTTGAGCGACTTAGTGTTAAGTCGCGTGGGTTACTAGGTCGCTAAGGATGTGTGAACGACTTACGAGTTAGGTCGCTATGTCGCAAGCGACTTAAGGATCCGAACGAGTTAAGTCGTAGGACCTGATGAGTCGAAGGACGTAAGGTCGGTTGAGTCATGTGTGTCTTAGGTCGTAAGTCGTTAGGGGCGACATGGTTTTAGGTCGGCATAGAAATAGGTCGGCACCGACTTAAGTTAGGTCGGGGATCTTTAGGTCGGCAACGACTTAAAACCGAGCACGCGAGTTAAGGGCCAGGCGACCTAAGGGGGTGATCTGCCTATAAATAGAGGGCTTTGGCTCACTTTTTGGCACCGGTTTTTGAAGCGACGAAGTACTGCCATTTTGGGAACTCGACTACAACATTTCTTCATCTTATTTTCTCCATTCCAATCTAGTTCCAACATCCATCCAAGATCGAAGATCAAGATCAAAGATTCAAGGGCCAAAGTTGAAGATCTTCATCCGTTCGAGTGAGATTTCATCGATTGAAGCGAGATTTTGCTGGATCAAGCCTTGATCTTCGCTGTCCAGATCTGGAGTTGATTGTTTTTGAAGTGTTTGGGTGATTTGGTGAGTGGTAGTTATCTCTCACGCGGACCCAAAGGAGTGTATTGGATTGGTGGTTTGTTGGAGTGTTGTAGATAGTGATTTTATGCATTCTTCCTTAGATCAAGTGTAGATCCATTACTTATGAAGATGTTTACCTTTGCAAGTTCATTCATCTAGTTGTAGAGACAAAACCCATGATTTATATTTGTTAGATCTATGCTAAAGACCCATGATTCATGTATGTTAGATCTATGCTCATTTATTTACGAAATTGCCATTGTAATTATAAATGCCTATTTAGATCATGTTTGATTACTTGATTTTCTATGTAGATCTTGTTGAATGATTGATTACTTGGATTAATGTTTGATTTGATTGATTAGTTGATCTATTACTTGACTTGGACAAGTAAGGTCGATGGTGATTCAAAAGCTAAGTGGAAAGGCTCTTGAATGGTGAAAGCTACCTGTAGCATATGAAGCGGATGTGGAAGCTCATATGGATGGATTCGATGATGTGGAACCTTGCCATAATGCGAGAAGGCAAAGCATGATATTGAGATGGGACTTTGCTGTGATGTGATGGGGCAAGGCATATGTTGAGATGGGACGGGTCATGATGACGTTCCAAGCACGGGTCATGACGACGTGCGAAGTTATAACTCAGTGATGCGGTCCGAGTTGGGATGGATAATGGTTAGCTTGAGAGGCGCTTGAGCTAGTATGGAAAGAGTCGTCAAGGAGGATGACTAGGAGGCTAAGATCTCATCGTTGTTGAAGGTTCTAGCATACTCAAAGCAAGGGTACGTTGGAACGGGTCACGATGACGTTCCAAGCACGGGTCACGATGACGTACTAGTACTCTGGGCTGATGCGTTCGGCTTAGGCACGGGTCATGATGACGTGCGGAGTTATGTCTAAAACCGGGGTCACCATTAGCCCTTGACAGGTGGTCATTCAACTAACGGTGAAATCAAGGCAAGGATAACAGTGATAGCCAGAGTCATGGATGTTTGGTTGTATTATCATTCGGTCTCAAGAGCGGTGTTTTCTGGGTGCTTATCTGATCTTGGTTTAGGCTTTGGGGGTTCGTATTTGGAAAACATCGTCCTTGGCTCGAGTGATTATTGCTTTACCTTAATTATCTGCTATGTTATGCTTGCTTCTTCTTAGTATGTGTCTGGGGGCTATCACTGTAGAAAGAGGTGGAGTGGGATGGTTTGGTTCCTATTCCTTCTATCCCTTATGCTCTTTTGGTATGTTTGATAGTTGATTTACTGCTCACTAAGACTTTGTCTGACTCAAGGTTTTATGTCTCCTCTTATTACCTTGGGCTGTTCATCCATGTTGGGATGGGCAGACTAGGTAGCAGGTGACAGGTGCTGTTCTTAGAGATCTACGCTGATGATGACAAAGACGAGCAGGAGGCTTTGCATATTAGTTTTCTTACTATATGTACTGGGTGTTCCGCTGTTGTATCTGATTGAGTGTTATGTAGTGAGGCTTTGATGTATGACGATTCATATGTTTGTATAAAACTACTATGATGCTTATATGATGACATTCTATTATGGAGCTTCACTACATATTTCCCTATTGTATTTTATCCATGCGCTGTGAGTGGTACGATAGAGTTTGCTGTTTTATTTTACCCTGACTATCGTCCATGGCTACCTGGCACGCTTTTCAGCGCACTATTCCCTTGTTTTGGTGCGGGAGTCATGGGCGGTCGTCACAAGTCATCTATTCTCGGCAATGGATACTTGTTCTTCTTAGTCACTTTATTCAGCTCACGATAATCCACACACAACCTCAACGATCCATCCGCTTTGGTTGCAAACACAACTGGTGCACCCCATTCGGACACACTACGCCGAATGAATCCTTTGTGTAAAAGGTCATCAACTTGCACCTTCAACTCTTGTTATTCCCTAGGCGCCATCCGCCTAAGAGGCATCACAATAGGTCTGGCTCCTTCAACTAGATCGATACGAAACTCGATCTCTCTACGCGGGGTAACCCTTTGACCTCGTCAAAGACATCCTCAAATCCATTCACGATAGGCACCGATGACAGTCCATCCCGTGGAACAACCAGCGAATACATGAAGCTCATGAAGACGCCTTCTTCATGCTTACATCGTATCACAACCTTTCGCCCCTCCACATTCTCGACTGTCACCTCCAGCCTCTTGCAATCAACCCTTGCCGCATACTTCCTAAGCCAGCCATACCCAAAATAATTCCGAACCCCGCAAAGTTCAGAACAAAACAATCACAAACAAAAGAGCAATCATGACTCAATACAACCAGACCACGGCATACCATACACAAACAGGACGAACCCCCTACTGGATTAGTCACAACCAATGGTCTATCAACGATATCTGGTTCCAAACCCAACCGGCCTACCAACTCATTACAAAAAAAGGAATGCGACGCCCCAGTATCAAATAACACTCTAACTGGAACACCACAAATGGAAAGAGTACCTTGAACCACCACACTCTTCCCTTTCTCTTCTGCAGTAGGAGCCTTCGAAGATGATGGAACAGCCCCCAAAGCATAAGCTTGCACAATCTGCTTGTCCTTCCTCGGTTCCGGACAATTCCTTCTGAAATGCCCCATCTTATCACAGTTGTGGCACTTTGCCAGCGCCTTCAGATTCTTACAATCCCTGGAGAGATGGCCCTTCTGCTGACAGTTGTAGCAGGTCATTTCACCCTTCGGCTTCTTCTGACCATCCTTACCCTTCTGTTGCTGCTGCTTCCTCTTCTTGTTTCCACCCTGCTGTGGTCTACACTCCTCCTTGGTCATAGAAACAACAGATCCTTCCTTAGGAAACAAATTCTCATGCCTGAGACTTTCTCCACAAGCTTCTCAAATGAGTCATCCAAATGATCCACCAACTGCCTTCCAAGATAACTATCCAAGCCTATCACAAACTTCTCATTCTTCTGATATGGAGATTCAATATATGACCGAGCATACTTGGACAAGGCTTCAAACTCAGAAACATACTCAAGAACTAGTCTTGGGGATTGAACCTGAACTCCAACATCTACCGATGGCCCCGGAGCTAGCATCCTTCTCATGATCGAAGTCATCATAGCCTCGAACATAGAAGCATAATCAGCAGCCCCCTCAACAGCATGGCCTCCCCTAGCAGCTGGTCTCCCTCTTCGACTCATCCTTAATATCTATAAAAGGAATGATTAGAACACCTTTATAAACAACTGCATATAGAGTTCAAATCCTTCTAAGCTACTATATTATATAAAGTAATCATCCATCAAAATACATTTACGTCTCTTATACGTGGTTATGTCGGCGAGTGTTGACTAAAATCGATTAACCAAGGCTCTGATACCAAATGTGACGACCGCCCATGACTCCTGCACCAACAAGGAAATAGTGCGCTGTAAAGTGTGCCAGACAGCCATGGATGATCGTCAGGGTAGAGTAAACACAGAATAGTCTATCGTATTACTCACAGCGCATGGATAAAATACAATGGAAAGTATACATAGTGAAGCTATATAGAATAGAATTCGCATCATATAAGCTCATAACAATTTGATACAAACATCTGAATAGTCAAAACATTAAGCCTCACTACATAACACCCAGAGAATCATACAAACAGCGGAACACCCAGTACATATAGTAAGAAAACAATATGCAAAAGCCTCCAGCTCGTCTTCGTCATCAACAGCGTTAGTCACTAAGAACAGCACCTGTCACCTGCTACCTAGTATGTCCATCCCAACATGGATGAACAGCCCAAGGTAATAAGAGTTAAACATAAAACCTTGAGTCAGACAAAAGTCTTAGTGAGCAGTAAATCAACTATCAAACATACCGAAAGAGCATAAAGGGTAAAAAGGAATAGGAACTCAACCATCCCACTCCACCTCTTTCTACAGTGATAGCCCCCGGACACACAAAGCAGAAACAAACATAATAAATCAGACATTTAAAATAAAGCTATTATCACTCGAGTCAAAGTCGGTGTTTTTCGAGTACAGACCCCCAAGGCCTAAACCAAGATCAGGTAAGCACCTTGAAAACATCGCTCTTGGCCCAAGCGACGATACAACCAAAACATCCAAACATCCATGACTCTGGCTATCACTGTTATCATTGCTTCAATATCACCGTTAATTGAATGACCGGCTCATTATTTCATCCGTCCGTCAAGGGCTAATGGTAACCCCGGTTCTAGACATAACTCCGCACGTCGTCGCAGCCCGTGCCCAGGACTATCGAATCTGCCCAGAGTACTAACACGTCATCGTGACCCGTGCCTGGGACGTCGTCGTGACCCATCCCAACGTACTCTTGGTTTGAGCATGCTAGAACCTTCAATAACGATGAAATCTCAGCCTTCTAGTCATCCTCCTCGACGACTATTCACATACTAGCTCAAGCGCCTCTCGAGCCATCCATTATCAACAAACTCAGACCACATCACCGAGTTATCTTCATGCTTGGGATGATCCCGTCTGGATTAAACCAAGGCTTTCTCATATCATGCTTTGCTTCATCGCATCATAGCAAAGTCTCATCTCAACATCATGCTTTGCCTCATCACATCATAGCAAAGTCCCATCTAGACATCATGATCAAATCTATCCATATGAGCTTTACCGTCCGCTTCATATGCCACGAGCAGCTTTCCTTATTCAAGAGCATTTCCACTTAGCTTTTGAATCATCCTCGATCAACTTGTCCAAATCAAGTCACCAATCAACTAACTTCGAACAATCAATCAAACCAATCATTGATCCAAGTAATAAATCATTCAAACAAGATGTAAATAAACAGTTATAACAATAATGGCAGTTCCGTAAATGAAGGGTCCAAATCTAACAAGCATGAATTCTAAGAAATATCTTGATGAATGAACTAGCATAGTTTAGCATGTAGTAAAACGAATATCAAAACTTGATGGACAATGGATCTACATGCAGACTTAAGGAAAATGCATGAAATCACTATCTTTAACACACAAACAAACCACCGATCCAATATACTCCTTTGGGTCCGTGTGAGAGATAACCACCACTCACCGAATCACCTAAACACCTCAAAAACAACAAACTCCAGATCTGGACAGCAAAGGATCTAGCTTGATCCGACAAGGTTTCCCTTCAAATGATGAAATCTTCCTTCGATGGATGGAGATCTTCAACTTTGGCTCTTGGATCTTCGGTTTGATCTTCAATCTTGGACGGAAGTAAGCACTAGATTAGGGTGGAGAAAAGAAGTGAAGAAGTGTTGTAGTCGAGCTCTCAAAATAGCAGCACTTCGTCACTTCAAAATCCGGATTCCAAAAAGTGAACCAAACCCTTCTATTTATAGGCAGATCCTTGAGTCGTCTGCCCCCGTAAGCCATCGCCGACCTAACGACTTACAACCTAACATTCAGGCCTCCTTAAGTCGCTCACTCGATATTAGGTCACTCACGACCTATAACATTGCCGACCTACGACCTAAAGCACTGCCAACCTAATAATAAATACCACAGTGCAACCAAGCGACTTAACCAACACGGCCGACTTAACGACTTAACCAAGCTACAACCTAACGACCTACGACTCAACAGCTTAGGCACTCATGCGACCTAACACTCAACGCAACTGCGCGACTTACGACCTAACTGAGATGCCGACCTAACCACTACAGCGATCTAACTACACAAGGCAAACCACCATAGGTCGCATACGACCCAACGACTTACGACCTAACCCTAAGTCGCTTGCAACCTTATGTCGTCTTACGACCTAACTATAACCCGACACTAACCACTAGGTCGCTAACTCACTTCAACCGACCTATCCCTAAGCCGCTAGCCACAAACTCGCTAACTACCTTAAGTCGGTCACTCCTATAGGTCGGTCACTCTATAGGTCGGTCCAATCCTTAAGCCGTGAACCTCTAACTCGTTCACTTTCCTTAAGTCGCCTACTATCCTTAAGTCATTCCACCGACCCAACTTTCACATGAGCTAACTCTGGATGGCTCATTCCTATAGGTCGGTCAATAACTTAAGTCGCTCCATTCCACTAAGTCGCTCAACCGACCCAGCCTTCAATACGACCTAAAGCATAAAATTTACAATATTTCGATCCGTAAAAAAAATATGGGTCGTTACACAGCCTGGAATAGTGTTCGACTTAAAAATTTAGTGCATCCAGTTTATCATCATTTATGGAACAAGGTCAACGCTCCTAAGATGTCTCGGTGTCTTTAATTAGCTTACACAAACAAATGAAACACACTAGACATAATCAAGAAATGGAGCAATATTCAATCAGATATATGTGAGCTATGCAACAAACATGAAGAAACATCTGAACATCTATTTTTGCCTACAACTATTCTAGAAACATATGCCAACAAATCAAACAGAAGTGCAATCTACACAGTTTGTAAATAGACAATATCTAAAACTGTATTGAATTTATAAGCTCAAATTATAGGATGAAGAGTTTTGAAACAGAATTGATGAGAAAGCAAACCAACCACAAGTACTAAGTCAATACAAAGTTAGCAAATATGACAAGGTAGAAATGTTTACACACCAATATTGTGAGAATCTTATAAAACGTTCATAATTATGAGATTCTCATTAAACAGCACATAATAATATGATTTAGCGAGCGATAAGTGATCATTTTTAAAGAAATTAGGCAATGCTTAGTTATGTGAAATCAACAATATGATATTCCAGTTCCATGATTAGTTGTTGTACTAGAGATACTGAAAGGGCCAGAACAATAAAGATTTCAAACTAGCATGTGCAATTTTACAAAGAAATACAGCGTCAAATTATAACACAGGTATATAATCAAAGTGAATTTACTTATACATATATTATCTATTTACATACAAATGACAACTTCTACATAGGATTGCACCAACACAGTAAACAACCCAACAGTTCACCACTGAGTGGTTACATAAATGATTTGTCCTAAACGATGACAAATTATTGAATTAAGAAAGCGATCGCGCGTTATTTGTGTAAATATAGAAATATTAAACAAGCACATCCCAAAAGAAATCTAAAACAAAATAAGAGAAATCGAACCTCGCAAATTTCAAATCAGAAAAATAAACTGAAAAACACTATAATTAGGAGATAACCAACTGACTAAAAAAATTAACAATCCTACATCAAGGAAATAACCAAAATACTTTTTGGTAATACAGGAAGGAGTCAATAATACCCCCAAATATAAAAAAGAAATGTGCAGTTAAATCCTTTGAATCTGGATACAAATGAAAAAAGAAAAAAAAACTAAAGAATTGAAATTGAATTGGTTATGTACCTGTAGAGTGAGTTAACAGCAAACTTAAGCGACAAAATTAGGGCTAGTAATATGTTGAAGGAAGAAAAGGTGGAATTAGGGTTAGAGTTTTTCTTTTTGGGAATTTCGGCCTGACTCTGAAGTTGATGACGTGAGTGCATTTAGCTAGAGAAAAGGTACTGGGCTTGCGGGTGAGGCCTAATAGACGTTATTTCGGAAGGAAAGGAATACCGTGGAAATTGTGATAAATTTCCGTCCTTTTCCGTTATTAATCGGAAGGAATTCCTTCCGAAATTATTTTTTCGGAAGAAAGCGGAAAACGAAAATTTCGAAAATAGTCGGAAGGAATTTGACGAAAAAGCGGAAAAATGAAAAAATACCCAGCCCTACCTGCATGCATGTGGATTTTAGACAGAATTCAAAAGGCTTTCAAAATTTAGGAGGCTCTATTTCTCTGAAGAAGACAGGTGAGTAAATTTTTTAAAATTTAAACATAATTTGGTTGCATGTTAGTATATTTGAAATGAATAGATATGCATGAATATACAAGTGAAATCTAGTATGACTATTTACAGAATGTATGTTGTGTATATATATGTACTTTATTCTGCATTGTTCCTAGGCTCTGAATATGATTTAAATCCCTTATTTACTTAGTCTTGTTTTTGATAAGATTTGATTATCAAACAAAAGTTGTGATTCAATATGGATTAATGTTTAAAATTTTAAGTAAGATAAAATGAAGCATGTTTGTCTCTGCAACTATAAGACATCAGTATATTTAAAATGAAGTAAAACTCAAACTGTTTAAATTTTAAATTCAGTATTATAAACTAGATACAAAAGTAAAAACATGATTTTTGAAACTAGTATCAAAATTTTTAGTTTGGGATTTGGGAAGCAGTTCTGTGATGAACTAAAAAGGTGAATTTGGGAAATTCTGATGAACTTGGGTTTCTGGATGGTCAGGGTGGTTACTGGAGGACGTGGGGCGTATGGTGAGGTCGAGAAAATTGTCAGGATGATGACCTGTGAGTTGTGGTGGCTGCGGCGGCCAATTTTTGGTTTTAACCCTAGTTTTAAACAAGTTAGGGAATTGGATCATCACTCTCTATGTTTTATCGAGTATGAAGAGGCTTTCGGGGATGGTAGCTGGGTCCATGACGAGGGTATGGCCAGAATTTCAGCACTTACGGTGGTCGGAGGTGTTGGGTTTTGGCGTTGACGGGTTTGAGTTTTGATGATCTCTGTGTTTCCAGGTTTTTGGATTGAGGCTTGTTTTTGATTTCAGGTGGGTGGAGACGATCTGGTGATCGTAGGTTGGAGCATGGGTGGTTGCCGATGAGATGAAGCCAGGGTGAGAGGCCGGAGTTTATCGGCGTCACGGTGCACGTGCACCGTGCATTTTTATTTTCAGGTGAAGGATTTTGGAATGGGTGAGTTGTTCTAGTGAAAGGCTCGAGTCACTTGAGTGTTTAACCCGAAGTAAAGAGAAGTATGACTCGAAGCAAATTAGGTTCTGGCTCGAGTAGTTTTGTTTCAGGTTTTTTTTTGAAACCTCACAGTGTGCAGGTTTTAAATTTAAACTAAATTAAAATAAAAGAAGTAAAGCAAGATTTAAACAAAAGTTGAAACAAGTTTAAAATATGAATTCAAAATGAATTTGAATTCTAGTCTTCAAAATAAATAAATTTTATAAAAATTTAATGTTTAACAACTAAAAAATTGATTATAGTATTTTACAATGGGGTTTTAGAAATCTGAAAAATGAGATTTAGAACAAGATTATAAATTTAAGTTTAAAATCTGAATTGTAAATCTAAATTCAAATTTGAATTTGAATCTTAGGATTTGAAAAGAAAATAAGTTTATAAATTCAAGTGTTGTAATTAAGTTTGAATCATAAAGTATTTTATAACATGTTTTTAAAATCTGGAATATAGGATTCAAACAGGATTTTAAATTAAGTTTTTGAATCTGAATTCAAAGAATGAGTTGAATTCTAGTTTGAAATAAAATAAGTTTTTGAATTTAAATGTTTCAAAACCACTTGGAATATTTAAAGTATATTTAAATTGAATATGGGTTAAAACTATTTTTAAATTTACCTTACAAGATGAGTAATTCTTTAAAATGAAATTAAAAGGTATTAAATACTTAAACCTTATTTAAGTTAAAATTTGATTTCATTTTAAATCTTAATTTAAAATGGAATTTAGATGAAATTTAAAAGCAAATTATTTATAAATTACTTTGATAATGATAATTAAATCATGAATAAGATTAATGTTTATCATAAAGTTAATTAGAACTTAATAATTTATAATTCATTAAATGATTAAGGTAATTAAGTTTTGTAATTAATTAATTTAATTAATTAATAATTTGGGTTAATTAATTAAATAATTATGGGTTTTATTTAATATCAAAGGATTAAGTAAGTTAATTAAGATTGATTAAATACTAATTAAGAAATCATTAATTAGATAGGATTTGACATTAAATTAATGATTTGAAAATTTATTAATCAAGTAATTATCAATTAATTAAGTTATAGACTAACACTTGATTAATTAAATAGTTAGAGATTAATTAATGGGTTTTATAGATAATTAAATTTGTATATTGATTAATCTCAGTTAATTACTTTAGAGAAGTAATTAAAGATTTGTTAATGGTTAATGAAGGTCATTAACTTAGTATTACTTAATAATTAATTAATGTGATTAATTTTAATGATTAATTGAATTAATTAATTTAAAGATAATCATTTGAATTGTTTAAGTGTAATTACTTGAGAAGTAATTAAGAAAATTAATTACTAAGTGTAACTAATTAAGTTTATTTTGATTAGTTAAGTTAATTAATTAAGTTTAATTAATTTAAAATAATCACTGGTTAATTTGAGAAGTAATTACCCAATGTAATCAAAAATGAATAATTACATAGTGAAGTAATTAAGAAGATAAATTACTTGATGTAACTAAATTGAAGGATAATTGGGTAATAAAAGAGTTTTTGAAATTAATTACTTTATGTAATTAATATGTAATCAGTATGCAGAATAATTACTTAGAAGAAGTCATTAATAATTAATTTCTTATTGTAATTAATTTAGGTTTTGTTAATTGAGTTATTTGAAGATAATAAAGAGATGTAATTAATTAAATGTAATTAATTACTTAATGTGATTAATCAAGAGTGATTAATCAATACGGATAATTGATAATTAAGTACTTAATTTAAATAGGGTAATTATTAATAGATATAGTTAGGGATCATTAATTTATATAATTAATTATATAATTAAGGATTGATTAATTAAGAATAATTAATCAATGAAGGAATTAATTAATGTTAATTAGGATTAATGTAATTAATTATAATTAATTAATTAATGAAGTAATTATAGGTCAATTACTGAATTTGGTTTAGAATAATTAGTTTGTGAAATAAATTAAAGGCCAATTACTTGAATGTAAATAAAGGATAATTAATCAGGGATGATTAATTATGGTAATTTGTTGAGGGTAATTAATTGATATATTTGTGATTAATTAATGGTTACGTAAGCAAGATTTATATGGATGAGTAATTAATTTAATTTATTTTAAATTAATTAGGGAAGAAGTAATTAATTTAATTCATTTTAAATTAATTATAGAATGGTGATTAATAAGTCATTGCTTGTGAATGTTGATTAATACTGATTACCCTGAATAGTTGAGATCTCAGATATAAGATAAGTGATGTTGTGTGATTTGGATGCTTTGGTTGCATTTGAGTTGATAATATGAATTATCTGTTTGGGATGATAATATGGATTATCTGTTATGATGATAATGTTGATTATCTATTGTGATATTGTGAATTATCTATCTGTGTGTATATAGATAATATTGAATTGAATTGTTTTAAAACTTTAAAACAACTTGGACCTAAAAGATGGCGATTTGGATTTCGATGAGACCGGGATCGGGTTTCCATATTTTGATATCCGAAAACCATATCGATCCAAATTAACGATAGGTCGTGAATCTCAAGTGTAGGTAAAGATTCAGAGTGCAAGGATTATCGTCGTTAACTCTGAGGGTGATTCCAAAATGAATATAACGAGATAATGCCTTCGGTTTCGATCGAACCCGGAATGAACTTGTATGGATTGAATGCTTCCATAACATCGTCAGGTGGACGATGAGCATTCTAAGAGATGTGTTCTCTAAAGGTAATCGCAGCCTCAAGCCTCATCAACCGGGAATGGATAAAACAGGGGAGGTGCAGCAAGGTTAAGTGGTTCATGCCCAAGTTGGACGAGATTTTCCCCTGTCTAGAGGTCCCTTTATATTCGGCTGTGTGGGCGGTTGATAGCAACAACTGTCGGGGTTGTCTTGTTCGGGACTGTTTAGTAAGGAATGGTTCCGGCCTTGTGTTGCAGGGGATTGGGAGTGATCCTCGGTACGGTGATCTAGGCCACATACTGTGACGGGCGGTACCCCAGTAACCCTGCCATTGTATGGAATCCAAAATCCAATAAGTGCCGTACATTTTAGATATGCCCAACTATGTTGGAACGTGAGATGTAAGCATTCTAGCTATTTTTTGTATTTTACTTGAAAACCCTAGACACTATTATAATGTCATCGGATTTCATATCAAATGTTTTGGTTAGCGTAAGGTAAAAACTTTTCCATGTTTATGTGTGGGAAGTCTTACGTGATACCTTTCTTTCCAAAAAGTTTTTTAAAGTTAAGCAACCTTAACCTGTTACTCACACCAGACCCATGTCTGACCCAGAGTTTATCTTTTGTTTTCTTAAACTCTTGGGTACTCAAATTTTTACGAGTAGCCAAGGGATTCAGGTTAGCTTTGACGAATATTGGAGGAGCAATGGAGCAGGAGGCTTCGGCATTATAGATATATAGTTTCCGTTGTGTGTTCTCTGTGTTGGTATCTCTTGTTGAGTTGTATTGAGTTGTAATAACTAGACAGGCATTTATAACTGCCTAGTAGGTGTTGTTATGCTGTGTAACTTTGATTGATGTTGTATATTTTGTAAATACTTATGTTAATAATATAATTTATTCGTTCCGCTGTTGAGATTCTGGTGTTGTTTCTTCTTTCTCTTCATTCTTTTCTCTTTCTAACCCTTTCTTTCTTAAAGATGATACAACTTTTTGTGGAGAAAAAGTCGGGTCGTCACAGTTCGTATCAGAGCGTTAGGTTGAGTGAATACCTAGGCTCTGGAGTGGTGTCTATCTTGAGAGAGCGTATTTAATATACTTATATATATTTATTTATTTCTACCTATCTATTGGGTTACCTGTTCGGGTTTTCCAATATGAAGATAGATTGGGGTAGTGGTGTGTGTAACACGACTACCATAAGTAGGGGTTTGAATGTTTGAGGTTGGAAGTGTATCTATCGAGACTGTAGACCTAATACCATCTCGAGTGAGCTTTGCAGTGGTGTAAGAACTTCATTGATCTCTGAAGGTAACCTATTAAGGTTCGAAGTTCATCTTTGAAGTTGGATGAGTAGAGTTTGGATCTGTTGGCTGAGCAGAAGCGAGTGATGGCATCTTGCTACCTCAAGAAATAGTAGCTGCGTGATGAGATGCAGTGACTATGGATGTTTCCGAAGATGATTTCTTTGGAACGAGTTTAAGGAGGTAGGTCTGCTTCGGTGTTGTGGCTGAGTTCAGCAGGGTGTTTCTGTTTGGTTTAGAGTCCGAGTTTCTCGAAGAGCTTCGGATTGGGAATCCTTTGGCATTTGTGTCAATAATGCATCTCGGAGTGTTCTTCATGTCGGTAGAGTTGTCTGGCTTAGCAGTGTCTGAGAGTGGAGTTCAGAAGCAGCTGAGTGAATCCATTTCTTCGATGGATTGGCAAGATCAGCATAAGCTGTTCTGATTGGTAAAGAGAGAACTGTTTTCTTTGGATTTTAGTTTGGATTGATCGCAAAAGTGACTTGCGATAATAAAGTATTCTCTTGGATTGTTGGAGATTTTCTGGATGTTTTCAGGGAAGTCAGAGGTTGTCTGCATCTAGAGATTTAGTTTTCTTATCGACCAGGATTCCAAGAGTGGTACCGGTGGTTCAACTACTTGAAGGTTGGTTCCTTGGGATGGATTTTTTTGAAGTAGCTCAGGATTGGAGGAACTTCTGAGTTTTCTCTTGGTTATCAGAGATATTATAGGTTATGTTGTCCAATTGTGCTTGTGTTCTTCATCAGCATTCTTTTCTACTCCAGATCAGAGATATGCAGCGGAATCAGTTTGGGAGTGCATCTGCTTTTCTTTTCCGGATAGGAGAAGTTTGTTTTCATCTGACGGTTGTGAGTGGAGTTTGTTCTTGATCTTGGTTGATCATGGAGGATCATTCTGGTGGATTGGGTTGGTCCAGTTTGTTTCTTGAGACATAAGCGAGGATTGAGCTGATCAGGTAGGAAGTAGGCAGCTCGAGATCGTCTGAAGAGTTTTGTGTTTCTGAATCGGAGATCTGATTTTGGATAAGTTTCTCAGTTTTTAGGAGCTATAAGATTAGGTAAGTCGGGTAAGCTAGCTCCGAGATGTTTTGGATTTCTTCTGTGTTCTGTTATGGATAAGTGTTTGATTTTCTGGATTGAATTGCCAGTTTGGACAATTGGAATTCGATGTGTTTCACGTATCTCTGAGGGAGTACGTGTATGATCTATTTCTGGTTTTGGAATCAGCTGTTCTGAGAAATTTGTTTGTTGAGTGAGACTTGTCTGTAGTCTGATGTCTTGTTCAGTTGTAGATCTAGATGAGTAGGAGTTCTGTAGCTTAGTTGTGTTGATTGTTTGGAATCTGTAGAGCAAGTATCCCGGTGTTTATACTTTGGAAACTCGAGGAAACTCTATCCAGAATTTTGTCTGGATAGTTAATTTTGTTTGATTGGGTGAATTGATTGCTATGGTTATTAGCATATGTTTGATATATGCTTGTGTTTTGAAATTAAAAATCTTAGATAGATTATTAAATTACCTTTGTTTAAAAATTTCGGGGACGAAATTCTTTTAAGGGGGAAGGAATGTGATATCCCGAAATTTTTTGCAATATCAATTTAATAATCTTTATATAAAATTAAATTGATTTGATAATATTGATTAGTAAAATATTTATTGGTTTAATAATCTAATTAAATAAATATTTAATTAGTGATTTTTTTATCTTTTAAAAGCTAAATAAATGTTTTTAATTATAATATATATGTATATATTTGTATATATGGTATAGATAATCTTTGTTTTGGAATTTAACAAGTAAATAAAGTTTTGTTTTCAAATTCTAGTAATAGATTTAGTAATAGGGAAATTATGTTTTAAATTAGTATTAAGCTTTTCAAAATTTATTTAATTAATAACTACATGGTTTGTAAATACTTAAAATAAATGTTAACTTGTTTAAATTTTATCCTAGCTTAATTTTTAAATTTAAATAAAAAGTTTGTTTTATTTCCTTTTAAATATTATTTAATAAATATGATTTGGAAATTTTGTATATAAGTTTAAAATATAATGTAAAATATGGTTTTAACTCATTTAATAATAAAAGTGATTTATAATCTCCTTTAAAAATCATTTAAAATTTGTTATTTTCAAGCCATATTAATAATGTATTATTTTTCCATATAAATATAAAAAGAATTAAAATAAGAAAATAGAATTTTCATTTTTAAATTGAATAAGTTGATTTTAGTTTGGATTTCAAAAGTTTAATTTGAATTTGGAATTGATTTTGAAATTCAAAATAATAGATTCTTGAAAATATTTGAATAAGTTTTAATTTATAATTTGTTTTATTTACATTTTCTTTAAATAAGAAATTCATATATATTTATATAAGTATAAAATAAATTAAGTAAAATCCTTTATTAACATTTAAATATATAACTAATTTAAATATGAGACATGTGTTAACTTATGAAATAATCAAACTACATGTGTTAATTAAAGAATAAAGGTTCATGACAAGTGTCATTATATTTTATCTTTTTCTTTTATTTTAATTAAATTAATTTCAGCTCTTATAAGCCATAAATTTTTCCCTTCACTCTTTTCCTATCTTTTAACCAAAAGCTAAAGTGAATCAAAGAAAAACATCATTCTTAAAAAAAACTGAAAATCATCTTCTCAAACCAAAAGCTAAAGTGAATCAAAGAACAAAACCCGGTAATCTCATTTCCTTTTGCAAATATCAAATCTTCAGCCTTAATTCATTTCTCCACTTCAAAAACAAACATGAAATAAATTCCTGAAAAAAATAAAATGCTTGCATTTTCAAAACCCAAAGAAATCAACCTGCATTTCTTCCTCTGGAAAATCAACAGCATACAAACTACAGTTCTAAAATCATGTCAGCATTTTCAACCTGGAATTAAAGCATTTTCAAGCCTGCATGCATGTGGTTTTTAGATAGAATTCAAAAGCCTTTCAAAATTTAGGAGGCTCAGTTTCTCTGAAAAAGACAGGTGAGTAACTTTTTTAAAATTTAAACATAATTTGGTTGCATGTTAATATATTTGAAATGAATAGATATGCATGAATATACAAGTGATATCTAATATGACTATTTACAAAATGTATGTTGTGTATATATATGTACTTTATTCTTCATTGTTCCTAAGTTCCGAATATGATTTAAATCCCTTATTTACTTAATCTTGTTTTTGATAAGATTTGATTATCAAACAAAAGTTGTGATTCAACACGGATTAATGTTTAATATTTTAAGTGAGATAAAATGAAGCCTGTTTGTCTCTGCAACTATAAGACATTGGTACATTTAAATAAAGTAAAACTCAAACCGTTTAAATTTTAAATTCAGTATTGTAAACTAGATACATAAGTAAAAACATGATATTTGAAACCAGTATCAAAATTTTTAGTTGGGATTTGGGAAGCAGTTCTGTGATGAACTAAAAAGATGAATTTGGGAAATTCTGATGAACTTGGGATTCTGGATTGTCAGGGTGGTTACTGGAGGAAGTCGGGCGTATGGTGAGGCCGAGAAAATTGCAGGATAATGACCTATGAGTTGTGGTGGCTGCGGCGGCCAATTTTTGATTTTAACCCTAGTTTTAAACAAGTTAGGGAATTGGGTCATCACTGTCTCTATGTTTGATCGAGTGTGAAGAGGCTTTGGGGGATGGTAGATGGGTCCATGACGAGGGTATGGCCGGAATTTCAGCACTTACGCTGGTCGGAGGAGTTGGGTTTTGGCATTGACAGGTTTGAGTTTTGAGGAGCTCTGTGTTTCCAGGTTTTTGGATTGAGGCTGGTTTTTTATTTCAGGTGGGTGGAGACGATCTGGTGATCGTAGGTTGGAGCGTGGGTGGTTGCCGATGAGATGAAGCCAGGGTGAGAGGCCGGATTTTATCGGCGTCACGGTGCACGTGCACCATGCATTTATATTTTCAGGTGAAGGATTTTAGAATGGGTGAGTTGTTCTAGTGAAAGGCTCGAGTCACTTGAGTGTTTTACCCGAAGTAAAGAGAAGTATTACTTGAAGCAAATTAGGTTCTGGCTCGAGTAGTTTTGTTTCAGGTTTTTTTTTGAAACCTGACCGTGTGCAGGTTTTAAATTTAAACTAAATTTAAATAAAAGAAGTAAAGCAAGATTTAAACAAAAGTTGAAACAAGTTTAAAATATGAATTCAAAATGAATTTGAATTCTAGTTTTCAAAATAAATAAATTCTATAAAAATAGAATGTTTAACAACTAAAAAATTGATTACATTATTTTATAATGGGGTTTTAGAAATCTGAAAAATGAGATTTAAAACAAGATTATAAATTTAAGTTTAAAATCTGAATTGTAAATCCAAATTCAAATTTGAATTTGGATCTTAGGATTTGAAAAGAAAATAAGTTTATAAATTCAAATGTTGTAATTAAGTTTGAATCATAAAGTATTTTATAACATGTTTTTAAAATCTGGAATATAGGATTTAAACAGGATTTTAAATTAAGTTTTGAATCTAAATTCAAAGCATGATTTGAATTCTAGTTTGAAATAAAATAAGTTTTGAATTTAAATGTTTCAAAACCACTTGGAATATTTAAAGTATATTTTAAATTTATTTAAATTGAATACTGGCTAAAACTATTTTTAAATTTACCTTAGAAGATAAGTAATTCTTTAAAATGAAATTAAAAGGTATTAAATACTTAAGCCTTGTTTATGTTAAAATTTGATTTCGTTTTAAATCGTAATTTAAAATGGAATTCAGATGAAATTTAAAAGCAAAAAATTACGTTGATAATGATAATTAAATCATGAATAAGATTAATGTTTGTCATAAAGTTAATTAGAACTTAATAATTTATAATTCATTAGATGATTAAGGTAATTAAGTTTTGTAATTAATTAATAACTTGGGTTAATTAATTAAATAATTAGGGTTTTATTTAATTAATTAAAGGATTAAGTAAGTTAATTAAGATTGACTAAATAGCAATTAAGAAATCATTAATTAGATAAGATTTGATATTAAATTAATGATTTGAAAATTTATTAATCAAGTAATTAATAATTAATTAAGTTATAGATTAACACTTGATTAATTAAATAGTTAGAGATTAATTAATGGGTTTTATAGATAATTAAATTTGTAATTAATATTGATTAATCTCAATTAATTACTTTAGAGAAGTAATTAAAGATTTGTTAATGGTTAATGAAGGTCATTAACTTAGTATTATTTAATAATTAATTAGTGTGATTAATTTTAATGATTAATTGAATTAATTAATTTAAAGATAATCATTTGAATTGTTTAAGTGTAATTACTTAATAAAGTAATTAACAAAATTAATTACTAAGTGTAATTAATTAAGTTTATTTTGATTAGTTATGTTAATTAGTTAAGTTTAATTAATTTGAAATAATCACTGGTTAATTTGAGAAGTAATTACCCAATGTAATTAAAAATGAATAATTACTTAGTGAAGTAATTAAGAAGATAAATTACTTGATGTAATTAAATTGAAGGATAATTGGGTAGTAAAAGAGTTTTTGGAAATTAATTACTTTGTGTAATTAATATGTAATTAGTATGCAGAATAATTACTTAGAAGAAGTCATTAATAATTAATTACTTAGTGTAATTAATTTAGGTTTTGTTAATTGAGTTATTTGAACATAATAAAGAGATGTAATTAACTAAATGTAATTAATTACTTAATGTGATTAATTAAGAGTGATTAATCAATATGGATAATTGATAATTAATTACTTAATTTAAATAGGGTAATTATTAATAGATATAGTTAGGGATCATTAATTTATATAATTAATGATGTAATTAAGGATTGATTAACTAAGAACAATTAATCAATGAAGGAACTAATTAATGCAATCAATTAAGGATTGAAGTAATTAATTATAATTAATTAATTAATGAAGTAATTACAGGTTAATTGCTGAATTTGGTTTAGAATAATTAATTTGTGAAATTAATTAAAGGCTAATTACTTGAATGTAAATAAAGGATAATTAATCAGGGATGATTAATTAAGGTAATTTGTTGAGGGTAATTAATTGATTGATTTGTGATTAATTAATGGTTATATAAGTAAGATTTATATGGATGAGTAATTAATTTAATTTATTTTAAATTAACTAGGGAAGAAGTAATTAATTTAATTCATTTTAAATTAATAATAGAATGGTGATTAATAAGTCATTGTTTGTGAATGATGATTAATACTGATTACCATGAATAGTTGAGATCCTAGATATAAGATAAGTGATGTTGTGTGATTTGGATGCTTTGGTAGCATTTGAGTTGATCATATGAATTATCTGTTTGGGATGATAATATGGATTATCTATTATGATGATAATGTTGATTATCTATTGTGATATTGTGAATTATCTATGTGTGCATATATAGATAATATTGAATTGAATTGTTTTAAAATTTTAAAACAACTTGGAACTAAAAGATGGCGATTTGGATTTCGATGAGACCGGAATCAGGTTTCCATATTTGGATATCCGAAAACCACATCGATCCAAATTAACGATAGGTCGTGAATCTCAAGCGAAGATGAAGATTCAGAGTGCAAGGGTAATCGTCGTTAACTCTGAGGGTGATTCCAAAATGAGTGTGACGAGATAATGCCTTCGGTTTCGTTCGAACCCGGAACGTACTTGTATGGATTGAATGCTTTCAGAACATCGTTAGGTGGACGATGAGCATTCTAAGAGATGTGTTCTCTAAGGGTAATCGCAGCCTCAAGCCTTATCAACCGGGAATGGCTAAAACAGGGGAGGTGCAGCAAGGTTAAGTGGGTCATGCCCAAGTAGGACGAGATTTTCCTCTGTCTAGAGGTCCCTTTATATTCGACTGTGTGGGCAGTTGATTGCAACAATTGCTGGGGTTGTCTTGTTCGGGACGGTTCAGTAAGGAATGGTTCCTGCCTTGTGTTGCAGGGGACTGGGAGTGATCCTCGTTACAGTGATCTAGGCCACGTACTGTGACGGGCGATACCCCAGTAGCCCTGCCATTGTATGGAATCCAAAATTCAATAAGTGTCGTACGTTTTAGATGTGCCTAACTATGTTGGAACATGAGATGTAAGCATTCCAGCTATTTCTGTATTTTACTTGAAAACCCTAGACACTATTATAATATCATCGGATTTCCTATCAAATGTTTTGGTTAGCGTAAGGTAAAAACTTTTCCGTGTTTATGTGTGGGAAGTCTTACGTGATACCTTTCTTTCCAAAATTTTTTTTTAAAGTTAAGCAACCTTAACCTGTTACTCACACCAGACCCATGTCTGACCCAGAGTTTATCTTTTGTTTTCTTAAACTATTGGGTACTCAAATTTTTACGAGTAGACAAGGGATTCAGGTTAGCTTTGATGAATATTGGAGGAGCAATGGAGCAGGAGGCTTCGGCACTATAGATATATAGTTTGTGCTGTGTGTTCTCTGTATTGTTATCTCTTGTTGAGTTGTATTGAGTTGTAATAACTAGACAGGCGTTTATAACCGTCTAGTAGGTGTTGTTTATACTGTGTAACTCCGCTTGATGTTGTAAGTTATGTAAATACTTATGTTATTAATATAATTTATTTGTTCCGCTGTTGAGATTCTGGTGTTGTTTCTTCTTTCTCTTCTTTCTTTTCTCTTTCTATCCCTTTCTTTCTTAAAGATAATACGACTTTTTGTGGAGAAAAAGTTGGCTCGTCACACATGCATGGCTTAATATTTGAGACAAGCATATGACTACTGGTAGGATCAACCAGGTACCACGTCCTTAAAGGCACTGACAATACGACGCACACATTCTTAAATAAAAGAGATGATGACATAATCGTACGATGTCTTTTCACAGAGTGCGGACAAACCGAGATACAATTTTGATTCAAACAGGGGACCCTCCCTTGATATCTTAATCAATACACCATGTCCATAAAACTTTGGAACCACTCAACGACAAACTTCACCAACGACAAATAACATCGGCGATCAACGACAATGGTTGTACCTTCTTTGGCGTTGATCAAAGATGTTATTTGTTTTGGTGAAGTTGGTCATTAAGTGGTTCTAAAGTTTTAAGGATTTGTGTATTGATTAAGATATCAAGGGTGAGTCCTCTGTTTGAATCCAAATTGTATCACTGTTTGTCTGCACTTTGTGAAAAGACATCACACGATTATGTGATCATCTCTTTTAGTTAAGAATGTGTGTGTCATATTGTCGATGCCTTTAAGGACGTGATACCTGGTTGATCTTGCCAGTAGTCATATGCTTGTCTCAAAGATTAAGCCATACATGTATAAGTATTAACAAGTTCTAGCTCCAATAGCGTATATTTAAGTTGTTGTAGTTAAAAAGGTCGTAGTTGGACTTTGGGTTTAGTATCCGGAATTTTTGGATATTTGAAATTGGAATTTCAAATTGATTTTAAATATTTGAAAGTTAGTTTAACTTTAATTTCAAATATCACTGTTTATTTGGCAATTAAATTATTGAATTTTATAATTGGAAATTGGTTAAAATAATGAATCTTGGTTTTTAAGATGGTTGAAAAATATATTCCAGGCTTGGAAAATTTATATTTATAATATTAGGGATAATAGAAGTTTTAAATTTGAATTTGAAAGTGTTTTATTCGGTTTTAAAAATCTATAGTTTGAATTGACGTTTAAAAATAGCCTTCTGAGGCACAATCTCGAAATTAGACGAAACTAGTTCCATTGGATCCGTAATAATGTATTATTATCGTATTTCAATTTTCGTAGTGTTTGGAGTTGTCGTGTGATCGTATGATAGATAAATGCACTAAAATCTATATTGAAATTCAATATAATAACGAAGTCCAAAAAGATATGCTCTCCATACGATTGAGTTAGGCCTCCTAACCTTTTCCATCGTGTTTGTAATAGGGGTACAACATTACGAACGCCTGGATGCATGCCTCAATGAGAGGTCGAGATTTTTGAGTTGCAATATCAAGGCATTTTGTGAATATAAATAATATTATATATATATATATATATATAATTGACTAACATCTCCACATCTGCTTTTAAACACCTTTCAAAATACTGTATACCCATCCACACACGTTGCCTTCCTTTCCATCTTATCTGCCTCCTTTTTTCTTCTTGAACGCAACAATACAATAATATAAAATAATAAAAACGATTTGTTTAAAAATAGTTTCTCTCCTTTGTAAGCAAATCGGCATCTCCCCTTCAAATTCAAAAGCTAGCAAATTTTTTTCTATCGCACGAAAAAAAGGAAACCAGATGAAATAAAAATGGCAGAAAAAATACAAACCAATCTCGTTCCTCATTCAAATAAATCGAAGTCGACCCGATTTCGTGATGAAATCGACCGCGACCCTAAGCGAGCTCGAGCATGGTGACGTCAGAGGGGGAAATCGTCGCGCGAGGCCTAGGATGGATACTGGGTGTCCTCGACTCGCGGTGATTTGGAGGGGGATGTTAATGTTAGGTAGTTGTGGAGTCACGACCGCAATAGTGGCAGGCGAGCTACAACATGGTGGTTGAAGGCGAAGTCGTTAGGGTTAGGTGATGAGTTTGCAGCGATGGAAGGATGGGTAGGTTGTCGCGTGATCTCTTGTAGCGTGTGATTTTGGACGGGACACATGGTCCAGGCTATGTTTGAATAGTTTGGGTAATTTCCTATTTTTATTGAATTTCATACATGCACACATCTAATTCAGTAAAGTGGAAAAGATTTTTTTAACAGTAAGGCGCCATTTTTTTTGCTGTTTTTCAATTTTAAAAGATGTATAGGTACATTTGTATGTACAGTAAAGATAACTGCTATTTTGATTTATAGAAAAGAAATTTATAAATGTAAATATATCTAGAAATATATATTCATGCATGCTCTAGCTTACTGTTACCTTGGAAATGTAGTATGGTAATTAGTTTGTTAATTAACTTATTTACTTAATTTAGTCACTAAAAAAAATTATAAAAAAATTTGTATTTTAAAATATTAGTTGAATTAAATCACTAGTTATTTAAAATTATTAAAAGTCAATTGATTGTTCGATTATCTCAATTATTAATAAACCGTATAATGTATGTTACAATGTCTAAAAATCGTAAAGAAAACAAGTTGAGATGGAAAGGGGTTGCAAACAAAATATAGGTGAGTTAATCTCACTCATTTGGATTACTATGTAAATTTAAATATTTATATTTAAATTATTGGTTGAATGATTGAATTGACTGGATGTGATAATATATGTATAATAGTGTGTGTGTATATATATTGGAGTGATTGATTCCTGCATTATATAGCGGATGAGACCCTATGCGCCCAACATAATAGTGGATGATCCTTTATACCGTGATATCCCCCTCGAAGCGGGATTGGTATTTTATATTATGCTAACATTTGTGGACGCAGAGAAACAGGTTGGAGGGGTCCAACTGGATTCCTCAAAACGTTAAATTTGTTTTATAAACATCGATGTGATTTATTTGATGATCTATTATAGAAAATATTGATTATATTTGGGATTGAAATTATTGAATGTTATGCTTGGCTGAATATATATTGGTATTTTGAGATATGGAAAACATACATAAAGTTTGAATTTTTAAAGGAAATGAAAAGAAAATTCTTAGGTAAATAATTATTGGGAATTGGATAAATCAAAGTAATAAAGGGAATTTAAAATCAGGAAATCAGATTGAAATCGATTTAGTGTTTTGGAAACTGTGATTTAAAGAAAAATGAGAAATGAGAATTTGTAAACTGGCTTATAAATGAAGTGGAATATTTATCAGTGGATAAATTTGAAAGTATATATTTCGGTGGAATTTGTAAGAAAAGGCGCTATTCATTTTAAAAATAAAAGGTGATTTTATTTTAAAAGTTGGAAAGTATATTTTTTGGAAAACTAAGCATATTTTCAAAGAAAAGATTTCCTAGTATAAACTAGAAGTTGAAATTTTTTAGAATGTTTTATAAATTTATTATTTTAATTATTTTTAAGCGAAAGGTAAATATTTATTTATGTTAATTATGACAGTTAATTTTTTTAAAGGTAAATTAGTATTATGATTTTTGGAAAGGAATTTTAAAATAAATATTTGATATAATAACTTTATTTTAAAAGGAAATTTTGGTTTAAGTTTACTCCGTAACTCTTATCGAATTTCTTAAGCATTATTTTTATTTAAGTAATTTTAGTAGCCTTAATGTAAATAATTTAAGTATATATTTTCGAAAGTGACTATAAGGAGATGGAAACGTGTTTCAAAAATAAAAGTGGTTTTATTTTTAAAGTGTTGAAAGAAATTTAACGGTTGAAACGTAAATTAAATTAGGATAAATCAAAAAGGATTTATAAATGATTAGACGGTTATATTAGATTGGAAAGTGAATTTCGTGAAAAGCTAAGTATGTTTTCACAATAGATTTTTAAGTATAAGTTAAAAGTTTTAAAGTTGTTTAAATGAATGTTTTAGAGGAATTTATTATTTAATTTTTTTTAAGATTTTAAAGTGAATATTTATTAATTTAGTTATAGTGGTAACTATTTTTTAGGTTAATTTAGCATTATGATTTAAAAGATTGTTACTAAATATTTATACTTTATAAAAATGACTTTTATTTTAAAGGTAGTTTTCACTAAATTTTACTTGAAAAATTATTATGGAATTTCATAACTATTATTTTGGATAAGGTCTTTTAAGTAGTTTTATTTTAAATGTTTTAAAAGTATATATATCTTTGGATAAAGTGATTTAAATTATTTAACATCTAAGTTATTAGGACTTGGTGCTTTTCAGCAAAAAAAAAACAATTTTTGGATCGTTGTGTGATTTGATAGTTAACTAACCAACTACCAATATTGACCAATGCGCTGATCGATTCGAAGAGACCGGTATCGAGATTAACTTCCTGAAAATCCCTTCGATCTGGTTTAAACATTTCGTGAGGAAGACAAGAGCTTGGAGTGGAAGATGGAGTAGTAAAGTGCAAATCCCAAGGGTGATTCTAAAATGGATGTAGTAGGAGTAGTGCCTTCGGTTCCGTTCGGACCGAGAACGAACTTGTATGGATGAATGCTATCAGAACATCGTAAGGAGGATAATGAGCATTCTAAGTGAGATGTGTTCTAAAAGGTAACGCATAACCTCGAGCCTCATCAACCGGGAATGGCTAAAACAGGGAAGGAGCAACATGGCTAAGTGGTTGGCAACCAATTAGGGTAAGGTCGTCTCTGTCTAGATGTACCTTTTTTGGCTATGTGGGTAGTTGTTGATCCCAATCACGGGGTGATCTTATTCGGACTATCCAGTAACGGGTAGCTCCATTCTTGCGTTGCAGAGATCAGGATGGATCCTCGGTACTTTGATCTAGACCAGGTACTGTGACGGAAAAAAAGTTTGAAATTCAAAGTTTTTAAAAATGAAATCTTAAATTTAAACCAGATTAAAATATGGGTTTAAATCAAGTATAAAACAGTTTCAGGTTTGTTTGAAAACCCAGATTTTTATTTTAAATAGTTTTTGTAAGTTTTTAAAATTTGAACAGATTTAAATATTTTAAGCAAGATTTAAATTTTGTTTGAAATCAAGTTAAAAACTGTTTTCAAGTTTACATTAGAAACCAGTTTTGATTTCAAACAGTTTGTAAATTTAAAAATGAATGAACATATTCAAATGTTTAAAAATAGATTTGAAAATGAAATTTGATTTCAAGTAAGTTTTAAAACGTGAAATAATTTAGTTCCTTTAGTATTTAAATTAAAATATGAAGTGTTAGTTTAAATTTGAAAGTTAAATTAATCAATTTATTTTTCAAAGCTTAATTATTCTAATCAAGTAAATTTGTTTTAAATCTTCCTTTTATATTCAGGTAATGAATGTTCTTTAACATTCATTTTATTGTAAGGTTTTATAATTATTTAATTTAGATTAATGTTTAATAGTTAAACATTTTAAATATTAAATTTTTTTAATAGAATTTGAATTTAAATTTAGAAGTGTATTGTGTAAATACATTTTGAATGTAATGAAGTCATTTGATAAGTGACTTGTAGGAGTGGGTTAGCATGGCTGTAGTTCGCCGAGGCGACGGTGCATGTGCACCATTCATGTCTAGTAGATATTAGGGGGTGAGCAAGATTACTTAGAGAAGTAATATTGATAATTACTGGAATGTAATTAGTAATTTGGATAATTACTTTTTTAATTAATTAAGGAATTAATTAAGATGATTAATTATTGGATAATTAATTTGTTAATGAGTAATTAAAGAAAGTTAATTACTTAATTTAATATTAATCAAGGTGATTAATAATTAGATTAATTACTAAATGCAATTAATTTTAATTAAGTAATTTATTTAAATATTAGAGATCATTAATTATTATAATTAATGATGTAATTAAGGATTGTTTAATTAAATAATAATTAATTAATTAAGTGATTAATTAATTGTAATTAATTAAGGACAAAAATAATTAATTATAATTAATTAATAAATGAAGTAATTAAATGTTAATTACTTATAAATAAGGTTAATTAATTTGTGGAAAATAATTGATGACTAATTACTTATTGTAATTAGTGAATGATTAATCAAAGATATTTAATCAAGTTAATACTTAGTTAGTGAATTAATTAACTGGGTTAACTAATTAATGAATATTAAGCAGGATTTATAGAAGAGTTAATTAATTTAATTTATTTTAAATTTATTAGAGATAGTTGTAATTAATTTAATTCATTTTAAATTAATTATAATTGATGGTTAATAAATTATTGCTTATGGATGTTATTGATTGAATGACTGTGATCTCAGTAATGAGATTAGTTGCATCTGTATGATATGGATGATTGGTTTAAGTATGATGGTTTGTGATGGATTATTTGGTTGGATGATTTCCTGTTTGTGATAATACAGATTATCTGTTATGATATGAATGTGCTTATCTATTGTGAGATGTAGTTTATCTACCTATGTGAATTAGATAATAACAAAATAAGTTAATTGTTTAAAACCCTTAAGTACAACTTGGACATTAAGATGACGTTTGGTTTCGATGAGACCGGGATCGGGTTTCCATATTTGGATATCCAAAAACCACATCGATTCCAATTAAACGTTAGGTCGTTAATCCAAGTGGAGCAAGTGAAGACTCGAGGTGTAAGGGCTATACGTCAGTATAACTCTGTGGGTGATTCCGTAATGAGTTGACGGAATAGTGCTTATAGATTTGAGATGATGATTTAGAGTGCAAGGGTTATCGTCGTTAACTATGAGGGTGATTCCAATACGAGTGTAACGAGATAATGCCTTCGGTTTCGTTCGAACCCGGAACGAACTTGTATGGATTGAATGCTTTCAGAACATCGTCAGGTGGACGATGAGCATTCTAAGATTGATATGTCCTACAAAGGTAATCGTAACCTCAAGCCTCATCAACCGGGAATGGCTAAAACAGGGGAGGTGCAGCAAGGCTTCTTGGGTAGCCCCCACTGGAGAGCAAGATTTATCCCTGTCTAGAGGTCCCTTTATATTCGGTTGTGTGGCAGTTGGTGACGACCAATCTACGGGGTAGTCTTGTTCGTAACTGTTCAGTAAGGAACGGGTCCGGCTTTGTGTTACAGGGGAGTGGGAGTACTCCTCGGTACGGTGATCTAGGCCACGTATTGTGACGGGCGGTACCCTAGTAGCCCTGCCATTGTTGGAAACCCATTTTCCCTACGAGACCCTACGGTTTTGATTGTATTACCCACTTTTGTGGCTAGTAGCTGGAATTTAATCATGTAACAATTTCGGCTATTTCTTATTTACTTGAAAACCCTAGACACTATTATAATATCACTGGATTTCCTATCGAATGTTTTGGTTAGCGTAAGGTAAAAACTTTCCATGTTTATGTATGGGTAGTCTTACGTGATACCTTTGTTTTCAAAGGATTTTCTAAAGTTAAGCAAATTTATCCTCGTTTACTCACACTAGACCCCTGTCTGACCTGAATGCTTATTTTCTTTTTTATTAAACTCTTGGGTACTCATATTATGTATGAGTAGTCAAGTGATTCAGGATTGCTTTGTCGAGTTCTGGAGGAGATAATGGAGCAGGAGGCTTCAGCATGTAGATATATTTAGTGGATCCGCTGTGTTTTGAGTTGTATCTGTTTTTCTCTGATGTACTTGAATTGTGATTGCTAGATAGACGTTTATAACTGTCTAGTTTGTGTTGTATTAGCTATATAACTCTGATGTATATGATACTATGTAAAGTTTTATGTGATATATTTCGCTGTGAGATTCTGATGTTGTCTGTTTCTTTCTTTCCTTTCTTTTTCTCTTTTCTATCCCTTTCTTTCTTCTTAGCGATGCGACTTCCTGGAGTTTGGAAGTTGGGTCGTTACATTGTGGTATCATAGTATTACAGATTTTCACTTTCTTTTACAGGGTTTGCTCTGATACCAAATGTGACGAACTGACTTTCTATCTCCAGGAAATCGCGTCATCTTGAAGAAAGAAAGGGATAGAAGAAGAAAAGAAAGAGAAAGAAGAAAGACAACAACATAAGAGAACTCACAGCGGAACGAATAAAATATAATATATCAAATAAAATAATACATAGTATCATAATACATCAGAGTAGACATCTTACAACACACATTAGACAGTTATAAACATCTGTCTAATTCATACAACTCAAGTATATAAGATACAAATACCAACCAAACACATCGGAACCAATATATCTACACGTGGAAGCCTTCTGCACCATTACTCCTCCAGAATTCGTCAAGCTAACCCGAATCACTTGACTACTCATACATAATATGAGTACCCAAGAGTTTAATAAAACAGAAAATAAACACTCGGGTCAGAAAGGGGTCTGGTGTGAGTAAATGGGTTAAAATTGCTTAACTTTAGAAAACCTTTGAAAAGAAAAGGTATCATGTAAGACTTCCCACACATAAACATGGAAAAGTTTTTACCTTATGCTAACCAAAACATTTGATAGGAAATCCAGTGATATTATAATAGTGTCTAGGGTTTTCAAGTAAATAAGAAATAGCCAAAATTGTTACATGATTAAATTCCAGCTACTAGCCACAAAAGTGGGTAATACAATCAAAACCGTAGGGTCTCGTAGGAAAAATGGGTTTCCATCAATGGCAGGGCTACTGGGGTACCGCCTGTCACAGTACGTAGCCTAGATCACCGTACCGAGGAGTACTCCCACTCCCCTACAACACAAGGCCGGGACCATTCCTTACTGAACAGTCCCGAACAAGACAACCCCGGCAGTTGTCCGGATCTACCGCCCCACACAGCCGAATAAAAAGGGTCTTCTAGACAGGAGTAAATCTTGCTCTCCAATGGGAGCTACCCACGAAGTCTTGCTGCACCTCCCCTGTTTTAGCCATTCCCGGTTGATGAGGCTTGAGGCTGCGATTACCTTTATAGAAACACAACAATCTTAGAATGCTCATCGTCCACCTGACGATGATCTGAAAGCATTCGATCCATACAAGTTCGTTCCGGGTTCGGGCGAAACCGAAGGCATTATCTCGTTACACTCGTTTTGGAATCACCCTCAGAGTTAACGACAATAACCCTTGCACTCTAAATCACCATCTTGAATCTATAAGTACTATTCCATCAAACTCATTACGGAATCACCCACAGAGTTATACTGACATATAGCCCTTACACCTCGAGTCTTCTCTTGCTCCACTTGGATTAATGACCTAACGTTTAATTGGAATCGATGTGGTTTTCGGATATCCAAATATGGAAACCCGATCCCGGTCTCACTGAATCCAAACGCCATCTTAATGTCCAAGTTATACTTAAGGGTTTTAAATAATTAACTCATTTCATTATTATCTATTTCACACTGATAGATAAACTACAAATCACAATAGATAATCACATTCATATCATCAACAGATAATCTGTATCATCAACAAACAGATAATCATCACAACCAAATAATCCATCACAAACCATCATACTTAAACCAAGCATTTATATCATATAGATATAATTCATTTCATTTCTGAGATCACAACCATTCAATCAATAACATCCATAAGCAATGATTTATTAACCGTCAATTATAATTAATTTAAAACGAATTAAATTAATTACAACCATCTCTAATTAATTTAAAATAAATCAAATTAACTATCATATTTAAATCCTGCTTAATATTCATTAATTAATTAACCCAGTTAATTAATTATTCACTAAGTATTTAACTTGATTAAACAACTTTGATTAATCATTCACTAATTACAATAAGTAATTAGTCCTTAATTAATTTCATAAATTAATTAACTTAAATCATAAGTAATTAACATTTAATTAATTCATTTATTAATTAATTATAATTAACTATATTTATCCTTAATTAATTACAATTACTTAATCACTTAATTAATTAATTATTATTAAATTAAACAATTCTTAATTACATCATTAATTATAATAACTAATGATCTCTAATATTTAAATAAATTACTAAATTAAAATTAATTACATTTAGTAATTAATCTAATTATTAATCACCTTGATTAATATTTAATTTAGTAATTAACTATCTTTAATTACTCATTTATCAAATTAATTATCCAATAATTAATCATTAATTAATTCCTTAATTAATTACAAAAGTAATTATCCAAATTACTAATTACATTCTAGTAATTATCAATATTACCTCTCTAAGCAACACCGAGACGACCCAACTTCCAAACTCCAGGAAGTCGCATCGCTAATAAGAAAGAAAGGGATAGAAAAGAAAGAAAGAGAGAAAGAAGAAACAACACATCAGAATCTAAACAGCGGAACGAATAAATTATATTAATACATAAAATATTTACGTAGTTTACAACCACTATCAGAGTACGCAGATAATACAACACATACTAGACAGTTATAAATACCTGTCTACTTATTACGACTCAAATCAGTACAAGAAACAACTCAGAGAAAACACACAGTGGAAAACTATATATATCTACACACAGAAGCCTCCTGCTCCATTGCTCCTCCACAATTCGTCAAAGCTAACCTGAATCCTAACCTGAATCCCTTGGCTACTCGTAAAAATTTTGAGTACCCAAGAGTTTATGGAAAACAAAAAAATAAATTCCGGGTCAGACATGGGTCTGGTGTGAGTAACAGGTTAAAGTTGCTTAATTTTCAAAAACCTTTGGAAAGAAAAGGTATCACGTAAGACTTCCCACACATAAACATGGAAAAGTTTTTACCTTACGCTAACCAAAACATTTGATAGGAAATCCGATGATATTATAATAGTGTCTAGGGTTTTCAAATAAATATGAAATAGCTGAAATTGTTACATTATTAAATTCCAGCTACTAGCCACAAAAGTGGGTAATACAATCAAAACCGTTGGCACTTATTGGATTTTGAATTCCATACAATGGCAGGGCTACTGGGGTACCGCCCGTCACAGTATGTGGCCTAGATCACCGTACCGAGGAGTACTCCCACTCCCCTGCAACACAAGGCCGGACCCATTCCTTACTGAACAGTTCCGAACAAGACAACCCCGGCAGTTGTCGCGAATCAACCGCCCACACAGCCGAATATAAAGGGACTTCTAGACAGGGATCAATCTTGCTCTCCAGTGGGAGCTACCCACGAAGCCTTGCTGCACCTCCCCTGTTTTAGCCATTCCCAGTTGATGAGGCTTGAGGCTACGATTACCTTTATAAGACATCAAATCTTAGAATGCTCATCGTCCACCTGACGATGTTCTGAAAGCATTCAATCCATACAAGTTCGTTCCGGGTTCGAACGAAACCGAAGGCATTATCTCGTTACACTCATTATTGGAATCACACTCAGAGTTAACGACGATAACCCTTGCACTCTGATTCACCATCTCGAATCTATAAGCACTATTCCGTCAAACTCATTACGGAATCACCCACAGAGTTATACTGACGTATAGCCCTTACACCTCGAGTCTTCACTTGCTACACTTGGATTGACGACCTAATGTTTAATTGGAATCGATGTGGTTTTCGGATTCCAAATATGGAAACCCGATCCTGGTCTCATCGAAATCCAAAGCGTGTCTTTTAGGTCCAAGTTGTTTTAAGTTTAAAATAATTCAATCTAATTATCTATATACACACAGATAGATACTTCACATCATCATAATAGATAATCAATATTATCATAAACAGGTAATCATCACAAATTGACAATCTATATTATCATTGTCAATAGATACTAATATCATCATCACAATGCAAACAATGCATACATAACACACAACACTATTTATCTCATGTCTGAGATTCAAACCATTCAAGGCAAACCATATCATCCATTCATAAGCAAAGATCTATAATCACACCATCTATAATTAATTTAAAATGAATTAAATTAATTACTTCTATCTCTAATTAATTTAAAGTGAATTAAATTAATTACTTATCTTTAATTAATTTAAAATGAATTAAATTAATTACTTCCCCATTTTAAATCTTGCTTACTTAACCATTAATTGATTATCAATCAACTAAATAATTATCCTCAAATTAATCACCTTAATTAATCTCCCTTGATAACTTATCCCTTAATTACATTCAAGTAATTATCCTTAATTAATTTCATAAATTAATTATTCTTAACCAAAATCAGTAATTAACCTTTAATTACTTCATTAATTAATTAATTACATTAATTAATTACTTCCTTAATCACTTATTATTGATTAATTAATCCTAATTAATTAATCCTTAATTAAATCATTAATCATGTTAATTAATGAAATTAAATTTTAAACTAATTACTTTTTAAATTAATTACATTAAGTAATTAACCTTAATTAAACCACAATTATTAATCATACTTGATTAATTACATTTTGTACTTAACTACCCTTAAGTGCTTCCTTAATTACTTCTAAATTAATTACATTTAATAATTAATTATATTTATTAACCATCCTTGATTAATCTCATTTGTAATTAATTACCTTTAATTAATTACATCACTTAAGTATTTCAAAAGACTTAATCAATGCTTAAATTAATTACACTAAGTAATTAATTATTAATTACTTCACAATGTAATTATCCTCATTATTAATTACACAAAGTAATTAATCCAAAATACCATACTTCAATTTATTACCTCTAGTAAATTACTTAACTTAATTACTTCTCTAAGTAATTATTTCTCAATGATTACTTATCAACCCATCTAAAGACTATTCTAAATTAACTAAACTTAATTAATTAATTTAAACTAAACCAATTAATAAATTAATTATAAAGAGTAATTAATATCTTTAATTATTTCCATAAAGTAATCATACTTAATTAAGTTTCATAATTGATTATTTAAATTAATTAATCCAATTAATTATCAAAATTAATTACTTTAGTTAATTAATAAATAATCACAAGTTAATGACCTTCATTAACTTATTAACAATTTATTAATTACCTTTCTTAACTAATTAACTTAAATTAATTAATATTAATTACAATTTTAATTAACCTTAATTAATTTATTTCAAATCCTTAATTAATTAAACAAATTAATTAATTAAATTATTTAAATTATCTTACTGATTTTAATGAAACAAAGATCATTAAATCCTTAATTTACTTTAAAATAAAACATTTCTTATTCATGATTACTTTATCATAAATAAAGTAACTTAAAACCATTTAACTTAAAATTGTTTCAAATTACATTTTAAATTTTAAATTTAAGAAGAAAAAAAATCAAACTTAACTTAAACAAAGTTTTAAAAACATTTTAAAATCCTTTTAAAAACTTATGCTAAAGATTTCCTTATAAAAGAAATTTACACCATATTAAATTTTAAGATTCAAATTATATTTAGAACATGTTTCAACAATTTAAAGCTTTTTAAACATTTCAAAATTTTAAAAACCACTTTAATTTTCAAAAACATGATTCAAATTTGAATCTTATTTCCATATTTAAACTTGTTTTTAAATCTTTTATTTAATCTAATGCTTTATTTTAAATTCCAGATTTATTTAAACCCCTTTTTAAAATTGTTAAAACATTTTAATTTTAAAGTTTGAATTAAATTTAAAAACTGGGATTCAATCTCAGATTTAAAAACCATACCTTTAAATTTAAGTTTAAAATTCTGTTTAAAATCTTGCATTCAGACCTTAAAACAATTTGAATTGGAATATACAGGTTTTCTAAAACCTGTAACTACAGAAGAAAGAACACCCGAGGCACTCTTCAGTTTACTTCGAGTAAACCCCAGGTTATCTTCGAGCGAAAGCTCGAGTTAACTCGAGTATAACCCAAGTAAAACAAACACAACAAACCCAAAAACTTTCACCTGATACACCAACCCCCACCGTGCATATGCACGGTGGCTCTGGCCATCTCCGGCCTCCACCAACACATCGAACAAGTCGACTTTCAACCCTAAAACCCAATACAACCATTAAAACCCCACTAGCATCACGAAATCAAAATTCGAACACCACAAACAGAATCAGGAAACAACAGTCAACATCCACCAAACCGAAAACCTTCCTCATCGTTGCTCTTCCGGTCATCGGAGGTGTTGCAACTCCGTCCACCCCTTCTTCAACACTCAAGCCCCCATTACCCCAAGAATTGCTGCACTCGATCGTTTCTTGACTTCGAGATGATCAAAATTTACCAGACCAGTTAAAATTAGGTTTATAGACTTCGTCACCCTCCCTTCGCCTCCACCGTACACTTTTCAACTTCCTGACATTTTTGCCCCACTCCCTGATCACTACTCTACCTCCACCAAAAACCCCAAACACTCAAATTAACTTGGTCATCAGAGATTGGCCAAAACCCAATTTCAGTTCAAATGGGTACTGCAGTGTCAATCCCTAACTAAACAATTTGATTTTAGTTTTAAAATTCATCCTTTTGTTTAAGTTTCCAGATTATAACACTGTATTTATAATTTATAATGTTTGAGTTTCATCTTTATTTAACATACTCTGAAGTTTTACAATTTCCCAAAGACATTCCTCAATTTGATTTTACTTAATAAGTTTTCTAAACTAAACTATGGTCTAATTAACATAGTTATTACATAACCTAAGGCTTAACAAAATATCTTAACCAAAGCAAAAGGATTCTTTTTTTTTTAAAGTAACTGGTAATAGAAGGTTTACAATCATCACATACATATCCAAATTTGCACAGAACTTCCATCAATAAATATTCACACAACTTACTTATTTCAAGGAAAATAAACATGCAACAGATAATACTTATTATTTTTAAATTAGTGAAGTTACTCACCTGTCTTGAGCATGAAGAACAGAGCTTTTGTTTTGAATAAAAAAACCCAGTGTGCATTGCTTTTAAAGACTTCAACCTGAATGCTTTTACTTTTAATTATTACTGAGTTGCAGATTTTAAACCTGAGTGTTTGCTGTTAAAACTTGCATGCATGCTTCTAGTTTTAAAGAATGCAGGTAACCCTTTTCTCTGATTTCCAGAATGCAGAAGGCAAAAACCCAGATTTCATTTGAAAATGCTTGGATTTGAAAACTTGCAAATGCATGCATTTGAAGTTTTGTAGTTGCAGAAGGATTTTCAAGTTGATGAATATGAAGAGGACTTCAGATTTTGGTTTTAAAAACAATTTCCAGATTTTGATTTTGAGGATAAATTACTGATATGGATTTTGGTTAGAGAGGAGTAATTTCAAGATCTTTGAATTTAAATTTGAATATGAAAATTTGATCTTTGAAAGTTTGTAAACAACTTTGTTTTCAGCTGAGATATTTTTTCTTCTTAACTTTCAAAAAAAAATTGAAGATTAGAAGAGAAGAATGAGGGAAAATGAAAACATGTTTTATAAGCGTGAATGATTTATTAAAAGTTAAAAGAAAATCAAAATAAAAGACACTTGTAAAAAGAACTAACACTTGTCATAAATACAACTTACTTTAATAACATGTGTCTTAAGTATATTTAATTTATTTGTTTTCATTTATTTTAAAGGTAATTGAAATTTTCTTTATTTATTAAACACATATAAAATAGTTTCATAAACAAATGTATGTGTATTTCTTTTAAATGAAAATGAAATAAAACAATTTTCATAAAAGTGAAAACTTATTTACAAGATCTACATATATTTATTAATTTGAATTTCAGAATTAAATCAAATTCAAATGTTATTTATACATTAAAAATTCCACTTAAAACTAATTTATCAACATATTTTAATTTTAAAATAATAACATTGTCTTTTAAAAATCTTATCTATATTTATATTTATCAATATGTTATTTGAAAGTAACATATTTATCAAATTTAAATAATTTATAAAAGAAATTATAAATTACATATACTATTTAACTTATTTAAATGCATTAATGTTTTTAATATATAAATGGTATTTTAAATTTTTAAATACTTCCAAATTAAATTTATTAAGCTATATTTAAAACAAATAAAATAAACTTTTATTTATCTTATTAAAATTTAAACTATGTTTAGAATACAATTATACAATTTTAAAACAATTTCTTTAAGTATTTTAAACCAATTAATAAAATAAAAATCTTCAAATTATCAAATGAATATTAGAATTTTAAAAACCATATTTTATTTGTTCATTTAACTTCAAATCAAATTTATCCATTCACAATATATATATATATATATACATACATTATAAATAGGAATACAATTATTAGCTTTTAAAAGATAAAATTTATAAATTACACATTTATTTAATTGGATTATTAAATCAAGTAAATTTTTATTAAAATTTTATCAAATCAATTTAATTTTGAATATAGATTATTAAATTGATATTGCTAAAATTTCTGGGATATCACAGGCGGTACCCCAGTAGCCCTGCCATTGATGGAAACCCAATCTACAATAAGTGCCTTCGGACTTGTTTGTATACCTATTATTCTAGAATTTAATGAATGTGACAATTTGGCTATTTGAGTAAGTATTTGTATATAGACACTACTATAATATCAAAGGATTGGATAAGAAATGTTTTGGTTATCGTAAGATAAAAACACAGCATGTTTATTTATGGCATGGTCTTATGGGATACCTTTGATTTCGAAGGATTTTGGAAACTTCAATAATCCAATTTCATGTATTTTCTCACGCTGATTTTCCAGACTGACTCCGGTGTTATTTCACTATAATGCTCGTGTCAAACCGAGTATTATAGAATAAAGGAAAGGATGCAATGGAGCTCAGGAGACGAGATGGATTGCGAGATGTATCACATGTATTTGATGTATATTCCGCTATGTATGATTAACTGCATACTTAGGTTTCTGTGTGTGACAAGTTATCACAACTGTCCAGTGTTGTGTTTTTGTTTGATGTATACTCTAATGATGTAATATTTAATACAATTACAGATTCTTTGTATAAAAATCTGTTGATATCTATTATATGTTGTTCCGCTGCGATTGTGAGATTCTGATATTGTTTTCTATTTCTTCTTCTACCTCCTTATTCTTTCCCTTACTGTCTAGTTTTCTAACATTCGATTGTTCAGCATTTAATATAGTGGACGTATTGATGACGATCTTTGGGTGTCAAAAAATCAGGTCGTGACAATGACCACAATACAAACATGAGTCAAAAGAATATACATATTAGAGTAGCAACAAAAAGAACTACATAAAAGCTACAACAAAAAGAGTTAGCAGAAAAGTCCATGCGGAAGCGGAATGGGCTATGTATAAAGGGTATCTAACCTAAAACACCTCGATCTGACCCGGGTATAAAATACACAGGTCAGTCTAGCTAAACAAATCAGTTTACGAGGATTAGCGATAAAATGAGCATAAGGATAATGTGATAATATTCTCGAATGAGAAGGAACAATCTAAAGTGTATGATAACATCAAGTGATAATATGGTATCACTACACAAACGTATAATCTCAAAGGAGATAAAATACCCATAAAGCGCTAAAAGTAGCGAGCCTCATATCATCGGCATTCATAAAACATCAAATATGGTTTAGGGCAAGATCTAAACCCCCCATCTTGGCAAACCCAAAACATGCATAAAGAGATCCCATCTCAAACACGCCACAAGGCAAATATATCTCCAAGTAGGAGAATAAAATCTCAAGTAACCACCAAAAGGAAAATCTCATATAACGCCAGTATAGGAAATTCAATCTCAAAAATAAAGCTTTCAAGAGTTCAAATTCCCGATAGGTAATCTCCACAAATATATATCTAATGGTTGAAAGGACCAATTTCGAAAAAGGATGATAAACTAGGGAAATAACAAACATCAATGAAATCATCTCAAAGATATAGCACATGCTTATGGTCGAAGCCCACCAAGTACTGTTCTCCTAAAATAAGGCGCCAGCTCTCTTAGAGAATCGTCACAAAGGACAAATAAATACGTCTCCTAGAAAAAAATCCCAAGGATAAAATCACGAAGGGAAAATATGTCACAATGAAAAACGTCTCTTAGACAAACATCTCGAAGGACAAATGACCCAAAAGTCAAGTATTGGTATATACGTCTTTTAGACAAATGTGTCACAAACTCTCAAATCGGAACCCGAACAGTTCAAACATATGTCCCATACCACACGTTCGCACTAAAGGGTTTACTAACTGCTAATAAATTTTACACTCAAAGCAGTAAAAAGTTTACCTCATCTCATAGGTAAACTCAACCCGAAGGTCAAAACGATCAAACGGACAAGTCGAGAATTAACTGATAAGATAAACGCATGTGTCTCATACCACATGTTTTACCAAACTGTTTAATTCTCCTTCTCATTCGCTCGAGTAGTACAAAAAAGTGTATTTTATATATAAAATAATTTACTTGAGAAAACATGCTTTTAATACCAATTTTGACAGCCATATTTCAAAATTCCCTTATTATCAAGAATAAAAAGATTCTATACTTGAAAAACTTTTAAAATATCATATAATAATAATTTAAGATGCCCATTTATTTTAAAATTTATTTCAAAAGGTTTTGGGAAAATCCGTGCTCGAAAAAGAATAAAAACCCAAGAAATCACTCAAATCGATATTCGAATTTAATTCAAATTAAATTCTAAGTTAATCCAAAATTTGAATTTCAAAATCCTAAATTTTGGCTAGCCACTGATAGACATCACGGCCTCAAGACATTTCAGAAATATCTCAAAAACATGATGTAAAAGTCAAAAGTCGGATGGAAAAGAACATAAAAATGCATCGGCAATACATTACCTAAGTCAGAAATCTTCTCTAGGTTCAACTTTCAGACATGAATCAGGTAGCCGAACAACCTTTGATTGAACTAAAAATCGGCGTGCACATAGTATAAAACTTCGGCTTTCAAAAAAGAATTGATGAATTTCGGCTGGAAAAGAAAAAGTTACATTGTCTCGAACATAGACTCAGACCATGTTTGCAACAGTTCAAAATTAAAAATATGCCCATGCCTAAAACCATCTTAGGTCCAAATTACAGGCCTGATAGAGAGGACCAAACCACCTCATGTTGAGTTGAAGATTGGTAAGTACATAGTAGAAAATTTCATCTTTCAAACAAAAAAGAATCAATGAATTCCGACTTGAAATGAAAAAGTTACACTATCTCAAACAGGGACTCAGGCCATGTTTGCATCAGATAAAAAAAACCAAAGATGTACGGGCCTGAAAACCATCTCGGGTTTAACTTTCAGGCATGAAACAGAGGACCAAATACCTGGGAATGAGCTGAAAATTACTATGCATAGAGTAGAAAACTTAAATCTTTCAAACAAAAAAATAATCAATGAATTTTATTAAGAAGTGAAAGGGTTATGCTATCTCAAACATAGACTCAGGCCATGTTTGCAGCAACTCAAAACAATTTCTACATGCAAAAATCAGTGTTTGATTTTATTTTTATACCACTGTTTTTGAACACCAAAATGACTATATTTTTCAACCAAATTTTGCAGAGATGAAGTTCAACATGCATGCTACCAAATGCAAGAAATACGGCAGCATTTTGTTGCCGGATTAAAAAGTTATAAGCTTTCAAAGAGGCAATATGAAACAGATTTCAAACAGAGAGACTACAATAAAAATTTATCAGCAAAAGCTAAATTTTGACTGCTTTTGCAATTTTTTTGAGCTTGGCTCAGCGAGATTATGTGAATATTTCCATCACCTTACTGTATGAATGCAATAGCTCGTATTAAGCTTTTCCTAAGAAATGGCTTCTAAGAACCTGTACCGGAGATAGAAAGAACACGCAAACTAAAACATACTGTAAAACTGGAAAACCACTTACTGTAAAAAAGAAATTTTGATGAAATTGGATGATTTGAAGGTAGATTACCTTAGATCTAACTCTAGATTACAAAAAGACTTTGATTTGGTGAATTAAATTGAAGAAAATGGTTGGATTTTGCAATTTAGGAAAATGGTTTGCTATATTTTTGTTTTTAGGCTAAAAGAGGAAGAAGTTAGCCTGTAAAATGAACGTACAGTATACTCCTTTTTCTCCCTTCTCACCAGGTTAAAGGATAATATACCTAATTGGGTTCAAAAATTAAAATAAAATAAGTTGGCCTGAAGTTTAATTAGACAACAATAAATAGTGCATGTGCATATATCACATATACACACCCAAAAATGCATTTTCTCAATATTTTGACCTAGGAAAAATATGTAAATTTGTGTACTTATAAAATAATACATTTTTTATCATATAAAAAGATTATTTATATCTTTAAAACATTTTTATTACTAAATTTCTTTATTTAACAAAAATGCACTATTACTCAAATAAATGAATAAAACATTGTTTTTAACTACTAAAATTCTACAAAAACCATTTTCACACTTAGAAACATATTTCAAACCATTTCCAAACTTAATTTATAGACAAACATATTTTTAAACCAATTTTCACCTTTTTATTTAAATAAAACACCTTAAAAATCAAATACTTCCTTTGAAAACTATTAAAAGAAGCAATTAGGTGATAATTAATGTAATTATTGCATTTTCTTTAGAATAAAGTCATTTTCTTTATTTAAATCCCATATTCCATTATTATCACTCTAAATAAAATAAATCAAAGTTATAAGCTTTATTTTCACAATTTAATTCCAATTCTATTATTTGTTCCGAATAAACAATTTAATTTCTCCAATTTTAATTTAATTTTCAATATTAAATTATAATTACCGTTATAATCCAATATTGATTTGTAATCTCCAAACCAAGGTTGTGATTGACTCGTCCCTTAAAAAAATTGCGTTCGCGCAATTTGTAGAGAAGAGTTTATATTCAACCTATTAATTTCATCAATAAAAAGAAAGATAGACTAGCTCGGGTTTAAAAATTCTCTCACTCTCAAAATAGAATGGTTGAAAACCAAGATAACGCTTGCCCAATTATTCTATAGTTTCCAATGTGTAAATATTGGAATTAGCGAATCATTGAATTTTTCAAGCAACACGCAAGGTTTCGAAGGCGTCTCACCACTGAATGAGAACACCACTACATGCTACATGAGGGATCAATCGAATGAGATTCATTTCTCATAAGCTCCTTGAGTAGGGTTAGCATTTAGCATAATTCCAAATCAAACTCTAACCATCAAAATGGTTATCGATATGACTTTCCGTATGACACTACGTAAGGAACCACATCGATACAAGATAGACATAAAAGAGGCAAGATATATCTACCAAAAGGTGGTTTCCTCAAAGGCCACTATACTCAAACGACTGCATAAATACACGTCGTTAGAAAACAACACGAGAATAAGATAAACACAAGGAACTAAAATATATGAATAAACTCTCAATCAAAAATTCATAGAGTTTCAAAATTCAATATTTTTATAGTTATAACCACAATTTTCAATACTTGAATTTTTTTTCAAAACTTCTTACTTAGATTTCAAATTTAAATTAATTACTCTTCATTAGAGTAAATAAAGTTTACGTCGTTGATTTTCTAACTTTTCCATAGGAATTCTCTAGTTTGCAAAGCGTTAGAAATTTCCAAAAAAATCGACGGAGTCTCCTTTGTACAGAGGGACGTATACAACATTACTCAAATGATTTATATAATATACATCGACCATTAGGTCGGAAACACAAAATATACCATCATTTAACCTAAAAAATTAATCCGAAAACATACCTTTCTTTTTAGCATTTTAAAGCGAGTTTGCAAAATCCTATATATAATCTTTTTGATCAAAATATATTCCAACTATCCTCTTTCACCTGTAATTAACTCAAATAGATGATAATAGTTCATGTTCTTAATTTAGAAGTACTAACTTAACTATTAAGGGAAATAGATCAATTTCATTTTAGATCTGCTGTAAAGAGATGTTCTTAATTTAGAAGTACTAACTAAACTATTAAGGGAAATAGATCAATTTCATTTTAGATCTGCCGTAAAGAAGACAAGCTTTGGCACAGCAAACTCCAAAATCTGAAAACTTTTATAAAACGAAAGTTGTTCCAATAAGTCTAAGCTTTCCAACAATACAAAAATCATCAAAATCAGATTTACTGTTTGAAAGTTATGTTAAATTTACTTTCAGCTTAAATCTTAGAGAATTTTGCAATAGGGCAGAACTGCCTATCCAATTTCAAACCTATTTTAGATTAAAGTAAAGTAAAAATCTTCCAAAGTGGTAAAAAGAAAATATATAGCTTATTGAAAGACTTCTCAATTACAGAAAGATTGACCTCATTCTCAGTTATAAATCTCAAGTTATCGCTGTTTTAGTACAGCACTTTTTTAAAACAAAATTTCAGCTTCAAATTAAAATAATTTGAAATTTACCCAAACCATTTTAATCACAAACTATATTTTCAAACAAGCATTTTTCTAAATCATTTATTAAATGATTTTCCTTTTTCCTAGAAAGCTAAGATATACAAAATTATGATCAACTTTATATAATCATCATAAAACATTTTATTAAGTGGAAATATTTTCCTTACTTTTCAAAATCTAACTTTAAAACAATTAACTTGAAAACTCATAGTGGAAGAGATAACTAATCTCTTCCATGATCAAGAAACGATTATTGATTATCCACCAGAATAAATTTTTAGGATACATATATAAAGTTTAAAATTATTCTAACAATTTAAAATGATCACACTACTTGAATTGTTCATTTATCAAAACAATCCAAATTCAATTTCCACTTGTCACACAAAAAAAAAATTCCATCTAATTATCAACCAAAACTGATTAAAGTTGATAATTAATTCAAACTTGTTTTCAAAAGAATTTTGCAATTTCAAACCCACAATTTTTAATCCATTAAAGTTTTAAACAAAAAATAGCTCACAAATTTGTACATAATGCTCTAAACTAACACTTCTTTATTTTTTCTTAATATAGAGTTTTATATCTATCCTCTACTATTACTCAAATAACTAAGTGTAAAAACAAATTTTTATAGTCATCGTTAATAACTTGTACTAAACTATTCAATCAATATTTTGATTTTTCAAACCAAAGTATTCTTTTATCTTAAATACATCATTTTATTAATTAAAGCATCAAATAATATTTTCTTCCGATTAAGACATTCCCTTAATTAGAATTATTCACTTTTACTTACCCAAATTACCATATTCAACTTCTCAAATTTCAAATAATATAAGGGTATTTCCTTGCCATTGATTTATAGTGAATGATCCCATCGATTGGCTGTAGAGTTGATCAAATGATCAAAACTGCCTCGATACTCATCCAACACTCATTATGGTTCAATAGCTTCATTAAACTTTTAAAATAAAAATTAATACTCCATCATATTAATTATTTCCAAACTTTACTTATTAAAACTCAATTTACCGCGTCTGATTATCTCATCACAACATTTAGGAAAATCTTATAGATAACATTGGCCAAACGCATCAACCGGAATTCTTAAAGCACTAGACGGACAACCCAACACAAAAATTCATTTTCTTTAAAAAGAAACACCATATAAATAATACTCAATATATTCTTCGTTTTTCCCAAAAACAAAGTCCAATTTCTCTTAGAAACATATCTTCAATTTTTTAAAAAAAAAATTGAAAATGTAATTTATTATTTATTCTCAAAATCAAGGAACACAAATAGAGCTCATCGAGATATTCTTAGAATACTCGATCCTCGAGATTAATGGAATAGACTAGAGTGTTCATTATTACGAACGGTATAACGATCCACTCATAAGACTCATAACAAGTGCGGAATGCGTTAAGAGTAACGCTACCCTCCACGACTCATAGCTCATGAAAAATTGATGCAGAGTCAAGCTGAGGAATGACCCTAGCAACCCACAATAGATTAAAAAGAGAGAAATGAGATATAAAAGAAAGGGTAAAATATCTTATTGAAACACCAACAACAAATCATTACTTCAAGTGAAGTAATACCACAAAGTATATCAACAATTGAGTATCCAAAGAGGATATCTCAAAAGGGGTATGAATAGCAATATCAGATAAATTCAGTGAATTGCCTCATTTCCCTAGTGGACATCCTCGTGGGAGGATGAACGAAAGGCTAAGAACCTGGAATGAAGTCAACACAGTATTTGATGGCTCGATTGGGTGTCGTACCCAAAACGGACACACATAAATCAATAGACTCACAATGACTGAAATTCGAGATATATCATCGACATCTCGAAACTCAAGAGTGAATACAAAGACTTCGAAATCATCATTAATATTCTGAAGACAATAAACAACGAACCAGCTAAACTAGGATACTTAATATAGGGTCCCCCTATTCATAAAATGTGGCTTGATAGTAGATAAGCCACTTCATCTGAAACATTCCAAACTCTAGATAGAAAATGGCATGCTAATTCGCAAGAAAAGATAAGCTATAAGCAACAATTCAAAATCCTCATACATCATGCCAAAAATTGTGGATCCGCTCTATAGGATTCGCAATCTTCAATGGAATCACAAGATAAGAACATCAAAAGGCATCAACAAATTCCTCTAATACGGATGAGTGTCAAGCACCCATATCGAAGAGGACTCGAATAAAACAATCACGATTATATTTACTCTTAAGATAAGATATAATCAATTCAATTATGGAATACTATGAAATAAAATATATTCCAACACATATCCTAAACTTCTATCTCAAAGGACACGATAAGATAAAGGACACGATGACTAAGAGATTTGTAACACTTGTACTATACTTTGATGTATCATGATATATGTTTATGTTATGTGTTTATCATAGTTTGTTCTGAACTTAGCCCTAATACCAAGCTGTGACGCCCCACGTTGAGACCAACATTAACAAAGAGTATTACTATGTAATACCGTCTGCTAATGCTGAGAATAAGGCTGGTTAGGAGGGAACATCTATGGCGTTATCTTAAATATCTATTGAATACGTCGATAAATGCTTTATATATTTTTTTCTAATTCAAGTGGACCGACATATCCAATAAATACTTAATACAGAGCCATAGGTGGTTATAGGATCTATTAAAAAAAACTCAAATGCAAAACATCTCGTAGAACGGTAGATAATCAGATATATACATATATACAGATACATCACATAGTACACAAAATGATACATCACATATGTGGTATGATGACCACAATACAAACACGAGTCAAAAGAATATACATATTAGAGTAGCAGCAAAAAGGACTACACAAAAGCTACAACAAAAAGAGCTAGCAGAAAAGTCCATGCGGAAGCAGAATAGGCTAAGTCCAAAGGGTGCCTAACCTGAAACACTTCGGTCTGACCCGAGTATAAAATACACAGGTTAGTTTAGCTAAAAAAATCGTTTTACAAGGATAAGCGATAATATGAGCATAAAGATAATGTGACAATATTCCCAAATGGGAAGGAAGAATCTAAAGTGTATGATTAAATCAAGTGATAATTTTGTATCACTACACAAACATATAATCTCAAAAGAGATAAATATACCTATAAAGTGCAAAAATTAGCGAGCCTCATATCATCAGCATTCATAAAACATCAAATATGGTTTAGGGGAAAACCTAAACTGCCATCTTGGCAAACCAAAAACATGCATAAAGAAATCCCATCTCAAACACGCCATAAGGCAAGTATATCTTCAAAGAGGAGAATAAAATCTCATGTAAATGCCAGAAGGCAAATATCATATAATGCTAGTGTAGGCAACTCAAATCTCAAAAATTGAACTTCCAAGAGTTCAAATTCTCGAAAGGTAATCGCCACAAATATATATCGAATGGTTCAAAGTACTAATTCGAAAAAAGGGTGATACACTAGGGAAATCACAAGCATCAATGAAATCATCACAAAGATATAGCACGTGCTTATGGCCAAAGCCCGCCAAGTACCGTTCTCCCTAAATAAGGCGCCACCTCTCTTAGACAAACGTCCCGAATAATACATCTCTTAGACAAACATCCCAAAGGACAAAATCTCGAAGGACAAATGTGTTGCAATGACAAACGTCTCTTAGACATAAATCCCGAAGGACAAATGACCCGAAGGTCCAGTACTGGCAAATACGTCTCTTAGAAAAATGTGTCACAAACTCTCGGACAGGAACCCGAGCAATGTTAACGTGTGTACCATACCGCACGTTCGTGCTAAATGGTTTACTAATCGCTAGTAAATTTCTCACCCAAAGCAGTTAAAAGTTTACCTCATCTCATCATTAAACTCAACCCGAATGTCAAAAAGATCAAATGGACTAGTCGTGAATTAACCGATAACAAAAACACATGGGTCCCATACCACACGGTTTACCAAACCATTTAATTCTCCTTCTCATTTGCTCGAATAGTGCAAAAACGTGTATTCTAATATATAATAATTTACTTGAGAAAACAAGCTCTTAATACCAATTTTGAAAGCCACATTTGAAAATTCCCTTATTATCGTGAATAAATAGATTCTATATTTGAAAATACTTTAAAAATATCATATAACAATAATTCAAAATTCCCATTTATTTTAAAAATATTTCAAAAAGGTTTGGAAAAATCTGTGCTCAAAAACGGAAAAAACTAAAGAAATCACTCAAATCGATATTCGAATTCAATTCAAATTTAATTTAAATTTAATCCAAAAATTGAATTTCAAAATTTCCAAATTTTGGCGAGTCTACTAATAGACATCATAGCCTCAAAACATTTTAGAAATATCACAAAACATAAAGTAAAAGTCAAAAATCGGATAGAGAAAGCACATAAAAATGCATCGGCAACACAATACCTAGGTCTGAAATCTTCTCTGAGTTTAACTTTCAAACATATAAAAGGTGGTCAAAGAACCTTTGATTGAACTAAAAATTGATGCGCATATAGCAGAAAACGTCAGCTTTCAAACGAAAAAAGAATCGATGAATTTCGATTGAAAATGAAAATGTTACGCTGTCTCAAACATGGACTCAATCCATATTTGCGAGAGTTCAAAAATAAAAACATGCCCAGGCCTGAAAACTATCTTGGGTCCAACTTACAGGCCTGAAATACAGGACCAAATGACCTCATATTGAGCTAAAAATTGGTATGCACATAGTAGAAAACTTCATCTTTCGAAAAAAATGAATCAATGAATTCCAACAAGAAATGAAAAGGTTACACTCTCTCAATCATGGACTCGGGCCATGTTTGCAATAGTTCAAAAAAATCAAAATGTACAGGCCTGAAAACCATCTCGAATTCAACTTTCAGGCATGAAATAGAGGACCATATTATCTCGAATTGAGCTAAAAATAAGTAGGCATATAGAAGAAAACACTATCCTTCAAATAAAAAAAGAATCCATGAATTTTAATAACAAATAAAAGAGTTATGCTATCTCAAACATGGGCTCAGGACATGTTTGCGGCAACTCGGAAGATAATGTCTACAAGCAAACATCTGTGTTTGAGTTGATTTTTGACCACGGTTTTGAACGTCCAAATGACAATATTTTTCAACCAAAATTTGCAGAGATGAAGTTCAACATGCATGCTACCAGATGCGAAAAATCCGACAGCATTTGTTCCCGAAATAAAAAGTTATAGGCTTTCAAAGAGGCAATATGAAACAGATTTCAAACAAAGAAACTACAATAAAAGTTTATCAACAAAAGCTAAATTTTGACTGCTTTTGCAATTTTTTTAACCTTGGATCAGCTAGATTATATGATTTTTTCAACTCAACTTGCTGTATGAATGCAAAAGCTAAGATTATGGCAGCAAAGTTGAAGCTTTGCCTGAGAAATGGCTCCTAAGAACCTATACCGGAGATAGAAATAACATGCAAGCCAAAACGTACAGTAAAAATAGAAAACCACTTACGGAAAAAAAGAAATTTTTATGAAATTGGATGATTTGGAGTTAGATTACCTTAGATTTAACTCTAGATTACAAAAAGACTTTGATTTGGTGAATTTAATTAGAGAAAATAGTTTGATTTTGCAATTTAGGGAAATGGTTTACTGTATTTTGTTTTTAGGCTGAAGGAGAAAGAAGATAGCCTATAAATAAATGTACGGTATACTCCGTTTTCTCAGATCTCACCACATTAAAGGATAATGGGCCTAATTGGGTTCAAAAATTAAAAGAAAATAAGTTGGCCAAAAGTTAAATAAACAACAATAAACCATATATGTGCATATATCACATATACACGACCAAAAATGCATTTTCTCCATATTTTAACATAGGAAAAATATGTAAATTTGTGTACTTATAAAATAATACATTTTCTATCATATACAAAGATCAATTTATATTTTTAAATATTTTTATTATTAAATTCCTTTACTTAACAAAAATGCACTATTTACTCAAATAAATGAATAAAACATTGTTTTTAATTTCTAAAATTGTACAAAAATACTTTTCACGCCTAGAAAAATATTTCAAACCATTCCCAAACTTAATTTATTGCCATAACATATTTTTAAACAAATTTTCACCTTTTTATTTATATAAAACATCCTTAAAATCAAATACTTATTTTGAAAACTATTAAAAGAAGCAATTGGGCAATAATTAATGAATTTTCATTTTCTCTAAAATAAAGTCATTTCCTTTATTTAAAGCCAATATTCCATTTATTATCACTCCAAACAAAATAAAATAAAGATCTAAGCTTTATTTACACAATTTAATTCCAATTTTATTGTTTATTCCAAATAAACAATTTAATTTCTCCAATTTTAATTTAATTTACAATATTAAGTTAAAGTTACCATTATAATTTAATATTAATAGTAGTCTCCAAACTAGTGCTGCTACAATAGTAGTGACGGTTTATTGAAAAAATTATTTTAAGTATAAATTCTTTTGAAAAGAGAATTTAAAATAAACGTTTATTCCATTGGATTTGGTTCAAGAAATGAGTAATTATTTGTTTTGTGGTGATTGGTATAATCTTCTAAGCAACGACCAGATATTTGCTTAGGATGACGATATTTTGCACTTAATAAATTATTAAGTTTTTCATTATATGGGCGAAACGAGTTTGAATTCGAACAAATCCAAAGCAATAATTGAAATTATATATTTCATTGAAAATACTTAGCTGGAAATATTATATGGTACGGTTTCAAAAAGGGATTTGAAAAGAAGGAAGGTGTTTTGAAATTAACTAATTTGAGTGGCTCGAAAATAACTAAAAATGGGAAGGGAATGTGTTCGGATGATGGACACTTCTCTTAAGTATTACCCTTCTGGGTAAGGGATTATATATTACTATTTGGTAGTATCCAGTTCCTTGGTTTCATTTTGGGGTTACTCGGACTACATATATTTGTTATGGGTATAAATATATATATAGTATCATTTCAAAAGTCTTTGAAATAAAAATCTAGGTATTTGACTCGTAAGTTTCCAAAATATAAGGTTATCTTGATTTGAAGTTAGTTAACTAATGAAGTTTTAATTTGTTCAATTTTATTGAAAAGGTTTGACAAACTTTTTTTATTAAATAATGCCTTTTGATTTTAACAACTAGAAAGTTAAAAATTATTGAAGTTATTGGGCTAGCTAATAATTTTTTTACCTTTGAGTCTCTAAAGAAAAGTAGATTCTAGGATGGAGTTTGGATACTAGCATCCTACTCTCCTTAGCTATTTACCAAACCAAATAGGTAAAGAAGTTGCATTGGTCAACTCAGATTTAAGATTCATAATTATTATGGACCACCGTCTGAGTAGTTAAACTGAATAGAACTAAAAATTAGATGTTTTGTATAAAGTCTTGGAACATAGGAGAACATTATGCATGTTTATAAAGTAAAGTTATTTTGTGAAAAGGATTTCATAACTAAAGTTGTGTCATTTTAAAATGTGAATCAAATTGGAATTTGTAATTTATAAATTTGAGGGAGTTAAAAGAAATTGGGTTAGTAAGAACCTTTAAGATGAATAAGTAGGTTGTACGTAGATCACTTCCCTTTCTCACAAAATTTTCGATTCAAGATTTGAATATATGACTTGTGGTGTTTCACACCATTCCAAATAGAGATTTATCATTCTATTTTTGATGGCGAACACTTGGTGAGGGTTCTTAATATGGAACCAAAAGTTTTCTATCATAGTATATAGATATGTAAGGAGAATAGAGATTTCTAATTTAGAAGCCTGATCAGGGTCTGCATTAGGATGTCAGATGAGAAATTCTAGATTGGAAGTAACGTTATGTATTCGAGTAGTGATCGAATCATACTTTGTATGTGAATGATCCATGAACATGATGCGGGCTTACGAATACTATTGGGTATTCATATGGTAAAATTTCTTTTTAGGGAGAAGAATATAATGATTCGAAATGTTATTATTTTGACTTTTGGAATATTTAATTATTTTAAAATATTCTATTTGGAATTTTATTTAAGTTTAATAAAATCTATGTTCATGCATGGAGATAAGAAAGAAAAGGGCATGCAAGAAATGAAATAGAGTAGGCATGCACGAAAATGTTAGCAGGCGCATGAAGAAATAATAAGAACAAGTTGGAGTCGCTATTGTCTGGGAGCGATTTTTCCCTTTTATCCATCTCAATATGGACAATCGCATGTGCATGAACGATTGTAGCTTGAAGCTGAATGTTTGGGGCGAAACACGGATGCAAAAATAGGTGGATAGGTGTTGTTAGGTGGGGCTCTAAAGTCAATGGACAAGTTGGCATAGCTAGAGATGAGGAAAGCACGATCTTAGGTGGTGAAGTTGATTGTCAGTGCAGGTGCGCGCGCATAGCGGGAGAGATGGAGGAAATGGTTGCAAGCGAGTAAAAATTAAGTGATGTGTACTTTTTATTACACATAAATTTGCACATAAACTCATACTAATGTGTTCTATTGCATGTATGTGAAGGAAGAAATTGGAGTTATTTGCTTGCGTGATGTGTTCGATAACTTATGGTGTGGGTTTGGATAGTAGATGTTGGGCCTTGGGCCTAATATAATTGGTGAGATTAAATGATTTCTGTTTGTTTAATTTATTTAACTTAATGTTAAGTTAAAATTTCAAATCTCATCCTATTAAATATGTTTAACACACAGATATTTGTATTAGGTTTGTATTTATGAATGCGAAGCTTCAACATAATTTGTTGTTAGTTGTAACAACCCTTTAATAATTATTTGATTAATTAAATCTAATTACAAATAATTAATTTTTAATTTAAATTTGTGAAATTTAATTGTAAATATTAAATTTAGATGACCCACCTTTTTGGCTGGTTTAAATCGACAATAAACCACGCATGTCAAACTCAAACCATTCAAAAAGGAGGATTGTCAATGAAGTTTGATAAGAAAATAAGATAAAAGAAGGGAAACAAAACATAGAATCTCGCAGTATAATGACAAATATAATAATCAAATAACTGTTCATGAAGCTCTTTTACAATATACATGTTGGCATCAAAATTGCCAACCAACACCCAGTTATAAGTGAAAGCACCAATATCTAGTCACAGATAGAGTATATGTAGAGAATATATTATGAAGAATAACCAAAATTAAAATGAAAGCAATAACAGAAAGACAAGATTTATAGTGGTTCGGCTAACTTCGGCCAACATCCACTCTAGAACAATCCTTTATATTATACTAAAATTTGATTATAGTTACAATCCAGGATTCCAGAATGAAAATGCAGAGTAGCCTCTAGGTAGATGATGAAAAGAAGTCGAATGAAGATCCCCTTTTATGAAGCTAAGTCTGCTATATTTTATGTGAAATCTAGTCTACAGGGCCTCTTCATATAATGGGCCCACCACGGCAGTCGCCGAGCCCAACTCGTCCGTCCTATGCCAACCCAAAGTAGTTCATATGCCGACCTGAAGTAAACTAGGTACTAACCCAAAGTAAACAAGGTGCCTACCCGAAGTAAACAAGGTGCCGACCCCAACTGACTCAATCAATGCCAACCTAAAGTAGTACTGCGCCAACCCCGAGTAGGACACCAAGCAAAACCTATGCCAACCCCAATTGACTCAACCAATGCCGAAATGAAGTAGTGCCATCCCTACTCCAAGAAGGACCCGAAGCGAACCCAATGCCAACTCGAAGCAAATCATATGCCGACCCTAAGTGACACAACCAATGCCGACTCGATGTGGTACCATGTCGACCATAAGTAAGAACCCGAAGCGAACCCTTTGCCGACTCGAAGCAAGTCATATGCCGAACCCAAGTGGCTCAACCAATGCCGATTCGAAGCAACACCATGCTAACCCAAAGTAGAACCCGAAGTAAACACCATGCCGACTCGAAGTAAAACCCAAAGCAAACGCTTTGCCGACCCAAAGCAGATCCTATGCCGACCCGAATTACGTATTTCTCCAAGTCCTACATCGTTTAACCATCGACTTTGAAATTTTGGCTTCATATTATTTTCCTTAATTGATTGTCCATCCATCCATCCATCTCAACCAAGTCTATGATATTCCAGCCTCAGTAATCGTGAAGTCTATTGGGTTAAATCCGCCTGTATACTGCCTTGCCAAAAGGAGGCTAACAATACATTTGATTACATAATTTTTAAAACAAAATCAGAGTACCATCAGAAAATAACAAAATGAAATACTTGGGCTGACTCGAGCAAAATGAAAAGACAAAACACCCGAGTCAGAACTAAAAGTTCTTATGCAAGTTAAATCAAAAAACAAGTAAGTATGAGTGTAATAGCTTCAAAGATGTTTATGAGATTTTACATCTCTTATCCAATGCATAACGTGCATGAAATAACTTAAAAGATGTTACGGGATTTTCCATCTCTTAAGGTTCCGTTAGACTATCTATGTTGTAAAATATGCTATATAAGTAGTGTTTAATAGTAATGTGGTATTAAAATAGCGTGAGGGCTTTACAATAATCCTCCTTAACACATTTTTAAGCATTGTCATATAGTTCGCCTTTGACACCACCAATAATGTCGGTAGCTGTGACGCCCCACCTCTATACCCACGCTAGCCAAGAACACTATGGAGTAGTGCTGTCAACTAGCGCGGAGAATAAGGCTGTTGAGGAGCGACCATCCATGTAATTGCTTATCACACGGTGGCTATAAATAATCTTCGGAAACAAACGTAGAAATAAGCATAACGCAAATCAGTCACAGACATCCATATCACAAAGGCGGAAGAAGATATGAATATATAACTAACACATGAAAGTGTACATCAGAGTAGTGGTCAAAAGATCCACAATAATACAAAAGAATAGCAACACGTGCTATACAAAAGAATACAACTATGAGTCTATATCTCAAGTGTATACAACAAAAACTGCTAATCTAAACAGTTAGCCAAAAGTCAGAGTGATGAATCCCTGGGAAGAAGTCAAGCAGAAGCACCTGTAACATCTCGGTCTGACCCGAGTATTATTTAAGAAAAATAATAAACGGGTCAGTCTAGCAATATATAAGATGGAAATAACAAGTAAGAACCATAAAAGAAATTGCGGGTTGTTACAGACTCCCCTCCTAAAAGAAATTGCGTCCTCGCAATATATAAGATGGAAATAACAAGTAACAACCATAAAAGCATATTAACACATAAGAAATTTGAAATAGGAAGTTCACCTCAAAGAGTAGGAGTAAGCAAGTCCGGATGCGTTCGCTCGATGAATTCTCTAGATTCCCAAGAGCAATCCTTAGGATTTGAGGACCATTGAATCATCACAAGCGGAACATCTTTATTTCGAAGTCGTTTAACCTCCAAAGCTATAATTCGAATAGGATGCTGCTCATAAGTTAAATTCGGCAAAACTTCAATTTCTTCCACAACAGCAGGCTCAAGAATAGAATCAGAATCCCGAAGGCATTTCCGTAATTGAGAAACGTGAAATACGTTATGCATAGTAGAAAACTGAGCCGGCAATGCAAGGCGATAAGCCATGGAACCAATACGTTCAGTGATAGGAAATGACCCAATATATCGAGGCGCTAACTTCCCCGATTGACTGAAACGTACAACACCCTTCATAGGTGGAACACGAATAAAACAGGATCCCCAACAGAAAATTCTAATTTCCTTCTTCGATTATCGGCATAGGATTTTTGTCTACTCTGGGCTTCTTTCATCCTATGTCGAATAAGTTCTATCTTTTCCGTGGAATCACGAATAAAGTCTGGACCTAAAACCAGCTTCTCACCGGCCTCAAGCCAACAAGAAGGAGATCGGCATGGCCTTCCGTAGAGTGCCTCGAAAGGTGCCATACCAATACTAGATTGGAAGCCATTATTATGGGAAAATTCAACAACTGAAATATGATCTTCCCAACTTCCACCAAAATCAAGCACACAAGCACGAAGAAGATCTTCAAGAGTTTGATTCACACGCTCGGTTTGTCCATCGGACTGGGGGTGATACGCGGTGCTAAAATTAAGCTTCGTTCCTAAAGCTTTTTGAAGACTCTTCCAAAATCCACTAGTAAACAATGGATCACGATCGCTAACAATAGAAGCAGGAGCTCCATGCAATTTTACAATTTCCTTGACAAATAGTTTGGCCAAAAGAGGAACGGTTCGGCTAGACCGAACCGGAATAAAATGGGCGGATTTATTAAGTCTATCAACAATCACCCATAAGCTATCATGACCCGAACGAGAACGGGGAAGGCCATCTATAAAGTCCATGGAAATTTGATCCCACTTCCAAATTGGAATTTCTAAAGGTTGCAATAACCCACCAGGCCTTTGATGTTCGGCCTTGACAAGTTGGCAAGTCATGCAACACTTAACAAAGTTAGCAATATCAGATTTCATTCCCTCCCAATAATAAAGTCGCTTCATATCAGCGTACATTTTACTACTACCGGGATGAATGGTGAATTTAGAACGATGGGAATCTTCTAAAATATCTTTACGAAGTTCTCCAATATTTGGTACGATAAGTCTACCAAATTTTCGAATGCCGCCACGAGAATCAATATCAAAGTCTTTCAAACCTTCAATATCAATTTTATCCTTAACATTTTTGCCAAGAAGAGCCAATTCATAATCTAGCCCTTGAGCTTCAAGAATGCGGTCTAAAAGAGAAGGATGAGCCTCAAGGCTACATAAAACAAGCGATGAGCATAAATCGGATACGCGCTCTCGAATCTCACAAGTGGATAAAATCTCGAGATCGTTCCATTCGGATATCATCATAGAAACAACTGCCTGTTGTTTACGGCTAAGAGCATCGGCGACACGATTACCCTTACCGGGGGTATAAAGAATATCAAGATCATAAGGTGCAAGAAACTCGAGCCAACGCTGTTGACGTAAATTAAGTTCTTTTTAAGAAAATAGATATTAAATTAAGTTCTTTTTGAGAAAATAGATATTTCAGAGACTTATGATCCATATAAAGAATAAATTTCTCTCCCAATAGATAACGACGCCAAATCCGAAGGGCAAAAACAATAGCCGCGAGTTCTAAATCATGTGTGGCATATCTAGTCTCGGCCAGCTTTAATTGCCTAGAAGCATAAGCAATAACACGTTCTTTTTGCATAAGAACGGCACCCAAACCAACATGACTAGGATCAGTATAAACAACAAAATCTTGATTCCCCACGGGAATAACAAGAATAGGGGCATCGAAAAGGAGTTCTTTCAATTTCTGAAAAGAGGCTTCACATTTGTCCGACCAAATGTATTTAACTCCCTTCTTAGTCAAGCTAGTAAGAGGCACGACAATCTTAGAAAAGTCCTTAATAAAACGACGGTAATAGCCCGCTAAACCGAGAAAACTACGAATCTCTGTCACACTCTCCGGTCTCTTCCAATCTTGAATCGCTTCAATCTTTGAAGGATCCATGGAAATCCCGAATTCGGAAATAATATGACCGAGAAACTTCACACGAGATTGCCAAAAGTGGCATTTAGAAAATTTCGCCTTTAATTGATTACTCCTAAGAGTTTCCAATACAATCCGAAGATGTTTCTCATGTTCCTCCTCGGTTTTTGAATACACAAGAATATCATCAATGAATATGAGAACAAACCGATCGAGGAAATATTTGAAAACTCGATTCATGAGGTCAACGAAATAAGCTGGAGCATTCGTTAACCCAAATGGCATAACAAGCCATTCATAAGATCCATATCGAGTACGGAATGATGTCAAAGGAATGCTATCCTCAGCGATACGAAGCTGATGGAAACCGGTAGCCAAGTCCAATTGTGAAAAGACCTTAGCACCACTAAGCTGATCGAATAGATCATCAATCCGAGGTAAAGGATATTTATTTTTAATAGTAAGATCGTTAAGCTTGCGATAGTCAACGCAAAGCCTAAGCGTACCGTCGGATTTCTTCACGAAAATAGCCGAAGCTCCCCAAGGTGAGGAACTAGAGCGAATAAATTGCTTCGTCTCCAATTCGGATAATTGTTTACGCATCTCCTCATTTTCCTTATTAGACATGCGATAAGGAGGACGAGTAATAGGTTGAGCTCCCGAAACAAGATTAATTCTGAACTCAATTGCTCGTTTAGGTGGTAAACCTAAAACGGGCTCAAATATGTCGGAAAATTCACGAACAACGTGAATACGAGAAATAATATCATCTTCATCATCATCATCGTCATAACGAGGATTTAAAGAATATAAAGATGCCACCAAATAGGATCCTGAATCTTTAAGATTAACAGAAATCTGTTTAACAGATAGTGGATGTCGGAGATGAATAGTCCGCTCAGGACATAGGATATGGGCTTGATAACGGTTAAGCCAATCCATTCCCAAAATTATTCCAAAGCCTAAGTAACGCATGACATGCAAATCGGCTAGGAAAGAAAAATCACATAAAATAATCTCCACATCTTTACAAAGCAAACTAAGAGTTGCGGATCCACCAAGAGGATTCGCAATTTTTAAAGAAGTCATCAATGCAGTAACACTTAAGGAAAAAGTGTCTACCAGTTCCTTCGATATAAAAGAATGGGATGCACCCGTATCAAAGAGAACTCTAATAGGTTGATCATGAAATAAAATAATACCATCAAGAATTGAATGAGAAATACCTTGGCCACGAGATGTGTTGCCTGGGGCTTGAGCCACATTCAACTTTCCTTCCTTCTTGCCTTTACGCTTGAGGCATTGATGTATGTAATGATCCGGGCTCTTACAATAGCGACAAGATTTGGGCTTAGAGCACTTATTCGCATAATGATCCCCAGACCCACAGTTGAAGCAACTCGCACCACTAGGAGAAGGAGACTTTGCCGCAGGGGTTGCCTGCTTACCCTTTTTGTTGGGATAAGGACCCTTGAATTTGCTTGGCCTCTTCTTGTTGTTGAAGTTTGGTTTAGCGCCTTCCACTTCAGCATCACTCTCTCTATCATCCTCTTCAAGACGAAGAGCGATATCGACGAGTTGATCAAATGTGACTTCTAGTTTCAAGAGTAGTGGCTTCTTAAGATTCTTATTTAAGCCATAAACGAACCTCTGGTTCTTCTTCAATGGGGTGTTGATGTATTCAACCCCATATTTGGAAAGCGACTCGAAGGCTGCGACGTAATCAGTCACAGAGGATTGACCTTGAACAAGATCTATAAAACGTCAAGCCAGGGTACTTTCCCAGCTTCTGGTACAAACTTTAACTCGAAGCGTCCCTGAAATTGCTCCCAGGTGAGATCCGCTTCATTAATTTCTTAAGTAAGGAGTTCGTACCAGTCCAATGCTCTCTCCTGGAGCATGCTGGAAGCCACCTGAACGCGGTGGAGATCGATAAGGTTCATGCGAGAAAAGATTCGATCGCATGATTTTAACCAAGCCTGGACCTCGATGATATTTTTCGAACCTTTGAAGGGCTTCCCACCCAAGTTAGTGTAATCGCTGCACAAGCGTGCAAATCCCGGCTTTGGGTGAGTAAGTTCCGGGTTAGCTCCAGGTGCTTGAGCATTAGTTACTAAATCAAGAAGTTGTTGAGCAGTCATAAAAACTCCACAGGGGGAGCAGCACCAGATGATCCAGTTCTGGGACGGCCTGGTCTAGACATTCTCTTCCTTTAAGAAAGAAAGAAGAGAAGGAAGAAGGTTATTCACCAATGAACATCAAGCAATCTTGATAAATAAAACAAGGAATCATAAAGGAAATAGGATGAATCGGTACGAAGACTCGAATTAATCCTATGGTATGACTCCTAAGATAGACCTAGGACGATGATCCTTTGTAAGTTATTCTACATTGTTCCGAAGTTTGGCTCTGATACCAAGCTGTGACGCCCCACCTCTATACCCACGCTAGCCAAGAACACTATGGAGTAGTGCTGTCAACTAGCGTGGAGAATAAGGCTGTTGAGGAGCGACCATCCATGTAATTGCTTATCACACGGTGGCAATAAATAATCTTCGAAACAAACGTAGAATAAGCATAACGCTAATCAATCACAGACATCCATATCACAAAGGCGGAAGAAGATATGAATATATAACTAACACATGAAAGTGTACATCAGAGTAGTGGTCAAAAGATCCACAATAATACAAAAGAATAGCAACACGTGCTATACAAAAGAATACAACTATGAGTCTATACCTCAAGTGTATACAACAAAAACTGCTAATCTAAACAGTTAGCCAAAAGTCAGAGTGATGAATCCCTGGGAAGAAGTCAAGCAGAAGCACCTGTAACATCTCGGTCTGACCCGAGTATTATTTAAGAAAAATAATAAACGGGTCAGTCTAGCAATATATAAGATGGAAATAACAAGTAACAACCATAAAAGAAATTGTGGGTTGTTAAAGACTCCCCTCCTAAAAGAAATTGCGTCCTCGCAATATATAAGATGGAAATAACAAGTAACAACCATAAAAGCATATTAACACATAAGAAATTTGAAATAGGAAGTTCACCTCAAAGAGCAGGAGTAAGCAAGTCCGGATGCGTTCGCTCGATGAATTCTCTGGATTCCCAAGAGCAATCCTTAGGATTTGAGGACCATTGAACCTTCACAAGTGGAACATCTTATTTCGAAGTCGTTTAACCTCCGAAGCTATAATTCGAATAGGATGCTGCTCAGAAGTTAAATTCGGCGAAACTTCAATTTCTTCCACAACAGCAGGCTCAAGAATAGAATCGGAATCCCGAAGGCATTTCCGTAATTGAGAAACGTGAAATACGTTATGCATAGCAGAAAACTGAGCCGGCAATGCAAGGCGATAAGCATGGAACCAATACGTTCAGTGATAGGAAATGGCCCAATATATCGAGGCGCTAACTTCCCCGATTGACTGAAACGTCCAACACCCTTCATAGGTGAAACACGAATAAAACAGGATCCCCAACAGAAAATTCTAATTTCCTTCTTCGATTATCGGCATAGGAGTTTTGTCTACTCTGGGCTTCTTTCATCCTATGTCGAATAAGTTCTATCTTTTCCGTGGAATCACGAATAAAGTCTGGACCTAAAACCAGCTTCTCACCGGCCTCAAGCCAACAAGAAGGAGATCGGCATGGCCTTCCGTAGAGTGCCTCGAAAGGTGCCATACCAATACTATATTGGAAGCTATTATTATAGGAAAATTCAACAAGTGAAATATGATCTTCCCAACTTCCACCAAAATCAAGCACACAAGCACGAAGAAGATCTTCAAGAGTTTGATTCACATGCTCGGTTTGTCCATCGGACTGGGGGTGATACGTGGTGCTAAAATTAAGCTTCGTTCCTAAAGATTTTTGAAGACTCTTCCAAAATCCACAAGTAAACAATGGATCACGATCGCTAACAATAGAAGCAGGAACTCCATGCAATTTTACAATTTCCTTGACAAATAGTTTGGCCAAAAGAGGAACGGTTCGGTTAGACCGAACCGGAATAAAATGGGCGGATTTAGTAAGTCTATCAAAAATCACCCATAAGCTATCATGACCCGAACGAGAACGGGGAAGGCCATCTATAAAGTCCATGGAAATTTGATCCCACTTCCAAATTGGAATTTCTAAAGGTTGCAATAACCCACCAGGCCTTTGATGTTCGGCCTTGACAAGTTGGCAAGTCATGCAACACTTAACAAAGTTAGCAATATCAGATTTCATTCCCTCCCAATAATAAAGTCGCTTCATATCAGCGTACATTTTACTACTACCGGGATGAATGGTGAATTTAGAACGATGGGAATCTTCTAAAATATCTTTACGAAGATCTCCAATATTTGGTACGATAAGTCTACCAAATTTTCGAATGCCGCCACGAGAATCAATATCAAAGTCTTTCAAACCTTTAATATCAATTTTATCCTTAATATTTTTGCCAAGAAGAGCCAATTCATAATCTAGCCCTTGAGCTTCAAGAATGCGGTCTAAAAGAGAAGGATGAGCCTCAAGGCTACATAAAACAAGCGATGAGCATAAATCGTATACGCGCTCTCGAATCTCACAAGTGGATAAAATCTCGAGATCGTTCCATTCGGATATCATCATAGAAACAACTGCTTGTTGTTTACGGCTAAGAGCATCGGCGACACGATTACCCTTACCGGGGGTATAAAGAATATCAAGATCATAAGGTGCAAGAAACTCGAGCCAACGCTGTTGACGTAAATTAAGTTCTTTTTGAGAAAATAAATATTTCAGAGACTTATGATCCATATAAAGAATAAATTTCTCTCCCAATAGATAATGACGCCAAATCCGAAGGGCGAAAACAATAGCCGCGAGTTCTTAATCATGTGTGGCATATCTAGTCTCGGCCGGCTTTAATTGCCTTGAAGCATAAGCAATAACACGTTCTTTTTGCATAAGAACGGCACCCAAACCAACGTGACTAGCATCAGTATAAACAACAAAATCTTGATTCCCCACGGGAATAACAAGAATAGGGGCATCGGAAAGGAGTTCTTTCAATTTCTGAAAAGAGGCTTCACATTTGTCCGACCAAATGTATTTAACTCCCTTCTTAGTCAAGCTAGTAAGAGGCACGGCAATCTTAGAAAAGTCCTTAATAAAACGACGGTAATAGCCCGCCAAACCGAGAAAACTACGAATCTCTGTCACACTCTCTGGTCTCTTCCAATCTTGAATCGCTTCAATCTTTGAAGGATCCATGGAAATTTCGGATTCGGAAATAATATGACCGAGAAACTTCACACGAGATTGCCAAAAGTGGCATTTAGAAAATTTCGCCTTTAATTGATTACTCCTAAGAGTTTCCCATACAATCCGAAGATGTTTCTCATGTTCCTCCTTGGTTTTTGAATACACAAGAATATCATCAATGAATATGAGAACAAACCGATCGAGGAAATCATTAAAAACTCGATTCATGAGGTCAACGAAATAAGCTGGAGCATTCGTTAACCCAAATGGCATAACAAGCCATTCATAAGATCCATATCGAGTACGGAATGATGTCAAAGGAATGTTATCCTCAGCGATACGAAGCTGATGGAAACCAGTAGCCAAGTCCAATTGTGAAAAGACCTTAGCACCACTAAGCTGATCGAATAGATCATCAATCCGAGGTAAAGGATATTTATTTTTAATAGTCAGATCGTTAAGCTTGCGATAGTCAACGCAAAGCCTAAGCATACCGTCGGATTTCTTCACGAAAATAGCCGAAGCTCCCCAAGGTGAGGAACTAGAGCAAATAAATTGCTTCGTCTCCAATTCGGATAATTGTTTACGCATCTCCTCATTTTCCTTATTGGACATGCGATAAGGAGGACGAGTAATAGGTTGAGCTACAGAAACAAGATTAATTCTGAACTCAATTGCTCGTTTAGGTGGTAAACCTAAAACGGGCTCAAATATGTCGGAAAATTCACGAGCAACGTGAATACGAGAAATAATATCATCTTCATCATCATCATCATCGTCATCACGAGGATTTAAAGAATATAAAGATGCCACCAAACAGGATTCTGAATCTTTAAGATTAATAGAAATCTGTTTAACAGATAGTGGATGTCGGAGATGAATAGTCCGCTCAGGACATAGGATATGGGCTTGATAACGGTTAAGCCAATCCGTTCCCAAAATTATTCCAAAGCCTAAGTAACGCATGACATGCAAATCGGCTAGGAAAGAAAAATCACATAAAATAATCTCCACATCTTTACAAAGCAAACTAAGAGTTGCGGATCCACCAACAGGATTCGCAATTTTTAAAGAAGTCGTCAATGCAGTAACACTTAAGGAAAAAGTGTCTACCAGTTCCTTTGATATAAAAGAATGGGATGCACCCGTATCAAAGAGAACTCTAATAGGTTGATCATGAAATAAAATAATACCATCAAGAATGGAATGAGAAATACCTTGGCCACGAAATGTGTTTCCAGGGGCTTGAGCCACATTCAACTTTCCTTCCTTCTTGCCTTTACGCTTGAGGCATTGATGTATGTAATGATCCGGGCTCTTACAATAGCGACAAGATTTGGGATTAGAGCACTTATTCGCATAATGATCCCCAGACCCACAGTTGAAGCAACTCGCACCACTAGGAGAAGGAGACTTTGCCGCAGGGGTTGCCTGCTTACCCTTTTTATTGGGATAAGGCCCTTGAATTTTCTTGGCCTCTTCTTGTTGTTGAAGTTTGGTTTAGTGCCTTCCACTTCAGCATCACTCTCTCTATCAGCCTCTTCAAGACGAAGAGCGATATCGACGAGTTGATCAAATGTGACTTCTAGTTTCAGGAGTAGTGGCTTCTTAAGATTCTTATTTAAGCCATAAACGAACCTCTGGTTCTTCTTCAATGGGGTGTTGATGTATTCAACCCCATATTTGGAAAACGACTCGAAGGCTGCGACGTAATCAGTCACAGAGGATTGACCTTGAACAAGGTCTATAAAACGTCGAGCCAAGGTTACTTTCCCAGCTTCTGGTACAAACTTTAACTCGAAGCGTCCCTGAAATTGCTCCCAGGTGAGATCCGCTTCATTAATTTCTGAAGTAAGGAGTTCGTACCAGTCCAATGCTCTCTCCTGGAGCATGCTGGAAGCCACCTGAACGCGGTGGAGATCGATAAGGATCATGCGAGAAAAGATTCGATCGCATGATTTTAACCAAGCCTGGACCTCGATGATATTTTCCGAACCTTTGAAGGGCTTCCCACCCAAGTTAGTGTAATCGCTGCACAAGCGTGCAAATCCCGACTTTGGGTGAGTAGGTTCCGGGTTAGCTCCAGCTGCTTGAGCATTAGTCACAAAATCAAGAAGCTGTTGAGCAGTCATAAAAACTCCATCCGGGGGAGCAACACCAGATGATCCAGTTCTGGGACGGCCTGGTCTAGACATTCTCTTCCTTTAAGAAAGAAAGAAGAGAAGGAAGAAGGTTATTCACCAATGAACATCAAGCAATCTTGATAGATAAAACAAAGAATCATAAAGGAAATAGGATGAATCGGTACGAAGACTCGAATTAATCCTATGGTATGACTCCTAAGATAGACCTAGGACGATGATCCTTTGTAAGTTATTCTACATTGTTCCGAAGTTTGGCTCTGATGCCAAGCTGTGATGCCTCACCTCTATAACCACGCTAGCCAAGAACACTATGGAGTAGTGCTGTCAACTAGCGCAGAGAATAAGGCTGTTGAGGAGCGACCATCCATGTAATTGCTTATCACACGGTGGCTATAAATAATCTTCGGAAACAAACGTAGAAATAAGCATAACGCAAATCAGTCACACACATACATATAACAAAGGCGGAAGAAGATATGAATATATAACTAACACATGAAAGTGTACATCAGAGTAGTGGTCAAAAGATCCACAATAATACAAAAGAATAGCAACACGTGCTATACAAAAGAATACAACTATGAGTCTATATCTCAAGTGTATACAACAAAAACTGTTAATCTAAACAGTTAGCCAAAAGTCAGAGTGATGAATCCCTGGGAAGAAGTCAAGCAGAAGCACCTGTAACATCTCGGTCTGACCCGAGTATTATTTAAGAAAAATAATAAACGGGTCAGTCTAGCAATATATAAGATGGAAATAACAAGTAACAACCATAAAAGAAATTGCGGGTTGTTACAGACTCCCCTCCTAAAAGAAATTGCGTCATCGCAATATATAAGATGGAAATAACAAGTAACAACCATAAAAGCATATTAACACATAAGAAATTTGAAATAGGAAGTTCACCTCAAAGTGCAGGAGTAAGCAAGTCCGGATGCGTTCGCTCGATGAATTCTCTGGATTCCCAAGAGCAATCCTTAGGATTTGAGGACCATTGAACCTTCACAAGCGGAACATCTTTATTTCGAAGTCGTTTAACCTCCGAAGCTATAATTCGAATAGGATGCTGCTCATAAGTTAAATTCGGCGAAACTTCAATTTCTTCCACAACAGCAGGCTCAAGAATAGAATCGGAATCCCGAAGGCATTTCTGTAATTGAGAAACGTGAAATACGTTATGCATAGCAGAAAACTGAGCCGGCAATGTAAGGCGATAAGCCATGGAACCAATACGTTCAGTGATAGGAAATGGCCCAATATATCGAGGCGCTAACTTCCCCGATTGACTGAAACGTACAACACCCTTCATAGGTGAAACACGAATAAAACAGGATCCCCAACAGAAAATTCTAATTTCCTTCTTCGATTATCGGCATAGGATTTTTGTCTACTCTGGGCTTCTTTCATCCTCTGTCGAATAAGTTCTATCTTTTCCGTGGAATCACGAATAAAGTCTGGACCTAAAACCAGCTTCTCACCGGCCTCAAGCCAACAAGAAGGAGATCGGCATGGCCTTCCGTAGAGTGCCTCGAAAGGTGCCATACCAATACTAGACTGGAAGCTATTATTATAGGAAAATTCAACAAGTGAAATATGATCTTCCCAACTTCCACCAAAATCAAGCACACAAGCATGAAGAAGATCTTCAAGAGTTTGATTCACACGCTCGGTTTGTCCATCGGACTTGGGGTGATACGCGGTGCTAAAATTAAGCTTCGTTCCCAAAGCTTTTTGAAGACTCTTCCAAAATCCACTAGTAAACAATGGATCACGATCGCTAATAATAGAAGCAGGAACTCCATGCAATTTTACAATTTCCTTGACAAATAGTTTGGCCAAAAGAGGAACGGTTCGGTTAGACCGAACCGGAATAAAATGGGCGGATTTAGTAAGTCTATCAACAATCACCCATAAGCTATCATGACCCGAACGAGAACGGGGAAGGCCATCTATAAAGTCCATGGAAATTTGATCCCACTTCCAAATTGGAATTTCTAAAGGTTTCAATAACCCACCGGGCCTTTGATGTTCGGCCTTGACAAGTTGGCAAGTCATGCAACACTTAACAAAGTTAGCAATATTAGATTTCATTCCCTCCCAATAATAAAGTCGCTTCATATCAGCGTACATTTTACTACTACCGGGATGAATGGTGAATTTAGAACGATGGGAATCTTCTAAAATATCTTTACGAAGATCTCCAATATTTGGTACGATAAGTCTACCAAATTTTCGAATGCTGCCACGAGAATCAATATCAAAGTCTTTCAAACCTTCAATATCAATTTTATCCTTAAAATATTTGCCAAGAAGATCCAATTCAGAATCTAGCCCTTGAGCTTCAAGAATGCGGTCTAAAAGAGAAGGATAAGCCTCAAGGCTACATAAAACAAGCGATGAGCATAAATCGGATACGCGCTCTCGAATCTCACAAGTGGATAAAATCTCGAGATCGTTCCATTCGGATATCATCATAGAAACAACTGCTTGTTGTTTACGGCTAAGAGCATCGGCGACATGATTACCCTTACCGGGGGTATGAAGAATATCAAGATCATAAGGTGCAAGAAACTTGAGCCAACGCTGTTGACGTAAATTAAGTTCTTTTTGAGAAAATAAATATTTCAGAGACTTATGATCCGTATAAAGAATAAATTTCTCTCCCAATAGATAATGACGCCAAATCCGAAGGGCGAAAACAATAGCCGCGAGTTCTAAATCATGTGTGGCATATCTAGTCTCGGCCGGCTTTAATTGCCTAGAAGCATAAGCAATAACACGTTCTTTTTGCATAAGAACGGCACCCAAACCAATGTGACTAGCATCAGTATAAAAAACAAAATCTTGATTCCCCACGGGAATAACAAGAATAGGGGCATCGGAAAGGAGTTCTTTCAATTTCTGAAAAGAGGCTTCACATTTGTCCGACCAAATGTATTTAACTCCATTCTTAGTCAAGCTAGTAAGAGGCACGGCAATCTTAGAAAAGTCCTTAATAAAACAACGGTAATAGCCCGCCAAACCGAGAAAACTATGAATCTCTGTCACACTCTCCGGTCTCTTCCAATCTTGAATCGCTTGAATCTTTGAAGGATCCACGGAAATCCCGGATTCGGAAATAATATGACCGAGAAACTTCACACGAGATTGCCAAAATTGGCATTTAGAAAATTTCGCCTTTAATTGATTACTCCTAAGAGTTTCCAATAGAGTCCGAAGATGTTTCTCATGTTCCTCCTCGGTTTTTGAATACACAAGAATATCATCAATGAATATGAGAACAAACCGATCGAGGAAATCTTTGAAAACTCGATTCATGAGGTCAACGAAATAAGCTGGAGCATTCGTTAACCCAAATCCCATAACAAGCCATTCATAAGATCCATATCGAGTACGGAATGATGTCAAAGGAATGCTATCCTCAGCGATACGAAGCTGATGGAAACCAATAGCCAAGTCCAATTGTGAAAAGACCTTAGCACCACTAAGCTGATCGAATAGATCATCAATCCAAGGTAAAGGATATTTATTTTTAATAGTCAGATCGTTAAGCTTGCGATAGTCAACGCAAATCCTAAGCGTACCGTCGGATTTCTTCACGAAAATAGCCGAAGCTCCCCAAGGTGAGGAACTAGAGCAAATATATTGCTTCATCTCCAATTCGGATAATTGTTTACGCATCTCCTCATTTTCCTTATTGGACATGCGATAAGGAGGACAAGTAATAGGTTGAGCTCCAGAAACAAGATTGATTCTGAACTCAATTGCTCGTTTAGGTGGTAAACCTAAAACGGGCTCAAATATGTCGGAAAATTCACGAACAACGTGAATACGAGAAATAATATCATCTTCATAATCGTCGTCGTCATCACGAGGATTTAAAGAATATAAAGATGCCACCAAACAGGATTCTGAACCTTTAAGATTAACAGAAATCTGCTTAACAGATAGTGGATGTCGGAGATGAATAGTCCGCTCAGGACATAGGATATGGGCTTGATAACGGTTAAGCCAATCCATTCCCAAAATTATTCCAAAGCCTAAGTAACGCATGACATGCAAATCGGCTAGGAAAGAAAAATCACATAAAATAATCTCCACATCTTTACAAAGCAAACTAAGAGTTGCGGATCCACCAACAGGATTCGTAATTTTTAAAGAAGTCGTCAATGCAGTAACACTTAAGGAAAAAGTGTCTACCAGTTCCTTTGATATAAAAGAATGGGATGCACCCGTATCAAAGAGAACTCTAATAGGTTGATCATGAAATAAAATAATACCATCAAGAATGGAATGAGAAATACCTTGGCCACGAGATGTGGTTCCAGGGGCTTGAGCCACATTCAACTTTCCTTCCTTCTTGCCTTTACGCTTGAGGCATTGATGTATGTAATGATCCGGGCTCTTACAATAGCGACAAGATTTGGGATTAGAGCACTTATTCGCATAATGATCCCCAGACCCACAGTTGAAGCAACTCGCACCACTAGGAGAAGGAGACTTTGCCGCAGGGGTTGCCTGCTTACCCTTTTTGTTGGGATAAGGCCCTTGAATTTGCTTGGCCTCTTCTTGTTGTTGAAGTTTGGTTTAGCGCCTTCCACTTCAGCATCACTCTCTCTATCAGCCTCTTCAAGACGAAGAGCGATATCGACGAGTTGATCAAATGTGACTTCTAGTTTCAGGAGTAGTGGCTTCTTAAGATTCTTATTTAAGCCATAAACGAACCTCTGGTTCTTCTTCAATGGGGTGTTGATGTATTCAACCCCATATTTGGAAAGCGACTCGAAGGCTGCGACGTAATCAGTCACAGAGGATTGACCTTGAACAAGGTCTATAAAACGTCGAGCCAAGGTTACTTTCCCAGCTTCTGGTACAAACTTTAACTCGAAGCGTCCCTGAAATTGCTCCCAGGTGAGATCCGCTTCATTAATTTCTAAAGTAAGGAGTTCGTACCAGTCCAATGCTCTCTCCTGGAGCATGCTGGAAGCCACCTGAACGCGGTGGAGATCGATAAGGATCATGCGAGAAAAGATTCGATCGCATGATTTTAACCAAGCCTAGACCTCGATGATATTTTCCGAACCTTTAAAGGGCTTCCCACCCAAGTTAGTGTAATCGCTGCACAAGCGTGCAAATCCCGACTTTGGGTGAGTAGGTTCCGGGTTGCTCCAGCTGCTTGAGCATTAGTTACTAAATCAAGAAGCTGTTGAGCAGTCATAAAAACTCCATCCGGGGGAGCAGCACCAGATGATCCAGTTCTGGGACGGCCTGGTCTAGACATTCTCTTCCTTTAAGAAAGAAAGAAGAGAAGGAAGAAGGTTATTCACCAATGAACATCAAGCAATCTTGATAGATAAAACAAGGAATCATAAAGGAAATAGGATGAATCGGTACGAAGACTCGAATTAATCCTATGGTATGACTCCTAAGATAGACCTAGGACGATGATCCTTTGTAAGTTATTCTACATTGTTCCGAAGTTTGGCTCTGATGCCAAGCTGTGATGCCCCACCTCTATACCCACGCTAGCCAAGAACACTATGGAGTAGTGCTGTCAACTAGCGCGGAGAATAAGGCTGTTGAGGAGCGACCATCCATGTAATTTCTTATCACACGGTGGCTATAAATAATCTTCGGAAACAAACGTAGAAATAAGCATAACGCAAATCAGTCACAGACATCCATATCACAAAGGCGGAAGAAGATATGAATATATAACTAACACATGAAAGTGTACATCAGAGTAGTGGTCAAAAGATCCACAATAATACAAAAGAATAGCAACACGTGCTATACAAAAGAATACAACTATGAGTCTATATCTCAAGTGTATACAACAAAAACTACTAATCTAAACAGTTATCCAAAAGTCAGAGTGATGAATCCCTGGGAAGAAGTCAAGCAGAAGCACCTGTAACATCTCGATCTGACCCGAGTATTATTTAAGAAAAATAATAAACGGGTCAGTCTAGCTATAAATATCAGATGACAAGATATAACATAAAAGATATGGCATAAACATAAAATATCCATAATGACATACCACTATAAGTATGTAAATAATGATCAACAGAAAATCAATCAATAAGAGATAATCAATATCACAAGAATCTTCTCAAAGATTCGGAAAGGGCATCATACCCCAAACTTGTACTCATAACAAGTTAATGACATAAATTCTAGAAATCAATGCAAGAAGTCCAAAAATCATAGAAAAGAGAAAGAGGCCTATCACATGACGGTCCGAAGACCAAGGGGAGCTACCCTACATGTGTGAATGGAATCACACAGATTAAGGTCCAGACTAACCAAAAAGCAAAAAGGGATGTGTGAGTGGAATCACACAAGTGGTGTCTAGTCTAACCTCGCAACAAGAGACATCGCACAGTTGCTAGTCTAAAGCATCAGAATGATCGTCATGATCAACGAGAAGTGTCAATTACACTAAGCTAGTAAATATAGAAGTTTAGCTTCATGTCCCATAACCACTTGTTTAACTTAAATATTTACGAACATAAATCTTCACTAATAAAATTGTCACAAGAAGTTCAATCGAACAAGTCCAGGAATTAACCGACGAAGTGAACGCAAGCGTTTCATACCACTTGTTTTACTAAGTCGTTTAATTAGATTTCACATCCGAGTGAGGTAAAGGTTTGTATATACTAATAGATTGGAAAACGGTTTAAGAAATGAGCTTTGTTATTAAAAATAGAGTTGAAATTGTTTGATAAAAGAGTTTTGATATTTACTACTAGTATTGAAACCTTTATATTATAAAATGACAAAACACAGAAGCAATTATATAAACAATCAATCACAAAGATCGCATACGGAGATGTGAATAAGATCCAAGGAAATCAGCTCAATGTTTTTCAGATAAGATCCCCTACGGAGGGGGGGTCCGGGGGGGTGGCAACCCCCCAAGGTGGGGGTGCGGGGGCAACGCCACCACTTACGGGGTTCGACCTAGAGGTGTTCGCGACCTAACGATGACCCACGACCCAACATGGCCGACTTAACAGAGGTCGCGACCTAACAGGATAACTCGTGACCGACTTAAGAGTTGCGTGACTGAAGGGTTGCACGACTTAAGGGTTGCACGACATAAGGGTTACACGACTTAAGGGTTAGGCCAGGAGCGACCTAACGAGATAAGGTCCAACGACCTACGAGTTAAGGGTCCAACGACCTATCGGGATAACTCGTAACCGTCTTAAGAGTTGCGTGACTGAAGGGTTGCACGGCTTAAGGGTTAACTCGTAAACGACTCACGACCTATGGAAGAACGACTTAACTCCGAACGAGCTAAAAATGGCCAGAATGACCTATCGTTAACTCGTAAACGATTCACGACCTATGGACGAACGACTTAACTTCGAACGAGCTAAAAATGGCCAGAACGACCTATCGTTAACTCGTAAACGACTCACGACCTATGGACGAACGACTTAACTCCGAACGAGCTAAAAATGGCCAAAACGACCTAAGTGCAGAAAATTCACCAAAACGCTAAAAATTGGAGTTTTTCGCCAATCCAATCCAAACCAAATGCTAACATGCATGCAAAAATGATAGGGAATCATTCCCAACAGTCCAATATAGTTATAGGCTAGAATTGTGAGATAAAAATCTCGCCTTTGCACAAATTCAATGAAGAAGGAGCTTGAAACAATGAAGAAGCAACTACAAGCTAGAATCCAATGTCTTCACTTTGATTTTGGAGTTGAATGATGGATTTAAAGTTGAAACCTAAGCTTGGAGTTTTAATTTCCTCTTCCACTCACCATTAATGCAAAAGCTTGGTTGTTAGGAAATTTATGAAGAGTGAGAAGTGGGAAGGGGGTTTGGGCTTGAGTTATAATGGCAATCTAACCCAAAGTCCAAAGCGGGAAAAGTTAGTGAAATTCCACTAACTCCAAACCTACCAATGTTTATACTTAAAAAAATTGTAAACGGCATTTCGAACTCAATGGAAGTGGTCTCGAGTCCTAATTTGACCGTTTGCAAAAAGTAGCTTTTCGGACCAATATCCGATTAACGACAAAATATTTAAATAAAATATTTAAATATAAAATCGATAAATATGCGGGTTGTTACAGTAGTCAAGGAGGCACCTTGATAAGACAATACTAAACCTAAATCGTAGTGGTCGCGTATAAGGATTAAAGTATGACAAGGCACGTAAGGCAATGCCCAAGGTAGGATTCTACCAGTTTACCCATTCTGGCTGGTGGTAACGCATCGTAGCTACAACCGCCCACTGAGTTCACTACCCCCAAATCAAATCAAGGTGCACCAATCAAGTCCAAAATCAAAATAATAATATGAAGGAGTGATGGCCCCTAAAGGTTGCGAACCTCTTGGCCAGACATAAGCTTCTGTTTTAGTCATTTCCAATTGACACAAGTGTCGGGGTCATCCATCACCATTCGCTTTCTTCAAATCCAGCAAACGTTCACCGAATCCAACCACTACATTCTGGATCATCCACCACGTACACATTCATTAAAGTGCTTCTAATATTGACAGAGAATATGCCAATAAGAGGCGCCGATCTCTTTAACAACCAATCATCATTTTTCACACTAGTTAGTTCTTTTACATTTTAAAATCGATTCATAGTTGATATCAAAATATCATATTCACTTCAAAATGTCCTTCCTTTCAAAATGATTATATTTACTTCAAAATATGTCATTTTCAGTTGAAAATATCATTTCAAATTCCAGCCTACGTTATAACCTCATTTAACCACATTCGCATTTAAATCAATGATTCAAATATAAACATTCCAACTTTGCACAGTTTGAAATTTTAGAAAATAGTTTGAATAGTTATAAATAGTTTATATAGTAAAATAGTTTGGAAATATAAATAATTTAAGCATTAAAAAGATAGATTTTTAAATAGTTTATATTAAAACAATTTACTTTGAAAATAATATCAAATCAAACTGTTTCTTTCCATTTCAAAAATTTGGACTCATGTCCAATTTTAAATGAACACAACTCAATTTTCAATCTTTCAATTTAATTGACTCGGTTTCAATTTAGTTTCAAATCAACTTGATTTCAATTTCAATTCGAAATAACTTCAATTTTCGAAACATTTATTTTAACATCAAATTTGATCCAATAATTCAATTCAATGATTTAAATTTCAATCCAATTTCTTATTTTAAACCATTTTAATTTGTTTCGATCTCAAGTCCACTTTCAATTCACTGATTTAAAATACTTAAATCAGATTAAACCTCATTATTCAACTTTAAGATCCAAATCTTTAAAATAACTCAATTTCCAAAATTAAAATCATATATCAATTATAACTTCGCACTTCCAATTCAATTCTTAAAATAATTTTTTTAACCAATTTTCAGTTTCAATGTTTAGAGTTTAAATTAGAAAATAATTTAATCCATATAAATCCACAATTTATTTCATTCAAACAATAACATTTAATCAAAGATCCAGACTTAAGATTTTAAAATCATTTAATCTAACAAATTCGGTGTTCATATATAATTTTCTACCCTATGGCCAAGTGGTCAGTTATTCCATTTTAATTATAGGGATGGATATATATCATTTCAATTCAAATCAAAGTGTCGCAGGTATATATCATTTCAACCTATTTCTTAATTTATTCGAAATAATTTAAATAACAGTTTATATATTGTCACTTAATATATAGAGCGGTAACAAGGATATATAGAAACAAATAAACATCTAATCATCCAAAATGTCAACAAATAAACATCCATCATAACTGTAACGACCCGTAATTTTACCACTTTGAAAATTGGATTTTTAATTGATTTTGAATATTCAAATATAGAATTTTTAAACTTAAATAATCATACTTTATGTGATAAATAAGAATGTCAAACCTATTTCTGGAAGTGGATTAAGATTTGAAACTTTTGTCACCAAATTTACAAGTGTCGAATTTCAATAAAATTTAATATACTTTTGAAAATTTGTTGTAAATGGTAAATAAATCTTTTTAATGATTAAATAATGATATGATAATAATATAAATTTAATTTATAATGATTTTATAAACATATAAACTTGTTAAATTGACAAATTTTGTCGCATGTTGACAAATCAACATCGTATTTTTACAATTAGATTTTAATATTATTAAATATGGTTTTATAACCCAAATGAAAATTTTTAATTAATTAAATATAATGACAAACTTATTTTTAATTTTGATTTACATAAAAAAATAGTTTGACAAAAACGTCAAAATGTAAACGTAAAACATTTTGTCAAAAATCAACGTTTTGTTGACTAAAAGTTGTCACAACGTTGTCCCACCTTTATTTTCTTATATAGAAACATATATTCAAACAATATGAGTGTTAGTTAATTTACTAATCAAGTTTAATTTACTAAATAAACTTGGAAAATTCTAGAATTTCATTAAGAAAAGTTAAGCACAAAATTCCAAAATATATCAAATCAAACATAATTATTACTTTACTTTTCAATTATTACATTATTTTTCTTACTTCTTAAATGAAAGTGACATAAAGCATGATTTGGAATGTGATGCTAAGTGTTGAAAAAAATTAAGTTGCTTAAACAGTAAGTAAAGAGTATTTAGGCCATTTTACATAACAATATTTTATTCCAAACTTTTTCCTACAAATACATACCTCCATTCTCATTTTCTTTCACACAAATTTCCATCTTTTTCTTCCTTTTACAAGCTTTTCTTCCACTCTCCGATGGCTTCTTCTCTTCTCTTTCCTTTTTCTTAAAATCATATCAAATCAACTCCAAATATCACCAAACTTTGCCAAAGTTCTTATATCGTCATCAAAATATGACTTAACATCTAAGAAGTAAAGAAATGATAGAGGAAAAGGTAGAACAAGGCAAGGCTGGACCATTTGGAAGGAAGAAAGCCAGTTGGTGAAGCTCCGGAGCAAGAAAAGAGGAGGATGTACTGCCATAATCAAAAGGAAAGTCTACGAAAAGATTGGTGGAGTGAAACTAATAGTGAGTACTTGCATTTAGTAATTAATACATAAATAATTTCAAGTATAATGATTTGAAAGTTTAAGTATGTTGAATGATTAAATGTTTGATAACTTGGTTGCAAATTGGTTGATTATGTGGTTGTTTATATGGTTGATAACTTGTTTGATAAATGATATAAGAAATGGTTAATAATTAACCATAATTAATTAAATGAGAAATAAATCCATACAAATATGTGTATGGAAGTTATTTAGCCTCTTAATGATTTTTAAATAACCTAAAAAGGTTAAAAATGATGTTATAATAATATAATATTATAATATGAAGTGAAAAGAAAAATGAGTTTGAAATGATGAAAATATTGTTTTAAATAATTTAAAATAGTATAAATATTGTTTAAAACCAATTTGAAGTGTTTCGGACAAGTTCCGAAGCAATTCACAAAATTGGTCAAAATAGAGCTCGTCTCGTAGCGGTAGTTTGTAAATTTCGACCCGTAACTTCAAAGTAACGTAGAGAATGATTTATAAGTCTTATTTCTTCAAAATAAAAATTCTTTGGTCTACAATGATGATAGTTTTCCAACGAAGATAGAAATTCAAGGTTTCATCAAGTATATTTTTAATAATGTCCAAATCAATTTTCTAGAAAAATCACGCTAGTGCAAAAAATCTGTTTATATAAACATTTTTAATTGCGGAAAAATATGAAATAAGTTTGATAAATCTATCTAAATAATTTAGAAGAGATTTGAATTGGGAAATAATAATTTCAAACATTAAAAATTTGTTTAAATCAAATAAGCTTATAAAGCACTTTCTGTAGCACTTTTCTACTGCCGTTTCTACGACTTTTTAAAAGAATGTTTAAACTTAGCAATTTTTTCCTATAACCAACTATGAATGTTTTTAAAAAGATAAATATGCATTTAAGAGATAATTTGGAATCTTATAATCAATTCTAAAATAAAGCTAATAATGGAGTATGCGGAAACGACTAGTACATTTGTCTCGCCTATGAAATCTGGGAAGATAAAACAATGTGTTTAACTAAGGTTAGGAATGGAGCAACCAAAGCCCCAAACTTAGCTATCCTATGTTTTCTCTTTTTAGGCAAAGGGTGGAATAAATCGAAAGGAAAGCCCGAATGCTCATAAAAGATTATATTAGGTTTTCTAGAACTAAAGAAGATTAGTATTATTCAAAATTTAAGAAATCTCCAAAATGAATAAACTACAATATGGATTGCATAGAGATAATCTTCTTATACTTGGTATTAAATTCCAAAGAAGGAACTCGTCCTATTAGTGGAATTAAAAGGTGATCTCACCATTATTCTGCCTATAGCACAAATTGAATATGGAAATTGATGTTGAGTAAAATTAGAATGATTTTTATGTTCTTATTTACTCAATAATGTTTGCTAAGATTTATTTTATAGTTTACAGTAAACAATGTCTTAAATAAAATTGTTTTTTGCCTGCCTAAAAGTTAAGGAAATTGGATCGAGTGTAATGTAAGGAAATTTGAAATTTTATCCAAAGCAAAAGAATGGATTAAGTTAGAATTACGCTAAGAAAAAAAGGAATCTTTGGTTAAGATTAAAAGAATGATTTGGAAAAGTTTTCCTAAGTATAAGAGAAAATGATTTGGATTTATTCCAAGATTTAAGAAAGATTTAATAAATTAAATGATTTGATAACTGAGGCTTAATGATTCCATATACTCTTGAAAAGAAAATGGAATAAATTGAAAATAATATATCTAAGAAAGATATTTGATTTAAATAAAAGATGAAGTAATTGATTGATGATTGATATCCATATATGAACATAAAATCTTTTATGTGACGACCCAGAATTTTTAGATTTTTTGAAATCGGAATATTTAATTGATTTTAAATATTTAAAAGTTAATTTTTAACTTGAATTCAAATATTATTATTATTTAGCAACTAATTTATTGGATTAATAAACTGAAATTGGGTAAATTAATGAATCTTCAGTTTAAGCTTGTTAAAAAAATAATTTGAAGGCTTGTAAAATTTATATTGATAGTTCTGAAGATAATAAAAGCTTTTAAAGTTGAATTTGATAGTGTTTTGTTCAGTTTTAAAAATATATCGTTTAAATTGAATTTAAAAATAGCCTTCCAAGACGCAGCCTCAGAATTCGACGAAACCAGTTCCATTGGTTCTGCAATATTGTATTAATATCGGGTTTCAATTTTCGTAATATTTGGAGTTGTTGTGTGAGCGTACGACATATAAACGCGCTGAAATTTTATATCGAAAATTCAAATCGGTTCGTTCTTTCTCAACGAAAGAAACAAATGCCTGCATCTTTCCTTTCCTTTTTAAATTACGAAATTTCTTTTTATCGCAGGCTTCCAAATCGAATCAAACGAAACCCATATCTTCATTCCTTCTCTTCCAAGCTAAAAAAAATAGTTAAAGGATGGTTTGTTTTTGCCTCATCAAATGAAAAAAAATCAAACAGAAAACTTCTAAATTAAATATTGGCCCCCACTTAAACCCAGAACAGCTCGAAACAAAAAAAAATTATTCAATCGAAGCATTCGTATGGCAGACGAGAAGAGGGATCGAGTTCGAGTCGAATCGATCAAGGGCGAGCTTGGTGAGGTCAAGTCGAGAAGTGTGGATCGTCGACTGATGGCTTCAAGTGTAGGAGATCTACGGCAGCAGCGGTGAGGCCAGAAAGGGGCTCGAGGAAGGCGGTATCTTTTAGCATAAGAGTTGTCGCAACGATGTCACCGAGGGTTGCCGAATCGCATTCTCGAGCTAGGGGCACGAGGTGAAGGGCGTGCCTCATTGATGGATTGGGGGTTCGAAGAGGAGCCGAAGTGTAGATCTGTGAGGGGTAGGTATTTTTCTTTCATTAATTTATATATGCGTATATTTATATATATAGGAAGAAAAAAATAATGTAAGATATATAGATGTTGACTGTTTTCAATCTGTATATATATAGATGTACAGAAAATTTAAATAAAGAGAAGAAGAAAAATGTAAAAGCAGTCAGTTTAATTGAATGTATATATACGGAAAGATTTTGTAAATATATGTAAAGATTTCAAATGTTGAAGGGTTTATGTCAAAACAAGATTTTTAATCTATATAAATTGATTTTATAAGTGTGGGTTTCAAAGTAATATATATATATATATATATATATACATATTTTCAAAACTAATTTATTTTAAATATGAGAATAAGATGATTCACTTATTTAATAAACTTATTTAATTTTTTAGCTACCAAAGGATATTTAAGGAAAATTAGTTTGAATTAAATTTTTTATTAATAAAATTTATCAAAAAGAATATTTTATTTTTCGATTATTTAAAATGTTAGTAAACCGTATATTGTTTATTCAAGGTCAAATAGTGAAAACCAAGGCAATATTGAAGTGGATTGCAAATATAAAGCAAAGGTGAGTTAATCTCACTCATCTCGGTTTAGTTTAAATTTAAATGGTTAAATTTAAATAATTGGCTGAATGATTGAATTGATTTGATGTGCTATATTATATATAGTAGTATATAGTATATTGGAGTGATTGATTCCCGCATTATATAGCGGATGAGACCCTATGCGCCGCATAATAGCGGATGATATTATATTTAAAACCTATATACCGTGATATTCCACCTCAAAGTGGAATTGGCATTGTGCTAACCTTTGTGGTTGCAGGAAAACAGGTTGGAGGGATCCAACTGGATTCCTCAACATTTATTTAGATTATTTAATATTCTCTGTTATAATTATTTGATATTTTGTGATGAATTATATTGGAATATTGAATTCTATACTTTGCTTGAATATATTTCGGTACACTGAGTTATCAAAATATATAGAATTGGATTTTTGAAAGAAAATAAAAGAATGAATTTTTAAGAAAAATAGTCATAGAGAATTTAAATAAATTTAAGAATGAACTGGGTAAGAATAAAAGTGATTTTAAAATGCTAATAAATAATTTCGAGTATGGAAAAAGAGGATTTTGAATAAATGGAAAATAATGAATTGTAAACTTAAGTGATATCATTTAAAGGAATAAAGAATTTACTTTAAAATTCAAGTTTTAAATTTATTTAAAAGGATAAAGAAGGAATTTTGGAAATCTGAAATTGGTATGTTCAATTAAAAAAGATTTTAAATCATAATTAGAGAATAAAATCTAAAGTTAATGGATTTTGAAAAAATGAGCAAGTAAAGGAATTTATTTCAAAATGGAGTAAATTGGAAATCAATTTGAAAATTGATTTAAGTGGTTGAAGTTGGAACTTTGAAGGAAAAGCGAGATTTGAAATTTATAAACTGGGTTTATAAAAGTAAAGTGTTATATTCGTGGATATTTGGAAGAATAAATTCACGGTGGGAATTTATTAAGGGAATGATAAAATTTGTTTAAAAATAAAACTGTGATTTATTTTTAAAGGATGTGAAGAAAAGTATATATATTTCCCTAGATAGCCAAGTACGTATTCAGAGTAAATTTCAAATATAAGTTGAGTTGTTTTAAAATGCATGTTTTAGAAAATTTATTATTTCTAAATGTTTAAAATTCTAAAGTAAATATTTTTCAAATCCATTATCGTAGTAATTACTTAAAGGTGATTTGGTATTTTGTTTTAAAAAGAGAAAATCTAGTTTTATATTTTGTAAAGTAACCTTATTTTCAAATATTCCTATCGCATATATTTTTAATGAAGTATTGAAGTAGTTTTATTTTAAATATTCTTAAAGTATATATTTTTGAATAAGGTATTAAAGTAGCTTTTATTTTAAATGTTTTAAAGTATAATTTTTAATAAAGTGTTTCTTATCATTTTAAAAATCTAAAGTATTGTACTTGGTGTTTTCAGTGGAAATAAATATTTGGAAATTCATTCCATGAGAAGAGTGTGGTTTGGAAACTTCAAAAGGGTTGAAAATGGGAATATATCCTGTGAAGATATTCTGGAAACTAATAAATAATTTGGTGAAATTGTTTATGTTGGATGGTTGTTTGTGAATGATAATTGATGGTTAAATAACCGACTATCAATATTGGCCAATGCGCTAATCGTTTCGAAGAGATCGGGATCGGGATTAATTTCTCGAAAACCACTTCGATCCGGTTTGTACATTTTCGTGAGGAAGACGAGTTTAAGCGATATATTTTTAAAACTGAACAAAACACTATCAAATTCAACTTTAAAAGCTTTTATTATCTTCAGAGCTATCAGTATAAATTTTACAAGCCTTCAAATTATTTTTTAACAAGCTTAAACTGAAGATTCAATAATTTACCCAATTTCAGTTTATTAAATCCATTAACTTAATTGCTAAATAATAATAATATTTTAATTCAAGTTAAAAATTAACTTTTAAATATTTAAAATCAATTAAATATTCCCATTTCAAACATCCAAAAATTCCGGGTCATCACATTCCTCCCCCCTTAAAAGAATTTCGTCTCTGAAATTACTAGTTAATAGGAGTGGTCCATATCCCATTACTATTTTCCTAACCAATCTGGTTTCAACGACTACCCTAACCAACAGTTTTTAACAATACCCGAAATCATCTTTTCATAAGAACATCATCAACCTTACTAACTTTTCAAACTTCTCCCATAGTTCTCAAGCAATACTATTTTCTTAATCATTCAAATTTCAATTTAAAACTAAATTTTGAATTATCAAAATTTTCTCAAAAATTTTCTAACTCCCTAAATTTTCGAAAAATTTCACTAGTGTCTCCTTTGTGCGGCTAGCTCGGTACAACTACAAAATGCTTCTACGGGATCCCAAATTCCAAAAGAAAACAAAAGGCCAAGTGGCTAGATCAAAAACCCAATCAAATTTCATACAGAAATTTAAACACAAACCTTTTGTCGAGCAATTCAAATTTATCTTTTGGGATCAAAACAATTTTTTCTCCTGCTTTTAAATACCTGTATATCCTACTTAGCAATAGTATCCAATCACAACATTCAAAAACATTTTATTGACTTCCTTACAAAAATTTCAATATCTATTCATTCAAGCCTGTACGATGTACCTATATCATTCGTACGCAATACTAAATCTGATCACTTACTCGATCACACAATTTCATTTCTGAACTAGTATTGTCCACCCAACTTCCTAGTGTGGACTCAGATCTGTTTCCTTGATCAGAAACCGTCATTCTCCTCGCATAGTCATAACCACGATAGAGAATTTCTAGAATTAATCAAAACCCATATCCAGGGTTCGCCGTCGAAAATCAAGTGAAAAATCCTAACTTGGATTGATATAACTATCTCAAAATTTTGTGCTCGAATCTGGATCAAATTGCTATGCGAATAAAATAATATACATATATCTTACGTATTTATCTCAATTGATTATCAATTTTCTTTTTATTCACATTCATTTTGATTTCTATTCACTTATCAACGCTTATCGTTTTTATTAAATCTTCGCTTAAATGCGTATTCTATATATTTTCCCGACACCCATATTACTTAAGAATTTTACCATTTCTTCTCAAGTTCAATATAAGTATTTCATACACTTCTTATATTTATTTTCACTTCACCACTTTAGTTTTATATCTACTTCACTTCAAATTGGTCCTCCCATTTCCATATGAATTCAATTTATCTTCAACTCAGAATATTGAATTTTATCTTCCATTTATATTTGATTCATATCATTATTTTAAATTAGTTTCATTTACTAATTTATTTCAATTTCCATTTGAAATCGTTTTGTCGCTAACAAAAATTTTCCCAAAATTTTTTCTAACTCCTAAAATTTTCGAAAATTTTTGGCAGTCTCCTTTGTACGGAGGAGCTTTTGCAATTTGACAAGAGATATGAATATGTATACATCGACCCACCCGGTCGGAAATACAAAAACAGTTCATATTTCATATTTTATATTTTATATTGCGTAGGTGAACCTCTATTTAGCATTTTTAAGCAAGCGGCTTATTATTTTAGCATTTCGCGCGATCAAATCCAGCCAAGTTCTCGGTACCTGTACTTACTCAATTCAAACATATAAGTACTAAATATATGCAATTTATTAACATTTTATTTACTTTCAATAGCTACACATAAATTTCACATATAATGCACGTTATATAATTTCCATAAGCACATATAAGGTTCCGACTTTTATTATAATTGCTTACAACCAATTCCCAAACCATTCCATTTGGTTTAAGTGATTTACAACTTACTCGCTTATAATTAATTCATTCTAAGCAAAACAAACTCATATTCATTACAATTGATTTCAAAAAATCCTATTTCACTTCTAATAACTCATAGAATTTTATCTAATCCCTTTTACATCGAACGATCCATTTTCTTATGCAATTTGACAATATTAATGTGAATAAATAATTACTTAAGCTTTATAACCTTTTAAATTGATTCCAACTCAATTTACACTTGATTCCATCCCATTTTAATTTATTCACAATATTTTCGTTGCATTTTCTTTCATATCCAAAAAGTTTGATTCCAAACCATTTTATTAAACTCGACAACCAATATATTAAATAACCATCTCACAATTTACTTAAGTTATTTATTTTCTTCAAACTATTCCACCCAATAACTTAAGTTTATTTTATTCAACTAACTTCCATTTAAATCTTTGATTTGATTTTCCTTTTATCAAATCCCAACCATTTTACTAATTTATTTGATTAGTTTATTCTTTTATCCATTCTTAAATTTTAATTCAATTTAACAATTCATTATTGAATTTATTAATAATAAGGTCATTCAATTTGTGCTTGAATTTAATTGGTTTACAACTCACACCAAATCTATTTTAATCCAATTCAATTTCATTCGACCACACTTTCAATTTATAATCCCATACTCGATTTTTTTCATTTATCTTCAAAACCATTTTATTTAATTTTCTTGAGTTCAATCTTACTTTATATCCCAAGTTTGGATTTTTTTTTCCATTTCCAGAATACCAATACTTTTATTCCGACTTATTTATTCCCTTTTTAAATTTTTATAAGCTACTCACTTATTAATATTCATACTTCTCTATCTATTTACAGTTAATCATATTCACATTTTACTTTAACTCGGGATTATATATATTTTTATTTTAATGCTTTTCAATTCTTTTATAAGCTTCTGAAACTTATTTATTCCGATTCAATACTTACTTAGTTTACATTTATGTTTTTAAGTAATAATTTTATTCCATTCAATATTATCTATAACTCAACTGAATTCATTTCAATTCAATTTTATTTAACTTAACTCTAGTTAAATCTAGCTACATACCATTCTTTTGAATTTTTTTAAGCAAGGACTTAATTCCATTTAATATCATTCCAATATCCAATTTCAGTTCATTTACTTACAATTATAAATTCATTTATTCATTCACAAATTCATTTTCAACCAATAAATTTTATTTCTAAACATTAATTATTTTTAATCCATTTGAACTAATATTCACTTTATTTTACACAATTTTAAATCAAACATCATCCAGTATTCAATTTTATTTCATTTGCATACCATATAAATCAATCAGTTACTTACTAATTTTAATCTCAAAACTTTGTTTTATTCAGTCGAACTTGACTAAATTTTCCATTCAAACTTAAGTTGAACATTCAGTTTCAATTCCCTTTTGCTTACACGTTCAAGCTCATTACTAAAATGTTCAAAATTTAATTTTGAAAACATATATATCTAAATCAAACTATTCCTTTGCATTTTCAAAATCAAACCAAATTTCACAAACAAACATTAATCCAAAACATCCAGGTAGCAATCCCCTTCTTGGAAACTCGAAAATGAACACCGATGATGTCGCGATCATCATCGGAATTATTTTCCAGCGACTGAAAAGAGTTCAATGCTTTTATCTCTTTTAAAACCCTTCAAATATTTTTAAATTCCAAATCTATCTAGATTTCAAATCCGATTAAAAAATATTTCTCAAATATATATTATTTTTATCAACTTTTTGAGAATCATTTTCAAATTCCATGGAATTTAAATTTCCAAAAATTTCAAATCATAAATTCTTTCAGAAACATTTTAATATTTCTTTGGAATTCTAATTCAAAATTATAAATCACATTTATAATTCACATTTACAAATCCCATTAATTTTATTAATTTATTCCTTCATCTTTGGTTATTATTTCAATTTCTTATTCAATTTTACACATTAATGATAATAATTCAATATTATCATTCCTAGCAACCAAGCATCCATATATAACTATAATAGTTTACAAAAAATCATTTCCTTTATATACAAAAATAATTTGGGTAAAATTATTTATTTACCCTATTTTAAAACAATATTGTGTTGGTTTATCTTGTTTAAGAGTTTAGAAACCCTTATCGATGACATGGCATCCCATATATCGACCAGAATCCATAAACACTTAACCGACAAATGAACACAATATAAAACAATTTTTATATTCACTAACAAATACGTGCTCATATCTATTAATATGCTCAAGCTCATTCTAGAGTACTATGGACTCTATTCTATGAGTAATACCCACCAGAGCCAAGGTTCTCGCTTAACCTTTCATCTGTGATACCAACTGTAACAGCCCGCAAATCCGTACCCCTTGAGTCGACACTATTCTCCAACAAACAACTCAAGATGAAGGGAAATATGAACCATTTGGGTTAAAGAAGAAGAGGTAGAATAAGAAAATAGAAAACAACAACAGAATCTAACCATCGCAGCGGAATAAAATATAATAGATAATAACAGATCTTTACACAAAAGAAAACTATGTTTGTTTTATACATACATTATCAGAATACATCATTAGAGTTCAACAACATCATAACATACAACTGGATAGTCATATGAACTTGTCCTCAAAACTGAACACGCAATGGAATAATAATCAAGTATGGAAGTATGTATCGCCATCTAGCTCATCTCCTCAGCTCCACAGCAACATATCCTGTATTCTATAATACTCAGTCTGACCCGAGCATTATAGTTAAATAACACCCGAGTCACTCTGGAAAACCAGCGTGATAAATCACATTCAAATTGATTATTAAAGTTTCAAAATCCTTTGAAAATCAAAAGCATCTTGTAAGACCACGCCACAAATAAACATGTCAGGTTTTTACCTTACGATAGCTAAAACATTTATTATTAAAATTATCTGATATTATAATAGAGTCTATTTACAAATACCCATTAAAATAGCCGAAATTGTTACAGTCATTAAATTCTAGCTACTAGCCACAATCGTGGGTAATACAAACAAAACCGTAAAAGGCACGTAGGGAGGATGGATTTCTAACAAATGACTAGGCACTGGGGTACCACCTGTCAAAGTACGTGGCCTAGATCACCGTACCGAGGATTACTCCCAATCCCCTGCAACACAAGACTGGGACTACTCCTTACTGGATAATCCCGAGTAAGATCACCCCATTGTTGGGATCAGCAACCGCACCACTAAGCCGAAATAAAAAGAGACATCTAGACAGGGATGATCTTACTCTAATGGGCGCTGCCCACCTAGCAAAATGAAATTGGGTGTATTATTATCAGGTTTCAATTTTCATAATATTTCGAGTTGTTTTGTAAGCGTGCGACATATAAACGCACTGAAAATTTATATCGAATTCGTTCTTTCTCAATGAAAGAAAAAAAATCGTGTTGCCTGCCTCTTTCCTTTCCTTTTTAAATTATGAAATTTCATTTTATCCCAGGCTTCCAAATCGAATCAAACGAAACCCATATCTTCGTCCCTTCTCTTCCAAGCTAAAAAAATAGTTAAAGGAAGGTTTGTTTTGGCCTTATCAAAAGAAAAAAAATCGAACAGAAAACTTCTAAATTAAATAGTGGTCACCACTTAAACCAAGAACGGCTCGAACCAAAAAAGAAATTTTATTCGATCGAAGCATTCGTATGGCAGACGAGAAGAGGGATCGAGTTCAAGTCGAATCGATCAAGGGCGAGCTCGGTAAGGTCAAGTCGAGAAGGGTGGATCGTCGACTGATGGCTTCAAGTGTAGGAGATCTACGCCAGAAGTGGTGAGGCCAGAAAGGGGCTCGAGGAAGGCGGTATCTTTTTGCGTGAGGGTTGTCGCGACGATGTCGCCGAGGGTTGCCGAATCGCATTCTCGAGCTAGGGCACGAGGTGAAGGGCATGCCTCGTCGTTGATGGATTGGGGGTTCGTAGAGGAGCCGAAGTGTAGATCTGCGAGGCGTAGGTATTTTTCTTTTATTAATTTATATATGCGTATATTTATATATATAGGAAGAAATAATAATGTAATATATATAGATGTTGACTGTTTTCAATCTGTATATATATAGATGTACAAAAAATTTAAATAAACAGCAGAGGAAAAATGTAAAAGCATTCGGTTTAATTGAATGTATATATACAGAAAGATTTTGTAAATATATGTAGCGATTTTAAATGTTGAAGGGTTTATGTCAAAACAGGATTTTTAATCTATATAAATTGATTTTACAAGTGTGGGTTTCAAAAGAAAGTGTGTATATATATATTTTCAAAACTAATTTATTTTAAATATGAGAATAAGATGATTCACTTATTTAATAAACTTATTTAATTATTAGCTACCAAAGGATTTTTAAGGAAAATTAGTTTGAATTAAATTTTTGATTAATAAAATATATCAAAAAGTATAATTTATTATTTGATTATCTAAAATGTTAATGAACCGTATATTGTTTATTCAAGGTCAAATCGAGAAAACTAAGGCAATATTGAAGTGGATTGCAAATATAAAGCAAAGGTGAGTTAATCTCACTCATTTGGGTTTAATTTAAATTTAAATGGTTAAATTTAAATAATTGGTTGAATGATTTAATTGATTTGATGTGCTATATTATATGTAGTAGTATATAGTATATTGGAGTGATTGATTCGCTTATTATATTGCGGATGAGACCCTATGCGCCGCATAATAGCAGATGATATTATATTTAAAACCCATATACCGTGATATTCCACCTCGAAGTGGAATTGGTATTGTGCTAACCTCTATGGATGCAGGGAAACAGGTTAGAGGGATCCAACTGGATTCATCAACATTTATTTAGATTATTTAATATTCTCTGTGATGATTATTTGATATTCTGTGATGAATTATATTGGAATATTGAATGCTATACTTTGCTTGAATATATTTCAGTACACCGAGTTATCAAAATATATAGAATTGGATTTAGGAAAGAAAATAAAAGAATGAATTTTAAAGAAAAATAATCATAGAGAATTTAAATAAATTTAAGAGTGAACTGGGTAAGAATAAAAGTGATTTTAAAATACTAATAAATAATTTCGAGTATGGAAAAAGAGGATTTGGATAAATGAAAAATAATGAATTATAAACTTAACTGATATCATTTAAAGGAATAAAGAATTTACTTTAAAATTCAAGTTTTAAATTTATTTAAAAGGATAAAGAAGGAATTTTGGAAATATGAAATTGGTATTTTCAATTAAAAAGATTTTAAATCATAATTAGAGAATAAAATCTAAAGTTAATGGATTTTGAAAAAATGAGTAAGTAAAGGAATTTATTTCAAAATGGAGTAAATTGGAAATCAATTTGAAAATTGATTTAATTGGTTGAAGTTGGAACTTTAAAGTAAAAGCGAGATTTGAAATTTATAAACTGGGTTTATAAAAGTAAAGTGTTATATCAGTGGATATTTGGAAGAATAAATTCACGGTGGGAATTTATTAAGGGAATGAGAAAATTTGTTTAAAATTAAACAGTGATTTATTTTTAAAGGTTGTGAAGAAAAGTATATTTCCCTGGATAGCCAAGTATGTTTTCACAGTAAATTTTTAAATATAAGTTGTGTTGTTTTAAAAAGCATGCTTTAGAAAATTTATTATTTCTAAATGTTTAAAATTCTAAAGTAAACATTTTTCAAATCTATTATCTTAGTAATTGCTTAAAGGTGACTTGGTATTTTGTTTTAAAAAGAGAAAATAAAGTTTTATATTTTATAAAGTAACCTCATTTTTAAATATTCCTATATGATATATTTTTAATAAAGCATTGAAGTAGTTTTATTTTAAATATTCTTAAAGTATATATTTTTGAATAAGGTATTAAAGTAGTTTTTATTTTAAATGTTTTAAAGTATAATTTTTAATAAAGTGTTTCTAATTATTTTAAAAATCTAAAGTATTGTACTAGGTGTTTTCAGTGGAAATAAATATTTGGAAATTCATTCCATGAGAAAAGGGTTGAAAATGGGAATATATCCTGCGAAGATATTCTGCAAAACTAATAAATAATTTGGTGAAATTATTTATATTGGATGGTTTTTTGTGAATGATAATTGATAGTTAAATAACCGACTTTCAATATTGGCCAATGCGCTGATCGTTTTCGAAGAGACCGGGATCGGGACTAATTTCTCGAAAGCCACTTCGATCCGGTTTGTACGTTTTCATGAGGAAGACGCCCATTAGTGTGAGGTCATCCCTATCTAGATGTCTCTTTTTATTTCGGCTTAGTGGTGCGGTTGTCGATCCCAACCGTGGGGTGATCTTACTCGGGATTATCCAGTAAGGGCTAGTCCCAGTCTTGTGTTGTAGGGGATTGGGAGTAATCCTCGATACGGTGATCTAGCCCACGTACTGTGACACGTGGTACCCCAGTGCCTAGTCATTAGTTGAAAATCCATTCTCCCTACGTGCCTTTTACAGTTTTGTTTGTATTACCCACGACTGTGGCTAGTAGCTGGAATTTAATGAATGTAACAATTTCGGCGATTTTAATGAGTATTTGTAAATAGACTCTATTATAATATAAGAGAATTTTAGTAATAAATGTTTTAGCTATCGTAAGGTAAAAACCCGACATGTTTATTTATGGCGTGGTCTTACGAGATGCTTCTGATTTTCAAAGGATTTTAGAACTTTAATAATCAATTTGAATGTGATTTCTCAAGCTGGTTTTCTAGACTAACTCAGGTGCTATTTAACTATAATGCTCGGGTCAGACCGATTGTTATAGAATACAGGATATGTTGCTGTGGAGCTCAGGAAACGAGCTGGATGGCGATATGTACTTCCGTACTTGATTATTATTCCGCTGTGTGTTCAGTTTTGAGGACAAGTTTATATGACTGTCCAGTTGTATGTCATTGATGCTGTTGAACTCTCATGATGTATTCTGATAATGTATGTATAAAACAGACATAGTTTTCTTTTGTGTAAAGATCTGTTATTATCTATTATATTTTAATCCGCTGTGATGGTTAGATTCTGATGTTGTCTTCTATTTTCTTCTTCTACCTCTACTTCTTTAACCCAAATGGTTCGTATTTCCGTTCATCTTGAGTTGTTTGTTGGAGAATAGTGTCGACTCAAGGGGTACGGATTTGCGGGCTGTTACATTTTAAATCGATAATTGGCTTTAAAAGAACCGGTGTTGGATTTGGGTGATCCCTATCCGAAAACCACTTCGAAGCAATGTATACGTTCGAAAGTAAAGACATGTTGAAAATCATGATTATTGAAGACCAAAGTTCTTCATAGCGTGAGGACTGCTTGTTGACATGCTCTGGATCCTCCCATTATAGAGTTATTTATAGTAGTGGTCTCCTCATTGTGGAGATTTTTTTGGGATTGTAAAGACTTCTCGCCTAGTAATGGCCTAGGAAAGTGCCTTCGGTTTCATTCTATCCTGGAACGAACTTGTATGGATGTTTGTCTAGCATTATATTGTAAATTACATTTGAGTGGTTTTTGTAAAAGTTTATCAGTTGGTAGCGGAGAAGGCAACTTCTTTTAGCTTAACACCCTTTTCCAAGACTCACGAGCTCAGGAAGTTATGCTTTTCTAGAAATCAGTCATGTGATGTGGAATAACAATACGGCATTCAAAGTGGAACATGTTATAATCAAAGTGTGGTTTTGTATGAAAAGCAAGGCTTCGAAGAAATTAAGCGTAGCCTCACTTCCCGGAATGTTGTTTGACAGACACAAATTCAGAATAAGTGAGTATGTATGGTGTTGTCAAATATGTTGGGCCCTTTGTGGAAAACATTCCTCAAGACATTTATTGCCCTATTTTGATAAAGTGGTTAGATTGAGAAAAGCAGAGAACTACCTGTTATCGGTAGCAGTATAGCAAGTACAGGTCCAAGTGACTTGCTTGAGAAAAGCGATTAAGGCGCCGCGGAAACTATGTTTATTATGCCTGGATCAGAGGAAAGGCCACTAATTCCCTATCATGTTGGAATCCAATCTCAAGAGATTTACGGTTTTGATTGTAGTCCTAAAAAGCTTTAGTGACTTGCAAACATTTTAGCTATCCTATATTTGTATCATATATTCCGTTCGGTATACTCCATTGACCTAGTCTGGATATATTACCTTAGACTTAGTCCGCGTATTGATACCTTGTTTGAATAAGTTTATTTGAAAGTTGTTTTTAAGAAGAATGTCATTAAAGATAATATCAAATGGTTTAATATAAAGTTATTTTGTTATCATAAGGTAAAAACCCATCCATGTTTATGCATGGGCATGGTCTTATGAGATACCCTTCTCTTCAAAGTTTTTAATAACATCATTATTTTATATTTCTAGTACCTTACGCTGTTTTATCAAGCCTGATCCGGGTATTTTTAATACTCGTGTCAGATCTGAGTGGTTTCGGATTTAATTGAAGATGATAGGATTTTCTAGAGGAGAGATGGAGATCTTAATCACCCTATGGACGTATTCTATTATCCGCTGCATCTATTGCATTTGTTTTGTTGTTTTCAGCATTTGTAAGGATAGAGGTTTATAACTGTCCAGGCTGAATCTGGGTTAGACTCTTATATTGCATTTTAAAATTTTCCACTGTAAAGATTATTATTAAAATAATATATGATTTTCCATTCGTGTGAGATTCTTTTCTATCTTTATTTTCTTTCTACCCTTAATGATCCGCTTATTCGTGCAATTTGAGTTGGTCATGTATGGCTTATTGTCAATTCAAAGGGTGCAGAAAAATGGACCATTACAGTAACCAACATCCAAATCAGCCAATAATTCAGAATAATTTATTAGTTATCAATATCCGGTATTTATCTAGCTATTGAATTTTCAGCATAAATTTAGATTTAAATTTAATTCAATAAAATTCAATTTCAATTAAAATATAAAATTGAGCCATCAAACAACAACCAACAACATTCTTATCACTCCATAAATTTAATTTAACAAACATAAGAAGATTTAGTATTGCGTGAGTCAGTTAAATCACTCATCTTTGATTTATAGTCGACTAAAAATCCAATAAAATCCCAAAAATTCAATAGTTTCCAAATTCAATCAAGTTTCATGTTCTCCAGAATTTCGATACGAATCCAATGGAAGAAATCGCGCGTGAATCCGTGTTCGTATACAAAAGTTATGGATGTTAGAAGTTTGAAATTTAAAAATTAATTTAATAATAAACCAAGGGCATTTATGTAAATTCACACCTTCTCAAACCCTCGTATGTGCACCCAAACCAAACATGCACCTTTAGCTGCCGATACCTCTACTTGCCGCACACGCTTGCCTTCGACCGAATCAGACAACGCCGCCACCTTCCTTGTGTTAGGCTGCCTCATTCCTCCACATGCGGCCATCTCCGGCCTGCTAGAAGGTTTTCCTTTTTTGTACCATTCTAAGGCCATTTTTGGCGAACTTTGACGCCTCTAAGATGGTTCAACTACATGGATGAACACTGCTCGACGTCCTCTACAATATTGTGCCCTCCGATCATAGATTGATCGATGATTCATCGTTGATCGCGAAACACTAACAACAGATGGATGAGAAAGATCACCAAATTCTGGACAAACGGAGCCTCCAATCAAAAAAATTATGGAAGTAGATTGCGTTCGTCGAGATCTTTGCGATGATATATTATATGATAGGATTTGAGTCGTTTGAATTTTTCGATTTGATATGGAATTGTAATTAGGGTTTGAGATGTCTGCCATTGAGAAGGAATGGATAAGAATAGAAATTTTACATACAGAAAATGGAATAGAAGACTACAGGTATTTATAACAGCCTATATATAGGCAGAGATGGAATAGGAATGGATGGAATAGATCGAATTGGGTCGAGAAGCAATAACAAAGACCAGAAAACCCCGTTCCATTCTCGAAACGAAAATAGGTCATCCCATATTTCGAAACATAAGTTTTCAATATTTTTTAATCCAATGGAACTAATTTTGAACCTTAATTCTATTGTATTTAGAAGTTAGCTTTTAAAATCAATTTATTTTAATTAAGTTCCTCTAACTGATTTCTACATGTTTCGAGCTCGCACGATCAAACAATAAGTCCAATCGCTACGAAACTTAAAATCCTATAATAATTCACCATTACGGATCTGATGAAACTAGTTTCATTGAAAACCGAGACAATGCTGAAAATGATAATTTTACACGTTAATTAAAATAATCTATTTAAAAATCAATTTAATCACTTTTAAATCCTAAATTAAAAGTTTATAATTTTCATCATTCTTGATCAAACAGGAATTAATAATCTTTTCAAAATTAAATTTTCCATGTTGATTTCAAGGTTTAAATATTACATTAATTTCTACATACAGTTACAACTATAATAAATCCATTCATTATAATTTAAATTTCAAACAAATTCTTTTAATTTGATTTAAGTTCTTATTATAAAATCAATAATTCCTTATGAATATATTTAACATAAGTTTCCATCTTGTTATTCTCATCACTCTACCTTTAACAACCTTTCTCATATCAACTATAATATTTAATTACATTTAATTTCATCGATTCCCAAATTAATTCCAAAATGGATTTAATTAATGAGATGAGAATGAAGCAATCGTTACAACTTAGTGATTAAACCAATTTCAGAATTAATCGTTACATCTTAATAATTCACACATTTAACATTTAGTGCTTTCACATAAAGGTTAGTAAATTACTTACCACCTAACTGATTTCATATTCTATGTTAAAACTAATTAAATTAAATAACATACAATTTCACCATTAATCCATCATTTAGTCTATTCCTTATTTACAATTATAACCAAATTATCTTTACAATTATTTTAATTGATTGAAGTTATATTAAAATAGTTGTCAATAACATTCAAACAACATTATTAAATTACACTATTATCAAATTTTCCATTCATAAATCATAAATTTTAATTTATGACAATATGAAATACCAAAATCTCATAAAATATAATATTTTTAATCATTGAAAATACGGGTCGTTACAGTTCGTGTTTGTGACTTAAACTTTTAACCCTATTCTGAGTTAATCAATGATATTTGTGTGCTTGGAGATATTATGTTTTGTTCTGTGAATCCAGTGTTTAGTGACTAATATGTGTTCATGACTTAAACCATGTGCCTTGTGATGAACTCTAAATTAAATTAATTCTCATGACTCGTTGTATCCTAGACATCTGTATTTACCTATATGTTGTATGTTCTTGTGTTATATCTTGTTCTCAACCTATTTGATATTTAGAGATAGTATGAACCGAGTGTTATATTGCTCTAGTCAGGTCGAGACTTTTTAGGTTACAGGACATGTTTACTGTTATCCCGCCTTTTGGTAAGGCCGAGATAACAAGGCACTGGTTTAAAACCAAGGGTTGTTCGTCTTGAATATCGAGCACACACAGGTTCGCTATGGATGTCGATGAATTTTGTCTGAATCCGGATCAGGCTAAAATCGGCAAGACACGACAAGCGAAACCATATAAGCCAGCATTCAAATTTCAGTTCAATCCGAGTTCGTATGATCAAGTTGTAATCGGTGCAAGTTGAAGGGAAAAGCCATGTTTTTGTATCCATCCATGAGCCCTGTTTCGAATCCATCAGCTTCGCATCGACCGGCCTCGTATCCATCATGAAGCCTTGGTTCACACCGATCAAGTTCGTATCCATCAACAGAGCACGCGTTTCATATCGATCGGCTAGGTCCTGTTTCGTATCCATCCAGCTAGACACAGTCCGTATCCATGGATGAGCTTCTATTCTAATCCATCGTCTTGGTATCGATCAGGGATACAATACCCTCGTATCCATCTGTCTCGAATCCATCAGATTCTGTTAGTTCAAATCCATCAGGCAACTGCTTTTAATATCCATCAGATGACTTTGCTTCTCATCCATCAGACGACGGCTACTTCGTATCCATTAGGGGCTCTTGTTCGAATCTAAGTCCAATGGCTTGTTCGTGTCCATCAAATATCTACTTGGCTTGTATCCATCGAGGAAAGTCCTATTCGTAACCATCAGTCTCCATTGGTTCGAATCCATCAATTCTAATCGATCCACTTCGAATCGATGACGCACGTGCATCTATGATGACGTGGCGTGGATTCCTCGCATCGATCCCCTTTCTGCACCGAGTTGACTGTTTCAACTCCATGAATCTCGCCTCGTTTGCATTGAAGGTCGTTATCTAATTCGTGTTGATGGATACGAATGTAATGATAACTCAATGGATTCGAATAGCAATAACATTGATGGATACGAACCAATGGAGACTGATGGTTACGAACAGGACTTTCCTCGATGGATACGAGCCAAGTTGATACTTGATGGACACGAACAATCCATTGGACTTGGATTCGAACAAGAGCCTCTAATGGATACGAAGTAGCCACCATCTGATGGATGCAAAGCAAAGTTATCTGATGGATACGAAGAGCAGTTGCCTGATGGATTTAAACTAATAGAATCTGATGGATTCGAGACAAATGGATACGAGGGTAATGTATCCCTGATCCATATGAAGACGATGGATTCGAATAGAAGCTCATCCATGGATACAGACTGTGTCTAGCTGGATGGATACAAAACGGGACCTAGCCGATCGATACGAAACGCGTGCTCTGTTAATGGATACGAACTTGACCGGTGCAAACCGAGGCTCCTTGATGGATACGAGGCTGGTTGATGCGAAGCTAATGGATTTGAAATAAGGCTCATGGATGGATACGAAAACATGGATTTTCCCTTCAACTGCACCGATCACAACTTGAGCATAGGAACTCGGATTGACCTGAAATTTGGAATGCTGGCTTTTATGGCTTCTCTTGTCGTGTCTTCCTAATTTTAGCCTGATCCGGATTTGGAAAAAATTCATCGACATCCATAGCGAACCTGTGTATGCTCGATATACAGGACGAACAACCCTTGGTTTTAAACCAGTGCCTTGTTATCTCGACCTTGCCAAAAGGTGGGATAACATTTGCCCCTCCAAAGTACGTCTTGTGATAACATGACGAGCTTTGAAAAGCTGCAGTCTTTATTATGAACAACCAGTGCTTTTTTGTCGTAATCGTTTTTCGATGAACATCCAATTCCTGTAAATGTTGAAAATTGAATATTAGCTTGGCATATATGCACATATGTTAACCTGGCTCTCGTCAACATTGCACTTTCACGAGTTATTGTCTGTTTTCTTGCGTCGAATTCCATATCGATCCTCTCCTGAACCGATGTGTAACTCGAGTTGTAACAACGCTTGATGGTCGTCTTTGGGTGTTCCCTCGCATTGATCCTCTCCTGAATCAATATAGAAGTTTGGAAAGTTGTTCTCGCATTGGTCCTTGCATTTGATGGATGTGAATTCTAACACTTCGCATTAGTATGTATGAGTCATGATGGATGCGAAATGACCGTTCGCTTTGATGGTTATGAGCTTCAGTAGGTCCTCATGGAGCCCTTCGTATCAATGAAGCATTGCTCTATTGGATTCGTCCAGCTAATTCGTATCGATGGGTCATGGTTGGTGTTCCAAAATCATCGATTCGAATGAGGGTTTCGCACTGATGGGACCAAAGGCCCTCTGCATCGACTTTATTGCGCACTTCGTATCGATCACAGATCGAGTCGAAACTTGGTGGGATCGATCGCGTGGGCCCACTCACGTGACAGAAGGAGTCTCCCGAAGTTTGAGCGAGATATCAGCCTCCTACGCCTATAAATAGCCCCTTGAAGCCTACAGAAAGAGGTTCTTTTTATTCTCAAGCGCCAAGAATCTGCCGAATCGAGATTTGCATCCTACCCTTGCTGTTGAATTCAAATTCCAACCTATACTTACTGTTGTTCGCTGTAATTACTTGTAATTGTTGAAAGAGAATCAATAAAATCCCAAAAACTTCGCAGTGGACGTAGGCAACATGCCGAACCACCCTAAAACTGCGTATCTGTGCATTTGTGTTATTGTTTGCTGGAGTTTTTGTTAGATAATACTCATTTTACATTTATATTCTTCACTTTTATCTCTTCAAAAACTTCTGAAGAGTGTTGTGCCCATTTTTGGTACAAACACTTCGGTGCTTTCACTGAGAAGAACTAGCACCCACTACACCGGATTTGAAATTCAGATTTAAAAGCTTGAAGAACTCAAACTTAGAGACAATGACTCGACAAACAAGCAGAAGACAAAGAGCTGAGAGAAACCAACAAGGAGGGAGTCAAGTGGCATCCTCTGGAGCTGGAGAAGGACAAGCCTCGATCTACGTCACCAGGGATGAGATGGAGGCTATGGAAAATTCAATGCATAAAAAAATAATGAAGAGTTAGCAGGAGATGATGTAGAACTTTTTCGAACAAATGAGAGCAGCGAATGTGCAGAACCTTGGACCATCTACAGCAACTGCGAATGCTGAACAAGGAGTTAGGATTGTAGAAAACAACAAAGGTCAAGCTCAAGGTAAGAATGCAGAACCAGAAGGCAATCAACAAGGACTTGTGGGCAGACCCTCAGGATTCGATACTGGAAGACCAATGGATGGAGCTCAACAGGCTAGAGCCAATGCTAATTTTAACGAGCCACACGAAGAGTACGTACCAGAATTCCCTTCGAGACTTGGGGGGCAGGATAAAAACATGACAAGGGGGCAGCCTCCGGATGGAGATGAATGAATGATTGGTCTAGTGCGACGAATCATGAAAGGAGGATTGTCGATCGAAGGATTGGAAGAAGTCAGTCGGAGTCCATTCATGCCATATATCAAAAATGCAAGGAACCCTCCAAAGTTCAAATTACCAATGCTGGACCCTTATGACGGGAAGTCACACCAGGCCGTGCACATTACCAGATAAATCAGACATATGGAAGTGCTGGGAGCATCTGAGGAAGTGATGGCACGATGTTTCCCATTATTTTTATCGGATTTGGCTGCGCTTTGGTTCAAACAACTAGAAACTGGATCGATCAGAACATGGAGCGAGCTCGTAGATTGCTTCATGAGACAGTTTGGGGTCCACGTGACGCGACCCAAGAGTGTACTGACTTTGGCTTCGATAAAACAAAGGACCGGAGAGTCCATAAAAGATTTTCTACTACGATTCAATGCAACGGTGGCTTCTGTATATCGCCCGGATCCATCGATGATTTTGATGGCGGCGGTGGTAGGAGTTGGGGAAGGCACCGAATTCAAAGATTCTTTGCCAAGAGATCCACCACAAGATCTTGGAGAATTCTATCATGAAGCTGAAAGATTCATTCGACTAGAAGAATCACGAGCCGAGAGGCAAGAAGCAAACACCGTGCAGGGCGAAGGAACCGCCAGGGAGTGGTTTGGAGCAGACAAAGGAAAGAGAAAGCAGGATGACAGACGTGATGGTCTTGATAAATGAAAGAAATTCCGAGAGCCCGGATTCAGGCAATACACAGATTTGACGGCAAGCCTGGAACGGATTTACAGGAAACTCGGGGGAAACTCCCCTATCGAAAACCACCCAGGAGAGATCCCACAGAGCGGGAGCACAGAAGTGGAAAAAATTGCCTATTCCATGAGTTGGATGGGCACACTACCGATGAATGCCGCCACCTAAAAGATGAGGTGGAAGAACATGCCAGGAGTGGTAGTTTGCCACAATATACCAGAGAACGGACGGCGGCCGTAAGACCTAAACAACTACTGCATCCACCTAACAGAACTTATACTGGATCGGGATCGAGACTCCTCATCAACTGATTATGATGGTAAGGGCTAGGTTCAGGATTTGACCTTTGGTCGGTTAGATTTCTTAGATTTGATTTTAAAAATAAAACAGCTATTCCACTTACACATGTACGAGAACCGGAGAGATCCCTAGGCATGCTCTGAGATGGAGATAGATCGATCTGCCCGGAGAGGCAATGTCTAGTTATTCCTAATATTTGAGACTGAAATCTAGGATTTGAATTCAATAAATGAACTTGAATTTCTTGAAATAAACCTTTGACCGGAGAGTTAAAGGATGAATATTATAAACAAGTTTGAACACGATCACTTTATGACACTACCCAGAGAGGCGGGTCCGGAGTGCAAGAAGTGAGTTGCTTCACCAGAGAGCGACAGGATCGACTCACTTAACGTCGTTTCCCATTCACCGGAGAGTGATTGGATCGGAATTCGATAAGAGCCCAGAAAAGCTATGATCGGCCCACGATTTAGGCCATGACATCGCTTAATGTTCAGATACACTGAACCGGAGTGCAACAAGTGAGTTGCTTCGCCGGAGAGCGACAGGATCGACTCACTTAACGCTACTTCCTCTTCACTGGAGAGTGACAGGATGGGATCCTGCAAGAGCTCGGAAAGGCTTCGATCGGTCTAGAACGATTAAGACGGCGCTATACCCCTAGCTAGGGCCAGAGTACAAGGGATAGAAGGCAACACCGAGTGCAACAGGATCTTTCTATTCGATTGATAAGTCTGGACTGGACTTCGCAAAGGTCCGGAGTAACCACTGATAGTCCGGAGAGACTGCAAGAATTTCATTCTTAACTTCCACAGGAAGAAATGGATAATGATTTGGCTTCAAACAGCCGCAAACTTGAGTGAAAACGCTATTAGCTTTGAATAAAACATGGACTCACTACATTCGATTTGAAGCTATTCAAAACACACCTTTTGCCAAAAGGCTTGTTTTGGGGGGCAAAGTGTTATCCCGCCTTTTGGCAAAGCCGAGATACCCAAAAATTAACTGAAAACCAATGATCACTTGTCATGAATGTCGATTATGCATCGTTGGCTCACTATGGATATCAATGTATTTTGTCCGAGTCCGGATCGGGCTACAATTGGAAAGAAATCAAGCAAAGCTATAAAAGCCAACATTTCAGATTTCAGGTTAATCGGAGTTCGTATGATAGAGATATGATCGATGCAAGATAAAAAGGATACACTATTCGCATCCATCGAGGGAAGTCAAATTTCGTATTCATCATATTCGACTCGGTCAACATCTGTTCGAATCGATCGGGCTCGAATCGATCCTTGGCCATACTATTCGAGTCCATCGGGTTTGTATCGATCAGTGTGGAATTATTCGTATCCATCGTGCTTCGAATCGATCATGTTCGACGAACAGTTAGAATCCATCTGGAGCCATGTTATTCGTATTGATTTCGAGGGACCTCATTCGTACCGACTAAAGTTCGTATCAATCCATCAGTGCACCTCAGTACACTATTCGTATCGATGGTGAAGGCTTTGTTCGTATCCATCGAACATTCATAAACGATGGATATAAATAGCACCGTGACTATCAACGCAAACAACATGAAGTGGCCGACACGAACTCTGCTCCGATGTTGGTTGCGAATAAGACTCCTTCAATTCGGCACAAAAGATGGAGCGATCCAAAACTCTCGCGCCATGTCACCATGCACTCGCATGTCCAAATCGATTCGAAGGGATGGATACGAAATCATGGATTTGAACTCAGTAGCATACGAAAATCATAATCTTGCATCGATCATATCTCACAAAGCATAGGTCCAAATGCTACGAAATTTTCACAGAAGCTTACGTACAAGATAAAGAACATTCCTACCAAGTTTCAGCTCGATTGGATCATTTTTTGATCGATACGAAATCGATTCGTATCGATCACGGATCGAGTCGAAATTTGGTGGGATCGGTCGCGTAGGCCCACTCACGTGCTAGAAGGAGTCTCTCGAAGTTTGAGCGCGATATCAGCCTCCTACACTTATAAATAGCCCCCTGAAGCCTACAGAAAAGGGATCTTTTGGCTATTCGACGTCCAGACTCTACCGGATTCAATTCTATACTTCATCGCAACTGTTTTACTCGAATTCCTCCATTGTAATTGCTGTAATCATCTGCAACCAGCAAGGAAAAGCAATAAAAGATTATCATTTGAAGTGGACGTAGGCCGGAGATAGTCGAACCACTATAAATCTCGTGTCACTGATTGTTATTTTTGAATTGCTATACTTAATATTGCTTAGATCTGAGATTTGTGTTTAGGATATTGCTGATCTATATTCATAACTTGGTGCTTTCACGATACTTGGGGTTTGTGACCAATTTTGGAGCAAACATTTACCTTTGAATTGGATTATGCTAGCAAGGAGATAAACATTTGGACTTTTAGTTTATCCCATTTAGGAATTTGGACGCTGTATATAAAATTTGTAATTGAGATTAGAGAATTGCTAAACTTGTATAACAGTCGAGTTTAGTATTTCATTTTGTAAACTCAAAATTTGTATATGTGTAAGTTGAGATTTATTCCGTTGTGAACTATGACTGTTATTTATATGATATATTGTTCTGATTTCGAGAAATCGATGTGTCTGTTACATTGTATTAATACTGTACACGTCAAATTTCAGTTCAGATATTAAGTGGAAAGGTATAAATGACATATCAGTGTTAGTATGAAGATATATTCACATTCGAATGCCCTTAACAAGCCGTATTCTTCGGATTAGTAGATGGCAACACTTGTAATGTTCTTTGCTAAACTAGGCACCACGATAGGATTGTTACATTAGTTTTGAAGCAGTTAATTCAATGATAAAATAATATTAACCGACTATAATTGCGTCAACATGGATAATTACATTGTTTAACTAATTATACTTGGTGGGTGTTATATATTTTTCTTAACAAACATCGTACTATTAAAGTAAATTGAACAGAGTAATTTGAACATCTATTTAGCGGAATTAAACATTGTTTCATTAATTAAATTAATTTGGCACTTAATTTGTAGAATTAATCCACGCCCTACTATTTCATAGATTTAGACATTCAATTATATATCGTTAATTGATATGCCACTATGAATATGTGACATGTCAACGAGGATTGTTACTTATGGTTTGGGTTTACATATATGCTTGCTTATGTAAATATCTGGGATTTAACTTGAAAGTTGAGTTAAATTAAATGGCAGCTTGTTTAAGTGCCACTGGGATCGCTGAACCTCTTTTTAGATTTGAAAATTTATGCATCTAAAATAACTTCAGATTTTATAAATTTGTAGTAAATTGTTTTGTTAGATTATTACAAAATATTTTATGAAATCATTTCCTTAGTAAAGTAAACTATTATATTTATAATATGTTGGATTGTTTTAAGACAATGAATTAATTGACTGTGATTTATTCAAATTAGATAATTATATCATTAATGGTATTTTTTTAGAAGTTAATAAATATTATTTTAAAGGTTTAATAGGGTTATTTTATTATATCAGATTATTAAAAATGTTTTAAAGGTTAATTGTTATCATATTATTGGGAAATTTTAAAAGTCTTATTATTATGCTATTAATGATGTCTTAAAATTTTATTTTTAGTTTTATGTTATTAAAATCTTTAAAGACTAATATATTAATGTAAGGTTTTATTTATTTAAATTAATATTAGTTATAAAATGAGATTCATTTAAGGAGTTATAAATTTGAAAAGGATGGAGTTTGAAAAGAAGTTGGGTTTTAAATGGTTTAAGGAAAGAGGTTTACAAATGGTTTTGTGATTTGAAAAGGGAAAGTTTATAAATGGTTTGACATTTATAAAAGAATATTTCTCTAAATTAAACAAGGAAGTTTACAAAGAAGTTTTATAAATAGACTTGGAGATATTATGAAATAAAGAGATTTTAGAAAAAAAACGGTTGCTTTTTATAGTGTAATTCGAGGGAAGGAGAATGCCTACAGGTTACTATGGATTCATTGGGATAACGACGTAACCATTGTGTAAACTACGATCTATAGTTGATTTTCATGGCGTAATCCGAGGGACAGTGATTGCTTGTAGTTTGTAACATCCTGTTTTTAAGCCAAATATTAACTTAGAAATTAATATAAATTTCTGGAATTAATTTGAAATTAATTTGAATTTTTCAAAAAAAAAAGCTATATGTTGTTTTATTTACATAAATAAGTAGATTGTGAGTTGAAATTTGAATTTGAAGTTCAAATCTAAATATTTTAAAAATATTTCGATTTAAAAATAACGTACGTGTGATTTTTATTTGTATATAATTAATTTCAAAATCATTTTTTTAAGATTGTATAATAATAAAAATAGAAAACGTCTTTATAAAAATAAGAAAATATAAAATAAAATTTTATTTAAAACATTTAATCATGAAAATTACAAATGTAATACTATAATTTGAAATTAGACAAGTGTTAAAAATATAACATATAATTAAACAGGTGTAATGATTTTAGTTTGAAAATAAACAAGTGTCAAGCTTCTTAATTTTTCTTTTATTTTCAAAATTAATAACACTAGGCTATATAATCCATAATCCTACACTCTCAATTCTCTTTTTATCTTCATTTTCAAAAGCTTGTAAACTCTAAAACCAGAAAAAAAAATCAAAAGAAACACCTCTTCAATTTTCAAACCAAAAACAGAACAAATCAAACATCTTTTACAATTTCAAACCTGAGTCTAAAGCAAAGATCATCTCCAACAAACAACCTGAAGCAAGCATATCAAAGCTTCATTTCAACTAGTTAAACAAATCAAGGTACAACAAAGATCAGATCATCACAATCAAGTCTAGATCAAAAGCATAACCTAGATTTTCATAAATTTAAACAACTTCCAGGCTTTGCTTTGCTCTTTGTTTTCGGAAATCTGGTGAGTAAACTCTTTGAAAATTTGGATTTTAACTTGTTATTTTAGATCATGCTTGAAGTAAAGTCGTAAAATTGGTTGCATGTATACAAATATGTATATATATGTGTGGATATGATATGTGCATGTTTGGAAAACAAGAACTTTGGTTCTATTCCAGGTTTACAGGTATCAAACCTGTTCAAAAGTCAACTACTCTTCCTACGATTCTTGTTAGACTTTAAGATCTAAATGGAACATGTTTATGTAATCAAGAACTAAGTTTTAAAAATATTTTTAAGTAAAATATAACAGTAATTTTGACTGGAAAAAAAAGATTTACAGTGAAACCCAAAGTATGTCAAAACTTGAGTATTTTAATTCCTTGATCCAACTATATTGTGTGAATTGTTTTCAAAAATCATGATTTTTAAAAATAAAATTTGAATTTGTTTAAGTTTGTATTTTGGAATAAATTGGTAGTTGATCATTTTTGGGTTTACTAGTAATTCTTAGCGATCGAAGTAAAATGGTGGATTGGGATTGCTGCTGGAGGTGTCTGGAGGTTGTCGAGCTTCGGAAAAATGATTGGAGATATTTTTTGATCATCGTGGCGACAACACGGCGAGGTTTTAGGTTTTAGACCTAGTTTTTGGTGGTGTTCAGATATCGAGTTGCTGCAGTTTCATCAGTGAGCCAAAGTTGATCGTACCGGTGGGAATCGAAGCGTAGGAGTTAGGTGGTGCTTTGGTCGAACTTTCGTGGTCGCTGGTGACTCGAGGCGGTGGGTCAAGGCATTTCTTTGTCGATCATTTTGGGTCAGATGGGTGTTGGTTATCTCGATCTCCAATTCATCGTTGGTTCATCGATCAGTTTGGTCTGAGGGTTGAGTAGATCGTCGCCAATGTGTTGAAGGCCAAAGCGTCGGTCTGAGGTGGCCAGTTCACCTGTGCATGTGCACGGTGCCAGGTTTGTGTCAGTAGCCTGGGTTGAGGAAGAAAGGTTGTGACTCGAAGTCGACCTCGGGGGAATGGGTTGCTGGCTCAAGTAAATGTTTGGGAATATTCGTGTGAGATAATATGTTTAACAAGTTTAAAAAAAAATCAAATCCAAGAAAAATAGGGTGGCTCGGGGAATGGCTCGGGGAAATATGCATTTGCCTTGGGAAGTACTCGGGGTTGTCTCGGGTATTGGAAGTTCCAGTTTTAAACTTTAAACAAATTAAGTTAATTTAATTTCAAAATTTATTCGTTTTAAAATAATGATTGTTTGTTAAGTTTGGAATATAGTTAAAGGTTTTGAAATAAAATATTTTAAATTAATCAAACTTAAAATGTTTTAGACATATATAACCTTTATTTTTAAATGTTTATTTTAAATAAAACTTAATAATGAAGTTAATCAAATGTTTATAAATTGTTAACTCAAAAGTTTAAGTTAATTTATTTGTTAATGATGATTAATTACATGGTTTATTAATTAAAGATCTTAATGATATTTAGGTGATTAATTAAGATAAACGATTTATCTTTTAATTAATTAAAGTTTATGTAATTAAAGATTAATTAATTAATGACAGTAATTAGAGATAATTACATAAAGGATTATCACTTAATGATAGTAATTAAAGAATTATCAATTAATTTATTAATTATTAATTAAGGTTAATTAATAAATAATTAAGGATAATTAAATAATTAAGGATTGATTAGTTTGTAATTAAGGATAATTAATCATTAATTAAATTAATGAAAGTAATTATGTGATTAATTAATTATAATCACACGATTAATTAATCTTGATTATAGATGATAGATTATTATTGAATACCTTGGATTGGTTGATATCTCTGATATGTGATTGTGATACTTTGTGATATGAATTGTTTTGTTCTGAGCCGTGACATCAGTAATATATTGTTGTATGATTGTGAACTTGTGAACTGAAGTAAAACTGTTGGCCATTAAAACGACATTTGAATTTCGATGCGACCGGGAGTCGGATTCCAAATGGTTATCCGAAACCCACATCGAATCTTAATGGTGAATCTTTTGTGACTTATTTATCCACGTATTTTAAAAATAAGCGCTTCTTATTCGGTTAAGCCGGGAGAGGACATTAAGTCACATAACCCATTTCGAATAACGATACAACAAAATGGGAGTACATTTGAAGACGGTGGTTGAAGATCGGGTATTTTCGAGAACGAAAGGATTACCTGTCGATTGTCTCTGCACTGAGTTGCTCCGGTATAGCGATCTACATATGTAATGGTGGGTCTAGTCAGGATTGTGGATACCCGAATTTGCAAGGACTTCTTCCTTTATTGGACGAAGTGCTTTCGGTTCCAATCAAACCCAAGATGGACTTGTATGGATGTATGTCTGATGTGACGACCCAGAATTTTTAACAACTTAAAATGAGTAATTAATTGACTTTAAATATTTAAAAGTTAATTTTAACTTGAATTCGAAATATTAATATTTACTTGACAATTAAATCATTGAATTATATAGTTTAAATATTGAATTTGATAATTGAAATTAGGTAAAGTGTTGAAGCTGGTTTTTTAAGCCCGTTAAAATATAATTTGAAGGCTTATAAAATTTATAACGATAATACTGGAGATAATAGAATGGTTTGAATTTAATTTAAAGATAATTTGTTCAGTTTTAATAATATATCGTTTAAATTGGAATTTAAAAATAGTCTTCTGGGGCACAGTCTCGGAATTCGACGAAACCAGTTCCATTGGATCCGTAATAGTTAGTTATTATCGGATTTCAATTTTCGTAGCCATCGGAGTTGTCATTTGACCCTGGCAGCTCGAAACGCGCAGAACTATTTTAATCGATTTGATTTAAATTTGGTTGTTTTCTTTGGTAACTCGCTCATACGATCAAATTAGCCTTCGAAACATGTTCCATTGTGTTCGGAATGCGGGTAGAAACTTATTAACACTTGTTAGCATGTCGGATTCGGGGTTCGAGATTTCGCGTTATTCAGCGTAGGATATTTTCAATATTTTTATATTATAGTCACGCGTACTCTAGAAGTTTCCCAACCCTATACCTATTCCCATTCCTCTCTCTCAAACCTTCAGAACCGAAACCTAAATTCTCAAAGAAAAAAAATCAATTCGAAAAAAAAAACGGCGATCGAAATTGCGATCGAAGGGCGCGTGGAAATTGGAGGAGCGCGAGCTTCAAAGCTCTCGTCAGTGCGAACTTCGACAACAATTAGGGTTCGCGATTGGTGATGCTAAGTGATGAGGCACGAGGGTTGGAGGCACCATGGAAATGGGTAGATGGTTGGAGATCGTGATTGCAATGGGTAGATGGTTGGAGATCGTGATTGCGATGAGTAGGTGGTTGGAGGTCGCAGTGGCTAGGAGATGCACTTGGGTTCAAGAGCAAGGCCGTGACTTGGTTTTGCAAACATCATACGGTGATCGAGGGAGGCTACAAGTAGTGGAACTAGTGATGAACACGGGCGCGATGAATATAGGGCAGTTTCAGGCGAGGTGAACATTGCAGCAAGTGCAATAATGAAAGATAATGGTTAAGGGCTTTTCACTTCGCTAAGGTGAGTAATCTTCGATCCGTATAACTGATTTTGCTGTTTTGAATTTGAAATAAAACATTTTGTTATGTGTGGGAATGATCAGTAAATCAGTTACCATTATGAGTTGTTAGTTAAATAACTTTGGATTGTTATCCGATGATTAAGTATTAGTTATTTGGGTAATTAAAGATAAATCTAGTTAAAGTCTATCAATTGATGATGTAAGTAGAAATTGAATAGTTTGTAATTAAGAAATAATTAATGAATCAATTTGTAATTAAGTGACTAATTTAAGTTAAGTACTTAGAGAAGTAATTTAAGGATTGGTTAATGAATATAGCAAATGAAAGATCAATGGTTAAGGGTTATATAAATGATTTATTGATGCAATTGATTTGAGGTAAATAAATTTTATGAATTAATTAAGGATAATCAACTGTGAAATTTGGTAGGTATAATTACTTCATGTAATTTATAAAGTAAATTAATGGATGATTAATAAATGGAAGTGAGTAATTTAGATTTAAATTACTTGGTGAAATTGATAAGAAGGGTAAATACTTAGTAGACGAAAGTGAAGGTAAAATTATCAGAAGATAAATAAAAAAAATTACTATCCTTTAAAAGAATACACTGGTGATAAATTTAAGATGGATATATAGGGAATGATAGGTTAATAGAGTGTAACTAATTATTGTTAAGTAAGCAAGATTAAAGAGATTAATATTTTGGGTTTAATTAATATAATTAATTTAGATATTTAATGATGTAATCAAAGACCAATTAATTAAGATTGATTAATCCATAATAAATGACCCGTGAGAAATCAATTTATGTGAGTAATTAAGGATTATTGTAATTGAAATAGTTAAGTAATTTATGAAGTAATTAAGATTTTTTATTGATTTGGTTAAGAATAATAAATAGCGTGAAGTTAATTAAAGATAATTACATGCATGCAATTGAAAGGAAATTAATCCAGGTGATTATTTAAGGGTGAAAATGTTGGGTTGACCAATAAAATGTTGTGGAATTAATTAACGAAGCTAAATGATTGAAGTTTGAAATGCAAGTTGAATCTATTGAAATGGTTGTATGTGATTAAGCTTTGCGTATGGATGATGGAATGGTATTGGATGTTTGAATGATTTAATATCTCTGATATGAAATGTTGTGTATTTCATTTAGATAACTTGGGTTAGGATTACATGAGTTGGGAAGGGATCGGGGTCGGGTATTAGGAAACACCCGAAACCACTCCGGATTAAAAATAAATTGATGTGTGAAATCAATAGGCTGAAATAAAATGTTTTGAGTGAATTGGGTTATTTTATGTAAGTTTGGTACTTAGAAATTTATATGTGATGTAAGTGTTGTCTATAGCAAATTGTGAATTCGTTAAATTGATATATGTTTTCCCGGGTTTATATAAGTTAATAGCTTGGTATTCCATGTTAGTTGAGATTACTCACGCTGGTTTCCAGCCTGACCCGGGTGTTACTTTGGTGTAATGCTCGGGTCAGACCGAGTATTACAGATTTTCAGGTAGGTACATTCTGGAACTCAGGTGGCGAGCTGGATGGCAGGAGCGTATAGAGTATTTCCGCTGTATTTATATTATTGTAAATCTGAGACATGATAATTGTATACATTCAGTGACTGTATATATATGTGAAACTCTGATGTATATTAAATGTAATCGATAGATACTATATTCTTTTGTAAATTGTTATTATTTATTATTATATTTTATCCGCTGCGAATGTGAGATGTTTGGTGTTTCCATTCTTCTTCTTCTATCTCTTTCTTCATTTCTTAACTATCTGGAATTTTCGGGATCGAAAATCTCAGGTCGTTACATTTGGTATCAAAGCAGAAAGGTTAAGCGAGAACCTTGGCTTTGGTGGGGATTACTCATTTAATAGAGTTTGTAGTACTCTAGAACGAGTTAAGAACATATATATATATATATATATATATATATATATATAAGAGCGTACTTGTTATTTCCTTATAAAAAGATTTTAAATGATTTTATATAAATATATTTTGATATATAAAGCAATATTTCCTTCTAATAAACATTAAAGCGATTGGTTGCTAAATTTATTGAAATGAAAACTAAGAAGTAATATAATACAACCAAACTGAAATCCTGAATTGGAATTAAATTAAGTAAAAACGAAAATACAACCAAATCAAACTTTAATTAATTGAAAATGAAATTCTAAAATTAGAATTCTGGAATTAAATTATTTAAAAGCTTTAAATAAAGGAAAGTTTGAAATGAGACTTATTGCAAACAATGAATTGTTTGCAAATTGATTTGAATTTAAAACCAAAGGTGGTTTAAAATTTTAAACAAGGCTGGGAGGGCCAAGAAATAAATATGTATATGTGTATGGATATACATGATATCAAGGATAATTTGAAACAAACTCTAAGGCGTTGAGTTTTGATTTTCCCTGAAGTGTGATGTAAAAACCCAAAGTAATATAAGTTTTGAACTTATAAGAGGGAAAGAATTTTGAAGTTTGAAGCGGGAATTCAAATTTAGTAAGGTTGATTGGATTAAGTAAATTGAAATTTAACTTGGATAGTTAAATGGTAGATTGGAATTGAGAATTTGTGTGATCTCAAAAAGGGTTGAGATCTAAAAATTTAAAATGGATGGACGTTTTAAAATAAATTGGATGATATCATCCTATTGTAAATAAAAATCTTTAAATTAAGAATGGAATTGTATAAATAAAATAAAATAGGCTTGAATAATTGAATTGTAAAATAAACTTGTTTAAGAACCGACTTTAAACTGGAAGAAAAAATTGAGTAATAAATTAAATTTTGAAACGGATAAAATTGTACTCTTATTTGAACCTTGAAATACAAAAGTAAAAATAATTTTAAAATGGAATTTTGAGAATTGGATTCTGAAATTAAATTGAATTGGTGATTGACGATGCAAAAGTTTAAGAATTCAAATGGGAAAATCTAATTGGATTAAATTGAAGTGATTTGAAATTGAATTGGGGTCAATTGATAATAATTCAAATTGATTGGAATAATTTGAAATTATAATTAAAGTGAACTTGATTAAAATCAAATGGAATTGGATTTAAATTGGGAAGGGAATCAAGGTTGATTCAACTTGAATTGAGTTTAAATAAATTTCGATAGAAATTGAAGTTATTCAAATTAGAATTGAGTCAATTAAATGGAAGTCGAAATTTAAGTTGAATTGTTGGGGAAGTGAACAGTTGACTCTTGACTATTTTAAATATAAATTGTTTTCATATAAAATTATTGTTTCTAAGCTATTAAATATATACAACCTTTCTTTCTTAAAGTTTGATTATTTTATACTTGTTTTGCAATTATTTTTGAAGCTATTTGACTATTTTTCAACTGTTTTATAAACTAATTACTATTTTTCAACTATTTTACAAATAAATTACCATTTTTCAATTACCTAAAAAAATTTCTGGAACTATTTAACTATTTTCCAACTATTTTACAATTAGTTAACTATTTGATAGCTATTTTGTAAACTAATAATTATTTTTCAACTACTTATTTATTTTTAAAATTTTCAAGTTATTTTCTAAATATATACAGGTTGGAGTTCAAACTATTATTGATTTAGATACCTAACTGAGATAAGAATTGAAGTGATAATCCAAATGGGGATTGTTATAAATGTGAATAAGTGAATGTGAATGGAAAGGAAATTTATTTGGTTAATAATCAATAAAGATAAATACGTAAGATGTACGTATATTATTCTATTCGCATGGTGATTTGATCCAGATTCGAGCACAGAATTTCGAGATAGTTATCGATCCGAGTTGGGATTTTTCACTCGATTTTCGATGGCGAACCTGGATATGGATTGTTGATTAGTTCTGGATGTTCTCTATCATAGTTATAGCTATGCAAGGAGAATGACGGTTTCTGATCAAGAAACCAGATCTGAGTCCGCACTAGGAAGTTGGGTGGACGATACAAGATCGGAAGTGAAATTGTGTGATCGAGTGAGCGATCCGGTTGGTATAGCGTACGGATGATATGTGTACATCGTACGGATTTGAATGAAATTGATATTGGAAAGAGAAGTCAAATTTGAATATTTGATTTTGAATAAACAAAGTTATATATCTTTGTTATATAAGATAAATCTTTGCTTGTTAAATCTATTGCCGGAAGAAAAGGATTTTTGAAGATGTTTGAAGTATAAAAAGAGTTTTATACAAGATTGAAAAGATCCAAAGATTTTAAAATTTTATATATCTGAATATATATAAAGGATCTTATGAGGATTTTGGAAAAGGTTTTGGGAACCTTTGGATTTGGAAAGGCTTTTGATTTTTGGGTAAAATCAATATTGAATTTAGAAAGCCTAGTTGAGAATTATCGATTTTGGGATAATCGATTTTGTGTAAAGGAGCTTTGTATGATATCATACTAGGTGTATGATTTGGAAGAAACTATATGTATATAGTATAAAGTGTTTTGATGATGTCTCTGGTGAAAAAGGCGCTCCCTTGAAATGAACTTCTCAGGAGTGCCACCGGGTGGTGCTGCCTTGAACCCCAAGGGGGGGTTCTAAAGTTGATCTTGTGAGGAGTCTGGACAAAACTATTTCCTGGGGATTATGAGTAGTGTATACCATAGCAGAAGTCATGTGTGCCGCTGAGAGCCAACAGTCTACATTTGATTTTATATCGGTAGACTGCGACCTATGATATAACATAGCGAAAGTCGTGTGTGCCGCTGAGAGCCAATAGTCTGCGTTTGATTTTATATCGGCAGACTGCGATCTATGTAGGAGTGGAGAGGTTTCATTTCGACAGCAAAAATCAAAGGCCGCTGAGAGCCTGCAGTTGCATGGACTTTTACTGTGACGGCAACGTAACCCTGGATGTAACTGTGATCTGTTGTGTGGGATCCATGGTGTAATTGAGAGGCCGCAGAGAGCCTGCAGTTGCATGTGATGATTTCCAGAGCATTCTCACCAAAGATATTTCCTCTATTTTCAAAAACTGTTTTCTATATATTCAATAAAATTATTTTCAAAAGTATTTTCACTGGATGTTGAAAACGGGTTTACCAAGTACTTACAGGTTTTCAGTTCTACGCCTGATCAACGTATGACTGAATTTCTGTGGGAACAAGGATGGACTGGTTGAAACATCGAGTTAAAAAAAGTATTTGTATAAAGAGCTATTTTAATAGTATGATGTCAATTTTTGAAAGCATTTCTAAATTTTTAAATAAAGATGTTGGAATTTTGGAAAATCAAGGAAATCCAAACTAGAATTTTAATGAAGTGAACTTGTAATTAAAATCAAATATTGATTTAGAAGTTAAAAGTAAGCTAATTGGCTAAATAATTATTTGATTGAGTATATTAATAAAATTTAACTTGGGAAAATAAATGGATTGTAAGTTGATAATGGGTTTGGGGATGAATTCGAATTTTAAATAGAATTCGACTTAGATTTGATAATGAATTAAATAAGAGGAGATGTTGTAAAATAAAAATAAAATAGAGTTGGAATGAAAAATGTGATGGTTTGAATTATAAATAAAATTCAGGGACGATTTGAATAATATTTAATGAAATTTGCATGTAAATTGGATATAAGAGAAGTGATGTTACATGAAATAGAAGTGATATGATAGAAATGGTTTGAGTTGCAAAACAAAACCCAAGTGAATAGAAATAAATTGAGAATAGCCTTGTATTAATAAAATAAATTCGATAAATAATTAAGTAATTGAATTAAAAATTAAAATGGGTTAATTGAGTTAAATGATAAATGGATGAAGTCTAATAGAATAAAAACTAAATCAACAGTGTGATTGGAATTGGTTTATCAGACTGAACTTGAATTTGGTGGTATATTAATTTGAAGAATAAATGAGTTAAATATGTGCTTGGATATTGTTTTTTATAAATTGAGAAGTGAATTTAAAATTAAAATTTAAAGGGATGGGCTAACTGAATTTAATGGAATTTGATTAAATGAGAATCAAATAGAAGTAGACTTAAGTTTGATGTTAGAATAAATTAAAGTAAATTCACTTAAGTTTAAAATTTATGGAAGCTTGGCTTTGAATTAGGGTGAAAGCCCATTAAATGAAAGGCCGGGTTAAATTAATTCGGAAATGGTTGTTAATTTATAAGTATTGATGTGCCAAGTTTAATAAAATGGTTTTGAATGAATCCAAGGCTGACAGGAAATGAAATGCAATGAATGGTTGGTGAATAAATTAGAAATGAAATGGGAGTAGTTACAGAGTGAGTTGAAATTAATTTAAAGTAGTTATAAACTAAATAAACACTTCATTAAGCGAATATTGTCGAATTGGTATAGAATGAATTGTTGTATGACATAAACAAAAGGAATTAAAATTCTATGGGATGATAGAGATTAAATGAAATTGATTTTGAATCATTTGAAGAGAATATGAGCTTATTTGGATTAAAAATCAATTGCATGTAAGAAATTGAGTGCAAACCATTGAAACTGAATGAAATGGCTTATGAATTGATAGAAAGCAATTGAATAATCTTTAAAGTTATATAAATCGCTTATGGTAAGCGTTTGGGGTTTGTTGCTTTCGAAATGCTTGTGTTTAGCTATTGAAAATAAGTAAAATACTAATAGATTCTCTATATATGGCACTTACATATTTAAGTTGAGTAAGTGCAGGTACCTAAAGGCCGTTTGGCTGGATTTGGATGCGCTAATTTCTAAAATAAATAAGCTGCTTGCTTAAAACGCTAAATAAGGTACGCCTACGCAATAAAAATGGGAAATATGAACTGTTTTTGCTTTTTCCGACCGTGTGGGTCGATGTATATATATTTATATCTCTTGTCAAATTGCAAAAGCTCCTCCGTACAAAGGAGACTCTGCCAAAATTTTCTGAAAATTTTGGGAGTTAGAAAATTTTTAGAAATTTTTGGGAAAAATTTTATTAACGACAAAACGATTTCAAATTGAAAATTAAAGTAAATTAGTAAATGAAACTAATATGAATCAGATATATTTAAAAGATAAAATTCAACTTTCAAAAAAAAAAAAATTTGAGTCCATATTAAAATGGGAAAAACAAATTTGAATAGAAGTAAATATGGAAACCTATATAAGAGAATGTATAAAATGATTTGTAAGTTACGATTGAATATTGTTGCTAAATAAGATATGCAGGTATTAAAAAGGGAAAAGAGAATTGGATTTGATTCCAAAAGATAAATGTGAATTGCCCGACAAAAAGGTATGTATTTTAATTTCTGTATGAAATTGGATTGGGTTTTTGACCTAGCCACTTAGCTTTTGTTTTCTTTTGGAATTTGGGAGCCCGTAGAGGCTTTTGTAGTTGTACCAAGCTAGCCGCGCAAAGGAGACGCTGGCAAAATTTCTCGAAAATTTAGGGAGTTAGAAAAATTTTGAGAAAATTTGATAATTTAAAATTTTGGTTTTAAATTGAATTTAAACGATTGGGTAAAATTGGATTATTGGAAACCATGAAAGGTTTTGGAAATTGGTTGAGGTAATAGTGAATCTTTAATAAAAGATATTATGGCAAGTTGATAAACCTGTTGGTTTGGGGAAAAGGTAAACGGGGATGGTTCCATTCTTCCTAACTAGTAATTTCGGGGACGAAATTCTTTTAAGGGGGGAGGAATGTGACGACGCGGAATTTTTAACAACTTAAAATGAATAATTAATTGACTTTAAATATTTAAAAGTTAATTTTAACTTGAATTCGAAATATTAATATTTACTTGACAATTAAATCATTGAATTATATAGTTTAAATATTGAATTTGATAATTGAAATTGGGTAAAGTGTTGAAGCTGGATTTTTAAGCCTGTTAAAATATAATTTGAAGGCTTATAAAATTTATAACGATAATACTGGAGATAATAGAATGATTTGAATTTAATTTAAAGATAATTTGTTCAATTTTGATAATATATCGTTTAAATTGGAATTTAAAAATAGTCTTCCGGGGCACAGTCTCGGAATTCGACGAAACTAGTTCCATTGGATCCGTAATAGTTAGTTATTGTCGGATTTCAATTTTCGTAGCCATCGGAGTTGTCATTTGACCCCGGCAGCTCAAAATGCGTAGAACTATTTTAATCGATTTAATTTAAATTTGGCCGTTTTCTTTTGTAACTCGCTCATACGATCAAATTAGCCTCGGAAACATGTTCCATTGTGTTCGGAATGCGGGTAGAACCCTATTAAGGCTTGTCAGCATGTAACAACACGCATATTTATCGATTTTATATTTAAATATTTTATTTAAATATTTTGTCGTTAATCGGATATTGGTCCGAAAAGCTACTTTTTGCAACGGTCAAATTAGGACTCGAGACCACTTCCATTGAGTTCGAAATGCCATTTACAACCTTTTTAAGTATAAACATTGATAGGTTTGGAGTTAGTGGAATTTCACTAACTTTTCGTGCTTTGGACTTTGGGTTAGTTTAGCCTATTAAGCCCAAGTTCAAACCCCCTTCTCCTCACTCATCATAAATTTCCTAACTAACTCAAGCTTTGGCATTAATGGTGAAGAGAATGGGAAATTAAAACTCCAAGCACAAATTCAATTGCAAATCCAACATTCAACCCCAAATTCAAGTAGAAGATATTGGATTCAAGCTTTAGATTGCTTCTCCTTGCTTTCAAGCTTCATCTTCATAAATTTTAGTGCAAAGGTGAGATTTTAATCTCACAATTCTAGCCTATAACTATATTGGACTGTTGGGAATGATTCCCTATCACTTTTGCATGCATATTAGCATTTGATTTGGATTGGATTGGCGAAAAACTCCAATTTAGCGTTTTGGTGAATTTTCTGCACTTAGGTCGTTCTGGCCATTTTTGGTGCTCGGAGTTAGGTCGCTCGCGACCTAACCCTTGTGTCGCTCGCGAGTTAGCACCATAGGTCGCTGGGCCATCTAAATGCTTGTTCGGTGTTAGGTCGTTCGGGCTTAGGTCGTAGGTCGTATGGACCCTAGGTCGTAGGTCGTTCTGGCCATTTCTAAAGTCTTCGGAGTTAGGTCGTATGGACCTTAGGACGTAGGTCGTATAGACCTTAGGTCGTAGGTCATATTGACCTAGGTCGTAGGTCGCTAGACCCTCTCTCCTTAGGTCGCAAGACCTTGTAAACCGTTAGGTCGCGTGACCTATATCCCGTAGGTCGTTGACCCCCTTAAGTCGTTAACTCGTTAACACGTACGGCTCTTAAGCATTTTAGGTCGCGTGACCTTGTACTTGACTTAGGTCGTTAGGTCGTAAGACCCTAAGCCGTTTTCCATTAGGTCCCTAGTCCTCATACCGATAGGTCGCTGGACCTTAGGTCGTCCCGCATTAGGTCGTTGCTGGCCTTAGGTCGCGTGACCTTATTTAGACCGTAGGTGGTTAGGTCGTAAGACCTTAGGTCGCCTGACCACTTAGGTCGCTTGACCTATTCAAATGTTAGGTCACGAGTTCCTTAAGTCGCCCGTCTCTCTTAGGTCGCTCACTTCTGCTAACTCGCGAACACCACTAGGTCGTTTGACCCCTTAGACCCCTAGGTCGCAACCATAAGGTCGCTCGACTCTATTCCTCTTAGGTCGAACCCCGTAAGCGGTGGCGTTGCCCCCGCACCCCCACCTTGGGGGGTTGCCACCGCCTGGACCCCCCCCCCCCCCCCGCTCCGTAGGGGATCTTATCTGAAAAACATTGAGCTGATTTCCTTGGATTTTATTCACATCTCCGTATGCGATCTTTGTGATTGATTGTTTCTACAATTGCTTCTGTGTTTTGTCATTTTATAATATAAAGGTTTCAATACTAGTAGTAAATATCAAAACTCTTTTAACAAACAATTTCAACTCTATTTTTAATAACAAAGCTCATTTCTTAAACCGTTTTCCAATCTATTAGTATATACAAACCTTTACCTCACTCGGATGAGAAATCTAATTAAACGACTTAGTAAAACAAATGGTATGAAACGCTTGCGTTCACTTCGTCGGTTAATTCTTGGACTTGTTCGATTGAACCTCTTGTGACAATTTTATTAGTGAAGATTTACAGTTTGTTCGTAAATATTTAAGTTAAGCAAGTGGTTATGGGACATGAAGCTAAACTTCTATATTTACTAGCTTAGTGTAATTGACACTTCTCGTTGATCATGACGATCATTCTGATGCTTTAGACTAGCAACTGTGCGATGTCTCTTGTTGCGAGGTTAGACTAGACACCACTTGTGTGATTCCACTCACACATGCCTTTTTTCTTTTTGGTTAGTCTGACCTTAATCTGTGTGATTCCATTCACACATGTGGGGTAGCTCCCCTTGGTCTTCGGACCGTCATGTGATAGGCCTCTTTCTCTTTTCTATGATTTCTGGACTTCTTGCATTGATTTCTAGAATTTATGTCATTTACTTGTTATGAGTACAAGTTTGGGGTATGATGCCCTTTCCGAATCTTTGAGAAGATTCTTGTGATATTGATTATCTCTTATTGATTGATCTTCTGTTGATCATTATTTACATACTTATAGTGGTATGTCATTATGGATATTTTATGTTTATGCCATATCTTTTATGTTATATCATGTCATCTGATATTTATAGCTAGACTGACCCGTTTATTATTTTCTTAAATAATACTCGGGTCAGACCGAGATGTTACAGGTGTTTCTGCTTGACTTCTTCCCAGGGATTCATCACTCTGACTTTTGGCTAACTGTTTAGATTAGCAGTTTTTGTTGTATACACTTGAGATATAGACTCATAGTTGTATTCTTTTGTATAGCACGTGTTGCTATTCTTTTGTATTATCGTGGATCTTACTGACCACTACTCTGATGTACACTTTCGTGTGTTAGTTATATATTCATATCTTCTTCCGCCTTTGTGATATGGATATATGTGAATAATTTGTGTTATGATTATTTCTATGTTTGTTTTCGAAGATTATTTATAGCCACCGTGTGATAAGCAATTACATGGATGGTCACTCCTCAACAGCCTTATTCTCCATGCTAGTTGAAAGCACTACACCGTATTGTTCTTGGCTAGTGCGGGTATAGAGGTGGGGCGTCACACAGCATGTCGGATTCGGGGTTCGGGATTTCGCTTTATTCAATGTAGGATATTTTCAATATTTTTATATTATAGTCACGCGTACTCTAGAAGTTTCCCAACCCTATACCTATTCCCGTTCCTCTCTCTCTAACCTTCAGAACCGAAACCAAAATTCTCAGAGAAAAAAAATCAATTCGAAAAGAAAAAAAACGGCGATAGAAATTGCGATTGAAGGGCGCGTGGTAATTGGAGGAGCACGAGCTTCAAAGCTCTCGTCAGTGCGAACTTCGACAACAATTAGGGTTTGCGATTGGTGATGCTAAGTGATGAGGCACGAGGGTTGGAGGCGCCATGGAAATGGGTAGATGGTTGGAGATCGTGATTGCAATGGGTAGATGGTTGGAGATCGTGATTGCGATGACTAGGTGGTTGGAGGTCGCAGTGGCTGGGAGATGCGCTCGGGTTCAAGAGCAAGGCCGTGACTTGGTTTTGCAAACATCATATGGTGATCGAGGCAGGCTATAAGTAGTGGAACTAGTGATGAACACGGGCGCGATGAATATAGGGCAGTTTCAGGCGAGGTGAACATTGCAGCAAGTGCAATAATGAAAGGGCTTTTCACTTCGCTAAGGTGAGTAATCTTCGATCCGTATAACTGATTTTGCTGTTTTGAATTTGGAAGAAAACATTTTTTATGCGTGGGAATGATCAGTAAATCAGTTGCCATTATGAGTTGTTAGTTAAATAACTTTGGATTGTTACCCGATGACTAAGTATTAGTTATTTGGGTAATTAAAGATAAATCTAGTTAAAATCTATCAATTGATGATGTAAGTAGAAATTGAATAGTTTGTAATTAAGAAATAATTAATGAATCAATTTGTAATTAAGTGACTAATTTAAGTTAAGTACTTAGAGAAGTAATTTAAGGATTGGTTAATGAATATAGCAAATGAAAGATCAATGGTTAAGGGTTATATAAATGATTTATTGATGCAATTGATTTGAGGTAAATAAATTTTATTAATTAATTAAGGATAATCAACTGTGAAATTTGGTAGGTATAATTACTTCATTATAATTTATAAAGTAAATTAATGGATGATTAATAAATGGAAGTGAGTAATTTAGATTTAAATTACTTGGTGAAATTGATAAGAAGGGTAAATACTTAGTAGACGAAAGTGAAGGTAAAATTATCAGAAGATAAATAAAAAAAATTACTATCCTTTAAACGAATACACTGGTGATAAATTTAAGATGGATATATAGGGAATGATAGGTTAATGGAGTGTAACTAATTATTGTTAAGTAAGCAAGATTAAAGAGATTAATATTTTGGGTTTAATTAATATAATTAATTTAGATATTTAATGATGTAATCAAAGACCAATTAATTAAGATTGATTAATCCATAATAAATGACCTGTGAGAAATCAATTTATGTAAGTAATTAAGGATTAATGTAATTGAAATAGTTAAGTAATTTATGAAGTAATTAAGATTTTTTATTGATTTGGTTAAGAATAATAAATAGCGTGAAGTTAATTAAAGATAATTACATGCATGCAATTGAAAGGAAATTAATCCAGGTGATTATTTAAGGGGGAAAATGTTGCGTTGACCAATAAAATGTTGTGGAATTAATTAACGAAGCTAAATGATTGAAGTTTGAAATGCAAGTTGAATCTATTGAAATGGTTGTATGTGATTAAGCTTTGCGTATGGATGATGGAATGGTATTGGATGTCTGAATGATTTAATATCTCTGATATGAAATGTTGTGTATTTCATTTGGATAACTAGGGTTAGGATTACATGAGTTGGGAAGGGATCGGGGTCAGGTATTAGGAAACACCCGAAACCACTCCGGATTAAAAATAAATTGATGTGTGAAATCAATAGGCTGAAATAAAATGTTTTGAGTGAATTGGGTTATTTTATCTAAGTTTGGTACTTAGAAATTTATATGAATAAGTGTTGTCTATAGCAAATTGTGAATTCGTTAAATTGATATATGTTTTCCCGGGTTTATATAAGTTAATAGCTTTAGTATTCCATGTTAGTTGAGATTACTCACGCTGGTTTCCAGCCTGACCCGGGTGTTACTTTGGTGTCATGCTCGGGTCAGACCGAGTATTACAGATTTTTAGGTAGGTACGTTCTGGAGCTCAGGTGGCGAGCTGGATGGCAGGAGTGTATAGAGTATTTCCACTGTATTTATATTATTGTAAATCTGAGACATGATAATTGTATACATTCAGTGACTGTATATATATGTGAAACTCTGATGTATATTAAATGTAATCGATAGATATAATATTCTTTTGTAAATTGTTATTAATTAATATTATATTTTATCCGCTGCGAATGTGAGATGTTTGGTGTTTCTGTTCTTCTTCTTCTTCTATCTCTTTGTTCTCTTCTTAACTATGTGGAATTTTGGGGATTGAAAATCTCGGGTCGTTACATCTGACATTACGCATGAAGATGTAAAGCTAATTTCTATCAAATACATTTCTGTTTGGTGGCGGAGAATTTATTCTCTTAGCTTAACACCCTACTCTAGGACGTATGAGCTCAGAGGTTATGCAGTTGATGATTATTAGTTATATACTCCCAATTTGATAGCGTGGCATGTTAAGTGCTGATCATTTGTTGATCAAAGCATGACTTTGGTGAAAAGCGTAGCTTTGTGGGAAGAGACTTCATCGAACCTCACACCCCAGAAACGGTCGAAACAGGAAGGATGCGGCAAGGTTATGGGGGTCGCGCACCTCAAGGTATGTGCATTTCCTTCTGCATAAAAAGTGGTATTCTGGTATGGAGCCCAGATAATTTTCTTTGTGGTTGTTGGTGTTTAGGGCCCTCGACTAAAGGTCGGTTATGACCGGGGGATGGCATACTTATGACAGTTAGTTACCTAGTTATAGAGGTAACCCGGCATTGTGTTGGCAAAGAACTGGTTAAGTTCTCGGGGCGTCCCTCCAGAGGCGTACCCATTCTGTAAAGGAAGTTCTTTAGCCTTGGCCATTTGTTGGAAATCCAATCACTCAATACGAGCCTTGTACGGTTTTTTGTAGAACCTGCCATTTAATATGGTAGATATTGTAGGAATACTATAATGGTACGTATGTTGGCTAAGATTAGTATTATACTTACGGAATGTTTTCTACACTATGCACTAATAATAATATCAAAAGAGTTTTCTCGTATCAAGCATGTTTGACTATCATAGGGAGAAATCTCCGCCAAGTGTGCGTTTGCATTGTGTATGTGGCGGAAGGCCTTATGGTAGTTTCATTTTCCAAAAAGCATAACGCTTTTCTTTTTATAAAATGTTTTTGTTCAAACAACTATTTTTATTTACTCAAACCAGTCCCATGACTGACCGTAGTTTATTGTTCCCTTTCTAAACTTAGGGTGCCCATAATTTTCCACAAGGGTAGCCTAGCGTCAGGTTATCCGTGTTCTGGAGCTAGTTCAATTTGGATCTAGAAGTCTTTTGGAGTCTTTGGTTTGGAAGCTGTTGGATTTGGGAAGTTTTTGGGTTGAAAGTCTTTTGGAGCATTGAAGTTTGGATTGAAGGTGCTTATGTTGAATTCTTGCTCTCTCTCTCTCTCTCTTCCTTTTGAAGACCTTATTTAGGATATTATAGCTTGTTGTTGTTCCGCTGTTACAGTTCTTGTATCTCATATATATTCTACTCCGATGATGGTGTTCAATTGTTGTAATGATGTTGTATCCATGTTGTATAAATTTTGTGATCAATGAAATCTTTTTGTTTTCGCTGTGTCATATCATCTAATGTTGTTATAAGCTCTACCGAACTGGAGTCCAACGTTTGAATCTTCTACATTCGAATACAAGTGAGGTACTTGATGTTGATTTTCGGACGCTGGATTTCGAGTCGTGACAAGTAGTATCAGAGCTAAAGGTTGAGTAAAAACTTTAGCTTTGGAGTACAACACATTAGGTGACTCATTAGAGATAGGGCTAGAATTACCCTAGAATGAGTATATCCCTAATATATCTCATTCGTATGCCTAAATCAAGTGAGAATGAGCGCGAGAAGAGGACGAGGTAGAGGATGGGGAAGTACCACTACAACTGGTAGAGACCTTTAAACAATGGAAGCAGCTATTCCCACTCAACCCCTGCCGAATCTGGCTAATTTATATCGAAGTTTCTCAAGGCTTGGAGGGAAGCCATTCACAGGCAGGGAGTTTATTATCAAACCACAAGCCTGGTTTCGATCGTGCGAAAGGATTTTCAGAGGACCAAAGTTGGAGGATGACCAGATGAGGTTGATAGCTTCTTGGCACGTTCAGGAAAAAGCTCTAGCATGGTAGGGGACTGTTACATTGGCTTAGCCGGAGGATGAATTTACTTAGGATCGATTCAAAGTAGTGTTCGAGCAGCATTATATGCCGTCTGCTGGTATCTCCCGGATGTACCAAGAATATACAGACTTGAGGCAAGGGAGCTTATCTTTCGAAGAATACTTGAACAATTTTAACGAATTATCTCGGTTTGGCCCAGAGTTGGTAAACACCCCTCTGAAGAAGAATGAAAGATTTATTCAAGAGATGAACAAGAAGTTTCATGAGAGAATGACAACCCACGTGAAGGAATCTTTTTCTAATTTGATAGATATTGGTTATAGATATGCTACCCTGGATAAACAGGAAGTTTCATAGGAGAAAGGAAGTGAAAGCAATCCAAATTGGAAGAAAAGGAAGTTTGGAGGGAAGAGACCGTGGCAAGGCAAAGAAAAGAAGAATAATCAGGAGAACCGGGCGAAGGATGTTACTTGTTTCAATTGTTTGGAGAAGGGATAATAGTCAAGTAGATGCAAGAAGCCTAAAAAGTAAGGAAAGAAAGATCAACCTATGAAGACAAGTCAGGGAGCTAGGGAATGCTATTGCTGTCATAAGCCAGGACACGTAGTGAAAGATTGCCCGACAATAAAGCAGGCTCAAGTAGCGAAGGTGTATGCGATCAAAGATATACCTTCAATTTCAGGAGCAGACAAAGGAAAAGGAGTTTTAGAAGGTAACCTTCTTATTTATGATAGAGTTGTTAGAGTTCTATTTGACATGGGAGCCACACGTGGCTTTATTTCCCAACAGTCCATAAACGAATTAAAACTGGAACCCGAATTCATAGATGAACCTATTTATGTAAAGAATCCGATTAGTGGCTCTGCGAATCTTTGTCTATATTGTAGAATAATTCCTATCTCGTATTCTCATCATCAATTTCGTATCAGCCTTTTTGTTCTGAACTTTAATGAATTTGAAACCTTACTCGGAATGAACTGGTTAACGAAATATGAAGCTAAACTAGATTGTAACAATCGAACGATTTCGATTAGAACTAAATTTGGGAATTTCATTGTGATTTCTTATGAGGACTATGTCCGAAAAGGGATAAGCTAATGTATACTTTTGGGTATCCTGACCCAAGTTTGGAATCTATACCTATTGTTCGGGAATTTCCAGATGTATTCGAAGAGGTTAAATCTTTATCTCCACATAAGGAAATTGAATACAGAATCGACATGTTTCCCAATTCTCGTCCTATGTTCATGCAAGCTGTGGAATGGCACTAAGAGAAAGAATAGAGCTAGTCAAGCAAACTCGAGATTTGCTTGAAAAAGGATTAATACGTTCCAGTTATTTCAGTTGGGGATCAGCTGTTGTGTTTGTAGCCAAGTCCGACGGATCCTTGAGATTATGCGTAGACTACCGCGATCTCAATAAATTAAATCTTAAAAACAAATTTCCTTTGCCCAGAATCGATGACCTATTCGATCAGTTTCATGGCGCTCGATTCTTTTCTAAGATGGATCTAGCCCAAGGATTCCATCAGCTGAGAATTGCTAAAGACTGTATCCATTTAACTATTTTTAGGGGTTCTGATACGTTCTACGAATGGTTAGTTATGACTTTCGAACTAACTAATGTCCCTGCATATTTTGTAGACTTAATGACCCGAGTATTCCGAGAAGTGTTGAATAAATCGTTCTTGTATTTATTGATGATATTTCGATCTGCTCCAAAACTGAAGAGGAGCATGTCGAGCACTTGAGAATTGTTTTGGAAATATTGGGGAGGAACATTCTATTTGCCTAATTTTCTAAATGTCATTTTTGGGTCGAAGAAGTTAGATTTCTCAGACATATTATTACCGAAGAGGGAATTTTTGTAGTTCACGGTTAGGTTTCCGCTATCTTAGACTGGAAGCAACCCACTACTCCGAAGGAAGTCGGAAGTTTCTGGGATTAGCCGGATATTACCGGAAGTTTTTCCAGGATTTCTCTAAGTTTGCCAGTCCATTGACTAACCTGAATATGAAGAATGCCAAATTCGATTGGACTCTGAAATGCGAGGAATACATTCCAGGAGTTGAAGAGAAGATTGACCACTGCTTCCGCTCTTGCTATTATTAACAGGAATCAAGGTTTATCTGTTTATACAGACGCTTGTTGGGAAGGTGTGGGTGCGGTTCTAATGCAAGTGGGTAGAGTGATTGTCTACGCGAGTAGACAATTGCGACCACATGAGAAAAACTACCCAACCCACGATCTTGAGCTTTTGGCAGTTATTTTTCTCTGAAAATCTGGCGTCATTATCTTTTAGATGAAATATTTGAATTTTTCACTGACTATAAATCTCTGAAGTATCTCTTTACCTAGAAGGATTTAAATCTAAGGCAACAACGTTGGTTGGAATTCCTAGCGTCGTATGACCTGGATATTCTGTATACACCTAGAAAAGCCAAAGTGGTAGCCGATGCTTTGAGTAGAAGACATGTTGTTCTTGCTTATCTTGTTGTCACTCCTACTCTTCTTGAGAAGGTTGCTAGTAAGCATAAAGAAGACAAGTTTCATCAGGAAATTTATGGGATAATTCGTCGAGGTGAAGATTCCATCTTTGGAATCGATAGTTATGGAATTATAAGGTTGAAAGGCAGGATGTATATCCCTGACATCCTAGATCTTAAGCGGGAAGTATTGGACGAGTGTCATAAGTCCAAGCTCAGTATCCACCTAGGGGTTAAAAAGATGCATCGAGATATTAAAAGGACCTTCTGATGGAAAACAATGAAGAGAGATATATCTATTTATGTCAGTCGATGTGCAACTTGTCAGCAAATAAAGACTGATTAAATGAAGATGGAGGGTTTACTTCAACCATTGGAAGTGCTTAAGTGGAAATAGGATCAAATATATATGGATTACATAGATGGTTTGCCACAAACTCAGAAAGGTAATGAGGCGATTTGGCCTATTGTGGATAGCCTGACCAAGACTGCCCACTTTAGCCTAGTAAAATCCACCCGAATGGTAGCAAGTTTGGCAAAGTTGTATGCGAATGAGATTGTTCGACTCCATGGAATACCAGCAATATAGTGAGTGATCATGAGCTGATCTTCACTAGTAGATTTTGGAAGGCATTTCAAGTCGCGCTAGGAACCAAGTTGAACTTCAGTACTACTTACCACCCATAGTCTAATGGGCAAACGGAAAGGATAAATCGAATCTTAAAAGATCTTTTACGTGTTTGTATTCTTGACTTTGGCGGTTCATGGGAGGACCATTTGCATCTGGTTGAATTTTCATATAATAATAGTTATTAGGCCAGTATTAAATGGCTCCTTTCGAAGCATTGTATGGCCGTCCGTGTAGATCACCTACGTGTTGGATTGAGTCAGGTGATAGGCCTGTTCTTGGTCCAGATATGATAAAGGAAGCTACTGAAAAAGTTGATTTTATTCAGAAGAAATTGAAAACTACTCAAAGTCGATAGAAAAGTTATGCCAATCGCAGGAGGAGAACTCTTGAGTTTCAAATTGGAGATTCTGTTTTCTTAAAGGTGTCTCCAATGCATGAAGTATTGAGGTTTGGAAAGACTGGTAAGCTGGCACCACGATATATAGGTCCTTTTCCTATACTAGAGAGGATTGGTCCTTTGGTTTATCGAGTGCAGCTACCTAATTGGTTATCTGGCGTACATGACGTATTTCATGTTTCACACCTTCGAAATATATGGACGATCCAGACTGTATCCTTAAGGAGGCAGCTCAGCGGGATTTGGAAATCACTCCCAGCTTAGCAGTGAAAAGAGAACCGTTGAAGATGATTGACCGAGATGAAAAGCAGCTGAGAAATAAAGTGGTGAAATTGGTAAAAGCGCAATGTAGTGGTGATCCACATGATTGTACTTGGGAAATAGAAGATAACATGCAGAAGTCCTATCCCAATTGTAGAGTGGATATTTCGGCTTAATCCGGTAAGTCATTTCTCTATCTTTTTATGTGTTCATATATTCTTTGTTTGTCTCTCTCTCTCTTTCAAATTTCAAGGACGAAACTTTCTTAAGAAGGAAAATCGATAACATCCCAATTTTAAGCCAAATGTTAATTTAGAAATTAATATAAATTTCTAGAATTAATTTGAAATTAATTTTAATTTTTCAAAATCAAATAAGATATGAGTTGTTTTATATATATATATATAAGTGGATTGTGATTTGAAATTTGAAATTCAAATTCAAATTTAAATATTTCAAAAATATTTAGATTTAAAAATAATATATGTGCAATTTTATTAGTATATAATTAATTTCAAAATCATTTTTTAAGATTATATAATAATAAAAATAGAAAAGTCTTTATAAATATAAAAAATATAATATAATATTTTGTTTTAAACATTTAATCATGCAAATTACAAACGCAACGTTATAATGTGAAATTAGACAAGTGTTTAAAATATAACATATAATTGAAATAGTGTAATGATTTTAGTATGAAAATAAACAAGTGTTAAGCTTCTTAATTTTTCTTTTATTTTTAAAATTAATGGAACAAGGCTAGATAATCCTTACTCCTACACTCTCAATTTTCTTTTTATCTTCATTTTCAAAAGCCTATAAACCCTAAAACCAGAAGTAAGAAAAATCATAAGAAACACCACTTCAATTTTCAAACCAAAAACAAAACAAACATCTTTTACAATTTCAAACTTGAGTCTAAAGCAAAGATCATCTCCAGCGAACAACCTGAAGCAAGCATATCAAAGCTTCATTTCAATTAGTTAAACAAATCAAAGTCTTCAACATCAGAAAACAAAGATCAGATCACCACAATCAAGTCCAGATCAAAAGTATAATCCAGATTTTCTAAAATTTAAACAACTTCCAGGCTTTGCTTTGCTCTCTGTTTTCAAAAAACTGGTGAGTAAACTCTTTGAAAATATGGATTTTAACATGTTGTTTGAAATCATGCTTGAAGTGAAGTTGTAAAATTGGTTGCATGTACACAAATATGTGTATATATGTGTGGATATGATATGTGCATGTCTGGAAAACAAGAACTTTTGTTCTGTTCCAGGTTTATAGGTACCAAACCTATTCAAAAATCAACTTCTCTTCCTATGATTCTTGTTAGACATTAAGATCTAAACGTAACATGTTTATATAATCAAGAACTAAGTTTTAAAAATATTTTAAAGTAAAATATAAAAGTAATTTTGATTGGAAAAGAAAGATTTAAGTAAAACCCAAAGTATGCCAAAGCTCAAGTTTTTTAATTCCTTGATCCAATTATATAGTGTGATTTGTTTTCAAGTTGATCATTTTTTTATTTTCTGGTGATTCCTGCCGATCGAAGTATAATGGTGGATCGGGATTGCTACTGGAGGTGTTTGGGAGGTTGTCGAGCTCGGGAAAAATAATTAGATATTTTTCCGATCATCGTGGCAACGACACGGCGAGGTTTTAGGGTTTAAACTTACTTTTGGCAGTGGTCGGATACCGAGTTGCTGCAGTTTCGTCAATGAGCTGGAGTTGATTGCACCGGTGAGAATCGAAGCGTAGGAGTTAGGCGTAGCTTTGGTCGAAGTTTCGTGGTCGCTGGTGGCTTGGGGCGGTAGGTCGAGGCATTTTTTGTCAATCATTTTAGGTCAGATGGGTGTTGGTTATCTCGACCTTGAATTCGTCGTTGGTTCGTCGATCTGGGTGGTCTGAGGGCTTGAGTAGATCATCACCAATGTGTTGAAGGGTGGAGCGTCGGTCCAAGTTGGCTAGTTCACATGTGCATGTGCACGGTGCCAGGTTTGTGTCAGTAGCCTGGTTGAGGAAGAAAGGTTGTGACTTGAAGTCAACCTCGAGGGAATGGGTTGTTGGCTCGAGTAAGTGTTCGAGGATATTCGTGTGAGATAATATGTTTAACAAGTTTTAAAAAACTTAAATCAAATCCAAGAAAAATAGGGTGGCTCGGGAATAGCTCGGGGAAACATGCATTTATCTTGGGAAGTACTCGAGGTTGTCTCGAGTATTAGAAGTTTAAGTTTTAAACTTTAAACAAATAAGTTAATTTAATTTCTAAATTTATTCTTTTTAAAATAATTATTGTTTGTTAAGTTTGGAATATAGTTAAAGGTTTTGAAATAAAATATTTTAAATTAATTAAGTTTAAAATGTTTTAAACATATATAACCTTTATTTTTAAAAGTTTATTTTAAATAAAACTTAATAATGAAGTTAATCAAATGTTTTTAAATCGTTAACTTAAAAGTTTAAGTTAATTCATTTGTTAATGATGATTAATTACAAGGTTTATTAATTAAAGATCTTATAATTAGGTGATTAATTGAGATAAATGATTATCTTTGAATTAATTGAAGTTTAAGTAATTAAAGATTAATTAATTAATGACAGAAATTAAAAGATGATCACTTAAAGGATTATTACTTAATGATAGTAGTTAAAGAATAATTAATTAATTTATTAATTGATAATTAAGGTTAACTAATAAATAATTAAGGATAATTAATTAATAATTAAGGATTAATTAATTTATAATTAAGGATAATTAATCATTAATTAAATTAATGAAAGTAGTTATGTGATTAATTAATTATAATCACACGATTAATTAATTTTGCTTATAGATGATTGATTATTATTGAATACCTTGGATTGGTTGATGTCTCTGATATGTGATTGTGATACTTTGTGACATGAATTGTTTTGTTCTGAGCTGTGACATCAGTGATATATTGTTGTGTGATTGTGAACTTCTGAATTGAAGTAAAACTGTTGGCCTTTAAAATGGCATTTTAATTTTGATGCGACTGGGACTCGGATTCCAAATGGTTATCCGAAACCCACATCAAATCTTAATAGTGAATCTTCTATGACTTATATATCCATATGTTTTAAAAATAAGTTATTCGGTTAAGCCGGGAGAACACATTAAGTCATATAACTCTTTTCGAATAATGATACAACGAAATGGGAGTGCATTTGAAGACGTTGTTTGAAGACCGGGTATTTTTGAGAACGAAAGGATTACCTGTCGATTGTCTTTGCACTGAGTTTCTCCGGTATAGAGATCTCTATATGTGATGGGGATTCCGGTCAGGATTGTGGATACCTGGATTTGCAAGGACTTCTTCCTCTATTGGACGAAGTGCCTTCGGTTCTATTCAGACCCAGGATGGACTTATAAGTATGTATGTCTGACATTACACTTTGAGATGTAAAGCTGATTTCTATCAAACACATTTCTGTTTGGTGGTGGAGAATTTATTCTCTTAGCTTAACACCCTTCTCTGAGACGTACGAGCAGAGGATATGTTGTTGATGGTTATTAGTGATATACTCCCAATTTGGTAGTGTGGCATGCTAAGTGATGATCGTTTGTTGATCAAAGCATGGATTTGGTGAAAAGTAGCTTTGTGGGACGAGACTTCATCGAACCTCACACCCCAAAATTGATTGAAACAGGAAGTGTGATAACTCGGTTTTTGGGACATCTGATAATTGGAAAATTTACCAGTTTATTCAATTAAAAAAATGCTGATAATGAAAGATATCTAGATGTGTAAATGAAATTGAATATATGGTAAAATTATCTGGATAAATATTGGTAATTCCCTAATATAATCACTTAAAATTTATATATTGAATTTGTATTTGTTTAATAAATATTATTTTTAAGTTGATTTTAAATTTGAATTGGTGTATATATACATATATATATAAATGGATTGTAATTCAAATTTGAATTTGAATTTGAGTCTAAATTTGAAACTTGAATTCAAAATTTAAGTGAATACCTTAGTAGAATAATTTGGGTTTTAAAATAATATATATATGGGTAATTTATTTAATGTATAATTGGTTTAAAACATTTTCTTTAAAATTAGAAAATATAATTATAAATTTATAAAAAAACATAAGTTAAGAAGTGTAATTCATGAGACAAGAATTTTAACAAATGTAATAATCTTGTAAATGAAATGAACAAATGTCATTTTGGTCTTATTTTTGAGAAAATTTATAAAAATAAGATTTAAATCCATATATAATATTTCATCTCATCTTTCTCTCATTCTTTGTTCTTCATTTTAAATCTACAAGCCTAAGAAAATTAGATCTGAGGAAAAAATTAAAACAAACAGAAATTTTCAAAATCAAAAACCTGTAAAGAAAAGAAAACCAGAGGAAAATAAAATTTAAATAAAACAGTATCACACAATTCAAAGATCATCTCAAACCTCAATTACCTGAGCAAGATCAAGGGCATACTGAATCCAAACAAGGATCAAATCAGTTTCAAAATAAAAAGAAGCATTTAAAAACTCAAGACCAGGAAATAAATTCAAAATTCCAGAAGGATACCCAGGCATCTCTGTTCTTCCAGTATTTGTGAGTAAACACAACTTTACTTTTGTTTTAAATATGGATGCATGAATGATTCTTAGAAGTTGATTGCAAAATTATTTGCATAATGATGTATTATATATATATATGAATGTGAAACGGCGGGCATGTATTGATATTACAGTGTTCTTTTCTGTTTGAAATACAGAGTTCAAAATTTTAGATCAAAATTCCAATTCTCCTAATCTAGTCTCTGTTAGGCTTAAATATTTAAACGAATTATGTTTTTTAAGACACAAGCTAAAGTTTAAAATTTATTTCAAGTTAAATAAGTTTGAATATTTTTGGAATTTGAAATTTTACAGTAAAATTTAGAATTTATCAAAATTTTGATTTCAACAATTTAATGTTATATATATATATTCTGAATCGTCATCAAAATCTAGGATTTTTAGAAATAAAATCATGTTTTTTAATTGGGTATTTCGAGAGAAATTGATGGATGAACGGAATTTGGGTTTCATGCTTTTTTTGGGGATCGTTGGATTGTTTGTGATCGAAATTTTGGCTGAAGCAAGAAGGGAGGTCGGGAAGGTCGGCGAAAATAGTCGTGCCAATTCTAGTTCCTCTTGGCGTTGATTGAATTAGGGTTTTGTTGTAGTTTTTGGTCGTGGTCGAAAAGATGGTCAATGCTCCATCCTCGGAGCATCGGGGAAGGGCGGTTGTAGGGGAATCAAGGGTTTGGTTCATGGAGAGGTTTCAGACGAAGGCTTGTGTTCGCTGGTGGATGGCGTCGCCTGGACGAGGCGATCTTTTGGACCGTAGTGTTGTTCCTATGGGTTCAAGCTTGTCGACTTTCGATTTTGTGACGCCCCACCTCTATGCTCACAATAACAAAGGTTATTATAAGGAATAACATCTGCTATTGCGAAGAATAAGGCTTATTAGAAGCGTCCATCCGTAAGTTATGCCTTAGACGAGTATTGATTATATCGATAGGAGTTGTGTAAATTACTCCCAACGATATATATTCAATCCAAATCTAAAACGAAACCATGGTGGCTTAAGAAAAATTCAGAACAACTCATAATAACGACAACATAGATAAGTATAATCACATCAGAACAGAAATATCAGATATATAGCAGAGGATAAGTCTGGATATATGCTACAACAATCGATGGTTCACATGAACCAAATGTACATATACAAAGACATCAACATACATGAGGCAAGAGTCATTACACCCAAAGTAACAACTTGAAGTCTAGACAAAAGATGATGTGAAGTCCTAGAAGTTGAAGCGGCAACAGAATCAGAGATAGCGATTATCCTGAACAAACTCGGTCTGACCTAAGTATTATTTAGAAGAAAATAATAAACGGATCAGTCTAATTTAATCTTAGAAGTGAATGCATCATAAACAACATCTAAGCAAATCAATCATAGTCTCAAATGAGACTATTCAGCATAAATAATCAACATAGTTTAAATGAAGAAATCTCATTAAACTCCATCAAAATCAACTTTCAAATTCAAAATTTGAATTCAAAACAGAAATACACCAAAGTCTAGAAATCAAAAATAGATAACTAAAAAAATCAACATAAAAATGGATCGATCGCAGCATATGGAGAGTCTAAGCTATGCCGCACGTGCATCATCATATGGCCGAAGCCTACCAAGTACTGTTATCATAATATTTTTGGTGCCCACAAATGACCCGAAGGTCCAACATATGACCCGAAGGTCTTGTACTGGTAATTGATCCGAAGGTCCAACATATGACCCGAAGGTCCAACATAGTGGCTCGAAAGCCCAACAAAATCATCAAACAACAAATCCACGGCAAACATTTCAATTAACGAGTCCGGAATTAACCGAATTAGTAAAAGCACGGTTCCATATTCCGCACTTTTGCTAACTCGTTTAAATCTCTTCATCATTTCCTTGAAAGTGCAAAATTGTGTATTTTGTATAAATAAAATATACATTCTCAAACGGACAAGTCCAGAATTAAGCGAATCAGCAAAAGTAAGGGTTCATAGTCCTTAATTTCGCTGAAGCGTTTAAATCGCTTCCTCATTCTTTTGAAAGCACATACTCTGGAATTTTTAGAAACAGTTATATTTTAAAACGATTTAAAAACACGTTATTAAAACAGCAACATCTATAGCAATTTCGACAAGGAAATAGCACTTCACAAAACACCGTAAAAACGGACATCAAATCAGCGTTGCGGGATAGCCGCTTGAAAATTCACTTTAAATTGACGGTTACTGAAGTCAAAACGACAATAATTCTTTTTTTCGTCAAAATCATCATCAAAACAACATGCTTCAAAATTAGCACCGGAAAAATAATCTGTTATAAAATATCAGCAACAAAATACGTTTTAAAACCAAACACTGGTTCAAATATAAATTAATAAACAGCGGTCTACACCATTTATATAATCATCAAAATATTGCACTGCCTGGACTTGAGATTAATGTATATGAACTAGATTTAATCAAATACAAGATGACCTGTACTCTGAACTTATACATACGTACAAAGAACAAAATTGTAAATGATGGCCCAAGCTTTCGTATAAACTTGAATACACATAAATGTGTCACGAGATAAAATAATCTGGGCAAAACTACAACATGCTTACACACGTGTATAAATTGAAGAATAGAAGGTGGTTTGGACTAACATTTTTCTTGCAATACAAGCCTCATGCAAAATATGAAATAACACACATTCTTGCCCCAAAAATGAAATAATCAACAAGCACCTGGAACACGTGTAATAATTATAATGCTTGAAATTGTGCAATATGCAAAGTGAATGAAATATGCAATATGCAGAGTGAACTTGTGCAATACGCACGTAACAATATACAATTCCTGGACTTGGTACTCTTTTATGCACACACGAATTTTCACAAATATTTTCACACACACGTGAAGAAACAAATTCACGCATGCACACTATGTTTTCATGAATGCACACTATACTTTGAAAAGCCTAGCACTTTAATTTTTCACGCTTACTACAATTTTCATGCAAAATGAAGTTGAAAAGGATAAAACGACCTGGCTATACCACAGGCTACATGAAAAATGACCTAGTTGTTTGATCTTCTATACTATACAACTCACACGCAAGGAATGCACATCCAAGATGGCCGGGCAAAATACATGTAGACACAAAATTCATGCATACATTATGTACATGAAAATGAAATAGAAAAATATAGTAGCATACCAAGACTTAGTTTTCTATGCTACTCTTTTGCATGCAAAAGCAAAATATTACCCGATGTTAGCTTCGTGAATTACATGAGTACACATAAAAATGAATTACGAAAAAAAATATAGCAACCTAACAACGTTACACTTTCATGCACACAAGTATTAATTAATATAACAATGACCTGGGTTTACTTGATTTTTTCCCTACAATGCAAACTCGCACGCAAAATGAAGTGACAAAAATATAGATGACCTGGGCGACAAAATTTTTACGCACGTACTTGTGTGTTACATACACACTGAAGTAATGAAGGAATATAGCTCAGACAACACTTGCATTCACTGATTCTAAATGTATGCTTATAATTGATTTTAATATACTCAAATTTCATAAGATCAACGTAGCAAACATCTGATGTTTTTGCATCCAAAATGAGATGTTGAATAAATTAGAAGTGTGAGTTTTTGAATTCACCTTAGATTTGGTTCAAAATCAGTTAACAACCGAGATCCAACAGAAATCAAGAATTTGGAACCGCCATTAATAATTTGTTACCAAGCAACTGGAAAAATGATGGAACAAGGATGATATGCTACTTGGAAAATAAGCAAAAAGAAGGTTGCAACATACTTTTCTTTTTCACACTGTGTATAAGTCAAAGGAAAATGAGGTGTTGGCAAGAATTGTACAAAGGCATATAATAAAAACGTGCCTTAGAGAGGAAACAAGGACACGGCCTATACAAAATGATGATGGCAAAGCAAAGTTTCCAACTTTGGTTTTATAAATAAGTGGTGACAGCAAACAGAAAATATAACACAACTTGCATATAAACAAAGATGACAGCAATCACAAAGTGTCCACTTTTGTTTTAATATGGACCAATTCATTTACACGCACATTAAAGCAAATTTGCACTTCAACTCAGCGTGTTACCACTTAAATATTCAACTAACTTTGCAGCATTTTTTTACATTGCAAATTTTTTTTTCAAATCTCAATTTAAAATTTATATTTTAAATTTATATTTCAACGGTAGTCAAAAATCACGGTTGTTACAAACTCCCCCTTATAAAAATTACGTCCCCGTAATTTTCATACTAGAAGTTGTTTCTAACACAAATAATTTATCACAACAAAGATTTAAAATAGAAAAGATGAATTTAGAATGCTCACCCCTACCCGAAGAGGAGAGAAAACCGGGATAAGAACGCTTGATGAATTCTTTGGTTTCCCAAGTACAATCTTTAGAGTTTGCCGACCATTGAATTTTCACAAGCGGGACTTCTTTATTCCGAAGGCGTTTAACCTCTGAAGCTAGCACACGAATAGGATTTTGCATTATAGACAAGTCGGGTGAGATCTCAAGATCTTGCAACATATGAGGATCAATAATAGAATCCGAATCTCGAAGGCATCGACGAAGCTGGGATACATGAAATACGTCATGAATTCTCAAAAACTGAATAGGTAGCGATACACGATAAGCAACAAGGCCAATGCGTTCCGTAATAGGAAATGGTCCAATATATCGAGGGGCCAATTTTCCGGAGCTACTAAAACACACAACACCCTTCATCGGAGAAACACGAATAAACATGCGATCGCCAACAAAAAATTCCAAAGGCTTCCTACGATGATCGGCAAAATATTTCTGCCTATTCTGAGCCTCTTTCATTCTCTGTCTAATAATACCAATCTTCTTAGAAGATCACGAATATAATCGGGGCCGAGAACTAACTTTTCCTAGGATTCCAACCAACAAGATGGTGATCGACACGGTCTTCCGTAAAGAGCTTCGAAAGGAGCCATACCGATATTGGATTGGAAACTGTTGTTATAAGAAAATCCAACAAGAGATAAGTGGTCTTTCCAACTACCACCTAAATCAAGAATACAAGCGCGAAGGAGAACTTCTAAGACTTGATTCACCCTTTCATCATGTCCATCAGACTGTGGATGATATGTTGTACTGAGATTGAGCTTAGTGCCCAAAGCTTTCTGAAGGCTCTGCCAGAAACCACTTGTAAAAAGCGGATCTCTGTCACTAACAATAGAACTAGGCACACCGTGAAGTCGAACGACTTCTTTAATAAAAAGCTTAGCCAACAAAGGAGCAGTCCGATTGGACTTGATAGGAATAAAATGGGCTGATTTGGTCAATCTGTCAACAATCACCCAAATACTAGTATGGCCCGACCTCGAACGAGGTTGACCATCAATGAAGTCCATAGAAATCTGATCCCATTTCCATAATGGAATCTCAAGTGGCAGCAAAAGACCACTAGGACGCTGGTGTTCTGCTTTATAATTTGACAAGTCATGCAACGACTCATACAACTTGCAACATCACGCTTCATACCTTCTCAAAAGTATAATCGTTTCATGTCAGCATATATCTTGTTACCACCGAGATGAATAGATATTTTAGAGACTTGTGATCAGTGAAGAGAACAAAACGCTCGCCCAATAAATAATGTCGCCAAATCTTTAGAGCAAAGACTATAGCGGCTAACTCCAAATCATGGGTAGCGTAACAAATCTCGTTAGGCTTTAGTTGTCTAGAAGCATAGGCAACTACTCTATCTTTTTGCATGAGAACAGCACCGAGTCCATAACCACTGGCATCAGTATAAACAACAAGATCATGATTCCCTTCGGGAACCACTAAGATAGGAGCATGAGTAAGAAGATCTTTTAACTTCATGAAAGAAATCCCACACTTATCAGACCAAATAAAAGGAACAGATTTTCTCGTAAGAGTGGTAAGCGGTAAATAAATACGAGAAAAGTCCTTATGAACCGGCGATGATAACCCGCCAATCCAAGAAAACTACGTATCTCGGTAACGGTCTCGGGCCTCTTCCAATTCTGAATAGATTCGATCTTGGAAGGATCGACAGAGATACCATCGGAAGAAACAATATAACCGAGAAACTTCACCTTATTCTCCCAGAAGTGACACTTGGAGAATTTGGCATAAAGCTGATGCTGATGAAGAGTGCTCAAAACAATCTTCAAATGCTGAATATGATCAGCTTCAGATTTGGAATAAATAAGAATATCATCAATGAAAACCAAAACGAACTTATCGAGATATTCTCGGAATATCCGATTCATAAGATCAACAAAATACGCTGGAGCGTTCGTCAAACCGAATGGCATAACAAGCCATTCATAAGAACCATAACGAATATGGAATGCGGTAAGTGGAATGCTATCTTCCGCAACTCGTAACTGATGAAAACCGGTAGCAAGATCGAGCTGGGAGAAAAGCTTAGCACCACTTAATTGATCGAACATGTCATCGATCCTAGGTAATGGATGCCTATTTTTGATAGTGAGCTCGTTAAGCTTGCGATAATCAATGCAAAGCCTAAGAGTACCATCTAGCTTCTTAACAAAGACAACGGCTACGCCCCAAGGAGAAGAGCTAGAACGACTAAATTGCTTGGCTTCCAATTCAGATAATTGTTCCTTAAGTTCCTCATTTTCCTTAGCAGACATCCTCATGTGAGGACGACTGATAGGATAAGCACCAGAGATAAGATCAATACGGAATTCAATTGCCCTCTTCGGCGGCAATCTCGAAATAGGCTCGAAAACATCATTAAAATCACAAACGACCGGAATATTAGCTATGACATCCTCTGAATCGAAGGAAGAAATGAGAGCATTCTAAGTATGATCTATGCTTCGAAATATAATAGATAACTGCTCGATAGCATCGGGATGCTTAAGATATAAAGTTCTTTCAGGATAAAGGATTTGAACTTCATAACGGACGAGCCAATCCATACCCAAAATCATATCAAAACCAAGATGATCCATAACATGCAGATTCACATGAAAGGAAAAACCACATAGAATAATCTCAACATCAACACATAACAAACCAAGAGTAGTGGATCCACTAATAGGATTCACAATCCTCAAAGGGTCGCAAAGACTAATAACATCCAAAGGAATAACATCAATGAGCTCCTTTGACACGAATGAATGCGATGTACCCGTAACAAAAAGGACTCTAATAAAACGACCACGAAATAAAATAAAACCTTCCAAAACAGAAGGAGTAATACCTTTGGGCTGAGAAGAATCACCAGAAGTTGTAGCAACATTAAGCTTTCCAGATTTGAAATTCTTAGGAGCGGTAGGATAATCAGAAACCCAATGACCCTCTTTCTAGCAATAACGACAAATGTGAGGCTTAGGACAGCTACGAAGAAGATGATCCAAAGAACCACAATTATAGAACGCCCTCTGAATAGAATGTGCACTACTAGGCTGAGAACTAGAGGTAGCTTGCTTCTTCTTCTTCTTGTTGGAAGAAGAATTAGGCCTATGAAATGGAAACCTCTTCTTATTGGGGTTCTTAGAAACCTCAACCTCATCACAACTATCATGTTCCTTTTCGTCAGCTTCAAGGCAAAGTGCCGAATCAACAAGTTCCTCAAAAGGAAGCTTAAGCTGAAGCAAAAGAACTTTCTTCAAACCATCAACAAAACAAAGATTTTTCTCACGCGGAGTGTTAATGAACTCAACTCTGTATTTGGATAAGGCTTCGAAAGATGCAACATAATCAGAAACAGAGGACATTCCTTGCTTCAACTCAAGGAAATTACGAGCAAGATTAGCCTTTTCTGATTCAGGAACGAACTTAAGTTCGAACCGTTCCTTAAACTGAATCCACGAGAGAGGAGACTCATCAACTTCCGTAATAAAAAGCTCATACCAATCAAGCGCACGTTCTTGCAACATGCTAGATGCCACGAGAACACGATGATAATCAGATATATCCATCCGAGAAAATATACGCTCACAAGCGCGCAACCAAATCTGAACCTCCAATACACTTTCCGATCCCCTGAAAGGCCTGCCTCCAAGGTGGGAATAGTCACTGCACATGCGGGCGATGGAAGACTTATGAATAGGAGCTGCGGGAGTAGCAGCAGAAGGCTGAGTACCTCGAAATAGCTCCACAAACTGATCAGATGACATATAGAATCCGTCCGGATGAGAACCACTAGACGGGCCTACAGAAGAACGCTTCCCTCTACCTCTTCCATCCATAGGCTGAGAGAACAAGAGAAGAAAAGGATTAGTTAAACAACACACAATTGATAAGGAATTTAACAAATGGAATACTATAGAATATGAGATTATTCCTAGACATACTCCACATGTTAAAGTGGAAGTAGAAAGGCACGAATAAAACCCTCGAATAGTTGTAACGCATGTTCCATTCTGCTTCTGTTTTGTGTTTATTATAATTTGTTCTGAATCTCAGCTCTGATACCAAGCTGTGACACCCCACCTCTATGCTCACAATAACAAAGGTTATTATAAGGAATAACGTCTGCTATTGCGAAGAATAAGGTTTGTTAGAAGTGACCATCCATAAGTTATGCCTTAGACGAGTATTGATTACATTGATAGGAGTTGTGTAAATTACTCCCAGCTATATATATTCAATCCAAATCTAAAATGAAACTACGATGGCTTAAGAAAACTTCGGAACAACTCATAATAATGACAACACAGATAAGTATAATCACATCAGAACAGAAATATCAGATATATAGCGGAAGATAAGTCTGGATACATGCTACAACAATCAATGGTTCACATGAACCAAGTGTACATATACAAAGACATCAACATACATGAGGCAAGAGTCAATACGCCCAAAAGTAACACCTCGAAGTCTACACAAAAGATGATGTGAAGTCGCAAAAGCTGAGGCGGTAATAGAATTAGAGATAGTGATTATCTCGAAATAACTCGGTCTGACCTGAGTATTATTTAAAAGAAAACAATAAACGGATCGGTCTAATTTAATCTTAGAAGTGAATGCATCATAAAAAACATCTAAGCAAATCAATCATAGTCTCGAATGAGACTATTCAGCATAAATAATCAACATAGTTTAAATGAAGAAATCTCATTAAACTCCATCAAAATCAACTTTCAAATTCAAAATTTGAATTCAAAACAGCAATACAAAAGTCTAGAAATCAAAAATATATAACTAGAAAAATCAGCATAAAAGTGGATCGATCCCACCATATGGCGAGTCCAAGCTACGTCACACGTGCATCATCATATGGTCGAAGCCTACCAAGTACTGTCATCATAATTTTTTTGGCGCCCACAAATGACCCGAAGATCTAGTACTGGTAGTTGACCCGAAGGTCCAACATATGACCCGAAGGTCCAGCATAGTGGCTCGAAAGCCCAACAAAATCATCAAACAACAAATCCACAGCAAATATTTCAATTAACGAGTCCTGAATTAACCGAATTAGTAAAAGCGTGATTCCATATTCCGCACTTTTGCTAACTCGTTTAAATCTCTTCATCGTTTCCTTGAAAGTGCAAAACTGTGCATTTTATATAAATAAAATTTACGTTCTCAAACGGACAAGTCCGGACTTAAGCGAATTAGTAAAAGTAAGAGTTCATAGTCCTTAATTTTGCTAAAGCGTTTAAATTGCTTCCTCATTCTTTTGAAAGCACAAACTCTGAAATTTTTAGAAACAATTATATTTTAAAACGATTTAAAAATAAGTGATTAAAACAGCAACATCTATAGCAATTTAGACAAGGAAATTGCACTTCACAAAACACCGTAAAAACGGATATCACATCAGCGTTGCGGGATAGCCGCTTGAAAATTCACTTTAAATTGACAGTTACTAAGTCAAAACGAAAGTAATTCTTTTTTTCGTCAAAAATCTCATCAAAACAACACGCTTCAAAATTATAGCACGGAAAAAAAAATCCGTTATAAAATATCGGCAACAAAATACTTTTTAAAACCATACACCGGTTCAAATATAAATTAATAAATAGTGGTCTATGCCATTTATATAATTATCAAAATATTGCACTGCCTGGACTTGAGATTAATGTATACGAAATAGATTTAATAAAATACAAAATGACCTGTACCCTGAACTTATACATACGTACAAAGAACAGAATTGTAAATGATGGCCCTAGCTTTCTATAAACTTGAATACACATAAATGAGTCACAAGATAAAATAATCTGGGCAAAACTACAACATGCTAACACACGTGTATAAATTGAATAATAGAAGGTGGTCTGGACTAACATTTTTCTTGCAATACAAGCCTCATGAAAAATATGAAATAACACACATTCTTTCCCCAAAAATGAAATAATCAACAAGCACTTGGACACGCGTAATAATTATAATGCATGAACTTGTGCAACATGCAAAGTGAATGAAATATGCAACATGCAAAGTGAACTTGTGCAATATGCACGTAAAAATATACAATGCCTGGACTTGGTACTCATTTATGCACACACGAATTTTCACAAATATTTTCGCACGCACGTGAAGAAACAAATGCACGCATGCACACCATATTTTCATGAATGCACACTATACTTTGAAAAGCCTAGCACTTTAATTTTTCACGCTTACTACAATTTTCATGCAAAATGAAGTTGAAAAGGATAAGACGACCTGACCATACCACAAGCATACATGAAAAATGACCTGGTTGTTTGATCTTCTACACTATACAACTCACGTGCAAGGAATGCACAACCAAGATGGCCGGGTAAAATACATGCAGACACAAAATTGATGCATACATTATTTACATGAAAATGAAATAGAAAAATATAGTAGCAAACCAAGACTTAGTTTTCTATGCTAGTCTTTTACATGCAAAAGCAAATATTACCTGATGTCACTTCGTGAATTACATGAGTACACTTAAAAATGAATTACAAAAAAATAATATAGCAACCTGATAACGTTACACTTTCATGCACGCAAGTATTAATTTATATAACAATGACCTGGGTTTACTTGATTTTTCCCCTACAATGCAAACTCACACGCAAAATGAAGTGACAAAAATATAAATGACCTGGGCGACAAAATTTTTACGCACACACTGAATTAATGAAGGAATATAGCTCAGACAACACTTGCATTCACTGATTCGAAATGTATGCTTATAATTGATTTTAATATACTCAAATTTCATAAAATCAATATATCAAACATCTGATGTTTTTGCACCCAAAATGAGATGATGAATAAATTAGAAGTGTGAGTTTTTGAACTCACCTTAGATTTGGTTCAAAATCAGTTAACAACCGAGATCCAACAGAAAGCGATAATTTGGAACCGCCATTAATAATTTGTTACCAAGCAACTGGAAAAATGATGGAACAAGGATGATCTACTACTTGGAAAATAAGAAAAAAGAAGGTTGCAGCATACTTTTCTTTTTCAAACTATGTATAAGTCAAAGGAAAATGAGGTGTTAGCAAGAATTGTACAAAGGCATTTAATAAAAACGTGCCTTAGAGAGGAAACAAGGACACAGCCTGTACAAAATGATGATGGAAAAGCAAAGTTTCCAACTTTGGTTTTATAAATAAGTGGTGACAGCAAACAGAAAATATAACACAACTTGCATATAAACAAAGACGACAGAAATTGCAAAGTGTCTACTTTTGTTTTAATATGGACCAATTCATTTACACGCACGTGAAGGCAAATTTGCACTTCAACTCAGCGTGTTACAACTTAAATATTCAACTGACTTTGCAGCATTTTTTACATTGCAAATTTCTTTTTCAAATCTCAATTTAAAATTTCTGTTTTAAATTTATATTTCGATGGTAGTCAAAAGTCATAGTTGTTACAGATTTCGAGATCGATTTGATGCCTGAGTGGTTGAGATAGGAAGAAGGGATGATCGGTGACTTGCGAGTTGTGGTCGTGGGCGTCGGAAGGTCGCCAGCTGTAAGTGCATATGCACCAGGATGGTGCACAGTTTTGTTGGTGATGAAGCTTCTTCAGGTTTGACACGGAGAAAAGGGAAGGTTGCCTCGAGTTCGTCTCGAGTTCACTTGAGATATTTATAACATAACAGTTTAAATTTAAACCAAGTTAAAAAAATAGGGAACTGAACTCGAAAAAATGGTGGAGGGAACTCGGGATTTTGAGTGGGAAACATGAGTTGCCTCAGCCAAATATTAGAAGATTAAAAGGTTAAAATTTTAAACTAATTATCTTAAACTAACTATCTTAAACTATTTTAAGTGATGATGAATTAATTAATGTTTGAGTTAAAATTTCATTTTTTTAATTAATTAAGTTAATATGTAAAAAGGTTTTTTGAGATTAATCAGATAATTAAGTAGCTTAATTAAAAGATTAAGTGTTTAATTTTTATTTAAACTTATTGCTTTTAAGTTAAGGATAATCAATTCCAAAGTTTATTTAATTGTGAATATGGTTAAGAATGTGATTAAGATAAATGACTTATCTTTCAATTAATTAAGGTTGAGTAATTTAGATTAAGTAATTAATTTAAAGAGGTTAATTCATTTATTTATGAGATTAATTAATGATAAATTAGTTAAGAATAATCACTTGTGAAATGGATTAAAGCATAATTACTAAATGTAGTTCATAAAGTATAATTACTTAGCATAAGTAATTTATGGATAATTACTTAAAGGGAAATTACTTTAGAGAAGTAAAAAGAGAATAATTACTTAATGGAAGTAATTAAGGATTAATTACTTGGTGCAATTTATTATAGGATTGATTAATCAAGGGATAAAATAATTGAGGATTAATTCAATTAAAGGATTGTAAATCAATGTAGGCGGTTATAAGATAATGAAATTGAGTAATTATTAAGCATAATTACTTAATGGTTAAGGATAATTAATTTGTGAAATTAATTTAAGGCTGTTTACTTATTGCATTAAATAATAATTAATCAAGGATGATTAATTAAGATGGATAATTAAAAGGTGACTAATTAATTGATTTGTAATTAATTAATGTTAAATAAAGGTAATCCAAGTGATTAAAGATTGGTAATTAATTTAAGTAGAGATAAATTAAATTAATTTGGAAGTGGTTAATCTTGCTTATGAATGAATGAATGACATTCAATGTCTGTCTTGAATTGGTTGATATCTCTGATATGAAATGTTTTGTGATAAGATATGTTTGGATGGACAGTGATATTGTGGTTATTTATCAATGACGAATTGTTGTGTAAAAGTGACATCCTGTATATAAAGTTGAATTGTAATTCACTTGAATAACTTGGATTAAGATGGTAATGAATTCGAAGAGATCGGGGTCGGCTATCAGCAAATACCCGAACCCACTTTGTTTTGTAAAATACAATGATTCCTTATAGATTGATATATGCAATCAATAGGCTGAAATGGAATAATTTAAATGACTGGTCCATTTGAATCTAAGTAAAGGTACTTAGGGATCAATTTGTGAAAATATGTGTTGACTATAACAAGTTTGAACTTGTAGTGAAGATACGAGTAACCCCAGGTTTTAAATAGTTCTATGCATTGGAATTTCATGTTAGATGAGTTTACTCACACTAGTTTCCGCCTGACCCGGGTGTTAGTTTGATGTAATGCTCGGGTCAGTCCGAGTATTACAGATTTTCAGGTAAGGACGTTCTGGAGCTCAGGAGGCAAGATGGATGACAGGAACGTATGGAGTGTATCCGTTGTGATATATTGTTGCATATCTAGGACAAGTTATTTTAATTGTCCAATGATTGTGAAACATCCTAACTTTGATGTGTTTAAAATGTAATTTACTGATATAGCTTTCTTTGTATGAATGATATTATTTGATATTATATTTTGATCCGCTGCAAATGTGAGAATCTGTGTTTTTTTGTTTCTTCTTCTATCTCTTTTCTTCTTTTCCTAACTATCTAGAATTTCAGGGTCGAAAATTTCAGATCGTTGCACTTGGTACCAGAGCAGAAGGTTAAGCGAGAACCTTGGCTCTGGGGGGAGATACTCATTATGGATATGGTCAATAGTACCCTAGAATGAGTTGAGTGTAATATATGAGAGCGTACCTGTTATTTTCTTATATAAAGGTTTTTAAATGATTTTAAAGGTAAATGATTTTATATAAGATTATATTTTGATATATAAAGCAATATTTCTTTCTAATAAATATTAAGGTAAATTGGTTGTTAAATCATTGAAATTAAATAAAATAATGAGAAGTAAGTGGTAATAGAAATATAACCAAACTGAAATTGAATGAAGATAGTTTGAAATGGATTCAAACTGAAATTAAAATCTTGAATTTGGAGAAGAGTTTTCAGAATAAGATAATAGTTTATTGGTTTCCAGTTATAAAAACCTTGGTTATTATCCTAAAATAATGAAAAGTTTTAAGGAAATAACCATTAGATGAGAATAAATTGTAATTAGAACGGATACAAATTGAGAAGTTTTGAATTCTAAGTCTAGAAATATTTGAAATTGTTTTCGAGATATTAAGAGATAATAATAAATAGTATTATTCAGAATATTTTGAATATAGTCTTATTTTAAAATGATGAGTTGTTTGAAACTTTAAAAGAATTTGTTTTAAATTAAAACCAAAGGTGGTTTAAATTTTAAAATTTGGCTTGGTGGGCAAAGAAATAAATATGTATATATGTATGCATATACCTAGTATCAAAGATGATTAGAAATAAACTCTAATGTAACATCTCAAAACTTTGTTAATTTAAATTTGATAAATTGTTTTACTTTTGAATTCAATTTGAAAAGTTTCAAAAAGAAATAGATTATTATTAATATTGACATTACAAAGTTGTATGGATATAAATAAATATTTGATAGTTTAAGTTTTAAATAAATAATAAATAAATAAAAACATATAACAAACAAGAAATTGTCTTAAACCATAAATAAAATATATGTGATAAAATTAATGTTGATAGTTAAAACTTCAAATAGAAATAAAAATTCAAGAGTATAATTGTATTAAAATCATATGGTTATAAAATGACATATGGAATATATACAAGCTTGTATGAAAATTTTATAAACATGGAAACAAAAAAATAATAAAACAGAAGTGTAGGCAAGAAGATAAATATCTTAAATAAAACAAAATTATACTTACAAAAAAAATCAAATAGGATTATATGTTAACAAAAATGGGAGCATAAGCAATTAATGCTATCTATTCTTAAGCCTAAATCAAGATCATTTCAGCCGAATTTAACTTTGCTTAGTCAAAGCAGGAGGATCAAACAAAAATAAAAATATCTGATCAAAGAAAAATCTTACACCAGTAAAACCTCCCCTTGGTACAAACCTGATTCTTTATATATATACATACCCATATTCACTCATTTCGTTCAAAAGCAAAAAAACATAGTAAAATCAGGAAAGAAATTATAAAACATCACTTTATTTTCAAGCTTAAGTATGATCTACTGAAGAAAAAGTTATGCTTATTCTCAAAACCAAAGTGTTCTGTTTCAAATTTGCTTCCAGGTGAGTAACATATTTTGAAAAGACTGAAGCATAATTAAACTGTGTAGATGACTTATGGCAAATGTTATGCTTATGGCTATATATGATGAGAATTTATATGTATACTAATTATATTTGTTCTGTACATGGTTGTTATCATCTCTGCGTTTTGTTTTCAAAAAGTACAAGGCTCAATCAAGTTAAAAAAACTTTAAATCTCACTTCCCTAATCTTTGATAGATTTAATCTTCAACAAATAGGTTAGTTTAACATCATTTATGAGTTAATTCTGTTTTAAGCTTGAAGTGAAAATATTGACTCTGTAACTTGATTTACAGTGAAAAGAAGAATCATATGATAAATTCAAGTATTTTAAAACATTGATTTGATTATATAATTTGAATGAACATACAAAGACATGATTTTTAAAATTAATATGATGATTTTTATTTGAATATTCCAAGAGCAGTTCATAGCTTAACAAAATCTGTTCTTTTTCCAATTTTTGATGATCGATAAAAAGTTAGTTGATGAAATTTGGTTCGAAGCTAGTTTATTGATTAAGGATTTCAGAAAAATTATCAAATGATTTTTCTATTGCGTAAATTGAGAAGTCGAGTTAGATTTAGGGTTACAGCTCGAGTTTTTGAACGTGCTCAGTGGAAAGATGATTTCATCACCATGGAGTAATCGAGTTGCACGTGATGATGGGGGATGGTAGTATGGAGTGGTGACGTGCTATGGCCGGAGTGGAAGCTCTTCCGGTGGTCTGAGACATGGTGGCGAGGTGATTTAGTTGGCTGTGCTCGAGTTACAGTGTCGAGCGAAATATTCATTATCGATTTCGAGATTTTTATGTCGAATCGAAGTTCGATTTCGAGTGTGTGTTGGGTTTTCGACTTGCTGATGCTCACGATGGCCACCAGAACGGCGGCGCGACGTTGTGCACGTGCATGACGTCGATTTTGTGTCAGGGAGTTTTGGGCCTGGGGAGAAATTCGAAGGAGCGTTCGAGTAGGGGGTGGTTTGACTCGAGTTCTCTCGTGTTCGAGTGGAGTTGTTTCAGCAGTGGGGTTAAGTTTGGACTTAAGCTAGAAAAAAATGAAATGAAGAAGAAGAAATTGGTACGAGAGGGAAAGAAGGAAACTCGGGGAAAGGAAGAAGGAAACTCGAGTAACACTCGAGTAAATACCTGGGTTGCTCGGGTTGCTTCAAAAAAAAGGGTTAAGCTCAAGTTAATTTCAAGTTATAAAGTTACACAAATTTTGGTGTTAACAAAGTAAATAATGTTGACTATTTTGAGTTAAAAACTTGTTTAAGTCATCGACTAAGTGAGTACATATCAATGCTTTCTAAAACCTTAATTAATATTTCAATTAATTAATTAATTTAAGTTAAATATTGAATTTAATTAACATTAAACTTTCAATGTAACAATACATTGGTTTTCAAAGTGTAAAGAAGATTTTTAAATGATAATTAAGGTAAATAATTTTTATTAACTAATGGTTTTGAAAAGTAATTAAGAATGATTTATAATAGTAATTTCAGATTGGTTAATTAATAATTAAGTGTTTAAATTAATCTGTAAATTAATAATTTGTTAATGAGATGAATCAAGTTGATTAATTATAATTGGCAGTTAATCAAAATAATTAATTAAGAAACAATTAATCAAGTTGATTAAGATTTAATTAATTTACCCAAATTTAATCATTGATTTAAAATAATCAATACAAATAATTATGTGGTTAATCTATTAAATCACATTCACCTTGATTAGGTAAATAATTAACTATTTTTGTGCACTGAATTGATATTTCTGTTGTGATTATGATACTGTGTGATGTGAGTTGCTCTGTACTGCACTGTGGTTGTGATTTGTTTTTGTATCAATGAGAAAACCCATTTGCCCGTCAAACGGCATTTAAACTTCGATGTGACAGGGTGTTGGATTCCAGTTGGTTGTCCGAAACCCACATCGAACCCTGAATATGAATCTTGGTGATTGATATGTCCACGTGTTTTAAAATTTAGCGTTCGCTATTCGGTTTAGACGGAAGAGGACCTTTGTGTCATATAACCCATTTCGAATAGTGATACATCGAAATGGATAACATTCGAAGACGGTGGTGAAGACAGGGTGTCTTCGCAAACGATAGGATAACCTATCGATTGTCTCTGCACTGAGTTGCTCCGCTATGGAGATTCCCTAAGTGATGGGAAGTCCGATCGGGATTGTGGATACCTGGATTTGCAAGTGCTTCTTCCTTCACTGGACGAAGTACCTTCGGTTCTATTCGAACCCGGAACAGACTTGTATTGTTGTGTGTCCGACACTACACTTTGAGATATAAAGCAGATTTCTTTCAAATACGTATCTGTTGGAGGCGGAGAATTTATTCTCTTAGCTTAACACCCTTCTTTGAGACATACGAGCTCAGAGTTTATGTAATTGAAGGTTATCAGCGATATAATCCCAATTTGGTAGTGTGGCATGCTAAGAGTTATCGTGTGTTGATGATCATTTGTTGATCATTTGTGATCAAAGCATGGCTTTCGTGTAAACATAGCTTTGTGGACGAGACCTTATCGGACCTCACAACCCGAAAATGGTCGAAACAGGAAAGATGCGGCAAGGTTATGAGGGTCGCGCCCTTTAGGGTATGTCATTTCCGTCTGGAAAAAGGTGATGTCATGGTATGGATCCCAGATATTTACCTATGTGGTAGCTCCAATCTCATTTACTGTGTGGTTGTTGCTTTGTGATAGAAGGCCCTTGGATAAAGGTCCCAAAGGACCGGGAGGTGGCATACTCGAGTAGTAGTTACCTAGTTACAGAGGTAACCCGGCCTTGTGTTGGCAGAGAGCCGGGTAGGTTCTCAGGACGTCCCACTAGAGGCGCACCCATATGGCAGTAGGAAGTTCCTTAGCCTAACCATTTGTTGGAAATCCAGAAAAACAATATGAGCCCTGTACGGTTTTAGTTGTATAACCTGCCATGCAGCGTGGCGGTAACCTACCAAAAAACATGGTAGATATAGTAGGCATACAATAATGGTTGTATGCTGGCTAAGATTAATTTTATATTTTTGAAATGCTTTCTACACTATGCACTAGTAATAATATCAAAGAATTTTTATCGTATCAAGCATGTTTGACTATCAAAATAAGAAATCTCCTCCAATTCTGCGATTGCATTGTGTGTGTGGCAGGAGGTCTTATGGTAGTTTAATTTTCCAAAGGCATAACGATTTTCTTTTATAAATCTAGTTTATTTAAAAGCAACTGTTTTTGTTTACTTATACCAGTCCCACGACTGACCCGGAGTTTATTGTTTCTTTTCTAAACTCTGGGTGCCCATCATTTTCACACGGACAGCCTAGTAGCAGGTTTCCATGTTTTGGTGTTAGCGGTATTTTGGAGCTTTTATCTTGGAGATATTTTGGGAAGCTTTTGGGATCTCAGGTGCTTATTTTTTGGAAGTTTGCTATTTCTCCATTGCTTTGAAGACTTTTTGGTATATGATTGCTTGTTGTACTATTATGATGTTTTATTTGGAGTTGTGACATATGTATAAGAATACTCTGATGTAGTAATGGATATTATGTTGATGTTGTATCTGTGATGTACTGCATGATATTCATTCTATTTCCGCTGTTTTATATTCATCTGATGTTGTTATAAGCTCCACCCGACTGGAGTTTGATGTTTGAATCTTTGGCAGTCGAATACAAGCGAGGTATTTAGTGTCAATTTTCGAACATCGGATTTCGGATCGTGACTTCTAAGGTGATGAGTTTTGAATTTTCCTTGGAATGTGATGTGAAAAACCCAAAGTGAAATAAATTTTGAACTTATAAGGGAAAGAATTTTGAATTTTGAAACGAAGAATTCAAATTTGAGTAAGGTTAACGGGATTAATTGAACTTCACTCGGAAGAAGTTAAATAAGTTTGAATGAACCACCTAATTTGGAATTTCGAAATGAAATTGGGATTGAACTTGGGAAGTTAAATGGTAATTTGAATTGGGAGTTTGTGTGATCTCAAAATGGGTTCGAGTTTTGAAAATTGGAAATGGATGGATGTTTTAAATTAAATTGGATGATATGATCCCGTTGTTATTAATAATCTTTAAATTGTGAATTGGATTTGTTTAAATGAATGAAGAAATGGATTGTGATAATATACCCATTATTGAGATAAATGGAGTAATAAATTAAATTTTGAATATAAAATTTCTTTGTACTTTTATTTGAACTTTGAAATAAGTCAAGTAAGATAAATTAAAATGGAAATAAATTTTAAATTGGAATTATTTATGTAATTTTGATTTTTTTTGAAGATAAAAAATGAACGTGTGAAAGTGAAATCACTTTGAACTTAAGTTTTGGATGTTTAAAAGAACTTGGAAATTTAAATTGTTAAGGGTTGGTTTCAAAAATTGAAATTTGGGAATAAATGAAATTTCAAAAAAAAAATGAGTAGTTTAAAAAGGGTTTGAACTATGACTTGAACTTAGAAATAAGTTTATGAAGAAGTAAAGGTAATTTAAATTGGAATATGTGAAATTTGGACTCAGAATTAAGTACTTGATACCTTTGAAAGTAAAGGTTAATTCGATTTAAAGGAACTAAATTAACATTTGAAAATTTATCTCGAATTTATTCAATTCGAGATAATTTTAAAAGTGGAGATTGGAATTGGGATTAATTCAAATAGGAATTGTAATGATTTGAAATTGAAGTGGGTTCAATTTGAAATTAGTCCAAATTGATTTGAATAATTTGGAATTGTGAATAAAGTCGAATGGTTTAAAAATTCAAATGGAATTTGAAAAGAAAATTGAGGTTAATTCAACTTGAATTGGGGTCAAATCAATTTCGATGGAAATTGAAGTTATTTAAATTGGAATTGAGTCAATTTAAATGGAAGTGAAAATTTAAATTGAATTGATGGGATTGGAGATTGAGAATTGAACAGTTTGGCTCTGGACTATTCTCAAAATAAATTGTTTTAATATAAATCTATTTTCCCAAGCTACTTACCATACAATCTTTCCTTTTAAAGCCAAACTATCTTATGCTTATTTTACAATTATTTTTGGAATTACTTAACCATTTTACTACTATTTTGAAATTATTTAAAATTTCTATAATTATTTGACTATTTTCCAACTATTTTACAATTATTTAACTATTTTGCGGCTATTACAAACTAATAATTATTTTTCAACTACCTATCTGTTTTTAAATTTTTCAAGCTATTTTCTAAATTTAAGCTGAACAGAGCTCAAACTATTTATGATTAAATATCTATTTGAGATAAGAATTGAGGTGATAATCCAAATGAGGATTTAAACAATTGGGAGTAGGTGAATGAAAATAAAAGTAAAGGTGAATAGAAAGAGAATTGATTTGGCTAATAACCAATGAAGATAAATACGTAGGATGAACGTATACTATCCTATTCGCATAGTGATTTGATCCAGATTCGAGCATAGAATTTCGGGATAGTTATATCGATCCGAGTTGGGATTATTCACTCGATTTTCGACGGTGAACCTGGATATGGGTTGTTGATTGGTTCTGGATATTCTCAATCATAATTATGGCTATGCAAGGAGAATGACGGTTTCTGATCAAGAAACCAGATCTGAGTCCGCACTAGAAAATCGGGTGGATGATACTAGTTCGAAAGTGAAATTGTGTGATCGAGTGAGCGATCAAATTGATATAGCGTACGGATGATATGTTTACATCATACGGGTTTGAATAAAATTGATATTGAAAATTTATGGATAAGAATTGTAAAAGGTTTTTGAAATAAAAAGTATATTTTGTGAAATATATTATGAAATAAAGTGGAAATTAGAAATTTCTATTATAGAAATCTACTTTATATAAGTAAGTTATATGGTTAATAACTTTATAAGAGTAATCAAATTTAAATAATTGATTTGGAATAAAAAAAAGTTATATATCTTTGTTATATAAGATAAGTCTCCCCTTGTTGAATCTATAGCCAGAAGAAAAGGGTTTTTTGAAAGTATTTGAAGTATAAAAAGGAAATTTATACAAGTATGAAGTGATCCAAAGATTTTTCAAGATTATACATATCTATGTATATATGTATAAAGGATTATATGAGAATGATCTTGGAAAAAGTTTTTGGGAACTTATGGAATTGAAAAAGGCATTTGATTTTTGGGAAAAATCAATTTTTGGAAATTTGGAAAGCCTAGTTTGAGAATTATCGATTTTGGGAATCGATTTAGTGTAAAGGAGATTTTGATGAAAATCATAAAGGGTATGATTTGAAAGATACTATAAGTGCATAGTATAAAGTGTTTTGCGATTGGCTCTGGGGAAAAAGGCGCTCCTTTGAAATGAACTTCTCAGAAGTGCCACAGGGTGGTACAGCCTTGAACCCTAAGGGGGGGTTCTAAAGTTGATTCTGTGAGGAAGTCCGGACAAACTGAAGTTCCTGAGGATTTTGTGTAGTGCATAGCAAAAATCGAGGGCGCTGATGCCTACAGAGACATTGGGGTTATGCTGTGACGACACTGTAACTCGATGTCACTGCGATCTACTACAGACCATAGCGAAATTCGTATGTGCTGCTGAGAGCCAACAGTCTACGTTTGATTTTACATCGGCAGACTGCGACGTATGGTCACATAGCGAAAGTTGAGAGGCGGTGAGAGCCTAAGGCTGCATGGGGATTTGACTGATGTAGTCTGCGACCTATGTGAGAGTGGTGAAGTTCCATTTGGCAGCGAAAATCGAGGACGCTGATGCCTACAGTTACATGGACTTTTGCTGTGATGGAAAAATAACCCAGGATGTAACTACAATCTGTGGCGGGTTCCATGGCGTAATCGAGGGGCGTGGAGTGCCTACAGTTACATGGATTTTCGCTGTGATGGCAACGTAACCCAGGATGTAACAACGACCATGGATGGGGTTGATGATTTCTAGAGCATTCTCATCAAAGATGTTTCCTCTATTTTCAAAAATATTTTCTATATTTTCAATGAAATTATTTTTCAAGTATTTTCACTTGGTGTTGAAAAAGGGTTTGCTAAGTACTTATATATTTTCAGTCCTACGCCTGATCAACGTATGACCGAAATTCTGCGAGAACAAGGATAAACTGGTTGAGACATCGAGTTATAAAAAAAGTATCTTTATAAAACTATTCTATAATATTTTAAATTGTTTTAAAATTTATCAAAGAATAATTTTTTTGATAACAATCATTTTAATAAATTCTGGCTTCGTTTCTTTTCAAGGACGAAAAGATTCTAAGGGGGAAAGAATGTGATAAACTGAATTTTAGGACATCAGATAATTGCAAAATTTACCAGTTTATTTAATAAAAAAATTGCTGATAATGAAAGATATCTGGATGTGTAAATTAATTTGAAAATATAACAAAATTATCTGGATAATATTGGTAATTCCCTAACATAATCACTAAAATTTATATATTGAATTTGCATTTGTTTAATATATATTCTTTTTAAGTTGATTTTAAATTTGAATTAGTATTGATATATATATATATATAAATAGATTGCAATTCAAATTTGAATTTTAATTTGAGTCTAAATTTGAAACTTGAATTTAAAATTTGAATGAATACCATAGTAAAATTATTTGGATTTTAAAATAATATATATAGGTAATTTATTTAATGTATAACTGATTTAAAACATTTTCTTTAAACTTAGAAAATATAATTTAAAAATTTATAAAAAAACATGAGTCAACAAGTGTAATTCATGGGATAAGAATTTTAATAAATGTAATAATCTTGTATATGAAATGAACAAGTGTCATTTTGGTCTTATTTTTGAGAAAATTTATAAAAATAAGATTTAAATCCATATATAATATTTCATCTCCTCTTTCTCTCATTCTTTGTTCTTCATTTTAAATCTACAAGCCTAAGAAAATCATATTTGAGGAAAAAATTAAAACAAACAGAAATTTTCAAACTCAAAAACCTGTAAAGAAAAGCAAACCAGAGGAAAATAAAATTTATATAAACTAGTATCAAACAATTCAAAGATCATCTCAGACCTCAATTGCCTAAGCATGATCAAGGGCATACTGATGCAAAACAAGGATCAAATCAGTTTCAAAATTAAAAGGCAGCAGTTTAAAACTCAAGACCAGGAAATAAATTCAAAATTCCAAAAGGATACCCAGGCTTCTCTGTTCTTCCAGGATTTGTGAGTACACACAACTATATTTTTGTTTTAAATCTGGATGCACGAATGAATCTTAGAAGTTTGATTGTAAAATTGTTTGCATAATGATGTACTGTATATATATATATGACTGTGAAATTGCGTGCATGTGTTGATGTTACAGTGTTCTTCTCTGTTTGAAATACAGAGTTCAAAATTTTAGATCAAAATACCAATTCTCCTAATCTAGTCTCTGTTAGGCTTAAGTATTTAAACGAATTATGTTTTTTAAGACATATAAAGTTTAAAATTTATTTCAAGTTAAATAAGTTTGAATATTTCTGGAATTTGAAATTTTACAGTAAAATTTAGAATTTGTCATAATTTTGATTTCAACAATTTAATTATATATATATATATATATATATATATATTCTGAATTGTTTTAAATAAAAATCGAAATTGAATTGTAAGACTTTGAAATGGTTATTTGGAAGTTTTGAAACGTAAATTTTGAAAATTGATAGTAAAAGATGAATGAAATGTTGATTTATAAATTCTAATTGAAATCGATTTGGTATTGAAATATATTAAACGACCAATCGGTGTAATAATTACGAAAGTTATTAAAGAGACCGGAATCGGTTATGGATATACTCTCTATCTAAACCGAAAACCACTTTAATAACTATACGCGGAGTGATGATCCAGAATGAAGTGGTTGGAATGATGTACGTGATGACTGAAGAAAGAGAACGATAATGGATAGCCTTGACACTTGTGTCAAATTGGAAATGACTAAAATCAGGAGCCGTGCCGGGCCAAATGGGGTTAGCCACCTCGAGCGAACACACTTCTTCCTAACTACTACTCATTACTTGTGATTGATTGGTGCACCCTCGGAATTTCAGGAGTGTTGTTTCGCGGTGTTGCGATCGCTGCGGCGATGCGTTCTCACCAGTCCGGATCAGGCAAACGGTAGTTTCACTACCTTGGGTATTGCCTCATGTGCCTTGTCATACTTGTATCACTTTATACGCGACCATTACGAATTTGTTTTGTGTTATACCTATGGAGTACTCCCTGATATCCCACCAGTTTACGGTGGAGTTTACAGTGTTGTATAGACTATGACATTTATATAAAATGTGTTAAGGGGGATAATGGTAACGCTTTAACACTATTTTGATACTTTATATTACTGATAGACATTATCTATTTAGCGTATACTACTACATAGTAGATAGTTTAACGGATCCTTAGAGGATGGTGATTCCAACATCCTTTGAGTTACTTGTATTTCGATTGTTATTTCACTTGAGTTGGACTTATTGATACGAGAATATTAATACTGACTCGAGTGTTTTGTATTTTTGCTTTACGCTCGGGTCAGACTGAGTGGTTCAGCTTTCAAGACTCACCTTTGGAGTTGGAGCTTTGCTTGAAGATCCAGCCATCTATTCTGCTTCAGTATTCGATGATTCCAGTGATGTAATCTGATTTGTATCTGATTTATTGTGTTACTCTTCTGTTGTAAACTCTGATGTATCTTATATATTTTTATAGTAGCTTCATGAACTACTATCTCTTTTACTTCCGCTGCATATTGTTACTCTGTGTTTGTGTTTCTGCGATTATTCATTTACTGTATATCTGAGTTTTACCAAATTAAAATTAACAATTCGGTATTTTGAATTATTCAAGTCCGACATGTGCGGATGCGGATAGTCCAAAATAGCGGGTCGTTACAGTTGGTATCAGAGCTTTTGGTAGCTCTAGGCAAAACTTAGCATATAGGGTAAATGTATTTGCAGACTCACTCCCACTCGAGTTTCAATCTCGTCCTTTTAACTCAATTCCTTTGAATTTTGGAACGTTCTCTACGGTCTTAAAATTTATTCATATCTCTCACTATTTATCTTCTTTTGATTCTGGAGTACCCCATAACTCCAATTCGAATGATCTTTATAGTGAGTCGGCGGTCTCACCAATCTTAAATTTATCTGTAAATTGGTGAAACTCATTTACAATAGACATCGATTTACCGAAGATTTCTGTATCCTCGGGTTTCGATGCTATCTATCTCCTGCTATACCTGAATTCTATCTCTTGAGATTGAATGTTGATTTACCTCGAAAATCAGCATCGATCTTATTCTTTAAGTTACGGTCGACCCAGTTATGGTTGCCCGTGAATTAAATAAGCTTATCCATCCCCTGATTCTGTTAATTGAATTATCTTATTTTCTGTTTTGAACTTATTATCGAATCAAAATTCTCTTTGATTTGATTTCCATCAAAATTGAATCTCTATACTTATTTTGAAATCCATTATTGTATCGTCGAGTGAGAAAGGTATTGTAAATTTATATCTAAAATATTTTATATATTGTGTTGTTTGAGTTGTTAATGTTGTTTTGGGTTTCCGATCGATTCGTCTGATCAACGCTATCGATAGGATTTTCAAAACACTTTAGCAAAGCAAACTGACACAATATCGTTTTCAAAATTGGTAAATGAAATTTTTGAATGATTATATTATATATAAGTATAAATTTTTCTGAAATTAAATGTTAATGAACCTGTTGTCCGAAATGATAATATCTTCATTTATTATATTATGAACCATTGACTATTGCATAATATAAATAAATGAATTTATAAAATTTGGATATAATTTGATTTGGAATTTAAAATGAATTTAAACTAGAATTCAAGAATTTAATTTTCGATAATTTCAAACTATGGTTTTAAAGTTTTAAAATGTATATTACTTAAAATATTTTCGAATAGAAATGGTTTTCAAAGAAATTTTAAATGTTTAAATTAGAGATCTTCTCTTTTGTCGCTAGAAAATAATTTCGGTGATGACGGCCGCATCATCGACATTCATTTTCGAGCTTCGAAATAGAGAGACTATTCTGTAGCTTTGCTACGGCCTGTTTTAAAAAAATAAATTGATTTGAAATTCTAACATGACTTGATTTATAATATATTGAAGATTTTAAATCTGATACATCTATTTCATTTATAAAATGATTTGAAGTTAATCGAAAATTAATTCTAAAAAAAAATTTGATTTAAAGATGATTTTCAATGAAGCCAAAAGGTTTTGACTAAAATATTTAACTTGAAATAAGCAAATTGTAAAATTTGATTGGATAATACTCAATTGCATTATATATAACTTACCTAAAATTTTCAAAAGTTAACTATGTAATTGAATATTGTACAGTATAAAATGATGTTAATGGAATTTATAAATAAATTGAATGGTTATAGTAAACGTAAATATACTAATATATGTGATAAGATATATTAAGTGAAATAAAATTTAATAATAATTTGGAATAAAAAGAAATTAAATTTGTCTATGATTATAATAGATGACTATTCAAATTTATGATCTTCGAAATTATTAATTTAAAAAAATTGGACAATATACAATATAAATTGTCTTTATAAATAAAAATGTGGGTGCGTGTAATAAATGTTATTCACTTAAATTTTAACCATAAAATGTTTATGGAGATAAATAGAATAATAAGTTAAATAAATAATAGTTGTGATTAATAGTAAAAAAAAATTGTTTTGAAAGTTAGTAAATTGAATTAAATCAACTTAAGAGAATATCTTCAATTAATTGAATTTAAATTGAATTTCATTTGAAACGAATCTTTTGTACCTAACATTAATATATGTGAAATCAAATCAATTTAATGAAAATCTTGAATTTAAAAACAAATTGTTGAATATAAATTTATATGGTTTAAATTAATTGTTTATTATGTAATTCAAGTCTATTTCTTCTGATTATTTCTATTATCCTACCTCCTTCCTTTTCGGGGACGAAAAGTTTTGAGTGGGGGAGAATGTAACGACCCGTAAATTTTAACGGTTTTAATAACGTATTTAATTAAAATTTTGTGAAGTTATAAACGATAAAATTTTGAAATATAAATTTAATATTTGAAATGCATCCAGTTAGATATAGCAACCGGTAAAGTCTCGTCCGAAAATATGAAAGTTTATTTCGCGCGTAAATTTACTTCAATTTAATCAGTTAAAAAGCGATGAAAATAAAACGTTTTCAAAATCAAAATATTTTTACATAGAAAAATTCTAAACCATCTTTTGAACAAGTTGTCAGTTTGTCGTTTTTCCAAATTCGGACATCTTTGGCTCCGTCGATCTTAATTTTCTGCGAATTTTATGCATTTTCCGTAATATAAAATTTCGAATTTTTAAAATTCAATCATACCACTGATATCTATATACCGTTTTGATCGTCTCATCGCGCAGATCTCTATGGTATATCTATCTTTGTGTTTTGAAGTCTGGTCCGCAACGGAATCCATAAATACGGGTTAACCATATCGGCATCCATTTTAGCTTTTAATATTCAGTGGCTATTCAAATTTCAAACCGCACCTAGCTATTAATATTCTCTGAAACTGACTTTCAAGATTCCCACTGGTTCCAACATAAATTTTTATGCGTTCAATGCTCTTCCATTCCTTGGTCATTCCATTCGTTCCTTGCGTGTGAAAATATCTTACAACCTGAAGCTTTTCATATTTTACCTCTACTGTTTCACATGCCTGAAGCCACATATATCCATACCAGCCATCAATGTTTGCTCTTCCTCCACATTTCACACACTCATATTTTCCATTGTTTTGCTCTTCGAGCTGAACCAAGGGCTTCCGCCGCATCTTTACCTCACCACAACCCAAGCGCACGGCCGAACTCACCCAATCTTCCTCCTCTCTTACTTGAGCAGCCGCATGATATAAAAAAAGAAAAAGAATATGCACAGCCGATCCCCACCACCTCGTCACCCTCCCGGCCTCGGACCACCTTCCCTCACCCACCAATGTTCCACCGCCACCAAAGCACCTTCATCCATGGCCGAACAACACCTTCTTCCTTCCTCCCTTTTTCTTTCGCCTCCGCCTCCTTGAACCCGAGGTTTACCCTCTCTATGGAAGCAGCTCGCACCGAAGCTGAGCATCACCACCTCTGGCTGCACTTCTGCCGTGACCCATTGCACTAGCCAACTCTCCCCTCCTCTCTGTTGCGCAAACGTATGTAAGTCATATATGTACTTATGTATTTATTTACATGCGGCCTATGTATGTATATTTATATAAAGCATGTTTATAGTAAGTTGTATTTTTTTTAATCTGATTGTTCACAAACAGATTGTATACATATTATACAGCAAATTGTAGATGAAGTACATAACTATCGAATTATATAAAAGTTACGTTATTTTGGTTTTATATAAAAGTTTTTCAAAAATATATATACATAATTTTATAGACTATAAGGTCTTGTGCAGCTAATGGGTAAGCCTGCATCTAAATTTTTGTTATATATTGTGTGCGCCTATTATGTGGAAAATATATTCGTATATATTAGTGTGTGTATATTTGTTAGTATTAAGTTATGGTGCAGTATGGGTTGCTGTTGTGCCTGTGATTTAAATTATGTCAGAGGATATAAATTTTTAAAGTATATAATATATTTTAGAAAAGTATGAATGTCCTCAGTTTACAGTTATGTATGTTAGTATATATTATGCTTAGTGTATTTTAGTGTGAAAGAATAAATAAATAAATAAATATACTAAGTTGTTTACAATATATAAGTTATATAAATTTGTGTGTATATATATGCGTCCATACAAGCTATATAAATAGCGTTGTGAATTATGTCAGAAGCTATTCATTTTGTTGCCTATTTTATAGTAATTTTAAGATATAACATATTCGTATATATTGAGATTTATATATACTAGTGTATGTGTTGCGTGTGTATATAGTTAATAGAGTTATGACGGTATAAAGTTGATACTAGTATGTTTTATATTATATGTATATATATTCAAATGTAGGATTTATATAAAATGCATACGTATATTTTAATTTGGACTTTCTGTAACAACCCGCATATTTATCAATTTTATATTTAAATATTTTATTTAAATATTTTATCGTTAGTCGGATTTTTGTCCGAAAAGCTACTTTTTGCATACGGTCGAATTAGGACTCGAGACCACCTCCATTGAGTTCAAAATGCCGTTTGCGACCTTTTTGAGTATAAGCTTCGATATGTTTGGAGAAAGTTGAATTTTGCTACTTTTTGCTTTGGGCTTTGGTTTGGGCTGAACCTACTTACTAACTCAGTCCCAATCCCCCTCTCCTCTTCATTACTTCATTCTAACTCCTCAAACTCAAGCTCCAACTGAAAATGGTGGAGAGGAAAAAGAATTAAAACTCCAAGCCCTAACTTTCTTACAAATCAAATTCCTTGCTCCAAACTCAAGAAGAACCCTTTGGTAAGCATCTCCTTCACCTTCTCCAACTCTTTCTCCATTCAATTTCAGAAATTTCCTAAACCTAATTTAGGGAATGTTTCTCTTTTAAGCTTAGATTCAAGCTTGTTGAGTTGGAATTGAAGAGTGCTTGTTCTTGCCATTGCTTTCAAGCTTCATCTTCATAAATTTAGTTTAAAGGTGAGATTTTTATCTCACATCTATGACTATAATTATCTTTGGTTGTTGGGTATGAATTCCTAACACTTCTTCATGAGCATTTGCTCTTGATTTGGATTGGTTTTGTGAATATTCCAATTTTTGGGTTTTTAAGTCAAATTTGTGTAAAATCCTTTTATGGATGTTTGATCATGCTTTTGGTGATGCATCGAGGAGCATATAGGGTCGGGTTGTCGATTGGCATAAACCCTTAGAGCCAATGTTCGTCCGATTGCATTTTGGAAGAGTTTGCTCTTCATTTGGATAAGGCTGAAAAACAGCCCAGGCATGATTCAGTCGACTGAAAAACTCTGTTCAGTCGACTGAACCTGAAACCCGAGAGTTTCCAGGCATGATTCAGTCGACTGAAAACTTCTGCACAGTCGACTGAAACTAGAAACAGAAAGTTTGCTGAACCTGGAAAATTTCCATGTACAGGGTCAGTCGACTGAAATTCTCTGTTCAGTCGACTGAACCTGCTGTTTGAGTCCAATTTGCCTTTTTGGATTGAAATTCCAATATAAATCGATTTGTGATAATCCTATTTTTTGTTCTCATCTATTATGACTTTGATGACTCTTTTTAGGGATTTTTGAATATCCATTTCGATGGATCCTTTATCGATTTCGTTGGATTTTATTCACGTCTTCGTATGTGAATTTTTGTGATTGATTGTTCTTACAATCTTCTTCGTGATTTGTCACTTTAAAAATATAAAGGTTTTCTATACTAGTAGTAAATATCAAACTCTTTCCTCAAACGATTTCAATACTATTTTAATACCAAATTCGTTTATAAAACCGTTTTCCAATCTATTAGTATATACAAACCTTTACCTCACTCGTATGAGAAATCTAATTAAACGGCTTAGTAAAACAAGTGGTATGAAACGCTTGCGTTTACTTTGTCGGTTAATTCTTGGACTTGTTCGATTGAACCTCTTGTGACAATTTTCTAGTGGAGATTTACAGTTTGTTCGTAAATATTTAAGTTAAGCTAGTGGTTATGGGACATGAAGCTAAGCTCATATATTTACTAGCTTAGTGTAATCGACACTTCTCTTTGATCATGACGATCATTTTAGGTTCTAGACTAGCATCGTGCTATGTCTTTGTGATTTGGTTCATCGGACGTCCCGCTGTACGACGTCGTTGTTCCCTTTGATTGTGATTTGGTTCATCGGATGTCCCGCTGTACGACGTCGTTGATCCTTTCCTTGTGATTTCTGGATTTCGTGTGTTGATTTCTGGAATTTGTGTTTCACCAACTTTTACGATGGGCATTGATATATATGTCATTTATTGTGGCTTGGTGAATGAAATTAGGAGTATGACATTCCTTTTTATCTTGAGTAGATTATTGTGATAGTGATTAATCTCTTGATGATTTTCAATTACTTATTTATCACAGCTTGGCATTGTGATTATTATGTGTTTAGTCATATCTCCTATCCTATATCATGTTATCCGATATTTATAGTTAGACTGATCCGTTTATTATTTTCTTATAAATAATACTCGGGTCAGACCGAGATGTTACAGGTGCTTCTGCTTGACTTCTCATCCGGGATTAACTCCTTGACTTTTGGGTTAACTACTTAGATTAGTAGTTATTTTGTTGTATACATTTGAGATATAGACTCCTTAATGTATACTTATTCTTTTGTGTAGTTCGTGTAACTATTCTTTTGTGATGTTGTGGATCTTTTCAGACCACTACTCTGATGTACACTTTTATGTGTAGTATTCATATCTTATTCCGCCTTTGTGATATGAATTGTCTGTGACTGATTTGTGTTATGTTTATTTCTATATTCGTTTCCGAAGGATTTATATAGCCACCGTGTAGTAGCTTTGAGTTTGTGTTGGTATGTCGGATTTCCTCTTGAAATAGAATGCATGTTATATTATCTGACATATCGGTGCTCGCGCAAAGAAATTACACGGATGGTCGCTCCTCAACAGCCTTATTCTCCATGCTAGTCGACAGCATTCACCGCAATGTTCTTGGCTAGCGTGGGTATAGAGGTGGGGCGTCACACTTTGGGTTTAAGGGAAATAATAATATAATATACTTCTCATCTAAACTTTTATATCAAGCTAATCTGATTTGTCCCGTCGATTTATGTTATCAGATCTGTTCATTGAATTCGTGCCAATCTACCTTTGCTTTGGGATTCGTACTTGCAATTCGTAGCTTGCACTTTTGTCAAATTTCTCTAGTCTCGAAAGGTGAGCAATCGCTCACGATTAATATTCTTTTATTTATTAAATTTGATTTCAATTGGAACGACAATTGAAATATACTGCTGTTATTTATTGCACTGTTATTTATGTATCGGTTCACTTTTGACATCTGACACCGTTATCTGTTATGTATGCAATAATAATCCAGTTTGGTTGATAATTGATTGATTGTTTGCTATTAATATTGGATGTAAATTGTAATGTATAAAGTGATAAATATTATGCAATTGAATTTGACGTAGGATAGTTTAAAAATTTTGAATTGACACGTGTGTTGGATTTGATTAGTTAATTTGAATAATATGACCCCTTCTAATTGTTAAGTTAATTGACACGTAAAATTTGATAAATTACACTTTGAACCTTTGAACGTATATTGGATTAATTTGTTGTATATTAGATTTGAAATTGAAATTGAACGACAAGTGGAAAAACCAAAATGTAATAATCTTTAATCTACATGAAATGATAGTGTAGATTCTAGAAATAATTATATTAATTCGCACAAATAACAATGCGAATTAATACGATTATTTCGGGATTATTTGAATTGATTGTTGGATTATGTTTGTTGTTACTGCTTGTTTATTTACTTTGACACCATCCCAGTTATCACACTGCATGTTCCCTTTGTTATGTCTAATTTTTGAATTGAATTGGAATCGGGTTGAAATGATAGATACCCAAATGAACTTGACTTAGGATAGAGAATTAAATAAAATCCGATTGATCAATAATTTGATTTAAAAAAATAATGATTTTATTCGAGTAAAGAATAAGTTTTGAAATGAAGTTGGGATTTGAATCCTGAAGGGAAAATGTAAAGATTGAAATCTGAAACAAATATTAACGTAGTAATTAATGAAAGAACGTTGTTTGAAATTTGATTATCTAATAATTAAATTTGGAATTATTAATAAATAATTTGGGATTAGTAATAATTGAGTTTTGAAATTATTATGTTTGAAACCATTTGATAATTAAATTTGAAATTATAATTAAGTTTGGAATTATAATTAAGTTTGAAATTATTAAGTTGAATTTATAATTAAGTTGAAATGATTTGATAATTAAGTTTGAATTCATAATTAAGTTGAAATGATTTAATAATTAAGTTTGAATTTATAACTAAGTTTGGGATTATTAAGTTTGAAATTAATTAAATAATTATGTTTGAAAATTATTTAATAATTGAATAAGATTGAATTATTTAATAATTGAATAAAAATTGAATTCTTTGATAAGAGAAATTGAACTTTTGAATAAGCGGATTTGAACTTCGTTAATAAATGAAATTGAATTTCTTTATTTATTAAAGTTTTGAAAAAAATAATATTTAAGTAAGTTAATAAATGAAATTGAACTTCTTGAATATGTGAAATTTAGTTTCTTTGGTAATTGAGTTTGAATTTGTAACGAAGAAATAAACAAGTGAAAATTTAATTTCTTTAACAAGAAATAAAAATTTGATTTATTGAAATAAATGGGATTTATTGAAATTAACGTAAGAATTTTAATTTAAAGAATTGATTTGACGAATTTATTTCAATTTGAAGTTTTGGTACAATAAAGTTGAACGTAAGTAATGGATTTAAATGAATTGGAATTTAAATAGAAGTTGTTGAACGATAAATTTACTTAGCGAATATTGAATGAAATCGATAAATGAATTTAAATTGATTTGAATCAAATTTAAACAATTTAAATGATTTCTGAATAAAACTTATATACGAGCTTGAATCAATATTTGAATTGTTTTAAATAAAAATCGAAATTGAATTGTAAGACTTTGAAATGGTTATTTGGAAGTTTTGAAACGTAAATTTTGAAAATTGATAGTAAAAGATGAATGAAATGTTGATTTATAAATTCTAATTGAAATCGATTTGGTATTGAAATATATTAAACGACCAATCGGTGTAATAATTACGAAAGTTATTAAAGAGACCGGAATCGGTTATGGATATACTCTCTATCTAAAACGAAAACCACTTTAATAACTATACGCGGAGTGATGATCCAGAATGAAGTGGTTGGAATGATGTACGTGATGACTGAAGAAAGAGAACGATAATGGATAGCCTTGACACTTGTGTCAAATTGGAAATGACTAAAATCAGGAGCCGTGCCGGGCCAAATGGGGTTAGCCACCTCGAGCGAACACACTTCTTCGTAACCACTACTCATTACTTGTGATTGATTGGTGCACCCTCGGAATTTTAGGAGTGTTGTTTCGCGGTGTTGCGATCGTTGCGGCGATGCGTTCTCACCAGTCCGGATCAGGCAAACGGTAGTTTCACTACCTTGGGTATTTCCTCATGTGCCTTGTCATACTTGTATCCCTTTATACGCGACCACTACGAATTTGTTTTGTGTTACACCTATGGAGTACTCCCTGATATCCCACCAGTTTATGGTGGAGTTACAGTGCTGTATAGACTATGACATTTATATAAAATGTGTTAAGGGGGATAATGGTAACGTCTTAACACTATTTTGATACTTTATATTACTGATAGACATTATCTATTTAGCGTATATGTAACAACCCGATATTTTCAACCATTCGCATCCGCACATGTCGGACTTGAATTGCTCAAAATACCGCATTGTAAATAAAATTTGGCAAATCACAGAATATAAAGTAAATAAAATCACAGATCACAGACACAGAGTATTTAATAATGCAGCGGAAGTAAAAGAAATAGTAGTTCATGAAGCCACTATATAAATATATCGGAGTTAAATAAAATACAACAGACTAAATAAAGTACAACAGAACTCTTAAGATGATAACCAAGTACAAGCTGAATAGAACAACAGAACTGGAATAGATAAAACTAGATAAGCAGATAATCTCCAGCGATTCCAATCTCCAGAAAGTGGAATCCAAATCTGTGAATAACTCAGGCTGACCCGAGCGTAAATAAAAATACAAACACTCGAGTCAGGATAATATATACTTATATAATGTAAACCAACTCAAATGAACTGTAATAAGGTACAAGTAACTTAAAGGATGCCTGAGACCACCCATCCTTTAAGGATCCGTTAAACTATTTACTATGTAGTAATATTTCGCTATTATAATAATGTCTACAGTAAAATAAACTTACTTTTAAATAGCGTTCCGGGCTACCCATATCACCCTTCACACATAATAGTCCCAGTAGTCCATCCAATATCATGCCATCTTCACTCCGGGTGACTGTCAGAGGATACCACACGGGCTACGGGAGAAAAACAAACTCGTAGTAAAGGCTCGGTATGGTAGGTGACACGGCACACAAGGCAATGCCAGGGTAGATATACCAGTTACGCACACGGGTTGGTGGTAACGCAGCAGCCACATACGCCCACCTCGGAACACACTCCCAATCAAAATCGGAGGATGGCCATCTAATCAATCACAAGTAAGAGTATAGTATCGAAGGAATGTGTCCGATCGGAGGAATGACCTCACTTGGCCTATGATCGCTCCTGTTTTAGCCACCTTATGCCAACTCACGGGAGTTGGGTCCACGTAATATACCTCAAGAACGTCGCCACCATCCTACTTCATTCTGGAATCTCCACCGCGTACACGGTTGTCAAAGTGGTTTTCGGTATCGACAGAGAGTATGCCAAATATCCGATCCCGGTCTCTTTGCCAACCAATCGTTATTATAACCCGTAGTTATAACTTTTAAAATAATGTTTATACTTCAAAATAGGATATCATTTCAAATCCAAATCTTTATCAAAATAATGATTAAATTAATTCCAAACCATTTTAAAACATCATATCTTTCCAGAAATTCTTGTCAAATCATTTTAATATATCAAAATATCATATCTTTTCAAAACCACATTTCAAATCATTTTAATATATCAAAATATCATATCATTTCAAAACCACATTTCAAATCATTTTAATATATCAAAAATATCATATCCATTTCAAGTCATTTCAATCATTTTAATATATCAAAAATATCATATCCATTTCAAGTCATTTCAATCATTTTAATATATCAAAAAATATCATATCTTTCCAAAACTTCATTTCAAATCATTTTAATAAACCAAAATATCATATCTTTTCAAAACCACATTCATTTCAAATCATTATTCATTTTATTCAATTTAAAATACCATTTCAATTTACATTTCCAAAAAGTTTATATTTCAAAAATCATTTTAAATCATTAAAATGAAGTTATTATATTTAATAATTAAATTATTAAATTTCCAAAAATTTCAACTTCCAAAGTTCATTTATTCACTTAAGTTTATCAAAACAGTGAAAATTTACTTTTCGCAGCATTTTGAAAACGCTACGGAAAGTTACATTCAAAACAGTTCAATTTAACAAAAGACAGCATTTTTAAAAATGTTGTAATAGGGTTTACTTAATATTTCAAATAAACTTAGTTAAATTCAACAATTATAGCACTTAAAAAGATTTCTATAATAGCCTTTAATTCAATTTAGCTTTTTAGTTCATTATCATCAACTACATCATTTACAAATGCTGTAATATCATTTAAATTGCAATTAATAGCATTTCAAAAATGCAGTTAATTAACTTTAAATATTCAATATAATTTCACAACCAATTATATTTTTATTTAAAACATTTTTAACTTATAAAATCATACATTTTCACATTTATAAACAACATTTAATTTTCCTTAAGTTCATGATTTTATAAAGTTAAATTTCCATTCAAAAATCAAGATTTAATAATAATTCACTTATTAAATTTCAACATTCAAATTTAAATTCATTAAATTAAATTTCAACTTAACACTTAAGTTTAAATTTCAAAATATAACTTAATTTCAATTTTATTCACTTAACTTAAAATTCACTTTTAAGCCAAATTCACAAATTCCCATTTGGTTATATTTCAAAATTTCAACTTAAATAATCATCCCTTTCATTTTTTAACTTTACTCAAAAATCATTAATATATTATAAAATCATTTTAAATTCATTTTAAATTCAAATTATCATAAATTTATCATAATTTCATATTTAATTTAATTTCCAATTATAATTAAATCAAAATTTCCAAAATAACTTACATTTAAATTTTCTAACTTTTCCATAATTTATTTAACCTATAAATTTCCAAAAAAATCAATAATACTTTACAAAAATCATTTTTAATTATATTTTACATCAAAATATTATAATATTTACATTTCAAACATATTTTTAAAAAATTTAGAAAAATATATTTTAACTACGGGTCTGTATATAATTTTCTAGCCTAGGTAAAGTGATACGGGTAATGTATCATTTCAACCCGTAATTTACAAAGAAAATCCGGCTTTTATCATTTCAAACCCGTAGTCCCAAGTAAATGAAATAAAATGAAAATCGCTCAGGCCTATCATTTCAGCCCATAACGATTTTCCCCTATTCTAAAGTCCGTTCAGGTATGTATCATTTCAACCCATAGTGATTCTAATCTAAAGGGAACTTGCAGTGTGATAAACTGATAAAAATAACAAAACAACATAATATAATAGTAACAGATGTTATAATAGGTGTTTAAGCATAGGTGAACATCATATAATCATAATATAGCATATGTAACATGATAATGCATTTTACAGATTCAAAAGGGGTCAATTTACTAGTTATATATGTACATATTGTCTGGTGAGGATAACTCACTTGTTTGAGCTGGAGACACAACAACGAATGCACGAATGAGATCCCAACAAGAACGATAACATGACACAAAGATGAGTGGGAGAGCCAAAGTATCAATTCCCTTATATACATTCAACAAAACAAGTATAACAACACATAAGTTTCAACACAAAATACCATTAAACAATGATAGAATTGGATGCATAAACAAATCCAAAGTGTTTGCACTTGCTTTCTACCACCTATGCTTCAGCTCCAGATCTGAAATGGCACGGCTAAAGGCATGGTTTAGATCTGGTCTGGGTTCCTAAAGGTCGGCCTAGCATGAGAAAATGATGGAGCAAAGTATGGTAGAGAGATAGGTGCATGGAACTAACACTACAATGCAACTACCATGGATCCTATGCAACATATGGGTTCGGCCACAAGCTAGCATGGTGCGGCCATCACTGTAGTGGGCTGTAGGATGGTGTGGCAGTGGGTTCCAGGTCATCCATGGATGGTGGAGGTGGAGTAGGTGGCGGCCAACGGGTGGTTGAAAGTGATGAAGGCATAGGTGATTGGCTATGGTGCATATAGGTGAAGTTTCTGTAGATATTATTGGATTTGGTCACATGGGTGCATGGCCAGTGGCTTGGGGCTGTAGAGGAGGTGGTGGAGGCTGGCTCAGGTGGTGGTGGTGGCAGCCATGGTGAAGGAAGAGCAAGGGGCTGAGCTATAAGGGTGAGAAAGCAAGTGAAAACAACATAAACAAGTAGAAAAGCAATGGAAAAGAAAAAGAATTTTACCAAACTCTTGGAGATAATGGAGGCTAAAATTTTCAGAGATGAGGAGGAAGAAATTTCGTTAAAAATGAAGAAAAAAAATACGGCTGAAGATGGTATAAGGAACAGCCCCAATTGAATGCATATGATGAAATTGAAAAGGCAGGGAGGTGAAAAGTCAAAGGTAAATGAAAGGTTTTAAACTCTTCATATTTCTCTAATTCATTTTGTAATTTTAAATACATTTAAAATACTGATAAATAAAGATAAAATAAACTCAGAAATAAATTAAACAAGTAAACAAAATAAATAAATATTAATTACATATAATTTAATTAATAAAACAGCAAAAATTGCAAACTAGTCTTGAAAATATGAAAAATAAATGCAATGAACTTTGGAAAATCTTTATGTACTTGTAAAAATATTTATAACAAAGATAATAACATAAACTAAAATGCATTCACAAATAAATATATAAATTTTAATTTAAATATAATTTAAATGAAGAAAATAGCAAAGAAAATAGAAACTAGGCTTTAAAAATAGAAAATAAATTCAACAAGCTATGGAAAATTTCAAACATCTCTTTAAAAATATTTAAATGGTAAAAATATATGTAACATAATATATAATACAATTTATAATAAGATATGACAAATAAAAATTATCTATATAATTTAAAATAAACAGTATTGTTAAATAAAACAATTTACACCCAATTTTGTAAAAGCATAACTTTCACAGTATTATTCGGATTTCAACGAAACGAAAAGCATTGTTCTTGAAATTTTATTTACTTTCATAAAAAAAGGTAAAATTAAAATTTTAAAATTTTTAAAATTTAAATTTAAAAGTCAAAGTTTGACCAGATTGACCAAAATTCACTTTTCTGGAAATATTCAATTTATGCATGATTGAAATTCAAATCCACATCAAAATCAACTTTTGTATTTCAATTAACAAAATATATTCATTTTAATAAATAAAATAAAGTTTTTTTTTTAAATTAGGAATTTAAATTAAAATAATTAAAATATACAATTACAATAATCAGAAAATACAGGGTTGTTACAGTATACTACTACATAGTAGATAGTTTAACGGATCCTTAGAGGATGGTGATTCCAACATCCTTTGAGTTACTTGTATTTCGATTGTTATTTCACTTGAGTTGGATTTATTGATATGAGAATATTAATACTGACTTGAGTGTTTTGTATTTTTGCTTTACGCTCGGGTCAGACTGAGTGGTTCAGCTTTCGAGACTCACCTTTGGAGTTGGAGCTTTGCTTGAAGATCCAGCCATCTATTCTGCTTCAGTATTCGATGATTCCAGTGTTGTAATCTGATTTGTATCTGATTTATTGTGTTACTCTTCTGTTGTAAACTCTGATGTATCTTATATATTTTTATAGTAGCTTCATGAACTACTATCTCTTTTACTTCCGCTGCATATTATTACTCTGTGTCTGTGTTTCTGTGATTATTTATTTACTGTATATCTGAGTTTTACCAAATTAAAATTAACAATTCGGTATTTTGAATTATTCAAGTCCGACATGTGCGGATGCGGATAGTCCAAAATAGCGGGTCGTTACAGCTATGACTGGCAGTTAATATGCAAATAAATAAATTCTAACTGTCAAATTTATATGCAATAAATTAATTAAGAGTTATATTAACTAAATGCGATTTAACAGAGATAATGAATAAAACATGCCAAACAGTCATAAATAAATCTCTACTCATATCTAAAGTCAAATTAACAAACATAAGAAATTTTAGAAGTTGTGAATAGGTTAAAACACTCACCTTTTGAATTTAAATCTAAATCCGATTTAAACTCAAAAATTCGACGGTCTCCAAATCTGTACAAACGAGTGTCAAAAGATCTAGAATTTTATTACGATCCTAACCAAAAAAAACTCGCGTGAAACGGTGTTCGTAGGAGAAAGTTATACGCATTAATGGTGATTGAAATTTCAAAGAAAAGAAAGAAAAAAGAATAGAAATAAAAGAACACCTTCAAGTGCCACGTCATCCCCCTTTCTTTCCCTCTCTCCCTCATGCGTTTTGCTTCCAGATTTTTTTGAGAAGTTTGAATTTTAGCTTTTGATTTGGTTTGGAATTTTTATTTGGATCTAAGATTTGTTTGTCTGCCATTGAGGAGGAGAAGGAGCCGATGAAATTTTACGCGCAGACAAATGAGAATAGGCGGAGGCTAGGGTTTAGCGAGGTATTTATAGATGAAGTTGGAATAGACAGATGGATCCGAATTTAAATGAATTCATAATTTGTCAAATTTAAATTCCAATAATCCATTTATTTGATTTTTAGATCTTATTATGAATAAATGGTCAACTTACCATTCCTATCATTTCTGATTGCAATTAGCTTCAAATATATTAACCAAACCTCCATATCAAATAAAGATTTATTGCAAAAAAATTAGTGTTTACCTTTAATTAAAGTAAATTCAATAAATTATAAAATCTTATTTCAAATGAAATTTTATACCATTCGTATTCAATTCTCTTTATTAAACCAATCATCATCTTATGTATATATTTAACATTAGTATATATCAATTACCCCAATTAAATAAAATTTTATTTCCAAATTGATTTACAGCCTAATATAACATTTTAATTTTATTCCCAATTCATAAATTACTACCTTAACTAAATTTTACGTTTCCCTTTTAATTTACATTTTCACCTTACGTTACTACATTAGTTATCCTTAAAGTAACGTCTATTATTAATAACAATATTATAATTACTTACCATTTTATTTCATAAATTAACCATTTCATCTAAATTCTTATCTATGTAATATTTCAACATTTAATGTCATCAAATGTAATTGTTTTCCAATACGTTAATAACTTTATTTCCAAGTCTTATATTACAACAAACTATCCAATACGAAAGTCTTAACATTGTTACAAATACTACTTTAATTAACATTAACGCAATACTCAATTAAAAATTATTGTAACTGATTTCAAAATTGTAAATTAACAAGCTACCAAAATAGGTAACATACAATAATCGTACTCTAACCTTTAGTCACATAATACGCTTTTATTTATCAAAATCAAAGTTCCCATTTAACTAAATCTCCATAAATGAATTTGACGTTATCTTCAAAAAGTACTTTATATTAATATTAACGTAAAAATTTATTCATATCTATTGCAATCGATTTAGTACTATTTTCTCAATATTTAAAATGATTTAACAAATTTTATATGTCAATTTATTAAAAATTAAATCAATATAAATATTCAATTCCATAAAATCCAAAATTGTTGATAAATTTCCAAAACTTCCTTTTTTTATTGAATCAGTCTATATTTATTCCTTTCATTAGTCTCAAATATAAGGGTTTACCCTTTGGATTAAAAATTATCACATAAATATCCTATTTCAACGTAATTCTTAATTTAACGTAATAAATAAAAATTTGATTTCATTTATCTCAATAAGTCCTACTATTATAAAATAACCAATTGACTCACTATTCAAATTCACATTCTATAATTGAAAATTTTTCTATCACCTTGATTTACTTAACTTTATAATTCCTTAGACAAATCTCTATCTCAAATCTTAAATGTAAATCATTCTACTAATTATAGTACTTAATATTTTCTTAAAATAATCTTTCTATTACGCTTGAATCCAATTTATTAAATAAGTTTCCAATTAGATCCAATTTCAACCTTGCACATAAATTTAGGTTATAATTAACTTATAACGTATACTTCCCTAGTTATTTCTTTATATACTCCCCATATTAATTCCACAATTAACCATTATTATTAGAGTAACGCTTATAATAAATACCATCCTACAATTTACTCAACACTTAATTATTTCCTTTTCCATTAGGGTAACATTCCTTTATCTGATTATTACTTATTACACATTCTAATTCCATTAACAAGGAAGCAGGTAAATTATGATATATGCTACAAATTTTTAATTTATTACTATTCATTATTATTAACCTAAATTCAGCATTACTTACCTCGCATTAACCTTATTACTTAAAATCCTTATCTAATTGAAATTAATTCTCTAAATAAATACATTTACTCCTTTCGTTATTTTATTAATAACAATTAAGGCACACCTAATTATCTTTATAGGTAAATGAGTGAATTTACTAGTAATCTACTATTACAACCTTTAATATACTTGTATATGGTTATTTTACCCTTTTATAATCCATTTATAAATATATGCACATCTACAAATTAAGATTCTAAATCAAATTTCTTATTCCATCTAGGTTCCATTTCTTCACTTTATGAATAACTAGCATTTCCTATTCATTTGTTTCATCTACTTATATTCACTTTATGAATAGTTTGATATTCCATTTATTACTAACTTTAATTATTGCAATTTATTATCTACATACAATTTGAATCTATTTTCAAATTTTCACCTTCCAATTATAAATAAAAAGGATTGTACTAAATAAAATTTTATTTTCATTAATGAATTCAATCCTTGCCTTTATTTACTTATTTCTAACCTTATATCCCATTGCAAAAATTTCCACTATTGCAATTAATTGCAATAAATAATTTAATTTGTACATTTTAATTACCCTTGATACATCAAATTTTAACATTCTCTTTTATATAAATAAATAAGATTTTCATTCCTTTCTAAATTTAAATTAAAAATCATATTAATTTAATTCATTTTAAATATCGAATTCACATGGGTCGTTACAAACAACTATGTACGCGGTGGAGATTCTAGAATGAAGTAGGATGGTGGCGACGTTCTCGAGGTATATTACGTGGACCCAACTCCCGTGATTTGACATAAATGACTAAAACAGGAGCTATACCGGGCTACACAAAGGGTCGCACCCTTTCACCGAGCATGCTCCATCGGAAACCATTCTATTACTTTTGTGATTCCATATGTGGCGCCACTTTGATTCGGGGGTATTGTTCGAGGTGGGCGGAAGCTGCTGGCTTGCCGTCACCACCGGTCCGGTAGTGCAAACGGTGTATCCACCCTGGCATTGCCTCGCGTGCCGTGTCATCTCCTTATAGCGAGCCCACTACGATTTTGGTTTTAATGATCCGACCGCGTTAAGGTTCACCATCCTCTTAACGCTATTTTGTACATGATTATACTTTACTGATTAGACACTACTGTATATAGCCCAATATACTACATGGTAAATAGTTTAACGGATCCTTAGAGGATGGGCGGCCCCAAGCATCTTCTAAGTTACTTGTACTTTTACTACAGTTCACTTGAGTTGGTTTACATCGTATAAGTATGTATGTCCTGACTCGAGTGTTTGTATTTTTATTTATCCTCGGGTCAGCCTGAGTTATTCACGATTTGGATTTCCACTTTCTGGAGATTGGAATCCCTGGAGATTATCTACTTGTCAAGTTTTATCTATTACAGTCCGTTGTTCCTTTCAGCTCTTGTATTAGTAGACTTCTATGTAGTGAGACTTCCTTTGTACTTTGCTCTTCTGTTGTATTTTATGTAACTCTGATATATTTATATAGTAGCTTCATGAACTACTATCTCTTTTAATTCCGCTGCATTATTATTACTCTGTGTCTGTGATCTGTGATTTTATTACTGTATATTCTGAGATTTGCCAAATTTTTATTTACAACGCGGTATTTTGAGCAATTCAATTCCGGCATGAGTGTCTACCTATACACTTATAATGGATGCGAATGGTTGAAAATACCAAGTTGTTACAGTTGGTATCAGAGCTTTGGTAGCTCTAGGCACAGCTCAGCATATGGAGTGAATGTATTTACAGAACCACTTTCATTCGAGTTTGAATCTCTTCCTTTTTGACTCAATTCCTTTGAATTTTGGAACATTCCCTACGGTTCCAAAATCCATTCGTATCTCTCACCATTCATCTTCTTTTGACTCTGGAGTATTCCATAACTCCGCTTCGAATTATCTTTTTAGTGAGTCGGTGGTCACGCCAATTTCAAATTGAATTGAAAAAAAGGGGGAAACTCCTTTACAATTAGCATCGTTTCACCAGAGATTTATATCTATCCTTGGTTTAGATGCTAATATCTTTTGTTATCCCAAACTCTAACTCTTGAGATCGAATGTAGATTTACCCCAGAAAAATCCACATCGATCTTATTCTTTAAGTCACGGTTGACTCGGTTAAGATTGCCCGTGATTTATTTAAGCTTATCCACCTCCCTATTTTGTTATTTAATCATCTTGTCTTTTGTTTCCAATCTATTCTTCCAAACATTTTAATTTGTACTTGTATATCTATGTTTTGTTTTATATGTTGTGTTGTTTGAGTTGTTGATGTTGAATTGGGTTTCCAATCGATTCTTTTGATCAACGCTATCGATAAGATTTCCAAAACACTTTGACAGAACAAACTGACACAATATTATTTTAAAATTTGGGTAATGAAATAAATTTTGATATATAAGTAAATTTATGGAACTTAATAAACTGATTTAAATTGATTATTTGAAGTGATAATACTTGATTTATCATTTGTTGTTCTATAGATGAATTTATAAATAGTTGTTTATAAATTGATCTGGGAACTAAAATGAATTTAGGACAAGAAATTTGAGAATTTAATTTCCGATGGTTTCAAACCTTGTGTTTAAGTTTTAGAGTATATTATTTAAAGTATTTTTGAATAAGAATATGTTTCCAAAGGATTTTAAAGTTTAAAAATTAGTGCTCTTTTCTTTGTCGCTGGGAAATAATTTCGGTGATAACTGCAACATCATCGACATTCATTTTTGAGTTTAGAAGTGAAGAGACCGCTCTGTAGTCTTGCTACCGCTTTGTTTTGGAAATGAAAATGATTTGAATTTCTAAAATACGACTTGATTTATAATATATATAGATATATGATTTAAGTTTGATTCGATAAATTATGTACATACATTTAGTTATCTCTAACTGGTTTGAAGAAATCGAAAATTTAATTTTAAATTTTATTTTTAAAGAATAATTTCAATAATAAAGAGAAAATCAAAATTTTGAATGAATATTCAAGCATGAAATGATTTAATTCTATAATACAATTGCATTCAATATAACTTACCTTAATTTTTCAAAAGTTAACAATGTAATTGGATAATATACAATATAAAAAGATTTTATAAATAAAATTTGAGTGGTTATAATAAACGTTATACATTTAAATCTTAGTTGAAAAAAAAGAGATTAACAGAGGTAAATATAATAAATGGGTAATTAAATAATTTACAATAAAATAATGTTAGAAGAACTAAGAATAAAATAAGCAGTTATAATAATTGTAAACATATTTAACATAAGTGATAAATATATTGAGCGGAATAAATTTAATTTTAATTAGCAATAAAGAAGAATAAAATTTATTAAGTACATTGTGAGTGTAATAAATGATTAATTTTCAAACCCACGGTTTTAAGAATTGTTATTTTAAAATGATTGGATAATAAGATAATAAAATTTGAGATAGTTAACGATTTATTTAACTTATGAAAAAAAAAGGGGGAAAATTTTAAGTTGAAATTTCCATGCTTTCAAATTTATTTCCTTATTTTTTTTTTCAAACTATATTTTGGTTGTCCTTATTATCCTTATCTTCCTACAGACTGGTATATGCATCTTTCTATAATCTTTCCATTTAGAAATCTGTCTATAATCTTTGATAATCTTTGGTAATCATTTTGAATCCACCTTTTTCGTTCTTGTGTTCTTGATTTAGAGAATCTTGGAAAGATCATCTCCACCTTGTTAAACTTACCTATAACAATAGTTATCAGGTATAATTTCAATCTCCTTGTCATCTTATCTTAATCCTATTTCACTCTATCTTTGTCTATGCTTTTCCGTACCTCATTCCTTTTCGAGGACGAAAAGTTTTGAGTGGGGGAGAGTATAACAACCCTGAATTTTGTGATTTTTAATTGTTTATTTTGGTTATTTTATTTGAAATTTTGATTTAAATAATTTATTTTATTTATTAAAATGAATAAGTTATGTTATTTTAAATGTAAATGTGACTTTTAAGTGATTATAGTTTCAAACTAGTATAATTTGAATATTTTATTGTAAAGTGAATTTCTGGTCAAGCTGTTCAAACTGTGACTTTTAAACTTCAAATTTAAATTATTTAAATTCTTAAATTTTATCTTTTATTATGAAAATAGATGTAATAACTTGAATACTGCTTTTCGTTTTGTTGAAAACGGAGTTAAACTGTGAAAGTTATGTATATTTCAATATTGTGCAATTTTGTTATTTTTAAATTGTATAAATCCTATTCTATTGTCATATTTCATTTTAATCTAGGTAAATATGTTATTGTATTTATAATTTTGTATTATAATAATTTCAAAATAAAGTAAACAATTTTCCAAAGTCAATGGTGATTTATTTGTAATTTCTGGACACCGTTTTGGATTTTTAAGCAATTTCTTTAAATCTTTTTCTATTTTCTTTAAATTTAATTTTTCTTGTGTTAATATTTTATTTTAAGTATATTTTGTCTTTTAATATTTTTAAAAATGATGTTATAATTTTTCCAAAGTTTACTGTGTTGATTTCTTTTTTTAAAGGCCGTTTTCTTATTTTCTGCTATTTTCTTCATTAAAATTTAATTTAAATTTAATTTTATTTATTTATTTTGTGAATGTACTTTTATTTTATATTATTATTTATGTTTAAAAATATATTACAAGCTCATATGAATTTTCTAAAATTTATTTCATTTAATTTCAAATTTTCTAGACTAGTTTACTATTTTTAGCTATTTTCCTTAATTTAATTTATATAATTAATAAATATTATATATATTTTTATATTTTGATAAATTTTCGAAATTTTATCTGAGATTATTATTATTTCTTGAAATATCAAGTTATATAAAAATATGTAAGAAATATGAAAGGTTTTGTGACTCTTTAGCTGCTTGTGACTCCTTGCTTTCCACCTCTTCATTTTCCAAACTCATGCATTCATTTTGCTTGGCCGACCTTAATTCTTTCAGCTGCACATTTTTTTCTCATTCATTCCCGTATACAAATTCTTCTCAATCACAAAATTCATGGCCTCCATTCCTTAGGCAAAGAGTTGGTAATCTTCTTCTTCTTTCTACTCATTTTCTTCTTGTTTTCTTATGATTTTACTCTTGCTTTCTTCACCTTCAAGGCTAAGCTCCTTCCATCTCCTCCACCTTGACCTCCTCCACCACCACCACATCTGGTCAACACCTCCTCCAGCCCAGCCCAAGCAATGGCCGTGACCCTTGATGAAGTAGACCCACCAAAATATGAGCATACACCACATACACTTGCATAGCCGACCACTACCTTGGTTCCATCACCTCCTCCACCACTTTGGCCGACCATACACCACCACCACCAGCAAATTCCTGACCTACACCCTCTGCCATCCCCTCTTCCAGCCCACTATAGACCTGGACGTGCCCATGATGCTTGTGGCCATGACCTTTGTTGCGTAGAAAACCATTGTTACTTTGCCTTGTGTAGTTGTGTTCATGCTCATATATCTCTATCATACTTTACCCCATCCTTTTCCCATGCTAGGTCGACCTTTAGGAACCCAAACCAGATCCAAACCATGCCTTTAGCCGTGCCATTTCTGATCTGGAGCTGAAGCATAGGTGGTTGAAAGCAAGTGCAAACATTTTGGGCTTTGTTTTATGCATTGATTCCTAACATTGTTTAGGCGTATTTTGAGTTGAAAACTTATTTGTGTTATATTGTCTCGTTTGAATGTGTTCAAGGAAATTTATCATTGGCTCTCTCAACCTCGAATCATTGTCGTGCCATAGTGCTTTTGAAGATCTCAAGTTTTGCATTCGATTGTTGCCTCCAACTTAAACCTGTGAGTATTTCTCACCAGACATTATATACTTATATATAAGTAGTAAATTGACACCCTGTGAATCTGTAGAACTATATGATCATGTTATAACTGCTTATATTATTATCATATGATGTTCACACCTATTATTACACCTATTATATTATGTGTTACTGTTATTTCATGCTATTCTATTTATTTTATCTGTTCATCACACTGCAAGTTCTCTTTAGATTAGAATCACTATGGGTTGAAATGATACATACCCGAACAGACTTTAGAATAAGGAAAAATTGTTATGGGCTGAAATGATAGGCCCGATTGATTTTCAATTTATTTCATTTACTTGGGACTGCGGGTTTGAAATGATAAAACCCGGATTTTCTTTGTAAATTACGGGTTGAAATGATATATTACCCGTATCACTTTACCTAGCGTAGAAAATTATATACAGGCCCGTAGTTAAAATATGTTTTTCTAATTTTTTTAAAATACTTTAGAAATTTAATTATTATAATATTTTGATTTAAAATTAAATAAAAATATGATTTTTGTAAATATTATTGATGTTCTGAATAATTGTAAGTGAAATGAATTAATGAAAAAGTTAGAAAATTTTGAATGTAAGTTATTTTGGAAATTTTGATTAAATTTTAATGGAATTTAAATTAACTTTGGAAATATGATAAATTTATGATATTTTGAAATTAAATGAATTTAAAGTGATTTTATATCATATTAATGATTTTTAATAAAGTTGAAATGTGAAATGAATGAATATTTAAGTTGAAATTTGAAATATAACTAAAATTGGAAATTTATGAAATTGACTTAAAAGTGGAATTTTAGTTAAGTAAATAAAAATAAAACTAAGTTATATTTGAGAATTTGAACTTAAGTGTTAAATTGAAATTTAATGTAATGAATTTAAATTCGAATGTTGAAATTTAATAAGTGAATTATTAATAAATATTGACTTTTGAAAGGAAACTTAACTTTATAAAGTCATGAATTTAAGGAAAATTAAATGATGCTTATAAATGTAAAAATGTATGATTTTGTAAGTTAAAAATTATTTAAATAAAAAATAGTGTTTGTTAAATTTTATTGAATATTTGAAGTTAATTAACAGCATTTTTAAATGCTATCTTTTGTTAAATTGAATTTGTTTTGAATGTAAATTTCTGTACCATTTTCCAAATGCTGCGAAACTTGAATTTTCATTATTTTAATAAATTTAATGCATAAATGAACATTGAAAGGTTTAAATTTTTGGAATTTAATAATTTAATTATTAAATGTAATAATTTCATTTTTATGATTTAAAATGAAGTAATTTGTTTTGAAATATTACTATTTGATATATTAAAATGATTGAAATGTGGTTTCGAAAAGATGTGATATTTTGATCTATCGAAATGATTGAAATGTGGTACTGAAAGATATGATATTTTGGTGTATTGAAATGATTTGAAATGTGGTTTTGAAAAAATATAACTACTTTGATATAATAAAGTGGTTTGAAATGTGGTTTTGAAAATATATGATATTTTGATATATTAAAATGATTTGAAACGAAGTTTTGAAAGATATGATATTTTGATATTAAATGATTTGAAAAATGGAGTTTTGAAAGATATGACATTTTGATATTAAAATGATTTGAAAAGAAGTTCTGAAAAATATGATATTTTGGAAATGAAGCTTTGAAAGGTTATGATCTTTTGATATATTAAAATGATTTGAAAGGAAGTTTTGAAAGGATATGATAATTTAATATATTGAAATGGTTAGAAATGACTTGATATTTATTTTGATAAATATTTGAATTGAAAGAGAAGGTATGATGATATATTGAAATGGTTTGGAAATGATTTAATCTTTATTTTGATAAAGATTTGGGCTGAAATGATATTTTATTTTGAAGTATAAAATATTGTTTTAAAGTTATAACTACGGGTTATAATAACGATTGGTTGTTAAAGAGACCGTTATCCGATATTGTCTTATAGCCGGCCAATACCGAAAACCACTTTAACAACTGTGTACGCGGTGGAGATTCCAGAATGAAGTAGGATGGTGGCGACGTTCTCGAGGTATATTACGTGGACCCAACTCCCGTGAGTTGGCATAAATGACTAAAACAGGAGCTATACCGGGCTACACAAAGGGTCGCACCCTTTCATCGAGCATGCTCCATCGAAAACCATTCTATTACTTTTGTGATTGATATGTGGCGCCACTTTGATTCGGGGGTACTGTTCGAGGTGGGTGGAAGCTGCTGACTTGCTGTCACCACCAGTCCGGGAGTGCAAACAGTGTATCCATCCTGGCATTGCCTCGCGTGCCGTGTCATCTCCTTATAGCGAGCCCACTACGATTTTGGTTTTAAAGATCCGACCGCGTTAAGGTTCACCATCCCCTTAACGCTATTTTCTACATGATTATACTTTACTGATTAGACACTATTGTATATAGCGCAATATACTACATAGTAAATAGTTTAACGGATCCTTAGAGGATGGGCGGTCCCAAGCATCTTCTAAGTTACTTGTACTTTTACTACAGTTTACTTGAGTTGGTTTACATCGTATAAGTATGTATGTCCTGACTCGAGTGTTTGTATTTTTATTTATCCTCGGGTCAGCCTGAGTTATTCATGATTTGGATTTCCACTTTCTGGAGATTGGAATCCCTGGAGATTATCTACTTGTCAAGTTTTATCTATTGCAGTCCGTTGTTCCTTTCAGCTCTTGTATTAGTAGACTTCTATGTAGTGAGACTTCCTTTGTACTTTGCTCTTCTGTTGTATTTTATGTAACTCTGATATATTTATGTAGTAGCTTCATGAACTACTATCTCTTTGAATTCCGCTGCATTATTATTACTCTGTGTCTGTGATCTGTGATTTTATTACTGTATATTCTGAGATTTGCCAAATTTTTATTTACAACGCGGTATTTTGAGCAATTCAATTCCGGCATGAGTGTCTACCTATACACTTATAATGGATGCGAATGGTTGAAAATACCAAGTTGTTACACCATTTTAAAAAATTTATTATCTTCGGTATTATCAATATAAATTTTATAAGCCTTTAAATTATTTTAACAAGCTTAAAAACTAAGATTTCATATTTTACCCAATTTTCAATTATTAAATTCAAAATTTAAATTGCCCAATAAATGGTTATATTTGAAATTCAAGTTAAAAGTTAACTTTTAAATATTTAAAATCAATTAAATATTCCAAATTCAAATAACTAAAATTCCATTTTGTTACATATTTAATTTCGAAAAAAAATTCTTTGAAAGTAGTAGGCAATATATTGAAATAATTTTGGTTTGCTATTTTTATCCCATTAATTATTTATCACACTGATTTGGACAATGTTCCAGAAAATATGGAATAAATGGGTATCATATTGAGAGCAAATTATCTACCGTTTCTTAATGTGCATTATACAATATTTTGATATTGATCTTGGTACATGTACAACCAATACTGCTTTATCCATTTTATCGCAAACGAGTATAATTCCACTTAACATTTACTGCTATTATAAATTTTTTAATTTTTTTTAACTCTGGATTGATTTACCAACATTGGGTAATTTTGTGAAACTACTATTATACTTTCCCATTATAGACTTATGCCTTTGATTGTAACATTTCTTTGTACCTTTAGTGTCTGAACTACGAAAGGGACATGCTGTCACGGCACTGCAAAACCTTGTACAACAATATACTTTCCCACCATTAATATTTTGTTTTTAAGAGTGCAATATACTACTTCAGTTTTCAGAACTTCGCCTTTAAAATCCATTCTCTAACCGAGCAGCAATCCACATAGCAAAGCATTTTTAAATATACCTGTTTGGTGTATTCTCACCATCGGACCAAGGCACGACCGAACCAAGGCACGACCGAACCAAGGCACGACCAAGGCACTACCGAACCAAATCATGCTCCTCCCACTACCGGACCAAATCACGCTCCTCCTACTACCGGACGAGATCACGCTCCACCCACTACCGGACCAGATCACGCTCCACTCACTACCGGACCAATCCACGCTCCACTCACCACCGAACCAAGGCACGACCGAACCAATGCACGACTGAACCAAGGCACGACCAAGGCACTACCGAACCAAATCACGCTCCTCTCACTACCGGACCAATCCACACTCCACTCACCACCGGACCAATCCACGCTCCACTCACCACCGGACCAACCCATGCTCTACTCACCACCGGACCAAGACATTACCGAACCAACATTACCAGGCCAGATCACGTCAACCTAGGCCCACCAGCAACTATATACATCCAAGACCCCTACCCCCAGACTCACTCTAAATAGAGGGGTAGGGGTACAACAATGGCGGAGACGAGGGGAGAACTCAAGCACGGACAGAACTTTTAAACGACTTTCATACACTTGTAATCAAAGCTTTGTACTTGTAATCCAGATAGTGAAGGAAAATAACATATGAAGTGGACGTAGGCACATTCTGGCCGAACCATTATAAATCTATATGTCTTTTACAGTTTAGTCCCTGCTTTTTACATATTTGAATAAATCACCCAAATCACTAAGAACAATATAAAATCGACTAAATCATACGACTTGGATGTGTTGGCCCATTTTTTGTGCAAACATATTTGGTGCTTTCACTGAGAACGGGAGCTTGAAGCTTCAGCTTCTCCCACTTAACCTTCTTCCTAACAACATCGCTCATTGCTCAGAAAACATGCCTCCCAGGCAGAAGAAAGATGTTAACAAAGGAAAGAACGTCACAACTAGCAGTATTCCAGATCCAGTGATCCCAGATCAAGAGAATCGTCCCGTTCCAACAGCAGTACCAAATGAAAATCAGGCAAATCCGACAGCTCCTGCCATAGAACAGCCGGCAGCAATTACTAGGGCAGATCTAGACAGGGTTGTGGCTGAAGTGACTGACCGCTTCACACCCAACAAGAAGCCTTGGTGAACCGACTCATGTCACGCTTAAGGGATGCTTAAGAATCCAACCGCAACACTGAATCATGGGATGAGTCCCAGTCTGGAGGATTTCGGAGGCGACAAAGATCTTTCTTCTTCGAAGAAGCTAACAACAGAAACAACAATGGTAGGAGCCGAGCCAGAACCCAGCCCGAACTTCGACCCGAGGAAACACTTGGAACCGGACCCAGCGGGGGAGGTACCAGGCGAAGGTCGGCTATGGCTGAGCCTGTCATGCTACCTAGCCATGGAAACACCAATGAACGGGGCCGAGCTAGAGTCCAGCCCGATGTTGGACCCGAGGAAGTGCTCGGAACAGAACCCAGCAGCGGAAGATCAAGGCAAGGGCCAACTGTAGCTGACCATAAGATGCTCCCAGACGACCAGAGACAGCCACTAGAAAATATTAGGAGTAATAGAAGATACCATCCCTACAGGTCATCTGGACGGAATCAATCTCGCAGAGAAGAACCAAACTCATTTCTATCTGCTCCAAATTCTGATGAAAGGATGGCGCGATTGTTCAGAGAGTGCGTCCAACGGGATCAAAGAGATCGAGGGATAGACGCTAGGGTAACCAGCCCTTTCACCCGCAATATCGAAATTGCCATCACCCCCTGAGAATGGAAAATGCCAACAATGGAACCTTACAAGGGAATCTCTGACCTCGTTGTACACTTGTAGAGATACACACAGCATATGCTCATGAGCGGAGCCACAGAAGGAGTATTATGAAAATGCTTTCCACTATTCTTGACAGATCTAGTTACCTCCTAGTTCTGCCATCTACCCTAAGGATCCATCGGCTCATGGGAAATGTTGAAAGAAAAGTTCATCAGCCAGTTCCGCATTCATGTGGAACAACCCAAGGACGCTTATTCCCTATCTAATATCAAACAGAAGCCTGAAGAGGCAGTGTAGCAATATCTAACCCGATTCAATGCTGCAGCGGCCGCAGTCCAAGATGTCGATGAGAAACTTATCTGTAGTGGTGTGCATCCGGATACTAAGTTTGCTAGAAGATGAACGAAAGAAAAACTAGCTACCTTGCCCGATTTCTTCCATGAAGCCGGAAGTTATATGAGACTTGAAGACGCTGCCACTGAAAGACAGACAGTGCAACAAACCAAGGCAGCTCATGGCGACACACCCGCTGTAGCAAAGGACGTTCGAAGAAATGACTCTAGAGACAATGCTGGGGGCAAGAAGGGAGAAAAACGTCTATATCGGCCAGGACCGAGTTTGACACTTACACTCCTTTGAATGAAACAATCGAAAACATCTTCCTGGCCACCCAAGACAACGTTAAATACGGATGCCCCCCGTACAAGAAGGAATCAGATAACACAATTAAGTCTGGAAAGTTCTGCCGCTTCCACGAATCTCATGGGCATGATACCAATGAATGCCATCATCTCCAGGACTTAATTGAAGAACACATCAGAAGGAAGAGACTGGAACGCTATGTAAAAGGTCAGAACAGGACCCCAGCTCCTGCCAATGAGAACCCAAGGCTACCCCTCCCAGAAACAGGAGGGGGAAATCGCAACACCAGCGGCTCCAGTCAAGAGAAGATAGTGGTCCATACCATATCGGGAGGACCACACATCGCCGACAGGAACTGGACAGAAATGGAAAGATACGGAAAGTCACTTAGAAACAATGAAGGCTGCGTTAATTCTGTTATGGAAGAACGCCATCCGAAGCGAAAAGAGAATGATGAAATTACATTCAATAGGCGTGATCTAGAAGGAAGGCAGTACCCTCACATGGATCCTATGGTCATCTCTGCTCGGTTCGGCCCAGCCGAAGTTTTTCGAATTCTAGTAGACACTGGAAGCTCAGTAAATATCCTTTTCAAGCATACTTTCGACAGAATGAAGCTGTCAATGAAGGATGTGTCCCCCTCCAACAAACCACTACACGGTTTCACTGGAGACACGAAGATGCCCCTCGGGCAATTGGACCTCTTTGTTGAAATAGGAAGTCACCCCCGCTCTGTTGTGCGGAAACAAATATTTGTGCTAATAGATAACCACTCGGCCTACAACGCCTTTTTAGGAAGACCAGCCTTGTCTGACTTCCAAATTGTCCTGGCCCCGTGGTGCCTGAAGATGAAATTTCCAACAAACAATGGAATAGGGGAAGTAGAGGGAGAACAAGACGCCGCTCGAGATTGCTATTGTAACGACCCGTATTCTACGTATCGATAAATCGTAGAATTTGCAGGTCATTAGTATTGTTTATGTTGTTTCTAGCCTGAGTCGTTTAGAAAGTTAACTCATGTGTTTAGTGATGAGTTTGAGTTCTCAAGTTTTGAGTCGTTAACGAGTCAACATGTTGAGGGTTGAGTTTGGACCGAGTTAAGGTAGGCAGCGACTCATGGTCTTGGACGAGTCAGTGGGTTAGCCTGTTAGAGTCTGGACTGAATTAAGGTAGTGGGCGACTCATATGGTAACCGACTCATAGAGGCAGCGACTTATAGGTATGGTCGAGTTAGTATGTGGCCGAGTTAAGGGGTTGACCGACTCATAGGGGTGACCGACCTAAGAGGATAGTGAGATAAGAAGTGTGGCCGAGTCAACGAGTTACGACTCATAGGGTTTGCCGAGTTAAGGAGTTGAGTCGGTGGGTGTTGAGTCGGCAGAGGTTGTTGAGTCGTATGCAGTTGAGTCGGCTAGGGCTTAGGTCGGCCATAAGACTAAGTCGTTAGGTCGGTAGGTACCCAGTATGGCTTAGTGTAGTTGAGTCGCCATACGACTTAGGACTTGGGAAAATACGGCAGTGTCTTATGTCGTAAGCCATTGAGTCGTTAGCATGCTGTGCCGTATTTGGTTAGGTCGTATGAGTCGTACACGGGTTAAGGTTGTTAGGTCGTTAGAGGCGTTGAGTCGTGTCTGGGATAAGCCGCGTATGAGTAAGACATGAGGCCCTGTGTTGTGTTGAGTCGGCAAGTGGCATGGGCGACTCAGGGAGATGAGTCGGCAACGACTTAAGAGCGGCCGAGTCAGGGAGAAATCAGCCTATAAATAGAGGGGTTTGGCTCATTCTTTTTTGGCACCGGATTTTGAAGCGACGAAGTGCTGCCATTTTGAGAGCTCGACTACAACATTTCTTCATCTTCTTTTCTCCATTCCAATCTAGTTCTAACATCCATCCAAGATCGAAGATCGAGATCAAAGATTCAAGGGCCAATGTTGAAGATCTTCATCCAACGAAGCTAGATTTCATCGTTTTAAGCGAGATTTCGCCGGATCAAGCCTTGATCTTCGCTGTCCAGATCTGAAGTGTTTAGTTTTTGAGGTGTTTAGGTGATTTGGTGAGTGGTAGTTATCTCTCACGCGGACCCAAAGGAGTATATTGGATTGGTAGTTTGTTGGAGTGTTGTAGATAGTGATTTTGTGCATTTTCCCTAGATCCAAGTATAGATCCATTGTTTGTGAAGATGTTTACCTATGCAAGCTCATTCATTAAGTTATAGAAACAAAACCCATGTTTTATATTTGCTAGATCTATGCTAAAAACCCATGATTCATGTATGTTAGTTTTATGCTCATTTATTTACGAAATTGCCATTGTAGTTATGAATGCCTAATTAGATCTTGATTGAATACTTATTTGTTTGGATTAATGTTTGCCTTGATTGATTGTTGTGAATGAGCTATCTAGTTGATAGATTTGGACAAGTATGGTCAAAGATGATTCAAAAGCTACAGAAGAGGCTCTTGAATGGTGAAAGCTGCTAAAGGCATATGTGGCGGATGTGGAAGCTCATATGTATGGATTGAATGATGTTGAGATGGAACTTTGCCATGATGCGATGAGGCAAACCATGTTGTTGAGTTGAGACTTTGCTATGGTGTAATAAAGCGAAGTATGATGTGATGTAGACTTGGCGTAATCCAGGCAGGGATCATTCCAAGCATGTTGATAACTCGAGGGATGGTTCGAGTTGGTTGATAATGGATTGCTCGAGAGGTAGCTTGAGCTAGTATGAGGATAGTCGTCAAGGAGGATGACTAGGAGGCTTGGATCTCATCGTTGTTGAAGGTTCTAGCATGCTCAAAAGCAAGAGTACATGGGGTGCCCATAACGACTACAGGTAGGTAGTCGGGACAACCAAAAGACTACAGGTAGGTAGTCGAGTACTCTGGGCAAAGTAGATAAGTCCTAGGCACAAGGCAGTGTGCGGAGTTATGTCTGGAACCGGGGTTACCATTAGCCCTTAACGGATGGTCATTTAATCAACGGTGAAATCGAAGCAAGGATAACAGTGATAGCCAGAGTCATGGATGTTTGGACGTTTGGTTGTATCATCGTTCGGTCTCAAGAGCGGTATTTTCTAGGTGCTTATCTGATATTGGTTTAGGCCTTGGGGGTTTGTATTTGGAAAACATCGCCCTTGACTCGAGTGATTATTGCTTTACCTTAATTGTCTGCTGTGTTATGCTTACTTCTCCTTGGTGTGTGTCTGGGGGCTATCACTGTAGAAAGAGGTGGAGTGGGATGGTTTGGTTCCTATTCCTTTTATCCTTTATGCTCTTTTGGTATGTTTGATAGTTGAATTACTGCTCACTAAGACTTTGTCTGACTCAAGGTTTTATGTCTCCTCTTATTACCTTGGGCTGTTCATCCATGTTGGGATGGGCAGACTAGGTAGCAGGTGACAGGTGCTGTTCTTAGAGATCCACGCTGATGATGACGAAGACGAGCAGGAGGCTTTGCATACTAGTTTTCTTACTATATGTACTGGGTGTTCCGCTGTTATATCTGATTGAGTGTTGTAGTGAGGCTTTGATGTATGGATGATTCATGTTTGTATAATCTACTTACGATGCTTATATGATGATTTTTTTGTTATGGAGCTTCACTATATATTTCTCTGTTGTACTTTATCCAAGCGCTGTGAGTTGTACGATAGAGGTTGCTGTTTTATTTTACCCTGACTATCGTCCATGACTACCTGGCACGCCTTTCAGCGCATTATTTCCTTGTTATGGTGCGGGAGTCATGGGCGGTCGTCACATTTGGTATCAGAGCTTTGGTTAATCGATTTTAGCCAACGCTCGCTGACGCAACTACGTATGAGAGACGTAATTGTATTTTGATGGATGATTACTATATATAATATAGTAGCTTAGAAGGATTTGAACTCCTTATGCAGTTGTTTCTTAAGTTGTTCTAATCATTCTTATTGCAGATATTAAGGATGAGTCGAAGAGGGAGACCAGCTGCAAGGGAAGGCCGTGCTGATGAAGGGGCTGTCGATTATGGAACTATGTTCGAAGCGATGATGACTTCGATCATGAGAAGGATACCAGCCTCGGGATCATCAGTGGATGTGGGAGTTCAAGTCCAAGCTCCAAGGCCGGTGGATTTTGCTAAGCTTTGTAAGGATTATACTGCTCTTGTAGGAAAAGCTTTCTTGGGGACGGAGTCAACCATTGAGGTGCAGAGATGGATTGATGCATGTCGAAGAATCTTTGGTGATTTAGGGATTGAGGATGCAACTAAGAGGAAGCTTGCATCGAGACAGCTTCAAGGGAGAGCTGCGGATTGGTGGAATTCTATCACCATCGATACCCCAGAAGAAGAGATCACTTGGGAGCAATTCCAAGTTAGATTTGAAGCCAAGTTCATCTCTACGGCTCAGAAGTCTGTTTTGTTCAAGAGGTTTGTAGAGCTCAAGCAAGGTGGGAGACCAGTTCTTGAGTATATTTCTGAGTTGGAAGCTTTGTCCAAGTATGCCAGATCGTACATTGATTCTCCCTATCAGAAGAATGAGAAGTTTGTGACTGGTCTGGATGCTTATCTTGGGAGGCAGTTAGTGGATCATTTGGACGATCCATTTGAGAAGCTGGTGGAGAAAGCTCTTAGGCATGAGAGTCTGTTTCCTAGGGAAAGTTCTGTTGTTTCTGTAACCAAGGAAGGATCTAAACCCCAGCAAAATGGAAACAAGAAGAGGAAGCAGCAGCAACAGAAGGGAAAGGATGGCCAAAAGAAGCCGAAGAGCGAAGTGACTTGCTATAACTGCCAGCAGAAAGGCCATCTTTACAAAGATTGTAAGAATCCCAAAGTGCCGGGAAAGTGTTATAACTGTGATAAGCTGGGACATATCAAGAAGGATTGCCCAGAGCCGAGGAAAGATAGGCAGATTGTGCAAGCTTATGCTTTGGGAGTTGTGCCATCGTCTTCAAAAGCTCCGACTGCTGAAGAAAAGGGGAAGAGTATGGTGGTTCAAGGTACTCTTTCTATCTGTGGTGTTCCAGTTAGAGTGTTGTTTGATACTGGAGCGTCGCATTCTTTTGTTTGTAATGATTTGGTAGACCGGTTAGGTTTGAGACCGGATATTGTTGATAGGCCATTGGTTGTGACTAATCCAGTTGGGGGTTCGTCATGTTTGTGTATGGTATGTCGTGGTCTAGTTGTGTCGAGTCATGATTGCTCGTTTGTTTGTGATTGCTTTGTTCTAAACTTTGCGGGGTTCGGAATTATTTTGGGTATGGACTGGCTTAGGAAGTATGCGGCAAGGATTGATTGTGAGAGGCTTGAGGTGACAGTCGGGAATGTGGAAGGGCGAAAGGTTGTGATACGATGTAAGCATGAGGAAGGCGTCTTCATGAGCTTCATGTATTTGCTGGTTGTTCCACGGGATGGACTGTCATCGGTGCCAATTGTGAATGGATTTGAGGACGTCTTTGACGAAGTCAAAGGGTTACCGCCGCATAGGGAGATCGAGTTTCGTATCGATCTAGTCGAGGGAGCCAGACCTGTTGTGATGCCTCTTAGGCGGATGGCACCTAGGGAGCAGCTAGAGTTGAGGGTGCAGGTTGATGACCTTTTGCAGAAAGGATTCATTCAGAGAAGTGTATCCGAATGGGGTGCACCTGTTGTGTTCGCAACCAAAGCGGATGGGTCGTTGAGGTTGTGCGTGGATTATCGTGAGCTGAATAAGTTGACTAGGAAAAACAAGTATCCATTGCCGAGAATAGATGACTTGTTTGACCAGCTTCACGAGGCTAAGGTGTTTTCTCAGATGGATTTGGCAACGGGATTTCACCAGTTGAGAGTGGCAAAGGATAGTGTGCCGAAGACTGCTTTCAGGACACCATCCGGGTTTTATGAGTGGCTGGTAATGCCGTTTGGATTGACTAACGCGCCAGCATATTTTGTGGATCTTATGAATAGAGTGTTCAGAGATCAGTTGAATAAGTTCGTGCTTGTGTTCGTGGATGATATTCTGATTTATTCCAGAACTGAGGAAGAGCACAAGACACACTTGAGGATTGTTTTGGGGATCTTACGGAAACATCAGCGGAAGGCTAAGTTTTCGAAGTGTCACTTCTGGAAGAGTGAAGTGAGGTTCTTAGGCCATGTTATCTCGGGAAATGGAATAGCGGTTGATCCCGCTAAGGTGGCAGCAATCCAGGATTGGGTTAGACCTAAGAATGCATCTGATGTAAGAAGTTTTCTTGGATTAGCAGGATATTATCGTCGGTTTATTAAAGACTTTTCCAAGATAGCTGCACCGTTGACAGGATTGACGAAAAAGAACCAAGTGTTCAGATGGGATGATAAGTGTGAGCAAGCTTTCGAAATCCTGAAAGAGCGATTGACGAGTGCTCCTGTTTTGACTATTCCTAGTGGGAATGATGAGATGGTGGTTTACACCGATGCATGTGGCACTGGACTTGGAGCAGTGCTAATGCAGAAGGATAAAGTTGTTGCGTATGCTAGTCGACAACTGAAGCCGCATGAAAGGAATTATCCGACTCATGATTTGGAGTTAGCGGCGATTGTGTTTGCTTTGAAGATGTGGAGACACTATCTATTGGGAGCTAAATTTGAGTTATTTACAGATCATAAGTCGTTGAAGTATCTGTTCTCCCAAAAGGATTTGAATCTTCGACAGCAAAGATGGCTAGAGTTCTTAGCATCTTACGATTTTGGTATAGCCTATACTCCAGGAAATGGTAACGCGGTGGCTGATGCGTTAAGTCGAAGGCATGCAGGTTTGGGAGCCATGTTTTCGGAATGGAAGAACCTTGAGTATTTGGCTGGATTTGATTTCAGGCCCAGATGTGAGTTGGAACCTGAAATGTTGGCAAACTTATCGATAAGACCTACTCTTGTGGAAAGGATTGGCGAGAACCAAAAGAGAGATGATAGGCTTGTTAAGATTATCCGAGATTTGGAATCCGGATTGGACCCAGAGAAGAATAAGGGATTTGAGGTCGATCGAGAGGGTTGGCTTCGGAAGCAAGGACGATTGGTTGTTCCCGACATTGATGGATTGAGAGATGAAGTTCTGAGGGAAGGTCATCACTCGAAGTTGACAATTCATCCAGGCGGGAATAAGATGTATCGGGATATGAAGAGAACTTACTACTGGGAAGGCATGAAGAAGGATGTTGGAAATTTTATTTCCAAGTGTATGAACTGCCAGTTGGTGAAAGCTGAGCAGAAGAAGCCCAGTGGATTACTTCAGCCATTAGAGGTTCCTACATGGAAGTGGGAGCAGATATCGATGGATTTTATCGATGGTCTACCTAGGACCAGGGCAGGAAATGAAGGAATTTGGGTCATAGTAGATCGGTTGACTAAGAGTGCAAGATTCATTCCTGTTCGATCGACTAGGACTGCATCGAAGCTGGCTGAGCTTTATGTTAAGTGGATAGTTCGATTCCATGGTATTCCGAAGAGTATAGTGAGCGATCGAGACCCATTGTTCACTAGTGGATTTTGGAAGAGCTTCCAGGAAGTTTTGGGAACCGAGTTGTGTTTGAGTACAGCTTATCACCCTCAAACAGATGGTCAGACCGAGAGAGTCAACCGAGTTTTGGAAGATCTCCTTAGAGCATGTGTTTTGGACTTCGGAGGATCATGGGAAGATCATCTTCATTTGGTGGAGTTTGCATATAATAACAGTTATCAGTCGAGTATTGGTATGGCACCATATGAGGCATTGTATGGAAGACCGTGTAACTCTCCGACATGTTGGTTAGAAACTGGAGAAAAGATGATACTTGGGCCAGAGATGATTCGACAGACTTCGGATTGTATAGAGATCATTCGGCAACGAATGAAAGCAGCCCAAGATCGTCAGAAAAGTTATGCCGATAATCGTCGTAAGGATTTGGAATTCGATGTAGGAGAGATGGTTTTTGTGAAGATTTCTCCATTGAAGAGTGCTATTAGATTTGGGAAGAAAGGAAAGTTAATTCCGAGATTTGTTGGACCATTCCCGATTATCGAACGAATTGGAAAACTCGCTTACAGGTTGGAGTTACCGGAAAAGATGGCGGGTGTGCACAATGTCTTTCATGTATCTTATCTACGGAAATATGTGCATGACCCAACTACTGTGGTTTCTGCTGATAGCTGTGAAGACTTAGAGGTTGATCCAGTGGTTACGAGACCTCGTAAGCCGCTTCGTATTGTTGAAACCGATACGAAACAGCTTAGGAAGAAGACGATTACGTTGCTCAAGGTACAATGGAGTGATGATGTTAACGACTGTACGTAGGAGGAGGAAGAGAGGATGAAGGCAGCTCATCCCGAACACTTCGAGGTATGGCCCTAAAGTGTCGTGACATCTCATGAATTTGTAGCTTGTTCTAAGTCTTAGAATTCTGCATGCTAGGTTAGAAATTGGATGCATGGTTTGTTGATTGCTATAGATGGTAGGCATGCGGAATATCTTTGATAGCTGCTGTTTGCTTGGAATTTCGGGGACGAAATTCCTAAGGGGGAGAGAATGTAACGACCCGTATTTTACGTATCGATAAATCGTAGAATTTGCAGGTCATTAGTATTGTTTATGTTGTTTCTAGCCTGAGTCGTTTAGAAAGTTAACTCATGTGTTTAGTGATGAGTTTGAGTTCTCAAGTTTTGAGTCGTTAACGAGTCAACATGTTGAGGGTTGAGTTTGGACCGAGTTAAGGTAGGCAGCGACTCATGGTCTTGGACGAGTCAGTGGGTTAGCCTGTTAGAGTTTGGACTGAATTAAGGTAGTGGGCGACTCATATGGTAACCGACTCATAGAGGCAGCGACTTATAGGTATGGTCGAGTTAGTATGTGGCCGAGTTAAGGGGTTGACCGACTCATAGGGGTGACCGACCTAAGAGGATAGTGAGATAAGAAGTGTGGCCGAGTCAACGAGTTACGACTCATAGGGTTTGCCGAGTTAAGGAGTTGAGTCGGTGGGTGTTGAGTCGGCAGAGGTTGTTGAGTCGTATGCAGTTGAGTCGGCTAGGGCTTAGGTCGGCCATAAGACTAAGTCGTTAGGTCGGTAGGTACCCAGTATGGCTTAGTGTAGTTGAGTCGCCATACGACTTAGGACTTAGGAAAATACGGCAGTGTCTTATGTCGTAAGCCATTGAGTCGTTAGCATGCTGTGCCGTATTTGGTTAGGTCGTATGAGTCGTACACGGGTTAAGGTTGTTAGGTCGTTAGAGGCGTTGAGTCGTGTCTGGGATAAGCCGCGTATGAGTAAGACATGAGGCCCTGTGTTGTGTTGAGTCGGCAAGTGGCATGGGCGACTCAGGGAGATGAGTCGGCAACGACTTAAGAGCGGCCGAGTCAGGGAGAAATCAGCCTATAAATAGAGGGGTTTGGCTCATTTTTTTTTTGGCACCGGATTTTGAAGCGACGAAGTGCTGCCATTTTGAGAGCTCGACTACAACATTTCTTCATCTTCTTTTCTCCATTCCAATCTAGTTCTAACATCCATCCAAGATCGAAGATCGAGATCAAAGATTCAAGGGCCAATGTTGAAGATCTTCATCCAACGAAGCTAGATTTCATCGTTTTAAGCGAGATTTCGCCGGATCAAGCCTTGATCTTCGCTGTCCAGATCTGAAGTGTTTAGTTTTTGAGGTGTTTAGGTGATTTGGTGAGTGGTAGTTATCTCTCACGCGGACCCAAAGGAGTATATTGGATTGGTAGTTTGTTGGAGTGTTGTAGATAGTGATTTTGTGCATTTTCCTTAGATCCAAGTATAGATCCATTGTTTGTGAAGATGTTTACCTATGCAAGCTCATTCATTAAGTTATAGAAACAAAACCCATGTTTTATATTTGCTAGATCTATGCTAAAAACCCATGATTCATGTATGTTAGTTCTATGCTCATTTATTTACGAAATTGCCATTGTAGTTATGAATGCCTAATTAGATCTTGATTGAATACTTATTTGTTTGGATTAATGTTTGCCTTGATTGATTGTTGTGAATGAGCTATCTAGTTGATAGATTTGGACAAGTATGGTCAAAGATGATTCAAAAGCTACAGAAGAGGCTCTTGAATGGTGAAAGCTGCTAAAGGCATATGTGGCGGATGTGGAAGCTCATATGTATGGATTGAATGATGTTGAGATGGAACTTTGCCATGATGCGATGAGGCAAACCATGTTGTTGAGTTGAGACTTTGCTATGGTGTAATAAAGCAAAGTATGATGTGATGTAGACTTGGCGTAATCCAGGCAGGGATCATTCCAAGCATGTTGATAACTCGAGGGATGGTTCGAGTTGGTTGATAATGGATTGCTCGAGAGGTAGCTTGAGCTAGTATGAGGATAGTCGTCAAGGAGGATGACTAGGAGGCTTGGATCTCATCGTTGTTGAAGGTTCTAGCATGCTCAAAAGCAAGAGTACATGGGGTGCCCATAACAACTACAGGTAGGTAGTCGGGACAACCAAAAGACTACAGGTAGGTAGTCGAGTACTCTGGGCAAAGTAGATAAGTCCTAGGCACAAGGCAGTGTGCAGAGTTATGTCTGGAACCGGGGTTACCATTAGCCCTTAACGGATGGTCATTTAATCAACGGTGAAATCGAAGCAAGGATAACAGTGATAGCCAGAGTCATGGATGTTTGGACGTTTGGTTGTATCATCGTTCGGTCTCAAGAGCGGTATTTTCTAGGTGCTTATCTGATCTTGGTTTAGGCCTTGGGGGTTTGTATTTGGAAAACATCGCCCTTGACTCGAGTGATTATTGCTTTACCTTAATTGTCTGCTGTGTTATGCTTACTTCTCCTTGGTGTGTGTCTGGGGGCTATCACTGTAGAAAGAGGTGGAGTGGGATGGTTTGGTTCCTATTCCTTTTATCCTTTATGCTCTTTTGGTATGTTTGATAGTTGAATTACTGCTCACTAAGACTTTGTCTGACTCAAGGTTTTATGTCTCCTCTTATTACCTTGGGCTGTTCATCCATGTTGGGATGGGCAGACTAGGTAGCAGGTGACAGGTGCTGTTCTTAGAGATCCACGCTGATGATGACGAAGACGAGCAGGAGGCTTTGCATACTAGTTTTCTTACTATATGTACTGGGTGTTCCGCTGTTATATCTGATTGAGTGTTGTAGTGAGGCTTTGATGTATGGATGATTCATGTTTGTATAATCTACTTACGATGCTTATATGATGATTTTTCTGTTATGGAGCTTCACTATATATTTCTCTATTGTACTTTATCCAAGCGCTGTGAGTTGTACGATAGAGGTTGCTGTTTTATTTTACCCTGACTATCGTCCATGACTACCTGGCACGCCTTTCAGCGCATTATTTCCTTGTTATGGTGCGGGAGTCATGGGCGGTCGTCACAGCTATGTAACCGAACTTCGCAATAATCGCAGGAAGGATAAAGGGAAGAATGCAGAGACTACTCTCTGCATGAAAAACTTGGAAGCATAGCAACTAAAGAAAGCCCCTCCTCTTCGACATACCAGTGATCCTTTCAATGAATTAGACCCCAGGGACAAAGAGGAGGAGGCCACCGCCGAGCCTACAGAGGCTATGGAGTTTGTATCTGTAGACAAACACGACTTAAGTAGACTGTTGAAAATCGGATCTCGGCTAAGAGCAGAATTGAGGGATCAACTCATTGATTTTCTACGCCATAACTTGGATGTATTTGCATGGACGCACGCTGACATGACTGGAATCTCCCCAGACGTGGCATGCCACGTACTAAACATCAATCCTACCAAGGTGCCAGTAAAGCAGAAAAAGAGAAGTATGGGGGCAGAACGATCAGCGGCCCTCGGTGAAGAAGTAAAGAACTTGCTTGCCAATAACTTCATATGAGAAGCCATCTACCCAGAGTGGATCGACCCGGTACTAGTAAAGAAGGCTAATGGGAAGTGGTGAACATGCATTGACTTCTCCAACTTAAATGATGCTTGCCTGAAGGATTGCTTCCCACTCCCCCAAATCGATCAGCTGGTGGACAACACAGCCGGGCACGAACTCTTATCTTTTATGGATGCATACTCAGGATATAACCAAATTCCTATGCACGCCCCCGATCAAGGCCACACTAGTTTCATCACTGACCAGGGATTGTACTGCTATAGAGTAATGCCTTTTGGACTTAAAAACGCCGGAGCTACCTATCAGCGCCTCGCCAACAAGATGTTTGCGGAACTGATAGGACGAACTATGGAGGTTTATGTGGATGATATGCTAGTAAAATCGAGGAAAGCCAACGATCACGTAAGCCACCTGGGCGAGATGTTTCAAGTATTTCGCCAATACGGAATGAAGCTGAATCCTCTAAAGTGCTCATTCGGAGTATCATCAGGAAAGTTCTTGGGATTCATCGTCCATGCCAGGGGGGTTGAAACGAACCCCGAACAAGTCCGAGCTCTGAGAGATATCAGGATACCTTCCACTCGAAGAGAAATGCAAAGCCTAAATGGGAAAGTGGCCACCCTAAGCAGATTCATCTCTAAAGCGACTGACAAGTACATCCCTTTCTTCGAAGCTCTAAAGAAAGACAAAGGAAAGTTCGAATGGACTGACGAATGCTTAACATCCTTCCTCAACCTAATCGAACACCTCCAGAGACCTCCAGTACTCTTAACTCCAAACGAAGGCGAAGAGCTATACCTATACCTTGCTGTGTCATCTCATGCTTTGAGCGCCGCTTTGGTGAGAGAAGACAACCGCGCACAGCGTCCTGTATACTTTGTGAGCAAGAAGTTTACGGGGGAAGAAGTCGGATATCCTAAACTTGAGAAGCTAGCATATTGTTTGCTAATCACATCACGGAAACTGCAACACTATTTCCAATCTCATTCCATCAGAGTTCTAATCGATCAACCGCTAAGGCAGATACTCCATCGTCCTGACACTTCTGGACGATTACTTAAATGGTGCATTGAACTGAGTCAATATGATATCACCTACCATCCTTGCACCGCCATCAAGGGACAAGCCATGCCCGATTTCATTGCCGAATTCACTGCCAAAGAAGGTAAAGAGCAATCTGAAATAGCAGAAGACATCAAGTGGAATCACCTTGTGGATGGAGCATCAGACGAACAAGGCTCGGGGGGCAGGTATTGTAATAATCACTCCCAGGGAAAGGAAGCTACATTATGCTCTAAGGTTGGAATTCGTTGCCACCAACAACGATGCAGAGTATGAAGCAGTAATAGCTGGATTAGAACTGGACCTAGAGATTGGAGTCAGTTCTCTATGTCTTCATAGTGATTCGCAACTTATTGTAAATCAAATACTAGGAGAATTTCAGGCTCGAGGAGAATGACTCACAGCATATCTGAAGAAGACCAAGCTGCTACTCAATCAATTGGATCACTATTTGATCAAACACATTCCTCGAGAAGAGAAGCAAGAGGCCGATGAACTGGCAAAGCAAGCTAGCATGAGAGACGACACCATTTCCGGAACAGTAGCCATCTCAAAGCAACTAACCCCGAGTTTCGAGCAAGCGAATCTGATAGCTGCAATCGAAGAGGAAACTTGGATGACTCCCATCCGAAAATTCTTACAAGATGGCACACTGCCCGATGGGCATAACGAAGTCAAGAAAATCTTGAGGAGAGCTTCCCGCTACACAATACAAGGAGGCATCCTCTATCGGCGCGGCTTCTCTAACCCCTTATTAAGGTGTGTCGCTGGAAGGGAAGCCAAGGAAATCCTATCAAACATCCATCAAGGAAGCTACGGAGATCACACTGGAGGGCAGACTCTAGCAAAGAAGATACTCCGATATAGGTATTTCTGGTCCACCTTAAACAAAGACGCCTTAGACTTCGTCAAAAAATATGACAGATGTCAGAAGTTTGCTAAGATTCCTCGACTACCAACAAATGAGATCACTCAAATGACCAGCCCTTGGCCCTTTGCAGTATGGGTAGTTGACTTGATTGGCGAACTGCCGGTGGGCCGAGGCGGAGCCAAATATGCTATAGTGGCAGTCGACTATTTCACCAAATGGGTGAAAGCGGAACCTCTAAATAAAATATCCTCGGCAAAAGTTATTAACTTCTTAATCAAAAATGTTCTATGCAGGTACGGGGTTCCACTCAAAATCATATCGGATAATGGACTTCAGTTTAACAGCGAAGAGTTCGCCGACTGGTGCCAAAAGCACGGAATTCACAAAAGCTTCTCATCTGTAGCTTACCCCTAGGTAAACGGACAAGTCGAAGTTGTCAACAAAATTCTCAAAACTCTAATCAAGAAGAAACTTGAAAAGTCAAAAGGCGGTTGGGTGGATGAACTTCCTACGGCACTTTGGGCCTACCGCACATCTTTCAGAACATCAATGGGGCATACTCCTTTCTCTTTGGCATACGGATCAGAGGCCATGCTCGCAGTCGAAATTGTAGTGCCTTCCCACCATAGGATCCACTATAACCCAGAAGAGAACGAAGAACTCCTTCACATGTCTTTGGATCTAATTGAAGAGAGAAGAAATGATGCAACACTCAAAGTAGCAGCTCACAAGCAAAAAGTGGCAGCACAATACGACTCCAAAGTCAAGCATCGTAGCTTACAAAAAGGAGATCTTGTCCTGAAGCGAGTCTTCCCATGACCCAGAGCACTAGATCCAATTTTGGACGGACCATATGTAATTCATAAAGATCTCCACAATGGAGCTTATATTTTGTCAACAGTGGACGGAGAGGTGTTCCAGAGGGCATGGAACATCCAACACCTTCGTCGATACTTTTCTTAACTTGTACTGCCCATATGAAGTGAATTAACAAAGAGAATCAGTGGATGTAGGCATTTTCGTGCCGAACCACTTTAAAAATTTGTCTCTTTTTTAACTTGTTCCTTTATATCTTGGCTTCTTGTTAACTTTATACTTTTCTGTTGAAAAAAATCCTGTGTATTGGCATTTCCATTCAAGACACATCACAGTGCAACTTCACCTGGACAAGACCTAAAAGGTACTATACGAATCTATGCCCTCGCCAATGGGACACTTTTGCTTCAGCATCCCTCTGCTGCGGGTTAACTCATTGCTCGCGATCGGCCCTTAAAGCCAACTGTAATGAGCCGATTATAAGCCATCGAGTAAGCCGACTATAGCCTAGGCAGCTCATTACGGCGTTTGGCTCACCGGCAACCGTGAACCTACTTTGAACCCCAACATAAGGTGTTGCCAGCCAAGGGTAGTTCACAGTTGACGATCGGCACCCACGCTAGCCGGCCATGGTAAATCGAATAATACCCACGATTACGGGCCATAATGGCCCGGGTAGTTACTGTGCGCGATCTCGGCTCCGAGTGTCTTAAGTACGGCTGTGGTAAAAAAGAGTAACTCCCCGCGGAGGCATAAGATGGGTGACAAATGTCTCCAAGACCCACAGCTAGGGAAAGTGACTACAAAACCCGTTTGCCACGAACTTAAGCACATCGCAGGCCTTACGTGATTGGAAGTTTTACTGTTTCTTATATTTCTATTTTATTTAAAAACTTTCCTCCTATCCTCTATAACGATCCCTAAAGTACAAGACACGAAATAGGAGACGCTCACTAATGGGGACGGGAACTCGCAATTGGATGACAGGTCATTCAACTGCATTCCATACTCAATCATACAAGGCATTCAAAGCAACCATCTACGACTAAAACATGAAAGGCGCTTAAAGGTTACACAAATGTTTTGGGACTGACATAGGCAGCAATGACAAACAAACCAAAAGATATCCAGATCAAGTCAAGGAATCGGCTGCATCGGAGCTTTACCTCTATCCTACTGGCCCTCCGAGAACTCCTTGATCGCGGGATTGGAACTTTCAACATGTTAACCAGAGGTGGTTGGTGCTTCAGAGGTCCTGCCTGTCCAATTCGGGAGATAATCAATCAATAGTCATAAAACAATAAGCAATCAAGTTACGAGAAGCTAAAGTGGAAGACTTACCAGCATCTGCTCCTTGATCATCATCCTCTAACTGCACACCAACCTCCTCAACAGTAAGCAGCCGCATACCCTCTTTTACCGCCGCTTTCTCCTCCTTGGTGAATTGAGCCGTGACCACATCCATTCTAAAGGCCACGTCACCCTCCCTATCTGCATTGGCCTTAGCCTCCTCCAGGGCCCTGAGATAAATCATGGCCATGACTCGGGGATAATCATCCATCCAAGATAAGTTGCCCTATTTCCAAGTGCGAAAGTATATGTCCTGAAGCATCTCATCCATTATCCCCTCATTCTCCTCGAACTCTCTTATTCGGTCCTCAGAAGCCAATAAGTGTACAGTAGCAGCATCCCTCTCCGATTGGTATCGCGAGCAGTCAGTCTGAAAGGATTTCCTCATTGCCTCCATCTCCTCCTTCAGCTTGGTTTGAGTAAGCTCTGCGGCTTCAAGTTTCCCGGATAACTCTTGTACCCGCTCGAGATCCGCTTTCCGGACCTCATCCACCGTCACGATAGCCATATCAATCCGTCCCTTACAAGCAGCCTCCATTTTCCGTAACTCTGCTCGACTGGACTTTTCCATGGTTTCCTTTAGTTTTCTTGAGGCGGCCTCATGTTGAGAGATCTGGATGGCCGGATCAGAAAGTTGTTTAGCCTGGTCGAAAACCATTAACCGCGGTCAAATGTTAGCACTCCCAATTTCTTCTCCAGCCTTGACCAGTCGGGCATGATGCCCCATTAGCTTTCTGGTTTTGTCAGCAACCCGGTCGATATTTGCCTTAGCTTCGTCCCCTAAAGTCACAACCCGAGTGGTAAGCAAATCAAGGTCCAGAGACTTAGCTTCATCCAATACTCTTACCATAGGATTACGGGGAAGAAAGTGCTCACCGGTAGCCTCATCAAAGGTAATATCACAAGAACCCGGATCTAGATCCGGATGACCTGCAAACGGATTACGAGCCAAGCCGGGATGGCCTATCCGGGTAACGGTAGGATTTTCAGACGGGTGCGGAGAAGGCATAAATTCAATATTCTTCTTCGTGGTATCCCGAAGAGGCAGAGTTGGGGACTGACGACCAGGTGAGGATTCAAACAAGGAACGACTCCTCTTCTTCCTTTGAACGTCCTCTTCGATAATTCCAAGAAGAGGGCGGTAGCCGACTACGTCTCCAGGGCGATTAGTTGGAGGCTTTGGTTTAGTAAAAGCCTTGAGAAGTTTGTATTATTCAAGACGGTGCCGAACATCTGATGTCTTGGCCGCCTTACCCGCTTCTGGGATAAAAACCAAGCGTTACAAGAAGACATTGAACTATAATTCAAGAAATATATCAAGTTAAGAATAGTAAAGAGACACTTTTGCCATACAAACCCTGGGGAGGAGTAGGATACTGCAATAAGTCCTGGATCTCATTCCAGGACGAGGGCTGACCATAAAATATTCCTAAATCCTTATCATAAATGGAGTCTGCGGGAGTCAAAAATTCACCTTGAATCGCAGGAATTGCCTCAGCTGAATCGCTCTTGGAAGAGGAATCGGCGCCGTTCTCGGCCTTGTCAGCTTTCTTAGACTTCTCCACTAAAGCCGATCCTTCCTCCAACCCTTCAAAAGCGAGGAGGAAAGCATCATCTGTCCACTCCTGGATCACACCTGCTTGCTTAGAAGACAAAGCCTCAATGCCATCGCCACTCTGTCTGTCACCGCCATCATCGCTATGACCATCACCATCGCCTTCTCCACCACTTCCACTCTCCACCTCACCTCCTTCATCCTCGCCTCTTTCCTTCTCCACATCTTCCTCCTCCGGGATGTCTGGACATGTGTTGGGGGAGGGTCCATCGGACTTCTTAAGTTTCTTCCCCCGGCAATTGGATGTTTCGAAAAGGATTTCCTTTTGCCACTCTTCGCTGTAGCCCCTCCTTTAGCTTTGGCGGCCCTCTCCTCAGCTGTGTCTCTTTGCTTGACCACAGACTGGCGTGGCAGAATCAAGTTGAGCCCCAAAAGAGTAGCATTCCTGATCAAATAAGAAGCTGCCCTCTCGTTTTCCGGAATGGCTTCTATTTCCACAGCCATCTGAACCAGACGATCGTTCTCTACAACCGCAAAGCCACCTGTCACTAGCAAGAAATAAAGCACATAAGAAGGAGCATTGTAAAAAACAGAGATTATAAATGAGATTCAACTTAGAGCCAGAGGAGAAGCGGTGGAAAGAAACAGAGTCATCCTTGACAAAGAACCATTCCTTCTTGAACATGCTAAATTTTGAATATAAGTCCAGGACAGGCTTGAAAGACATGGCCGATTCTAAGCTAATATAAGGAGACCCCTTCTTATAGCCTCTCAAGTTGTACAGGTACCAGATCTCTCGGTTGGAATGGGGACACCCATATTTTCTCTGGAAGATAATGAACAGACTCACCAAGAAGGCATAGGAGTTGGGCTGAAGCTGGAAAAGGGCCACCTTCAAGTATGTGATGAAGCTGACTATCCAAGTGTTGATCGGAGGAATGGCTCCACACATGCAGCGATATCTACTATAAGCAAAATATGCTTCAGGGGGGTTATATGGAATCACTCCTTTCCCTGGCAACATCATATGTGCTCTGTCAATCCCAAAGGATCTAGATATAACGTCAAGCTGCTCATATTTGAGGGAGATGGGAAAACAGTCAGGCGGTGAGTCCAAGAGCTCCTGAGGGCCGTACCCATCTACTAATGATGTCGGGGACGGTCCATGTCGTTCTGGCTCTGACTGAACCATGGACACTATGGAGGACCCTCCTTTGTCCTTGGATTTCTTCTTATCAGAACGAGTTTCTACTTTATGAGACATTATCTACAACACGAGAAAACACATCGTTAGAACAAGCGATGCAGGCAAACAAGTACCAACAGTTTGGAATCTCATTCATGATTCAAAACATAAAAGATTCATTCGGAAGTTCGAGGCTAAGAGCCCATTCGGCACTCGTACTCCCTAGGTCATTCGGTAGCTCGAGGCGAAAAGATCATTCGGCGCTCGTACTCCCCAGGTTCATTCGGTAGTTCGAGGCGAAAAGACCATTCGGCGCACGTACTCCCCAAGTTCATTCGGTAGTTCGAGACGAAAAGACTATTCCGTGCTCGTACTCCCCAGGTTCATTCGGTAGTTCGAGGAGAAAAGACCATTCGGCACTCGTACTCCCCAAGTTCATTCGGTAGTTCGAGGCTAAGAGTACATTCGACACTCGTACTCCCCGGACTCAATCGGTAGTTCAAGCATAAAGATCATTCAGAGAAAGAAGACTAAATCACCTGGACCGGCAGTCAAATTTAGTTCAGTGATATGGTTGATTCAGCAGACCAAAGTTTGGTTCGGCTATTTCAAAAGGTATGGAATAGCATAGGCGTAAGGCCCATACTTATAGGCAAGCATAGACGACCAGACCAACTGGTTCGGCACTTGGGACCAAATAAGAATGTCCAAGCTGAATGATCTAAAACAAAGCGCGACATATGCAGGCATATGCCCCACTTTGGGGGGGGGGGGGGCAAATGTTGGGTGTATTCTCACCACCGGACCAAGGCACGACCGAACCAAGGCACGACCAAGGCACTACCAAACCAAATCACGCTCCTCCCACTACCGGACCAAATCACGCTCCTCCCACTACCGGACCAGATCACTCTCCACCCACTACCGGACCAGATCACGATCCACCCACTACCGGACCAATCCATGCTCCACTCACCACCGGACCAAGGCACGACCGAACCAAGGCACGACCGAGCCAAGGCACGACCAAGGCACTACCGGACCAAATCACGCTCCTCTCACCACCGGACCAATCCACGCTCCACTCACCACCGGACCAATCCACGCTTCACTCACCACCGGACCAACCCATGCTCAACTCACCACCAGACCAAGACATTACCGAACCAACTTTGCCAGGCCAGATCACGTCAGCCCAGGCCCACCAGCAACTATATACATCCAAGACCCCTACCCCCAGCCTCACTCTATAAATAGAGGGGTAGGGGTACAACAATAGCGTAGACGAGGGGAGAACTCAAGCACGGACAGAACTTTTAAATGACTTTCATACACTTGTAATCAAAGCTTTGTACTTGTAATCCGGATAGTGAAGAAGAATAACATATGAAGTGGACGTAGGCACATTCTGGCCGAACCACTATAAATCTGTGTGTCTTTTACATTTTAGTCCCTGCTTTTTACATATTTGCATAAATCACTCAAATCACTAAGAACAACATAAAATCGACTAAACCATACGACTTGGAGGTGTTTGCCCCTTTTTTGCAAACAATACATGTATAGCCAGGTTTTGGGAATAATTAAATACAACTCTATAAAACATTTATATAATTTGTTAAAGAATTAAATATGTACTATAAAACTTAATCGCTTTTATAAACACGGATCATTTTAGGGATAACAGCATAAGATGTGGATGTATAGAATCCCGTATAGTATATACTAATTCAACTGATCTCTTCTTTAATTTAATTAGTAACAGCTGATATAAATTCTACCCATGAACTACATGTAATTAATCCAATTTGTAGAAAATATAGATGCATATATTGACAGTAGTGCAAAAAGTTTAGAGTCACCAAAGGAAAAGTAGATATTACACCATGGTCCTACTATAAACTTACAAAGTATTAGAAACTTGGTAAGTTTCTTTTAATAAAGATAATTATTGTAGTTGAGTTTTCCTTTGAAGGACAATGCATCTGAGGTAAAAATAATTAATTTATATGGTTGGTTCAAATGGAATACATATTGTAAAGAAGGATACCTCATTGATTTAGGATTTTTGACTTATATGTTTGTACAATGTTTCCTTGAACAGTGGGAACTAAATTGAATCCAAAAAGAAAAAAACTCCATGTCTATGACAAAATCCGGTCCATACTTAGCAACAGAATTAAATAATACTGATAATCGTATCTTTTTTCATCAACTAATGATATTAATTTTTGCATGGCCCACCTTCAAAGGCTGCGATACATTAACTCATGGCTACTAGTTCATATATTTTCATCATCAAATTTTTCATTGACAGTGCATTCATATGAACATGTGTAACTGTGGTTTATAGTTAATAAAAGAAAATTTCAATATTTAATTTTAGACAAACTATGAAGAAAATTGATTGCTATTTGTTTGCATTGCTCTATAATGAGCTTTATGACTCTGCATAATAACTTAGGAATATAGTATGGTAATTGTTTTATATATGTAACTCAGACAAGCACCACTCTCCCTACCTAATTTTTTTTTATGCTCGGTCCCTACGTGCATACATTGATCAAACGCCAAAAAATAGTTCATAATGATAAGATAATAGATGTGCAATAAAGTAAACCATTTTGCTGCAACATCTTGGCTATTGTTGTTCAATGAGCATAGAATGAAAAGTGCGTTTTGATCTACCAAGAAAATTTGAGCAAAATATTGCTTTTGCTGCCTGTTGGGATAATATTTTAATCAACTACCGCAAAAATATATTCCAAATTTAAACATCGAATCCACATTGAACCGACATGTCGATTATTACGATCCAAACTTATAATGAGTTTAGCACAAAGAATCATTATATTATTACCTTTTAATACAAATTTGTTATTACTATGTTAAGGAATATCAAAACCAACATAACAAGTATGGCTTGGTCTAAGATTTCATTTGGGGTTCACATCATGCGAACATATATATCCTATAATGAAGCTTGCGAACTATTAGTTGTAAAATTTTATTATATCACCAATAGAATGATTTCATACAATTAACTAAATTTTACAACAGTGCCAGTTGATGTGGCCTCTTCGTGTTTACTTATTTTTCAATGCTATATTAATATAACTAATCTCTAATTCTATGGCCCTATATGTAGTGCATGCCGGTGGATAATCGTATATAAGCTCAGTAACTATAAATTTGGCTTTGATTTCGATGATTTCGATTTCTGTTTGTTTAATAGATTGAATCAGACATTTTAGTTTGACATGATATACCAGAAAAGGGAATTGATCTACACATATTAGTCTATGCAGCCCATTCTTGATAATCTTTTCATAAAATTAATTTATTTCTCATCCTACCTTTCTTTGATCATTAACTCTATCAACTAAAGGTGGTTCTAACATTGTTAGATTCAAATTGTTGTTGAACGTACATGATAAGACAACAACCACAAAAATAGTTGCCTCCGATAAGGAGACGGAGAGTTTGGTTAATAAATCTATAGACGATCTTACACGAATTAGTGAAAAAGTAAGCTGTGCATTTTACTTGCAACGAGATACATCTCCTTTTGTAAATTTGATGAGACAAAATCACAAATAGAAGGAAATACATATGAAAAAGAATGAAAGAGAAGATTTTGTTTCCTCTAATTAATATGCATATTTGACTATGTTTATTTCTCTCTAATCAATTTATTTTGTGTCATTTAATATTAACTTGAGCATTAAGTAATTGACGTTATAAATAGAGCCTAGAAGAGAGAGTGTAAAATGTGTGAAAATCTATTTGCTAATTCTCTGTTCTTCCACATTTGTTTTTCTCCTCAAGCAATTTTAGCCACAAAGATCAAGACTCCCTTTCTCAATTTATTTGTCGGTTCAAACTGTATTTTGTTTACTTTTATTTTGTTTGATTAATTATAAATAGATTTTAGTAAATCAATGAACAGGGTGGTAGGGTGGAATCTGTCGTGTACTGATTTTTGATTTCATGTCCATTTATTTTTTATCCAAATTTATCTCTTTGTGATTTGGATGATAAAAGATATATTGGAAAAAGCTTCTGCAAAACAAAGTTTCACTACACATTGGTATCAAAGCAAGGTGATAGCAAAGCTTAGAGTAATTTTGGATTTGAAAAATTATTGAGACGTCAAATGTGATTTCTTTTTCAAAGATGGTTATTTTGGATGGAAACAATTAGGGTGTTTTGAAGCCTAGAATGGAAGATGTTTTGTACCTCAATGGTAATCATGATCTGATTGATGGAGAAGGGAAGAATCCCTCTGATGTAGAGGAGGGAAAATGGAAGAAGATGGAGAAGAAGGCAATGGCGTTGATTCATCAATATCTTGATGATTTTGACTTGCATCATGTGGTTAGTTGTTAATCCTTGAAAGCTTTGTGGCACAAGTTGATATCTTTGTATGAGTCAAAGAGTGCTACAAATAAGACTTTTCTTGTTCGAAAATTGGTTCAACTGAGATTAGATGGAGAGAAGTCTGTTGTAGATTATTTGAACGAATTTCAAGATGCAATAAATCAATTAGCCAGTATGAATGTCAAATTTGGTGATGAGTTACATGCTCTTTTATTGATGAGTCCGTTATTAGGAAGTTGGGAAACTTCGGTTGTTTCAGTGAGTAATTCCATTGCTTATGGAACTATCTCAATAGAAATTGTTCGAAGTAGTCTTTAAAATAAGAAGCTCAGAAGAAAAGGGTCACGCATGAAATTAGTTCAAGATGAGGCTATGGTAGAAAAGGACTCGAAGAAGGATACAAGTCCGAAGAAGGATACAAGTCCGAAGAAGAAAGCCACTAATGCTAAAAGTATGTCAAAAAGTACATTTTGTTAATATTGTCATAAAAAAGGTCATATGTGCTATAGGTATGAAGCATACAAAAGGGGTCGAAAGAAGGCTATACATTGTGATAGTGATAGCGATACACGGGCGGACACAGGTGAAGGTAGTGACAATGATACTTCATGTGATGTCTTCATTAGTGAGAAGAAGCCTTGGAAGATGGATTCGGAAGCCAGTTTTCACATTTTTAGAGATGTGAATTGTTTTTCTTCTTATAAGAAGAGCGTTGGCATGATTAGGACAGCCAATGGAGAAGAGTTACTGATTTGTGGTGTTTGATATATCCGGTTTCATATGCATGATGGTGTGATCAGAGAAGTCTCGGACGTGAGGTATGTTCTTACAAGTTGACATAATCTTATTTCTCTCAATCAGTTGGATCATTTGGTTGCACTTATGAGAATCAAGATGGAGTTTTGAGAGTGAACAAAAGTGGTCTTGTAGGAGTGAGATGAGTACCGAATGAAGGAAACATTTATACTTTGGTTGGTCATGTAGTCGACTATGGGAAGCGAGTGACAGTTCAAGAACCTAGTCCATAGTCAGGTGGAGAGGCTATCGTGTTCACTGCTTATGATGATCGTGTTGAGGATCATATTTTAGAAAGGGGTCTTCATGTTGATGATGCTCAAAGGATTGACAGCGATCATGTAATGAGCTCAGATCGAGTTGTAGACGGGTGTCGAGTAGGAAAATCCACAAAGACTGCATGAAGGTCTTTGTGGTATTACAAACACTTTTGAGACCGACTATTGTGTTGCACCTCATAGCGGGAGATGCATCATTTATAGGCGGTGGTAGAGGTATGTAATTTTGTATGATTGAGATATCAGGAGTTATGATAGATCTAGAGAAGGCATGCTTGATATGTTGGAGATGTGTGATTTTGCATAAAAGTGGATTGTTAAATTTTGGTGATACAAAATCACAAATAGAAGGAAATAAATATTCAAAAGAAAGAAAGAGACGTTTTTTTCCCCTAATTAATAGGCATATTTGATTTTGTTTATTTCTCTCTAACCAAATTATTTTTTCCATTTAATATTAATTTGGGCATTAAGTACTTGATGTTATAAATAGATGTTGGAAGAGACAGTGTAAAATGTATGGAAATCTATTTGCTAATTCTCTTTTCTTTCATCTTTGTTCTTCTCCTCCAAATTTTTTGGCCATAGTCAATACTCCCTTTCTCAATTTGATTATTGGTTCAATTTATATTTTTTTTAACTTTTATTTTGTTCAATTTATTGTAAACAAATTTTGGTGAATCGATAAAGAGGATGTTTGGGTGAAATCTCTTGTGTATTGATTTCTGCTTTCATGTCCGTTTATTCTCTATCCAAATTTATCTCTTTGTGATTTGGATGATAAAAGATTTATTGAAAAAAGCTTTCGCACAGAAACGTTTTCACTACACTTTTTACTGCATGTCAAGTGCATATCATAATAGAAACCATTCAATTGTTCTTTCTTCTTGCCATAACTTACGAAACTAGCGAATATTTCAAAACTCACCTGCATGATATGAGAACTAAGACAGTTAAAGATATATTCAACAAAGATATATTAAACAAGCTCTTTGGTCGACTTTACACATTCTACGTCAAACTATTTCTTAATTGTACCATTCTAATTAGCTTATATTTTCAAACATGGTCACTTTTACTTTGTGTTAGCTAAAATCCATGTGCACTCCAATATTATATATATATATATATATATCTTTGTGTGTGTGTGAATATGAATGTATGTATATTATAAAATCTGTAAAGATGCTAAATTTAACACAATATATAAGCTGTTGGATCTCCTTGTAATTTCAACCTCAAATGTAAATAGAACGAGATCCAACAACAAGATATGTTGTGTCAAAGTTGGTGTTTAAATAAGTGCTTGACGTATATACATGCATAATCTATACATGAGCATGCACGCACACGCACAAAAGTTCGTGTGTATGTACAAATTATAAAATCAAATTAAATATCACTTGAAGTTTAGGCAATACATTCCTTAGAGTTTTGTGTTAATGAAAAATTTAACATTATGATTGTGGTTCCTTTCTAGATTTCAGTGTAAATGATTGTATATCTCTTTGAATATGTCAGTAGAGTTTTAAAGTTGTTAAAGAATTGAAAAAAAAATGGGTTTTTTGATTATTTTTGAATTTGGAATTAGAATACAATTTGAGCATACCAACATATGCATTTTACTGGCTTCCTTCTAATTGAATGTATGTTCAACTAAAATATGTATGCTTATAGCCTTCTTACAGTTTGAATATTGGTTACAAGAAAAAGCATACATGTCCACGTTTTTGATGTTGTTATAAGAAAAGTCCCTATAGGAATAAATATATAAATTTGGTTCCTATTTTTGAAATATAGAAAGCGCAAGGTGCCTTGCACTATTTCGATAGAAAATGCATGGTAACTTGCAATTTTTGATTTTGATTTTTTTTTTTTTTGAAATTTTAAAAAAGCGCAAGTTAATTTGCGTTTTTCACCAGAAAAGCGCAACTTAGTTTCGCTTTCTGATTTTAAATATTTTTTTAAATGTTTGAAATTTTTGAAAAGCATATGTTAGTTTGCGCTTTCTATTGGAAAAGCGTAAGTGGGCTTGCGCTTTCAATTAGGAAAGAGCAAGCTAACTTGCGCTTTTTGATTTTAATTTTTGAGATTTTTGAACAGCGCAAGTTAACATGCGCTTTCTATTAGGAAAGCGCACGCTAGTTTCCACTTTTTGCTTTTGAAAAAAGGGACCTAATTTAGATACTCATCGCTGCATGGACTTTTCTTATAACATATGTAATTAAAAATAGGCATATTTTGTGCAAGGCCCTTTTAAATAACTTAAGCATGGATTAGTAAATAAATTAAAGATTAATAACATACGCGTACTAATGTAATAAAGATGTGAATATTTGTATGTTTTAAATTTAAAATTAATAAGACAAGAAATAATGTCATTATCTTTTCACATCAAGTACAAAAAGGAATGTTTTACATGATGGATAAAGGGTTTCATCCTTAGGGTAATGTGTAGAAGAGAGAGGAAGGAGGTTGGTGGGTGATATGGAAGTTTCATCATGGATGGTATGTACTTTAATGGCTTTTTGGTAATTAGGTTATTCCTATTTATATTAAAAAATTCCCAAATACTTTCTCCTTCTTAATTTTATTCTATTCTATTTTCAAACTTTGCTCTTTTTTCCTCAGGTTCAAAAACCTTTTAATGGCCTCTTCGAATATCTTTCAGGATTTAAAAATCATTTCTTTCCTTTATTGCTTAAAACACTTAAAACAATCACTCCTTTCTTCGTCTAAAACCCCCCTCTTCCTTAACCAAGTTCACTTCCACCCATGGCCGTCATGACCGAGCCAAGGCCAACAAGGCCATCTTAGGTGTGGCTCGTATCGTATTAGAGTGGGTGCGTAGATTGGATTATGATTAGTCGCACATCGTAAGATATTCTAAAAGAAATAAACATATATATAGGATTGGTAGCATGTAACAATAAGGGATTCCTTTTATTACAAATAAATGTTGCCATGAAAATATATGTGCTCGGGGGATGTACGGATATCCAGTCATGATGCTGGCATCAAAAGGGCTTCGTTCAGTGGTCTTGCCTCTTCTACACTAGATGAATGCATGCATAGCGGAAGATGCGAGGGGGTTCTGAAAATTACGACATGGTATCGGAGCCGACGGTTCGATGGGACCAATACGATGCAACGTTGAATTAAGTATGCTTCAATATGTGGTATAAGCTCGGGATTCTCATTAAGGTAGAGTTATAAGTTAGAACGTGGCCTGCTCCAACCGTCTGAAAGAGAACTCTTTGTGAAACAGCTTGGCCCAACTACTGGATGTCGTAGTGACCTAATCTAAACTGCTGGAGGTGCTAGCGACCTTATTCAAGTGTTTAAGGGCTCTGTATGACTTCAAGTTGAATTGAGAGAATGCTCGTCAAGGTGGAGATCTGTTAGGTGTGGCTCGCATTGTATTAGAGTGGGTGTGTAGATTGGATTATGATCAGTCCCATAGATATTCTAAAAGAAATCGGCATATATATGAGATTTGTAGCATGCAACAATAAGGGATTCCTTTTGTTACAAATAAATGTTGCCATGAAAATATATGTGTTCTAGGGGATGTAGTGATATCCAATCATGACGCTGGAACCAAAAGAGCTTCGTTCGGTGGTCTTTCCTCTTCTACATTAAATGAAGTGCTCGTATAGAGGAAGATGCGGGGGCGTTGAAAATTACAACAGGCCGAGCCCTATATGGCCTAGGCCAAGTGCATTTTGGTTTGCTCAGTCTAAAATCAAGTTTTGGTTTTGTAAATGCAAAATCTAGAATTTATTTCAAAGTTTTAAAACGGTTTTGGTTTGCTTTCATAATTTTGGTGAGTAAAACTCACATCTATTTGAAAAATTATATCTTTACATTATGTTTAGTATTTGCATGTGTAATTGCATGATTATTGGCTAGTTGTATGGTTTTTTGTGAGTATATAGGTTTTTGTACATGAATTTGCCTTAGACTTGATATAAAGTTTAAAGATGTTGTTATGGTTGTAAAGTTCAGATTTTTATATGTATCTGTGGTTGTGACATTATTCTATATGCTATGGATAAGTGTATGTAAGAGTATGTTATAAAAGTTGGCACCTTTGTATGGTTTGGCGGCTTATAATCCTTATGTAAACAATTTGGTTATTTGTTTTCAAAAATCAAAAGAGTTTTCAAGTTTCTGCTTTGTTTTATGTTTACAAAAAATATTTCTTTATGTTTCAAAATGTTAGTAAGCTTCCATGATTCAAAGTGCAAAGTCAAGACAAGTTTTTTAAGTTACGGTCCTTATAGCGATAGTCGCTATGGACGCAGTTTCCTTTAAAAGTTCATTTTTTACAAATTTAATTTTTATACTTAAAACACTTTGGAAATGTAACGACCCACTATTTTTCACCATTCAAATTCGACAATAAAACCAAAATATGTCAAACTTGAATAGCTCAAAACAATAGATTGTAATAAAATTTGGAGAAAATAAAACAAATCATCGAATCTCAGACACAGAATATTAGAGTACTCGCAGCGGAAATAACAATAACCATAGTGGTTCATGAAGCCACTACAACTTAGTCTCAAACAAGTACAAAATACATAGTCTGAAGAAAAAAATATAGTTCTGAAACAAATACAGTAGAAATCCCAAATACATAAGTCTCTAATACATAAGCTAAAACAGAATGACTAAACCGACATAGATAAAACTAGATAAGTAGATAAACTCTAGAAATCTCTAGCTTCCAGAAGATAGACCCAAGCTATGATACTCAGGCTGACCTGAGCGTCAGGAAATAAACAAAAACACTCGAGTCAGGACATACATACTTATATAATGTAAACCAACTCAAGTGAACTGTAATAAAATGCACAGGTAACTTAAAGGATGCTTAGGACCATCCATCCTTTAAGGATCCGTTAAACTATTTACTATGTAGTAATATAGGCTATTATAATAGTGTCTAGAAGTAAAATAAACTTACTTTAAAATAGCATTAAGTCTTTACATTTTCCACCTTAACACAAAGAAAGTCCTAGTAGTCTATACAGTATCAGCGTACCTCCAGATCAGGAGGCTACCCTAATACTCCATAGGATATGGCGCAAAACCAAACTCTTACAAGGCGCACTAGGGTAGGTGACACGGAACAACTAGGCAATGCCAGGGTAGATATACCAGTTACGCTTCCGAACCTATGGTAACACGTAGCAGCGACTACCGCCCACCTCGGGCCACACTCCCAAAATCAAAGGTGCGCACCAATCAATCACAAAGTAATAGAATGGCATACGAAAAAGTGTGTCCGATAAGAGGAGTTACCTCATTAGCCCGTCAATCACTCCTGTTTTAGCCACCTTATGCCAACTCATGGAAGTCAGGTCCACGTATATACCTTAACAGAACGTTGCCACCATCCTACTTCATTCTGGAATCTACACCGCGTACCGGTTGTTAAAGTGGTTTTCGGTATCAATTTTTAGAATCTCTTTAACAACCCAACGTTATTATAACCCGTGGTTATAAATTTCAAAAATGGTTTATATTTCACTTCAAAACATATTCATTTAAACCATTTAAATTTAACATCATATAATATTCATTTCAAAGTTGTAACATTTCTAAGTTCATTCATTCAATTATAAAATTTCCAAAATATTGTAAATTTTAGCTATAACAGCACTTATAAAATGTTACGGTAGATATAGTAATATTTCAAAAACATTGTCAAATTCGAAAATAACTGCACTTATAAAGTGCTACGGTAGGTATTTAGTTATTTCAATACAGCTCAATTTCAAACAACAGCACTTACAAAGTGCAACCGTAGGTATTAGTAATTTAAAACAGTTCAGTTTCACTTAAGTAACAACAGCACTTACAAAGTGCTATAATAACTATTTAGTTGTTCAAAATAGTTTACTTTCAGCAAACACAGCACTTTCAAAGTGCTACAGTAGCTATTTAGTTACAATGTAGTATATTTTCAGTGACAACAGCAGTTACAAAGTGCTGCGGTAGCTCATTATTATTCCAGAACTTGGTTTTTTTTTCAGAAATGATAGCACTTAACAAATGTTGTCTTAAAAACATAGTATTTCTAAAGTGCTACCAATACTAATTCCAGATTTAATATAAAATTTCAGAAACATTAAAACTTTAATTTTAACTATTTTAACTTATAAAAAATCATATTTTTCGCTTCAAAAATATTCATTTGGATATCATTTAACTTATGATTTAATAAAATAAACCTTTAAAAAATAAATATCCAATTTAAGCACTAACTTGCCTATTAAGTCAAAAGTAAACTATTTTCTCAACTTTTTATTTTTAACAATTAGCTTAATACTTTATTTTAAAATACCCATTTCATAAATAAAATAAAATTTCCATTCATTTATTTAACTTAAAAATTTCCATTTAACACCAAATTTCCAGTTTCCAAGTTAAGTCATATTTTTAAAATAAACCTTTCCATTTAATTCTTTATACATTTTTAACTTATAGAAAAATCACTATAAATTCATTTAAATCATTTAAATTCAATTTAAGTTAAAATATCATATTTGTACATTTAAAAATACTTATAAATTTAAGAAAATATATATAATTAACCACGGGTTTGCATAATATTTTCTAACCTAGGTCACGTGATACAGATAATATATTATATCAATCCGTAATATAAAAAGAAAAATTCGAGTTCTATCATTTCAAACCCACAATCCCAAGTAAATCAAATACAATAATAATCACTCGAGCTATCATTTTAGCCTATAATGATTTTTTCTTATTCTGAAGTCCATTCGGGTATGTGTCATTTCAACCCATAGTGATAAGGGAACTTGCAGTGTGAGATACAGAAAATAAAATAACAGTATAGAATATAATATTATAACATATGATGTAACAGGTATAAAATCTGGTTATACATCATATAAACAGATCACATGCATATATGAACATAGTATATCAATCATTACATATTCACTTGTCATTGTTTCACAATTATATAAGTACAGATGTCGATAAACTCACCTTTTTGAAGCTAGAGATTACGAAGTAAAGGCGCACAACAGAAAGGCATGAAAAGCACGCACTAGATTCAAGAAGAAGTAACACCCAAACTCAAATCTTGTAATCAAATAAATAAAACAAATGTAAGTATATGGTTTAACACAAACAAGATATGAATTCAACAATGTAAAACATGAATCAATTTGAAATAAAACTTGGTTTAAATCACAAGTGGGATCGACCACATCACCTATAGGCTTGGCCATAACCATATTTTGCTCGGCCATGATGTCTAGATGCAAGCTAGGCTTGGTCATGTAGTCACAAGGCACGACTATGATTTGGATGAAAGAGAAGGCTTGTGGAAGGCAAAAGGCTAGAAAAATGAGAGGGGTGTTGATGTTTGGCTCGGCCTATGGCTAGGATTGGTTCAAGTCAGATCTGGATCATGGCTAGGAGATGGAGATGGGTCATGGCCAAGGCAAGGTGGTGGAGTTTGTGTTGTGGCCGAGGCTAAGGGGAGAGGTTTGGAGGAAGTGGTGGAGATAGGCTAGGGTTTCAAGGCAATTTTGTGATGGACTGAATCTAGGGTTTCATGGCAAGGCTTGGTGATGATGTTGAGGAGTTGTTGGCCATGGAAAGTGGTGGCGGAGGAGGAGTTATGGTCGGCAATTACATGTGGCCGAGCCTATTCATTGAAATAAAGGGAAGAACAAAAGAAAATAGAAGAAGAAAATGGAAAAAAGAGGAAGAAGCCATAGAAAACTTACCATAATTTTCTTTTAATCAGGAGAGGCAAATGAGGAAGGAAATGTTTGGAAAATATTTGTACATGAATTGAAAATTAATCGAGTAGTTTTTAGGCTAAAAAATAGAAGGAACTGCTATGGCATCATCGTTTGAACGGCTAGAAAGTAATAAAGAGGGTAGGAAAATAAAATGGCAAGAGTTAAAACAATGTAACGTATGTCTCTTTGATTTTTTCCAAGCCATAAATAGAACGATACACCCAAGTAAAATCCAATAAATAAAATAAAGTCTGGAACAAACAAAATAGAAAAATAAAACAAAGAGATGGATATAGGAAAAATATAAAATAAAATATAGAAATTAACTACGTGTAAAACGCTGCATTTATCAAATTTTAAAAGTACAAATCAGAATTTAACGAAACAAAAAGCAGAACGAATATCAGAATTATATTCAGTTTCAAATAAAAAGATTCGAATTTCAAATTTAAATTTTCAAATTTTCAAATAAAAGTCAAAGTTTGACCAAGATATAAAAATTTCAGAAATTGTTTATTTTATCCTATTTGGAGGATAATTTGTAAACTAAATCCAAAATTTTATTGGAAAATTCCAAAAATTCAAAATTTAATGACTAAAAATCAAAGTTTTCAAATAAATTAAATTTAGAAATATTTATAAAATTTTGGGTTGTTATATTCTCCCTCACCCAAAACTTTTCGTCCTCGAAAAGGAACGAAACAAGGAAAACAAAGAAAGATAAGATAGCAAAGCAAAAGTATCTGAAACAAATAATTTCGAATTTGAAGCACGTATGCTCTCCTCCGTCTTCCAGGTACAATCCCAATCATCCGTACTCCACTGTACTTTGACTAGGTTGACAGATTTCCTTCTTAGCTTCTTCGTACCTCTTTCGAAAATACGAAGTGGCTTCCTCTCGACAGTCAGATTAGGCTCAATATCCAAACTCTCGAGAGCAAAAGGCTGGACAATCAAAGATGGATCATGTAGATACCGACGAAGATGCAAAACATGGAATACTTTATGTACTCCAGAAAATTTCTCAGGCAAATCCAAACGATAAGCAAAAGAACCAATCCTCTTAGAAATACGAAAAGGACGAACAAACCTAGGAATAAGCTTCCCTCGATGACCAAATCTAATCACATTCCTTAAGGGAGAGACCTTAAGAAAAACCTAATCACCAACAGCAATCTCCAAACTCCTCTTACGATGATCAACATACTTCTTCTGCCTATCTTGAGCAATCCTCAACTTCCTCTTAATCTCCTCAACCTTCTCAGAAGCCTCCAAAATCACATTAGGACGAAGAACCAAACGATTACCGGATTCAATCCAGCAAGATGGAGATTTACAAGGTCTTCCGTAAAGAGTAGCAAATGGAGACATTTCGATACTAGCCTGAATTCAAAGACGAATGAGATAGATAAAAGATTAAGATAGGACTAAAATAAAAGATGGAAAATATACCTGATAAATATTGTTATAGGTGAATTCAACAAGATGGAGATGATCTTCCCAAGATCCTCCATAATTCAGAACATAAGCACGAAGAAGATCCTCTAGAATCTGATTTACTCTTTCCGTTTGACCTTCGGTCTGTGGATGATAAGCAGTGCTAAGATTCAAACGGGTACCCAAAGATTACTGAAAACTTTCCAAAACTGACTGGTGAAGATAGGGACTTGATCACAAACAATGCCGATAGGAACACTATGGAGACGAATTATTTCCCTCATATAAATCTCAGCCAGACTAGAAGCAGAACGGGTAGATTTGGCCGGAATGAAATGAGCTGATTTCGTCAATCTATCCATAGTAACCCAAATTCTCTCATTACCCCTCCGAGTCCTCGGTAAACCATCAATAAAATCCATGGAAAACTGTTCCCATTTCCAATTAGGAATTTCAAGGGGCTGCAACAAACCAGGGGTCTTCTGATGATCTGCCTTGACTTGCTGACAAGTCGCACACCTATTGACATGGATAGAGATATCTCGCCTCATACATTTCTACCAGTACAACTTCTTCATGTCCTTATACATCTTCGTGACACCAGGATGAATAGAAAGTCTGGATCGATGATGTTCTCGAAGTAAGTCCTACCTCAAACCATCAACATTCGGGACACAAATTCGATTATTAATCCTCAAAATAAATCCATCATCGATCTAAGCTCCACTACTATCAAGACTACTACCACCAACCCTGCTACGAACACTCTCCTTCATACGCCTAAGCATCTCATTCTCATCCTTCTTAGCAATGATGCGATCCAAAAGAGGAGAAGAAGAAACAACAAGCTGACACAACATGGCCTTCTTCCTACTCAAAGCATCGGCCACAACATTAGCTTTTCCAGGGGTATAGCTAATGTCGAGATCATAAGAAGCAAGAAACTCAAGCCACCAAACTTGTGTATGATTCAAATCCTTCTAGGTGAATATATATTTCAAAGACCGATGATCAGTGAAGAGCTCAAACTTAATCACCCAAAAGATTATGCCTCCAAAGCTTCAAAGCAAAGACAACAGCAAGCAATTCCAGATCATGAGCTGCATAATTGGCCTCATAGGTCTTCAACTAGGGACTAACATAAGCAATCACCTTCCTATCCTGCATCAAAATAGCTCCCAAATCCTCACGACGAGCATCAGTGTACACCGTTAACCCCTTGTTTCCATTCGGAATGGTAAGCACTGGTGCGGAAGTAAGCCTACGCTTCAACTCATTGAATGTAGCTTTACACTCATCGCTCCGTATAAACTAAGCATTCTTTCGAGTTAAAGTAGTGAGAGGTGCAGAAATCCGAGCAAAGTTCTCAATGAATCTCTAATAGTAACCGGCAAGGTCTAGAAAACTGCGAATATCAGTCGGAGTCCTAGGAGTTTCCCAATCCTGTAACAGAATAGGGAGAAATAAGGACCACAGAAAAGATAGAATGATCAAATAAAAGAAAGTGAAGAAGGGGGAAAAACAAACATTGATCACAATGATCTTGACTGGATCAACAGAAACTCCATTACTAGAAACAACATGCCCGAGAAATCGAACTTCATCCTTCCAGAAATGGAATTTAGAGAATTTAACCTTCAACTGATGATTTCGAAGAGTCTCTAAAAAACATTTCAAATGCGACTCATGCTCTTTCTTTGACTTGGAGAAGAAAAGGATATCATCAACAAAGACTAGAACAAACTTATTCAGTACATCACGAAAGACACGGTTCATCAAATCAACAAAGAAAGCAGGAACATCAGTCAAACCAAAAGGCATAACTAACCACTGATAGAAACCATTCTCAGTATGGAAAGTAGTCCTGGGAATACTTTCCTCAGCAACTCTGAGCTGGTGGAAACCGGTGGCAAGGTCAAGCTGAGAGAAAATAGTAGATTCATAGAGCTAGTCAAACATATCATTGATGCGAGGCATAGGAAATCTGTTCTTCATAGTGAGCTTGTTCAGCTCCCTATAATCAACACACATACACAAAGAACCATTGGACTTAGTGACAAAAACCACTACCGCTCCCCATTCTGAATGGCTAGGTCTGATCAAACCTTTGCAGAACAAGTCTTGAATTTTCTTTCTCAGCTCAACCTTCTCACGGGGTGCCATTCTTCTGGGTGGAAGAATTATAGGTCGAGCTCCAAGAATAAGATCAATACAAAAATCAATTTCTTTCTTAGGAAGTAAAGAAATGACTTCACCAAATACATCGGGATAGAGTTTGACGACATGAGTCCGGTCAAGATCACCAGGAGAAGAATCAAGAGAATAAACAAAACTGCCAACGAAATCCTGGGGTAAACAATACTGTATCACCAAAGAATTACCAAAATCATCTACAAGAGGAACAGTTCAAGAACTACAAGAGATAAAGGCATCATGCCTCTTCAGCCAATCACCTCCAAGCAATAGATCAAAAGCATCAAAACCCAGAACATAGAAATCACCAGTAAACTGATAGCTAGAATGGAAGAGTTTCACATTTCTACAAATCCTACTAAGTTTCACGGGACCACCAGTAGGATTTGAAACACACAAAGGCACAGAAGCGAACTTGAAAGAAAGAAGAAGCTCAGATTTATTACAAAGGTCCATAGAGATAAAGCTATGAGAAGCTCCAGTATCAAACAGAACACGAATAGGAAATTAAAACAGAGAAAAAGTGCCCTGGATTGTACCTTGTGAATCACTAGGAGCAGGAGCAGGTGCAGGTGCAGGTGCATGAGGTGGAGTTGGTGAAGATGCAGAGGTAATAGCATAAATACCAGAAGACTTGCCCTTCTATTAGGTAGGGCAGTCCTTCTTGAAATGGCCAGGCTGTAGAGAAATATGGCAGAGATCATGCCTGGTCAACTGAGCTGGAGGAGGGATAGCAGCACCAACTAAAGTAGGAAAGCTATTAGCATAGTGTCCCCTCTGATTGCTTCTAAAACAAGCGATAGCAGATAGGTCTACAGATTGCCTCTGAGATAAAGAAGATGATCCCAACCCTGGAGTCTTGTTCTGATTCCTCTTCTGATGGCGAAAGTTGGGCTTCCACTTCCTAGGATTACCAAAAAATGACTGAGACGAAGCAGGAGAGCAGCTGGAGGATCCTTAGAAGTAGGATTCTCATATCTGATAGCCATGTCCATCAGTGTAGAGAAAGGATTGTGCACACAAGCGATGAGTCGATCATAGTACTCTGGACGGGAGCCAGCAATGAACTTCTCATTTTTCTTGAGAGGAGTGTCAATCAGATTAAGGACAAACTTAGAAAGTTCATTGAACTTTCTCTCATATTCAGCAAAAGACATATCACCCTGTTTCAGATCCATGAATTCTCGATACAGCTGAGACTTTCCTGCCTCGGATATCCATTTTACAAGTAAAGCATCCCTAAAGCACGATAAAGAGCATAAGATAGATTTCAAAAAGAGAAACTGAACCAAATTCAAGACAAACAGAAGATGATACCTAAACTGTTCCTAAGAAATGTCCGCTTCAGTAGTGTGGGCTATGATGGACTCCCACTAATCCAAGGCTGCTCCCTTTAATTGCCAAGCTGCCAACTGACGCAGCTGGGCATTAGTGATCTCAAAACCGGAGAAATTCCTCTCCAAATCCTTCAACCACTGTTGAGCTTCAACAGTGCTCTCAAATCCGGTTAACTTGGTGCTACCAAGCTCAGTGTAATCCTTACAAAGCTTTATGAACCTAACTGGGGCAGCAGGTTCAGGAGCTGGGGCAACACCACGTCCCCTACCTCTTGCATTCCTATGACTCATCCTGAAAAAATCAAGAATGAATTTTAGGACAGAGGTAATTGAGAGACAAAGATAAGATCAGCAAAGATAAGATGAAACAAGAATTGAATATTCCGAACAAAGATAATATTAATAAGGTGGATAAGGAAAAGAAGGAAGTTTAGAAAAATTTGATTTCAAAGCAAGAAATGTTTTGATATCAAAATAATATGTTAAAAATCCTTTGAAAATCATTTGGAAAAATCATTTTTTACTTTAAAAATACGTTCTCTCACAAAAAAGGATTCCGAGGTTGATTTCACTCGTTCTGGGGTATTTCTACCCTATCTCTAATGAGTTTTTGCTATGCAGGCTAAGATTTGCCTAAAACAAAAGCTCTGATACCAAACGTAACGACCCACTATTTTGCACCATTCAAATTCGACAATAAAACCAAAATATGTCAACCCTTAATAGCTTAAAACAATAGATTTTAATAAAATTTGGAGCAAATAAAATCAATCATAGAATCATAGACATAGAATATCAGAATACTCGCAGCGGAAATAAAAATAACCATAGTAGTTCATGAAGTCACTACAAACTCAGTCTCAAACAAGTACAAAATACATAGTCTGAAAAACAAAAACAGTTCTGAAACATATACAGTAGCAATCCCAAATACATAAGTCTCTAATACATAAACTGAAATAGAATTGCTAAACTGAAATAGATAAAATTAGATAAGCACATAAACTCCAGAAATCTCTAGGTTCCAGAAGATAGACCCAAACAGTGATACTCAAGCTAATCCAAGCATAAGAAAATAAACACAAATACTCGAGTCAGGACATACTTACTTATATAATATAAACCAACTCAAATGAACTATAATAAAGTGCACAATTAACTTAAAGGATGCTTGGGACCATCCATCCTTTAAGGATCTGTTAAACTATTTACTATGTAGTAATATACGCTATTATAATAGTGTCTAGAAGTAAAATAAGCTTACTTTAAAATAGCGTTAAGGCTTTACATTTTCCAACTTAACACATGCATAGTCCTAGTAGTCTATTCAGTATCAGCGTACCTCCAGATTGGGAGGCTATACTAAATACTCCATAGGCTACGGCACAAAATCAAATTCGTATAAGGCACACTAGGGTAGGTGACATGGCACAACTAGGCAATGCCAGGGTAGATATACCAGTTACGCTTCCGGTCCGATGGTAACGCGTAGCAGCCACTACCGCTCACCTCGAGCCACACTCCCAAAATCAAAGGTGCACACCAATCAATCAAAAAGTAATAGAATGGCATACGAAGAAGTGTGTCCGATAAGAGGAGTTACCTCTTTAGCCTGTCAATCGCTCATGTTTTAGCCACCTTATGCCAACTTATGGGAGTCGGGTCCACGTATATACCTTAACAGAATGTCGCCACCATCCTACTTCATTCTAGAATCTCCACCACGTATACGATTGTTAAAGTGGTTTTCGGTATCGACAGAGAGTATGCCCATATTCGATCGCGATCTCTTTAACAACCCAACGTTATTATAACCCATGGTTATAAATTTCAAAAATGTTTTATATTTCACTTCAAAACATATTCATTTAAACCATTTAAATTTAACATCAAATAATATTCATTAAAAGTTGTAACATTTCTAAGTTCATTCATTCAATTAAAAAGTTTCCAAAACATTGTAAATTTTAGCTATAATAGCACGTATAAAATATTACGGTAGATATAGTAATATTTCAAAAACATTGTCAAATTCAAAAACAGCAGCACTTATAAAGTGCTACGGTAGGTATTTAGTTTTTTTCAAAACAGCTCAATTTCAAACAGCAGCACTTACAAAGTGCTACCATAGGTACTAGTAATTTAAAACCGTTCAGTTTCATTTCAGCAACAACAATACTTACCAAGTGCTACAGTAGCTATTTAGTTATTCAAAACAGTTTACTTTTAGTAACAATAGCACTTACAAAGTGCTACAGCAGCTATTTAGTTATTTCACAATATAGTTTAGTTTCAGCGACAATAGCACTTACAAAGTGCTGTAGTAGTTCTTTATTATTCCAAAACTTAGTTTATTTTCAGAAACGATAGCACTTAACAAATGCTGTCTTAAAACCATAGCATTTCTGAAGTGCTACCAATACTAATTCTAGATTTAATATAAAATTTCATAAACATTAAAACTTCAATTTTAGCCATTTTAACTTATAAAAAAAACATATTTTTCACTTCGAAAATATTCATTTGGATATCATTTAACTTATGATTCAATAAAATAAACATTTAATAAATAAATATCCAATTTAAACAATAATTCACTTACTAGGTTAAAAGTAAACTATTTTCTCAACTTTTTATTTTTAGCAATTAACTCTATACTTTATTTTAAAATTCCCATTTCACAAATAAAATAAAATTTCCATTCATTTACTTAACTTAAAAATTTCCATTTAATACCAAGTTTCCAACTTCCAAGTTAAGTCATATTTTTAAAATACACCTTTCCATTTAATTCTTTATACATTCTAACTTATAGAAAAATCACTATAAATTCATTTAAATCATTTAAATTCAATTTAAGTTAAAAATGTCATATTTTTACATTTAAAAATACTTATAAATTTTAGAAAATATATATATAATTAACCAAGTGTTTGTATATTATTTTCTAACCTAGGTCAAGTGATATGGATAATATATCATTTCAATCCATAATTTAAAAAGAAAAATCCGGGTTCTATCATTTCAGACCCGCAATCCCAAGTAAATCAAATACAATAAAAATCATTCGAGCCTATCTTTTCAGCCCAAAATGATTTTTCTTTATTCTAAAGTCCGTTCGGATATGTATCATTTCAACCCATAGTGATAAGGGAACTTGCAGTGTGAGGTACAGAAAATAAAATAATAGTATAACATATAATATTATAACAGATGATGTAACATGTATAAAATTAGGTTATACGTCATATAAATAGATCATAGGCATATATGAACATAGTATATCAATCATTACATATTCACTTGTCATCATTTCAAAATTATATATGTACGGATGTCGAGAGTGATAAACTCACCTTTTTGAAGCTAGAGATTACGAAGTAAAGGCACACAGCAAACACAAAAAGGCACGACAAGCACGCACTAGATTCGAGAAGAAGTAGCACCCAAATTCAAATCTTGTAATAAGATAAATAAAATAAATATAAGTATATGGTTTAACACAAACAATATATGAATTCAACAATGTAAAACATGAATCAATTTGAAACAAAACTTGGTTTAAATCACAAGTGGGCTCGGCCACATCACCTATAGGCTCGGCCATCACAATATTTTGCTCAGCCATGATATCTAGAGGTAAGCTAGGCTCGGTCAAGTAGTCACAAGGCACGGCTATGGTTTGGATATGAAAGAGAAGGCTTGTGGAAAGCAAAAGGCTAGGCAAATGAGAGGGGTGTTGATGTTTGGCTCGGCCTATGGCTAGGCTTGGGTCAAGTCAGATCAAGATCATAGCTAGGAGATGGAGATGGGTCATGGCCAAGGCAAGGTGGTGGAGTTTGTGTTGTGGCCGTGGCTAAGGGGAGAGGTTTAGAAGAAGTGGTGGAGATAGGCTAGGGTTTTAAGGCAATCTTGTGATGGATTGGATCTAGGGTTTTTTGGCAAGGCTTGGTGATGATGGTGAGGAGTTGTTGGCCGTGGAAGATGGTGGTGGAGGAGGAGTTGAGGTTGACAATTACATATGGTCAAGCCTATTCATTGAAATAAAGGGAAGAACAAAAGAAAATAAAAGGAGAAAATGGAAAAAAAAAGAGGAAGAAGCCATAGAAAACTTACTGTAATTTTCTTCAATCAGGAGAGGCAAATGAGGAAGGAAATGTTTGGGAAATATTTGTACGTGAACTAAGAATTAATTGAGGAGTTTTTCACAATAGAAGGAACGGTTGTGGTATCAATGTTTGAACGGCTAGAAAGTAATAAAGAGGGTAGGCAAATAAAAAGGCAAGAGTTAAAACAATGTAACGTATGTCTCTTTGATTTTTTCCAAGCCATGATTAAAAAGATATACACAAGTAAAACCAATAAATAAAATAAAGTCCAGCCAGAACAAAATAGAAAAATAAAATAAAGAGATGGACATAGGAAAAATATAAAATAAAATACAGAAATTAATTGCGTGTAAAACACTGTATTTTATCCAATTTTAAAAGTATAAATCAGAATTTAACGAAATGAAAAGCAGAACGGATATTAGAATTATCTCCCGCTTCAAATAAAAAGATTAGAATTGAAAATTTAAAATTTAAAATTTTCAAATAGAAGTCAAAGTTTGACTAAAATATAAAAATTTCAGAAATTGTTTATTTTATCCTATTTGGAAGATAATTTGTAAATAAAATCCAAAGTTTCATTGGAAAATCCAAAAATTCAAATTTTAATGATTAAAAATCAAAGTTTTCAAATAAATTGAATTTAAAAATATTTACAAAATTTTGGGTTGTTACACGAAATGTTTTATAAAAATTACTTAATAATGATTACGAAGTTGTTAATGATAATTAATTAATTATTATTTTTAAATAAGTTTTGTAATTAATAATTAATTATGTATTAAACAAGGTTTATTAATTATATTTAGGTGGAGATTAATTATTAATTAATTATTTTTTAAATGTGAGATTAATTTTAATTAATCTTTGATTAAGTAAGGTTAATTTTAATCAATTATGAATTTAACCTATGATTTATTTTTAATTAATTATTAATTAAGTATATGCCTAATTAGTAATTAATTATTAAGTGTTTGATTAGTCTAATTATAAATTATTTAAGGGTTAATTTATAAATAAATTATTTATTGAAGGTTTATCAATAATTAAGTTAAGACTTAATTAAGATTTAATTGTATTTTTAAAAAGGATTTAATTATGATTTTAAAAAGGATTTAACTTGTAATTAATCATTTAGAAAGAGGTTTAGGTTCTTAATCTCTTTGTTTCCAAGGATCTATTTGTTTTAAGGCGGCTTCTTTCACAAAGAATAGTTTTGAACATAGGGAATTCTATTGTCAATACCATTAACTAACCATACAAGTGTGAATATGTTATATTAAACTTTGACATTTGTTAGCAGAATAAATCCTCATTCTGTTATACCTTAATTAAATTGATTATTGGACATCTCTTAGCAGAATAAAACCTAGTTCTGCTATAATGAACTTAATATATTGTGTGGACATCTATTTAGCCGGACATATTACCATCCTACTATTATGTTGTTTAGATATGTATCTGCCAGTTGGTTTATGTTGACATGTTATTCTTTGATTTGGTTATTGGTTTTATTTACATATATGTCGGTTCTGTTATGTGACTTCAAGTCAAAATTTGATTAAATTGGTAACTTGATTTAGTACTATTGTGGTCGGTAAGCCTCATTTCAAATTTGTAAATCATGGTTTTCAAATTGACTTTAATTCTCTATTAATTTTTCGAAAATGATGTTGTAAGTTGCCCAATTATTTTGATAAAGGTATTGAGAAATGATATTTTGTAAATAATTTTATAAAGGATTTATTTAAGAAAGATTTACAAATGATATTTTAAAAAGGAAATTATATATAAAGATTTATAAAAGAGTTTGTAAACGACTTTGGAGAATTATAAATAAGTTCTATAAATGATTTTTGCATATTTATAAAAGTTTTTATAGATGAATTTAAAATTTAAGCAAAAGAGAGTTTTCATAATTGGAAATGATTTATAAAAAAGATTTATTGAAGAAATTTATACAAAAACTAAGCTATATTCCTAGACAGATTGGGGTCGGTTGGAGAAGCAACACAAAACGAAAAGACAAAGTCAATTTAAAAGTCATAATAACAACAACAGTAATAATAACCATGATACTAAAATAAAGTCAAATAAGTAAACAAATAATAATAATAATTACTAAGTAAAATCAAAAAAAATAAAAAAAATATTAAAAAACCATGATGATAATGATAATAATACTAATAGTAACAATGGTATTAATAGTTATATTGACCAAAGACCAAACATTACGTCATAGGCTCATATTCACTAGTCCTGCAATCAAAAATTTATAGCACTACCCCTAAGCCACCCCAAAAAAAACAAAAGAAAAAAAACAAACTCCTAGCTCATGATTCTCGTATGTGGATCGCTAACTTTCACACGCTCCTGTCCGACACCAGCTCTTCAGATATATTCAAATCCTTCAAGCCCTTTTATCTACTTCCTCCCATGTTAACCTTGGTCGAACTCTACTTATCTTCGAGCATTCGATGTGGCTTATAATTCCAATGCGCACAGGTGCATCGGGAAGCCTTCGTTGGAGTTGTCCAAACCATCTTAACCGGTATTGGCCTAGCATCTCCGTAATTGGTGCTACTCCAAGTTTATCTGTATATCATCGTTTCTTATCCGATCTCTTCTTGTATGACCACTGCTTCATCGCAGCATACACATCTCTGCAACACTTATCTGCTGCACATGTTGGCTTTTAGTAGGTTAACATTCTGGACCATACAACATCACAGGCTTGATTGACAATGTAACGATCTAGTTTTTCAGTCGTTTGAATTTAGAATATTTAACTGAATTTAAATTTTAAAAATTGAATATTATAAGCTAAACAAATTAAATAATTGAATCTGGAGTGTAATGAAGACAAAAAATGATTTCTAAAGTTGAATTAAATTCTATTTGAATTTGAATGGAGTTAATGAACTTTTAAAATTAAATTAAAAGTTAATTTACAGAAATTGAAAATTTTAATATTTAATTAACGTGTAGAAATAATCATTTTTGGCACTGTCTCATATTTTAAAAAAACGAATTTCATTAGATATTTAATATTATATTATTATAAGATTTTAAATTTTTTGTTAATCGAAATTAGGTTTGGTCGTGCGAAGCTTAAATGGCTAGAAGTTAATTAAAGGAAATTCAATTAAAATAACCCGTTTCGACAATCTATCTTTCGAATATGATGGAATTTACTCACGATATATATATTATATTGTGTTCGGAATAGGGGTAAAACATTATAAACACCAGGCGGCGCATCTCGATTGGAGTTCGAAAAATATTCGCATGAATAGTGATTTATATTGCCTATAAATATAGGACAATGCCCTTCATTTTGGAGACAACCCTAACCATAAAATGAGCAGCCATTGCCTCTATGAATTCCAACGAACGAAAATATTTCTCTCTCTCCTCTCTTTTTCTGTTCATCCACTCAACAAAATTCAATGATTCGAAAAAGAAAGAGTTCGGTCTCTATCTCCTCTCTACAACCATACGGCGATGATCGGAATTAGCATGTCGTGTCAACAACGATTTAGAGAAGAAGCGATGGTGGGATTTGGGCTCGATCTTGAACTATGGGGCACTGGGATCATGGCGTTTGGAATGGAAGTGGAGCTCGGCTAAGGCTCCAGGTCGGTAATCTCCAATCGACGTACGATCGAGTTGGGTGGCGTGTGACATGAAGGGAAGTTGCGCGTGAATGCGTTTACACGCATGCATGTTGAGAAAGGCAGGAGGAAACAAAAATTACAAAGAAGTTTTAAAATTTAATTAATATTCACAGGAAAATAGGAACAAGGACAAACTTAAAAATATTAGGCTGAAGGACAACAAATTTGTTTTTGGCTTGAATGACAATGCTAGTTATAACTAGCTTTTTGTATAGTGTAAAACCGAACGTAATGCTGGATATAACTAGCATTTTATATAGTGTAAAAGTTGAATATAATGCTAATAATAGCTAGCATTTGTCCTTCAGCTTAAAAATGAAACTTGGTGTCCTTCTGCCTAATATTTTTTCTAAGTTTGACCTTTTCCTTAATACCCTCTAATATTTACTAGGTTAATTACATTTTTTATTATCGAATGTTTAAAAATTCTTAACTTTTACATACGAGGTCCGTTTTACATAAAACGAATTGTGTTAGGTTCGTCATAATGAGCACTACATTATGGAGCCGGCTTGGATGGATTTGGAGCTATTAAAAGTTTGGTTAACATAAAACGCTTGTTTAATTTTAATTGAGAGAAAACGATGCAACGATGACTGCAACCAATGTGAGTAAAACTCACTCTCTCTGGCCCACTTATATTTTTATATAACTGGGAATAAATTTACTTTATGCTGTTTGATGATTGTTTGGATCATATATGATATTGTTTGCATGTGTATTAGTTGGTTTGGATATATTTTCGCATATTTTAGAGGATGAGACCGTATATGTTCTCGTGTATGAGCGTATGACCATATGAACACGCGTCTGCCTTGAAGCAGACATTGTACATATTTTCTCATATGTATATTTGCTGCAGGTGACAGACTGGAGGGATCCAATAATATTCCTTACTATGGTTAATGTTTATTTACACATTTTGTTATATATGTTGTATTATGTGACGTTGATGTGATGGATGGTATGATTTCTATTATTGATGTGAATTCTCTTATTTAGCTCCTTTGCAGCATTGGGATATATTTTGGAATTTTAAAATATAGAAATGATGATTTCCAATTAAAAAGAATTTCAGAATGATTTTGAAAATATGTTTTATTAATTTTTGAAATGTTAAAGAAATGAATTTATTTTAAATAAATAAAAAGTTATAATTTTTATGTTATAAAAATTATGGCTTTGTGAAATATACTTAAATATGATTTTTGAAATACGAAGTTATCTATTTTGTAAAATAAGTTAAATTGAGAATTTTGAACTTATTATAAATGGTTTATACATAAGATTTATAAAATTGATATTCTATAAATAAAAGTAATGGAATTATAAACGAGTTTTACAATTGTTAAAATGAAAGTTTGTAAAGGAAAGTTATTAATAAAGAGTTTAATGAAATAAATTTTATAAACGATGTTTTATAAAAATTAGAAATGGAATTGTAATCAAATTTGTATAAGTGTCAAAATCAAAGTTTGTAATGGCCTGTTTTTCCTACCCTTTGAATAGACAATAAACCATACATGTCCAACTCAAATTGCATGAATAGGCAGATTATTAAGGGTAGAAAGAAAATAAAGACATAACAGAATTTCATGTGAATGGAATAACATATATTATTTCAATAATAATATATACAGCGGAAAATTTTAAAATAAAATATCAGAGTCTAACCTAGATTCAGCTTGGAAAGTTATAATACCTGCCCATACAAATGCTCACAAACAACAAAACAAATGCAATAGATATAGCGGATAATAGAATACGTCCACACGATGATGAAGATCTCCAACTCTCCTGTTGTAACGACCCACCCTTTTGGATGGTTCAAATCGATAATAAACCGCACATGTCAGAATCAAACCATTCAAAAGGAAGGATTGTTAATGGGGTAAATAAGAATAAAAGGAAAGAAAAAACAAAATACAGGATCTCGCAGTGGAACGATAAAATATAATAGTCAAATAAACAGTTCATGAAGCTGTTTTACAAATTACATTTGATTACACCTTTACAAATTCTAATCCGAGTTATACATATATCATAAATAAACAAATAATGCAGCGGAACACAAAATGTAGTGGAATAATAAATAGCAATAATATACCGAATCTTCGTCTTCGTCCACCAGAAAATAGTCTTCAATGTTGAAAAACTCAGGCTGACCCGAGCATAAAGGAAAATAATACACTCTAGTCAGAACTAAAATTCTTATGCAAATTAAATCAAAAGTAGATGTAATAAGGAATGCAGATAACTACATTTTTGAAGGTTCAAATTTCTGGAAATGTTATTGTTTCCATATTCAAAATAAAATGGATTTCACAATAGATCCATTCTAGTAAATTGCAAATTTTACAGAACAATTCCCAGTTAAATTTCATAGTTTAAGAGATTTGATTTATAAAAATGTTCCAAAGTTTCAATATTCAATTTTATGGAAACTTCCCAATGTTTCAAAATTTAATTTTGAAAACTTTCAAATAAGGTAACTATGGTTTACTTCTCAAAATCAATTTTATGGTTCGAATAGTATATCTAAACATACTATTTTTCCTATGATGTAAATACTTGAAATTCATGGGTTTTATATCTTTATTCAGTGTACAAATAATCAATATGAAAATTTATATAATTACAATAAATTATAGGGTGATAACAAGGATATATCAAATAAATGAACAAATACACATTCAATCACAATAGCATCCATCACAACATACAATCAACATTCAAATCAATCAATTCAACAAATCAACCAATTCAATAACGTGTCACAGTAATTATTATTCATCACATAGAATTTAGCGATCAAATTAAATATCAATAAAAATTCCAAACCAACAATCAAAATTTATCACTATATGACCTGGTTTAGCTTGCAATAAAATTTTAGTATTCTGTGAGTGGTTTAAAACACTCATCTTTTTCCTTTTCTAGTCGGATTTGGATCTGCTACTACTTCCTCATTTTTATTTGTTTCCTTCTATCTTAATCTTTTTTTAGAATGTTTTGGAAGAGATAGAGAAGTTGTTATAGTTTTGGACTTGAAGAAAAAGATTTGGAAAAAAGAAGAATGTTTGGAAAAGAAGAAGAAAATTTAAAGAAGATGAAGAATTGAAAAAGAAAAGGAAACTTTCAAAAAGATAAAGAAGAGGATTTGAAGAACAAGAAACAAAAAAGATTAAAAATGAAGCAAAAAAAAGAGAAGAAGGAGATTTAAAGAAGAAGAAAATGAAAAGGGAAGGAGGAAGGTGAAGAGAGAAAAAAAAAATGAGATGGAAGTTTTATTTGGAAAATGAAGCTATAGAAAATGAGATTAGAAAATGAAATATGACAAAAAGAATGAAGATGGAAACAAATGAAAAGCTAATAAGGTATATATAAACAAACTAGGAATTGATATAAAGTAAAATATGAACAGCTCGAAAACGTAGTATTGAAAGATGTGAACTATATGAATAAGAGACGTTAGGAGAATTAAAATGCAATTGAGGAAATACAATTATAGTTATTTAATAATAAGGAAATAAAGGTGGTGGGACAAAATGAACGTTTAGTTTTAAATGCTTTAGGCATTGATAATGCATAAGGAAATGTATGTAGGAATGAGAAAATTTTCAAACCAAAGGAAAATAAAAAAATTATAACCAAAAATGAGTTGGAAAGAATTAAATATAGCCTAAAAGCTTAGGTTTTATGTATTAAACCGAAGGAGAAATGAGCGGACCAAGTTTTAATAATGAGGTAACTATTTTAAAACGTACATGCAATAAATAAATAAAAAAAAAATGAAGGGACCACATACACATTTTGAAATTTAATTTTTTTCGAAACGTAACCTAATTAATTTCATTCACTCAAATAATACTCAATTTGTACACATATAATTTTTTATCTAAGCACAATTATTAAAATTATACCTACCTTAAAAATGAAGACATTCAATTCTTTTATTTCCATTAAAGCAGCATTTCTGTTTAACACAAAACGCGCATTTCTTTTATTCAATCTATTAATTGCAATCAACGTCTTCTTTCCTTTTAATCGAAATATTTCCATTACATTAATTGCAATTAATGACAAAGTTAAATTTCAAAATAGATAAACCAAAATGGATGAGAAATAGGACAATTGTTTCCTTAAGTCATTTAAACATGTTTATGAATTTGTTGTTTTACACCACGGTAATAAATAACTTACTTCAATTATGTTCCTATTCTTGCAATCAATCTGTATGCTAAAACAGCGTTCAAATAAATATTTTTTTGATAAATCATTCTATTCATTACTCTAATGAAATTAAATCTACATTTACAAATGAAACATTCATTTTATTTGATATAAACGTTCTTCTTTTCATTAAATCAAACTTTTCTTATATTTTCACAAAACATAAGCTACGTTTAATTACACTTATAAACTTACAATTTAATGTTCTCTCTCTCTTATTAATTGAAATTACTCAATTACATTAATTTAAATTGATTACAAAGGTGAATATTAAAATGGACTAAATAAATTAAATAAGAAATAGAAAAATTATTTCCTAACAAACAGTGATTTAAACATATTTATGAACTATTGGTTACAAACAGGTATTATACATTTCTTACCAAATAATAGTTTATCATCTCTGAAATCAATATTTTAGCTACCAAACATTTTAAACAAATAAACATATGATTCTTTTTTAATAAACAAACATTATTCCTTATTAAAATTTATTATTCCAATCAATTGGAAATTTACATTCAAATAATTGTTAATATCATTCAAACCAATATTATTAAAATACACACTAACATTTGTTATCATCCTTATATTATTGCAAACATATGTCATTAATATAAATTTTAATTAAGCTCATAATTTGTAATATAATCTAACTTGTATCAATAAAATCTTAATTTTTTTTATTCCTAACAATATTATTTAAAAATCTTATTTAATTTAATACTTTTAAATGTTTAAAAATGCCGGTCGTTACAATCTCCCCCACTCAAAACTTTTCGTCCCCGAAAAGAAACAAGAAGGAATCCAAAAATATGTTATATTTTATTTAAATAGTCAATCTATAAACAATTAAACATACATATTTGAGTTTAATAAAAATAAAAAAATAACTCAAATTCTACACACACAAAATTCGAAGTCTTAAATTTTTGAAAAATTTCGTCAGAGTCTCCTTTGTATGGAGAGGTCCGAAAATCAATAATATTAATAATTACAATATATGTATCATATTTCAAAAATAAAACATATACAAACAAACAATACAACCATTTATGAAACCGAAGAATCCATCATACATCCATAGTAACCAAAACCAATGTTTTGTTTTGTTTAGAAACCTTAAATCATGCAAGGTGATGAATAAACTATCAAGTTTACCCTATGCTCAACATCCTTAGATAATTACTTAATATATTAGTCAAAAAACCTCAACAACTAGAAGTATTCTTTCCCAAACTTACCATCAGCCAAACAACAAGAATTTTAAATTTATTTAAGTTTATTCGATTGGTTTTTTTCAATTATTTACCTTTCGTTCATCTATTTATACAAAGATCAATCATTTACATAATTTGGTTTCCATTAAATATTTAAGTCATTAATGAATCATTTCAAAAAAATAGTACTTAAGCTCCTACTGTCCTACTTATTTTTAAAACTCCATTCGGTTATTGAATAAAATTTTAAGCTTTGGGTATTTTCCCTTGAAGAGAAAAGAAATATTTCAACATATCTTAAAATTCAGTTAAAACATTTAACATCATTCACTTAGTAAAAATATAAGATATATTTAAAACATCGTCATAGTATTATGCATAGAATTTTCAAAAGTCTAGAACAGTCCTAGAAATTTATATCAAAACATTATAATAAACTTTAAAATAGAGTTCTTTAAATCCGATAACTTATTAGACTTATTATTTTTAAAATAAGTATAAACTCAAGATTATTAAACTGAAACTAATAGAATACTCGAATCTTACATTAAATTTCTAAATCAAAGTTTAAAATTTCAAATCTTCATAATTAATTTTACACACTTGTTTTAAAATGAATATTCAAATCATGGAAAAACATTTATTATGTTTAATACAAAAATTCAAACGGTAAAAAACAAATAAATTTACTATTAGTACTTCGAAATCAATTAAATATTCCAAACTATACTTGCAAAATAGAGATTCAAATTTATTTGTCAAGTATATTACTATAAATAAACTTCGCAAATCAATTTTTTTCCATTTATATAATATCCTTAAATTCTACATTCAAAGAAACTTATATAAACTTTACTTGCAATATTCATTTGAAAGCTTCCTTTGCAAATAAATCATATTTAATACTTTAATACTTTTCAAATTTTCATTTGTAAAATTTCTCGCTTCAATTTTAAATAACATTTAAATATTTTAAATAACATCTTTATAAATATATGTAAACTATTTGAAAATAATTATTAAGCTATTGAAACCCTTAAATCCATTATTATAAATTTATTAGTTTTATCTCAAGATACTTTTCAAACATTATTAATAGATCAATAATCGTTTACTTTAAATATGTTTTATTGAATTAATAATTTCTCATGATATTTACGACACTAATAAACCATGTTGTACATAAATAGATAACATTTTAAACATTTTAAAGTATTTAGAAAAGAAAAAAATGATCAAAATATCTTTTATATAATACTTTATCAAAATATTTTTATAACTCGATGTCTTAACAGGTTTATCCTCATTCTTGCAGACTCTGGCCAGGCGTTGATCAGGCGCAAGGCTAGAATTCTCCCAGTACTTAGTAGATCTGTTTCAATACCCAGTGAAAATACTCGAAAAACCTTCAAAACCGATATGGAAAGTACAATCCAAACAAATCACCTGAATCGTAGATACACAATGGTGACGCCTGGATCTTCCAGGAAACATCCGTACCTTTATGAAATCGCTTCCTTGCGAATTATGCCATGATAACCGAAACTATGGACCGCAGGATACATAACAATGGTTATGCTTGGATCCCCTAGGAAACATCCATACCTTTTAGCAATCTCTGCCTTGCGGATTACGCCACCACAAAAAAACTATTGACCGCAGGATACATAACAATGGTTACATTTGGATCCCCCAGGAAACATCCGTACTCTTTAAGCAGTCTCTGCCTTGCGGATTACGCAACCCAAAAAATGACCATGGGTTACGCCATGGTAGGACACTCGAGTATCACATCCAAAAAACCAAAATCAAAGAGAATAATATCGATAGAATGAATCCACCATGTGGCCACAAAGCGGATATCAAGCAGAAGTCACTTCCCATATCTTTACTTCGAAAATATGTGTCATATAATACCTTTCCAAATCACTGTCAAATATCATACTTATATAAAATCCATTATACATAAGAGTACATTTTCAAACCGAATACTTTCCAAAATCAATAGTATATCAAATCACACTTACATAGACTTCGATTATATATGATTTTGTTTTCAAATTGAGTACCTTTCCAAATTAATAGTGTTCAAATCAACTTCATATTTAATATTTGTTTCATAGAATTTCTCCTTTTGATATAAACATTAATATATCCATTCTCATAATATTGCTTATATTTCTCTTTAATATAAATTACATTCATTTCACATGTAATATTTCTCATTTAATAATACATTTATTTGCAAATCATTTCATAAGGAATTTTCTTACGTTTATAACCAATTTATTAAACTTAATTCCTTTTTTAAGACATTGTTCGAGTTTAAATTTATCGCAACTTTATTTATAACCATTATTGCAACATCCTTTTATTTCATAACAATTTACAATCATGGCTTTATTTGAAGTCATTTCACTTTTAATTCATATTTCCTTATTCCATTTAGTTTCACCTTTACCTTTCAATTTATTTATGACACGTTTCATAAGTTTTAATTAAGTTTATAAACATATTTTTCCAATTTAATCTCATTTACAATATTTCCTATCCCAAGGCTTAAAGTTCGCACTTGTATATTATTACATTACATTCTGAGAATGTATACCCCAATTTTATTCATTTACTAACCATAGATATAACAAATTAAACCTTGTTTTACTTACTTTAAAATTAAGATTATCAATTAAACTATATAATTCAGCCTAATTATCAAGTTTCACTCATGTATTAGTTAAAAAGGTTTCGATTATCCAAAATATCCAAATATTCCATAATTTCAGTAGTCGAAACTACATGTCAACAAACAACAAAATTCACAATAACATTTCAATTTCATAAAAAAATATCCTAATTATTCATTTTATTCTCTTTAACACACCATTATTAAGCAAGTGTTTAGTCCATTAATTCTGTGACGCCCCACCTCTATGCTCACAATAACAAAGAGTATTAAAGGAAATACTGTCTGTTATTACGAAGAAAAAGGCTGGATAGGAGCGGCCATCCGTAGTTAGGCCTTACACTAGTATTGGTTATCTCGATAGAAGTGGTTCAACAGAATGCACTAGTACAAAAAAATGAAGCAACATCAATATGCAAAAATTCATATCACGACTCCAAATATTAACAGCCACTCCAAACTGCAGAGGTCAAGTCACGGCCATCATGACTCAACACAACTACAATAATAAAACAAAGCTATCAGTATACCCAGAATTGATGCAACAAATATATGATGCAATGTACCAGTGGAACAACAAGGTATAAAGGACATAGGTTGGCAACACAAAACTCAAAACAACAAAGACTAGGCAGTCCATTCATGTCAACCAAGCAGCAAGCAAAGTCGACATGTATTTCAAGTACTATGCAACAGAGAAATGAATAATGCAAGCAAAGTCCAGAATGCAACTCACCAAAATGCATCAAGCAACCCAGAATAGTCAACTTGAGAATATGATTTGTCTCAAACTATAACAGGTACAACATGTATGTAAGCAGTGACAATATAAAATCAAACTGCAACATGTACGCAGCGACGACCAAGTAGCAACAGTGAATCAAGAGAGACTCTAGTGCCCCCAAAACTCAAAACCAAGCAGTGAACATGAAAATCAAAACCAATGTACAGTTGGAACAAATTTGCATGTATCAGAGAGTATATGCAGAGCATACACAGTGAAGTGACCGAAGTCACCCATTCAAGATCAAATAAATAGCCAAAGTCTTATGAAATTGACCTTATCCAAATCAAGATCGAAACAATCAAAAACAACAAACTCAGTGAAGCTTAAAACCACACACAATGAAAACTACAAATACAAGTCCAGTGAGCAACTTGATGCATCACTGAGACATGAATGCATGGAATAAAGTCATCAATCGACAGTGAAGACACCCAAATATGCTACAGAGAATAGTGCAACAACAATGATGAACCAACAGAGTTCGAGTTTCAACCACAACAACCTGATGCATCACTATGACATAGATACACGAAATGCACAATATCATAATGCATCAAATATTAATGATGCAAGTAAATAAGGTATACGCCGAAGTTTAGTTGAATTTCAAACTCGGAATATTTTCATAAATCAAGTTTGCAAACCAAGTCCAAAAAAATTACTGCAGGCTCAAACGAAGTTGAACAAGTTGCAGCAATATACACACGGTCAAGCTATTTTTCATCACAGTGTAATAGGTACACAATGCCACCCATAGCATAGCACAAAAGTGGAACAAAGTCCAGAGGTCGAAATAGCTTTAATTGGCCAGATTCGAACAGATCAACATCGGCTAAATCAATTCAAAGCTGAAAACACAAGAACAAAATCCTCATCAGCAAAAAAAACCCAATTTGAGTTCGCAAACCAAACGGAGGCTGAAGCCAAAATACTTTCACAAAATCGAAATCGAAGTTGAACAAGTCATAACTCGACGCCGTGGTAGCCAGCAAAGCCAAAATCGAAGCAGTGTTAAATTAAAAAAAATCAAATGGGTACAACAAAAATTCAAGGGCATCGAATTATATACCTGTAGGAGAGTGGATTAGAAGTGAGTGAAAAACACTCACCTTGATCGAAGCGAAGACGAACAGTTCAGAGACGAAGCCGGCATCAAGATGTCGATCGAAGAAACCCTAATTTTTCGAACGAACGAATGAAGAAAATTTGTAGCCGCCATTTATTTTCTTTTCGTTTTAGGGTTTCGAATAATGAATGAAGAGGGGAACGGGTTTGCCTGAGATAACGTGGCACCAAAAATAAAACATGGGCCAATATTATTTTATTGCTCGCTTATCTCTTAACCATTTATCAAAAGAATTTCAACCGATTTAAAAACTCCAAATAGCAATTAGCTAACACATTAATCGTTTAGTGACGATTATCAATTGTTACAAAATCCCGGGTTGTTACAGACTCCCCTCATTATAAAAATTGCATCCCCGCAATTTTCATAATTAAAGTTGTCAATAACAATTATTTTTCTAACATAAACTGGTTAAGCTAGAAAAATAAGAGTCGAGAATATAAACATCAAAGAAATCTTTTAATTTCATATAAGAAATTCATAAATTCTCACAAAATCTAATTATCAAGTAGATAATCAAAAAACACAAAACTGAATAAATGCAATAATCAGCAATATTCAATTATCGATACGATAATTAGAAATCTCAATTCAACAAATATCTAATTATCAAAAATGATAATCAGAAAACTCAAATATCTAATTATCAAAAACGATAATCAGAAATCTCAAATCAACAAATATCTAATTATCAAAAACGATGATCAGAATCTCAAATCAACAAATATCTAATTATCAAAAACGATAATCAGAAATCTCAAATCAACAAATATCTAATTATCACAAACGTTAATCAGAATCAACAAATATCTAATTATCACAAATGATAATCAGAAACAACAAATATTCGATTATCAAAATCGATAATCAAAATCCTCAAATCAACAAATATCGAATCATCAAAAACGATAATCAGAATCTCAAATCAACAAATATCCAATTATCAAAACCGATAATCAGAATCAACAAATATCTAATTATCACAAACGATAATCAGAAACAACAAATATCCGATTATCAAAAACGATAATAAAAAATCTCAAATCAACAAATATCTAATTATCAAAAACGATAATCAGAATCAACAAATATCCAATTATCATAAACGATAATAAGAAATCTCAAGTCAACAAATATCTAATTATCAAAAACGATAATCAGAATCAAAAAATTTCTATTTATCACAAATGATAATCAGAAGCAACAAATATCCGATTATCAAAAACGATAATTAGAAATCTCAAATCAACAAATATCTAATTATCACAAACGATAATCAGAATCAAAAAATATCTAATTATCACAAACGATAATCAAAAATCTCAAATCAACAAATATCTAATTATCAAAAATGATAATCAGAATCAACAAATATCTAATTATCACAAACGATAATAAGAAACAACAAATATCCGATTATAAAAAACGATAATCAGAAATCTCAAATCAACAAGTATCAAATTATCAAAAACGATTATCAGAATCACAAATCAACAAATATCCAATAATCAAAACGATAATCAGAATCAATAAATATCTAATTATCACAAACGATAATCAGAAACAACAAATATTCGATTATCAAAAACGATAATCAGAAATCTCAAATCAACAAATATTTAATTATCACAAACGATAATCAGAATCAACAATATCTAATTATCACAAACGATAATCAGAAATCTCAAATCAACAAATATCTAATTATCAAAAACGATAATCAGAATCAACAAATATCTAATTATCGCAAACGATAATCAGAAACAACAAATATCCGATTATCAAAAACGATAATCAGAAATCTCAAATCAACAAATATCAAATTATCACAAACGTTAAACAGAATCAACAAATATCTAATTATCACAAACGATAATCAGAAATCTCGAATCAACAAATATCTAATTATCAAAAACGATAATCAGAATCAACAAATATCTAATTATCACAAACGATAATCAGAAACAAATATCTGATTATGAAAAACGATAGTCAGAATCAACAAATATCTAATTATCAACAAAGATTAGAACTCATATCAACAAATATCCAATTACCTATAGATAATTGGAAACAACAAATATCTAAAAATCAATTAAGATAATCTAGAAAATTAACATAAAAGGTTGGATCGATTCCATCAGATGGCGAGTTTTTAAGCTACGCCGCACGTGCAACAACATATGGCCGAAGCCTACCAAGTACTATCAATTTTGGCGCCCATCAGATGACCCGAAGGTCCGTAGAGTGACCCAAAGGTCTAGTACTGGTATTTGACCCGATGGTCCGCAGAGTGGCCCGAAAGCCCAACAAATGACCCGGAGGTCCAGCAGAGGGGCCCGAAAGCCCAACAAATGACCCGAAGGTCCATCATATGACCCGAAGGTCCAACAAATGACCCGAAGGTCCATCAGAGGGGCTTGAAAGCACACGAAAATCATCAAAATAATCAAACAGCAAATATTTCAATTAACGAGTCCGGAATTAATTGAAATAGCAAATGCACATGTCCCATACCACGAGTTTTACAAAATCGTTTAATTCTCTTCATCGTTTCCTTGAAAGTGCAAAATCTTGTATTTTTAAATAAATAGCATTTTTCGTTCTCAAACGGACAAGTCCGGAATTAAGCGAATCAGTAAAAGTAAGGGTTCATAGTCCTTGATTTTGCTGAAACGTTTAAATCGCTTTCTCGTTCTTTTGAAAGCGCAAACTGCAAAAACTTCTGAAAACAATTTCATTTATTTTATAAAAGTAATAATTTACATTCTCAAACGGACAAGTCCGGAATTAAGCGAATCAGTAAAAGAAAGGGGTCATAGTCCTCGATTTTGCTGAAATGTTTAAATCGCTTCTTCATTCTCTTGAAAGCGTAAACTGTAAAAAATTTGAAAACAAATTTTATTTTGAAACAATTTTTAAAACACGTGATTAAAACAGAAACATCAGTAGCAACTTCGACAAGGAAATTGCACTTCTCAAAATACCGTAAAAACGGACAACAAAATCAGCATTGCAGGATAACCGCTTGAAAAATCCACTTTAAAATTGACGGATACTGAAGTCAAAACACCAGTAAATTTTTTATTCGTGAAAAATCTCATCAAAATAATTTGCATCAAAATATAATACCAGAGAATTTTCATTCATTAAAAATGTCAACAAAACATCGTTCTTCAAAAACTTAGCACCAGTGTGAAAATCCCGTTATAAAAATAATGGCAACAAAATACGTTTAAACCAAACACCGGTTCAACGTAAAATTAATGCAGTAACGTGCAACTCAAATTTGCACGTATACTAAAAAATGAACAGAGAAATCATTCGAATATATCTTCAATGAAAATAATTCAAAACAGCAAAAATCTCAACAAAATCACATATCTGCAATCGCTTCGGATCCTCAAATGGGATTCGAAATTTTCAAAGAAAACAAATTAAACACAGCTATGTGAACAACAAATGAAATTTATTTCAATTTCATATTTTGATTTTTAAATCAAAAAGGTTACCAACTGTACTCAACGAAGACAGTCTCACAGTTTCTGCTGCGCACTTTGATAAACCGACACAAATTACTCAATCATCAAAACAGAATTTCACTTTTATTTTTAAATAAAGATATTTAAAAATTTCATCCTACTTTCAAAACTTTAGTTTTGACTTAAAGCACAACTAAAAACATCGACAAATAGTTGTAACACATGTTCCATTCAAGTTATGTTTTATATTATGTCCATAAACCCCAAGCTCTGATACCAACTGTGACGCCCCACCTCCATGCTCACAATAACAAAGAGTATTAAAGGAAATACTGTCTATTATTACGAAGAATAAGGCTGGATAGGAGCGGCCATCCATAGTTAGGCCTTACACTGTATTGGTTATCTCGATAGGAGTGGTTTTTTTTATTTTTCATCTCTTATTTATTTACTCCCATCGACATACCCAATCCCAGTATAAAACGAAATACGATGGTTCATAATAGTTTAGGACAATATATATAATAATAACACAGATAAACTAAATGCGGAACACAGATAACAAAAGTCTCATATATATATATATATATATATATATATATATATATAACTAATGTCAGTTACAATACATGTGATACAGTACATGTGATACAGCTTCAACTGTCGACACAGGATGTTACATATGCAAGTACATTAATATCATTAATATACATGAATACATATCATCCTATACTATGACAGCAACTACTCCAAAAGATATAAAGAGACTTCATAGCTCTAGCAGGAACCCAAAGCAAGATATCTACAACCTGTATAACTCGGTCTGACCCGAGTATTAAATTCAAAAGAAAATAATACACGGGTCAGTCTAATTCAAACTCAGTTATTAATGCACGGAAGCAATAATAATCAAATAACAATTAGACGACAATCAAATAAATTCACCTATCCAATCCTTAAATAAGGAAATTGGATAACCGTAAATATAACATGTAACAGTGTTAAACAACAAACCAACAAATTCAAATTATCAACGAAGATAAATAAAAGGGTTATCAATGAAGATAATTTAGAAAACAATAGAATTGCCTAAACGGCAATTAACGACAAAAATCTAATTATTAAATAAATAATTAGAAACTCATAATCTAATTATCAAAAAGATAATTAGATATCAACAAAATCATCAAATTAAACCAAATCAAAATACGATTCAAAATATTGAATTGGACACACGAAATAATTCAAGCAATCGAAATATCAATTAAAATATCAATTCGGGTAGGGCTGCAGTATATGCACGCGTGTACTGCCTCGCCACTACAACATCTGGAATACGCAAAAGATTAATAAATCCAAAGCAAATAGAATATCAATAAAAGCAATACCGTGTGACTGTAGTACACGCTCGCGTGCACTGCCTTGCCACTACGGTGCTAAATTACACAAAAGCCCAATGAAAGTTCACAAACGAGCACAAGGTCAAACCCAAGGAAAAGTCAGGTTCAACAGAATGCACTGGTACAAAAAAATGAAGCAACATCAATATGCAAAAATGCATATCACGACTCTAAATATTAATAGCCACTCGAAACTGCAGAGGTCAAGTCACGGCCATCATGACTCAACACAACTACAACAATAAAGCAAAGCTATCAGTATACCCATAATTAATGCAACAAATATATGATGCAATGTATCGGTGGAACAACAAGGTACAAAGGACACAGGTTGGCAACACAAAACTCAAAACAACAAAGACTAGGCAGTCCATTCATGTCAATGAGGCAGCAAGCAAAGTCGACATGTATTTTATGTACTATGCAACAGAGAAATGAATAATGCAAGCAAAGTCCAGAATGCAACTCACCAAAATGCATCAAGTAACCCAAACAGTCAACTTGAGAATATGATTTGTCACAAACAATAACAGGTACAACATGTATGTAAGCAGTGACAATATAAAATCAAGCTGCAACATGTACGCAGTGACGACCAAGTAGCAACAGTGAATCAAGAGTGTGATGTCCCAGAAATTTGGGCAAGATTTATTTAATAATTTCATTTATAATTATTTTAAAATGTGAAATATTGATTTAATAATCTAATTAAAACATAATTTTCTTTTGAAAATTTATAATTATTTAGTTTGGACAAATGATATTCTTTACAAAATTTATAATAATAATAATTGAATTTGAGAATCTTATTGTTTTAAAATGTTAAAAATATTTAAATGATAAAATTTTCTTTCTAAGCTGATTTAAAAATATTTTATTTATAACGTATATATGTGTATACATTGTAAATAGGAGTTTTGATTTTGATTTTAAATTTAAATTTAATAAAGGATCTTTTCAAATATATATAGGTGTATAATTTATGAATTGATTAAATTAAATTGAAATTTTTCATAAGTCAATTTATAAATCTATCTTATATTTTCAAAAGAAATTAAAGTAAATATTTTGTTATAAATATATAATAGTTAAAAATTGTATTTGATAATAAAAGTTTATTTGGTTTTATCTTAAATTTTTTTTGAAATAAACTTAGTTTATTTATATTAGAGTATAATATTTTGGTTCGAAAACTTTGGAATAAAATATAATTCAATATTCTTTTCTTTTTTAAAATTTTTCTTTTTTGAAAATTTATTTTAAAAATATTATTTTAAATTATTCAAGTAAACATTAAAATGTGTAAAGGTAATTCATTTGTAATCATTTAAAGACTAAATATAAATGAAACATATAAAAAATCTTAAATTAAAATTAGAAATGTTTTAAAAGAATTTAAAAACATTTATAAACAAATAAATTTATCTTTATATTAAAATCCTACATGTGTTAAGCATTCATATTTTAAAGTGGACACTTGTAATTAATCTTCATACTTAAGTAACAAGTGGCAATACTAAATCATTATTGAATTAATTATTTTAGATAAAAACTTAACAAATCTTTTTATTTCAAACACTTTATCTTCTATGGAGAATCTAAAATCAGATTTAAAGAAACTGAAATAAAAATTTACTCAAAGATCTGCAAACAAAATTTTAAAACCTACAAAAGAAAACCCAATTGCAAATTCTGTTTAATCTGCAAACAAAAATTCAATCTGCAATCTGTAAAGACTTCAATTCAAGCAAAGAAAATGGGGAAGCATGCAGTTTTAATCCAACATCAACAAGTAAATTCAGTATCAAATGGAAGCTAAAAAACAGATTCAACATTCAATGCAAATGCAAATCAGGCTCCAGGAAATGAATTGCATCTGGATTGCTTTCTGCCTCTTCAAGGGATAGGTGAGTAAATCTCTGTTTAAAAACAGTTTCTTTCTTTTAAAAATCAAGTTAATAAGGTTTCCAGAACTCAAATTTTAATTCAAAATTGCTTTTCAAATAAGAAAATCAAAACAGTGGTAAATAAAAAAAATAACTGCACTGTTCCTTCTTTTTAGTAAGTAACCTCACAATTTATAGGTTTTATCAAATTTATCTGTGCATAAGTGCTGCTAGAATTGAGTTTGCTTGTTGACTGTTGTGTGATGATACTCTATGTAATTTCTTGAATATGCAGATAAGTGTGATGCAAATTTTCTAACAGACCTGCTTCTGTTCTTAATAGGATTTTAAATACAAATCCACTTCTATATGTCTGAATCTTAGTTAGAAATTATTATGTAAACAAATTGTGTTTGTTTTAGCATAGATTTAGGTTTGTAAATTTTAATTTATTTAAATTCAATCTGTTATTTCTGAAAATCAATAATAACTGATATTATTTCCAAAAGTAAGATTACCAAACATCTTTAATTATTCAATCAAGTTTAAAACTTGAATGCATGTTTAAAAACATGAATATTAAAATAAGCATCAAGTTTTTAAATTATCTGAGGAGTTAGTAATTAAGGACTGTACAGAATTTGGGATTTTGGAAGTATCTAATCATATAGTAGATTTTGGGAACTGGAATTCTTCCTGAAGGTGGAGTGTTGACTGGAGAGTGGAGGAAAATTAAGAGGAAGATGGTTAGGGAGTGGTGGCGATGGCAGTAGGAGTTTTCAGGTTTGAACCCTAGTTTTAAAGTGATAGAAGTTTTGTAACTCCTTGAACTCTATGGTGATTCGAGTGATGTGAGGTTTTGGGGTTTGGCAGAGGGGGTATAAATGGAGCAATGGCCGGAGTTTAAGATCATCAGATGGTCGGAGTGGGTTGTCGTGAGAGTTGACAGGTTTGGCATGTATTTTGGTGAAGCTTTCCAGGTTGCTTGATTTTGCTTGATTCTAATTTCAAGCTACAGAGGGTTTGTTGATGGTCGTTATCAAGTTGAGGGATGGACGACGTCTTGGAGGTGTTGGTGAAGGTAGCTGGAAGCCGTCGGAGCACTGATGCATATGCACAGTGTATATTTGACTCCGGTGATCTGGGTTGTGCAGGGTTTTGGTGACTCGAATATACCCTCGTGCAGATTGTGTTGTGACTCGAAGATGGTAGGGTTTTAGCTTGAAGTGTTTTGATTGTGGTCTCGGGTTTTGTTGTATACAGGTTGTAAACCTGAGCAGTTTTTTTTTTAAATCTGAGGAAAATTCAATTTTTAAAGCAAGGATTTAAATTCAAGTGGAAATTTGGATTTAATTCAAGTAAGCTTATGAATTCAAAAGTTTAAAAATGAAGAATTTAAATTTAACTAAGGTTTAAATTCAAATTTGAAATCAAGTGTAAATATAAGTTTCAGGTTTCTTTGAATCCAGATTTTATTTAAAAAAAAAAATTTGTGAATTTTTAAAATGATAGACAAGTTTAAAATGTTTTTAAGTAGAATTTGATTTCAAATAAAGGTTTAAATTTGAAAGGATTCTTTCCTTCAATATTTGAATTAGAATTATGATATGTTTAACTTTAAATTGAAAAGTTAAAATAATCTTTAAAAAAAAAACTTGATTTCTTTAGTAAAATTAAGTAATTTAGATTTTTAAACTTTTGTTATATAATAATGATAGTTCTTTACCTTTAGGTTTTAAATTAATTTAAATTTGGATAATGTTTATATGGTTAAACATTTTTAAATCTTAAATTTTTAATTGGAAGTTGAATTTAATTTTAGGAGTGTATTGTTTTAAATACATCTGAATAATTAATAAGTCATAAATAAGTAAATGGATTAATTTGGAAATAATTAAGATAATTTAGGAATTTACTTATTTAATTGGTTTTAATTAATGTTTTAGATTAATTTATAATTAGAGATGATTAATGAATAACTAATCTAAGATAAGTCACTTATGTAAGTAATTAATGGAAATATTGTTAATTAAATAAGATAATTATCTAAGGTTAATTACATAGTTCACCAATGTTGTTAATTTTGATAAATTAATTAGATTCATTAATTGAAGATAATCAATTGTAATTTATTAAGTATAATTACTTTATAAAAGTAATTAAGGGATTAATTACCTATTGTAATTAATTCTGATAATGTGTTTTGTTTAAATTAATTAATTTAGTTTAATTAATTTAAGAAATAATTTAATAATTTAATGATAATAATTGCTTAATGTAATTTATGGAGCAGGATTTCTTAGAGAAGTGATAATTGATAATTACTGGAATGTAATTAGGGAAAGGTGATTTATTTTAGTATAGTAATTTGGATAATTACTTTTGTAATTAATCAAAGAATTGATTAATAAAGATAAGCAATTATTGGATAACTAATTTGTTTATGAGTAATTAAAATAGTTAATTACTGAATTGAATATTAATCAAGGTGAATTATGATTAGATTAATTACTAAATGTAATTCATTTTAATTGAGTAATTAATTTAAATATTAATTAGAGATCATTACTTAATAATTAACGATGTAATTAAGAATTGTTTAATTAAGCAATAATTAATTAATTAAGTGATTAATTAATTGTAATTAACTAAGGATAAATATAATTAATTATAGTTAATTAATAAATTAATTAATTAAATGTTAATTACTTATGATTAAGGTTAATTAATTTTATAAAATTAATTAAAGACTAATTACATATGGTAATTAGAGGGTGATTAATCAAATGTGCTTAATCAAGTTAAATACTTAGTGAATGATTAATTAACTAGGTTAATTAATTTATGGATATTAAGAAGGATTTATAGATGGATAGTTAATTTAATTTATTTTAAATTAATTAGAGATAGAAGTAATTAATTTAATTCATTTTAAATTAATTATAATTGATGGTTAATAAATCATTGCTTATGGATGTTATTGATTGGATAATTGTGATCTCAGAAATGAGATGAGTAGTATCTATAGGATATGGATGTTTGGTTAAAGTATGATGGTTTGTGATGGATTATCTGAGTGTGATGATTATCTGTTTGTGATGATGATACAGATTATCTATTTATGATGAGTATGTGATTATCTATTGAGAATGTAGTTTATCTATAGGCGTGAAATATATAAAAATGAAATGAGTCAATTGGGTAAAACCTTTAAGTACAACTTGGACATTAAAACGGTGTTTGGTTTCGGTGAGACCGGGATCGGGTTTCCATATTTGGATATCCGAAAACCACATTGATTCCAATTTAAACGTTAGGTCGTTAATCCAAGTGGAGCAAGTGAAGACTCGAGGTGTAAGAACTATACGTCAGTATAACTCTGTGGGTGATTCCGTAATGAGTTTGACGGAATAGTACTTATAGGTTCGAGATGGTGATTTAGAGTGCAAGGGTTATCGTCATTAACACTGAGAGTGATTCCAAAATGAGTGTAACGAGATAATGCCTTCGGTTTTGTTCGAACCCGAAACGAACTTGTATGGATTGAATGCTTTCAGAACATCGTCAGGTGGATGATGAGCATTCTAAGATAGATGTGTTCTCTAAAGGTAATCGTAGCCTCAAACCTCATCAACCGGGAATGGCTAAAACAGGGGAGGTGCGGCAAGGCTTCGTGGGTAGCCGCCACTAGAGAGTGCGATTTACCCCTGTCTAGAGGTCCCTTTTTATTCGGCTGTGTGGACGGTTGTTAGCTCCAACCGTCGGGGTGGTCTTGTTTGGAACTGTTCAGTAAGGAATAGTTCCGGCCATGTGTTGCAGGGGAGCAGTCATACTCCTCGGTACTGTGATCTAGGCCACGTACTGTGACGGGCGGTACCCCAGTAGCCCTGCCCTTGATGGAATCCAAAAATCCAATAAGTGCCTGTGTGGTTTTGATTGTGCCCAACTATGTTGGAACATGAGATGTTAGCATTCCAGCTATTTCTGTATTTTATTTTGAAAACCCTAGACACTATTATAATATCACTGGATTTCCTATCAAATGTTTTGGTTAGCGTAAGGTAAAAACTTGTCCATGTTTATGTGTGGGAAGTCTTATGTGATACTTTTTGTTTTCAAAGGATTTTCTAAAGTTAAGCAACCTTTAAACCCATTTACTCACACCAGACCCCTATCTGACCCGAGTGTTTATTTTCTGTTTTATTAAACTCTTGGGTACTCATATTTTGTATGAGTAGTCAAGTGATTCATGATTGCTTTGACGAGTTCTGGAGGAGATAATGGAGCAGGAGGTTTCAGCGCGTAGATATATATATAGTGCCGCTGTGTTTGAGTTGTATCTGTTTTTCTCTGATATACTTGAATTGTAATTGCTAGACAGATGTTTATAACTGTCTAGTTTGTATTGTATTAGCTGTATAACTCTGATGTATATGATACTATGTAAAGTTTTATGTGATATATTCTAATTTATTCAATTCCGCTGTGAGATTCTGATGTTGTCTGTTTCTTCTTTTCTTTCTTTTCTCTTTTTCTATCTCTTTCTTTCTTCTTAATGATGCGTCTTTCTACGGAATGAAAGGCGGGTCGTTACATTGTGGTATCAGAGCATTAGGTTGAGCGAATACCTAGGCTCTGTAGTGGTGTCCTTCTTGAGAGAGCGTATTTGTAATTTTGAATATATATATATATATATATATATATATATTTAATTCTACCTATCTGTTGGGTTACCTGTTCAGGTTTTCCAATATAAAGTAATGAAGGTAGATAGGGTAGTAGTGTGTGTAACACAACTACCAATGGTGGGAGTCCGAGTGTTTGAGGTTGGAAGTGATCTGCTAGGGCAGTATTGGGCATCTTGATTAATTTGGTGTGAAGGATTTCACTGATCTCTGAAGGAAAATCTTTTCAAGAATCGGAGTGTATCTTTGGATTTTAAACTTGATTTCACTCGTGTGAGTGGATTTTCTCGAGTCTGGATCAGTTTGGAGTACTGAAGCTAGCAATGGTATTTTGGCAACCTTAGAAAGGAATTCTGTCAGTATTTGAGTTTGAGACTCAGTTTGGCAGAGTGTTTTGTGCTTGGTTTGGGATTGAGTTTCCTGAGGAATATCTGTCTTCTGAAGACTCTATTGTGGAAGTGGCTGGTGTAGCTTTGAGGTTAAATGAGCTTTTGGGTAAGGAAGTTTTTGTAGCAGTAGCAGTAGTGAGTGGCCTGTTTCTTCGATGGTTCTGAAGTCTCTGTGGTTCTTGTGTCAGTAGACTGGGCAGATGGTGAAGCTTGTCTATTTCTTCTGGAAGCTCAGCTGGGTGTGATGTTTGTGGTTGAAGGTGGACCACTAGTTTCCCCTTTTGATTTGAAGGCTTTGGCTGTTCTGATTATTGAAGAGAGAACGATTTCTTGGAATCTGAACTGAATAGTATCGCAAAAGTGACTTGCGATGATCCGGAAGTTTTCTGAGTAACCTTTGTTTGGATATAAGCATCTATAGAAGATGTTTGAGTTATCGAAGTGGTTCGATATTTTCTGGATATCTTCGAAGGAGTTAAGTTCTGCATCCGCATCAGGAGATTGAGTTCTGTTTCGACTTGGTTTTTGGAGATTTACCGGTGATTCAGCATAGTGGGAGGACTCTTTGAGAGAGAGATCAGTTTAAGCTGGCAGGATTGATCGGATCTAGTTTTCTAGTTGAATTTTTATTGTGGTATTTTTGACCGAATCGGATAGGTCACTGAGATTTTATGGAATTTGATGAACAATGTTTCTGTAACAACCCGGTATTTCGCGTCTATTTTTAATCGACATTAAATAATTAATATTATTGCAAATTTCCTTTTTGAAGTTTTTAAATTTGAATTTAAATTCTTTTATAAATTTTTTAAAAGGAATTTTGGGCTTTGAAAATCAAGTAGTGGCCCATGTTTTTAAATGTTGCCGTGAAATTAGCAAAATGAATAATCGATCCCCTTTTCTTGTTTTCATTCATTTCAAACCCGATCCCCTCTTTCTTTTTTTCGAACCCTAATTAAAACAACACGAGAGAAAAATATGGCGCCTCGTGTTCATCGTCCAAATTAGGGTTTTGAGCTAAATCGAAGGCCGACTTCAACTGCACGATTCGACTTGGTGCTCGCCGATACTAGGGTGAGTGGTTCCACTCACATTCTAATTCAAGCCCTAGTGCTTTGCTGTAGTCAATTGATTTCCTTTAAATAATGTTGGTTTCTCTGTTTTTTTTGTGGTTTTGAACTGTGATATGATTCGACTTTTCGATTGCTAGGATTTTCTGGCACTGGTGGGTTTTCGTGGCCATTTTGGTTTCACATGTTTTCATTACTTTACTGGGTTTACGCGAGTTGAATCTAGACATTGGTTTAGGTTGTAACTTGGTTTTCGGATCTCTGTAGCATTTATCTAGGCTACGACATGTTCATAAGTTTACACAAAGCACGGTGGTGCACTGTAAAATTCCAGTGTGCTTCAGTATACTTTGATCTCTGACTTTGGCCACTTCGTTGATTTTAAACTAGTGACTTCGGTCTTGATTGTGGTGATGGTTTTAGATTATCACTACACATCTTTCTTTTGCATTAATTCTGACCTGTTGGCACACAGTTTTCATTCTATTTAGTTTGTGTCAAGTCAGCCGCGTTCATAAATTTCTGTAGTTCACTGTGTTTTGGCTACCGGTGCATTGTTTTGACGGCCTTGTTCAATCTGTGATACATGTGCACTGATGCATTGTATTCATTTGTATTTGGTACAACTGCCATGTGCACTGTGTTGTTTGGGTCGAGTTCCTTCATGCTGTTAGTATACATAACTGTCTGTTTCCTTTATTACCTGTTCTCCAAGGCATGTAGTCTGGGGATAATTTGATTTATCACTTGCTGTGTGTGAGACAGCCATCCACTTCATTTCAAGGTTGTACCTCTTGATCTTTGATTGGAGTTCAGTAGTTTGCCTTCATTTTGGCTGGGTCTTCATGGACCCTTTTATATTTGAGCATGTTGTATAGGTGTTGCATATCTAGCTTTGTTGTCTCGACCATATTTGGTTTTCTATTCTACCTGATTTTGTCTTCGAGACAATCTGCAGTGTTTTATGATGTAGCTTCTTCTTATTACATCATATAGTTTTCCCTTATGAACTACATGTGTAGTTGTTATTGGTGCCATGTATCTGTACCATTATGTTCTTGTACATTGGTGCTGCTCCCTGATCGTATGCATTTGTGTCATGCTGTGCATATGTGCATTTGTAACCTTGAGTATGGTGTCACCTTTATTGGCCTATATGTCTGCATTCCATTTGCACCTCTGATTCATTTGTCAATGTGCAGTGTTATTACATTCCCTTAGTGGCATTTGGTTTGCATTCCATTTGCACTGTGCAGCCCTACCCACTGCTGCATTTGTTTCGATTGTGCATCTGAGTTTTTGGTTGTGGTCTTGCCCTTATGACCTTGAGGTGGCTGTCGTTTTGTTGCAGTTGCCTTGAGTTCTTGTGGTGACTGCAGTACTTCTGATTTTTTTAGTGGTTGCACTGAAATTTATTCTTCAATGATTTTGGTTCGTTGAGCTTTTGTGTACATCATCACTTTAGTGGCAAGGCAGTGCACGCAAGCGTGAACTGCAGCCACACGGTATGGTTTTGTGATATTCTATTTGTTTTGACTTATGGATCTTTTTGCGTATTCCATATTCTGTAGTGGCGAGGCAGTGCACGCGTGCGTGTACTGCAGCCCTACTTGAATTAATATTTTATTGATATTTCAATGGTTTGAACTGTTTGTTCATTTCAATTTAATATTCTGAATTGCATTCTGATTTGGTTTAAATTACTGTCGTCTATTCAGTATTTAATTATTATTGCTCCTGTGCACTAATAACTGAGTTTGAATTAGACTGACCCGAGTATTATTTTCTTTTGAATCTAATACTCGGGTCAGACCGAGTATTTTACAGGTTGTAGATATTCTGCTTTGGGTTGCTGCTAGAGCTATGAAGTTCTTTCATATCTTTTGGAGTAGTCGTATTTTGTAGTAGTCTGTATTATTGTATAGGAAGATATGTATTCATGTATATTATATACGTTAACGTACTTGTATATGTAACTTCCTGAGTTGATTATTGTAGTTGTATCACATGTACCGTGTAAATGTATTGTAACTGACATCAGTTATTATATATGTATATGAGATTTTCTGTTTCATCAGTGTTCCGCATTTTTATTTATCTGTGTTATTAGTTTATATTTGTCCTAGACTATTATAGCCACCGTGTGGTAGCTTTGTGTTTGCATCGGCATGTCGGATTTCCTCCTGAAATAGATTGCACGTTTTTACTATCTGACATATCGGTGTTCGCACAAAGCAATTACACGGAGGGTCGCTCCTCAACAGCCTCATTCTCCGTGCTAGTTGACAGCACTACACCGTAGTGTTCTTGGCTAGCGTGGGTATAGAGGTGGGGCGTCACAGCTTGGTATCAGAGCCTGGGGTTTAGAACAAATATAAAACATAACTTAGATAGTACATGTGTTACAACTATTTGTCGACGTTTTATCTCTCATATCTGCATATGATTGTCTTTGAATTGTTAGGTATGAATTCCTAACGCTTATTCGTGAGTATTGCTGCTATTCTCTGTCGCACTTGCTCACTTGAGTTTACACTTCTAAGTATCAGAGTATATTTGCTCTACCAAGTTGCATATTGCTGCAACTAGTACCCACTTCGATTTGAACTTGCATTGTTTATTCGAACTACTATATATAGGCATTCTTATCCCTGATTCGTGTACTTAATGCAGTCTCCATACAATTGGGTTTTGGATATCAATCTTTGAGACAAATTGCATTCCAATTGTCGCTCTGTCTGTTTATCCATGGTTTGTTGGTTTTCATGTGTCTCTCTCTGATAGTTTTAAAATTTCTTTGGTACAAAAGAAATTGTCTTGGTCTTTGCCTTGTCGATATCGACGTTGACTTGACTTTTACTTTTGCTAAAGTCATTCAAGCATTTATACTCGTTCTGCTTTGTTTTTCCAATTGTTGATCGGTTCTTCTTTTCCGGTTAGTTGTTATCACCTTTGTCGACTTTGATAACTTCTATTTCAGGAATTTGGGTATTCCTACTTTGATGGATTTGGAATCGAATTCTTTGTATTTTATTCACGTCTTCGAATGTGAATCTTAGTGAATTGATTTGGTTTTCGAATTTAATCGATTCTTGATTATTTCCCGATTTGTTGCTATCATTTATTAGCAACTTTGATGACCTTTTCTTCGGGATTTTTGTGAACATACCTTTCGATGAATTCGGTATCGATTTCTTTGGATTCTATTCACGTCTTCGTATGTGAATTCTTGTGATTGATTGTTTCTACAATCATTTTTGTGATTTGTCACTTTAAAAATATAAAGGTTTCAATACTAGTAGTAAATATCAAAAACTCTTTTATCAAAATGTTTTCAACTCTATTTTCAATACCAAACTCGTTTTTGAAACTGTTTTTCAATCTATTAGTATATACAAATCTTTATTTCACTCGTATGAGAAATCTAATTAAACGACTTAGTAAAACGAGTGGTATATAACGCTTGCGTTTACTTCGCCGGTTAATTCTTGGACTTATTCGATTGAATCTCTTGTGACAAATTTTATTAGTGAAGATTTACAGTTTGTTCGTAAATATTTAAGTTAAGCAAGTGGTTATGGGACATGAAGCTAAACTTTTATATTTACTAGCTTAGTGTAATTGACACTTCTCGTTGATCATGACGATCATTTTTACGGTTAGACTAGGCCTCATCGGTGTGATTTCGTCTCACACATATCTCTTGGGCTTTGAGGATTGTCTAGACACCACTTGTGTGATTTCATTCACACATACTTTTCTTTTGATTGTGAGGTTAGACTAGACACCACTTGTGTGATTCCACTCACACATACCTCTTTTGATTTTTTGGTTAGTCTGGACCTCAATCTGTGTGATTTCGACTCACACATGTGGGGTAGCGCCCCACGGTCTTCGGGCCATTCGTGTGTCAAAAATTAATGGCTTGCAACCATGAGATAGCGTCTCGTTATGCGTTGCACGTGTTGATGATTTTTCATGCTCGCGGGTAGGTGAGATTCCGTGCTCCCGTTCTCGCTTTGCGTTGCCCGTGTTGGTGATTTTCATGCTCACGTGTAGGTGAGATTCCGTGCTCCCGTTCTCGCTTTGCATTGCACGTGGTGGTGAGTTTTCATGCTCGCATGTAGGTGAGTTTCCGTGCTCCCGTTCTCGTTATGCGTTGCACGTGCTGATGAGTTTTCATGCTCGCGTGTAGGTGAGTTTTCGTGCTCCCGTTCTCGCTTTGCGTTGCACGTGTTGATGATTTTTCATGCTCGCGGGTAGGTGAGATTCCGTGCTCCCGTTCTCGCTTTGCGTTGCACGTGTTGATGATTTTTCATGCTCGCGTGTAGGTGAGATTCCGTGCTCCCGTTCTCGCTTTGCGTTGCCCGTGTTGGTGATTTTCATGCTCACGTGTAGGTGAGATTCCGTGCTCCCTTTCTCGCTTTGCATTGCACGTGGTGGTGAGTTTTCATGCTCGCATGTAGGTGAGTTTCCGTGCTCCCGTTCTCGTTATGCGTTGCACGTGCTGATGAGTTTTCATGCTCGCGTGTAGGTTAGTTTTCGTGCTCCCGTTCTCGTTATACGTTACATGTGTTGATGAATTTTCATGCTCGCGTGTTGGTGAGTTTCCATACTCTCCTTTGAGTTTTCATACTCTGTTCGAGTTTTCATACTCTGTTCGAGTTTTCATACTCCGTTTGAGTTTTCATACTCTGTTCGAGTTTTCATACTCCGTTTGAGTTTTCATACTCCGTTTGAGTTTTCATACTCTGTTCGAGTTTTCATACTCCGTTTGAGTTTTCATACTCTGTTCGAGTTTTCATACTCCGTTTGAGTTTCCATACTCTCCTTCGAGTTTTCATACTCCGTTCGAGTTTTCATACTCGCGTTCGAGTTTTCATACTCCGGTTCGAGTTTTCATACTCGCGTTCGAGTTCTCATACTCTTAGCTTGTGTTTTCTGGATTTCTTGTGAGGATTTCTAGAATTTGTGCTTCACCAATTTTCGTGATTTCTATTGATAAGTTTTATCAATTCTTGTGCATTGGTGAATTCGTGTGTTATTGACTTGTTACGAATACAAGTTTAGGGTATGATACCCCTTTCTATCTTTGAGAAGATTCTTGTGACTCTTTGGATGAATGAAAATCCACTTATCGAAGTTGCTTCTGATGTCGTTGTTTTAATCACATATTTTAAAAAAAAAAAAAAAATTGTTTTAAATATAAATCAAAATTATTTTCAAAATTTTTACGATTTGCGCTTTCAAAAGAATGAGGAAGCGAATTAAACGTTTTAGTAAAATCGAGGATTATGACCCCTTTTTTTTACTGATTCGCTTAATTCCGGACTTGTTCGTTTGAGAATGTAAATTGTAATTTTATAAATAAAATTGTTTTTCAAAATTTTTACACTTTACGCTTTCAAAAGAATGAGGAAGCGAATTAAACGTTTCAGAAAAATCGAGGATTATGACCCCTTTCTTTTACTGATTCGCTTAATTCCGGACTTGTTCGTTTGAGAATGTAAATTGTAATTTTATAAATAAAATTGGTTTTCAAAATTTTTACACTTTACGTTCTCAAATCCTTTGAATTTCACTTTGGAATCCAGAGAATTCATCGAGCAATCACGATCAGGCTTTCTCTATCATGCTCTTTATGGTGAACTTCCTACTTCGAATTTCTTCATCTTGTGATGATATGCTCTTTTGGTTGTTACCTTTTATCCGTTGTTCCTTATGATTGCGAGGACGCAATTTCTTTAAGGAGGGGAGTCTGTAACAACCCGGTATTTCGCGTCTATTTTTAATCGACATTAAATAATTAATATTATTGCAAATTTCCTTTTTGAAGTTTTTAAATTTGAATTTAAATTCTTTTATAAATTTTTTAAAAGGAATTTTGGGCTTTGAAAATCAAGTAGTGGCCCATGTTTTTAAATGTTGCCGTGAAATTAGCAAAATGAATAATCGATCCCCTTTTCTTGTTTTCATTCATTTCAAACCCGATCCCCTCTTTCTTTTTTTCGAACCCTAATTAAAACAACACGAGAGAAAAATATGGCGCCTCGTGTTCATCGTCCAAATTAGGGTTTTGAGCTAAATCGAAAGCCGACTTCAACTGCACGATTCGACTTGGTGCTCGCCGATACTAGGGTGAGTGGTTCCACTCACATTCTAATTCAAGCCCTAGTGCTTTGCTGTAGTCAATTGATTTCCTTTAAATAATGTTGGTTTCTCTGTTTTTTTTGTGGTTTTGAACTGTGATATGATTCGACTTTTCGATTGCTAGGATTTTCTGGCACTGGTGGGTTTTCGTGGCCATTTTGGTTTCACATGTTTTCATTACTTTACTGGGTTTACGCGAGTTGAATCTAGACATTGGTTTAGGTTGTAACTTGGTTTTCGGATCTCTGTAGCATTTATCTAGGCTACGACATGTTCATAAGTTTACACAAAGCACGGTGGTGCACTGTAAAATTCCAGTGTGCTTCAGTATACTTTGATCTCTGACTTTGGCCACTTCGTTGATTTTAAACTAGTGACTTCGGTCTTGATTGTGGTGATGGTTTTAGATTATCACTACACATCTTTCTTTTGCATTAATTCTGACCTGTTGGCACACAGTTTTCATTCTATTTAGTTTGTGTCAAGTCAGCCGCGTTCATAAATTTCTGTAGTTCACTGTGTTTTGGCTACCGGTGCATTGTTTTGACGGCCTTGTTCAATCTGTGATACATGTGCACTGATGCATTGTATTCATTTGTATTTGGTACAACTGCCATGTGCACTGTGTTGTTTGGGTCGAGTTCCTTCATGCTGTTAGTATACATAACTGTCTGTTTCCTTTATTACCTGTTCTCCAAGGCATGTAGTCTGGGGATAATTTGATTTATCACTTGCTGTGTGTGAGACAGCCATCCACTTCATTTCAAGGTTGTACCTCTTGATCTTTGATTGGAGTTCAGTAGTTTGCCTTCATTTTGGCTGGGTCTTCATGGACCCTTTTATATTTGAGCATGTTGTATAGGTGTTGCATATCTAGCTTTGTTGTCTCGACCATATTTGGTTTTCTATTCTACCTGATTTTGTCTTCGAGACAATCTGCAGTGTTTTATGATGTAGCTTCTTCTTATTACATCATATAGTTTTCCCTTATGAACTACATGTGTAGTTGTTATTGGTGCCATGTATCTGTACCATTATGTTCTTGTACATTGGTGCTGCTCCCTGATCGTATGCATTTGTGTCATGCTGTGCATATGTGCATTTGTAACCTTGAGTATGGTGTCACCTTTATTGGCCTATATGTCTGCATTCCATTTGCACCTCTGATTCATTTGTCAATGTGCAGTGTTATTACATTCCCTTAGTGGCATTTGGTTTGCATTCCATTTGCACTGTGCAGCCCTACCCACTGCTGCATTTGTTTCGATTGTGCATCTGAGTTTTTGGTTGTGGTCTTGCCCTTATGACCTTGAGGTGGCTGTCGTTTTGTTGCAGTTGCCTTGAGTTCTTGTGGTGACTGCAGTACTTCTGATTTTTTTAGTGGTTGCACTGAAATTTATTCTTCAATGATTTTGGTTCGTTGAGCTTTTGTGTACATCATCACTTTAGTGGCAAGGCAGTGCACGCAAGCGTGAACTGCAGCCACACGGTATGGTTTTGTGATATTCTATTTGTTTTGACTTATGGATCTTTTTGCGTATTCCATATTCTGTAGTGGCGAGGCAGTGCACGCGTGCGTGTACTGCAGCCCTACTTGAATTAATATTTTATTGATATTTCAATGGTTTGAACTGTTTGTTCATTTCAATTTAATATTCTGAATTGCATTCTGATTTGGTTTAAATTACTGTCGTCTATTCAGTATTTAATTATTATTGCTCCTGTGCACTAATAACTGAGTTTGAATTAGACTGACCCGAGTATTATTTTCTTTTGAATCTAATACTCGGGTCAGACCGAGTATTTTACAGGTTGTAGATATTCTGCTTTGGGTTGCTGCTAGAGCTATGAAGTTCTTTCATATCTTTTGGAGTAGTCGTATTTTGTAGTAGTCTGTATTATTGTATAGGAAGATATGTATTCATGTATATTATATACGTTAACGTACTTGTATATGTAACTTCCTGAGTTGATTATTGTAGTTGTATCACATGTACCGTGTAAATGTATTGTAACTGACATCAGTTATTATATATGTATATGAGATTTTCTGTTTCATCAGTGTTCCGCATTTTTATTTATCTGTGTTATTAGTTTATATTTGTCCTAGACTATTATAGCCACCGTGTGGTAGCTTTGTGTTTGCATCGGCATGTCGGATTTCCTCCTGAAATAGATTGCACGTTTTTACTATCTGACATATCGGTGTTCGCACAAAGCAATTACACGGAGGGTCGCTCCTCAACAGCCTCATTCTCCGTGCTAGTTGACAGCACTACACCGTAGTGTTCTTGGCTAGCGTGGGTATAGAGGTGGGGCGTCACAGTTTCCGGGATAAGTTGATCAAGTTTGTACCTGTGTTCATCAACAACATTCTCAAATCAGAGTTGCACAGTGGAAGCATGGTGGCAGTTATTCCAAGATAGAAGCAACACCCGATTCATTGGGAATTTGTGTTTTGTTTTGGATCTGAGGATTTCTACGGGAAATTCACTTTAATCTGGAGACTTGGATGTCTTATGCGTCTGTTATGTTTTCCGAATAAGTGTAGTTTGTCTGAAGTCTTCTGATATCTGTAGTAGAGTTTGTGTGGTGGATTGGATTGATCTAGAAGGTTGAAGGCAGCCAGGATCCCCAGGAGAGATTTGTGGATAAGAGATTGGATCTTTCTGTTTTCTCCCAAAGGTTAAGTGATTGATCTACAGGATTGGATTGCCAGTTTGGATAACTAGGATTCGATGAGTTTCACGTATCTCTAAGGGAATACGTGTATGATCTATCCCTGGTTGTGGAACCAGCAGTTCTGGAGTTTTAGTTGTTGAGTCAGACTCGTCTGCAGTTTGATATCTTGTCTAGTGTTGTAAATATTGTGAATAGGAGTTTTGCAGCTTCTTAGTATTGATTGTTTGGATTCCCTAGAGCGAGTATCCCGGTATATATATATATATATATATATATATATATATATATATATATATATATATATATATATTTAAACACACACACTTAGGGAAACTCGATAAATTTTGTCCAGAATTTGTCTGGATAATTAGATTTGTTTGATTGGTTGAAATGGTTCTTTTGATTGTTAGCATATGCTGATATATGCTTGCGTTTAAAATAAAATCTTTAATGAGATTATTAAAGTACCTTTGCTTTTAAATTTCGATGACGAAATTCTTTTAAAAGGGGAGGAATGTGATGTCCCGGAAATTGGGCAATATTTATTTAATAATTTCATTTATAATTATTTTAAAATGTGAAATATTGATTTAATAATCTAATTCAAACATAATTTTCTTTTGAAAATTTATAATTATTTAGTTTGGACAAATGATATTATTTTCAAAATTTATAATAATAATTGAATTTGAGAATCTTATTATTTTAAAATGTTAAAAATATTTAAATGATAAAATTTTCTTTCTAAGCTGATTTAAAAATATTTTATTTATAATGTATATATGTGTATATATTGTAAATAGGAGTTTTGATTTTAATTTTAAATTTAAATTTAATAAAGGATCTTTTCAAATATATATAGGTGTATAATTATGAATTGATTAAATTAAATTAAAAAAATTCATAAGTCAATTTATAAATCTATCTTATATTTTCAAAAGAAATTAAAGTAAATATTTTGTTATAAATATATAATAGTTAAAAACTGTATTTTATAATAAAAGTTTATTTTGTTTTATCTTAAATTTGTTTTGAAATAAACTTAGTTTATTTATATTAGAGTATAATATTTTGGTTTGAAAACGTTGGAATAAAATATAATTCAAAATTCTTTTATTTTTAAATTTTTTTTTTGAAAATTTGTTTTAAAAATATTATTTTAAATTATTCAAGTAAACATTAAAATGTGTAAAGGTAATTCATTTGTAATCATCTAAAGACTAAATATATTTGAAACATATAAAACATCTTAAATTAAAATTAGAAATGTTTTAAAAGAATTTAAAAACATTTATAAACAAAGAATTTATCTTTATATTAAAATCATACATGTGTTAAGCATTCATATTTTAAAGTGGACACTTGTAATTAATCTTCATACTTAAGTAACAAGTGGCAATACTAAATCATTATTGAATTAATTATTTTAGATAAAAACTTAACAAATCTTTTTATTTCAAACACTTTATCTTCTATGGAGAATCTAAAATCAGATTTAAAGAAACTGAAATACAAATTTACTCAAAGATTTGCAAACAAAATTTTAAAACCTGCAAAAGAAAACCCAATTGCAAATTATGTTTAATCTGCAAACAAAAATTCAATCTGCAATACGTAAAGACTTCAATTCAAGCAAAGAAAATAGGGAAGCATGCAGTTTTAATCCAACATCAACAAGTAAATTCAGTATCAAATGGAAGCTAAAAACACAGATTCAACATTCAATGCAAATGCAAATCAGGCTCCAGGAAATGAATTGCATCTGGATTGCTTTCTGCCTCTTCAAGGTATAGGTGAGTAAATCTCTGTTTAAAAACAGTTTCTTTCTTTTAAAAATCAAGCTAATAAGGTTTCCAGAACTCAAATTTTAATTCAAAATTTTTTTTCAAATAAGAAAATCAAAACAGTGGTAAATTAAAAAAATAACTGCACTGTTCCTTCTTTTTAGTAAGTAACCTCACAATTTATAGGTTGTATCAAATTTATCTGTGCATAAGTGCTGATAGAATTGAGTATGCTTGTTGACTTTGTGTGATGATACCCCGTGTACTTTCTTGAATATGCAGATAAGTGATGCAAATTTTCTAACAGACCTGCTTCTGTTCTTACTAGGATTTTAAATACAAATCCACTTCTATATGTCTGAAACTTAGCTAGAAATTATTATGTAAACAAATTGTGTTTGTTTTAGCATAGATTTAGGTTTGTAAATTTTAATTTATTTAAATTCAATCTGTTATTTCTGAAAATCAATAATAACTGATATTATTTCCAAAAGTAAGATTACCAAACATCTTTAATTATTCAATCAAGTTTAAAACTTGAATGCATGTTTAAAAACATGAATATTAAAACAAGCATCAAGTTTTTAAATTATCCGAGGAGTTAGTAATTAAGGACTCTACAGAATTTGGGATTCTGGGAGTATCTGATCATATAGTTGATTTTGGGAACTGGAATTCTTCCTGAAGGTGGAGTGTTGATTGGAGAGTGAAGGAAAATTAAGAGGAAGATGGTTAGGGAGTGGTGGCGATGGCAGTAGGAGTTTTCAGGTTTGAACCCTAGTTTTAAAGTGATAGAAGTTTTGTAAATCCTTGAACTCTGTGGTGATTCGAGTGATGCGAGGTTTTGGGGTTTGGCAGATGGGGTACAGATGGAGCAATGGCCGAAATTTAAGATCATCAGATGGTCGGAGTGGGTTGTCGTGAGAGTTGACAGGTTTGGCATGTATTTTGGTGAAGCTTTCCAGATTGCTTGATTTTGCTTGATTCTAATTTCAAGCTATAGAGGGTTTATTGATGGTCGTTATCAATTTTAGGTATGGACGACGTCTTGGAGGGGTTGGTGAAGGTAGCTGGTAGCCGCCGGAGCACTGGTGCATATGCACAGTGTATATTTGACTCTGTTGATCTGGGTTGTGCAGGGTTTTGGTGACTCGAAGACACCCTCGTGCAGATTGTGTTGTAACTCGAAGATGGTAGGGTTTTAGCTCGAAGTGTTTTGATTGTGGTTTCGGGTTTTGTTGTATACAGGCTGTAAACCTGAGCAGTTTTTTTTTTAAATCTGAGGAAAATTCAATTTTTAAAGCAAGGATTTAAATTCAAGTGGAAGTTTGGATTTAATTCAAGTAAGCTTATGAATTCAAAAGTTTAAAAATGAAGAATTTAAATTTAAGTAAGGTTTAAATTCAAATTTGAAATCAAGTGTAAATATAAGTTTCAAGTTTCTTTGAATCCAGATTTTATTTAAAACAGTTTTTTTTTATGAATTTTTAAAATGATAGACAAGTTTAAAATGTTTTTAAGTAGAATTTAAATATGAATTTGATTTCAAATAAAGGTTTAAATTTGAAAGGATTCTTTCCTTCAATATTTTAATTAGAATTATGATATGTTTAACTTTAAATTGAAAAGTTAAAATAATCTTTAAAAAAAAAAACTTAATTTCTTTAGTAAAATTAAGTAATTTAGATTTTTAAACTTTTGTTATATAATAATGATAGTTCTTTACCTTTAGGTTTATAAATTAATTTAAATTTGGATAATGTTTATATGGTTAAACATTTTTAAATCTTAAATTTTTAATTGGAAGTTGAATTTAATTTTAGGAGTGTATTGTTTTAAATACATCTGAATAATTAATAAGTCATAAATAAGTAAATGGATTAATTTGGAAATAATTAAGATAATTTAGGAATTTAGGAATTTACTTATTTAATTGATTTTAATTAATGTTTTAGATTAATTTATAATTAGAGATGATTAATGAATAATTAATCTATGATAAGTCACTTAAGTAAGTAATTAATGGAAATATTGTTAATTAAATAAGATAATTATCTAAGGATAATTAAATAGTTCACTAATGTGGTTAATTTTGATAAATTAATTAGATTGATTAATTGAAGATAATCAATTGTAATTTGTTAAGTATAATTACTTTATAAAAGTAATTAAGGGATTAATTACTTATTGTAATTAATTCTGATAATGTGTTTTGTTTAAATTAATTAATTTAGTTTAATTAATTTAAGAAATAATTTCATAATTTAATGATAATAATTACTTAATGTAATTTATAGAGCAGGATTTCTTAGAGAAGTGATAATTGATAATTACTGGAATTTAATTAGGGAAAGGTGATTTATTTTAATATAGTAATTTGGATAATTAATTTTGTAATTAATCAAGGAATTAATTAATAAAGATTATCAATTATTGGACAACTAATTTGTTAATGAATAATTAAGATAGTTAATTACTGAATTGAATATTAATCAAGGTGATTTATGACTAGATTAATTACTAAATGTAATTGATTTTAATTGAGTAATTAATTTAAATATTAATTAGAGATCATTAATTAATATAATTAATGATGTAATTAGGAATTGTTTAATTAAGTAAAAATTAATTAATTAAGTGATTAATTAATTGTAATTAATTAAGGATAAATATAATTAATTATAGTTAATTAATAAATTAAATAATTAAATGTTAATTACTTATGATTAAGGTTAATTAATTTTATAAAATTAATTAAAGACTAATTACATATGGTGATTAGAGGGTGATTAATCAAATGTGCTTAATCAAGTTAAATACTTAATGAATGATTAATTAACTGGGTTAATAAATTTATGGATATTAAGCAGGATTTATAGATGGATAATTAATTTAATTTATTTTAAATTAATTAGAGATAGAAGTAATTAATTTAATTCATTTTAAATTAATTATAATTGATGGTTAATAAATCATTGCTTATGGATGTTATTAATTGGATGATTGTGATCTCAGAAATGAGATGAGTAGTATCTATAGGATATGGATGTTTGGTTAAAGTATGATGGTTTGTGATGGATTATCTGAGTGTGATGATTATCTGTTTGTGATAATGATACAGATTATCTATTTATGATGAGAATGTGATTATCTATTGAGAATGTAGTTTATCTATCTGTGTGAAATAGATAAAAATGAAACGAGTCAATTGGGTAAAACCTTTAAGTACAACTTGGACATTAAAATGGTGTTTGGTTTTGGTGAGACCTGGATCGGGTTTCCATATTTGGATATCAGAAAACCACATCGAATCCAATTTAAACGTTAGGTGGTTAATCCAAGTGGAGCAAGTGAAGACTCGAGGTGTAAGAACTATACGTCAGTATAACTCTGTGGGTGATTCCGTAATGAGTTTGACGGAATAGTACTTATAGGTTCGAGATGGTGATTTAGAGTGCAAGGGTTATCGTCGTTAACACTGAGGGGGATTCCAAAATGATTGTAACGAGATAATGCCTTCGGTTTCGTTCGAACCCGGAACGAACCTGTATGGATTGAATGCTTTCAGAACATCGTCAGGTGGACGATGAGCATTCTAAGATAGATGTGTTCTATAAAGTTAATCGTAGCCTCAAGCCTCATCAACCGGGAATGGCTAAAACAGGGGAGGTGCAGCAAGGCTTCGTGGGTAGCCCCCACTAGAGTGTGTGATTTACCCATGTCTAGAGGTCCCTTTTTATTCGGCTGTGTGGACGGTTGTGAGCTCCAACTATCGGGGTGGTCTTGTTCGGAATTGTTCAGTAAGGAATGGTTCTGGTCTTGTGTTGCGGAGGAGCGGGCGTACTCCTCGGTACAGTGATCTAGGCCACGTACTGTGACGGGCGGTACCCCAGTAGCCCTGCCATTGATGGAATCCCAAAATCCAATAAGTGCCTGTACGGTTTTGATTGTGCCCAACTATGTTGGAACGTGAGATGTAAGCATTCCTGCTATTTCTGTTTTAATTTTGAAAACCCTAGACACTATTATAATATCACTGGATTTCCTATCGAATGTTTTGATTAGCGTAAGGTAAAAACTTGTCCATGTTTATGTGTGGGAAGTCTTACGTGATACTTTTTTCAAAGGATTTTCTAAAGTTAAGCAACCTTTAAACCCGTTTACTCACACCAGTCCCCTGTCTAACCCGAGTGTTTATTTTATGTTTTATTAAACTCTTGGGTACTCATATTTTATATGAGTAGTCAAGTGATTCAGGATTGCTTTGACGAGTTCTGGAGGAGATAGTGGAGCAGGAGGTTTCAGCGCGTAGATATATATAGTGGTTCCGCTGTGTTTGAGTTGTATCTGTTTTTCTCTAATATACTTGAATTGTAATTGCTAGACAGATGTTTATAACTGTCTAGTTTGTATTGTATTAGCTGCATAACTCTGATGTATATGATACTATGTAAAGTTTTATGTGATATATTATAATTATTCAATTCCGCTGTGAGATTATGATGTTGTCTGTTTCTTCTTTTCTTTCTTTTCTCTTTTTCTATCTCTTTCTTTCTTCTTAATGATGCGTCTTTCTATGGAATGAAAGGCGGGTCGTTACAAAGAGAGACTCTAGTGCTACCAAAACTCAAAACCAAGCAGTGAACATGAAAATCAAAACCAATGTATAGTTCGAACAAATATGCATGTATCAGAGAGTATATGCAGAGCATACACAGTCAAGTGACCAAAGTCACCCATTTAATATCGAATAAATCGCCAAAGTCTTATGAAATCGACCTTATCCATATCAAGATCGAAACAGTCAAAACCAACAAACTCGGTGAAGCTTAAAGCCACACACAATGAAAACTACAAATACAAGTCCAGTGAACAACTTGATGCATCACTGAGACATGAATGCATGGAATAAAGGCATCAATCGACAGTGAAAACACCCAAATATGCTACAGAGAATAGTGCAACAACAATGATGAACCAACAAAGTTCGATTTTCAACCACAACAACCTGATGCATCACTGTGACGTAGATACATGAAATGCACAATATCACAATGCATCAAATATTAAGGATGCAAGTAAATAAGGTATACGCCGAAGTCTAGTTGAATTTCAAACTTAGAATATTTTCATAAATCAAGTTTTCAAACCAAGTCCAAAAAAACGACTGCAGGCTCAAATGAAGTTGAACAAGTTACAGCAATATACACACGGTCAAGCTATTTTTCATCACAGTGTAATAGGTACACAATGACACCCATAGCATCGCACAAAAGTGGAACGATGTCCAGAGGTCGAAATAGCTTTAATTGGCCAGATTCGAACAGATCAACAAGGTTAAATCAATTCAAAGCTGAAAACACAAGAACAAAATCCTCATCAGCAAAAAAAGAACCCAACTTGAGTTCGCAAAGCAAACGAGGCTGAAGCCAAAATACTTTCACAAAATCGAAATCGAAGTTGAACAAGTCATAAGTTGACGCAGTGGTGGCCAGCAAAGCCAAAATCGAAGCAGTGTTAAATTAAAACAAAATCAAATGGGTACAACAAAAATTCAAGGGCATCGAATTATATACAAGCAGAAGAGTGAATCAGAAGTGAGTGAAAAACACTCACCTTGATCGAAGCGAAGACGAACAGTTCAGAGACGAAGCCGGCATCACGATGTCGATCGAAGAAACCCTAATTTTTTGAACGAACGAACGAAGAAAATTTGTAGCCCCCATTTATTTTATTTTCGTTTTAGGGTTTCGAATAATGAATGAAGAGGGGGACGGGTTTGCCTGAGATAACATGGAGCCAAAAATAAAACATGGGCCAATATTGTTTTATTGCCCGCTTAACTCTTAACCATTTATCAAAAGAATTTCAACCGATTTAAAAACTCCAAATAGCAATTAGCTGACACATTAATCGTTTAATGACGATTATAAATTGTTACAAAATCCCGGGTTGTTACAAATTCAATCAACAATAATTAAGCAATGTTTATAATTTGATTAAATACAACAAGTCAACAAAAATGATAATAATTAAACATTACCATTTCATAAATCAAACACATTACAAATAACTATATTAGTCATAAAATATTATTCCTTTATATATATCATATGATATTAGGAAAAATAATTTCATTTCAAAATTTATACAAAATATTTTTATAACACTAACAAATACGCGCTCTCGTATATACACTAAGACAACTCATTCTAGGGTATTACTACCTTACCTTAATGAGTTAACCCCAATAGGCTAAGGTATGTCTAAACCAAAGCTTCGATACCAACTGTAATGACCCACCCTTTTGAATGGTTTGATTCTGACATGTGTGGTTTATTGTCGATTTAAACCATCCATAAGGGTGGGTTGTTACATCTGTAGAAACTCACACCATCTTTAATTCAACCTGAACTACTCGAATCTGACCCAAGTATTAAAAATACCCGGATCATGCATGATAAACCAACATGAGAAAACTCGATAATAAATGATAGTCTTATATATCAGGCTTTGAATAAAATTCTTTGAAAAGAAAAAGTATCTCATAAGACCACGTCCACACATAAACATCGACGGGTTTTTACCTTATGATAACTAAAACACTTTTATATATCATAATACACTTGATATTACTTTTAGTGGCATTCCTTTGAAAACACTTACAAATAAACTTATTCAAATAAGGTAACAATACCCAGACTATGTCTAAGGTAATATATCCGGACTAGGTCAATGGAATATACCGAACAGAATATATAATACAAAAAAGGGGTAGTTGAAATGTTTCTACGCCATAACAGCTATTTTGGGAGTACAATCAAAACCGTAAATCTCATATTAGGATTGGATTTCCAACATGATGGGAAACTAGTGGAAAGATCAATTTGTATCCATGGCTTACGTCCAAGACTCGGACGTCGTTATACCATAACATAAATGGCTAAAAGTAGATACAATCTGCAAATACCATCCAATGACTCAGATTTCATGTAGGCCCAAACGTATCTGGTACCTAAGGCTCAAAACATTTGATAACCCAAAATCACTACTATCCAAAATGCGAGCATACATCTGACCACATAGAATCCCACCATAACTGGGGTGTGAGGCTTACGAGGCTACAATTACCTTTCACATATCACATCTCTGAATGCCACATTGTTATTCCACGTCACATACTTGATTTTTAGAAAATTATAACTTCTTGATCTCGTATGACCCGAAAAAGGGTGTTGAGCTAAGAGAAGTTGCCTTCTCCGCCACCGACTAATATATATTTATAGAAACCACTCAAATGTGATTTAGGATACAATGTCAGACAAACGTCCATACAAGTTCGTTCTGGGACTGAATGAAACCTAAGGCACTCTCCTACTACCATTAGTAGGAGTAGTCATTGCAATCTAAAAAATCTCCACAATGAGGAGACCACTGCTATAAATAACTCTATAACGGGAGCGACCCAGAGCACGTCAAAAAGCAGTCCTCATGCTATGAAGATCTACGGTCTTCAATAATTATCATCTTCAACATGTCTTCACTTTCGAATGTATACATTGGTTCCAAGTGGTTTTTAGATAGGGATCACCCAAATCCGACTCCGGTTCCTTCGAAGCCAATCATCACTTTAAAAGATGTTAAGTTCATATATGGATATCAATCATCAATCAATTATTTCATCTTTTATTTGAATAAAATCTCTTTCTTAGATATACTCTTTTCAATTTAATCAATTTCCTTTTCAAGAGTATTTGGAATCATTAAGCCTCATCTATCAAATCATTTGGTTTATCTAAACCTTTCTTAAATCTTGGAATAATCCCAAATTGTTTTTCTCTTTTACATAGCAAAACCTTTCCAAATCATTCTTTAAATCTTAGTGAAAGATTTCTTATATTCAAGTTATCAATTTTAACTTATGGAAAATATTCCCAAATCACTCATTAAATCTTAATCAAATATTTCTTTCTTAACTTCAAACCATATTATTACAAATCGAAGATTTTCATAACAGAGCACTACTGCCACCGTAGATATGGTAAATTTCACCTTCGGGGACTAATGGAAAATAATCCTACATGATGAATATTTTTGTCATCAATGATCATTGTCTTCAATATTTTATTCGAAAATTAGTTTGAAGGGATTTTTGGATAGGAGTCACCAAATCAGACCCCGGTTTTTCGGATATGAATCATACAAATCCGATGCCGGTTCCTTCGTACCAATCATCGATAAAAAGATGTTAAGTTCATATGGGGTTTCGAAAATTGTTTTGAAGTAATTTTCGGATAGGAATCGCCCAAATCCAACCCCGGTTCTTCGGATAGGAATCACCCAAATCCGATTCTGGTTCCTTTGTACCAATCATCAAATAAAAGACTTTAAGTAGTTAATTAACATTCTAAGAATTTGTTTACTTTCTCTTATCTTGGAAAAACTTAAATATGATGTTTTAGTGTATCCAAGCTTTCCTTTCGATCTATTCCATCCCTCATCTAAAAACAGAAAACATAGGCCGGGTAAGTTCAGGGTACTGGTTGCTCCATCCCTAAACTTAATTAAACACCTTGTTTTATCTTTCAGTTTTCACAAGCGGACAAATGTACTAGTCTTTTCCGCATACTCAGTTTGTTTATCTTCATTTTAGAAATGATTAACAAACTTCCAAATAATCGTTTAAAGCACTTAATTATTCTTTTTAAAACATTCATAATTGATTCTAGGAAATATCGTTACGTTTAAACTCATATTCAAAATGTTATAGAATTCGTAGCATAAAAGTGTTGCGAAAAGTGCTATATAAGCTTATTTGATTTAAACAACTTTTAATATTTGAAAATTCATATTTTTCATTTCAAATCTCTTTTAAACCATTTTTGTAGATTTATTAAATTTATTTCATATTTTTTATCATTTAAAAATATCATTTATAAAGAAATTCCCTTTTGAATTCCGAACTGCAAAACTGCGATGTTATTAGAAAATTCTTTTGGACATATTTCAGAACCTACAAGATGAAATCCTGATTTTCTTTCTTTATTTCTTTAAATATATTCAAATGTTTATAGAATATTTCTAACTCATTTTAAAACTATTTCCAAAAGGTTTAAGCATTCTATATACGCCATTTAATTTTCAAAAGGAAAGTCGTTTCCTTTATGCTTATCGACGTGTTTTAAACGTGACTTGGTAAAAAAGTTAACAATTACATCAAAAAATCAATACTTGGTGATTATAGTATATATAAGCATTCATAGCAATCATAACACATCATCAAACCTGTATATAAAAATATAGATATTAAATAGAATTTCTCACCATTAACCAAAGCGATTAACTTCCTACCAACATTCAAACTAATCCACGCTTCACTAACTACTTCCTACTACACTAAAACATTACCAAACAAATTTTCCTTCCTTCAAAGTGCTCAACCATAGCTTCATATGGAGATGGGCCGAAATCGTAGAGAAGAAGTGGTGGAGCTTTGACCATGAATTCTCAAAATTAGACCCGAAAAATAGGTTATCCTGTATATAGTTTTATGCCCTCTAAATTTTAAAATTTAGAAAAGATGTAAACTACAAAGTTGATGAAAATTATTTTCTCTTGAATTGGAAAAAGGATCTCTTTAATCCAAGTTGTTTCGAGGGAGATATGATAGAATAAGGAAGAGGCATTATCAGATTGACAAAAATGAAGCCCGGAAATTCACTTCAAAGAATTGATTTTAGGTATAGGAAACCTCAAAACGGAAAAAAGCAATCAACATAAAAGTTGTAGCCATTGGAATTAAATATTGTATAATTTCTTTTATTAATTTAGATCTGTTACGATAAAAAAAATAGCCTTTTCTCTAGCTTAAAAATTGAGCCAGAGAATGCACTGGAAAGAAGTGGATTTTTGACATGGTTAATTTTAGAATGAGACAAAGTGGTCAACATAAAAGTTGTAGCCACTGAAAAAATACGTGATTTGAAAAACATAATTTTGCATTTTGGTTCTTCTCTAAAGAAGTTATGGCTGAGAGAAGAAAAGGTAAAATTTGGAGCAAAGAGGAGTTTGATTAGAAAAGGATGAACATTGATTTCTTTTGAATATTTTGGCATTATTTCTTTTTAATTTTTTCTATGGCTTGGAAGCCATTAATGGGAAGAGGAAGGAGGTAAAGAAGCTTGATAAAAGAAGAAGAAATGTGAATGAAAGTAAAGAAGGATGTGGGTATTTATAGAAAAAGAAAGAGGTGCTAAATTTACCAAAATAACCTCTTACCAAATTACCAAACTAACCGTACTTCAACCTAAAGAAATCTTCACTTTTTCAACACTTAACATCATCCTTTCACTTTTTACTTTATTTCTTAGCCACTTAAAGATTAATTAAAGAAAAGTAATTTTTTTGTTGGATTTTTATTTGATGTGATTCGATGTGTACTTTTCTTACTTTTATTAATTCTTACTTACTTTTACTAATGAGTTATAGAAGTTTACTAATCCAATTTAGTAAAAGTAAACAGATTTAATTATTAAAATGTGTAATATATAGGTTAAAACAAGTTAACAAAGGCGTGATAACGTTGCAGAAAATTATTTTTGAACAAAACGTTGATTTTTGATTAAAAAATTTACGGTCGCATTTTGACGTTTTAGTTAAACTATTTATTTATGTAAACCAAATTTTAAAATAAATTTGTATGATTTTATTTAAAAATATACACTTATGAATGAATTAAAATAACTTATTTAACAATTGAAACTTACTTTTCGGAAATTAGCATTTTGTCACTTTTGTCGATATTGGCAAATGATACTATTTTTGTGTGTAATTTTCTATCCAAATCCTATCTAATTTTGTTTGAATCATATAACCTTATCAATTTTATATTTAAATCACTTTAAATAGTATATTTTAAAGTGGTCAAATTATGGGTCATTACATTCTCCTCTACTTAAAAGAATTTCGTCCTCGAAATTACCCAAAACAAAAGTTTGCTTAAAACATTTATCTTTAGACTTAATTCCATGCAATATACACAAATCATCTGTAAGAAATATCTTATTCGATATTCTATTCGAATACACAACTTTATTTTCAAGCTAGTATCGATCCCCCGATCCTCTATTGCAAACTCTGATCAGGATTCTAGATCAGAATTTTGCTTTCCTTGCATAGTTTTCAACTATGATAGAAACCTAAAGTATCTAACCACAAACCCTCATCAATGTTCGTCGTCAAGAATCGAGTGATAAATCCTTTTTCGGACCAGTGTAAACACTTCAAAGTTTCGAACTCGAATCTTAGGTTCAAATTGTGTGATGAAATGGTCTACATATAATATATGTGTTAATTAACTTACAAAAACTTTTTATAAACTTTTATCTTAATTTTAAACATTTTATAAAGGTGCTTTTTTATATAATCCCTTTAATTATTTATTTTCAAATATTTTTATTAAAGGAAAATATTCTAAAGAAACCATTTTTCACTAAAAAGAATATTTATCTGTATTACAATTTTTTTCCATAATCCTCTAACTTAGTATATTTCCTTTAACATTAGTATTATTTGTAAATCAATTAGTAAAACTATTACTTAATTTTTTTACATCTTATAACTTATGTAAATCAATCATATTTTAAAGACTTAAGTCCAAATTCTTAATTAATGCTAGGATGCATTAACAAAACATTTTTCAGGTTATGATTACCGTTTGGGGAGTCATTATTTTACTTAATAGTTCATGACTTAAATCTATGTTCGTATGATATACCTTTACATTCTAAGAGTACATACAAATCACAAATTTCAAATAGGTTTTACTTAAATCCGCCTCTCTAACAAATCTAGATTTTGTTGTAATTTATTATTAGCTCAAATGCATAAGTTATAAAACTTATTTCTTATTTAATACTATTATTAATTTTCTAGCTTTGAAAAAAACAAATTCGAAAACTACCCATATTTAAATCCTTAAAACTCTTAACTCTTAAATTTTCTTTGTGAATCAGATTTATAAATATCCTTATCTTATTTTATTTATTCAAAGTATTTTAATCTTTTACCAAAAGTTTTCGAAAATTTCTTAACTTTGAATTACGAAAATTTTCGACTGTCCAAAATCATCGAAAATTCCGCTTTATTTTAGCAATAAGCGATCCTAATTTATCTTTGGTTTAAAAATATTTATAAAGATCACTAATCAATGATTCACATTATTTCTTTATCTTAGGAAAATTATAGATCGAGTAACTCCAAAACAATCCAAGGAATTGGGTACTACCAATAGTATCATATATCCCCTTAACAAGAAGAGTAGTACTTAAGAGAAGTGCTCACCATTTAAACAAATCTCACCTTTTTGGGTTCATTTTCGAAGCAATCGAATTAGTTATCATAATATAACTCTTTTTATTCAAAATAATACCATTTTCAAAATCATTTAATGCCACTTTATAAAGCGTATTTTATAAATTAATTAATTAACTTTATTTAAATTACCACAATTATTTTACTCGAATTTAAATTCTTATTCCTTTTATATTATTTTTCCTTTTACAAAATCATTTTCTATAATTTAAATACATTTTTATCTTATATGTTCCCCCCTTAAACAAATCTTATCATCAAACACCTTATAGTCAAATCGTGAAACTTAATTCACAAGGTATTTGTACTTAAATTTTTAAATAAAAAATGATCAATTTATGATAGTAACTTAATGTTATCATTTCTTAATTTATTATTTTAGAATAAGTATAAAAGATCTTAATTACCTTATCAGATTTCTTACTTATCGATTATCATTATGAAACACCTTATAGTAAAACTATGAAATTCTAATCACAAGATGTTCATATTTAAATTTCACTAATCCTGATTTCTAACTATACAATTTTTCAAAATATATACCTTATATTCAAAATATAATCCTAGGTAAAATTATATCATTTATCGAGTTTTTCAAAATCAGCGTGTCGGTTCGCCTTATTTAAATGTTTAGGTACCCTCATCGATAACGGTGATCAGGCGTATCGATCAGAATCCATAAATCACTCAATAGATAAATCAACACAAAACAATTTATTAGTCTGTGATGACCCGAAATTTATAACCATTTAAAATTTGAAAAATTAATTGATTTTAAATATTTAAAAGTAAATTTTAAACTTGAATTCCAAATATTAATATTTACTTGATAATTAAATTATTGAATTATATAGTTCGAAATTTTAAGTAGCAAGTGATGAGGCATTTTGGAAGTTTTATATAAGATAATAAAAAAATTTAAATATAAATTAGCAAAGATATTTTTTTTAACAATACAAGATATTTTTATAAGTCAACAAGCGTACGCAGGAAGCTATTCCCTAATCGATATTTAGTCTTCGTCCCTCTCTATTTCTAAGTAGAAATCGAACTCATTTGTATAAAAAAAGGGCCGCTAGCTATATCTGAAGCAAATTGAAAAGAGGGGATTTCAATTTAATCACGGCTTCCTCCAGCTTGAAGAATCGGACGAACGAATTCGTTCGTGCTCGCTTAAGATCAAATCGATTCTATAACTTCGCCTCCGTAACTCTAGGACTGCTCACTCCAAATCGAAGCATGTCGCGAGCTAGGGTTTGGGCCGCACAGTGAATTGGAAGACGCGAGGCACGGTTTCGCGATGGGAAGTTGGGTTTTGCCATCGACTTCAATTAGGGCAGAGGCGACGATGGTCGGGGTTCGGCAGCAGCAGGTAGCGGTGCGAGTTGGTCGCGGGGATGTAGCTGTGTAGCGTATTCGGTTAATGGTGAGTCACGTTGTCGACTGGAAGTGAATCGTGGTGGCGGGTCGAGTGGCAGTGGGGTTCGCGAGTTGAAATCAATGGCATACGAGCTCGACTCGAACTCGTGGGGGAGAAGGGTCGCCTGAAGCACAGTAGGGTATCGTGCTTGGTAGTTGGAGGAGAACAGCAGTGAGGTATAACTTTGATAATTTTAATCATCTCTGTGTTTAATCAGAAAAAAATTTATAAATTCATTTACAGTAAAGTATATGTAAAGGCAATTTATATATATATATATATATATATATATATATATATTTATGAATACGATCTTTGAATATAAGAGAATTTATAAAAGTTAGATTTTGAAATCTATAAATTATTTTTATAGATGTATAAGTAGTTTTAAGAGGAAAAATTCTAGTTTAAAGTTAAATCATTAATCTAATTAATAAATGGAAATTTACTGTTCGCTAGTTTCAAATACTAATAAATTGTATAATGTTATTCGAGGTCAAAACCATGGAAACAAGCCAGTTTGGAATGGATTGCAAACAGCAAAACAAAGGTGAGTAAATCTCACTCTGTTGGATTTCTATTTAGATTTAAATGGTTAAATTTAAATAATTGGTTGATTGATTGAGTTGATTGAATGTGCGCTGAAGATCTGGTGACTTTGGTTTTGGTTGGTTCTCGAGTTGATTGTTGTTTGACTCGAAGCATTTGGGTTTAAAATGGTTTTAAACTTAAATCGTAAATAAGAAAATGGTTCAGTTTAAAACCAATAAAGGTTTAATGAATTGGTGACTCATTAAATAGGTAGGATAATTTAAATGAATAATTAATTAATTAAATTAATTAATGATTTAGGTTAATTAATTTTAGTTTAAATTAATTAGAAGGATCATTGGGTGGTTTAATAAATAATTACTTAATGCAATTAATAAAATACAATTACTTTGTGTAATTAATCGAGAGATAAGTTAAGATAATTAATTAAGGAGAATTAATTTATTTAATGAGGTAATGATTAATATTGTGGTTTAATTAATATAATTATTTTCGATTAAGGTAAACTGAAATATAATTCGAAACAATAATTTATATAATTAATGATGTAATTAAAGATTAGATTAATTAAGGTTAATAAATCCATAATATGTGACTTATGAGAAATTAAGTAATATAGGAAATTAAGGATTAATGTAACTAATATAGTTAATTAAATTATAAAATAATTAAAATTACGGTATTGATTTTGGGTTAAGAATAATTAATATCGTGAAATTAGTTAAAAATAATTATTTGAATGTAATTGAAAGATAATTAATCCAGGGTAATTAATTAAGATGAATGGATAGGGAAGGGTTGATTGATTAATTGTTTTGAATTAATTAATGAAGGAATCTAAGTGATTGAGGTTTGAAATTCAATTAGAATCAATTGATTTGATTTGTATGTGATTAAGCTTTGCTTCTGAATGATTGAATGGTATTGGATGATTTGAAGGAGTTGATAACTCCGATATGAAATGTTGTGTATTTCATTTGGATAACTTGGGATAGGATGATATGAGATTCGAAGAGACCGGGGTCGGGTATTAGGTAAATACCCGTAACCACTTCGAATGTTTATAGATCGATATGTAAAAGCTAAATGCCGCAGTAAGTGAATTGGAGGAATTGGACTATTTTAAAATCTAAATCTTTGGTATTTAGAAACTTATATGTGGAATAAGTGTTGTCTATAATAATATGTGGCTTTGTGAATTGATATAAGTTACCCGATTTTATTTGAGTTGTATGTTTTGTATTCCATGCTATTTAGGTTTACTCACGCTAGTTTCTAGCCTGACCCGGGTGTTACTTTGGTGTAATGTTCGGGTCAGACAGAGTATTACATATTTTCAGGTAGGTACAATCTGGAGCTCAAGAGGCGAGCTGGATGGTAAGAACGTATGGAGTGCTTCCGCTATATTATATTATTGTTGTGTATCTGTGGCATGATAATTATATATGTTCAGTGACTGTATATATGTGAAACTCTGACGTATTAAAATGTAACCGACATATATAATATTCTTTTGTAAACTGTTATTATTTATTATTATATTTTATCCTCTGCGAATGTGAGTTGTTGATGTTTCTGTTCTTCTTCTTCTATCTCTTTCTTCTTTTTCATAACTATTTGGAATTTTCGAGTTTGGAAATTTTGGGTTCTTACAGTTGGTATCGGAGCTGAAAGGTTAAGCGAGAACCTTGGCTCTGGTGGGAGTTATTCATTAAGTAGAGTCTGTAGAACTCTAAAATGGGTTGAGTGTATATATATATACATATATAGACACACACACACACATATATATATGAGCGCGTACTTGTTATTTTCTTATATTAAGGTTTTAAATGATTTTATATAAAAATATATTTTGATATATAAAGAAATATTTCATTCTAATAAATATTAAGGCGATTGGCTGTTAAATTATGGAAATTAGAATTAAGCAGTAATATAATACAACCAAATTAAAATTTAATTAATTGAAAATGAAATTCTAAAATTAGAATTCAAAAATTAAATTGTTTAAAAAGCTTTAAATAAAGGTAAGTTTGAAATGGATTCAAACTGAAATTTAATCTTGAGTTTATTGAAGTAAGAATAATATAAAAAGAAATTGGAATCCAGGTATGATAACCTTAGGTATTATCATAAATAGTTTTTGTGATCAATAATGATATATTTGTTATTAACTAAGCCAAATGAAGTAAATTTATAAGATGAATATAACTTCTAAATTTAAGTAGGTTTTAAAATTTTGAAAAGTTTTAAAACCTAAGTTTAGAAACAATCAATTATTTCCAAGAGTTAAAGAAAATAACAAATAATATAATTCAGACTATTTTGAATATAGTCCTATTTTAAAACAAGAAATGTTTGGAAGTTTTTTAAGGGATTTTTTTTGAAATTAAAACCAAGGGTGGTTTAAAATTTAAAAGTAGCCTGGAGTATAAAGGAAATAAAAAAAAATGAAATGCAATGTATGGTTGGTAAATAAATTAGAAATGAAAGGGAATTAAATATAAAATGAGTTGAAATTAATTTAAAGTAGTTATAAATTAAAATAGATACTCTATTAAGCAAATATCACCAAAATTTTCACAAAAATAGTTGTCGTAGTCGTAAATAAAAGTAATTAAAATTATATGGGTTGAGAGAAGTTAAATAATATTGATTCTGAATCATTTGAAGTGAATATGAGCTTGTTTGGATTAAAAATCAATTGAATGTAAGAAATTTAGTTGCAAACCATTAAAATTGAAGGAAATGGTATATAAATTGGTTGAAAGCAATTGAATTAGTTTTGAAAACATATAAATTGCTCGAGGAAGTTATTTTGAATGCATTTCTTTTAGAATTGAAGTGTTATAGTTGTTTAAATAAGAGAAATGTTATAAACTTCATATATATAGTGCTTATATATTTAAATTGAGTAAGTACAGGTACCTGAAGGCCGTTTGGCTGGATTTGGATTGCACTAATTGCTAAATTAATAAGCTGCTTGCTTAAAACGCTAAATAAAGGTACGCCTACGCAACAAAAATAGGATATATGAACTGTTTTTGCTTTTTCCGACCAAGTGGGTCGATGTATATATATTTATATCTCTTGTCAAATTGCAAAAGCTCCTCCGTACAAAGGAGACTGCCAAATTTTTTTTGAAATTTTGGGAGTCAGAAAAAATTTCGAAATTTTTTGGAAAATTTTTGTTAGCAATAAAATGATTTCAAATTGGAAACCAAAGTAAATTAGTGAATGAAACTAATTTAAAATAACGATATGAATCAGTTATAAATGGAAGATAAAATTTAATATTCAGAATTGAAGACAAATTGAAATCATATGGAAATGGGAAAAACTAATTTGAATAGAAGTGGGTATGAAACTTATGTAGGAAAATGTATACAATGATTTGAAAGGTTACGATTGGATATTATTGCTAAGCAGGAGATGCAGGTATTATAAGGAAAAAGGAAAATTGATTGTGATTCCCAAGGATAAATTTGAATTGCCGACAAAAAGGTATGTGTTTAAGTTTCTATATGAAATTGGATTGGGTTTTTGATCTAGCCACTTGGCTTTTTGTTTTCTTCGGAATTTGGGAGCCCCTAGAGGCCTTTTGTAGTTGTACCGAGTTAGCCGCGCAAAGGAGACGCTGGCAAAAAAATTCAGAAATTTAGGGAGTTAGAAATTTTTTGAGAAAGTTGTGATAATTTAAATTTGAATTTTAAATTAGATTTAAATAAATGAAGTAAATAATGTTATTGGAAATTATAGAAGGTTTTGGGAAATTGGCTGAAGTGATAGTAGGTCTTTAATAAAAGATAGTTGGTAGGATGTTGAGTTGTGGGTGGGAAAAAGTAAACAGGTATTGGACCATTCTTCCTAATTAACAATACAAGATAGTTAAATAAAAGGGCCGCTAGATCTGTCTGAAGCAAATTAAAAAGAGGGGATTTCAAATTAATCGCGGCTTCCTCCATCTTGAAGAGTCGAACGAACGAATTCGTTCGTGCTCGCTTAAAATCAAATCGATTCTATAACTTCGCCTCCGTAACTCTAGGACTGCTCGCTCCAAATCGAAGCATGTTGCGAGCTAGGATTTGGGCCGCACAGTGAATTGGAAGACGCGAGGCAGGGTTTCGCGATGGGAAGTTGGGTTTTGTCATCGACTTCAATTAGGGCAGAGGCGACGATTGTCGATGATTAGGTGTTCGGCAACAGCAGGTAGCGGTGCGAGTGGGTCGCGTGGATGTAGCTGTGTGGCGTATTTGATTAATGGTGAGTTGCATTGTCGAATGGAAGTGAATCGTGGTGGCGGGTCGAGTGTTAGTGGGGTTCGCGAGCTGAAATCAGTAGCATACGAGCTCGACTCGAACTCGTGGAGGAGGAGGGTCGCGTGAAGCTCAGTAGGGTGTCGTGCTTGGTAGCTGGAGGAGGAGAGCAGTAAGGTATAACTTTGATAATTTTAATCATCTCTGTGTATAATTAGAATAAAATTTATAAATTCATTTACAGTAAAGTATATGTTAAGGAAATTTTTATATATATATTTACGAATACGATCTTTGAGTATAAGAGAATTTATAAAAGTTAGATTTTGAAATCTATAAATTATTTCTATAGGTGTTTAAGTATTTTTAAGAGGAAAATTTATAGTTTAAAGTTAAATCATTAATCTAAATAATAAATGGAAATTTCTAGTTTCAAATACTAATAAATTGTATAATGTTATTCGAGGTCAAAACCAGGGAAACAAGCCAGTTTGGAATGGATTGCAAACAGCAAAACAAAGGTGAGTAAATCTCACTCTGTTGGATTTCTATTTAGATTTAAATGGTTAAATTTAAATAATTGGTTGATTGATTGAGTTGATTGAATGTGCGCTGAAGATCTGGTGACTTTGGTTTTGGTTGGTTCTCGAGTTGATTGTTGTTTGACTCGAAGCATTTGGGTTTAAAATGGTTTTAAACTTAAATCGTAAATAAGAAAATGGTTCAGTTTAAAACCAATAAAGGTTTAATGAATTGGTGACTCATTAAATAGGTAGGATAATTTAAATGAATAATTAATTAATTAAATTAATTAATGATTTAGGTTAATTAATTTTAGTTTAAATTAATTAGAAGGATCATTGGGTGGTTTAATAAATAATTACTTAATGCAATTAATAAAATACAATTACTTTGTGTAATTAATCGAGAGATAAGTTAAGATAATTAATTAAGGAGAATTAATTTATTTAATGAGGTAATGATTAATATTGTGGTTTAATTAATATAATTATTTTCGATTAAGGTAAACTGAAATATAATTCGAAACAATAATTTATATAATTAATGATGTAATTAAAGATTAGATTAATTAAGGTTAATAAATCCATAATATGTGACTTATGAGAAATTAAGTAATATAGGAAATTAAGGATTAATGTAATTAATATAGTTAATTAAATTATGAAATAATTAAAATTACGATATTGATTTTGGGTTAAGAATAATTAATATCGTGAAATTAATTAAAAATAATTACTTGAATGTAATTGAAAGATAATTAATCCAGGGTGATTAATTAAGATGAATGGATAGGGAAGGGTTGATTAATTAATTGTTTTGGAATTAATTAATGAAGGAATCTAAGTGATTGAGATTTGAAATTCAATTAGAATCAATTGATTTGATTTTTATGTGATTAAGCTTTGCTTCTGAATGATTGAATGGTATTGGATGATTTGAAGGAGTTGATAACTCCGATATGAAATGTTGTGTATTTCATTTCGATAACTTGGGATAGGATGATATGAGGTTCGAAGAGACCGGTGTCGGGTATTGGGTAAATACCCGAAACCACTTCGAATGTTTATAGATTGATATGTAAAATCTATATGCTGGAGTAAGTGAATTGGAGGAATTGGACTATTTTAAAATCTAAATCTTTGGTATTTAGAAACTTATATGTGGAATAAGTGTAGTCTATAGTAAAATGTGGCTTTGTGAATTGATATAAATTACCCGGGTTTTATTTGAGTTGTATACTTTGCATTCCATGTTATTTGGGTTTACTCACACTGGTTTCTAGCCTGACCCGGGTGTTACTTTGGTGTAATGCTCGGGTCAGACCGAGTATTACAGATTTTCAGGTAGGTACGATCTGGAGCTCAGGAGGCGGGCTGGATGGCAAGAACATATGGAGTGCTTTCACTATATTATATTATTGTTGTGTATCTGTGGCATGATAATTGTATATGTTCAGTGACTGTATATATGTGAAACTCTGACCTATTAAAATGTAACCGACAGATATAATATTCTTTTGTAAACTGTTATTATTCATTATTATATTTTATCCGCTGCGAATGTGAGTTGTTGATGTTTCTATTCTTCTTCTTCTTCTATCTCTTTCTTCTTTTTCATAACTATCTGGAAATTTCGGGTTCGGAAATTTCAGGTTGTTACATAGTCACTAAAAAATACACATTCATATATAATACACTCAAACTCATTCTAGGGTGCTACTAACTCTATCTCCAATGAGTTACTCATCTTAGAGTATTACCAACGCTATCTCTAATGAGTCTTTACCCAATCAAAGCCAAGGTCCTCGCTTAACCTTCAGCTCTGATACCAAATGTAATGACCTGTTTTTTCGTACCCTTTGAATCGACAATAAAGCGCACATGTCCAACCAAGTTGCATGAATGAGCGGATCATTAAGGGTAGAAAGAAAATAAAGACAGAACAGAATCTCATACGAATGGATAACATATATTATTTCAATAATAATCTTTACAGCGGAAAATTTTAAAATACAATATCAGATTTTAACCTAGATTCAGCTTGGATAATTATAACACATACCCTTTCAAATGCTGACAAACATAAAACAAATACAATAGATCTAGCAGATAATAGAATATATCCGTACGATGATGAAGATCACCAGCTCTCCTATGGAAACTCACACCGCCCTCAACTCAACCTTAAACTACTCAAATATGACCCGGAGTATTGAAAATACCCGCATCAGGCATGATAAACCAGCGTGAGAAAACTCAATAATAAATGACAGTGCCATATATAGGCCTTTGAATAAAATCTTTTGGAAAGAATGAGTAGCTTATAAGACCACGACTACACATAAACACGGATAGATTTTTACCTTATGACAATTAAAACACTTTTATATATCAAAATACACTTGATATTATTTTTATTGACATTCCTTTGAAAACTCTTTAAAATAAACTTATTCAAATAAAGTATCAATACGCAGACTAAGTCTAAGGTAATTTATCCGGATTGAGTTAATGGAATATACCGAATAGAATATATGATACGAAAAAGGGGTAGCGGAAATGTTTACAAGTCATTACAGCTATTTTGGGACTACAATCAAAATAGTAAATCTTGTATTGGGATTGGATTTCCAACATGATAGGAAACTAGTGGAAAGATCGATCTATATCCACGGCTTACGTCCAAGACTTGGACGTCGTTATATAATAACACAAATGGCTAAAAGTGGATACAATCTATGAATAACATCCAATGACTCGGACTTTGCACATCCCTAGCATGTGGCCTAGACGTATCTGGTACCTAGGGCTCAGAACATCTGATAACCCAAATCACAACTATCCGGAATGCGAGCGTACATCTGACCACATAGAATCCCATCATAACCGAGGTGTGAGGCTCGCGAGGCTACGATTACCTTTCACATATCACATATCACATCTCTGAATGTCACATTGTCATTCCACGTCACACGACTGATTTTTGGAAAAGTATAACTTCCCGAGCTCATATGTCTTGGGAAAGGGTGTTAAGCTAAGAGATGTTGGCTTCTCCGCCACCGATTGACATACATTTATAGAAATCACCCAATTGTGATTTAGAATACAATGTTAGACAAACGTCCATGCAAGTTCGTTCTCAGACTGAACGAAACCAAAGGTACTCTCTTACTACCACTGGTATTGAGTAGTCCTTGGAATCCAAAAAATCTCCACAACGAGGAGACCACTGCTATAAATAACTATATAATGAGAGCGACCTAGAGCATGTCAACAAGCAGTCCTCACGCTGTGAAGATCCACGGTCTTCGATAATCATCATCTTCAACATGTCTTCACTTTCGAACGTATACATTGGTTCGAAGTGGTTTTTGGATAGGGATCACCCAAGTCCGACTCCGGTTCCTTCGAAGCCAATCATCGCTTTAAAAGATGTAAAGTTCATATGTTGATATCAATAATCAATCAATTACTTCATCTTTTATTTAAATCAAATCTCTTTCTTAGATTTACTCTTTTCAATTTAATCCATTTTCTTTTTAAGAGTATATGAAATCATTAAGCCTCGTTCGTCATTTGGTTTATTTAAACCTTTCCTGAATCATGAAGTAGTCCCAAATCATTTTTCTCTTTTACTTAGGAAAACCTTTTCAAATCATTCATTAAATATAATTCAAAGATTTCTTATATTCAAGTTATAACTTTTAACTTCGGAAAAATGTTATCAAATCATTCATTAAATCTTAATCAAAGATTTTTTTCTTAACTTAAAATCATTCTCTTGCAAATCGAAGATTTTGATAACAAAGCACTACTGCCACATTATATATGGTAAATTTCACCTCCAGGGACTAATGACAAGTAATCCTACATCATGAATATTTTTTCATCAATGATCATTGTTTTCAATATATTTTATTTCAAAAATTAGTTCGAAGCAATTTTCGGATAGGAATCGCCCAAATCCGATCTCGGTTTTTTGGATAGGCATCACCCAAATCCTATCCTGGTTCCTTCGTACCAATCATCGATAAAAGGATGTTAAGTTCCTATAGGGTTTCGAAAATTGGTTTGAAGTGATTTTCGAATAAGAATCACTCAAATCCAATCCCAGTTCTTCAGATAGGAATCACCCAAATCCGATTCCGGTTCCTTCGTACCAATCATCAAATAAAAGATGCTAAGTGGTTAATTAACATTCTAAGAATTTTTTTCTTTTCTTTTATCTTGAAAAAACTTAAACATGATCTTTTAGAGCATTCGGGCTTTCCGTTCGATCTATTCCACCCCTCTCCTAAAAAGAGAAAACATAGGCCAGGTAAGTTCAAGGCACTGGTTGCTCCATCCCTAACCGTAGTCAAACACCATGTTTTATCTTCCCAAATCTCACAGGCGGGACAAATGTACTAGCCATTTCCGCATACTCGGTTTGTTAATCTTCATTTTAAAAATGAACTTCCAAATCATCATTTAAAACTTAATTATTCTTTAAAAAAAATTCATAACTTAATCTTGGAAATATTGTTACGTTTAAACTCATATTCACAAAGTTATAGAATTCGCAGCATAAAAGTGCTGCGGAAAATGCTATATAGGCTTATTTGATTTAAACAACTTTTTAATATTTGAAAATTCATATTCTCCATTTCAAATCGCTTTTAAACCAATTTAATAGACTTATCAAATTTATTTCATATTTTTAATCATTTAAAAATATCATTTATAAAGAAATTCCCTTTTGTATTGCGAATTACAAAACCGTGATGTTTTTAGAATATTGTTTTGGACATATTTCAAAATATAGAAGATGGAATCTTGATTTTATTTTTTTATTTCTTTAAACAGATTTAATGTTTATAAAACATTTCTAACTTATTTTAAAACTATTTCCAAAATGGTTAAGCATTCCATATACGTCGTTTCATTTTCAAAAGGAAAGTGATTTCCTTTGTGCTTATCGACGTGTTTTAAACGTGACTTGGGAAAAAAAATTCACAATCATATAAAACAATTAATAATTGATTATCAAAGTATATATAAGCATCCATAGCTATTAACACATCATCAAACATGTATATATAAATATAGATATTAAATAGAGTTTCTCACCATTAACCAAAGCGATTAAATTCCTACCAACATTCAAACTAATCCATGCTACACTAACTACTTCCTGCTCCACTTAAACATTAGCAAAAAACTTTCCCTTACTTCGATGTGCTCATCCAAGGCTTGAGATGGAGGCGGGCTGAAAGTATAGAGACGAAGTGGTATATCTTTGACCTTGAATTCTCAAAATTAGACCCGAAAAATAGGTTATCTGTATATAGTTTTAGGCCCTCTAAATCTCAAAATTTAGAAAATTTGCAAACTATAAAGTTGTTTAAAATTAGTTTCTCTTGAATTCTAGAAAAAGAATCACTTTAATCCAAGTTTTTTTGAGGGGGATATGATAGAACGAAGAAGAGGTATTGTGGGGCTGACAAAAATGAAGCTCGAAAATGCACTTCAAAGAATTGAGTTTTAGGTGTAGCAAACCTCAAAACTGAAAAAAAAAGTGATCAACATAAAAGTTGTAGCCACTGGAATTTCATATGGTTTAAAAAAAGAATTTATTAATTTGGATCTGTTATGATAAAAAAATGGCCTATTCTCTGGCTTAAAAACTGGGCCAGAGAATGCACTGGAGAGAAGTTGATTTTTGACATGGTTAATTTTAGAATGAGACAAAGTGGTCAACATGAAAATTGTAGCCATTGGAAAAATACAAATGATTTAAAAATAACAATTTTGCATTTTGGTTCTGTTTTGAAGAAGTTTAGCCGAGAGAAGAAGAGGTAAATTTACCAAAATAACCTCTTACCAAATTACGAAACTAACCTTACTTCAACCTTAAGAAATCTTCACTTTTTCAATACTTAACATCATCCTTTCACTTCTTACTTTATGTCTTAATCATTAAATATTAAGTAAAGAAAAGTATTTATTTTGTTGGATTTTCATTTGATGTGATTTGATGTTTACTTTTCTTACTTTTGTTAATTGTTACTTACTTTTACTAATGACTTCTAGAAGTTTTCTAATCCTATTTGGTAAAAGTAAACATGTTTAGTTATTAAAATGTGTAATATATATGTTAAAACATGTTAACAAGGTGCGATGATATTGCGACAACTTATTTTGAACAAAAAGTTTCGCGGTCACATTTTGATGTTTTAATTAAACTATTTATTTATTAAACCGAATTTAAAAATAAATTCGTATGATGTTATATAAAAATATGAACACTTATAAATAAATTAAAATAATTTATTTAACCATTGAAACTTACTTTTTCGAAATCAATATTTTGTCACTTTTGTCGATATAGACAAATATTATTATTATTATTATGTATACTTCTCTTTCTACATCCTATCTAATTTAGTTTGAATCATATAACCTTACCTATTTTATATTTAAAATCACTTTAAATAGTATATTTAAAGTGGTCAAATTTTAGGTCACTACATTCTCACCTACTTAAAAGAATTTCATCCTCGAAATTGCCCAAAACAAAAGTTCCCTAAAACATTTATCTTTAAATTTAATTACATATAATATACACAAATCATCTGTATGGAATATCTTATTCTATTTTCAATTTGAATACACAACTTTATTTTCGAACTAGTACCGATCCTCTGATCCTCTATTGTGGACTTTGATTAGGCTTTTAGATCAGAACCTTTGCTTTCCTTGCATAGTTCTCAACTATGATAGAAAACTAAAGTACCTAACCATAAACCCTCATCAATGTTTGTCGTCATGAATCGAGTTATAAATCCTTTTTCATACCACTGTAAACACTTCAAAGTTTCAAACTTGAATCTTAGATTCAAATTGTGTGATTTAATGATCTACATATAATATATGTATTTATTAACTTTCAAAAACTTTTCATAAACTTTTATCTTAATTTTAAACATTTTATAAAGGTGATTCTTTATGTAATCCCTTTAATTATTTATTTTCAAATGTTTTTATTAACGAAAAATATTCTAAAGAAATCATTATTACTCAAAAGATAAGTTTTCTGTATTACAATTTTTTTTCCCACAATCCACTAACTCGGTATATTTCCTTTAACACTAATAATATTTATAAATCAATTTGTAAAACTATTACTTAAGTTTATTTCATCTTATAACTTATGCAAATCAATCATTTTTTTAAAGACTTAAGTCCAAATTATTAATTAATGCTAGGATTCATTAGTAAAACATTTTCCAAGTTATTACCTTTTGAGAGTCATTATTTTACTTAATAGTCATGACTTAAATCTATATTTGTATGTTATACCTTTACATCCTAAGAGTATTTACAAATAAAAAATTTCAAATTGGTTTTACTTAGATCCATTTGTCTAACAAATTTAGACTTTGTTGTATTTTACTATTATCTCAAATTCAGAAGTTATATATTTAATAATATTATTAATTTTATAGCTCTGAAAACAAATTTTAAGACCACCCATATTTATATCCTTAAAATATAGCGAAATAGCAAAATATAGTGGGAATAACGGGATATAGCAGAAATAGCAGGGCTTAAAGTGGAAAGGCTATATTTAAGGCTATTTAGGAAAATTATAGTGGTGGGAATCCGCTATGGGATATAGCAGGGTAATAGTGGAGTAATAGCGGGGCATTAACTGCACAGGAGCAGAATGACATCTTCATCCTCTAATCTAACACCGTTGAACTCACACTTCATATACTTTATTTTAGTTCTTCTAAGCTTAAAACCACTTGTTCTAAAGTCTGTCTCCATGGCTCCAGTTGTCCATCAAATCTAATCCTATTTTCATCAATTAGCACAACATCATCAGCAAAAAGCATACACCATGGAATCTTACCTTGTATACCCTTTGTAACCTTATCCATCACTAGGGAAAAAATAAAAGGGCTCAAAGCTGACCTTTCATGTAATCCTATGTTAATGGGCAAGTCACTGGTTTCACCCACGCATGCTCTTACATTAGTCACAACATCATCGTACATATCCTTGATAAGAGCAATGTACTTTGTTGAGACTCTTTTATTTTCCAGAGCCCGTCACATAACATTTCTCGTTACTTCATGCGCTTTCTCCAAATCGATAAATACCATGTGTAGATCCTTCTTTTGCTCCCTAAACCTCACCATAAGTTATCTTATCAAGAAAATCGCCTCTTTGGTCGGCTTCCCTGGCAAGAAACTAAATTGGTTTTTTGAAATACTTATCTTCCTTCTTAATCAATGTTCAATCACTCTCTTCCAAAGCTTTATTGTATGACTCATAAGCTTAATTCCTATGTAGTTTGTGCAACTTTGAATATCTCCTTTATTCTTAAAACTTAGAACTAATATGCTTCTCCTTCACTCATCTAGCATCTTATTTGATTAGAAAATATTATCGAACAACTTAGTTACTCCGACTATCCTAACATATCAAAGCATCTCCATAACTCAATGGGGATGTCATCAAGCCTAATGCCTTGCCCGTTTTCATCTATTTTAGAGCATCCTTTACCTCGAACTCTTGAATTCCCCAAACAAATGTCTCCTGATGTCATCAAAAGAGTCGTCATCTTGATCGTATTGCTCTCACCTTCTTCATTGAATAGCTTACCGACGTAATCTCTTCATCTATTTTTATTTAGATTTCCCTTAACTTAACTTCTTAATTATGGTGTGTGGAACTTTCTTTCCATGGTTAACACTAAAGGAATAGTTTCTGGGTTTATTCTTATATCTAATTCAAATAAAAATTTTTTAATCCTTTTAATATGATTTTGAAATAAGAAATTCTTCACGAACGTTTTGTGAATACACTTATATCAGTGAGATAAGTATATGTATGTTTTGATGAACGTTTTGAAAAGAGATTTAATAAATGAAGATTTTTTTTTTGAGGCTTAATGGTTGCTATTGGTAATCAAATCTCTAGTTTTTTGTTTGTTTGTGTATTTGACAGTTGAATAATCGATTGTCAAATCTTAACCAGTTTTGACTTAGGAAGTATGATTGTATATGCAAGTTCCTCTATGAGGACTCGAATACTTGTTGTATATTTCCAAAAGGATTGAGAATGAGTCAATCTAAATTTTTCATTATTGGTTAGAGAGACCGGATCTGATACGTTATCCGAAAACCGCTCAGATATATTATCTGAAAACCACTCCGTACCAACATATGCATTATAGGGAAGACATCTTGAAGATAATTGAAGACGATGCTCCTTGAAGAGCCTTTGGTTTCGTTCAGACCTAGAATGGATTTGTGTGGATGAATGCTAGCATTGCATTTCTGTCTGGAGGGTAGTGTTATCTTTCCAAGATGGTCTGCCATGAGGAAAATGCAATCATGGCCTCTCAAAGACTCACACCCCAGGAATGGAAAAAACAGGGTCGACCGCAAAACTCTGTGGGTCGCACCCATTTATTTATGATCATGTTAAGATATAGTGTTAATATTTCAATGTATGTTTTAAGTCCCATTTTTGGTTATTGATTACAATCAAGGGATGATCATATTTGATACTACCCATTAAGTGGTAGCCTTGTTTTATTATGCTGAGGTCGAAAGGATTTTGATCTCATTGTACATTTTATCTAGAGGTGTACAGATTTTCAAAAGATAGTCCCTTACCTTGCCATTTTTTGAACATCCATTCTCCAATACGCGCCTTCAGCTTTTGATTATATACCTATTATTGTCGTGATGTACACACATCATAACTACTTGATATAATTACTTTAAACCCTAAACATTATTTTAACATCAAAGAATTTTATAGAGAAAACGTTTTGTTTATCGTATGATAAATCCCGTCCGTGTTTATGTATGAGGAGGTCTTTTGATTTCAAATTATTTTATACGTTATAATAAAATTTCTTGCGGTTTTGAGTTTCTCACGCTGGTTTTACCAAACAAACTAGGGCATATTTTCTTATAATGCTCAGGTCAGACTAAGCTTATTTTCTAGATTAGCTTTGGATGCATTGGAGCTAAGAAGACGATTTGAAGATTAAGACATGTCTACATATTTCTCTATGTTCTACTGCATGCCCTTTTTGTATTTATCTAAAATTGTAAGGACATGTATTATTGCTGTCTAGGTATATGATAGGCTAGTACTCTGATGGATGTGCATATATATAAAAGTTTTCTTTTATAAACTTCATTGTTATATTATAGATTATTCGTTGCGATGTGAGATTCTGTGTTATTTGGTTTCTTTTTGTCTTCATTCTCCCTCTTTTCCCTACCATCTGTCTTTCCATCACTTTGTTATTTCGGTACATGAATACCATGTATATATTAGTGTCGACTTCTGAGGATCAAAAAGATGGGTTGTTACATTTGGAATCAGAACTTAAGGTTAAGCAAGAACCTTGGCTTTGGTAGGGTAATCTCATTAGAGATAGGGTAAGTGACACTCTAGAATGAGTTTGAGTGTTATATAAGAGCGTGTATTTTTTAGTGATAAAAAATGTTTTATATTATTTTACTAGATCTATTAAGTGGCATATGTATTCTAGTTGATGCGACTGGCCTATATCGATAGTGGTTCATAAATACATTAACAAAACCAACTGATACAGTATTGTTTTAAAATTGATAAATGAAATAATTTCACTTAGGAATATATTTTATATATACAAAAATGATTTTCAAAAAAATAGTATAGAATTTTTGAGATGCATGTTGAATAGGAAATGATTATATTCTATTATTATCACTTACGATGTTGTTTAGTTATGCTCGTCTAGTTTGAGTATTGACTATTATTGAATGTTATATGTAGCTTCCCTTTTTATAACATGGACAGTGTAAATAGAAAATTGGGAAACATTAAAATGCACACCTTATGAATTATGTTTCACAATTTGATTATAAGGCATTCGGTGTTAATATTGGGTTAAACTTGATTTAATAAAGGATGTTTATTAAAAGGAAAGTTAGAATATTAGAAACAATTTTATAAAAGATTTGATTTTATACAATGGATTTAAGAATTGATTTTATAGAATGGATTTATAAGATATGACGTATAATTAAAAAGAATTTAAGTAGGAAACTTAAGTCCTCAAATCCCAACACTTTTGAGAAATGGTTTTCAAGGTTTTGAAAAGTAATAATAGTATTATTTGGAAGTATTTTTGTTAAGAAAAGAGAAATTTTTGGGTACAGAACTATTGAGTAAGAAGTAATTTCTTTAGATTGGTTTGGTAAACGAGTTTCGATTTGTTTGTCACAATCTGAATAAACTTCTATGTGACGACATGAAGTTTGCTTAAACGAACACTTAGTATACTTAGTAAATTATTCTCTTTATCATTGTACAGTCCAAACAAGTTTAAATCCGAACGAATCCAAAGCATGTTGGTAATAAATATTTGTTGGAAATATGTAAAGTATTGTTTCAAAAAGAATGTTTTGGAATATAAGAAGTATTTTTAAGTTCGAATGGTGAGAATATAACTTAAAATGAAAAAGCAATATGTTCAGATGGTAAAAATTTCTCTAGAGTATTAACCATCTAGGTAAGGGAACGCATGATATTGTTTGGTAATGCCCACATCCTTAGTATCATTTTAGAGTTACTCGAGCTATATGTATATGTTCTATGAATAAAATATGTAGTATTATTCCAAAAGATTTTTGAAACAGAACCCATCCAGTTGGCTCCTAAGTTTTCAGGATGCAAAGGCATCTTGATTTAGACAGTTAATAAAAGAAGGTTTAAAATTTAATTAATTTAATAAGAAGGCTTAATAAATTAGGTTTTATTAAAAAGTGCCTTTGGATTTTTACACTTCGAAGGTGAATTAGTGTTTAATATTATTAGGCCAGCTAATAAACACCTTTATCTTAGAGGTGCCAAAGAAAAAGTAGACTCTAGGACAGATTCTACATACCAGCATCCTACTCTTCTTAGCTACTTTCCAGACCGAATAGGTAAAAAGGTTGTATTGGTCGACTCAGTTTTAAGGACCCAAAATTATTTTCTGTCTACATCTAAATAGTTAAAAGTAAATTGAATTAAAAATTAGATGTTTAATACACACACACATACATATACTCTCTTAGGATATAGGAGGGTATTATCCGAGTTAATAAATTTAGATGATTTTATGAAAAACTTCATAAATAAGTTGTATCATTTAAATTTTTTTTGAATTTAAGTTGAAATTGTTATGAAATGATTTTACAAATATTTATGGGTGGATAAGAACGTAAATAGGTAAATAAAAACCTTTAGGTGAGTACGCAGGTTGTACATAGATCATTTCCCTTTCTCATATAGTTCTCGATCCAAGATTCAAGTACATGAGTTGAGGAGTTTTAGAACATTCCAAATAAGGATCTATCACTCATTTATGACGGCGATCACTTGACGAGCGTTCTAGATAGGAAACAAAAGTGTTCTATCATAGTATATGGATGAGTATGGAGAACATAGGTTTCTAATCAGGAAGCCTGATTGGAGTCCGCACTAGTGAATTGGTTGAGTGATACTAGTTTGAAAATGAAGTTATATATTTGAATAGAGATCGAATCAGATTTTGTTTATGGATGATCTATGAACATCATGTGGACATATGAAAAGTATCGAGTGTTTATGTGGTGAAAGTTCGTGTAGTGAACCACTATTTTGGACCATTCGAATCGACAATGATCCACACATGTCAGACTTGAATAATTCAAAATAATAGATTGTAAATAAAATTAAAACAAATAAAATCATTCACAGAATCACAAACACAGAAATATCAGAATAACTCGTAGCGGAATAAAATACCATAGTAGTTCACGAAGCTACTAAAACAAAAGTCTCAAAATAAATACATAATATCAGTATGAAAACAACATAATAGAAATCCCAAATACATAGAGGTCCACTAATACAAGCTGAAATAGAAAAATAACTAGATAGGTAGAATCTCCAGCTAGCTTCAAAACGAGAAATCCAAAGCCGTGACTACTCAGGCTGACCCGAGCGTAAAGAAAAACACAAAACACTCGAGTCAGAACATATATACTTATATAATGTAAACCAACTCAAGTGAACTATAATAAAGTATAAGTAACTCAAAGGATGCTTGGGACCACCCATCCTCTAAGGATCCGTTAAAATATTTACTATGTAGTAATATTGTGTTATTATAATAATGTCTACAGTAAAATAAACTTACTTTAAAATAGCGTCGAAGGGTTACCCATATAGCCCCCAACACATAATAGTCGTAGTAGTCCATCCACTGTCAGCATATCTCCAGATCGGGAAACTATCCTAAATACTCCATGGGCTAAGGGAGAAAAACAAACTCGTAGTAAAGCTCGCTATGGCAGGTGACAAGGCACACGAGGCAATGCCTGGGTAGATATACTAATTACGCTTCCAGGCTGGTGGAACACAAGCAGCCACTATAGCCCACCTCGAGCCACACTCCCAAAATCAAAGGGGTGCACCCAATCAATCACAAAAGTAATAGAATGGTATCGAAGAAGTGTGTCTGATCGGAGAAGCTACCTCACTTGGCCCATCGATCGCTCCTGTTTTAGCCACCTTAAGCCAACTCATGAGAGTCGGGTCCACGTTCATACCATAATAGGATCGTTGCCACCAGCCTACTTCGTACTGGAATCTCCACCGTGTACACTTTTGTTAAAGTGGTTTTCATTATCGACAGAGAGTATGTCCATATCCGATCTACATCTTTTTAACAACCAATCGTTAATATAGACCATGGTTATAATTTAAAAATGATATTTATACTTCGAAAATAAAATATAATTTCAACATTCAAATATCATTATATCATATCTTTTCAAATCCCATTTATTTTTATTTAATTTAAATACCATTCCAAATCATATTTCAAAATGGTTTATATTTCGAATCAAAATACTCCATTTAAACCATTTAAAAGTGAAGTCATTATGTTTAAAATTCAAATATTAAATTTCCAAAATTTTAGCCTTTTCTGAGTTTATTTATTCACTTAAATACACTAAAACAGTGAAAATTCAGCTTTCACGGCACTTAGAAAATGCTACGGTAAGTTATGTTTTAAAACAATTCATTTAAGCAAAGACAGCTTTTAAAACTGCTGTAATAGTTCAGGTTTAAGTTTAGTTTCTACAACTACAGCACTTACAAAGTGATGTAATAGCCCTTAGTTCATTTCAGCCTTTTAGTTCATTTGTATCAACTACGGCACTTAGAAATGTTGTAATATTCTTTACTTCAGAAATGATAGCATTTCTGAAATGCTGTTAATTAAATTCCAAGTTTCAATACAATTTCATAAACAATTAAAATTTAATTTAAACCATTTTAACTTATAAAAATCATATTTTCTCACTTTTAAAAATGATCACTTAAATACCCTTTAATTTATGATTTTATAAAGTGAAGTTTTCATACAAAAATCAAATTTAATAATTCACTTATATAATTCAATGTACAATTTTATAACATTTCATTTATTTACATTTTAAATTGAATTTACCATTTTCATAAATTAAATTTAAAATTCCATTTTATTTTTCTTAACTTAACTTTTAATTTTAAAGCGCATTTCACATTTTCTAAGTTAAGTTATATTTCAAATTACACTTAAACATTCATTTATTTTACCATTATAATTTATAGAAAAATCAATAACACTTTATAAAAATCAATTTAAATTCAAATTTAAATCAAATTATCATATTTTCTTACTTAACTTAAATTCCATTTATAAACAAAATCAAGAATTCCAAAATTAACTTATATTTCAAATTCTACTTTACCATTTATTTATTTCACTTATTTAACTTGTAGAAAATCATTAATAATTTATAAAAATCATTTTTAATTAAATTTAAACCAAAATATCATAATATTTCATTTTTAAAATACTTTAAAATTTTTAGAAAAAATATATATATTAACCATGGGTCTATATGTAATTTTCTATTCTAAGTCAAGTGATACGGATAATATATCATTTCAATCCATAATTTACAAAGAAACCTGGGTTCTATCATTTCAAACCAGCAATCCCAAGTAAATAAAATAAATAAAAACCGTTCTGGCCTATCATTTTAGCCCATAACGATTTTTTCCTATTCTAAAGTCCATTCGTTTATGTATCATTTCAAACCATAGTGATTCTATTCTACAGGGAAATTGCAGTGTGATAAACAAATATAAATAACAGCATAGTAACATATGGCAGTAACAGATGATATGACAGGTTCATAAACAGGTAACATATGATATGACAGGTTTATTAATAGGGTAATCATTATATAAATCATATCACAGGCAGGTATAACATGATATGGCAGTTTTACAAATTCACTTGGTGCCACTTCACAGTTTATATAAGTAAGTATGTCATGTGTGATTACTCACTTGTTTCAAGCTGGAGATAGCAAGACAAAACACACAAACAATTTCCAGGAAGCACGATAACACAACTTTTGACTCGAGTGGGAAGAGAACCAAGCTAGTTATCTTGTGAACAACACATAAAACAAGACAAATATAAATGCAATTTCAACACCAAATAGATATGGAAACAATTTAAAATAAAAGCGACAAATCGCAACATGGTTTGACCGTTGCCTCAACCATCGTATGCTCGACCTTGGGGTCTAATGCGCTCGGCCATAGTGGTGATTTGGGCTAAGACATGGCATGCATGTTCACGGCTACAAGGAGTTGAAGTGGTGTAAGTTACAAGGTAGGGAATACAAAGCGTTAAGTCCAATAAGTGGATATTGGTGCAACTTTGGGTTCGGCCTGAGTTGATGTGGGCTCAGCAATGTAAGGTGAAGGTCAGGTAGTGTCTGGAGTTGCGGCCAGAGGTAGTGGGGGAGCAGGTGGTGGCTGCTATGGAGGTGGCCAAGGTGGAAAATGAAGGGGTGGTGCACATGTAGGGCTCGGCTAGGCAATATTGTTGTGTTTGTGAGTTTTTATGGGCAATCCTCTTAGATAGGTCATGGCCTTGACTGGACAGAGGGAGAGGAGGGTGATGTGGGCGTGGATGGTAGTGGAGCTGGTCAGTGGAGGTGATGGAGACTATGGCCGAGCAAATACATGAAGAGGCAAGACTAAATCCAATAGAAAAATCAATAAAAATGAAAAGAAAAGGTAGAAAAAGAAGAAGACATTACCAATTTTTTTTCTCAGATTTGAAGCATGCATGAATGAAGAAATGAGAGAAGTGTGTTTTTACGTGAAATGCAAAAAGAAGTCATGGCTAATGGCTTGGGAAAGGACGACCCAAATTATGAAGAGGTAGAAAATGAAAAGTCAAAAGTTAAAGGCTTAAGTCTCTTGAAATTTCCACTTCCTTTATTGAATAAATCTAAAAAAAAATCATGTAAATTAAAAAAAATACAAAATAATGGAATAAATAAATAAATTTTAGGAAAAATAGAAAAATATAAGAAAATAGTATAATGTATGTAAACTAGTATTGAAAATTGAAAACAAAATATAACTAGTTTTGGAAAAATAACTACTACACTTTAAAAATGTTTTAAAAATACAATCTTGAAATAAAATAAATTTTAAAATATTTCCATAATGAAATAAAATCTAATTTGAAATATTTCAAAAATCTAGTGTTGTTACACTGTGACGCCCCACCTCTATACCCACGCTAGCCAAGAACACTCCGGAGTAGTGCTGTCAACTAGCACGGAGAATAAGGCTGTTGAGGAGCGACCATCCATGTAATTGCTTATCACACGGTGGCTATAAATAATCTTCGGAAACAAACATAGAAATAATCATATCACAAATCAGTCACAGATATCCATATCACAAAGGCGGAAGAAGATATGAATATATAACTAACACATGAAAGTGTACATCAGAGTAGTGGTCAATATGATCCACGATAATACAAAAGAATAGCAACACGTGCTATACAAAAGAATACAACTATGAGTCTATATCTCAAGTGTATACAACAAAAACTGCTAATCTAAATAGTTAGCCAAAAGTCAGAGTGATGAATCCCTGGGAAGAAGTCAAGCAGAAGCACCTGTAACATCTCGGTCTGACCCGAGTATTATTTAAGAAAATAATAAACGGATCAGTCTAGCTATAAATATCAGATGACATGATATAACATAAAAGATATGGCATAAACATAAACATCCATAACGACATACCACTATAAGTATGTAAATAATGATCAACAGAAGATCAATCAATAAGAGTTAATCAATATCACAAGAATCTTCTCAAAGATTCGAAGAGGGCATCATACCCTAAACTTGTACTCATAACAAGTCAATGACATAAATTCCAGAAATCAACACGAGAAATCCAGAAATCATAAAAAGGGAAAGAGGCCTATCACATGACGGTCCGAAGACCAAGGGGAGCTACCCCGCATGTGTGAATGGAATCACACAGATTGAGGTCAAGACTAACCAAAAAGCAGAAAGGTATGTGTGAATGGAATCACACAAGTGGTATCTAGTCTAACCTTGCAATGAAAGAGACATCGCGCAATTGCTAGTCTAATTCATAAAGCGATCATCAAGATCAACGAGAAGTGTCAATTACACTAAGCTAGTAAATATAGAAGTTTAGCTTCATGTCCCATAACCACTTGCTTAACTTAAATATTTACGAACAAACTGTAAATCTTCACTAATAAAATTGTCACAAGAGGTTCAATCGAACAAGTCCAAGAATTAACCGACGAAGTGAACGCAAGCGTTTCATACCACTTGTTTTACTAAGTCGTTTAATTAGATTTCTCATCCGAGTGAGGTAAAGGCTTGTATATACTAATAGATTGGAAAACGGTTTAAGAAAAGAGCTTTGCTATTAAAAATAGAGTTGAAATTGTTTGTTAAAAGAGTTTTGATATTTACTACTAGTATTGAAACCTTTATATTATAAAGTGACAAAACACATAAGCAAGTGTAGAAACAATCAGTCACAAAGATCGCATACGGAGATGCGAATAAAATCCAAGGAAATCAGCTCAATGTTTTTCAGATAAGATCCCCTACGGAGGGGGGGTCCAGGGGGGTGGCAACCCCCCAAGGTGGGGGTGCGGGGGCAACGCCACCGCCTACGGGGTTCGACCTGCCCGGTCAGGTCGCGGGGGTCCAGGGGGCAGCGCCCCGACCAAAACGGTACGACCTAGTGAAGACAAAATGAGGTCAAACGACCTAAAGGGATAGGGTCGAGCGACCTAAAGGTGTTCGCGACCTAACGATGACTCGCGACTTAACGAAGAGGGGGTGAGCGACCTATGGTCATAAACGAGACCGAGCGACCTAAGGGAATAAGGGCCGAGCGACCTAGCATTCGAACGACCTAAAAGAGGCGTGGCCTAAAGGAGACGCGACCTAAAAGAGGCGCGACCTAAAAGAACATAAGGTCAAACGACCTAACTGTATTGGGTCACGCGACCTAAAGAGAGGCGGCCTAGCGACCTAGAGTGCACACGTCCAAAAGTGGGAACGACCTATCGAGGTAAGGTCCAACGACCTACGACCTAAACAAATAGGCCAAGCGACCTATAGGGTTAACGGTCTAACGACCTAACAGTTATGGGGTCACGCGACCTAACTAAGTACGCGACCTAGTGGGTAAGGGAGTCGAGCGACCTAACTGCATCCAGTGACGAGCGACCTAATGGAGTCAAGTAACGAGCGACTTAACTAGTTAACGACTTAAGGGGGTCAACGACCTAAAGGTCCAACGACCTAAACCCAAACACACGAAAAGTGGTCAGAACGACCTAGGGGTTAACTCACATGCGACCTACGACCTAAGGCCCATGCGACCTACGACCTAACTCCGATACGAGCTAATAAGGCCAGAACGACCTAGGAGTTAACTCACATGCGACCTACGACCTAAGGCCCATGCGACCTACGACCTAACTCCGATACGAGCTAATAAGGCCAAAACGACCTAGGAGTTAACTCACATGCGACCTACGACCTAAGGCCCATGCGACCTACGACCTAATGAGATAACTCCGAGCGACCTAAAGGTATAGGCCATTTTAAGGTCGGAAACGACCTAACTCCAGTGTGACTTTTCACACAGAACGACCTAACAAAGGCAGAACGACCTAGGGGCAGTTTTTCACCAAAAACACTAAAAAGTGGAGTTTTTCGCCAATCCAATCCAAACCAAATGCAAATGTGCGTGCAAACATGATAGGGAATCATTCCCAACAGTCCAATATGGTTATAGGCTAGAATTGTGAGATAAAAATCTCACCTTTGCACTAAAGTTTATGAAGATGAAGCTTGAAAGCAAGGAGAAGCAATCCAAAGCTTGAATCCAATATCTTCTACTTGAATTTGGAGTTGAATGTTGGATTTGCAATTGAATTTGTGCTTGAAGTTTTAATTTCCCATTCCCTCCACCATTAATGCCAAAGCTTGATTAGTTAGGAAATTTATGAAGAGTGAGGAGAAGAGGGTTGGAACTTGGGCTTAATAGGCTAAACTAACCCAAAGTCCAAAGCGGGAAAAGTTAGTGAAATTTCACTAACTCCAAACCTATCGATGTTTATACTTAAAAAGTTGTAAACGACATTTCGAACTCAATGGAAGTGGTCTCAAGTCCTAATTTGACCGTTTGCAAAAAGTAGCTTTTCGGACCAAAATCCGATTAACGAGTTAATATTTAAATAAAATATTTAAATACAAACTCGATAAATATGCGGGTTGTTACATACACTCTCCCCCACTCAAATCTCTTTGTCCGTGAAAAGAATGAACAAGGAAAATAAGGAAAGAAAAACAAGATAGAAAGCAAATAGTACCTAAAACAAAAAATTCCGGATTCAAAGCACGAATGATCTCCTCCATCTCCCAGGTATGATCACGATCATCATTACTCCACTATACTTTGACCAAACTAATAGATTTCCTTCTGAGCTGCTTCGTACCTCTGTCAACAATACGAAGTGGCTTCCTCTCGACAGTCAGATTAGGCTTAATATCCAAACTATCAAGAGCGAAAGGTCGGACAATAAGAGATGGATCATGAAGATATCGGTGAAGATGAGAGACATGGAATACATCATGCACTCCAGAAAGCTTCTTGGGCAAATCTAGACGATAAGCCAGAGAACCAACTCTTTCCACAATGCGAAAAGGACCAATGAACTTAGGAGAAAGGTTCCCTCTAGGACCAAAGCGAATGACATTTCTTAAGGGATAGACCTTAAGGAAAACCTGATCACCAACAACAAACTTCAAATTCCTCCTACGCCTATCAGCGAACTTATTCTGCCTATCATGAGCATCTCTCAACCTCCTCTTAATCTCCTCAAATCTCTCAGAAGCTTCCAAAATCATATCAGGACCAAGAACCAAACGATTAACGGATTCAATCCAGTAAGATGAAGATCTACAAGGTCGTCCGTATAGAGCAGCAAATGGAGACATTCTAATACTGGCCTGAATACTAAGATGGAATGAGATAGATAAAGAGATTAAGATAGCTTAAACCAGAAAGTTAGATTATACCTGGTAACTATTATTGTAGGTGAATTCGACAAGATGGAGATGATCTTCCGAAGATCCTACATAATCAAGAATACAAGCACGAAGAAGATCATCGAGAATCTGATTTACTCTTTCCGTTAGACCGTCAATCTGTGGATGGTAAGCAGTGCTCAGATTCAGATGAGTACTCAAAGATTCCTGAAAATCTTTCCAAAACTGACTGGTAAAGATAGGATCACGATCACAAACAATGGTGAGAGGAACCCGATGGAGACGAACGATCTCTCTCAAGTAGATCTCAGACAAACTAGAAGCAGAACGGGTAGACTTGACCGGAATGAAATGAGCGGACTTGGTCAGTCTATCCACAATAACCCGGATACTCTCATTACCCCTTCTAGTCCTCGGTAAACCATCGATGAAATCCATGGAAACTGTTCCCACTTTTAATTGGGAGTCTCAAGGGGCTGTAACAAACCAGGGGTCTTTTGGTGATCGGCCTTGACATGCTGACAAGTCGCACACCGACTAACAAAGATAAAGATATCCCGCTTCATCCCCTTCCACCAATAAAGCCTCTTCATATCCTGATACATCTTCGACACACCAGGATGAATAGAAAGTCTGGATCGATGATTCTCTTGAAGTAACTCCTGCCTCAATCCATCAACATTCGAGACACAAATCCTACCATTAATCCTCAAAATCCCTCCATCATCGATCTGAACTCAACTATCACAACTACTACTACCACCAACCCTGCTACAAACACTCTCCTTCATCGATCTAAGCATCCCATCCTCATCTTGCTTTGCCATGATATGATCCAAAAGAGGAGAAGAAGAAACAACAAGCTGACACAACAAAGCCTTCTTCTGACTCAAAGCATCAGCCACAGCATTAGCTTTACCAGGAGTATAGCTAATATCGAGGTCATAAGAAGCCAGAAACTCAAGCCAACGAACTTGCCTCTGATTCATATCCATCTGGGAGAAGATATATCTTAGAGACTGATGGTCGATGAAAAGATCAAACTTGGTTCCCCGAAGATGATGCCTCCAAAGTGTCAAAGCAAAGACAATAGCAAGCAACTCTAAATTATGAGCAGCATAATTTTCTTCGTGGGTTTTCAACTGACGACAGGCATAGGCAATGACCTTACCATCCTGCATGAGAACAACACCCAATCCCTCACGACTAGCATTAGTGTGTACCGTCAATCCCTCACTTCCATTCAGAATGGTAAGAACTGGTGCGGAAGTTAGCTTGCTCTTTAACTCATTGAATGTAGCTTCACACTTCTTATCCTAGATAAACTTAGCATTCTTACGAGTTAAAGCAGTGAGAGGTGCTGCAATCCGAGCAAAACTCTCGATGAATCTCCGGTAATAACCGGTAAAGCCCAGAAAATGAAGAATATCAGATGGAGTCTTTGGAGTTTCCTAATCCTATAACAGAATAGGGAGAACATAAGGACAACCTAAAAGATAGAATTATTAAATGATAAAAGAAAAGAGAGGTAAGAAAAGCTTATATTAATTGTAGTGATCTTGACTAGATCAATAGAAACTCCATTACCAGAAACAATATGCCCGAGAAATCTGACTTCATCCTTTCAGAAATGGCATTTAGAAAACTTAGCCTTCAACTGATGATTTCTGAGTGTCTCCATCACAGATTTCAAATGCGACTCATGCTCTTCCTTGGTCTTAGAGAAGACAATGATATCATCAATAAAGACAAGAACATTATTGAGCACATCACGAAAGACACGATTCATCAAATAAATAAAGAAAGCAAGAGCATTAGTTAAACCAAAAGTCATGACTAACCATTCATAGAACCCATTCTCAGTGTGGAAAGAAGTCTTGGGAATACTTTCCTCAGCAACCCTGAGCAGATCAAAACCTATGGCCAAATCAAGCTGAGAGAAAATAGTGGCACCATAAAGATGATCAAACATATCACTGATACGAGGCATTGACATCTGTTTTTCATAGTGAGCTTGTTCAGCTCCCTATAATCTATACACATCCTCAAAGAACCATCGGACATGGTGACGAAAACCACCGCTGCTCCCCATTCAGAATAACTAGGCTTAATCAGGCCTTTGGAAGCTAAGTCCTCAATTTGTTTCCTTAACTCAACCTTCTCGCGGGTGCCATTCTTCTAGGAGGAAGAACAACACAGGTCGAGCACCAGGAATAAGGTCAATCCCAAAATCAATTTCCTGCTTAGGAGGTAAAGAAGTGACTTCACCAAATACATCGGGATATAGTCGCACCACAGGAGTCGATTCAAGATCACTAGGGGAAGAATCCAGAGAATAAATAAAACCGCCACCAAAATTCCGAGGCACGCGGCATTGAATAATCAAAGTATCACCCTTATCTCCAACAAGAGTAACAATTCTGGATTTGCAAGAGATACGGGCATCATGATTCCTCAACCAATCTTGACCAAGCAATAAATCAAAAGCATCGAAACCCAGAACATAGAAATCACTAGAAAAACAATAACCAAAATGGAAGAGTTTCACTCCTCTACAAATCCTATTAATGTTCCCGGGACTCCCAATAGGATTAGAAACACATAAAGGAACAGAATCATACCCAGGAGAAAGGAGATGCTCGAACTTATCACACAAATCAACAGAAATAAAACCGTGGGAAGCTCTAGTATCAAATAAAATACGAACTGGATGATGGAATAAAGTAAATGTGCCCTGAGGAGTACCTTGATCATCACCACGAGTAGGAGCAGGTGTAGAAACTGGAGAAGATGCAAAGGAGACAACAAATATACCAAAAGGCTTACCCTTCTGCTGGGTAGGGCAATCCTTCCTAAAATGACCAGGCTGGAGACAGATATGGAAGAGATCACGCCTCGCCAACTGAGCAGGAGGAGGAATAGCAGCACCAGTTAAAATAGGACAACTATTGGCATAGTGTCCTTTCTGATCACATATGAAGTAGGTGATGGAAGAAAGATCAATAGGTTGCCTCTGAGAAGAAGCAGATGATGAACATACCAAAACCGGATGCTTGTGCCAATTCTTCTTCTGCTAGAGGAAATTAGCCTTTCTCTTCCTAGAATTTGCAGAGGAAGACTGAGATGAATGAGCACCAACAACAGCAGGACCCTTAGAAGTAGGGTTCTCATAATGGATAGCCATATCCATAAGCTGGGTAAGGTGCCATGAACATGAGAAATGAGATGACTATAGTACTCAGGACGAGCCCCAGCAATGAACTTCTCATTCTTCTAGATAGGAGTGACTATCAGGCTAGGACCGAACTTGGAAAGTTCATTAAACTTCCTCTCATACTCAGAAAAGGACATGGTACCCTGCTTGAGATCCATGAATTCACGATAAAGCTGAGATTTACCGTCTTTTGGCATCTATTTTGCCACAAAAGCCTCCATGGAAAAGACATACAGAACAAACTTAAGAGAGATTCAAAGGGAAGGAAAAATAGGAACAAAATTCAAGATAACTCAAAGGATACCTAAACTGCTCCCAAGTAATATCAGCCTCGATGGTGTTAGCCGTAACAGACTCCCACCAATCTAGGGCAGACTCTTGCAGCTGCTAACTGATGCTTTTGGGCAACAATAATCTCAAGACTTGTAAATATCCTCTCTAGACTCTACAACCATTGTTGAGCCTCAATAATACTCTCTGAACCAGAAAACTTGGTACCACCAAGTTGAGTGAATTCCTTACAGAAAACAGTGAACTTAACGGGTGCAACGGGTTGAGGGGCTAAGGCAATACCACGACCCCTGCCTCTGGCATTTCGTCGATTCATCTTGAAAAATCAAGAATGAATTTAGTACAAAGTATAAAGAAGACAAATATAAGATAAGATAAATTCACTTGGATGAATATCCTAATAAAAGAAAATACTAACAAGGTAGATACGAAAGGAAGGAAATTTAGAGAATTGCTTTTAAGACAAGAAAGCTTTATATCAAAATAATCTTTGAAAAGTCCTTTGAAAATCATTTTGAAAATCACTTTATACTTTGAAAATATGTTCTCTTGCAAAGATATGATTCTGAGATTGATTTCACTCATTCTAGGGTATTTCTATCCTATCTCTATTGAGTTTTTGCTCCGTAGGTTATCATTTGCCTTAAAACCAAAGCTCTGATACCAAATGTAACGACCCATTATTTTGGACCATTCAAATCGACAACAATCCACACATGTCAGACTTGAATAATTCAAAATAATAGATTGTAAATAAGATTAGAGCAAATAAAATCATTCACAGAACCAAAGACACAGAAATATCAGAATAACTCGCAGCGGAATAAAATACCATAATAGTTCACGAGCTAGTAAAACAAAGTCTTAAAACAAATACATATTATCAGTCTGAAAAAAAAATAGAAATCCAAAATACATAGAGGTCCAATAATACAAGTCGAAACAGAACAACTGAAACAGATAAATAACTAGATATGTAGAATCTCCGGCTAGCTCTAGAACGAGAAATCCAAAGCTATGAATACTCAGGCTGATCCGAGTAATAAGAAAAGCACAAAACACTTGAGTAAGGTCATGTATACTTATATAATGTAAACCAACTCAAGTGAACTGTAATAAAGTACAAGTAACTTAAAGGATGCTTGAGACTGCCCATCCTCTAAGGATCCGTTAAACTATTTATTGTGTAGTAATATTGCGCTATTATAATAAGTCAATAGTAAAATAAATTTACTTTAAAATAGCGTCGAAGGGTTACCCATATAGCCACCAACACATAATAGTCCCCGTAGTCCATCCAATATCAGCATATCTCCAGAACGGGAAACTACCCTAAATACTCCATGGGCTAAGGGAGAAAAACAAACTCGTAGTAAAGCTTGCTATGGTAGGTGACAAGGCACACGAGGCAATGCCAGGGTAGATATACGAATTATGCTTTCGGGCTGGTGGTAATGCATAGCAGCCACTACCACCCGCCTCAAGCCACACTCCCAAAATCAAAGGGGTGCACCCAATCAATCACAAAAGTAATAGAATGGTATCAAAGAAATGTGTCCGATCGGAGGAGCTACCTCACTTGGCCTGTCGATCGCTCCTGTTTTAGTGACCTTAAGCCAACTCATGGGAGTCGGATCCACGTTCATACCATAATAGGATCGTCGCCACCAGCCTACTTCATTCTGGAATCTCCACCGCGTACACAGTTGTTAAAGTGGTTTTCGTTATCAACAAAGAGTATGTCCATATCTGATCTTGGTCTTTTTAACAACCAATCATTATTATAACCCGTGGTTATAATTTAAAAATGGTATTTATACTTCGAAAATAAAATATCATTTCAACATTCAAATATCATTATATCATATCTTTTCAAATCCCATTCATTTTTATTTAATTTAAATACCATTCTAAATCATATTTCAATATGGTTATATTTCAAATCAAAATACTCCATTTAAACCATTTAAAAGCGAAGTCATTATATTTAAAATTCAAATATTAAATTTTCAAAATTTTAGCCTTTTCTGAGTTTGTTTATTCACTTAAATACACTGAAATAGTGAAAATTCAGTTTTCACAGCACTTAGAAAATGCTACGGCAAGTTATGTTTTAAAAAAATTCATTTAAGCAAAAGACAACATTTAAAACTTCTGTAATAGTTCAGGTTTAAGTTTAGTTTCTGCAACTACAGCACTTACAAAGTGCTGTAATAGCCCTTAGTTCATTTTAGCCTTTTAGTTCATTTGTATCAACTACGACACTTAGAAATGCTGTAATATTCTTTACTTCAGAAATTATAGCACCAAGTTTCAATACAATTTCATAAAAAATTAAAATTTAATTTAAACCGTTTTAACTTATAAAAATCATATTTTCTCACTTTTAAAAATGATCGTTTAAATACCCTTTAATTTATGAATTTATAAAGTGAAGTTTTCGAACAAAAATCAAATTTAATAATTCACTTGTAAAATTCAAAGTAGAATTTTATAACATTTCATTTAATTTACAATTTAAATTTAATTTATTTATAAATTAAATTTAAAATTCCATTTTATTTTTCTTAACTTAACTTTTAATTTTAAAGCACATTTCACATTTTATAAGTTAAGTTATATTTCAAATTACATTTAAATATTCATTTATTTTACCATTTTCATTTATAGAAAAATCAATAACACTTTACAAAAATCAATTTAAATTAAAATTTAAATCAAATTATCGTATTTTCTCTCTTAACTTAAATTCCATTTATATAAAAAATCATGAACTCCAAAATTAACTTATATTTCAAATTCTACTTTACCATTTATTTATTTCACTTATTTAACCTGTAGAAATTCACCAATAATTTATAAAAATCATTTTTAATTAAATTTAAATCAAAATATCATAATATTTCATTTTTAAAATACTATAAATTTTTTAGAAAAAATTATATTAACCACGGGTCTATATATAATTTTCTATCCTACGTTAGGTGATACGGATAATATATCATTTCAATCTGTAATTTACAAAGAAAACCCGGGTTCTATCATTTCAAACTCGCAGTCCCAAGTAAATAAAATAAATAAAAATCTCTTAGGCCTATCATTTCAGCCCATAACGATTTTTCCCTATTCTAAAGTCTGTTCGGGTATGTATCATTTCAACCCATAATGATTCTATTCCACATGGAACTTGCAGTGAGATAAACAGAAATAAATAATAGCGTAGTAACATATGGTAGTAACAGATGCTATGACAGGATTATAAATAGGTAACAGATGACATGAAAGGTTTACTAATAGGGTGATCATCATATAAATCATATCACAGGCAGGTATAACATGATATGGCAGTTTTACGAATTCACTTGGTGTCACTTCACAGTTTATATAAGTAAATATGTCATGTGTTATTACTCACTTGTTTCAAGCTGGAGATAGCAAGACAAAGCACACAAATGAACTCCAGAAAGCAAGGTAACATGACTTTTGACTCGAGTAGGAAGAGAACCAAGCTAGTGATCATGTGAACAACACATAAAACATGACAAATATAAACAAAATTTCAACACTAAATACATATGGAAACAATTTAAAATAAAAGCGACAAATCCCAACATAGTTTGACCATTGCCTCAACCATCATATGCTCGGCCTAAGGGTCTAAGACATAGTGGTGATTGGGGCTAAGATATGGCATGCATGTGCACGGCTACAAGGAGTTGAAGTGGTGTAAGTTACAAGGTAGGGAATACAAAGGGTTAAGTCAAATAAATGGATATTGGTGCAACTTTGGGTTCGGCCTAAGGTGATGTGGGCTCAGCCATGCAAGGTGAAGGTCCGGCAGTGTTTGGAGTTGCGACCAGAGGTGGTGGAAAATGAAGGTGTTGCACATGTAGGACTCGGCTAGGAAATATTGTTGTGTTTGTGGAGTTTTTATGGTGCAATCCTCTTAGATAGATCACAGTCTTGAATGGACAGAGGGGGAGGAGGGTGATGTGGCCAAGGATGGTGGTGGAGCTGGTCACTATAGGTGATAGAGAGCTATGGCCAAGCAAATAAATGAAGAGGCAACACAAAATCCAATAGAAAAATTAATAAAATTGAAAAGAAAAAGCAGGAAAAGAAGAAGACATTACCAAGGTTTTTTCTAAGATTTCAAGCATGCGTGAATGAATAAATGAGAGAAGTGTGTTTTTACATGAAATGCAAAAAGAAGTCATGGCTAATGGCTTGGGAAAGGACGGCCCAAATTATGAAGAGGTAGAAAATGAAAAGTCAAAAGTTAAAGGCTTAAGTCTCTTGAAATTTCCTCTTCCTTTATTCAAATAAAACTAAATAAAAATCATGTAAATAAAAAAATAAAATGAATACGAAATAAAGTAAAAATGGAATAAATAATTAAATTTTAGGAAAAATAGAAAAATATAAGAAAATAGTTTAATATATGTAAACGAGTATTGAAAATTGGAAACAAAATATAACTAGTTTTGGAAAAATAACTACTACACTTTAAAAATGTTTTAAAAATACAATCTTGAAATAAAATAAATTTCAAAATATTTCCATAATGAAATAAAATTAAGTTAAAAATATTTCAAAAATCTAGGGTTGTTACAGTTCGGCGACGGAATTTTTTAAGGGGGGAAATATAACGACCTTAAATTTTATCACTTTGATTTTAAATATTTAACTAATTTTAAATATTCAATAATGGTTTAATAATTAAAATAGTCAACTTTTAACTTATAACTAATAATAGAAAATTCATTTTTAATTTTGTTTACGAAAATAAATAGTTAGAAGGAAATTAGTAAATGCGACCGGAAAGCTTTTACAAAAACCCCAATTTTTTACCATTAAAAAATTGTTTCAATGTTGTAAATACCTTAGTTAACATATTTACACATTTTAAATACTTAAGCATGGATTAGTAAATAAAATAAAGATTAATAGCATAAGTGTACTTTTGTCAGAAAGATGCGAGAATTTGTAAGTTTAATATTTAAAATTAATAAGATAAGATGTTATGTCATTATCTTTCACATCAAGTATGAAGTGGAGGGTTTTACGTGATGGATAAATGGTTTTAACCTTGGTGTAACATGTAGAAGAGAGTGAGAGAGAGAGAGGAGGTTGATGGGTGATGTGGAAGCTTCTTAGCGGTGGGTAGATACTTTATGGGCTTTTCCGTAATTAGGTTACTCTAATTTATGTAAAAAGAATTCTCAAATTCTTTCTCCTTCCTAATTTTATTTTGTTCTCTGTTCAAACTTTGCTATTTCTTCATCAAGTTCAAAAACCCTTTGATGGCCTCTTTGAATATTTTCCAAGATTTAAAAACCATTTCTTTCCTTCCTTTATTGCTTAAAACACTTAGAAAATCACTCCTTTCTTTTTCCAAAACCCTCCTCTTCCTTAAATAATTCCACACCCACCTATAGCCATCATGGCCAAGCCAAGACCACCAAGGCCAAGCCCTACAAGGCCTAGGCCGTGCCCATTTTAGGTTTCTTGTTCCAAAATATAAGTTTTGGTTTTGTAAATGCAAGATCTAGAGTTTATTTCAAAGTTTTTAAAAAGGATTTGGTTTACTTTCATAATTTTGATAAGCAAAACTCACATCTTTTTAGGAAAAATTATATCTTTACTTCATATTTAGTATTTGCATTTGTAATTACTTAATTATTGGCTAGTTGTATTGTTCAGTTGTGATTATATATGCATTTGTACATGAGCTTGCCTTGGACTTAAAATATAGTCTAAAAGTGTTGTTACGGTTGTAAAGCTTCGATCTTTACATGTGTTTGTGGTTGTGATATGATTTTATACGTTATGGACAAGAGTTGTAAGACTATGCTAAGAAACTTAGCACCGTTTTATGGTTTGGCGACATGGAATCCTTATGTAAACAATTTGGTTAGTTTTTTCAAAAACCAAACGAGTATTTGAGTTTCAAACTTTGTTTTAGTTTTACAAAACTCTTACCTTATGTTTGAAAAAGTTAGTAAGCTTCCATGATTCAAAATGGAAAGCCAAGATAAATTTTTCAAGTTATGGTCCTTACGACGATAGTCGCTATTAATGCATTTCACTAAAAAGTCCACTTTTTGCAAATTAATTTTTCATACTTCAAACAGTTTCAAAATGTTTTATAAAACTTAAATAATAACGATTAAGAATAGTTAAGATTTATTAATTAATTATTTTTTAGTTAAGTTGTTAATTAATAATTGATTAAGTATTAAACAATGATTCTTAATTATTATTAAATGGAGATTAATTACTAATTAACTATCTTTTAAAGTAATATTAATTTTAGTTAATCCTTGATTAAGTAAGATTAATTTTTAATTAATTATGAATCAAGTATATGATTTATTTTTAACTAATTATTAGTTAAGTATAGGGTTACCGAGTAAGTGTTTAATTATTCTAATTATAAATTAATTAAGGGTTTAATTTACAAAAAAAATTATTGGTTTAAGGTTAATCAATAATTAAGTTAATTTTAAGACTAAACTAAGATTCAGTTATGTTTTTAAAAAGGACTTGATTATGTTTCTAAAAAGGATTTAACTTGTAATTAATGAAATAGGGGTTTAGGTTCTTACTTTCTTTGTTTCCAAGGATCAATTGTTTAAACCTGGCTTTCTTTTACAAAGAATAATTTTGAATACAAGAGATTCGATTGTCCATACCATTAATTAACATAAAAATGTGAACAGGTTATGCGAAACTTTTTTTAGCAGAATAAATCCCTGTTTTGCTTCCTTTATTAAAAATATTATTGGACATCTTGTAACGACCTGGCTTTTTGGAGGCTTTAAACAGACTCACGCGTCGACTCGAAACATATAAAGAGGCAGATTGTTATTGGGGTAAATTAGAAAAAGAGAGAAACAAATACAAATATAGAATCTCTCAGCGGAATGACAAAATATAATAATCAAATAACAGTTCATGAAGCTGTTTTACAAATAAATTTGATTATACTTATACAATACAGAATCAGAGTTACAGACAATAAGAATAAATAAATAAATGCAGTGGAACAACATGATGCAGCAAAATACATATCATAAATAATAATAGTACAATCTTCCTCTTCTTCCTTTGGAAATAAGGTCTTCAATAGTGAGATGCTCAGGCTGACCCGTGCGAATTGAAAAGAAAAAACACTTGAGTCAGAACTAAAAGATCTTATGTAAGTTAAATCAATGGTAAATATGCGTATGATGGCGTCAGAGATGTTTACGGTGTTTGATATCTCCTATCTAGTGTCTAACATGAGTGCGGTAACATAAGAGATGTTCGGGATTTACATCTCCTAAAGATCCGTTAAACTATCTACTATGTAGTACAATATGCTATTATAATATGTATACCGTAAAGTAAAGTATTAAAATAGCATTAAGGCGTTACCCATATCCCCCTTAACAAATTTTGTATAATGTCGTAGTCTATACAAATGTAAACTCCACCCGCAGGTGGGCTATCAAGGAGTACTCCATAGGTATGACATAAAACAAACTCTTAGAAGGTGCTCTTGGGCATGTGAACATGGCACTCGAGGCAATGCCAAGGTAGTTATATCGATTGCTTATCTAGACTGGTGGTAATGCATAACAGCTACTACTGCCCACCTCGGGCACACTTCCAAATTAAAATCAAAGGGTGGCCACCAACTTAATCACAAAGTAATATAATGGTATCGAAGAAATGTGACCGATAGGAGGAATGACCTCACTAGGCTCGGCGTGGCCCCTATTTTAGTCATATCTAAGATGACTCATGGGAGTCCGGGTCACGTCATACCTTATACAGAAATCGTTCGCCAAACCCTCCCACTTCATTTCTGGAATCTCCACCACCTACACAGTTGTTAAAGTGGTTTTCAGTATTGGCAGAGAGTATGACAATATCTAATCTCAGTCTTTTTAACAACCAATCGCTTATTTCACATCGAATGGTTCTTTTGCATTTCCAAAATCATTTCATAATCGATATCAAAATATCATGTTCAATTCAAACCATATCACTTTCGAAAATATATTCACTTTGAAATCATATTCACCTTTAAAATCATATCTTTTCCAGAATCATAATTTCTCTCAAAAATCCTATTTCCAAAATTGGTTAGGCCCATATTTCAAGATCATCATATCCAATTGAATTTTAAATTTAAATCCCAACTTAGGTTATAGTATCATTTAGCCATATTTTCTTTTTAAACCAATGAATTTGAATATAAACACTTTCCCTCTACTTAGTCTGAAATTTAGAAAATAGTTTAAACAGTTATAGATAGTTAAAATAGTTATATATAGGTAAATACTCTAAAGTAGATTTATTTATAGATTTAAGATACTGTTAAATTGATTTAAGATAGTTAAATAGATTGAATATAGACTAAACATAATTAAAATTAGATTAAATGGCTTTAGAATAATTTAATTAGATATAAAATAAGTTCAAATGGGTTAATTAGTTTAAAACAAACTTAATGGTTTGAAAATAGGTTAAAATGATCTAATATAGTTAATATAGGTTAAAATAGTTTAATGGTTTGAAAAATCTTAATAATCAAAGTCTTTAAAATAATATATTTTAGAACAGTTTATATTAAAAATATAAATTGTGGAATTAATATCAATTTACTATTTATTTCATTTCAACACAATAGAACTATTTCAATTTCTAAATTAACAAAAATCAAATTTCGAAACTTTCAATTCACATTTCGGTGACCTATTAAATTCTATACTGCTTTCAAACCATGTTTGAAATATCAAATTAAATTTCTCAAAGTCCAATATATTTCAACGTTATATTTAAAACAATTTCTCCTAAACTCAATTCCATTAAATTCCATTTACACTTCAAACTCGACTAAAAAATTTCAATTAAATTTCTTTAAACAATTCCTTTAACCAATTCAAACTTCAACATAAACTTGATTTAAATAATAATTCAAATTTCTATAAATCAAATTTTATTTCAAATATTATTTAACTAAATTCAAACAAATTAATTGAAAATAATTTAATTTAACCAATCAGGTATCCGTATATAATTCTCTATAATAGGGTCAAGTGATACAGATATTTATCATTTCAATCCGCAATTTAAAACTTTACGGTTATATATCATTTCAAACCGTAATTCTGAATTTAATAAAATCTATAAAATCGCTTAAGTCTATTATTTCAACCCATAGTGATTTTCCTAATAATAACTAACGGAACTTACAAAGTGATAACAATATAAAATTTAAACAAAGCATCCAATCATCCAATATCAACAATCAGACATCCATCGCAACCATCATCCAATTCAATTAATAAATTTAAACAATTAACTAATTGTCGATAACAGAAAATTAATTGGCAATTTAAATTCAATAATAAATTAAATGGCAATTTAATTCAAATAAATTCATAATAACTAGAATAGCAATTTTAAAATTACCAAACAGCCGTAAATAAATTTCTAATCACACTATAATTTTAACGTACCAAATATAAGTAATTTTAGAAGCTGTGAGTGGGTAAAAACACTCGCTTTTGAATTTAAATCGATTAGAAAGCCAATTTAGGTCTCAGATTCAAACGATCTAAGAATTCGTCCAAACTAGTGTCAAAATGTCCGGAATTTTGATACGATCCTAACGGAAGAAATCGTCAGACCTCGTATGCATAAGTGATAGACATTAGAATGAGTTTAAATTGAAATTAAAAAAATTAACATTACTAGGAGCCGCGCCATCCTCATGTGTTCCTTCCCTCTCCAGAAACCCTACACGATCGCGACCCGCACAAAAGTTGCCGCCCCAAATCACCTTGTCGCCCGTGTCTGAAGCCACGACCCCCACTTCTGACATCGCCGATCACTTTCCCTCTATGGTCGACCTCGCTCATGATTGCTCAAATGGCTAAGGTCATGGAAAAAGAAGCATCCGTCGCTACATAATGAAATACCAACTGAATTATCAATGGCGATCTAGCCGTCAACCTCACCTACGAACCAGCCAGATGAGCTACACGTGACAATCTTTCTGCATTGGTATCCTCAATTCAACGATCAGTCGTCGATGATCAACCCATGATGAAGGCCGAAAATTATCCTTCAAATTCAAGACACATAGAAACCCAATTTGAAAAATTAACAGCAGAATTGACTTGCGCTCATCGAGAGCTTCAAACCGATATATAATTCGATAAGTTTGTGGAGTTTGAATTTTGCATTTGGTTTTGAAATGGTAGTCGAGGGTTTGAGAATTGGAATTTGCTTCTGCCATTGGAATGAGGAGTTGATAAGGGAATGTACATATAGACAAATGAAAGTAAGAGGTCACTAGGGTTTATAATAGGTTATTCGTTGTAGATTAGGAAAAAAATGAATGGACAAGATTGATTTGGAAGTTGAACGGCAAACGACCGGTAAAGCCCTTTCTGTCTCCAGAACAAAAACGGGTCATCCCATATATCAAAATAGATGTTTTCGACATTTTCAAACTTAATGGAATAGGTTTTAAGTCCAAATTCCATCGTATGAATAAGTTATGTTAAAATCAGTTTATTTCAAATTGATTTAAATTGATTTTAATTAAATTAATTTCTACGCGTTTCGAGTCCGTATGATCAAACGACAAGTTCGATCGCTACAAAACTTGAAATCTTACAATGATTCATCGTTACGAATCCGATGAAACTGGTTTCATTGAAATCCGAGACAGTGGCCAAAGTGTCTATTTTCACATTAACTAAATAAATTAATATTAAATTAATTGAATCACTTTCTCAATTCAAATTTAATAATTTACAACTTCTATCATTTTGATTTCTTAATCATTTACAATAATTTAAAAAAAATTAGATATCAATTTAAAGTTGATTAATTTATCAATTTCAATGTTTAATTCAATTTCAGTAATTCAGTAATTATGAATAAAAATTCCAATAAATCTATTTATTTAATTTTCAAATTTTGTTATTCAATCAATTATCATCTTATGGTATAATTAAATTGGTTTATATCTAAGTACACCAATGTTCTCAAATTTCATCTTGATTTCCATTGATGAAATATTTAATTTCATTTAATTTCAATAAATCCAATTATCAAATTTTAAATTCCAATAAATTAATAAATCTTGATTTCCACTCTTTTTATCCGGCCAAATGTCATATTATGAATAAAATTAACATTATACCCAATTATTACCTTAATTTACATTCACGTAATATTCAAATAGATTTTAGTGCATTTGATTTTCAATTTAATTTAATAGACTAAATAAATAGGTAACTTATAATAATTGTTACCACTAACTTCTAATCAAACTTAAGGTCTTATTTATAAACAAATGTCACAATCTCTTACATAATATAGATTTTATTCAATTACCATTACTATATTTTATTTCATTAAATTTCAATACTTGCATTTGTTTCCATACATTCGATTTATAACTAAGTATAACATTTAAATCATTTCAATAAATTGGAATTCTATTAAGATTGTAACTGATTAACTTTAGTTAACGTTGTTACTCTTCATTTTAGTTGTTATTACATAAATAAATTACAAATTTTTGTTCATTTCAATTATTAAATCACAAATCCTATTAAATTAGCTATTTTTTATTTATCAAAAATTACGGGTCATTACACATCTCTTAGCAGAATAAATCCAAGTTTTGCTATATTAAACTTATTAGATTGTATGGACATCTATTTAGCAGGAAAAACCACTATCTTACTATTATGTTGTTTAGAAATGTATGTGCCAGTTGGTTTATATTGACATGTTATTCCCTGATTTGGTTATGGTCTTATTTATATATATGTTGGTTTAGGTATATAACTTCTATATGACGTGGAGTCAAAATTTTATTAAAACAGTAACTTGATTTAGTACCATTGTAGTCTTGAAGCCTCCTTTTAAATTTGAAAATAATGATTTTTAAATTAACTTTAATTCTAGATCCATTTGAGGTTAATTTTGTTAAAAAGGTAATATAAGTTGTCCAATTATTTTGATAAATGTATTTACAAATGATATTTTGTAAATAATATTAAAAAATATTTACAAATGATATTTGTAGACGATATTTTAAGAAGGGAATTATAAATGAAGATTTATAAAAGAGTTTATAAATGACTTTGGAGAATTATAAATAGTTTGTAAATGATGTTTGGATATTTATACAAAAATTTGTAAAAGGATTTAGAATTTAAGGAAAAGGGAGATTTCATAAATGGAAATGATTTATAAAAATGATTTATTAAAGAAATTTGTAAAAAAGAATTTGAGATTTGGATTTCCCTTAACTGACCTTATTACTTATGGTTGCATGGAACTTTCGTTCCATGCTTAACACTGAAGGAATAGTGTTTTATGTTGTTCTTATCTCTAATATAAATAACATTTATTTGACACTTTTAATATTATTTTGAAATAAGAAATCTTTTACAAGTGTCTTGTGAATATACTTATGTCAATGAGATAAATATATGAATGTTTCGAATGGGGATTTAATAAATAATGATGTTTTTTAGGCTTAGTGGTTGCTATGGGTAACTAAATCTCTAGATTTTTGTTTGTTTATGTATTTCATAGTTAAATAACCAACTATTAAATCTCGACCATTTTTGACTTAGAACGTACGATTGTATGTGCGAGTTCCCCAGTGAGGACTCAAATACTTGTTGTCCATTTTCAAATGAATCGTGAATGAGTTAACATGAAATTATTATTGTTGGTTTGGAAAGACTGGGATCAGATATGTTATCCGAATACCACTTCGAACCAACATAAGTGTTCTATGGAAGATATCTTGAAGATGATTGAAGACGTTGCTTCTTGAAAAGCCTTGGGTTTCATTTAGACCCAGAATGAATTTGTATGGATGAATGCTAGCATTGCATTTTTTTTTGAATGGCAGTGTTAGCATTACAAGATGGTCTGTTAGGAAAAGGTAATCATGGCCTCTCAAAAGACTCACACCCCAGGAATGGAAAAAATAGGGTAGGCCGCAAGGCTATGTGGATGAACCCATTAGGGTATGATCATCCAAAGATCTACTATCGATATTTCTATGTATGCTTCAGGGCCCATTTTTGATTGTTGATCACTGTCAAGGGGTGATCATATTCGGTACTATCCAGTATGCGGTGGGCCAATCATGTCATGCCGAGGTTAAAATGTTTTGGATCTCACCGTCTAATCTTGTATTGCTTTATCTTATATAACAAAACCAAGATTATCATGACTTATGCAGACTAGATTTGGTGACTAAAATAGATTTTAAACTTATACGTATGCCTTAAAATAAGGTCTTTATCCTAATTTTTTGATTTGGTTTGCGGTGAAATCAACAATTTTATATTAATGATGCTAAATCGGATGGTAAACGTCATTGATTTAGTAGGTGTACGAGAAAATAGGGGGGTTAAACCGAAAGTACTGTTTAATGGCGCTAAATAGAAATGGCATAGCGGTCGAAGAGTGTTATGCGCTATTGTAGGGATTTTGTATGACTTTAATTGGGAATTAACTACGTAGGCTGCACATCAAGGCATTTCCTTGACACTTCATTCTTGACTCGCAAAGACAGATTAGTCTACCTAGTCGGCTTTTAGTGTTAGGTATAATATTACTCTCATTCCACATGCAATTCAATCGTAGATTCATTTTCAAAGTGTAACTTCTTATTCCTTCTTCCAAAATAGTCTTCAAAGATATTAGTATATAAATTAGGAATCATTTGAAATAACATAAGTTAGAAATAGTTTGAAGTAATATAAGTTAGAAACAGTTTGAAGTAATGTAAATTAGAAATAGTTTGAAATAATATAAATTCGAAATAGTTTGAAAATATTGTATATAAATAAAATACCCTTTAAAATACTTATAAATAATTTATAAATGGTTATATAAATTATTATTTCAAAATAGTTACTTAAAATTAATTTGAAACTTCTACTGCTTCAACAAAATAAACAACTTTTGTGTATATAAAATAAGGAAACCTTTACCTTAAAAATTCAAAATAATTATTTAACAATATATTTAAACTACAAATTTGGTTACAAATAGTTTTATATCTTTTATTAATCTATATTCAAAATATTTCATAAAAACATCTGAAGTATAGCATTTTAAACTTTACAAAAAACTTGCTTTTACCAAAGTGCATCTATAGCGGCTATCGCTATATGGATGATAACTTTACTAACTTTGTTTTATAAACAAAATATCTCTTAAACTTCATTTCTTACTACCTTTTATACTTCTAGAAGTAAGAAAATATTTAATTCAAAAATAAACAAGAGATGTGATTTAAAAAATGAGAAAGAAGAGAGAGGTAAAGATCAGGAATTTTATCGCTTTGATTGGTGAATATTTGATTAATTTTTTATATTCAATTAATAGTTTTTAATAATCAAATAACTCTCTTTTTTATTAATAAATGATGAATTTTTTTATAAAAATAAATAGTTTGGAGAAAGAAAGAAAGAAAATGTATACAAAGATAGTTTTTTGGATTTTTAACTTTTCATCGAATAAATGTTGTTGTAATATTTTGATATACTATTTTATAAATGGACATGCAAATAACCAAATAGCATTTCCTATTTTCTAATAAAGGATAGATTAATTCTAATTATCATTATAAAATTCAATGTAATAGTTAGATTAAGTGATGTGACTTTTGCATTTTAATTAAGAAAAGTGGACTTTTTGCATAAGGATTTTTGTGTATTGGTACAAAGGAAAAAATGTCATCATGGAGGCATATGCTTGCATTGGAAAGGAGAAAAGGTTTATGGAAAAGGGAGGATAGTAGTCTGGGAATAAAGGAATGGTGTAGCATGAACCAAGAAAGGGTAATTGAGTCATTTGGCTAAGGGGCATTCATGGTCATTTTCCATTTCACAAATTCAATGAAAGAAGTGCCTTCCACTTCATTTCTCTCTTTAGTTCATTCCCAAAACTTTAGCTTTCTTCTTCTCATCTCTTTTATCTTCAAATTCATTAGACAAATCAAAGAAAACCAACTCTTTTCTCCTACAAACTTTTTCTATTATCCTTAGACCATATGCCAACACCTCTTAGTAAGTCAAATATCGAAGCTTGGAGCATATATCCCCAAAAAACCCAAGCGCTATGCACATTATAGGGTTGGAGGGGACTTGGATAAGCGCAAATGAAGGCAAAGGTGGTAGCGTTGGCTTTGGGGGTGATGGTAGGAGGAAGTGGTGGCTTTCTAATACGGGTTTGGTCATAATTAAAGTGAGATATCTCTCTTTAAATTAGTTTTAGAAATGAATTGCATGTTGTAAAAAATTTATAGTTGCTAGATTTAGTTGTTTACATGCGATATTGTATATATAGCACTTGATATTGTTGTTGATTTCCGCTTGGGAGCAGATGACATAAATAACCATTGTTTTGTAGGGGACTAAAGCAAAATAAAGTCAGAGTGTTCCGTAACGAATAGGTCACTATGGAAGCACTTCAAAGAATAGAAATTTTGTAAAGGGATCCTAAAGGATTCATCGCCTTGTCGATTTTTATTTATAGATATTCTTTTTATGTAAATGTTTATGTGTGTGTAAAGTGAATGTTGCATAGTTATAGTTGACGTTCTTGCTGTTGGTTTTGTGACATTAAAATCATGTGCTCTCTTTTAAGTGGTTTACTACTTGTTTTCTAAATGTGTTTTGAAATGGTTTTCGAATTTAAGTATTGTTTTCAAAAAAATTTGCGAAGCTACCAAAGTGGTTTAAAATTTAAAAGAAAATGGAGTTTAAAAGCTATTTGATTTACTAAACAAAGTTTTAAAAGATACGGTCCATATAGTGATAGCCTCTATGGATGCACTTTGGAAATCTATGATTTTAGTAAAGTCAAAAGGTTATCTACTTTAAATATTTTTTATATTATTTTCGAATGTGTTGTATAAAATGTTGTTTAGTATTTTAAAAGGATTTTGAAGATTTCAAAATATTTTTTAGTATTTATTTGAATTAATTAAGCAAGAGGTGTAAATTGTATAAAGGAAACTACTTTATTTCAAAGGTCAAGTTTTGTTTAAAAGTGAGGGGTTTTAAAGGAATATTTTAAATACAAGTTTCAAACTGTGTTTTAAAGAGTATTAAAAGTAATTTTAAAAGAGGAAGAAAGCATGGATTACAACAATACTGTTCTAATAAATGTTTTTAAGAAAAGAAATGAGATTATGAACTTTTGTTTCAGTAAATGTTTTTGGGAAATTGGAAAGGAAGTTGGATTTATATCACTTTGTTATTATTAACTGAGTTGTATACTTTATATAAAGAAAGGATCATGTCTTTAAATCAAAGCTTTGGTTTAAATAAATCATTTTAGGAAATGTTTCCAATTAATAGTTTTAAATCAAAGACTAGAAATAAGTTATGGAGTGGTTTTCAGATTGTTTTGAAAAGACTTTATTTATTAAGGGATTTCTTTGTCGGTGCCATTAAGTAACATAAAACAAATATTATAAGTATTGTTAAAAAATTTACATGTTTATGGAAAGTAAGTCATCTTATATTTAGCACTAAACCCCGATGAGTAAACTTTCCTTTATTTGTTAGATCTAGAAACGAAGCGTTTAAATAAGGCAAGGACAAGTACAACTAGTGCCCTCACTTACCTAACTTCATTTCTAGGTGAGGGATAGAGAAGTCGAAATGTCAGAAATGAAATAAGTATAAAGGGGCTAATTTTTATAGAAAGGTCAAGATTAATTAAGTATATGAAAGGTACTTCATCTTACACTTGACATTAAATTTCGAGGTATGGAACCCTGTTTTATCTGTGAATTATGAATATTGTCGAGGCAAGGGTAATACTCTAGCTTGTCCGACATCATTATTTATTGAGGGATAGTACGGGGCTGAAATCGAAATGTAGTGAAAAGTGTATGATTCCCTTCTTTCTATATGCAGACCATATACATACACTAGATAATGGTTTGTCCATAATCAATAACTTTACCTATTTTGACTTAAGAAGTATATGAAAGCTTCACAATCTCATATGAGTTGAGATCCCATATGAGAACTCATTTTGGCAAAACCTGTTTATCTTTTAAAGGTGGATATTCAAGATCCCCTTAGGACTCTTATATTATCTGCTTACTTCAGAAAGAACCGAGATTAAGTCGATTGGAAAATAATCGATTGTTGAATTGAAGCGACCGGGATACGATAAACATGAGTTATCCAAAAAATATTTCGAACCAACATAAGCATTCAAATTGGGGATATCTTGAAGATAATGGAAATTGAAGATGGAGTTCTTTGAAGTGCAAGGACTACTTATAACTAATCCTGAGGGTGATACCAAAATGGATGTAGTAGAAGTAGTGCCTTCGGTTTGTTCATATCCGAAAAACTTGTATGGATGAATGCTGACATTGCATTATTACTTAGAAGGCGGTGTTCATATTCCAAGTGGGATCTGTTAAAAAGACAAAACGTATCCTCAAGCCTCACACCCAATAATGACTAAAATAGGAGATATGCGGTAGGGCTACATGGTTTGTTACCATTAGGGTATGGTCATCACCCAATCTAGATCAATATTTATAGATTTATGTATGCTAGGGTCCCAGTACGGTTGTAATCTGCAACTAAGGTGGTGAAATATTCGGTACTATCCATGAAGGGGTAGGTCAGTTCTTTATTGGCTGGGGGCCCATATGAGTCCCTCGTTACATTTTCTCTAGAGGTGTACTATGACTGTCGTTGCCCCGGCAGCCTTGTCATTGATGAAATCCATTTTCCAATGCATGTGGTTTTAGTTGTAGAACCTAGTACTATTGAATCTAATTATGGGTAACCATTCTAGATATGTTATGTTTTTATTTGCAACACTATACATTATTATAATTTTATTTGATTTTCGTATAAATGGTTTGGTTCTAATAAGGTAAAAACCATCCCTGTTTATTTACAACATGGTATTATAAGATACCTTTATTTCTGAAGGATTTCATAAAATATAACAATCTATATGATTTGAGTATTTAACGCTGGTTTATCAGTCTGATCCAGATGTCATTTTCTTATAATACTCGGGTCAGACCTGAGCACTTTTCCAAATTTACTGATGGATGTTTTGGAGCTTCAAGAAATAAGTTGGATGCCTCCAAGACCTGATGCATTTTTTTTCACTGTATTTCTTGTTTTGTATTTATACCTTTCTGAGGGCGGGTTGTTATGACTTTATAGGCTAATGATAGGCTATCTACTCTAATTTGTTGTATGTATATTAAAGTTTTCTTTTGTAAAGATCATTTGGATATTATGTATTACTCATCACTATGTAGTGTTCTGTTCTGTCTTTTCTTTTCCTTCACCTCAACAATATGTCTCTCTAGCACATGGATGCTTGACACGTGAACACCATGGATTTATTAGTGTCGACTTTTGAGAGTCGAAAAGGAAGGTCATCACCTTTGGTATCAGAGCTGAAGATTAAGTGAGAATCTTGGCTTTTATTATGTAAAACTCATTAGAGATAGGGTAAGTGGCATCCTAAATTGAGTTTGAGTGTATTATATATACGAGAGCGCATATTTACTAGTGCTATAAAAATAATTTATATTATTTTGAAAATGGTAAATGAAATAAATTTACCTGGGATTATATTTTTATCTAAAAAATAATTTTCAAAATTTGAGATAGTTATTTATGATATGTTTATTTATATGCAATTATTATCATTTATTGTTTGATTAGACATACTTATTAAATTAGGAGCACTGATTATTGCTTAGAATGAATCTGAGTGTACTATATACATGAGAGTGCATGTTTGTTAGTACTATAAAAATATTTTATGTTATGTGGAAAATGGTAAACGAAATAATTTTACTTAGGATTATATTTTATATATAAAATAATAATTTTCAAAAATTAACATAGTTATTTATGATGTTTATTTATTAAGAAATGATAATATGCATATATTATCATTTTAGTTTGATTAGTCATGCTCATCCAATTAGGAGCACTAACTATTGTTTGATTATTTATGCTTGATCAGTTTATGAGCATTTATTATTTTGATTTAGATTAAAAAACGAAAACATGTGAATTTAGTTTCATAATTTAGCTATAAGGTGTTCGGTAGAAATGTTGTTATAAAGCTCATTTGGGTTCAAGAAGGAATGATTATATAAAGATGATTTTATAAATTGGGTTTATTAACTGTGATTTATAAATAAAAAGGATTTTTAGGAAAGTAAATCTCGGTGTCTTTGAAAAAAAAGGTTTCAAATAATTTTTGGAAAAATAATAATATTATTGCTTGAAAGTATTTATAAGCATAAACACTTCAAAGAGAATTTTAAGTAAGGAACATTTTCTTTGGATAACTCAGAGAAAACATCTCGATTAGTTTTGCAGTGATATATATAATATTTTAAGCGATGATTGGATGTTTGTTTAGGTAAAATAGTAGTGCATTTAGTACATTATTCCATTTGTCATTGTATGATCGAAATGGGTTAGAATCTGAACGAATCCAAAGCAAGTTAGTAATAGAAATTTTTGTTAAAACTATTTATATGGAAATGCATGCAGTATTGTTTCAAAATGAGATTCGAGACAGAAGAAGTATTTCTATATTAACTAGTTCAGTGGCTCGAAAGTGACTAAAAATGGGCAAGAGATGTGTTCAGATGGTCATCATTTCTCTTAATATTACCCTTCTTGTTAAGGGAATGTATATTTTGTATGGATTAAAATATATGGTATCATTTAAAAAGGATTTTGAAATAAAAATCGGGTATTTAGTTCTTAAGTTTCCTTAAAGAAAATGGATTCAAATAAAAAGGTATTTGATAAAAGAGTGGGTTTATTAATGAAATTTTTAATCTAGATTTATATCACTCTTGTTAGAGAAGAAATAATTTAACATATGTTTTAATGGTTAAATTTAATAAGAAGGTTTTAATCAACTTTGTTTTATTAAAATTGTGTCTTTGTTTTAACATCTAAGTTATATAAACTATTTGATGTTGTTGGATCGACTAATAATCATTTTTACCTTAAAGGTGTCTAAGGAAAAGTAGACTTTAGAATTGAGTTTAGATTCTGGCATCCTACTATTCTTAGCTACTTGCCAAACTAGATAGGTAAAGAGGTCAACTCATTTTTATAACCAAGATTTATTTTGGGCCTACATCTAAATTTAAAGGAAAATGGAAAGTGAAAAGATTTAATCAGATAGTTGTATATACTTTTAGGATATAGTAGTGTATTATACAAGTTTAAACTTAAGTTATGTTTTATAAAATATTTCCATCAATAAATTTGGGAAGTAAAGAACAATTGGAGTAGTATAAATATTAATTTGTCCTGAAGGGATAAACCCATACGCCAGATTTGGATCATTTTATTTGCATAACTATTCCTGATCTAGAGTTTGGGCACATGATTTCTGAGTGTTACAAACCAGTCTGAACTAGGCATTTTCACTCGATTTCTTGACGGTGAGTACTTAAGAGGGATTCTCAAGATACTGCGAGTGTTTTCTATCATAGTTTATGACTGTAAGAAAAATGTATATATCAGATCAAATAACCAGATCAAGGTTCTACAATGAAGAAGTTAAGTTATCTATATTAGTTTGGATAAGAAATTATGCATTTGAGCAAAATGATCGGGTTGGATATTGCATATGGATGGTTCGTGCACATTGTATGAGCTTAAGTATATTTTCCTTTAATGTTTTATGTTTTATGTGGAGTTAGGTAGATGACCCTTTGATTTGTCATGAGGTATTAAGAATAATCGATTTACTTATAACTTATGGTTAGTGAGCATAAGGTATGCTCGGTAGGTTATTTATTATTCTTGTGTGATGAGAAGGTTGTAAATCTCGACAAACTTTATGTTTGTTTTTTAATTATTTAATATTTTGGAAAATTTTAAGAATTAATATGGCCTATTTCTGGCTTGTTGGTTTGTGATGAAATTTCGAGATCGAAATTCTTTTAAGGGGGAAAGGATGTAACTACTCGGAATTTTATTGCTTTGATTTATGAATATTTGATTAATTTATGTATTCACTTAATGATTTTTAATAATAAAATAGCTCTATTTTAAGTAATGAATAATGATTGTAAACTTGTTTTGGAATCTTGTTTACAAAAATAAATAGTTTGTAGAAAGATTGAAAATTTCACCGAAGATCGTTTTTTGGATTTTCGACTTTTCATTGAACGAAAGGTGTTATAACATTTTAAACACACTGTTTTGTAAATAGACATACAAATAATAAAATAGCATTTCCTATTTTTCTAATAAAGGATTGATTAGCTCTAATAATCATTAGAAATCTCTAAGTAATAATTAAATTAACTAATGTAACTTTTTCTTTTTAATTAAGAAAAGTGAATTTTTTGGTAGGAATTTGTGTGCGGTGATACAAAGAAAAAGAAATGTCATTATGGAGGAATGTGCTTGCATTGGAAAGGAGAAAAGGTGTATTGAAAAGGATGGGTAGTAGTTTAAAAAAAGGAAGGGTGTAGTAGGAATCAAGGAGGGGTAATTGGGTCTCTTAGCTAAAGGGTATTTGTGGTCATTTTCCATTTTATGAATTCTATAAAAGAAGCATCTTCCACTTCATTTCCATCTTTACTTTGTCAAAGAATTTATTCGTCAACACTCATAAGTGTTACATAAGTTGACCGTGTTAAAATTTGCTAGGGCGATCCTAGGTTTAGGAGCCAGGATGACATAAACTCAACAAATCTGTGATGGCCTTAGGCATATCCAATATCAAGGCTATACTCGCGTTGAAAGTCATCAAGTAAAAATGTAAGTCACAAGCTTGAATAAATTTGATATGAATGCAAGTCACAACACAAATTAGGAGATGAAGTCAAATTGGAATATTGGACACAAAGCGATGTTCATCACATCAAATATGCGTGTAGCCGTTCAATGTTCTATCCCTTATATGTACAAAGTTCAAGTATTACAATCGGCAAAAATCTCCAAATCAATTTAGGGCTAACAAATTTAAAACTGTAAGAAGTGGGAAGAGAACGAATCCTCTTTTTCATACCCCCCAAACCCATGTTTATAAAGGTAGGCACGTGACATGATGCCTGGCTTCGGCACGCTTTTTCATCGACTTCAACAATAGCGTTGGCAATAGCTTCGACGATAGTATTGGCAACAGCTTTGGCCACCTTGATGTTGCTATGCACTATAGAAGACGATAGAAGACTGTCAACGCCAATTGGAAATGATGGCCTTCGACGTTAATAATCTCATGCACTAAGGCACTTTTAAGTGGTTGCTAACGTCATTCAAGATTGGCGGCTCCAATGAGCATAAGATCATTTGAGTATAGATATCAACACTATCATCGCCGGCTTTTGGGCTGTATTACTGGATCATTATCGGCAAGTTGAGCTTAATTGTGTACAACATCGGCATTGATGGTTTTCAGTGTCAATACATAGCAACTGATTGGAATGCAGTAGTCATAGTATTACTTGGTAGTCGACATAGAAGAGTTTCTGTAACAACCCTGGTATTGGTGATTACCTATGAAATTGAATTATAACGATAGTTATAATTTAATATTGAGAATCAAATAAATTTGAGAAAAATAATTTTTATTAAAGTTGTTTATTTGGAAATAAACATGTGACTTGAGAATAAATATTGGGTTTATCTAGTTAACTTTAAGTTAATAAATAAATTAAATGGTTTATTTCAATATTTATTGGTTGGAATAAGTACTTATAGTTAAAAAATAAAGTTTTAAAGCTTTATTTTGTTAAGTTTGAGAAGAAAATGATCAACTGCTAATTTTTATTAGAGTTATGCAATAATGTTGTTAGTTATTGCTTATATTAAAGTTTTTTGAATTCAAAAGAAGAAATATGAAGAAAATATATATTTTATTAAAATAAAAGACAAAATATGGTTTAAAAGTAATAATTGATGATTAAAAAGAATTAGAATGATTTATTGCAAAAAAAATTGGCAAGAAAGAAATTTTTATTTAGTTTGTTATGTTAAAAATGGTGTTTTACAGTGTAAATTGTAAAATATTGTTAAATATATGGTTTTATTGTTAAAAATAAATTTTTATTGTTTAAATAAATTTAATTTGTTAAGAAAACAATTTTTTTTACATACACTTTTATGTATAAATTTAACTTTGCTTTAAAATAAAAAAATACGAGTTTATATTGTTAAAAAGGTGAAATGTGTGCATTTACTTAGTAAATTTCAATAAGTATTGTTATTGGGCTTAATGGCATAGGGTTTAGATTCTAAACCCATTCTAGAAGCCTCAGGAAAGAAGAAAAATAACCTATACGTGGTTTTTCCTCTTTACTTTTTATTTTCTTCTTGTACAAAAATAAAGACAGTAAAAAGAAAACCCATGGCCACCTCTTGTTAAATTCAACTTTCTCCAATTTTTGCCTAAAATTCAGGTATTAATCAATCAAGTAGAGATTAGAGACGGTAATCTTCACCAATACTACAAAAATTTCATCCAAATCTTAGAACCTTGCATGAATTTGATATAATTTTCTTTTGCCATGCATGTTTGTTTTCAAGTTTCTATAGGTTTTTAGGGCTTCTTCTTCACCACAGTTTGCTGCTTGCAATCTAAATCTTTGCTAAATCATCAAGTGATTATCAATCTCACAAAAGCTAGCTCATGCAATGCCAAACATTGCAAGTTGAAATCAAAAATTTGCTACAAAATTCGTTTTTGAACTATTTCAATTTTCTGTGTAAACTGTGTTGAGTTACAATTTTGTGCAGTCATATCTTTCGATTCCAGCAACAAAATGCTGCCGGATTTTTTTTTGTAGACCATGTTTCATAGATTAAGCACGCTTAATTTTAGATCATTTTGACCTAAACAGCTTATAGAAAAATGCTGCCGAACTTTGACTAGGAGCATGTTTTTTCCCAGATTTTTACAATGAAAACACCGCCTGAGTTCAGCTTTGAGACACCATATCTTTCTCGCACTTTGTCTAAATTTCATAATTCTTAGTGTAATTTAAAATCTTGTTATTAATCTTATTGCATGTTAAATTCCTGGTCATTTTGACCTATAAAGCATATAGAAATATGCTGCCGAACTTCGATTCGGAGCATGTTTTTGCCCATATTTTTACTGTGAAAACACTATCTGGGTTCAACTTTGAGACATCGTATCTTTTTCATAATTTGTCTAAATTGCATACTTCTTAGTGTAGTTTAAAGTATTGCTGTTGATCTTATTGCGTGTTAAATTCCAGGTTAGTTTTACCTACAAAGCATATAGAAATATGATGCCGAACTTCGATTCGGAGCATGTTTTTGCCCATATTTTTACAGTGAAAACACTGTCTGGGTTCAACTTTGAGACATCATATCTTTTTCATACTTTGTCTAAATTTTATACTTCTTTATGCATTTCAAAGCCTTATTTTTGATCTTATTTCATATTAAATTTTAGGTCATTTCGACCTATATAGCATATAGAAACATGCTACCGAACATTTATTCGGGGCATGTTTTTGCCTAGATTTCTATAGTGAAAACACTGCCTAGGTTCAACTTTAAGACATCATAACTTTCTCATACCTTGTCTAAATTGCAAGATTCTTTTTATATCTTAAAGTAAGTTGTTGATCGTTATACATGTTAAATTTCAGGTCATTCCAACCTCTGCAGCCTATGAAACATGCTATCAAACTTTGGATTATAGCATGTTTTGCTCCAGCTATTGACAGTGAAATTTGGCTGCAAGTCCAACTATGAGAGAGCATATCTCTGTCATTTCTTGTCTGATTGTATCCATTCTTTTTATTAAAGTAGAGTTGTTGAACTCTATGCCTGCAAAAGTTCAAGGCTTTTAAACCTTTGTAACTAGATGAAAATTTGCTTGGAACTTTGAACCGGAGCATGTTCTTCTTCAGTTGAACATTGAAAGTGTTTTATATATATTTTTTTTGATGATGTTTCTTTATCGACCTGATCCTAAAATGGAAGAGCCAATATAACCAATTATCCCTATATTGGATTGGTGAGTTTCTAAGGGATTTTCGTATGATGATTTATGAATAATTTCATTGAATTTTTTTAAATTTTTTCCATTTCTTTGCAAGTGCTTTCTTAACCGTTTTTGGAAGATTCTTTATTTAGCTTTCGAAACAAATATTTTACAATATTTATGATTAATATAAAGCTATTAAAATTATCCGTTATCTATAAAAAAAGAATTTCAATAGTTATTTTCCAAACGATTTCGAAAATAGTTTTAAAATTATGTTTTCTATAATAAATTATTTTCTACACAATAATATATGCTTTTGCACTTTTCGAACATATGGGAAAGTGAATTAAATGATTTAGTCAAACACATGGTATGGGATACGTGAGTTTACTTTTTTCGATTAATTCCGGAGTTATATGATAAAAAACTCTTGAGTATTGTATATTGAGTTCATATTTCAGATTTAAAATTCCTATTATAGGAATTATATGAGTTGGCCAATATTTGGCGAGTTGAGACATTCGAGATCTCCTATTATAGAAGTAATAATCGATGATAACAACTTATAGATGTTTTGCTCGCCGATGAGACGAGGCAAGCCTTGAAATGAGATTTCCCTTTTCAGGAATTATGGGTCATGAGAAACCACTATGAGATTTATTTACACTTGTCGATGGTAAGAGGCAAGATATATGAATATTTTGAGATTTTTGAGGTTTGAGATTTTATTTTTATGATGTGGAGTTAACTAGTAGTTAGAAAACCGTTTAGTGCGAACGTGTGGTATAGGACACACGCTAACACTTTTCGAGTTCCTTTCCAAGAGTTTGTGACATATCCACGAGTATGCCAGTGCTATAGACCTTTGGGTCATCTGAGTTATGTGACTTCGGCCATTACGAGTTATGTGACTTCAGTCACCACGAGTTATACGACTTCAGTCATCATGAGTTATGTGACATCAGTCACCACGAGTATGACCTTTGGGTCCACCAGTTAGCACATGCAACATTACTTTAGCTTTGCAATCAGGAATTTGGTCACTCTGGTGTTTTTTGAGTTTTCTGAGCTTTACATGATTTCACCATTTTGAGATATTTTTGTTACATCGGTAGCCAAGTGCTACATGAGATGTTGTATAAGATGATTTCGTTTTTATGAGATTTGAACTCTATCTTGAGTTCCATGAGAATCATATTGGAATTTTGATGAGTTTCTCTTATGACCATTGCATGATTCCTTGCGTTTGAGTTGAATGCCATTAAGTATGGATTTCTTATGTTGAATTAAACCTATTCATGCAATAACCCTTGGTGAACATATATCATGCATTGAGATTATACTATACTTATACCCTTCCTTTATAGTTAAAGGAAGAATTCCCTTATGCACTTATTTTCCTCTGATTTTATACCAATATCAAGTTCAGCTAGCCTGACCCGTGTATTTATTACTCGGATCGGACCGGGTTGCAGGTTAGGTTGTTGGACTCTTAGCTTGCTTTGCCTTTTGGACTTCACCATTGACTTGGGATATGGCATTATTTTTGTGTAGCGGTCTTTCTGTTGGAAACTTGTGAGGCGTATATTCTTTTCTGGGGAATGTGTATATATATTGTGGTTGTATACCACTAGTGCCATGTTTTATTACATTTGATGTACGTATTCATATGTATCGTTTCTGTGTTGTTGTTCATGACTTGTAATTGATATACACTACAAGAAAATAGTATTTTCATAGCAAGTGCACAAGCCGTGCTATAATACGGTAGTTGTCTACGTTTTTAAGCCTACGATTGAAAATGGATGACGTTAGGCAACGCAATAGTTAAGCGTCTAATCTTTTGGCGGTGATTTTTCCCTCTTCTACTTTCCTCCCACCTCGTTTTCACTTCTTTTAGAACGAAATCGATTAGGTTATTAAACCCCCTTTTCAGTTCTCTTTAATTCTATTGCTCTGCTTCGACCCTATATCAACACATGAACCCTAAATCAATATTTCGCTCAGCTGCTGTGGACTATCGTGGAAACCGACGGGCATAAATCTTGGAAAAATTGAAGCGACTGTGCGATTGTTCAAGGCAGCTAAATTGAAGCGACTGTGCGATTGTTCAAGGCAGCTAAATGGAAGCGACTGTACGACTGTGCGATTGTTCAAGCCAAGCTGAGCGTGAATCTTCAAGGTAGCTGAAGCGGCATTTAATCTTTGCAAACTTGGGTTTAGGTACACACAAGATTCCATTTCAACGATTTCCATTTCCATTTCAATGTAGTATAGGTAAAGAGGCAGTAATGGTAAAGCGACATTGAAAAAGCTGTTTTAATATTTGTATGTTGAAATGGAAATCAAAAAGTAGTTGTAGACACTGATTCCCAAAATCAGTTGAGTAGCCAAAACATAGAACTGAAGTTACTTGGATTGAGAAAATCACTTATGTTTACTGCATGGCTTGTTTTAAGATCGATTATGAAGCATATAAAACAAAGTACATTACCAGGCTCTATTTGAATTTAAAATAAAATCAAAGGCATATTGACTCATATAGCTCAAAATATATTTCATTTCCTTGTTTAATAATCACAAAATGCCAGTAAAATAAAATAAAAATATCTTATTGGTTATAGGCAGCTGAAAATTGAGACCATAAATTCTATTTCTTTGGTTTTATTTCTACGTTTTAATGAACCTGCCAAAATTCTTATTATACAAGAAACCTGTGTTTAACACACAACTTATTAATAGAAAAATAAATAATACTGAGAAAAAAGTCTAGGACTAAATAATACTGAGCGTGAATCTTCAAGGTAGCTTTTCATTTGATTTTAAAACCATTTGATTGAGTTAGATTCACTGAACCAAAGTAAAAGATAACTTTTATACATATTATGTTGAGAGTTTCAAAATATAACTTTTATGTCATGTCAGGGTTCCAAAATTAGAAAATATCAGCGCCAAATCTAACATCATCAAACATAATATGTGTATATAACTAAATACAGTATCAACCAACACGTGATGTCCGAATTCTTTATGCTAGTTTGTAGCATCATACCGAGCGTCAAAGAGAATATAGCCAATAAACATGAGAATAGCTCCAATGAAAGGAGATGTTATTAGAAAGGAGAAGACCTAAAATAGCATTATTTTGAAACAAACAATACAAGTAAACTACATATGAATCGTATCACATACCAGAATTATTTTAAAATTAGGTTTAAGTTATAATTTATAAAATTTTGATTTTAAATCAAGTCTAAGTTAGTTTTATATAATTAAATTAAGCTTACTTTACATGTTTTGATTTAGCTTAATCATAATTAAATCTTAATTTTGAAGTTCTATATTAAAATTTTAAATTGAATTTGAAGCTTTCTGTTAAAATTTTAACCTAAAATTTAAAAGTGCAGTTTTTGTTTTATAAATGTAATTTAAAACAAAATTAAAATGCAGTTTTTCTTTTAAATACAGTTTCTTTTTTTTTTAAATGCAGTTTTTTAGTGCAGTTTCTTTTTTTTTAAATGCAGTTTTTTAAAGTGATCAAAAGTTTATGGAATTTCGAAAATTTATTTAAGACTAAGTACTGATGTTGCAGTTTCTTTATTTTAAGTATGTTTTTTTGTTTGTAGACGTGAATTGAACGCCTTGTTGCCTTCTTAATTGAGTTTATGATGATCGTATGTTAATTTATTCTCAATGTTCCAAAAAGCCTCAGGCGTCAAAAAGCGTGAATATGCAATTTATTTAACATGAAAACAACTCAATTTACAACTCAGTCAAATCATTGCCAAAATAGCAACTTAGTTGACAACTAAACCCTGCTGTAGAATGCTATTTTATTATGAATTTGAAGTAAACTCGATTGACATAGTATGCTAAACTCAGTTGACATAAGAAATAATATTTATCTTTTGTTTTTTTAGAAAATTTTCCCTCTAATTTGATAGATTGTGCATCGGTAATAAAGTCTTACTCACATACTATGCTTCTGTTTTTTTTAGAAATTTGCTTGTTGCAATATTATATATGGCGATGGAAAAAGATTGGGTGCATTTGCATAGGTAAGAATACAATATTTGGATTAAGATGGTTGTCGATTATGTGGAAGATGCTAGCTACGTTAGGTAGGATTGTGAAGGCATACTTGAAAAAAGTTTTCCAAATCATCATTGATTATGCTTGGATTAGTTTGCTGTTGTATGTAAGTATACATTCGTAGAAAATATAAGCACAAGCGACATTTTTATATTATCAACAAATCCTTTGATATCATGACTTGATGAGTATGATTATGTTCACATTTAATTATATTATCTCCTTTAACCTGATAGATGCAACCATTTGTATATAGTACAGTGCTGCAAAATGATAGGATATTCTACATATATTAGTTCTTACCACCACCTAACCTATCTCTATGTTGTACATAATTAAGCAATAATGTATTATAACATTCTTTTTAAATTTAAGTATTTAACGGTATAATTCTTAAGAGTTGAATCAAGAATTTTTCTCTTTTAAGTAGTGGCTCAATTTTGTATTTATTATCTTTGGTTATTTTCAGAAACAGGATATAGAAACATAGAACTGACAAAATAGAGACATGAATGATGTATTTTCAGAATTCTTGTTATATGTATATAGGTACATCAGTTACAATTTATGCATGCATGTATGTCATAACAAATAGAACACCTGCAATTTATTTTGACACTCACTATGCATGCGTATTATTCTGACACTCACTACTTGTCCATCGCTGGATAATACAAGTGATACTAGTCATATTTCCATGAGCTATGTTATTGTTAGCAATCTAGTACTTAAAAGACCAGCAATCTAGTACTTAAAAGACCAGGTTTTGTATCTACATGTGTCATTAAGTTGGCTAAATTCAAGTTAGGAATTTGTTTGCATGAGAAAACACGCTGCAAAAAAATAGTTCAGGCCAGAAATGTTTTGTCTAAGCAAATAAAGTATGGTTTTTTGTATAGTTCAGGCTGAAAACACACTGCATGATAGTACCACACATTTTAATTTTGATATACATGCTTTTGGGGCATAGTTTCGTATATAATTTTGTAAGTACTTAATCAATTTTGTAAGTACTTAATCCAATAAATCACATGCTTCTACTTAATCAATTCAGGAGCAGGTTGATAATTTCCAATGACTAAAAGGAAGAGGACTGCTCTAAAATGGCTAAAAGCAGTCAGTGAAATTCATACCGAAGACAACTCGCAAGAAAGGGAAAACCGAGTCATACAAACGGAAGAGAACAACGATGCTCAAATCAAAGACAACGCTGAAGAAGGTGACGAAGATACAATGCAAGAAAATTTTGAAGTTGATGTTAATGAGGGAACTACTAGAGATGCTGCTACAATTTCGACTGCGAAGCGCAAATATAGGGGTCCGACCAAAGTGAAAAGACTTCCAGCGAATCTTGAGAATCGTATTGAAGTCGAATTTGATGCGGATGGCAAACCAATAGGATATGGATCTGTTAAACTGTCTTCATATTTAGGTCCGCTAGTAAGGAAACATGTTCCCCTTACACTTGATAAGTGGAAGGAACTAAGTAACGAATTACAAGTTGCTTTGTGGGGATGCATTCAGGTATAAACTGTTTTTATATTTACTAATTAGCTATACAGTTGCAAAATTCATTTAATGGAAGTGCTAGAACACTTGTAATTTTTATACAGCTAAAGCAGCTCCCAAATGATATTTTTCAAAGCTCATAGTGGAAACAAATTCCTTTTTCTTAATGAAGACAGAGTGCTTTGTTAATTTTTTGTCTCCTTATTTTTATTTTAGAGATCCAAAACAAAATGAGATAAGTTATAGAAGAGATGAAAATTGCACTTCTGAAATGAAATTAAGATACTTGCCAATAGTAAAATACAACAATAACTTATTATCAAAACAAATTCTGGTGCAACTAATTAGGAGGAGGTGTCATTGATTGTCCAAAAGAGGACAGCCTTTCACGTCGTGCTCTCTCTGCTTTCTCCATGTAATCTTCATGAGACTGCTGCTTTGATCCTGTACAATATCAGTGATGCATTTAGTATGAAAAAATAAAATTGAATGTTAAATTTTACATTTAGTAAATATTTAAAAAAATAGTTTCACATCAATGGATATGATATCTACAAATATGTATAACTCCTCAATGCCAAATCTAAACAATTCAGCACCATTTCTCAACAAATAAAACAATGCTGTGCAGGAAAGGAAAACAAATAAAATAATGTTGTGCCATTCATGCTTCATCTATTGATCTTCCATTCTTTTGTTTACAAATTTGTAGATCTCACGGCTTCTCATTTTTTATGTTATTGCTCACAATTTTTTGGCATTAATTTCAAATGCACACTTATTCAACGTCAACTTTGCTAATGTGTTGTGTTGCAGGTTAGATTTAAATTAGATGAGCAATGGCAAAAAGAGCGCATATTTCAGCAAATGGGGTGCATTTTTAGAGCTTCAAAAGCTAGATTAGTTCGCAAAATACCAATTGCAAGGAATGAAGAAGAAAGAGATCAGTTGAAACCCGACAACCTAAGCATGAATGAGTGGAAGAAGTTTGTCAAGTCCAAAACAACTCCAGAGTTTAAGGTAAAGTCAGTTTTAGGTTCTGTTGATGAAATTAAGCAGTAGTTACACATTTATTGTTGATGAGATTGTATGCTTTAGACAACATAGATAATGTGTTTTTTCTTAGGAACTAAGTTAGAAATATAAAGCTATTAGAAACAATCAGATACCACACACATGTAGTCGTAAAGGAATGGCTCGAGTGGCTGATGATTTGGTAAGAATTGCTAATTTATTTACCATAATATTTATTAACTAGCTTTTCAATATGATATGTTGTAATAAATATTCTTTAAACATAGAGAAAGACGAGTCCTCATCCATCTTCTGTCAATCGATCTCATGTTTGGATCAAATCCCACACTCGAAAAAATGGCGAACCAGTAAATGTGACTGCTGCAGAGGTTATCGTAAATACTTTGAAATTGTAACATCCCGCCTTTTCGCACGATTTAAGCCGACACACTTGCCAATTCAAACCATACGGAAGGGTGGATTGTTATGGGGTAAATAAGAAATACATAGAAGAAAAAAAACTAAACAGAATCTCACAGCGGAAGGATAAAATATAATAATCAAATATACAGTTTATAAATCTGTTTACAAAACCATTTATATAATACATATCAGAGTTACACATACCAATAACAATGCAGCGGAACAGTGTGTAGTGCACTAGTATAAATAATAATATTATAAATCTTCGTCGTCGTCCTCCAGAGCTAAATCTTGAAATCTTGAAACGCTCGGACTGACCCGAGCGAATTTGAAAAGACAAAAACACTCGAGTCAGAACTAAAAGATCTTATGTGAGTTAAATAAACAAAAATAAATATGAGTGCAGTAACCCAAAAGATGCTCGGGATTTACATCTCCTAAGGATCCGTTAAACTATTTACTATGTAGTATATTGCGCTATTATAATAGTGTCTATTTAAAATAAACATACTTTTAAATAGCATTAAGGCTTTACATTTTCCACCTTAACACGTAATAGTCCCAGTAGTCCATCCAATATCATAGTCCCTCCTGATCGAGAAGCCACCAGAGGATACCACACGGGCTACGGGAGAAATCCAAACTCGTACAAGGCGCGATAGGGTAGGTGACACGGCACAACTAGGCAATGCCAGGGTAGATACACCAATTGCGGACCCAGGCTGATGGAAACGCGTAGCCGCAGTTACCGCCCACCTCGAACAAACTCCCCAAAATCAAAATAAAAGTGGCCACTGAATCAATCCAAAGTCATAGTATAATATCGAAGAGGAGTGTCCGATCAGAGGAATGACCTCATTGGCCTGGGAATAGCTCCTGTTTTAGCCACCTTATGCCAACTCACGGGAGTTGGGTCCACGTATTTACCTTACAGGAAACGTCGCCACCACCTACTTCATTCTGGAATCTCCACCGCGTACACGGTTAGTCAAAGTGGTTTTCGGTATCGACAGAGAGTATGTCCATATCTGATCCCGGTCTCTTTGCCAACCCATCGTTATTATAACACCGCGGTCATTTAAAAAATATAGTTTATACTTTAAAACCCGAATATACATTTCCATTTCAAAACTATGAATACGATATCATCTTAAAACCCAAAACAATATGATATCATTTATCTCAAATATAATTCTTTTCCAAAATCATACTGGTTTTTAAGATTTAAATATCTGGAAAACCAACATTTGAATTACACTTTCAAAACATAATATTTTCAGAATTCATACCTTTAAAACCATAACTTCTAAAACTTAAATGGTTCGGATATTCAACGGTATATAGAATAAATGGTTTAAATTTATGGTTACTTTGTAAAGAAAATAATTTACATGGCTTTACAAATATAGTTCTTATTTAATGTTTAAACCATAATTTAAATATCACTTCAAGTTCCAAAACCCCTTCAATTTATATATATATAACTCCATTTGGAGTATTAATATTTCAAAACTAAAGTTGGATTTTATTCTTTCAACAAATTAATGTTCTATTATTTAGTCTTGAATATTCCCATAAATTCCATAAATAAAACTCCAATTTCTAGCCATTAAATATTTTTCCCAATTTACTTAATACTAGAATATTCATTTTTAAATTTATTAAGGAAAACCCAGTTATAAATATCATATCCTAAAAATTTCCAAACTTAAACATAGAATATAATTTATCAAATTCCATTTCTAAATTTTTATTCCATTTTTATTTACCGGGTTTATACACAACTTAAATTCAAAAATTTAACTTCATATGTATATATATATAAATGGAAGAAGAATAATATTTATAAATTATCAAAATTTAATTTCTATAAATCGTATCACATCCAAACCATAGAAATCACCTTTAATATAATTTATATATAGACCACGGTGCCTGTATAAAATTTTCTATCCTATGGTCAAGTGATACGGATATTTATCATTTCAATCCGCAATTAAAAACAAAACTTTGCGGTTTTATATCATTTCAAACCACAAATCCCAAATGAAAAGAAAGATGCATGCTAACTTGCAGTTTAATGATATACAAATAAAACATTCATTCATCAACAACATCCATCATCCAATCACAATCATCAATCAATATCAATCAATAACAATATATATTTGATAATATATGACAGGTAATAACTGGCAGTTATATTCAAAAATAAATTTAACAACTATTAAACTAACAGTTTATATGCAAATAAATAACTATAACTGTAAATCTATATGCAGTAATAAAATTAAATGAACAGTTATATTAAATAAATGCTATTTAACAGATATGATGAATAAAACATGCCAAACAGTCATAAATAAATTTCTACTCATATCTAAAATAAATTTAACAAACATAAAACTTTTAGAAGTTGTGAGTGGGTTAAAACACTCACCTTTTGAATTTAAATCGAATTTAAATCCGATTTAAACCCAAAAATTCGACGGTCTCAGAATTTATCCAAACCAGCGTCAATGGATCTGGAATTAAATTACGATCCTAACAAAAGAAATTTCGCGTGAATCGGAGAATGTATGAAAAAGATATTCATTTTAAACGATTTGAAAACAAAAATAAAAATAAAATAAAATAAAATAAAACAAAACCCACTTAACTTCAATGGCCACGTCAGCTAAAAGCTACAGCACATCGTCGAATTTTTTCTGGTCAAACGAATATCCAAAACAGAAAACGAATTGTACTAGCAGATTACGTGTCTCGAGAACTTTATCATAAAATTTTCTGGAATTTTTGTGGAGAGTTTGAATTTTATTAGAAAATTTGAATTGTAGATAGATTAGGTTTTTCAACCATTGAGGAAGAGAAAGAGATGAAGAAAAATGAACGTACAACCAATTGACAATAGAAAGGAGGCTAGGGTTTATCACAGCATATTTATAGATAGATCGCAAAAGGATAGGTGTGCATGAATTTTAACGTGCAAACAGAAGTGGTCCCAAAAGGATATTAATTATACACGTTACGGATTAAATTATTTCTTTCTCAACATTTACATTGCATTTTAAGCGTATTCACACATGTATAATTAGATGCTTCATTTAAATTTCCATATATATATTCACAATTCCATAAATTTCCAAATACATAGATAAATTTCCAATTTCAACTAAATTTCTAAATTACTGTAATAATTACAGATTAAATTTCTATCGATTCTCAATAGATTTACGTTTACATACTAAAATCCACATTTCTGTGTACATTTGAATTCCATATTATACATATTTTATTTATCTTAATTACTTCCAACTTAAATTTCAATCAACATAAAACATTTTATTCAGTTTCCAATAATTTCAATCATGCTTTAAATCCAATTGAATAAATAACTTAATTCCCATTTAAGCATTTTTCATTTGATTTGCAATCAACCTTTTATGATCAATTAAATCCCGATATATTAAATAAACGTTATTTCCATCATTCTTTATCCTATGAAGAAATTTAAGTTATTCACACCTATTACTAAATTTCATATTAATGCACACTAATTTACATTTATTGCAATGGTTACCAAATATTTCCCTGCAATAATTCATTCCCCTATACATACTTACAATTCCACTTAAACTTTACTATACCCATTTATTTTCTCATCATTAAAACCAACGTTACCTCAATTCCACTAATGTACACTTATACTATTATCACTTACTAACCATTCAAATTTTTATTAACAAATAGGCAGGTAATTCCTATGTTACAAATTTTTAATTCATCCTAATCCCTTACTATTGACATACATTTGCATTACTTACATATCATTTACAATGTTACCCAAAATCTCTATCCATTGTAATTAATACCTTAAATAAGTTTCAATTTATATTCAAGTGAATACATTACCCTTTTTCGTTATGTCATCCATTTTTCACAAGAAACGTTTTATCGTTTCGACAACATTTTATTTCAAATCACCTACATTGATTTGTGTACGTCTCTACTATTTAAAGCATTACCATTCTCACCTTCATCTAAATCTTCATTTATGAATATTTAAAAATAAATTTCACTTATTTCCTATTTATACACTTATAAATTCCAATTCCAAATAAATAGATAAATCTCCGTTTGCACTACTTACATCAAAAATCAGCGATTATCCTATCTATACATTTTAAGTGGATGGATCAAATGTTGTATTCAAAAATCTACTTCTTAATATTCTTAGATTTAAACTCAACTCTCTATTAACAGAATATTTAGATGTTTAAACTTCTTTTATTACCATTAACTTATTATTATACATTAAACTTAAATATACTGACAAAGCTTGTTTTTGGTACTCTTTTCATTTCCATAAAATTAGCAGTGGATTCATACCTTATTATGTAATTAACTTTAATTCCACCTAACTAAATATTTACATAATCTTTTATTTGCAATAAATCAACTATTTTATATTAATTAAATTTAATCTTCCTGGTTTACTTATTCATAGTATGTAATTCAGTTACTCACCCTAACCTATTTATTTGAAATCCAATCCAGATTATTTTTACTAAGTTCCAATTTCCAAAGGTTACTGCAATTAATCCAATTAATTGCAATAAATTCTAATAAATTTGGTTTTATTGGATTACAACTCAAAATAAATCAATTATTGCTCAACCACACAGTTAACATTTCTTTTATGATTCATTACAGTAATATTTCCCAATTCTCATCTTTATTTTCATAAATTACTGGATTTCAATTTAATTGACATTTTGTTAACTTTACACATAAATAAAAGCTTAAACCTCAATTAATTCATTCCTAAGATCACACTAATTATTATATTATAAAATGGACCTTTCCCTTGGTTACATCTTATTTATTCTCTTACCAATATTCCACACTAACTACAAAAATTTAGTGCATTAATTGAAATTGATCAAAAATAAAACTTAACCAACAAATAGAATAAATACGTACAATAATTATTGTCATTAAATCTATTTCATAAGTCTACACTCAATTAATTCCTTAAAATAAGTTTTACGTTTTTATAAATTTACCTTCACACTTCCCGTTACTATTTTAATAATTACTAAAGTAACATTTTCATAATAACAACATTAAAATTTCTCCATATTTAGATGAACTTTATTTCCAATACACACTACCAAATTTCAATCACTTATGTTCTATCCAACATTCTTTTAGATTTTACTTCCATTAATTAGTTCATCCAATATTTTCATCCATTTATTAACAAATTTTCCATTATACAATTTCAATTCTCCTTATTATTATTTCATTAATACTATTACCAACTTTTATTACTTTTAGTATTAATTAAACAATCATATTTAATTAAGAGGTTATAATGTTGTATTCACTATTCCCATTTTCACTCCAAAACTCAAACAGCCGTTTCAATTGCATTTGGATTTGCATTAAATTGGTTTTCCATCAACTGCCATCTATATTACCACCTTAATTCACATACAATTTACAGTCCTTTTTAATATATTAATACATAGGTAATTTAAATTTTGTCTTTATTTCTTTAATTTACATTTTATTCAAGTGCGACAATTTACGCTATTTCTTTATTGATATTTCACCTAACTTTCAACAATTAAGTTAAATACCCGTTTCTACAATTCATTATTAGTTATAAATTTAAATCTCCTTTATTTATTCAACTTACACACAGGTATACATCTTACACTATCTCAATCATTGGATTTTCATTTAGCGTTCATTCCAGCATAAATTCTATCTCTTTTATATATATCTTTATTTTTCTTTACAAATTTTTTTTTATTACATAATCCCTTTTTAACTACAATTTAATCGTCGAAATTTACGGGTCGTTACAGAAATTTTATTAGGTAACAATTTGTTTGCTATTGTGGTAGTTCGATTGTGTATAATATGCATTATGATAACTTGTGTAGGAAAAAAGTAAACAAATCAACAATGAATCAAATTCTAGCTCAACAACTAATTACAAAGAAGATGCGCTTGCAAAAGTGTTGGGACAAGACAGACCAGGACGATTGAGAGGAATGGGAAGAGGTATGAACTACAGCAAGGCAATATGGTCACACATAAGGGATAAACAAACCATCGTCATGCAAAATCAAATTTCAGAATTAACCGCGATGGTTCAAATGCTTGTGAAAAATCAGGTATGGACTGTGATATTAAGGCATATTGACTCTATTTGAATTTAAAATAAAATCAAAGGCATATTGACTCATATAGCTCAAAATATATTACATTTCCCTGTTTAATAATCACAAAATGCCAGTAAAATAAAATAAAAATATCTTATTGGTTATAGGCAGCTGAAAATTGAGACCATAAATTTTATTTCTTTGGTTTCATTTCTACGTTTTAATGAACCTGCCAAATTCTTATTATACAAGAAACCTATGTTTAACACACAACTGATTAATAGAAAAATAAATAATACTGAGAAAAAAGTCTAGGAATAAACGGACTAAATATATTTTGATAATGAAATATATTTCTTTTCTAACATAAGAGATCTTAAAGCATTTTTTAATTTTAGAAACTTAGAAAATACAAAAAAGAAATAAACTGTAACGACCCAGAATTTTTAGAAATTAAAATTTGAATATTTAATTAATTTTAAATATTAATGAGTGAATTTATAAGTCAAATAAATTTTTATTTGAATTATTGGATTTAATTGGATAATTTAATCGATAATTTAATACGTTAAATTATGGAAATAATTGAAAATTGGGTTAAATATGATTGAAAATGATTTGTAAAATTTTATTTTATCATATTAAAGTTAGAATGATATTTTAGAACTTTTAAAATCGAATTAAAAGTTAATTTGTGAAAATTGAATATTTTAATATTAAAATCGACTAGTGAAAATAGTCAATTTTTGAACAGTCTCAGAATTGAACGAAACCAGTTCCATTGGATCCGTAATAGTTAGTTATTACCGGATTTCAATTTTCGTGTCAATCGGAGTTATCGTTTGATCGTGGCAACTCGAAACGCATCGATTTATTTTTAATTTTAATTTGGCGAGTTAAAATAGCCATTTTTCAAAAAGTCTCGGATTTCGACGAAATCAGTTTCATCGGATCCATAATGTGATATTATTGTAAGGTTTCAAATTTCAAGTCAATTGGATTTACCGTTTGTCCGTTACAAATTAAAACGCCTAGAAAATCGCTTAAATCGGTTTAATTCAAATTGAGCGTTTATAGCCATAACTCGCACATACTTCCGAATTAGCTTTCAAAACCTGTTCCATTGTGTCCGAAACGCGGGGTAAACCCTAGAAACGCGGGTTACGGCGCGTAAATCGGAATTTCCGGATGAATAGTGTTCGATTTTCTTCTATAAATAGACCAATGCCTTCATAACTTTAAAAAAAAAAAAACAAAATAGAAACCCTAGCCGCCACCCACATAACCCACGGCCAGAAACACGCGACATTCATCCCTCCAAATCTTCAAATCCGTGCAACGATTCAAGAATCTTTCAACTGCAGACTTGTAGAGCACAACATGTTCTACGTATTCAACGGTGGAGATGTGATTTGGAGCTATAAATTGGGAAATAGGGAGCCGTGTTCGTGGCCGTTCATCTTGCGTGCGCAAGTATCAAGGAGAGGCCGAGCTTCATTCTGTTGATGGTGGAGGTAGCTCTCGCGAAGGGCTTCGACGTGGTATACTTGGATCGAGTTCTAAGTGTTCGGTTAGTTTGAAAAAATTCAAACCCTAATTGGAGCTATGGGTTGTTGTGCGGCCTGGAACGAACGAGAGGGGAGGGAGAAGATGCGTGCGGTCATGATGGAGGAGAAGTGAATCCAACGGCCTGTAATAAGTTGAGTTTGAAAATAGAAAGTTTATATTGTAATTTATGTTTATAAAACTCGTGTAACTTCAAAAAATTCATAACTTTTTCATACGAGGTCGAAAACGCGCGAAACCAGTTGCGTTGGAATCGTATGGACGAGCACTACGCGATGGAGTTGGTTTGGAGTCGTTTGGAGTTAGTGAGAATTTTGGGTAAAATTAAACGTCCGTTTAATTTTATTCGAAATAAATCGCTAAAACGGAATTTAAAATCAAGGTGAGAATTTCTCACTCAATCGAATCAGTTTCGATTTTATTTTAAATAGTTAGATTTAAAATATTTGAATGCATGTTTGAATGTTGATTGATATCTATTGATTGTTAAAATAGACATTATGCGCCGTTAGTAAGCGGATGTTATTTAATAAAAACATATACCGCGAATATTTCATAAACAGTGAAATTGGTATTATAAATAATATCAATATATATATATTGGCATATGTATATATTGCAGTTGTTGATTTCCCGCATTTATTTGTTTGGCGGATGAGACCCTATTGCGCCGTTATTAAGCGGATAATATTTAATAAGAACATATACCGCGATAATTTCGTACTGGAGCGAAATTGGTATTGTGCTAATGTTTTTGGATGCAGGAAAACAGGTTGGAGGGATCCAACTGGATTCCTCAACAGTATTTATTTGATTTCAGATATTTTGATATTTGATGGATTTTCATATTGATATGTGATATCGTTGTTGTCGTGATTGACTATTTGGTGTGTAGCATCATTGGACCCAGATTTTGGGATTTTAAAATGATTTTAAAGTGATTTTAGAAAGTATACGTTTTATAAAATAATTTTGGAATCGATCCATTTTAAATAAATAAACGTTATAATTTTTAATGTTATAAAAATTATGATTTTTGAGAAATATAGTTAAAAACTGATTTTTGAGAATATGATGCTAATGATTTTATAAAATAGTTTAATCGGGATTTTAGAATTTATTGTGGAAAGTTTAAATATAGGATTTATAAAATTTAATTATTTTATGAATCAAAATGGTGAAATAATAAAGGAATTTGAAGACGTTTTAAAAGAATAATATAAATTGATTTATATTAAGAGATTTATAAATAGATATTTATAAATTGGAATATTGACATTATAAAACAAGTTTTTATAAGTGTTTGAATGAAGTGCAAATGGATTCCATAAGTGAATGAAATTTATAAAATTATAAACTGTGAAGTTATAAATAAAATTTATAAATAAAATTTATAAATAGTAAGATTTATAAATTTGTGAAGTTATTGAAAGAATAGATTTGGTTAAATAAATGAATCTTATAAGTTATAAGATTTATGGTTTGGAAAGTCTTTAGAGGAACGATTTTGTAAAATAATCGTTTTATAAGTATTTAACTTATAATATGAACTTTTAGTTTATAATTAAGTTATAAACTGGAATAGGTTAATAAAGGAATTTATAAAAAGGAAGTTTTTATAAATAAATAGAAATGGAATTTATAAACGTTGTTTTATAAATTTGCAAATGATTTATTTTGACAAGAAAATTTGTTGAAACCTATAAATGGAGCTATATTCACATTTTTGAATAGTGAATAATCCTTTGAATTAAAATGAATAAAAGGATGAAATTTGTTAACAAAGTATATTCACGTTTTTGAATAGTGAATAACACGTTAAAGAAATTGTTTTGGATTTGGATGTTTTAAATAGAATTAAAACGATCTAACGATGTTTTAAAATGTGTTGAGATTCGAAACCATAGATTTCAACGTTAATTGTTGAAATAGACGTTTTCGAAAAATAGAAGGAAATAGTGGACTATAACACTGTTGTTATAGTAAATGATTTCCGAAAGGAAATGTTTTGTATAGTATTGGGATTTATATATCTATTCTAATTTCGAATCCCTATACTAGTGATTTTGGGTTGTCGTAACGATATTTTACGCAACATTCGTTTTGGCCCAAATAAATATGTTTAAGAGAATGATTTCCTTAAAGAATGAAATATATACTTAATTTCGATTGAAGTATATTGAATATTTTCCAAGTGTTGAAAATAAATAAAAATTGTGAATTACTTATGAATAAATAAGTATGGAAATGTTTTTCCAATATAAAGTGAATATTAGAGAATTTATCTTTTTAAAGATAAATTGAAAATGAATATTATAAATCGAATTGAAGTCGTATATTCATTAATACTTTGGAATGTAAATTCACCATTGAATTTATAAAAGAAAGTGGAATTGGTTTAAAAAAATATTGATTTTTTTTTTGAAATATGAAATTATATATCTAGTGAAGATATTTTGGAAAATAAATAATTTGGAAAATTATTTGGAATCTGGTGATGTTGTGCATATCCAGTGATAGTTCAATAACCGACTATCAATATTTCCCTTTGAATGGGTAATTGATATGATTTGTTTGAATGTGAATGCTACACTTATTTTTGAATAAGCGCTCACTATTCGGGTTAACCGGGAAAGGACCATGGGGTCGTATAACCCATTCCGAATACGTGATACGTCGTTATAATTGCATTGAAGATCGGTGTTGAAGACCCGGTATTTGCGAGAGCGATAGGATGACCTGTCGATTTACTCTGCACCGAGTTGCTCCGGTATAGAGTTCTCCATATGTGATGGTGAATCCGATCAGGATTGTGAATATCCGGATTGCAAGGACTTCTTTGTAAGTGCCTTCGGTTTTGTTCGAGCCCGGAACAGACTTGTATGGATTGTGTGTCTGACATTACAAGTTGAGATATAAAGCCGATTTCTTTCAAATATATTTCTGTTGGTGGCGAAGAATTTATTCTTTTAGCTTAACACCCTTCTCTGAAACGTACGAGCTCAGAGGTTATATAGTTGAAGTTATCAGCGATATATTCCCAATTTGGTAATGTGACATGCTGAGTGTTGCTGAAATGATCATTGTGTTGATTATTGTGATAGGATCATTTATTTGATCGTCTATCTTAGTGATCATTGTGTTGATCATTTGTTGACCCAAAGCATGGCTTTTGTATAAAGTATGTTTTTGTGGACGTGACTTCGTCGAACCTCACACCCCGAAAATGGTCAAAACAGGAAAGATGCGGCAAGGTTATGAGGGGTAGCACCCTTTAGGGTATGTACATTTCCTTCTGGATAGAGATGGTATCATGGTACGGAGCCCAGATATTTAACCTATGTGGTTACTACGAATTTATTACTTTGTGGTTGTTGGCTATCGGGATCCCATGAGAAAGGTCGTTTACCATTTATTTATTATATGTTGTTCCCCTGCGAATTGTGAGATTCTGATGTTGTTCTTGTTTTCTATTCCGTTTTATTCTCTGTTCTATGTTTTCAAAATGTTCTCTATTCTCTTTTCTATTCTATTTTCTAATTTTCTGTTTTTTCTTTTCCCTCCATCTTCTACCTTATCTATTATCTTCTTTTTTTCTCTTCTTTTCTACTTTTTCTTTTCCTAAATTCTTTTTAAAACCCATAACTATTCGGTTTTTCGGCAACGAAAAATCGACATGTTACATTTGGTATCAGAGCATATGGTTAAGCGACAACCATGGTTCTGTTAGGTATTACTCATTAGAGATAGAGTCAGTAGTACTCTAGAATGAGTTTGAGTGTAATAATAGCTAAGAGAGCGTATTTGTTAGTGAATATAAAATTGTTTTATATTGTGATGATTGGTTTGTTGAGTGGCATATGAACCTTCGTCAGCACGGTATGTACAACTATGCCGAAGGGGTTTCTAAACACTTGAATAGAACAATTCGGCACAGTATTGTTTTAAATTGGGTAAATGAAATAATTTTACCTTGATTATATTTTTATATATAAAGCAATAATTTTCAGAATTATTAAAGTGTATATAAGTTGATTGTTTAGTTGTTTGAATAATCTAAATAAAAGAATAATTGTATAAGCAAAATGAATTATCAGAGTTGAATTATAATTAAAGTGATTTACAATTGTGAAATAAACTTATATATATAAGAAGTGAAACTATATGAATACATTTATGAATATGAGTTGTAAGAAAAAATGAATTTAAAGTAAAATGAAGTATAACTTAAGAGATGTTGAATGAAGTTGATATTAGTATCAAACTAAATTAATAAAGTTAAGTGGTGGATGTGAACTTGAGTTATATAAATGAAATTCAACTTTTGTAATAGAATTGAATGAATGGATTGAATATTAATAAATTAAATGTGAATAATTGATATGAAATAATGAATGTAAGTGTAATTCATTAAAATCTAATGTTATTAGAAGTTGAATAGTTGAATAAAAATTGAATGAAAAATCAATTAAATTAAACCAATTGTAAGCAAAGGAATTTGGTTGAAATTAATATATATACATTGGTTGTTATATGGTTGTTAGTTGATTGTATATAATTCATTAAGTGTTAATGAAATTAAATTAATGAAATTGGAAGCTAAAGTAATTGGAATTCAATTGGAAGTTAAGTGAATCTTGAATAGAATTGAATTTGATTTGGAAGCGAACCAACTTGAAAATGAATTAGTGAATATAAACTAATTGAAAATGAATGTTAGAAAGATCATCCACTGTATATGAATCAAAGGTGATTAAATTGAAAACCCAATTCATTGAATATTAATGAGAATATAAATGAATATATATTGATTATGAATTTGTTGAATGCTAGTTGGTTGATGTTTGAATATGTTGCATTTGCTATGTTGACATATATAGTTATTATGTTGATATATGTTGTATATTGATACTATTGTCTATATGCATGATTCTCATGTTGTTTGTTGAGTGATTAGTAGGTGCGGATCGCGTTTGCTTCACATTTGGAGCTCGCTTTCGCGCTATATTAGCCGTATATGCTCGCTAATAAAATATAAGGTACATATCTCGGATTACATACCGTACTTTTACACTTTTTTTCCCTGCGGGATGCCTCATTACTTGATGAGATGTATATTTATGATATATATATACTGTCATTTTTTTTCGGATCGAGCCGCGCAAAGGAGACTATGGCGAATTTTTCCGAAAATTTAAGGCGTTAGAAAAAATTTAAGAAAATTGGAAATTTTTTGAAAACTTTAAACTTTGATTTTGGAATTGAAAGTTAAACAATAGTAGTTGTTTTTGAAAAGATAACTAAGTATGATTTGGAAAACTTAGTAAAGATTTGTAAGAAGTTTAACTATGAATTTTGGAAAGTTAATAAATTCTGCAACCTTTCTTACTTAATAATTTCGAGGACGAAATTCTTTTAAGGGGGGAAGATTGTAACGACCCAGAATTTTTAGAAATTAAAATTTGAATATTTAATTAATTTTAAATATTAATAAGTGAATTTATAAGTCAAATAAATTTTTATTTGAATTATTGGATTTAATTGGATAATTTAATCGATAATTTAATACGTTAAATTATGGAAATAATTGAAAATTGGGTTAAATATGATTGAAAACGATTTGTAAAATTTTATTTTATCATATTAAAGTTAGAATGATATTTTAGAACTTTTAAAATCGAATTAAAAGTTAATTTGTGAAAATTGAATATTTTAATATTAAAATCGACTAGTGAAAATAGTCAATTTTTGAACAGTCTCAGAATTGAACGAAACCAGTTCCATTGGATCCGTAATAGTTAGTTATTAGCAGATTTCAATTTTCGTGTCAATCGAAGTTATCGTTTGATCGTGGCAACTCGAAACGCATCGATTTATTTTTAATTTTAATTTGGCGAGTTAAAATAGCCATTTTTCAAAAAGTCTCGGATTTCGATGAAACCAGTTTCATCGGATCCGTAATGTGATATTATTGTAAGGTTTCAAATTTCAAGTCAATTGGATTTACCGTTTGTCCGTTACAAATTAAAACGCCTAGAAAATCGCTTAAATCGGTTTAATTCAAATTGAGCGTTTATAGCCATAACTCGCACATACTTCCGAATTAGCTTTCAAAACCTGTTCCATTGTGTCCGGAACGCGGGGTAAACCCTAGAAACGCTGGTTACAGCGCGTAAATCGGAGTTCGGAATTTCCGGATGAATAGTGTTCGATTTTCTTCTATAAATAGACCAATGCCTTCATAACTTTAAAAAAAAAAAAAAAAATAGAAACCCTAGCCGCCACCCACATAACCCACGGCCAGAAACACGCGACATTCATCCCTCCAAATCTTCAAATCCGTGCAACGATTCAAGAATCTTTCAACTGCAAACTTGTAGAGCACAACATGTTCTACGTATTCAACGGTGGGGATGTGATTTGGAGCTATAAATTGGGAGTTAGGGAGCCGCGTTCGTGGCCGTTCATCTTGCGTGCACAAGTATCAAGGAGAGGCCGAGCTTCATTCTGTTGATGGTGGAGGTAGCTCTCGCGAAGGGCTTCGACGTGGTATACTTGGATCGAGTTCTAAGTGTTCGGTTAGTTTGAAAAAATTCAAACCCTAATTGGAGCTATGGGTTGTTGTGCGGCCTGGAACGAACGAGAGGGGAGGGAGAAGATGCGTGCGGTCATGATGGAGGAGAAGTGAATCCAACGGCCTGTAATAAGTTGAGTTTGAAAATAGAAAGTTTATATTGTAATTTATGTTTATAAAACTCGTGTAACTTCAAAAAATTCATAACTTTTTCATACGAGGTCGAAAACGCGCGAAACCAGTTGCGTTGGAATCGTATGGACGAGCACTACGCGATGGAGTTGGTTTGGAGTCGTTTGGAGTTAGTGAGAATTTTGGGTAAAATTAAACGTCCGTTTAATTTTATTCGAAATAAATCGCTAAAACGGAATTTAAAATCAAGGTGAGAATTTCTCACTCAATCGAATCAGTTTCGATTTTATTTTAAATAGTTAGATTTAAAATATTTGAATGCATGTTTGAATGTTGATTGATATCTATTGATTGTTAAAATAGACATTATGCGCCGTTAGTAAGCGGATGTTATTTAATAAAAACATATACCGCGAATATTTCATAAACAATGAAATTAGTATTATAAATAATATCAATATATATATATATTGGCATATGTATATATTGCAGTTGTTGATTTCCCGCATTTATTTGTTTAGCGGATGAGACCCTATTGCGCCGTTATTAAGCGGATAATATTTAATAAGAACATATACCGCGATAATTTCGTACTGGAGCGAAATTGGTATTGTGCTAATGTTTTTGGATGCAGGAAAACAGGTTGGAGGGATCCAACTGGATTCCTCAACAGTATTTATTTGATTTCAGATATTTTGATATTTGATGGATTTTCATATTGATATGTGATATCGTTGTTGTCGTGATTGACTATTTGGTGTGTAGCATCATTGGACCCAGATTTTGGGATTTTAAAATGATTTTAAAGTGATTTTAGAAAGTATACGTTTTATAAAATAATTTTGGAATCGATCCATTTTAAATAAATAAACGTTATAATTTTTAATGTTATAAAAATTATGATTTTTGAGAAATATAGTTAAAAACTGATTTTTGAGAATATGATGCTAATGATTTTATAAAATAGTTTAATCGGGATTTTAGAATTTATTGTGGAAAGTTTAAATATAGGATTTATAAAATTTAATTATTTTATGAATCAAAATGGTGAAATAATAAAGGAATTTGAAGACGTTTTAAAAGAATAATATAAATTGATTTATATTAAGAGATTTATAAATAGATATTTATAAATTGGAATATTGACATTATAAAACAAGTTTTTATAAGTGTTTGAATGAAGTGCAAATGGATTGCATAAGTGAATGAAATTTATAAAATTATAAACTGTGAAGTTATAAATAAAATTTATAAATAGTAAGATTTATAAATTTGTGAAGTTATTGAAAGAATAGATTTGGTTAAATAAATGAATCTTATAAGTTATAAGATTTATGGTTTGGAAAGTCTTTAGAGGAACGATTTTGTAAAATAATCGTTTTATAAGTATTTAACTTATAATATGAACTTTTAGTTTATAATTAAGTTATAAACTGGAATAGGTAAATAAAGGAATTTATAAAAAGGAAGTTTTTATAAATAGGTAGAAATGGAATTTATAAACGTTGTTTTATAAATTTGCAAATGATTTATTTTGACAAGAAAATTTGTTGAAACCTATAAATGGAGTTATATTCACATTTTTGAATAGTGAATAATCCTTTGAATTAAAATGAATAAAAGGATGAAATTTGTTAACAAAGTATATTCACGTTTTTGAATAGTGAATAACACGTTAAAGAAATTGTTTTGGATTTGGATGTTTTAAATAGAATTAAAACGATCTAACGATGTTTTAAAATGTGTTGAGATTCGAAACCATAGATTTCAACGTTAATTGTTGAAATAGACGTTTTCGAAAAATAGAAGGAAATAGTGGACTATAACACTGTTGTTATAGTAAATGATTTTCGAAAGGAAATGTTTTGTATAGTATTGGGATTTATATATCTATTTTAATTTCGAATCCCTATACTAATGATTTTGGGTTGTCGTAACGATGTTTTACGCAACATTCGTTTTGGCCCAAATAAATATGTTTAAGAGAATGATTTCCTTAAAGAATGAAATATATACTTAATTTCGATTGAAGTATATTGAATATTTTCCAAGTGTTGAAAATAAATAAAAATTGTGAATTACTTATGAATAAATAAGTATGGAAATGTTTTTCCAATATAAAGTGAATATTAGAGAATTTATCTTTTTAAAGATATATTGAAAATGAATATTATAAATCGAATTGAAGTCGTATATTCATTAATACTTTGGAATGTAAATTCACCATTGAATTTATAAAAGAAAGTGGAATTGGTTTAAAAAAAATATTGATTTTTTTTTTGAAGTATGAAATTATATATCTAGTGAAGATATTTTGGAAAATAAATTATTTGGAAAATTATTTGGAATCTGGTGATGTTGTGCATATCTAGTGATAGTTCAATAACCGACTATCAATATTTCCCTTTGAATGGGTAATTGATATGATTTGTTTGAATGTGAATGCTACACTTATTTTTGAATAAGCGCTCACTATTCGGGTTAACCGGGAAAGGGCCATGGGGTCGTATAACCCATTCCGAATACGTGATACGTCATTATAATTGCATTGAAGATCGGTGTTGAAGACCCGGTATTTGCGAGAGCGATAGGATGACCTGTCGATTTACTCTGCACCGAGTTGCTCCGGTATAGAGTTCTCCATATGTGATGGTGAATCCGATCAGGATTGTGAATACCCGGATTGCAAGGACTTCTTTGTAAGTGCCTTCGGTTTTGTTCGAGCCCGGAACAGACTTGTATGGATTGTGTGTCTGACATTAGAAGTTGAGATATAAAGCCGATTTCTTTCAAATATATTTCTGTTGGTGGCGAAGAATTTATTCTTTTAGCTTAACACCCTTCTCTGAGACGTACGAGCTCAGAGGTTATATAGTTGAAGTTATCAGCGATATATTCCCAATTTGGTAATGTGACATGCTGAGTGTTGCTGAAATGATCATTGTGTTGATTGTTGTGATAGGATCATTTATTTGATCGTCTATCTTAGTGATCATTGTGTTGATCATTTGTTGACCCAAAGCATGGCTTTTGTATAAAGTATGTTTTTGTGGACGTGACTTCGTCGAACCTCACACCCCGAAAATGGTCAAAACAGGAAAGATGCGGCAAGGTTATGAGGGGTAGCACCCTTTAGGGTATGTACATTTCCTTCTGGATAGAGGTGGTATCATGGTATGGAGCCCAGATATTTAACCTATGTGGTTACTGCGAATTTATTACTTTGTGGTTGTTGGCTATCGGGATCTGGTGAGAAAGGTCGTTTACGATCGGGGAATGGCGTGCTCGTGTCAGTAGTTACCCAGTTAGCGGTAACCCGGCCTTGTGTTGGCAGAGTTCCGGTTTGGTTCTCGGGGATGTCTTTCCAGAGGCATTCTCATGTGGCAATGGGAAGTTCCTTGGCCTGACCATTTGTTGGAAATCCAAAGAAACAATACGTGACTTGTACGGTTTTAGTTGTATAACCTGCTATGGAATGTGGCGGTAACCTGCTATTGAACATAGTTAGCTATAGTAGGCATACGATAATGGTCGTATGTTGGCTAAGATTTATATTCTACTTTCGAAATGAATTTTTCTCTACACTATGCACTAGTAATAATATCAAATGCTTCTTTTTAAATGCGTATCAAGCATCTTTGACTATCATAAGGAGAAATCTCCTCCGATTCTGCGTTTGCATTGTGTGTGTGTGCGGGAGGCCTTATGGTAGTCTCATTTTTAAAAGCATTGCGAACTGATTAAAAATATTCCTCTATTTTGATTTTAAAGATAAACAAACTGTTTTGAGTTCTCACACCAGTCACATGACTGACTTGGAGTTTATTGTTTTCCTTCCTAAACTCTGGGTGCCCACCAATTTCCACACGGGCAGTCAAGAGTTAAGGTCTATCAGGATATTCTGGATATTCTGGAGTTGCTGGAGGCAAGCTAGATGGCATGGCGTATTACTTATATAGTATTTCTTTTTCCGCTGCATTGTTTGTTGTTGTTGTTGTACACTCTGATGATATGATGTAATGAAATGTAATGTATAAAATGTAATAACTGATAGTTCTTTGTTTAAAGATTATTGATTTATTTATTATATGTTGTTCCGCTGCGAATTGTGAGATTCTGATGTTGTTCTTGTTTTCTATTCCGTTCTATTCTCTGTTCTATGTTTTCAAAATGTTCTCTATTCTCTTTTCTATTCTATTTTCTAATTTTCTGTTTTTTCTTTTCCCTCCGTCTTCTACCTTATCTATTATCTTCTTTTCTTCTCTTCTTTTCTACTTTTTCTTTTCCTAAATTCTTTTTAAAACCCATAACTATTCGGATTTTCGGCAACGAAAAATCGACATGTTACATAAACAAAGAGTAGCTGGAAAGCTTCAATGATATCATCTTCTGGACAAATACACATCAAATTTGCCATTCAAAATTGAATATTGAAAGCAAGTCCTCTTAACAAAAACATAAATACAATATTTCGAAAGAAAGAAAGCTTTTAAAGCAAGATCTCAAAACATTTAACTGGCTTTGTTTGAATCTGCTATGCAGTCGGTTCAAAAATATGATTCTACCATTCAAAATATATTTAATTCTAACATTAAAACCATAAGTAAGGATATTAAAAAAAATTACTAATTGGAAATCATAGGTTAATTCTAACATTAAAATCAGAAAATGTATACGGTACCTGGGTGTGTATATATATATATATATATATATATATATATATATATATCTTCCAATTTTGTTGATGATGGGCTTGATTTCTTCTTCCCTTAATTATCAGTAAAACTCACTCCACTACTTCACACTTTCTTTTTCCTTATTTTCAGCTCTGTCATAATTAAACCAAAAGCTATTTATATATGCACACATCTAAAAGCAAAGAAATACTACACCAAGATTAAAGCTTGGTGCTGCAATATAGTCGACAATAAAGAGCACATAATGCACTATTCAATTCAGTTATTGTTGCTAGCATATAGAAAAAAGTTTGAGATTAAGTTTATTGTAAATTTCTTATCTTCATATTATATTTCTTTTATAATTGATTTCATCTTTAACATTTGTTGGCTGCATCCATTATCGTCCTGTTTTCTTCAAAAATTTCTAAGTTGCGTGCCCAAATATATGACCATACTCACATTTTAGTTGTTTATATTTTATAATCATAAAAAACAAATGTACACCTGAAAAGTTTCACCTGTCCTCATACAAAGATATGAAAAGTGTGCATGGTAATGTTGTTTTTGTTTCACCTAAAATTGTACAAAAATTTGCGTCCTGTCCTTGTTTGCTGTTTCACCTGAAAATTTTACACAAAACTGCAAAATTTTCTTTGTTGTTTCACCTGAAATCCTATCGCTGCAGCCACATGAAATGTGCACTTGTGGATATCCATTTCCCTTTTGTATATAGTGTACCTGGGAGAGGCATCAATGTTAGTTTAATGATACCTTAAGAGGGTTAAGTTCGAGTTTGGCATATGGCATTTGCGACAGTGAGAGGAAGTGGGTGATTGGATTTTGCTGTTTAAATCATATTTATAACTGAAAATGCAGTTTTTGTTCTTCTGCATTGTATATTGCCTGGTAATAATCCGCTTCTTGTTGCTGTATTTTCTAAATCACACGTTATTTTTTTTTATTTCACATCAATGTCTGTTTAGTTAAACTGATGTACTGGCAGTCTATTTAGTTAAAATGATGTACTAACAGTCTTTATTTTTTTTGTTATGAAAAATTATATAACTTGCGGATGACGTTTGGATTTGAAAAATAACTTATGTGCTTCGTTTTGACAGGTGCTGTATGATGATACCGGGGTTACTACAAGCTGGAAGGAAGGAAAAATTATTTTGCTGCATTCATTCTCTTTCAAATCGGTCATGCTTGGATTAACGTATTTTGTATTGACGTTCATATATCTTTGCTTTTAGTATGTATCGTTTTGGTCAGCTATGGTTGTATGTATTGTTTTTTTTAAGATCACAAATATTTGAAACTTTGTGTATGAAATATTATAGATATATATTTAAATAAATATTGTGGTTTGGCTTATGTCTTCATTTGATTACGTACATCATTATGTGATATTTGTGTTTTTTGAAATTTTATAATATATTAATAGAATTGTAAGATTGGATGTACCTAGTAAAAAAACCACAGGGATAAAAATTTATAGCGTTTTAACCGCGCTATGGAAAGGTTGTTTTTTCCAGTTTTATATACTATAGCATTATGATAGCGCTATAAACAATTTTCATAACAAAAAAACAACGCAATTAAAGACAGCAAACCGCTATAGAAAGTAGCTGTACTTATACATACAATGTACTATTGCAGCAGATAACGCTGTAAAATATTGTGTTCTATAGCGTCTATAGACGGTGTTGTATATTTCATATGTGTGCCAGCCTGTTTTTACATAGCAGTCATGAAAACGCTATAGTTTCACTTCATAGCGACTTTCCAAGGCTATTAAAAGTCATGTTTACAGCACTCATAAAACGCTATGAAATGTCCTTGTCCATAGCGTCTCTTATAGCATTTTGTATGTTGCTGTTATAGGTCACTGACCTATTACAACATGTTAATATACTGCATAAGACAAAACGCTATAATAGCTTCTAATAGCGTTTTTTAAACGCTATTAAAGGGTGTTTTTGTTGTAGTGATAGTTATAATGTTTTGTTTCTATATCGATCCTGTAGCCACCATAGTAGTGTATTAGATAGGAATTAAGTATGTCAAATAATTAAGACAAAATGAAATAAAAGGAGTATAAAAATAGACATACTTAGCTCCTATCTAATGCAAGACTATGATGGCCGCCCTTAACTAGCCTTATTCTCTGCATTAGTAGACAGAATTACTAAGTAATTCTAATGTGGGTCTCGGGGTGGGGCGTCACAGCTTGGTATCAGAGCTGGATTAAGAACAAAAATGTAATAAACACAGAACAGCATACACGATCACCATACATCAAGTATAATATAAGTGTAAACATCATCCCCAATCATAAACACACCCAACTTTGTCCTTACCTTGTAATTACTTCGGGGGTTGACAGTAAGGAATATGTTTAGGATTGTTAATTTTAAATTCTATAGTATTCCTTATTTAATGCATTTGAATTGCTAATTTATACCTCTGTGAATAATCCTATCTTACCTTAACTTTCAACTATGTCTGGAAGAGGAAGAGGTCTCACTTCGGAGGCGGGACCGTCCAATGGTTCTTGTTTGGAAGTAGTTTATATGTCGACCGGCTAGATTCTTGAGCTTATTAGGAGCATTCAGCCTCCTTCCCCAGCTCAGTGCATTCCTCCATGCAAATCCGCAGTTGCATGCATGTGCAGCGACTTCATCCACCTTGGAGGTAAGCCGTTCAAAGGCTTCGAGATAGTTCTTGAGGTTCAGGCTTGGCTCCGTACTTGCGAGCGCATCTTCACTCGCATGGAGATATCCGATCATCATCGAGTTCGTGTGGCACTGGTATGCTACAAGAATGGGCTTTAGACTGGTATAAGCTCCTTATTGCGGAAATGGATGATTCCACCCTCACTTGGCAACATTTTAGAGACCCTTTTGAGCTCAAGTCTGTGCCGGAATCCGAGAAGGCTTTTCTTGCCCACCGCTTCCTCAATTTGAAGCAGGACAAATCCTCCATATTTGATTATGTTTCATCCTTCGAGTCTCTATCTAAGTATGGACTTGAGTTCATCAGCACGCCAAACAAGAAGAATCTTAAGTTCGTATCTGGATTTAAGAAGTATTTGAACAAATCTCTCATGCTTCAGCTTAAGCTCTCATTCGAGGAGCTTGTGGATTCGATGCTTCACCTCGAAGCTGTGGAAAAGGAAAAGCATAGTAGCAATGAGGCTGAGGTTCAAAAGAACCCACATAAGAAGAAATTCCTTTTCCAAAGATCCAAGTCCTTTCCACCTAAGAAGAAGAAGAAGGATGCTTGTTCTAGTAATCTGAATGTGGCAAAGGCTTCTGGTAGTGCTTCTCATTCTCGAGGTATATCTCCCATTATTTGGAGGGTTCTATATTGTTCCATGATCGTTCTATTCGAGTGCTCTTCGATACGGGTGCGTCGCATTCATTTGTATCGAAGGGACATGTTGATACTTTACAGTGGATGTTTCCTACTTGATTACTTCTTTGAATATTGTGAATCCTATCGGGTGATCCGCAACCCTCATGATGATGTTGAGATTCATATTTGTGGCTTTTCTTTTCGTGTGAATCTTCACTGGTTTGTGACGATCTGGATTTTCGAGTCGGCACCCGTACTTCACCTATACTCGAATGCCACAGATTCAAACGTCGAATCCGATTCGTGCCGGAGCTTATAACACATTAAGTATAACAACACAGCGGAAAAAAGAGTATATCATATAATTCCAGCGAATACAATATCCAATGATATACAACAATGATACAAATGATATCGATATCTATCAGAGATACAAGACACAGCAGCGAAATAATATCATAAACTTGAACTCCAAAGAAGGAATCAACAATCTCCATCTCCAAAGCATCAATGCAGAAATAGCCCGAACTCCCAATCAAGTGGTACTAAACAAGGCCAATCATTCAAAGGCTGAAGAAGATTACCAAAGACTCCAAAGACTATCGAATATACATCCAAGCTGGTTATCTGAAAAACCAAGCTTTAGACTGCCAGTGTGGAAAATTGTGGGCGCCTAGAGTTTAGAAAGGGAACAATAAACTCCGGGTCAGACATGGGACTATTGTGAGCAACAAAAACAGTTTTATCTTTTAAAAAATACAACAAAAGAATTTAAGATTGAAATCCGCAATGCTTTTTGGAAAATAAAACTGTCATAAGGCCTCCCGCCACACACAATGCAAGCGCACACTTGGAGGAGATTTCTCCTTATGACAGTCAAAAATGCTTAATACGTGAAAATCCTTTTTGATATTACTATTAGTGCATAGTGGAAAACACTTCGAAAGTATAATATTACTCTTAGCCAGCATACGACATTTCGTCGTATGCTACTATAGCTGGCATTTTCAATAGCAGGTTACCACCACATTCCATGGTAGGTTATACAACTAAAACTGTACAAGGTACGTATTGGATGATTGGATTTCCAACAAATGGTCGGGCTAAGGAACTTCCTTACCTAAAAGGGTACGCCTCAGGAAGGGCGCCCCTGAGAACGTAACTAGATCTCTGCCCTCACGCTTTAACCAAGCTATAACATAGGTAACTACCACACACGTATGCCATCCCCAGTCGTTACCGACCTTTATCCGAGGCGCCTCTCAACCAACAAACACAAAGCAATAAGTTTGTAGCAACCACATAGGTTAAATATCTGGGATCCATACCATGATAGCACCTTTTATCCAGAAGAAAATGACATACCCTAGGGGCGCGACCCCTAAAAACCTTGCTGCAACATTCCTGTTTCGATTATTACCGGGTTGTGAGGCTCCACGAAGTCACGTCCACAAAGCTACGCTTTCCACAAAAGTCATGCTTCGATCAACAAATGATCAGCAGCACTTTGTATGCCACGTTACCAAATTAGGAATGTATCACTAGTAACCATCAACTACACAACCTCTGAGCTCGTACGTCTCAGAGAAGGTTGTTAAGCTAAGAGAATAAATCTCCGTCACCAAATAGAAATGTATTTGATAGAAACCAGCTTTACATCTTAAAGTGCAACGTCAGACATACATCCATACAAGTCTGTTCCGGGTTCGAACAGAACTGAAGGCACTTCACAAAGAAGCCCTTGCACATCCAGATAATTCCTAATCACGTCCGGACTCCCCATCACAAAGGGTGATCAAATCTCTACACCGGGGATCAGCCGGTGCAGAGACATTCGATGGTTATGCTTTGGCTTTCGGAAATATCCGGTCTTCACCATTGGTCTTCAAATGCTGTCCATATTGTCGTATCATTATTCGGAATGGATTATACGACACAAGGTCCTCTCCCGGCTAAACCGAATAATGAGCGCAATATTTAAAAACATATGGATATTGGGATCTCAGTTAAGTCACAACTTAAAACCCAAAACCTTTCTTCAAATGGTTTAAACAAATTACCATTTACAAATATTTTTAAACAAAAAGATTCACTTCACAAAGTTCACCAATCTTTCACAAAGATTCATTGGCATCTGTCCAATTCAAATCTTTTATACAAAAGATACGCTTTTCAGGTCCCTTTTCTATTGAAAACAAACTTCACCAATCTTTAACAAAGATTCATTCATAGCCTTTTCAAAACAATTTTCCTTTCAAATTGGATTAACTCATCCAATCTTTAAATAAAAGATTCAATATATAGCTTTCAAAACCATTTCCATAAACAATTCCATTTCAAATCTTTTATATAAAAGATACACCATTTAAAATCCTAATCAATTTCAAAACAAGGTTCAACCATTTTTCACAAAGATTTATTCATAGCTTTCAAAACATTTCAATTCCATTTCACACTTGAAATTTTTCAACACAAATTGGAAATCCTTTCTTTAAATGAAAGCTATTATTATTTGCACAAGTTAAAGCTCTTCAAATATAAAACTTGGGCTAAATTCAAATTCTCAAAACAATACTTTTAAAATGGTTTAAAACCCATATAAACACATTTATAATTTGTGTAACTTTTCTTTTATCATAATTTCCAAACATAACATTCAATTTCAAATCTTTAAATTCAAATCAAACTATCAAGTTATTCAAAATAACTTTTATCTTTAAAACTCTTTTTCAAAAGCTTTTCATATTTAACCCAATTCCATTTCAAAACAATTTGAATTCAAAAATTCACTTATAAAACCATTTCAAAAATCTGTGACTTAACTAACTTCCTCGTGCAATCCATATTTGTGTGTGTATGGTGTAGTCTAGGGGTTTTACACAATAGTGCAACATCATTAATCATCACATCAATATCGATAAGTGGTATATTCCTATAACGCTTATCTTCCATCCACAGATCCACAGATCCACAGATAAACAATATACGTTCATCAGAGATAAATAAATTACATTCGTCACAGCTCGAATCAAAATAACTCATATTACAAAGCATTACACATCAGGGATATCAAACAATTCAAAGCAATTTATACATTTCAAACATCCATAAGTAGGATTAATTATTCATCTGATTAATTTAAATCCGATTAATTGCTACTAATTCTGGTTAATTAACATTAATTAATTACAAACCATCTTAATTAATTAACTCTTAATCGTTTATTAATTAACCATTAATAAATAAATAAATTAGCCTCTAATTATGTAATTATCCATTTACTGATTATCCTTAATTAATTTCATTAATTAAATTAACCTTAAGTTAATTACATAATTAACCCTTAATTAATTACCATTTAATTAATAAAACTTCAATAAGTGATCATCCCTAATCACTTAGATTAATTAATTAACCTTTAATAAATTAATTATCTTCAAATTAATTTCTTTAATTAATTAATTATCCTTTAATTAATCATTTAATTAATCAACTTTAAGCATTAATTAATTACCTTTAATTAAGTAATTATCTTTAATTAATTAATTACCCTTAATTTACTTATCATTAATTAACTTTTGAATAAAAAATTAATTAATCAACTCTTAACTACATTAAAGTAATTAACTTTTAAATTAATTACATTAATAAATGATCCTTTATTTACTCAAAGCCTTAATTAACTTAAACCATTTATCTTGATCACTAATTTTAATCACATCATCAGATTCTATTTGAAATATTTAGGAATATTTTGAATAATCATCCCAATAAAATTATTCAAACCCAAAAACAATTTTAACATACCTTTAACCTTAAAAACCAAGTCTTTAAAAAAAACTTATTTTAAAACTTGTTTGATTTTAAAATTTTAAAACTGTTATAACCCTAGACCAAAACCAACTCGAGTGAAACCCGAGCCTTATCCTAAATTCCCCGAGCTTGTCTTCGAGTTTTCGCCCAAATAACCCGAGTGCCTCCCAAAAATTCAGTTTTTAAAACTAAAAGTTTGCTTGAATTTTTATTACTCGATACCATAGAAAAACTACACAAGCCAGTATTCGAGTCATTACCCCACTTACCCGAGCACAGACTCGAGTTCGATTTCATCTTCTCCAAATCCAACTTCTGACACAGCCAGACATATGTGCACATGCACATGGGTTCGCCTACGTTCTGATCATTATCGACGCCATCTATAGGTCATCGATGATCTGCCCAAAACACCTAATCACCCAGGTTCATCGAATTTCCTGAGATTCGAAATCGAGCGCTTCAATTCTTCTTGGAACCTAACCTTAACACCTAAACCTGCCCCGTGGAACCACCTCCGACCATTTGAGTCGTCGCCACTTCATCCACAACTTCGCCACAACATGATGCCACTAATCCCCTCGGTCCGATGACCTCAATTGCCTTGACAATGACGAATCATCCTCATATACTTAATCGACAAAACTGGGTTGTTAAATCCTAAATTCACATCGCTCCATGGCGTCGATCATTTGTAAATCCAACTCGTATTTTTCCTATGACCACAAAACCCGTGAACATCTCCAGCGCCGATCATCGTGAATTGATAAAAATAGCTTTTCTGTTCAACTATCATTTTTTCACAATTTCATAAACTAAAAATCTTAATTCTTCCATTAAAATTCATAGTTTTTCAAGATGAATTCAATAATATAGGTGAAACAGTAAATTATTAGGTTCGAGCTTTACAAGTTTTTTCAAATTTTACTATAATTCATAAATTTCCGAGGTAAATTATTAATATAAATTCTTGAAGTTTTTATTTAAACTGATGTTGCACAATTTCAATCAACTTTATTTTGCAAATCAAAATCTAATATTGATTGTGTGATGAGATATTGAATTTTTCTCGATTTTGTAGACTTGTTATACTTAACAGAGCCACATATATACATAAATAGGCATGCACATCATTCCCAAATATATATACACACATCCAGACCTATTTTACTTCCATATTTCCAATATAATCACATGCAAATAAAAATTCAAACCAGATTCAAAACTTTAAAATATAGTTTGCTCGCTTGGGTAAAACAGAGAAGGAGAGACAATGTTATTCTTGGAATGATATTAGATCAGCTAGCTTGATATTTATTGTTGAATTGAATCTTTGAAATCTGATTTCAGGTTGATAGTTTATTTTGGTCTCCAGGTTGAAGATACTTTTGATTCCAGGCTTGTAGTTGTATTTGTTGAATTTGAATCTGATCCACTGCTTTTTACTTTGATTTTTCATTTCCAGGTATTAAGATACTTTAGGTTGAAACTGAAGTTTGTTGTTTGGATTTTTATATTTTCTTTTTCTCTGATTTGCTAAAAACTTTCAGATTTGTTTTGATCTATGCTTAGATACTTTTGCTCTTGCATTTTGATCTGAAGGCTTGTTTATTTGAGATGCACTTGAATCTATGCCTCATTTGTTTTGAATTTGAGAAGATGATGAAGTTTCAAACTGAAATGAAGTGGCCAGTTTCATTTCTTTCTTTGTTTTTTAGTTTAGTTTGAGAAATTTTAATCTAGTTTACAAAATTCTTTAATACATTTTAATTCAATTTTAGTTTAAAGTAACACATGCATCTTCCACTTGTTCTCTTAAACTAACACTTGTATTTTGCATGGTTAACACTTGTCTTAATGCTCTATCAAAATATTTACAAATATTAACTTAATTGTTAAAATGTTTACACATATTAATGCATGTAATCTCCACCTTACATTTGTTAACATAGAAGAAATTTATGTTTAAACCATTAGATAGTATTTTATTTACAATACATTCTTTTCTATATTAACATATGCTTTTACCAATATGGTTTTAACTTTTACATTTTATATATACACAAACTACTTTTATTTTAAGTAAAATAATAAAAAGTGAATAACTTGAACCTTTATATTAAATCTTATTTTATAAATTTACAAACCAATTTTATTAATTTTCCAAAAGATATGTATATTTTTAAACTTTTATTAAACCTTGTTTTAACATCATATTATATTTACAATTCTAGTTATATACATATATATTATTATTTTTTAAAACTTTTAAATCCAATTAATTTTATAAAATGTTTATTATTAAATTTCAAAATCAAATTTATTTTAATAATCTACTTGTATATATATATATATATATATATATTTATTTATTTATTTCTAAATTTCAAATTAATTTTCAATTAAATCACAAATATATCCAAATTCAACATATTATTCAAAAATTTTGTTTCTAAATTTTCAATTAGAATTTCTATTTTAAAATTATATATATGTATATATATATATATACACTAATAAACAAACAAATATCAATTTAATTTGGAAAATACAAAATTAATTCATAATTTAATTTCAAAAATTAAATTAATTACCAATTTAAATTTGTTTTAAAATCAGGATCGTTATAGATTCCCCTTTAAGAAAATTTCGTCCTCCAAATTTACCAGGGAGACAACAAAGATAGATGAACACATCTGAGATAGAGAATTGATTTACCAGATCAAACTGAATATTCATTCTACATTTGACTCACCAAATCAGAATATCACCAATAAATATGAGGTCAAACTCATTCGATATTACACAGGGTACTCGGGTCATCCAGTCTACGAAATATGCAAGGCATTGATTAGTTCGAAGGATAACTAACCATTCGTAGAACATATCGAGACCCCAAAGAGCAGATAAATGGATTGAATCCCCACAATTCTCAAACACTAGATGGATTCCAAACTCAGGTTAGAATACTCCAAAGTTTATACTGGCTTGTCCCTCTTCGGACTTCGATACTCATAAAAAATTACAATAGAAGTTCAAATTGGTTTTTAATCAAAATCGTTTTATCGATAAAAATTAATCTATCTTCATATGTTGACCAATTTAAATTTCAAATTTATTATAGTTGAAACAGAAAGCCGAGGGAAACCGATGATTAGAATACGAAATAGGAATTAGAACCTTTTCTTCAACGATTTGCAGGGCTATCATCACATCAAAACTTCTTCCCGAAGTTGCCACGAAGCCATCAAAGAATTTGAAATCGAATCAAAGGAGATCGAGAAGAATTGTTTCCTTGTTGCTGTAGGGTATCGACCATTTGTAGTCGTATTCTCCTGTCCCTTATCTCGTCCTCTTCTTGCACTCATACTCACCATTAGTGGATAGTAAGAGAATTTACTAAGGCATACAGAGGGATATCTTAGGGATACTCATTCTAGGATATACTTCACCCTATCTCTAATGAGTGACCTAATGTGTTATACTCCTGAGCTAAAGTTTCAACCTTCAGCTCTGATACCAATTGTGATAGTCTAGCCTTTTCAACCATCAACAGCGGCCAATCTCGACTGGTCGGCTTTTCAACCATCGCAGCCCCGCCGTGGCTCATATTGGTACCCCAAACGTGCTTTTACGGCCAGCCTTTCGACACTCAACCTAACCGGTTAGCCAACCCCTACCCGGGGACATGTTGGGGTAAGAGTCTCCCGTTCGCCACCGAACGCGAAGCGAGAACCCCTATCATGTTGAAACTTAAACAAGTATGGTCCGGGTTCGAACAGAACTGAAGGCACTTCACAAAGAAGCCCTTGCACATCCAGATAATTTCTAATCACGTCCGGACTCCCCATCACAAAGGGTGATCAAATCTCTATACCGGGGATCAGTCGGTGTAGAGACAATCGACGAGTTATCCTTTTGCTTTCAGAAATATCTGATCTTCACCACTGGTCTTCAAATGCTATCCATATCGTCGTATCATTATTCGGAATGGGATATATGACACAAGGTCCTCTCCCGGCTAAACCGAATAATGAGCGCAATATTTAAAACATATGGATATTGGGATCTCAGTTAAGTCACAACTTAAAACCCAAAACCTACCTTTAAATGGTTTAAACAAATTACCATTTACAAATCTTTTAAAAAAAAAGATTCACTTCACAAAGTTCACCAATCTTTCACAAAGATTCATTGACATCTGTACAACTCAAATCTTTTATACAAAAGATACGCTTTTCAGATTCCTTTTCAATTTGAAAAAAAACTTCACCAATCTTTAACAATGATTCATTCATAGCCTTTTCAAAACAATTTTCCTTTCAAATTGGATTAACACATCCAATCTTTAAATCAAAGATTCAATTTATAGCTTTCAAAACCATTTCCATAGAACAATTCAATTTCAAATCTTTTATATAAAAGATACACCATTTAAAATCCTCTTTAATTTCAAAACAAGGTTCAACCATCTTTCACAAAGATTTATTCATAGCTTTCAAAACATTTTAATTCCATTTCACATTTGAAATTTTTCAAGATAAATTGGAAATCCTTTCTTTAAATGAAAGCTATTATTATTTGCACAAGTTAAAGCTCTTCAAACATAAAACTTAGGTTAAATTCAAATTCTTAAAAAATACTTTTAAAATGGTTTAAAACCCATATAAACACATTTATAATTTGTATAACTTTTTTTAATCATAATTTCCAAACATAGCATTCAATTTCAAATCTTTAAATTCAAATCAAACTATCAAATTATTCAAAATAGCTTTTATCTTTAAAACTCTTTTTCAAAAGCTTTTCATATTTAACCCAATTCCATTTCAAAACCATTTGACTTCAAAAATTCACTTGTAAAACCATTTCAAAAATCTGTGACTTAACCAATTTTCTCGTGCAATCCGTATTTGTGTGTGTATGGTGTAGTCAAGGGGTTTTACTCAATAGTGCAACATCATTAATCATCACATCACAGATTCAAGCACATCAATATCGATAAGCTGTATATTCGTATAATGCTTATCTTCCATCCACAGATCCACAGATAAACAATATACATTCATCACAGACAAATAAATTACATTCATCACAGCTCAAATCAAAATAACTCATATTACAAATCATTACACATCAAAGATATCAAACAATTCAAAGAAATTCATACAATTCAAACATCCATAAGTAGGATTAATAATTCATCTGATTAATTTAAATTAGATTAATTACTAATAATTCTGGTTAATTAACATTAATTAATTACAAACAATCTTAATTAATTAACTCTTAATCATTTATTAATTAACCATTAATAAATAAATTAATTAACCTTTAATTATGCAATTATCCTTTTATTAATTATCCTTAATTAATTTCATTAATTAAATTAACCTTAAGTTAATTACATAATTAATTAACCCTTAATTAATTACCATTTAACTAATAAAACTTCAATAAGTGATCATCCCTAATCACTTACGTTAATTAATTAACCTTTAATAAATTAATTATCTTCAAATCAATTTTTTAATTAATTAACTATATTAATTAATTATCCTTTAATTAATCATTTGATTAATCAGCTTTAAGCATTAATTAATTACCTTTAATCAAGTAATTATCTTTAAGTAATTAATTACCCTTAATTTACTTATCATTAGTTAACTTTTTAATAACAACTTAATTAATCAAAATTTAACTACATTAAAGTAATTAACTTTTAAATTAATTACATTAATAAATGATCCTTTATTTAGTCAAAGCCTTAATTAACTTAAACCATTTGTCTTGATCACTAATTTTAATCACATCATCAAATTCAATTTGAAATATTTAGGAATATTTTAAATAATCGTCCCAATAAAATTATTCAAACCCAAATACAATTTTAACATATTTTTAACCTTAAACCAAGCCTTTGAAAAACTTATTTTAAAACTTATTTGATTTTAAAATTTTAAAACTGTTATATCCCTAAACCAAAACCAACTCGAGTGAAACCTATGCCATATCCTAAATTTCCCAAGCTTGTCTTCAAGTTTTAGCCCAAATAACTCGAGTGCCTCCTAAAAATTCAGCTTTTAAAACTAAAAATTTGTTTAAATTTTTATTATTCGGTACCATAGAAAAACTACACGAATCAGTATTCGAGTCATAACCCCACTTACCCGAGCACAGACTCGAGTTCGACTTCATCTTCTCCAAATCCAACTTCTGACACCACCAGACATATGTGCACATGCACATGAGTTCGCCTATGTTCTGATCATTATCGACACCATCTATAGGTCATCGATGATGTGCCCAAAACATCTAACCACCTAGGTTCATTGAATTGCTTGAGATTCAAAATCGAGCACTTCAATTCTTCCTAGAACCCAACCTTAACACCGAAACCTGCCTCATGGAACCACCTTCGGTCATCTGAGTCGTCGCCACCTCATCCACAAGTTCGCCAGAACATGATGCCACTAATTCCCTCAGTCCAATGACCTGAATTGCCTTGATAGCGACGAATCATCCCCATATACTTCATCAGCAAAACTTGGTTGTTAAACCCAAAATTCACGTCGCTCCATGGCGTCGATCATTTGTAAATCCAACCCGTATTTTTCCTACGACCACAAAACCCCTGACCATCTCCAGCGTCAACCCCAATGATCATTTCGTTGCCGATCATCCGGAATTGACAAAAATAGCTTTTCTGTTCAACTATCATTTTCTCGCAATTTCATAAACTAAAAATCTTAATTCTTCCATCAAAATTCTTAGTTTTTCAAGATGAATTCAATAATATCGGTAAAACAACAAATTACTAGGTTCGAGTTTTACATGGTTCTTCAAATTTTACCGTAATTCATAAATTTCCGAGGTAAATTCTTAATATAAATTCTCAATGTTATTTTTTAAAGTGATGTTGCACAATTTCAATCATCTTTCTTTTGCAAATCAAAATCTAATATTTATTGTGTGATGAGATATAGAATTTTTCTCGATTTTGTAGACTTGTTATACTTAACAGAGCCACGTATATACATAAATAGGCATGCACATCATTCACAAATATATATACATACATCCAGACCTATTTTACTTCCATATTTCCAATATAATCACATGAAGATAAAAATTCAAACAAGATTCAAAACTTTAAAATATAGTTTGCTCGCTTGGGTAAAACAGAGAAGCAGAAACAATGTTATTCTTGGAATGATATTAGATAAGCTACCTTGATATTTATTGTTGAATTGAATCTTTGAAGTCTGATTTTAGGTTGAAAGTTTATTTTGAATTCCAGGTTGAAGACACTTTTGATTCCAGGCTTGTAGTTGTATTTGTTGAATTTGAATCTGATCCACTGCTTTTTACTTTGATTTTTCATTTCCAGGTATTAAGATACTTTAGGTTGAAACTGAAGTTTGTTGTTTTGATTTTTATATTTTATATTTCTCTGGTTTGCTAAAAACTTTCATATTTGTTTTGATCTGTGCTTAGATACTGTTGCTCTTGCATTTTTATCTGAAGGCTTGTTTGTTTGAGATGCACTTGAATCTGTGCCTTATTTGTTTTGAATTTGAGAAGATGATGAAGTTTTAAACTGAAATGAAGTGGCCAGTTTCTTTTCTTTCTTTTTTTTGTAGTTTAGTTTGAGAAATTTTAATCTAGTTTATAAAATTCTTTTAATACATTTTAATTCAATTTTAGTTTAAAGTAACACATGCATTTGCCACTTGTTCTCTTAAACTAACACTTGTATTTTGCATGGTTAACACTTGTCTTAATGCTCTATCAAAATATCTACAAATATTAACTTAATTGTTAAAATGTTTACACATATTAATGCATGTAATCTCCACCTTACATTTGCTAACATGGAAGAAATTTATGTTTAAACCATTAGATAGTATTTTATTTACAATACATTCTTTTCTATGTTAGCATATGTTTTTACCAATATGGTTTTAACTTTTACATTTTATATATACACAAACTACTTTTAAGTAAAATTATAAAAAGAGAATACCTTGAACCTTTATATTTAATCTTATTTTATAAATTTACAAATCAATTTTATTAATTTTCCAAAAGATATGTATATTTTTAAACTTTTATTGAACCTTGTTTTAACATCGTATTATATTTACAATTCTAGTTATATACATATGTATTATTTTAAAAAAAACTTTAAATCCAATTAATTTTATAAAATATTTACTATTAAAATCCCAAATCAAATTTATTTTAAAAATCTACTTATATATATATATATATATATTTCTAAATTTTAAATTAATTTTCGATTAAATCACATATAAACCCAAATCCAACATATTATTCAAAAATTTATTTCTAAATTTCCAATTAGAAATTCTATTTCAAAATCATATATATATACTAGTAAACAAACAAATATCAATTTAACTTGGAAAATACAAAATTAATTCACAATTTAATTTCAAAAATTAAATTAATTAACAATTTAAATTTGTTTTAAAATCGGGATCTTTACATGGTTCCTTCTCTTGGTTTTGATATAATATTGGGTATGGACTGGCTAGTTCGATACGATAACAGGATTCTATGTTTAAAGAGAGTCCTATACCTTCCTTGTCCCAAATTTGGAAATATATGTCTTATTATCTATACCGACGCCAGTCATAGTAGCCTCGGTGCTGTTCTTATGCAGAAGGATAGGGTAGTTGCCTATGCTTCAAGGCAATTACGTCCGCACGAGGTTCGGTATGTTACCTATGATTTAGAGCTTGCCACCATTGTCTTTGCTTTAAAGATGTGGCGTCATTATTTGTTGGGAGAGCACTTTACTCTCTTCAATGATCATAAGTCTCTCAAATACTTGTTCGCCCAGAAGGAGCTCAACATACGACAGCAACGTTGGCTTGAGTTTCTAGCTTCATATGATTTTGATTTCAGTATACCCCTGGTAAAGGGAATTGAGAGGCTAATGCTTTGAATCACAAGCAAGCAGCTATTGTTTCCATGATGACTGCAGAATGGAAAGTTCTTGAGACTCTTTCTATGTGTGATATTCATGATCGTGTTTCCATATCCAGCCCTCCTATTCTATTGTATAGCATGGAAGTTCGTCCTACTCTTCTACATCGAATTGTCGAGGCTTAGCGGTAAGACTTCGATATATCTTCTCTTATTCAGAAGTGTAGGTCTGAATACCATGATGATATTGAGATGAGGGATTTCAGCATCGATATTCATGGGTGTCTTTGAAAGAAGGACCCTTTAGTCATACCTCCTATTCCAAAACTTAGGCGGGACATTCTAGCTGAATGTCACAATCCTAAGTATACTATCCATCCAGGCGGCACCAAGATGTATGTCGATATGCACCACTTGTATTACTGGAAAGGCATGAAGCGAGATGTGGCCAGTTATGTGAGTAATTGCATGACTTGTAAGCTTATTAATGTCAAGCATCAGTGACCCAGTGGTCTTCTTCGGCCTTTAGAAGTTCCATTGTGGAAGTGGGACCAAGTTTCTATGGATTTCATTGATGGCTTACCTCGTTCGAGGTCAGGCCATAGCAGTATTTGGGTTGTTGTGGACCTTCTACCAAGTCCGCACATTTTATTCCTACTAAGTCGAATAGGATGGCATCTCTTTTATCGAAGATATATATTAAGGAGATCGTGTGATTGCACGGTGTCCCTTCATCTATTGTGTGTGATCGTGATCCTCTTTTCACGAGTCACTTCTAGCAGATTCTCAAGCAAGCTTTAGGCACAAAGCTTAATCTTGGCACAACTTATCACCCATAGTTTGATGGACAGACTGAACGAGTCAACTGTATTTTGGAAGACATGCTTCGTGCTTGTATCTTGAATTTTGGTGGTAGCTAGGAGGATCATCTTCCTCTAGTTGAGTTTGCTTATAATAATAGCTACCAATCTTCTATTGGCATGGCTCCTTTTAAAGCCTTAAATGGAAGGCAGTGTAGTTCTCCATCTTATTGGATTGAGTTGGGGGAAAAGATTATTTTAGTCCCCAAATCTATTCGAGAATCATCTGAGAATATCCATCTTATTCGTGAGAGAATGAAAGAGGCACAGAGTCGCCAAAAATCCTATGCGGACAACGATAGGAGGCCTCTTGAATTCTCATTAGGTGACCTAGTTTATATTCGAGCTTCTCCTCTGAAAGGAGTGGTATGCTTTAGCCAGACCGGGAAATGTGCACCATGCTATATTAGGCCATTTCCTTTTACAAAGCGTATCGGTCCGGTTGCTTATTGTGTAGCACTTCCCGATCAGTTTTCTAGAGTTCACGACGTATTCTACGTCTCTTAGTCGAGGAAGTGTGTACAAGATTCAGATTCCGTGCTTGATACTCATGCTTTAAAGAAGTTGGAAGTCTCTCCTAATCTATCTTATGTGCAGCATCCTCTAAGAGTTCTTGCTTTGGAAACGAGATGTCTTCGAAACAAGAGTGTTCCGCTTGTGAAGATTCAATGATCCAATAATCCAAATGACTGCACTCAGGAAACCAGAGAATTCATCAAGCGACCATATCCTAGTTTCTTATCTTCTCACTCCGATGGTAAGAATTTTCCATTTTAACCTATATAAATTTCCTTTGATTGATGAAATAAAGTGTGTTGAATACATATTTCATCTAGAAATTGCGAGGGCGTAATTTTTATAAGGGGAGGAGTCTGTAATAACCCTAGTATTGGTGATTACCTATAATATTAAATTATAATGATAGTTATAATTCAATATTGAGAATCAAATACATTTGAGAAAAATAATTTTTATTAACGTTGTTTATTTGGAAATAAACAATGTGACTTGAGAACAAATATTGGGTTTTTTGGTCAACTTTAACTTAATAAACAATTGAGTGGTTTATTTCAACATTTATTGGTTGGAATAAATACTTGTAGTTAAAAAATAAAGTTTTAAAAATTTATTTTGTTAAGCTTGAGAAGAAAATGATCAGCTATTAATTTTTATTCGAGTTATGCAATAATGTTGTAAGTTATTGCTTATATCAAAGCTTTTTATGAATTTAAAAGAAGAAATATGAAGAAAATAAGTATTTTATTAAAATAAAAGATGAAATATGGTTTAAAAATAATATTTTATGATTAAATAGTGTTAGAATGATTTATTGCAAATTTATTTGGCAAGAAAGAAATTTTTATTTACTTTGTTATGTTAAAAATGGTGTTTTACATTAAAATTGTGTAACTTGTAAAATATTGTTAAACATATGGTTTTATTGTTAAAAATAAATTTTTATTGTTAAAATAAAATTATTTTGTTAAGGAAATAATTTTTTTTTACATAAACTTTTATGTATAAATTTAACTTTGCTTCAAAATAAGAAAATATGAGTTTATATTGTTAAAAGGGTGAAATGTGTGCATTTACTTAGTAAATTTCATTAAGTATTGTTATTGGGCCTAATGGATATATGGTTTAGATCCTAAATCCATTCTAGAAGCCTAAGGAAAGAAGAAAAAAAACCTATACATTTTTTTTTCCTCATTACTCATAATTTTCCTCTTCTACAAAAATAAAGACAGTAAAAAGAAAACCCATGGCCACCTCTTGTTAAATTCAACTTTCTCTAATTTTTGCTGAAAATTCAAGTGTTAATCAATCAAGTAGAGATTAGAGAAGGTAAACTCCACCAATACTACAAAAATTTCATCCAAATCTTAGAACTTGGCATGAATTGGCTGTAATTTGCTTTTGTCTTGCATGTTTGTTTTCAAGTTTCTATAGGTTTTTATTGCTTCTTCTTCACCAAAGTTCACTGCTTGCAATCTAAATCTTGCTAAATCATCAGGTGAGTATCAATCCCACAAAAGCTAGCTCATGCAAAGCCAAAAATTGCAAGTTGAAATCAAAAATTTGGTACAAAATTCGTTTTTGAACTATTTTGATTTTCTGTGTAAACTGTGTTGAGTTACAATTTTGTGCAGTCATATCTTTCGATTCCGGCAACGAAATGCTGCTGGATTTTTTTATAGACCATGTTTCTTAGATTAATCTTACTAAATTTCATATCATTTTGACCTAAATAGCTTACAGAAACATGCTGCCGAACTTTGACTAGGAGCATGTTTTTGTCCAGATTTTTACAGTGAAAACACTGCCTGGGTTCAACTTTGAGACATCATATCTTTTTCATACTTTATCTAAATTGCATAGTTCTTGGTGCATTTTAAAGTCTTGTTCTTGATCTTATTGTATGTTAAATTTCTAGTCATTTCGATCTATAAAGCATATAGAAATATGCTACCGAACGTCGATTCGAAGCATGTCTTTGCCCAGATTTTTACTGTGAAAACATTATTTGGGTTCAACTTTGAGACATCATATCTGTTTCATATTTTGTATAAATTGCATAATTCTTGGTGCAGTTTATAGTCTTATTCTTGATCTTATTGTATGTTAAATTTCTAACAATTCTGACCTATAAAGCATATAGAAATATGTTGTCGAACTTTGATTCGAAGCATGTCTTTGTCCAGATTTTTACTGTGAAAACACTATCTGGGTTCAACTTTGAGACATCATATCTTTTTCATACTTTGTCCAAATTGCATACATCTTAGTGCAGTTTAAAGTATTGTTGTTGATATTATTGCATGTTAAATTCTAGGTCAGATTGACGTATAAAGCATATAGAAATATGCTGTCGAACTTCGATTCGGAGCATGTTTTTGCCCAAATTTTTACAGTGAAAACACTGTCTGGGTTCAACTTTTAGACATCATATCTTTTTCATACTTTGACTAAATTGCATAATTCTTGGTTCATTTTAAAGCCTTGTTGTTGATCTTATTGCATGTTAAATTTCAGGTCATTTCGACCTATATAGCATATAGAAATATGCTACCGAACATTGATTCGGGGCATGCTTTTGCCCAGATTTTTACAGTGAAAACACTACCTGGGTTCAACTTAAAGACATCATAACTTTCTCATACCTTGTCTAAATTGCATGATTCTTTTTGTATTTTAAATTAAATTGTTGATCTTTATGCCAGTTAAACTTCAGGTCATTCCGACCTCTGCAGCCTATAAAACGTGCTATCAAACTTTGAATTAGAGCATCTTTCGCTCCAGCTATTGACAGTGAAATCTAACTGCAAGTCCAACTATGAGATCAATCTCTCTCATTTCACATCCGATTGTATCCATTCTTTTTTATTTACAGTAGGGTTGTTAAACTCTATGCCTGCAAAATTTCAAGGCTTTTAAACCTTTGTAACTAGATGAAAATTTGTTTAGAACTTTGAATCGGAGCATGTTCTGCTCTAGTTGAACATTGAAATTGTCTTACCTAGATTTTTTTTCGATGTTTTGTTGTCGGCTTGATCCTAAGATTGAAGAGCCAATATTACCACTTATTCCTATTTCGGATTGGTTATTTTTTATGGGATTTTCGTATGATGAATTTATGAATAATTTCATTGAATTTTTTATAATTTTTTCCATTTCTTTGCAAGTGCCTTCTTAACCGTTTTCGGAAGATTTTTTTTAGCTTTCGAAACAAATGTTTACAATATTTACAATTAATATAAAGCTATTAAAATTATACGTTATCTATAATAAAAGAATTTCAAAAGTTATTTTCCAAACGCTTTCGAAAATAGTTTTAAAATCATGTTTTCTATAGTAAAATATTTTCTACATAATAATACATGTTTTTGCACTTTTCCAATATATGAGAAAGAGAATTAAACGATTTAGTAAAACATGTGGTACGGGACACGTGACTTTACTTTTTTCGGTTAGTTCAGGAGATGTACGATCAAAATTCTTGAGTATTGTATTTTGAGTTGATATTTAAGATTCAAAATTCCTATTATAGGAATTGTATGAGTTGGCCACTATTTGGCGAGTTGAGACATTCGACGTCTCCTATTATGGGAGTAATAATTGATGATAACCACTTATAGATGATGTTTTACTCGCCGATGAGACAAGGCGAGCCTTGAAATGAGATTTCCCTTTTCAGGAATTATGGGTTATGAGAAACCACTATGAGATTTATTTACACTTTCTAATGATACGAGGCAAGATATATGACTATTTCAAGATTTTTGAGTTTTGAGATTTTATTTTTATGATAAAAAGTTAACTAGCGGTTAGAAAACCGTTTAGTGTGAACGTGTGGTATGGGATGCATGCTAACACTTTTGGGGTTCCTTTCTTTGAGAGTTTGTGACACATCCACGAGTATGCCAGTGCTATAGACCTTTGGTCATCTGAGTTATGTGACTTCGGTCATTACGAGTTATGTGACTTCGGTCACCACGAGTTTTACGACTTCGATCACTACGAATTATGTGACATCGGTCACCACGAGTATGACCTTTGGGTCCACGAATTACGTACCTAAATTATAAATAGCACTGAATAAGAGTTTAGCACGTGCAGCATTGCTTCAGCTTTGCAATCAGGGATCTGGCCAATCCGGGGTTTTTGAGTTTTCTGAGCTTTGCAGGATTTCACCATTTTGAGATATTTTTATTACATTGATAGCCTAGTGCTATATAAGAAGTTATATATAGTGATTTCGTTTTTATGAGAACTCTGTCTTGAGTTCCATGAGATTCGTATTGGAATTTTGATGAGTGTCTCTTATGACTTTTGCATGATTCCTTGCATTTGAGTTGAATGCCATTAAGTACGGATTTCTTATGTTGAATTAAACCTATTCATGCAACAACCGTTTGTGAACATATATCATGCATTGAGATTATACCCTTCCTTTGTAGTTAAAAGAAGAATTCCCTTATGCACTTATTTTCCTTTGATTTTATACTAACATCAAGTTCTAGCTAGCCTGACCCATGTATTTATTACTCGGGTCAGATCGTGTTGCAGGTTAGGTTGTTGGACTCTTAGCTTGCTTTACCTTTTGGACTTCACCATCGACTTGGGATATGGCATTTTTTTGTGTAGTAGTCTTTCTGTTGGAAACTTGTGATGTATATTTTCTTTTGTGGGGAATGTATGTTTATTTGTGGTTGTATAACACTAGTGTCATGTTGTATTAAATTTGGTGTATGTATTCATATGCATCATTTCTGTGTTCCTGTTCATGACTTGTAATTGATATAGTTATTATGTTTTGTTTCTATATCGATCATGTAGCCACCATAGTAGTGTATTAGATAGGAATTAAGTATGTCGAATACTTGAGAAAAAATGAAATAAAAGGATGCTAGACTATGATGGTCGCCCTTAACCGGCCCCATCCTCTGCATTAGTAGACAGAATTACTAAGTAATTCTCTTTGTTAATGTAGGTCTCCGGATGGGGCGTCATAGATCAGAGCTCGATTAAGAACAAAAATGTAATATAAAAAAATAGTATACACGATTACCATACAGCAAGTATAATATAAGTGTAAGCATCATCCCCGATCGTAAACACACCCAACTTCGTCCTTGCCTTTTAATTACTTTGGGGGTAGGTAGTAAGGAATATGTTTAGGATTATTAATTTTAAATTCCGTAGTATTCCTCATTTAATGCATTTGAATTTCTAATTTATAACCGTGTGAATAATCCTATCTTACCTTAACTTTCAGCTATGTTTGGAAGAGGAAGAGGTCACACTTCGAAGGTGGGACCGTCCAGGGGTTCTTGTCCTGAAGGAGTTTATATGTCGGCCGACCAGATTCTCGAGCTTATTAGGAGCATTCAACCTCCTGCCCTAGCTCAATGCTCTCCTCTATGCAAATCCGCATTTGCACGCATGTGCGGCGACTTCATCCGCCTTGGAGGCAAGTCGTTCAAAGGCTCCGAGACAGTTCTTAAGGTCCAGGCTTGGCTCCGTACTTGCGAGCGCATCTTCACTCGCATGGAGATATCTGATCATCATCAAGTTCTTATGGCATTGAGTATGCTACAAGAATGGGCTTTATACTAGTATGAGATTTTTATTGCAGAAATGGATGATTCCACCCTCATGGCAACATTTTAGAGACCATTTTGAGCTCAAGTCCATGCCAGAATCCGAGAAGGCTTTTCTTTCCCGTCGCTTCCTCAATTTGAAGCAGGACAAATCCTCCATATCTGATTATGTTCCATCCTTGGAGTCTTTACCTAAGTATGGACTTGGGTTCATCATCACCCCATACAAGAAGAATCTTAAGTTCGTATCTAGATTTAAGAAGTATTTGAAGAAATCTCTCATGCTTCAGCTTAAGCTCTCATTCAAGGAGATTGGGATTTGGTGCTTCACCTCGAAGCCTTCGAAAAGGAAAAGGATAGTAGTGATGAGGCCGAGGTTCAAAAGAACCCACATAAGAAGAAATTCCCTCTCCAGAGATCCAAGTCCTTTCCTCCTAAGAATAAGAAGAAGAAGGATGCTCATTTTGGTAATCTGAATGTGGAAAAGGCTTCTGGTAGTGCTTCTCAGTATCGAGGTATATCTCCCACTATTTTGGAGGGTTCTATATTGTTCCATGATCGTTCTATTCGAGTGCTCTTTGATATGGGCGCGTCGCATTCATTCTTATCAAAGGGACTCGTTGATACTTTACAATTGGATGTTTCTTACTTGATTACTTCCTTGAGCATTGTGAATCCTATCAGGGGATCCGCAAATGTTAGTATGCTTTGAGATGATATTGAGATTCATATTTGTGGCTTTTCATTCGGTGCGAATCTGCACGTGGTTCCTTATCTTGGTCTTGATATAATATTGGGTATGGACTGGCTAGATCGATACGATACCAGGATTCTACGTTTAGAGAGAGTCCTATACCTTCGACGTCCCAAATTTGGACCTATAGATCTTATTCCTATACTGATGCCTGTCATAGTGGCCTTGGTGTTGTTCTTATGCAGAAGGATAGGGTAGCTGCCTACGCTTTAAGGAAATTACGTCTGAACGAGGTTCAGTATGCTACCCTTGATTTAGAGCTTGCCGCCATTGTCTTTGCTTTAAAGATGTGGCGTCATTATTTGTTAGGAGAGCACTTTACTCTCTTCACCGATCATAAGTCTCTCAAATACTTGTTCACCCATAAGGAGCTCAACATGTGACAGCAACGTTGGCTCGAGTTTCTAGCTTCATATGATTTTGATATTCAGTATACCCCTAGCAAGAGGAATCGAGTGGCTAATGCTTTGAGTCGCAAGCATGCAGCTATTGTTTCCATGATGATTGCAGAATGGAAAGTTCTTGAGACTCTTTCCATATGTGATATTCATAATCGTGTTTCCATATCCAGCTCACCTATTCTATTGTATAGCATGGAAGCTCGTCCTACTCTTCTAGATCGAATTGTCGAGGCTCGGCGGTAAAACTCTGATATATCTGCTCTTATTCAGAACTGTAAATCTGAATCCCATGATGATATTGTGATGAGGGGTTTCAGCATCGATGTTCATGGGTGTCTTCGAAAGAAGGACCGTCTAGTTATGCCTCCTATTCTAGAACTTAGGCGGGACATTATAGCTAAATGTCACCTTTCTAACTATACTATCCATCCTGGCGGCAGAAAGATGTATGCTGATATGCGCCACTTGTATTACTAGGAAGGCATAAAGCGAGATGTGGCAAGTTATGTGAGTAATTGTATGACTTTTCAGCTTATTAGGGCCGAGCATCAGCGAACCAGTTGTCTTCTTCAGCCTTTAGAGGTTCCGTTGTAGAAGTGGGACCATGTTTCTATGGATTTCATTGATGGCTTACCTCATTCGAGGTCAGGCCATAGTAGTATTTGGGTTGTTGTGGACCGTCTCATTAATTCCGCATATTTTATTCCTATTAAGTCGAATAGGACGACATCTCTTTTATCGAAGCTATGTATTAAGGAGATCATGCGATTGCACAGTGTCCCTTCATCTATTTTGTATGATCGTGATCCTCTTTTCATGATTCACTTCTAGCAGAGTCTCCAGCAAGCTTTAGGCACAAAGCTTAATCTTAGCACAGCTTATCACCCATAGTCTGATGGACAGACTGAACGAGTCAGTTGTATTTTGGAAGACATGCTTCGTGCTTGTATCTTAGATTTTGGTGGTAGTTGGGAGGATCATCTTCCTCTAGATGAGTTTTCTTATAATAATAGCTACCAATCTTCTATTGGCATGGCTCCTTTTGAAGTTTAAATGGAAGGCTGTGTAGTTCTCCATCTTTTTGCTTGAGTCAGGGGAAAATATTATTTTAGGCCCCGATTCTATTCGAGAATCATCTGAGAATATCCATCTTATTCGTACGAGAATGAAAGAAGCACAGAGTCACTAGAAATCCTATACGGACAACTGTAGGAGGCCTCTTGAATTCTCATTGGGTGACCTTGTTTGTATTCGAGCTTCTCCTCTAAAAGGAGTGGTACATTTTTGCCAGACCGAGAAATTGGCACCATGCTATATTGGGCCATTTCCTTTTACAGAGCGTATCGGTCGGGTGCTTATTGTATAGCACTTCCTGATCAGTTTTCTAAAGTTCACGATGTTTCCACGTCTTTTAGTTGAGGAAATGTCTATAAGATTCAGATTTCGTGCTTGATACTCGTGCTTTAGAGAAGTTGGAAGTCTCTCCTGATCTATCTTATGTGCAGCATCCTTTGAGAATTCTTGCTTCGGAAACTAGATGTCTTCGAAATAAGAGTGTTCCGCTTGGAAGATTCAATGGTCCGATAATCCCAATGACTGCACTCGGGAAACCAGAGAATTCACCAAGCGATCGTATCCTAGTTTCTTATCTTCTCACTTCGATGTTAAGAATTTTCCATTTTAACCTATATATATTTCTTTTGATTGATGAAATAAAGTGTGTTGAATACAGATTTCATCTAGAAATTGCGAGGACGCAATTTTTATAAAAGGAGGAGTCTGTAACAACCCTGGTATTGGTGATTGCCTATAAAATTGAATTATAACGATAGTTATAATTTAATATTGAGAATCAAATAAATTTGAGAAAAATAATTTTTATTAGAGTAGTTTATTTGGAAATAAACAATGTGACTTAAGAATAAATATCGGGTTTTTTTTGGTCTACTTTAAGTTAATAAATCAATTGAGTGGTTTATTTCAACATTTATTGGTTGGAATTAGTTAAAAAATAATGTTTTAAAGATTTATTTTGTTAAGTTTGAGAAGAAAATGATCAATTGATAATTTTTATTCAAGTTATGCAATAGTGTTGTAAGTTATTGCTTATATTAAAGCTTTTTTTGAATTTAAAAGAAGAAATATGAAGAAAATAAGTATTTTATTAAAATAAAATACGAAATATGGTTTAAATAATAGTTGATGATTAAAATGTGTTAAAATGATTTAGTGCAAATTTATTTGGCAAGAGACAAATTTTTATTTACTTTGTTATGCTAAAAATCGTGTTTTACACTAAAATTGTGTAACTCGTAAAATATTGTTAAATATAGGGTTTTATTGTTAAAAATAAATTTTAATTGTTAAAATAAATTTTATTTTGTTGGGAAATTTTTTTTGTTTACTTACGCTTTTATGTATAAATTTAACTTTGCTTCAAAATAATAAAATGTGAGTTTATATTACTAAAAAGGTGAGATATGTGCATTTACTTAGTAAATTTCACTAAGCATTGTTATTGGGCTTAATGGGTATATGGTTTAGATCCTAAACCCATTCTAGAAGCCTCCATAAAGAAGAAAAATAACCTATACGTTGTTTTTCCTCTTTACTCGTTCCTTTCTTCTTCTACAAAAACAAAGACAATAAAAAGAAAACCCCGGGTCACTTCTTGTTAAATTCAGCTTTCTCCAATTTTTGCTGAAAATTCATGTGTTAATCAATCAAATTGAGGTTAGAGAAGGTATTCTCCACTAATACTACAAAAATTTCATCCAAATCATAGAACTTGGCATGAATTGGTTGTAATTTTCTTTTATTGTCTTGCATGTTTCTTTTCAAATTTTTACAGGTTCTTAGGGCTTCTATCTTCACCAAAGTTCGCTGCTTGTAATCCAAATCTTTGCTAAACAATTAGGTGATATTAATCTCATAAAATATAGCTCATGCAATGCCAAAAATTGCCATATGAAATCAACAATTGCTACAAAATTCGTTTTTTAACTATTTTGATTTTCTATATGAGCTGTCTTAAGTTACAATTTTGTGCAGTCATATCTTTCGATTCCGGCAACGAAATGCTGCTTGATTTTTTTGTTTTGTAAACCATGTTTCAAATATTAATCATGCCTAATATTAGTTCATTTTGACCTAAATAGCTTATAGAAACATGCTATCGAACTTTGACTCGGAGCATGTTTCTGTCCAGATTTTTACAGTGAAAACACTGCCTAGGTTTAAATTTGAGACATCATATCTTTTTCATACTTTGTCTAAATTGCATACTTCTTGTTGAAGTTTAAATTCTTGTTGTTGATCTTATTGCATGTTAAATTCCAGGTCATTTCAACATATAAAGCATATAGAAATATGCTGTCGAACTTCGATTCGGAGCATGTTTTTGCTTAGATTTTTACAGTGAAAATATTGTCTGGGTTCAACTTTGAGACATCATATCTTACTTTTTCTAAATTGCATACTTCTTAGTGCAGTTTAAAGTCTTGTTGTTGATCTTATTGAATGTTAAATTCCAGGTCATTTCGACTTATAAAGCATATAGAAATATGCAGTCGAACTTCGATACGGAGCATATTTTTGCCCAGATTTTTATAGTGCAAATATTGTCTGGGTTCAATTTTGAGACATCATATCTTTTTCTTAGTTTGCCTAAATTGCATACTTCTTTTTTCAGTTTAAAGTCTTTTGTTGATCTTAGTGCATGTTAAATTTCAGGTCATTTTGACCTATATAGGATATAGAAATATGCTGCCGACATCGATTCGGCGCATGTTTTTGCCCAGATTTTTACAATGAAAACACTGCCTAGGTTCAACTTTGAGACATAATAACTTTCTCATACCTTTTCTAAATTGCATGATTCTTTTTGCAGTTTAAATTATAAATGTTGATCTTTATGCATATTAAATTTCAGGTCATTCGGACCTCTGTAGCCAATAAAAACATGCTATCAAATTTTGAATTAGAGCATGTTTTGCTACAGCTATTGATAGTGAAATCTGGCTGCAAGTCCAAATTTGAGAGATCATATCTCTCTTGTTTCTTGCCTGATTGTGTCTATTCTTTTTTTTAAGGTAGAGTTATTGAACTCTATGCCTGTAAAATTTCAAGGCTTTTAAACCTTTGTAAATAGATGAAAATTTGCTTAGAACTTTGAAACGGAACATGTTCTGCTCCAGTGGAACATTTAAATTGTTTTACGTGGATTTTTTTCGATGATGTTTTTTTTACCAGCTTGATCCTAAGATGAAAAAGACAATATTACCACTTATCCCTATTTTGGATTGTGAGTTTTTAAGGGATTTTCATATGATGATTTTATGAATGATTTCATTGAATTTTTGTTAATTTTTGTCATTTCTTTGCAAGTGCTTTCTTAACCATTTCCGGAAGATTCTTTTTCTTAGCTTTCAAAATAAATATTTTACAATATTTATAATTAATATAAATCTATCAAAATTACACATAATCTATAATAAAAGAATTTCAAAAGTTATTTTCCAAACGATTTCGAAAACAGTTTTAAAAGCTTATTTTCTATAATAAATTATTTTCTATATAATAATACATTTTTTGCACTTGTTGAACGCATGATAAAGAGAGTTAAACGATTTAGTAAAACATGTGTTATGGAACACGTGACTTTACTTTTTCTATTAATTCCGGAGTTGTATGATCGAAAACTCTTGAGTATTGTATTTTAAGTTGATACTTGAGATTTAAAATTCCTATTATAGGAATTATATGAGTTGGCCAATATTTGGCGAGTTGAGACATTCGAGATCTCCTATTATGGGAGTAATAATCGATGATAACCACTTATAGATGATGTTTTACTTGCCGACGAGACGATGTGAGCCTTGAAATGAGATTTCCCTTTTTAGGAATTATGGGTTATGAGAAACCACTATGAGATTTATTTGCACTTGCCGATGATACGGGGCAAGATATATGAGTATTCTGAGATTTTTGATGATCGAGATTTTATTTTTATGATGTGGAGTTAACGAGTGGTTAGAAAACCATTTAGTACGAACGTGTGGTATGGGACGCACGCTAACACTTTTCGGGTTCCTTTCCGAGTGTTTGTGACACATCCATGAGTATGCCAGTGCTATAGACCTTTAGGTCATCTGAGTTATGTGACTTTGCTCACTACGAGTTATGTGACTTTGGTCGCCACGAGTTATACGACTTCAGCTTTGTGACATCGGTCACCACGAGTATGACGTTTGGGTCCATGAGTTAGGTACCTAAATCATAAATAGCACTGGACAAGAGTTTAGCACGTGCAACATTGTTTCAACTTTGCAATCAGGGATCTGATCAATCTGAGTTTTTTCGAGTTTTCCGAGCTTTATATGATTTCACATTTTGAGATTTTTGTTACATCGATGACCTAGTGCTACATCTGATGTTATATATGGTGATTTCGTACTTCTGAGATTTGAACTCTATCTTGAGTTCCATGAGATTCATATTGGAGTTTTGATGAGTTTCTCTTATGACTTTTGCATGATTCCTTGCATGGGAGTTGAATGCCATTAATTATGGATTTCTTATGTTGAATTAAACTTGTTCATGGAACAAACCCTGGTGAACATATATCATGCATTAAGATTATACTATACTTATACCTTCCTTTATAGTTAAAGGAAGAATTCCCTTACGCACTTATTTTCCTCTCATTTGATACTAATATCAAGTTCTAGCTAGCCTGACCCGTGTATTTATTACTCGGGTCAGACCGTGCTGCAGGTTAGGTTGTTAGACTTGCTTTACTTTTTGGGCTTCACCATCGACTTGGGATATGGCATAGTTTTTGTGTAGCAGTCTTTCCGTTGGGAACCTGTGATGTATATATTCTTTTGTGGGGAATGTATGTATATATTATGGTTGTATACCACTAGTGGCATATTGTATTACATCTGATGTATGTATTCATATGTATCATTTCTGTGTTGTTGTTCTATGACTTGTAATTGATATAGTTATAATGTTTTGTTTCTAAATAGATCATGTAGCCACCATAATAGTGTATTAGATAGGAATTAAGTATATCGAATACTCGAGACGAAATGAAAAAAAGGAGTATAAATATCGACATACTTAGCTCTTATCTAATGCAAGACTATGATGGTCCCCCTTAACCAGCCCTATTCTCCACACTAGGAGACGGAATTAATTAGTAATTCTCTTAGTTAATGTGGGTCTCGGGGTGGGGCATCACTGATTCATTAGCAAGGAACTTGTTGCGGTAACCATAGATGGGTAGCAGTGCCACTAGGGTCCAACATCAACGACATGCGATATAGGTTATATCGACATTCATTAACAACTTACGATGTCGATCATGCTTGATACCTTTGCTTCTTTGGTCACACGTGACACTGTATATATTCCATTATCGATGAAGTGTGACACCATATTCTTTCAATGCTGGTCCATAAGTGTATCGCTGGTCGCATGTCTTTAACAGTAATGATAGCAATTGACATGTACAAAGAGTGGTTCTCCTTCATAAAAACGATGTCATATCCATGTCTTACATTATATACCTTCGAAGTCAACAATGGGGATAGTAGGTATAAATGATGAGGGACGTTCATAGGAGGCGACTTTATCTAGCATACCTTTGGTAACTATGATTCTCTGCATCGTCAGTGGTATCATTCAATATTTTAACCTTGTTAATACGTGATGATGCTTGAGTGGTGACGTCGAAGAGTGGCAACCTTGAATAGGGGCGATATTGAGAATGAGCGGCATTAATGAGAGGCGATGTCAGTAATCTTCCTTTATGATTAACATTGCTTGTTTATCTTTATGTTGTCTTTATGTGCTTTATAATGGTTATTATTATGAAGGCTTAGACACTTCTTCTTGCAATGAGGTTCAACACCATCTCCTTAAAGCTTTGAATTAGAAAACATATTCCCTTAAGGAATTATGTGGATAACATATTTCATTTCAAAACTTTAGTCGTCTCTTCTTTCTTCAAACTCCTGCTACAAAATCAAAGCAAACCAACTCTTTTCTCCGCTTAACTTTTTCTATAACCCTTAGACCACATGGAAATACCTCTTAGCGAGTTAAAGGTCGAAGCTTTAGAGAAAAAATTCCCAAAAACCCCTAGGACCATGTGCATTATAGTGTTGGTGGACGCTTAGCCGAGTGCAAATGAAGTGAAAAGTAGCAGCTTTGGCTTTGGGGTGATGGTAGGAGGAAGTGGTGGATTTTTAGCAAGGGTTTGGTCGTAATTAAAGTGAGACATCTCACTTTAAAGTAGTTTTAAAAATATGTTACGCATTGTAATATTTTATAGTTTCTCAATTTAGTTGTTTACATGTGATATTATATATATAGTACTTGATATTACTGTTGATTTCCGCTTGGAAGTGGATGGCATAAATAATATTTATTTTGCAACGGACTAACGCAAAAGGAAGTCGGATCACAGCGAATAGGTCGCTATGGATGTACTTCGAAGAATATAAATTTTGTTGAGAGATCATAAAGGACTCCTCTCCTTATTGATTTTTATTTATATACACTATTGTTTATGTAAATGACCGTGTATGTGGAAAGTGTACATTGCTTAGCTATAGTTGACTTTTTTATTATTGGATTTGCAACATTGAAACCTTATGTTCTCTTTTAAGCGGTTTACTACTTGTTTTCTAAAAGTGTTTTGGAGTAGTTTCTGAATTTTACTTTTGTTTTCAAATCTTTTTGCTAAGGTATTAAAGTGGTGTAAAATATAGAAGAAAATGGAGTTTAAAAGCTATTTGATTTACTAAACAAAGGTTTGAAAGTCACGGTCCATATAGCGATTATAGCTGTAGATGCATTTTGAAATCTATGATTTTCGTAAAGTAAAAAGATTATCTACTTTAGATATTTTAAATGAGTGGATTAACCATTAGAAATAGACATAACACTTAAATGGAAATCAATCGGCATAAATTAATGGTATGGGTAAAGTTTGTAATTTTTTAATCACCGGAACGTTGTCCTGACCCCCATCCTTATTACAGCCCACATGCTTGATTTAGAAGGACAGGGTACTGGAGCAAAGAGGTGAACGATAGATGGAGAAGTATTCTTATTCATGCTCGGCTTCGATTAGGCAATCAGACATCCAAGGCATAATATTGATTTCAAGGTTCTAACCTTAGTTACGTATGTTCTATTATATTTTTCCTTTTCCACTGTGAGTTTATATTGATCGCACTCTGATATACATGTGTTTATTATAAGTTACCAAAGGTAATGATCTGTACTCTAATAAACTTGATTTCAAATTATTCGAAATTCGAGATCATTATAGGTGATGCGTGGATGTTAATATATGAATTGTTCAATATTAATCACCATTAGAATTAACACCAATGAGTAGCACAACCAAATTGTTGCAGCCTTTAAGATATCACCCAATTTTCTTAGTTTATAATTGGTTATAAATTAATTAGTATATAGGATATACTTATTATAAATGCTGTTAGTAGTTGGAGTGTCAATGGTAATTTTGGTATATCCTTGGTATTCTTTTGATGCCTTTATTACTTTTTTAGGTGTGTGTGTATGTGTTATATATGCATACATTAATATATGATATTAATACATAATCTAATGGGTTTAAATAAAGAGGGGGACGCACTTTTGGTAGGCGAAGGGTTTAGTCTTGGATTTTAATAATGAGTAATTAGTAGTAGATAATTTGACCTAAATCTCTTCTATAAATGAAATATCTTGCTCCTTCAATTTTCTGGATAAAAAACTCTAGCCTCCACCTTACCAATGGCTACCTTCTATTATTCTCCCTGCTTCAAAATAAAGGCAACTCCATTAGTGATAATTCTTTGATCCTTTCATGATCAAGAAGGTAAAATCAAATTCCTAAGAGATATACACATGATTAAGGTGTTACAAGTGGTATGATTACAAATAAGTAAACATAATATTTTATTTTATATCACGATGCCTAAACCCAATATTTGATGATTTTCCTTATTTATATGTTTGTTATGTAATTGTTAAAATTAATAATTGATAAAATATAATATGTGTATATAAATCCTTGTATCATAAAAATTAAACCCTACTAAATCTACATTATATTATTCCTAATTTATTGTACAAACCATATAAACATAAAATTCAATTTCTCATCACTATAATATCAATTTTTATATCTTTAATTATATGAAAATTCATGGCCTCATTTAGTTATTATTTCAATCATATAATACTAACATAAATAAATATAACATGATTTCGATTTCGAAACTTGTATCACATAACAGGACATAAATTGCATTTAGTGAAAAACTTAAACATGTTTGTTTTATAATTATGTGTGTGTATCATGATTATTTTATAGGTATTTAACTATTAGATTTTAATTTTTGTACTTCTATGCAAATTAGATTTAGCAAAAAACATCTAAATTTTATGCGTATATGTAAATTAGATTTCGTCAAAAACATTTACAAAATTTTGGATTTATATGCAAATCAGATTTAGCCAAAACATATATAATTATATGTGAATGGATATAAATCTCAATATCCATATATATTCATATATGATATACAACCTGTTAATGTCATCTGTTATGACAATAACTTTCCAATCTGAGGCTCAACTTCCTCACATCATCAGCGTCTCGAGATTTAGCCTATGTGGCGGCGGCTACAGTAACACACCATATCTAGCTTGAAAGAGTATGATGACGTTTTGAAAATAAGGCTTGTTCAGTGCAGCAGAGGTTGAAAATGATCAAGATAGACGTTCTACTACAACTTGTTCGATGCATTCATTAACGACGAACAACTTCAATGCAGAGAGAGATTTTTCGTAGATGGGGGATTGAGTTAGGGGACAGTGAATAAATGTCGGTGCTTTTGGAGAAGTAAGAGATATGAGGGTTTTGGTGTTGCTATTTGTAATGATCTTGTTCGGGTATTTCTTATGAGCATGGAGGTGTGTCGTAAGCCACTGTTGTGGGCCGATGTTTAAGATGTATATTTTTTCTCTCTCTTCTTTTGTGTTTGTTTAATTATCTAGATTGGAGTATTTTTATATGGAGGAAGTTGTGCTCTTTTTCCTTACCATAATGGTAAGGTTTTTTAAGAAGGCAAATCCTGCTACTTATTGATGCTTATACACCATTAATAAAGAACCTCTTCTTTTCAAAAAAAAAATATGCATATACGTACACACTCACAAAATATTTTTGCACGTGCGATACACATTCATATAAGAAACCGACATTAAAAAACACCATCGGTGAAAATAATTGGATCTTACAACATGACGTTGAAGTATGTATTATGTTGTTGGTTTCTACGTATAAAAGTCACAAATTAGCTACTGTTGAAATGTGAATGAAACTAAGTTAATTTCAAAAAAAAAACAAAGAAAGTAATCAACTTCTTTATCATTATCTTGAGAAATGCAACAAACATAAAAATTAGCGCTTCTTGTAGTTTAAAATATGGAAATCTTGCATCATCTCTCTTTCAAAAGGTAATTAACGATTATCTCAATATTTGGAGAATGGTTATTATCTTCCATAGTGATTATCCTATGATCCTCAAAAACCCATAATACTTGTTAAGTATAAATCTGCTTGACACCGGTGTGTAACTTTTGAATATCCCAGTAAAATAATATCATTATAGCTATATATGTAAGATCTAAACTAAAATCATAATTGTTCTCTTTATTTCTTTCAAGGTTGAAATCAAAATCAATAGATCATAAATAATTTGTAAGAACTAAAGTACGGTTGTATTAATCGTTTTCTCTTCTCCTTTTCCAGGGCTTGAGACATGCATCAAAAATATATGAATCAATGCATTTCAAATGTTGGAGATTGCGTACAAACTCTGTAATCTCCATTTATTGCATATTTTCGAAGATTGAACCACAATTTGAACCATGCTGGTGCAAGGTCAATAATTCTACTGGGTCAATCGCTCAGATCAAGAGAACTATTTTGTTTGTCAATTTTTTTAATTATGTCAAATTATTTTAATAATGTAAACTTTTGACTAATATAATTAATATTTTGACTTTTAAATTCAATTATTTTGAATATTTAATAATAAATATTAATTGAAAAATTATATAATTATTTCTTTAGTGCAAAAGGGTATATATTTTAAGACAAAAGAGGTTTAGCTCAGCAAAGGTTTATAAAATGTACACAAAATTTATTACATTATCAAAAATTAATATGATAATTTAATAAGTAGGCAACTAGGGTTATGAAATAATTTTTAAAATTGGTTATGTAAAAGAAAAAATGAAGAAAGAATTGATAGTTTTTGTAACGACCCATAATTTTAATAGTTTTATTTATTTAATTAATTGAAATTTTAGGAAATTTTAAATAATAATATTTAAAATTAAAAATTTAATATTTGGAATACGTCTATTTGAACATAGAAAATGACAAATTTTCATCTGATAGTATGGAAGTTTATTTTTATTGTGTAATTCTATTTCAATTCATCAGTTAATAATTGATGATGATAAAATGTTTTTCAAACCTGAATATTTTTATACAATAAATTTATAAATCATCTTCTGAGTGAGACATCATATTTCAGTTGCCCAAAATTGGACCGCTATTGCTCCGTTCATCTTATTTTCGATAGATTTGCAGCATTTCGGTACCGGTTATCGACTTTTGATTGGATGATCATACCATTGATATCTGTATACCGTTTTGATCGTGTCGTTGTACTAATCTCTAAGGTATATTCATTTGTGTGCTTCGGCGTTCGACACGTGGTGGAATCTGCGAAATGGTTGACCGTACCGGTATCCGTTTTGAGCCTTTTGATTTTCCTTGTGTACATTCATTATTCACCGTATAATACCAATAGCCAGTTGCCTTTCATACTATTAGTTTGTGAGATGATGGTTTTGATGACAACGACCTTAGAATAGATTATAAAATATAAATACTAACATTATAAGTTTAGGTATACATGTATATGCAGGATTTAACCATGCAAGTACCGAGAATGAAGACTGTACAGTATAGAGATTCAAGATATTAAGAATGAAGACTCATGATTATCAAGATTATCAAGAGTTCAAGAATACAAGTAATTTATTATTTAATTAGAAAATTTTGTTGAAACTCCTAGAAAAGCACTGGCATCTTAAGATCCAATTTAGTCGTGGAATGGGCCAATTCGAGCCTGTTTGAAACGACCCGCAAATCCGTACCCCTTGAGTCAACACTATTCTACATCAATCAACTCAAGATGTACAGAAATACGAACCATTAGGATTAAAGAATAAGAGATAGAAGAAGAGAAAATAGAAAACAGCATCATAATCTAACCATCGCAACGGAATAATATACAATAGATATTCAATGATCTTTACACAAAAGAAAACGAAATCTGTTTGTACATACATCATCAGAGTACATCATCAGTTCAACAACAGCAATAACATACAACTGGATACACGGCGGAACAATAATCAAATATGGAAATACCATCGCCATCCAGCTCGTCTCTTGAGCTCCACAGCATCATATGCTTTATCCTATAATACTCGGTTCGACCCGAGCATTATAGTTAAATAACACCCGAGTCAGACTGGAATACCAGCGTGAGAAATCACACTCAAATTGATTATTAAAGTTTCAAAAATCCTATGAAAACAAAAGCATCTCATAAGACCACGCCACAAATAAACATATCGGGTTTTTACCTTACGATAGCTAAAACATTTCTTATTTAAATCCTCTGATATTATAATAGTGTCTATGTACAAATACTTATTAAAATAGCCAAAATTGTTACATTCATTAAATTCCAGCTACTAGCCACAGAGTGGGTAATCCAAACAAAACTTATAAAAGGCGCGTGGGGAGAATGGATTTCCAACTAATGACTAGGCACTGGGGTACCACCTATCACGGTACGTGGCCTAGATCACAGTACCGAGGATCACTCCCGACCCCCTGCAACACAAGACACGGACTATCCCTTACTGGATAATCCCGAGTAAGATCACCCCACGGTTGGTATCAACAACCGCACCACAGCCGAAATAAAAAGGGACATCTAGACAAGGATGACCTTACCCAGAAATGGGTGTTGCCCACCAAGCCTTACTGCATAACCCTTGATTTTCGGTCATTACCGGTTGATGAGGCTTGAGGCTAAGCGTTACCTTTTAGAACATATCCCCTAGAATGCCCATCGTCCACCTGACGGTGTTTCGAAAGCATTCATCCATACAAGTCCATCCCGGGTTCGAACGGAACCGATGGCACTACTCCTACTACATCCATTTTGGAAATATCCTCAGGATTAGTAGCGACTAGCCCTTGCACTTCACTGCTCCATCTTCGAATCCAAACCCGTTTCCCCATGAAAACGAACAAACCTGATCGAAGTGGTTTTCGAGAAATAAATCTCGATCCCGGTCTCTTCGAAATGATCAGCGCATTTGGCCATATTGATAGTCGGTTATTTAACTATCAACTAACGTTCACAACAACCATCAAACAATAAATAATTTGCTAAATTATTTATTTATTTCAAAATATCTTCGCAAGATATATTTCCATTTTCAACCCTTTTGAAAACAGTTTCAAACTACCTTCCTTTTTACAGAATAAATTTCTCAAATATTTTCTATTTCCACTGAAATCACCAAGTATAAAATTTTAGATTTTTAAAATAATTTAAAAACACTTGATTGTAAAATATGCTTTAACATTTAAAGTTAGAAAAGCTACTTTAACACTTAATTAAAAATAATATTTAGGAATATTTAAAATAAGGTTACTTTATAAAACATAAAACTAGATTTTCTCCTTTAAAACAAAATACTAAGTTACCTTTAAATAATTATTACGATAATAGATTTGAAAAAAATACTTATTTTCGAATTTAAACGTTTGGAAATAATAAATTTTATAAAACTTTCTTTTTAAAACAAATTTAAAACTTTTATCTTATATTTACAAATTTACTTTGAAAACGTACTTGGCTATCCAGGGAAATATACTTCTCTTCGCATCCTTTAAAAATAAATCACTATTTATTTTTAAACAAATTTTCCCTTTCTTTAATAAATTCCCACGGTGAATTTATTTTCCAAATATCCACTGATAAATTGCTTCACTTTTATAAACCCAGTTTTTAAATTTCTTCTTTATCCTTTCAAATAAATCTAAACCTTGGATTTAAAGTAAATTCTTTTATTTCTTTAAATAATATCATTTAAGTTTTATAATTCATTAATTTCTGTTTATTCAAAATCCTTTTTTTCTCCATATTATTATTTATTAGTATTTTAATATCACTTTCATTCCTTCCCAATTCATTCTTAATTTATTCCAATTCGCTATAATTATTTTACTTAAAACTTCACTCTTTTATCGTCTTTTCAAAAATCCAATTTATATGTTTTGATAACTCAATGTACCGAAATATATTCAAGCAAACTATAGCATTCAATATTCCAATATAATTCATCAGAGTATCGAATAATCATAACAAAGAATATTAAATAATTTATGTAAATGACGAGGAATCCAGTTGGATCCCTCCAACCTGTTTCCCTACATCCACAGACGTTAGCACAATATAAAATACCAATTCCACTTTGAGGTGGAATATCGCGGTATATGAGATTAAATATGATATCAACTGCTATTATGTGGCGCATAGGGTCTCATCCGCTATATAATGCAGGAAATCAATCATTCCAAGATGCATTATATACTATAATATAGCACATTAAATCAATTCAACCATTCAACCAATTATTTAAATTTAACTATTTAAATTTAAATAAACCAGATGAGTTGGATTAACTCACCTTATTTCGTTTGCAACCCATTTCCAAACCAGGTTGTTTCGTCATAATTCTTCACAATTTACCTTGTATAAACATTTTACATTTTATTAATATTTGACCTTATTGAACAATTACTTCCCATTGATAATTTTAGTTAGCTAATTATTTATTTTAATTACTTTTTCTTTAATAAAATATCCTTTGGTAACTAAAACAAATAAATTAGTTTTATTAAAAAAATTAATCTCTATTATTTTTAAATAATATTTAAAATATGTACACATATATTTAATATGGGTATGAGCATAAACTTTTATTTTCTCTATCTAAACTTTAATTACGGGTAATTAGACTTTCATATATAATACAGGAATGTTACCTGTAAATTTAATCACTAAGTAGGAAATAATTACTAATAAATTAATTTAATTAATTTACTTCCTTACTGTTTTTAAAAGGAATAAAAACTATAACAAAGAGAATATATGTAAATTTAAATTGGAAAAACGAGGTTACCTCACAACAAACAGGAAATCCAAATCGACGAGCTTCAGCTCGAAATCCCAAATTGAACCCTAGCCGGAAACATCGCCACTCTGATTGCCGACCACTGCCATCTCCCTAATCAGCCACCATCCAATCGAAGACCGCAACCCAAACACGCTCAACCCATCTTACAACCCTACGCGCGCATCTACTCGCGTGCGCCAGTTCTGCTTTGCCGTCGAGCCGACCGCCACCCAAAATGAGATCGCGGCCTCCGATGCCTTTACAACTAGCCCTCACGATCGATGCTGCGTTGCCAAGTCTCGAACTCCTCTCTCGTGCGCGAGCGCGAGTGCGCAAGTGCTCCTCCGATTTGCCATTCCCTCAATTGCACGAGCGTCCAATACTTCGAATCGAAATTCGATCGGCCATTTTTTTCCTGAACTTTGATTTTTATAAAGAAGGAGTTCGGTTGAATTAGAAAATAAAGGAGACGAGCAGAATGATTTAGATCGGCCATTAGCTTGGATTCGAACGAAGAAAGAAAGAGGGGTTTTTGTTTTGTTTTCTGAACGAAGAAAAAATATCTACCACCTTTTTTCATCAAACAAAGGAGCATACAAGAGAAGCTAAGGAAACGTATTCACGTCGACTTGCAGGAAGCGGCTATGATTTGACCCTGATATGAAATTTAAACTAGTCAAAGTATCATATTCAAATTTTAAATTTAAATTTTAAATCGACTTGAATTAACAACTTAAAATCTTGACCTCCTATCAGGGTATTCCGCTAGGCATTATAATGTTAAACCCCTATTCTGAACACAATGGAAAAGGTTTCGAGCCCTAATTCGATCGTATAGAGAAGATAGCTTTTTAGACTCGGTTATTATATTAAATTTTTGATATAGACTTAAGCACGTTTGTATATTGTACGCTCACACAACAACTCCAAAGCTACGAAATTTGAAATCCGATAATAATTCAATATTACAGATCTAATGGAACTGGTTTCGTCAAATGTAACAACCCGATTTTTAAGGATACTAAATTGGGAATCAACTTAATAAATTGAAAATTAATTAGTTAAGAATAATAAATACATAAATATTTATGGAGAAAATAAAATAATAGATAAATGAAAAAAAAATTAATATTAATATGGTTGAGGGCAAAGTAAATTGTAACGTACTCATTTGCTTTCATTTGGCGTTATAAATTATGCATTTTTAGTGGTAACGTAATTTATAAATGAACCATTTTATTAAACCACATTATTTGGAAAGTAAGAAAAAAATAAATAAATAAATAAATAAAATAAAATAAAATACAGAAAAGTTGTTTTTACTTAAAAAGTTTTTTCCCCATGTTTTGCATTAAAGAAGAAAAAGGAGAGAAAATGAAATTTTCATACTAATTTACAAATTATACATAAATAATGATAATAAAAATATCATTTTCATGATGCCATGTAGGAAAGTTCTAGATTTGAATAAAATAATGTTGAGGAAAAGAAAAATGTAGAACAAAACAAAATAAAATGATTACACTTTATTAGAAAAAAAGAGAAATAATAAAATAAGGGTTAATTGGGAGAAGATTCTAGAGGAGGGGCTTTACAATAAAAATACCAAACTCTCCTCAGCCCCCTTTTTACAGTACGTACAGGAAAAAACAGAAAGAAGAAAGAAGGAAAAAAAAAGAGAAACCTAAAACCTGATTGCAAACCCTCACATCCAAATCCCAAAAAAAAAAAAGAAGAGCTGCAATTAAATATAAGATTCCCAATTCTAAAAGTAAGTTTCTCTAAATCAATCCTTTTCTATTTCATTCTTTTGTTTTATGAGTAGCTATTTAGGGTTTTTCTCTTCTGTTAGCAATTGAAAGGAGAAGCTTCAGCAATCAAAGGCTAGCTGATTTAGGGCTTGAAGATTGCTAATTGGTGTTTAGGTGAGTGAAGTTATAATTAAATTTTATTTTCATGTGTGCATGCGAATATGATGGAAATTTTTGGATAAAAAGGGTTATTTGCTTATTCCCTGTAGCATGTTTGTTGATTGAATCATTGGATTGAGATGAAATAATAGTCAATGCATACGATTGCAATGCATGCATGGTGTTTGCTTAATTGTCACAATAAGTTTCAGGCGTCTCCATTTTGAAAAAAAATGAAAAAAATAGAAATTATAACAAAAAAATAAAGAAATTTTTTTAAAAAAAATAAATCAAAATATATGAATAAAATAATCGACTAATAAATGTTTCAAGAAAAAGAAAATTTTATTTTAAAACTTTTGATAGTATTTCGCATACCAATGCATGTTATTTTGTTTCAAAGTTAAATAAATTGTTATAAATGATTTTTTTAACGAACTTTAAATAACTTTAATTCAATAAATTAAGTTTTTATGTTTCGCCCTGATACATAAGTATTATGGGATACTTGTGTACTAATGCGAAACGGAGATGTAATCATTTTCTTTTATACGCATAATTGTTTTGCTAAAATTCTATTCGCTTTTTGAATATTATACAAGGTTTATTAATGGAATCTTTGGAAGACGATTGTCATCGTTGACTTGTTTTTTTAAGAAGTGTTTTAAAATTATAAACCCTTTGATTTTTGGGTCAGGATAGATTGGACTCTGTTGTACCAATGGGCCAAAACTCCACCTTGGCCGACCTAATTCAGGATCGCTACCTGAATCGGTGGTATATCACATGCCCTTTTACCACCAAAGATCAACGGTCTGCTACATAGGGCTAATCTTATTTTTGACCGGGATCTCTGATTGGCGTGTCACGGACTATGATGGTTGGAGGCGTGGGGGTCCCACGTGTAGATCCGTGAATGGGTAGCATACGGCCTTTGCCTTAGACCGTCTTGGTTATCCTGAGTTGATCGCCAGGTGTATTATGGCGTTATGAGTAGGTTACGTGGTCGATGTCTCCGCGCGCGCTTGAGCTCTACCACTGTGATTTTACAATACTAGCGTCTGTTTATTTAGTATATTTTATGAGCCATGTTACATTTATCCCATAATTCCCATAATGCAATTTTCTTTACTTTATGATTTTTGGGAAGTATTAAAGTTGATTTTGAAAATCCAGTATCTTTGGAGAATGTGTGTATGAACTTATTCTTTGTGTTACAAATGATAATTGGGTTGGTATCGTATTGGATTACATAGGATAGGTTTGGCCTATAACTTGTTTGATTAAAAGAATTGTTTATGAAACCAAATTTGCATGTTGGTTCTCACACACATATATGCCTCATGTTTCTTTATACATGTGGCGCTTTCTTTTCCTTTTGTTGATTGAGACAATTATTGTTCATAGACCTTACTTCACTCACACTAGAAATAGTCTGACCCGTGTGATTTGTTTTATAATCCTCGGGTCAGTCTGAGGATTATGGTTGCAGGTTAGGTTGTATGGACTGTAGCAGCACTCATATTATTTTCCACGTTTTGGGGTTTTGGACTTTTCAGCTTGGACTTAGGAGTAGTTAATATGTATTATGGTATGTATGTTATTATGTATTTTGGAAGTGATATGTACTATGGACTATGTATTGTGGACATTATTATTATGATATGTATTATGCGTTATGCTGTTGTTGTGCTGAACTGTACATTCTATTATATTTTATACTATGTAACCTGGAAAATTTTTATTTTGTACCATTGCTTTGAACCAACACTGCGCACGAATGGTAAGTAGAAAAAAAGAAAAAAAAATTCTCGTGCCAGTGTTAGTTCAAGGGAACGAGTACAACATTTAGCCCTATCGAGTCCCATTCTCCGTGCTTTCCGACAGTAATACTTAGTATTGCTCTTGGTTGGCATGGGTATAGGGGCCGGGCGTTACATTTTTGGTATCAGAGCCAGATTAACAATAGTATAGAATATATTTAGAATATAAGTTAGCACAAAGCAGTAGAAGCATTGTACATGTCTATATACCATAAGTATCACTTCCATAATATAATAATAGTCATATGTACCTAAACCAAAACCCCAAATCTTTGATCTTTTTAGTATGAGAATTATTTTGATTCCAGCATAACAACATTTCTCTCTATGCAGAGTAGTGAGAAAGATGGCTGGAAGAACTCCCCGTTTGACCATGGAGCAGTGGTTATAGTTGATGCGGAACATGCCACAGGCTGCACCCGCTCCTAATGCTGCTCCTAGAGTTGATTTTGCTCGTATGTGTAAGGATTTTGTGAGCCTTGGAGGGAAGCCCTTTCATGGAAATTAAGGTGTGGTTGGAGTTCAAGCTTGGTTGAAAACTTGTGAACGAGTCTTTGGGCACATGGGTGTGACGAACCGCCAGAAGGTCTAGATTGCTTCCAACTTCCTCCAAGATGGTCCATCTGACTGGTTCGATGTGGTTAGTGCTGAGATAGGCGAGGAGGAGCTGACATGGGAAAGATTTAGGGAACGATTTGAGTTAAGATTTATTCCTGAGGCAGAGAAGGCCATCCTCGCTCATAGATTTATTGAGATGAAGCAGAGAGATATGACAGTTCAGGAGTATGTCAATACCTTCAACTCCCTCTCTAAGTATGGCCTCGATTCGGTCAACACTCCCTTCAAAAAGAACCATAAATTTGTGGATAGTCTACGTAGGAAGCTGAAGGAACAACTTTTGACCCATCTTTGCTCCACTTTTGATGAGATAATTGAATTGGCCATGAGGTATGAAGACTTGTATAGGGAAAGAGATGATGATGCACCACCGAACCGACAGAGCTTTGTGCCTAAGAGGAAAGATCCATTCTTCCCTAAGAAGAAGCAGAATCCTCAGAAGAAGCAAAAGAAAGGTCAAGGTTCAGGCACCCACAAGCAAGATAAAAGTGGAGTGAAGTGCTATAAGTGTGGAGTAATGTGGCATTTTGCTAATAATTGCCCCCAGAGGCAGTGTTATGAGTGTCACCAGATTGTCCATTTGAAGAACAACTGTCCACATCTTATGAAGAAGAAGCAAGCGGCTAAGCTGAATGTGATGGAAGGAGATCCAGGCCCGAGTCAGAGGAAGGGAAAGCAGGTGGCGGTCATGGAAGGTATGATTCCTTAGAGATACTTTTATTCTATACTCTTTGACACCGGTGCCTCTCATTCTTTCATATCTAAGGAGTTAGTTGATAGATATGATTTGGAAGTTGTTTACCTCGTGACATCTCTAAGGGTTGCGAATCCTATTGGTGGGTCCGCAACACTTAGAATGTTGTGTAAAGGCTTTGAGCTTTCCTTTTGCGGACTCTCTTTTCTCTGTGATTTGCATGTATTTGAATGCCTTGGCTTTGATATTATCTTGGGGATGGACTGGTTGGATCGTTATGGTGCACAACTTTCCTGCTCAGACAGAGTTGTTACTTTGAAGCATCCATCCTATAAAGGGATTATTAATATGACTCTGGATATACCGAGCTCCGATGCTTATGTTTCTTTGTTTTCCATGGAGTCGCGAGAGGAAGATGAGATAGCCAGAGTACCAATTGTCAGAGATTTTGGTGATGTATTTGAGCCTGTTACAGGCTTACCACCAAAGTGGGCCATGGAGTTCCGCATATATCTAATCCCTGGAGCCCAACCAGTCAGTCGACCGCCTACTCGTATGCCTCGAGTTGAGATGGAGGAACTTCGTAAGCAGTTGACTGAATTGGAAGGGAAGAAGTTTATCTGATCTAGTAGTTCTCCTTAGGGAGCTGCTACTGTGTTTGTAAAGAAGGCTGATGGCTCTCTTCGTTTATGCATTGACTATAGGAAGCTTAATGAGCTGACCATAAAGAATAAGTATCCATTACCTCGTATTGATGATCTTTTTGATCTGTTAAGCAGAGCAAAGGTCTTTTCCCAGCTGGACTTAGCCACCGGATTCCATCAGTTAAGAGTAGCGGAAGATAGCATTCCTCTTACTGCTTTCCGCACTCGTTATGGTTCATATGAATGACCGGTAATGCCGTTTGGGCTTACGAATGCTCCTGCATACTTTGTAGACCTAATGAATAGAATATTCAGAAGCTATCTTGACCAATTTGTCCTGGTCTTTGTTGATGACATCCTAGTGTATTCCAAGTCTGAGCAAGAGCATGAAGAGCATTTGAGGATGGTTTTGGAGACCTTAAGGAAACATAAGCTAAAAGCTAAGTTCTCCAAGTGCCACTTTTGGCAGAAAGATTTAAAGTTTTTGGGCCATATAGTCTCCGAAGCCGGTCTAGCAGTGGATCCTTCTAAGATTAAGGCCATACAGAATTGTAAGAGACCATAATCTGTTACCGAGATACGGAGCTTCTTGGGACTAGCTGGTTACTACCGGCGTTTCATTAAAGATTTCTCTAAGATTGTGACTCCTTTGACGAGGCTGACGAGGAAAGGAGTTAAGTATGAATGGACAGATAAGTGTGAAGAAGCTTTCACAAAGTTGAAGGAGATGCTCACTAACGCCCCAGTTTTGGTGATTCCAAAGGGTAATCAGGATCTTGTGGTCTATACAGATGCTTGTGGCTCTGGTCTGGGAGCAGTACTTATGCAGAAAGGGCGAGTTGTAGCTTATGCATCTAGGAAATTGAGGCCCAATGAGGTTCGATATGTTGTTCATGATTTGGAGCTAGCAGCGTGGTCTTTGCTTTGAAGTTGTGGCGACACTATCTTATGGGGGAGCGGTTTGTTCTCTATACAGACCATAAGTCCTTGAAATACCTATTTTCCCAGAAGGAAGTGAACATGCGCCAACAAAGGTGGTTGGAGTTTTTGGCAGCCTATGATTTTGATATTCAGTATACTCCTGGGAAAGGAAATCGTGTTGCGGATGCCCTCAGCCGTAAACACCAGGCAGTTGTATCGATGATGGTGGTTGAATGGCGTGATTTGGAGGTATTAGCTTCTAGTGGGATCCGTTACAGTATGCCTACTCATAACTCAGGGAGGATGTTAGCTAGCTTGGTTGTGATACCAAATCTTATGGAAAGAATTTCTCTTGCTCAGAAGGAAGATTCGGTTGCTTTAGATCGTATTCATCGGTTGAAGAATGGAGAGGAAGCTGATGACCTGAAAGGTTTTGAGATGGATGCTCTTGGTTGTTTGAGGAAGAAGGGTAGAATCTTCGTACCTAATGTGGCAGGGCTTAGACAAGAGGTGAAGAACGACTGCCATTGTTCGCGCTACACTATTCACCCAGGTGGCAACAAGATGTGCATGGATATGAAGCGCCTATATTACGGGGAAGGAATTAAGCGTGATATAGGTGAATATGTTAAGAATTGCATTACTTGCCAACAGGTGAAATGCGAGCATCAAAATCCTAGCGGTCTTCTTCAGCCCTTGGAGATTCCATAATGGAAATGGGACCAGGTATAAGTGAATTTGATTTTATAACAGTTCACTTATATAAACCCTTTATTGTGATCCAATTAGTGTTTCATTAATACTTTATTTAAGTATCAATGAATTTCATTGATGGCTTGCCTCAATCGAAGTAAGGGCATGATAGAATATGGGTAGTAGTGGATCGTTTGACGAAATCTGCCCATTTTATCCCTGGGGTACCTAGTGCTATAGTTTGTGACAGAGATCCATTATTTACTAGTGGATTTTGGAGGAGCTTACAAGCAGCTTTGGGGACGAAGTTGAATATTAGCTCAGCCTATCATCCTCGGTCTGATGGACAAACTGAGTGAGTCAACAAGATATTGGAGGATTTGTTGCGATCTTGTATTCTGGATTTTGGAGGGTCTTCGGAGGACCACCTATACTTGGTAGAGTTTTCATATAATAACGGCTTTCAGTCTAGTATAGGCACGGCTCCTTTCGAAGCATTGTATGGAAGACCATGTAGATCTCCTGCATGCTGGCTTGAGACTGGAGATAAGTTAGTTCTTGGTCTCGACACTGTACGTGAAGCTTCAGAAAAGGTAGAGATAATTAGAAGGAGGATGAAGGAAGCACAAGATAGACAAAAGTCCTACGCAGATAAAAGAAGAAAGGACTTGGAGTTTAGCGTTGGCGATCATGTGTTCGTGAAGGTTACTCCTTTAAAGGGGGTAATAAGGTTCAGCAAGACTGGTAACTTGCTCCTAGATTTATTGGGCCATATCCTATTATGGAGCGGATTGGGAAGCTTGCCTATAGAGTTGCTCTACCTGAACACTTATCGAGTGTGCACAATGTCTTTCATGTGTCACACTTAAGAAAGTGTTTGAGGAATTCTGGGGAGGTGATAGAGCCAAAGCAGTTGCGGCAGCTTGAAATCACTCCTAATATGACCTATACTCGAGAGCCTATTCGTATCATTGCCTCTAAGACGAAGAAGTTGCGTAGTAAGGTGGTTCCACTAGCCAAGGTGCAATGGTCGAGCAATCCGAAGGACTGCACCTGGGAAACACAAGAGTCGATGCAGAGGCATTATCCTGAATTGTTTGGCGCTCGAGTAAGGTATGTCCTATTCTTTTAGAATTTAAATTAACTAATAAAGTTACAGATATCGCCCTTACGAAGAAATTGCGAGGATGCAATTTTTGTAAGGGGGAAGTCTGTAACAACCCGATTTTTAGGGATACTAAATTGGGAATCAACTTAATAAATTGATAATTAATTAGTTGATAATGATAAATAATTAAATATTTATGGAGAAAATAAAATAATAGATAAATGAAAAAAAATTAATTTTAATATGGTTGAGGGCAAAGTAAATTGTAACGAACTCATTTGCTTTTATTTGGCGTTATAAATTATGCATTTTTAGTGGTAACGTAATTTATAAATGAACCATTTTATTAAACCACATTATTTGGAAAGTAAGAAAAAATAATAATAAATAAATAGATAAAATAAAATAAAATAAAATATAGAAAAGTTGTTTTTACTTAAAAAAAACTTTTCCCCATATTTCGCATTAAAGAAGAAAAAGGAGAGAAAATGAAATTTTCATACTAATTTATAAATTATACATAAATAATGATAATAAAAATATCAGTTTCATGATGCCATGTAGGAATGTTCTAGATTTGAATAAAATAATGTTGAGGAAAAGAAAAATCTAGAACAAAAACAAAATAAAATGATTACACTTTATTAAAAAAAAGAGAAATAATAAAATAAGGGTTAATTGGGAGAAGATTCTAGAGAAGGGGCTTTACAATAAAAATACCATTCCCTCTCCTCAACCCTCTTTCTACAGTACGTACAGGAAAAAAAACAAAAAGAAGAAAGAAGGAAAAAAAAAGAGAAACCTAAAACCTAATAGCAAACCCTCACATCTAAATCCAAAAAAAAAAAAGTGCTGCAATTAAATCTAAGATTCCCAATTCTAAAAGTAAGTATCTCTAAATCAATCCTTTTCTATTTCATTCTTTGTTTTATGAGTAGCTATTTAGGGTTTTTCTCTTTTGTTAGCAATTGAAAGGAGAAGCTTCAACAATCAAAGGCTAGCTGATTTAGGGCTTGAAGATTGCTAATTGGTGTTTAGGTGAGTGAAGTTATAATTAAATTTTATTTTCATGTGTGCATGCGAATATGATGGAAATTTTTGGATAAAAAGGGTTATTTGCTTATTCCCTATAGCATGTTTGTTGATTGAATCATTGGATTGAGATGAAATAATAATCAATGCATACGATTGCAATGCATGCATGGTGTTTGCTTAATTGTCACAATAAGTTTCAGGCATCTCCATTTGGAAAAAAAAATATGAAAAAAATAAAAATTAAAACAAAAAAAATAAAGAACTTTTTTAAAAATAAATAAATAAAAATATATGAATAAAATAATCGACTAATAAATGTTTTAAGAAAAAGAAAATTTTATTTTAAAACTTTTGATAGTATTTCGCATACCAATGCGTGTTATTTTGTTTCAGAGTTAAATAAATTGTTATAAATGATTTTTTTAACGAACTTTAAATAACTTTAATTCAATAAATTAAGTTTTTATGTTTCGCCCTGATGCATAAGCATTATGGGGTACTTGTGTACTAATGCGAAACGGAGATGTAATCATTTTCTTTTATACGCATAATTGTTTTGTTAAAATTCTATTCGCTTTTTGAATATTATACTGGGTTTATTAATGAAATCTTTGTAAGACGATTGTCATCATTGACTTGTATTTTTAAGAAGTGTTTTAAAATTATAAACCCTTTGATTTTTGGGTCGGGATAGATTGGACTCTGTTGTACCAATGGGCCAAAACTCCACCTTGGCCGACCTGATTCTGGATCGCTACCTGAATCGGTGGTATATCACATGCCCTTTTACCACCAAAGGTCAACGGTCTGCTACATAGGGCTAATCTTATTTTTGATCGGGATCTCCGATCGGCTGGTCATGAACTATGATGGTTGGAGGCGTGGGGGTCCCACATGTAGATTCATGAACGGGTAGCATACGGCCTTTGCCTTAGACCGTCTTGGTTATCCTGGGTTGATCGCCAGGTGTATTATGGCGTTATGAGTAGGTTACGGGGTCGATGTCTCCGCGCGCGCTTGAGCTCTACCACTGTGATTTTACAATACTAGCGTCTGTTTATTTGGTATATTTTTTGAGTCATGTTACGTTTATCCCATAATTCCCATAATACAATTTTCTTTACTTTATGATTTTTGGGAAGTATTAAAGTTGATTTTGAAAATCCAGTATCTTTGGAGAATGTGTGTATGAACTTATTCTTTGTGTTACAAATGATAATTGGGTTGGTATCGTATTGGATTACATACGATAGGTTTGGCCTAAAACCATTGTTTATGAAACCATATTTGCATGTTGGTTCTCACACACATATATGCCTCATGTTGCTTTATGCATGTGGCGCTTTCTTTTCCTTTTGTTGATTGAGACAATTATTGTTCATAGACCTTACTTCACTCACACTAGAAATAGTCTGACCCGTGTGATTTGTTTTATAATCCTCGGGTCAGTCTGAGGATTATTGTTGCAGGTTAGGTTGCATGGACTGTAGCAGCACTCATGTTATTTTCCACGTTTTGGGGTTTTGGACTTTTCAGCTTGGACTTAGAAGTAGTTAATATGTATTATGGTATGTATGTTATTATGTATTTTGGAAGTGATATGTACTATGGACTATGTATTATGGACATTATTATTATGATATGTACTACGCATTAAGCTGTTGTTGTGCTGAACTATACATTCTATTATATTCTATACTATGTAACCTGGAAAATTTTTATCTTGTACCATTGCTTTGAACCAACACTGCGCACGAATGGTAAGTAGAAAAGAAGAAAAAAAAATTCTCATGCCAGTGTTAGCTCAAGGGAAAGAGTACAACATTTAGCCCTATCGAGTCCCATTCTCTATGCTTTCCGACAGTAATACTTAGTATTGCTCTTGGTTGGCATGGGTATAGGGGCCGGGCGTTACATCAAATGCCGAGACTGTGTCTCGGAAGGCTATTTTTAAATATCGATTTAAACGATATAGTTTCAAAACTTAACAAACCACTTTCGAATTCAATTTTAACACTTTTATTATCCTCGGCGCTATTAATATAAATTTTACAAGCCTCCAAATTATTTTTAACAGGCTTAAAACTCCAGATTCAACGTTTTATCCAACTTCAAATTATTTAATTCAAAATTTTAATTATCAAATAAATAGTGATATTTGGAATTCAAGTTAAAATTAACATTTAAAATATTTAAAATTAATTAAATATTCCTATTTCAAATGCTCAAAAATTCCGGTTCGTCACATTCCTCCCCCTTAAAAGAATTTCGTCCCGAAATTACTAGTTTGGAAGAATGGTTCAATACCCGTTTACTTTTCTCAAAACTAAACAGTTTCTAACAACTTCCCAAAACAATCTTTTTATTAAGAATATCCTACCACTTTTCCTAACGTTCCAAACTTCTCCCATTAGGTTTCCACCAATATCATATACCCAACCATTCAAATTTCAATTTAAAACCAAATTTTGAATTATCAAAATTTTATCAAAAATTTTCTAACTCCCTAAATTTCCGAAAAAAATTTGCCAGCGACTCCTTTGCGCGGCTAGCTCGGTACAACTACAAAATGCCTCTACGGGCTTCTAAATTTCAAAAGAAAACAAAAGCCAAGTGGCTAGATCAAAAACCCAATCAAATTCCAAACAGAAATTTAAACACATACCTTTTTGTTGAGCAATTCAAATTTATCTTTTGAAATCAAAACCAATTTTCCTTTCCCCTTTATAATACCTGCATATCCTACTTAGCAATAATATCCAATCACAACATTCAAAAATATTTTATCGACTTCCTTACAAAATGTCAATATTTATTCATTCAAATATTAACTTAGAATATATTTGTAGTATCAATTTACAATTAAGAATTCACCATTCCTTTCTTAAGTTTAGTATAAGCATTTAATATGCTTCTTTATTATTTTCACTTCACCGCTTTAGTTTATATCTACTTCTATTCAAATTGGTTCTCCCATTTCCATATGAATTCAATTTATCTTCAACTCTGAATATTTAATTTTATCTTCCATTTATAACTGATCCATATCGTTATTTAAAATTAGTTTCAATCCCTAATTTATCTCAATTTCCAATTTAAAATCGTTTTATCGCTAACAAAAATTTTCCCAAAAAAAAAAAAAAATCTAACTCCCAAAATTTCCGAAATTTTTTGGCAGAGTCTCCTTTGTACGGAGGAGCTTTTGCAATTTGACAAAAGATATAAATATATATACGTCGACCCAAACGGTCGAAAATAAAAACAGTTCATATTTCCTATTTTAATTGCATAGGCGTACCTTTATTTAGCATTTTTAAACAAGCGGCTTATTATTTTAGCAATTTGCGCGATCAAATCCAGCCAAACGGCTTCCCGTTACCTGTACTTACTCAATTCAAACATATAAGTATTAAATATATGCAATTTATTAACATTTCACTTGCTTTCAATAGCTAACACATAAATTTCACATATAATGCATGTTATATAATTTTCACAAGCATGTATAAGGTTCTGATACCTATTATAGTTGCTTACCACCAATTCTCAAACCATTCCATTCAGTTTAACTGATTTACAGCTTACTCGCTTTTATTTAATTCATTCTAAGCAAAACAAACTCATATTCATTCCAATTGATGTCAAAATCATCCTATTTCACTTCTACTAACCCATAGGATTTTATCTGAACCCGTTTACATCAAACGATCCATTTTCTTATGCAATTCGATAATATTGATGTAAATAAATAATTACCTAAGCTTTATAACCATTTAAATTGATTCCAACTCAATTTAAACTTGATTCCATCCCATTTTAATGTATTCACAATCTTTCATTGCAATTTCTTTCATTTTCAAAAAGTTGGATTCCAAACCATCTTATTAAACTCGACAACCAATATATTAAATAACCATCTCATAATTTATTTAAGTTATCTATTTTCTTCAAACTATTCCACCCAATAACTTAAGTTTATTTTATTCAACCAACTTCCATTCAAATCTTTGATTGATCAAATCCCAACCATTGTTCTGATTTATTCGACTAGTTATTTCTTTTATCCATTCTTAATTTTAATTCACATCAACAATTCAATATTGAATTTATTAATAATAAGGCCATTCAATTTATGCTTGAATTGGATTTGTTTACAACTCACACCAAATCTATTTTAATCCAATTCAATACTTACTTAGTTTACATTTATTTATTTAAGTAAGAATTTTATTCCATTCAATATTATCTATAACTTAACTAAATTCATTTCAATTAAATTTTATTTAACTTAACTCCGGTTAAATCTAGCTACTTACCATTCTTTTGAATTTTGTTAAGCAAGGACATAATTCCATTTAATATCATTCCAATATACAAATTTTCAACTCATGTGCCTACTTACCTGAATCAATTGGTACATACAAATCTTAATTCCAATACTTTGTTTAATTTAGTCCAACCTGACTAATTTTCCCATTTCACATAATTTAACACAATTCAAATTTTAAATTCCAGTATTCAGTTTTCACCTTACTTACTTACAAAGTTGAATAAATTTGTCCTCCCACGAATTCACTTCTAGTAAATTTTTACTTTTATTTACTAGGTTCAATTACATTCTATTTCCATTCGAATTTTTACATTTCTTTAAGTTTCCAACTTATCTATATTCCATTCCCATTTCTTTTTAATTCAGTACATTGTATTGGTTTACTATCTTATTTTGTTTCCTACTTCCTTTAATTTAACTCTTTCAAGTTGAATTTTATTTCAACAAATTCTAAATTTACAAGTTATCAAACTTATTATATGCCATAAACATTCTTAGTTAAGATTCCAGAGTTTAAACAGTCTTTTAATATTTCAAAATTCCCTTTGAAATGACATATATCCAAAATTCCTTGCATTTCTAAAATCAAATTTATCTTTTGCAAACAATTCCAATTTTAAATAATTTGGTAGCAATTTCTCTCTTGGAAACTCGAAAATGAACATCGATGATGCTGCAGTCATCACCGAAGTTCTTTTCCAGCGACCGAAAGAGTTCAATGCTTTTATCTCTTTTAAATCCTTCAAATATTTTTAAATTCCAAATCTCTCTAGATTTTCAAATTAGATTCAAAATATTTCTCAAATATATTTTATTTTTTCCCAACTTTTGAGAATCATTATCAAATTCAAAGGAATCTAAATTTCCAAATCCCAAATCCCAAATCCTTTAAATTTATATTTAAACATTACTTTAAAATTTATCTTATTTTAATCATTAATCACACTATAATTCACATTTATTGTTTACATTTACGAATCTTATTTGTTTATGAATTTGTTTCTTATTTTTTAATTATGGTTCCAATATCTTATTCAATTATAATTCACATTTACAAATCCCATTTATTTATTAATTTATTCCTTAATCTTTGGTTATTATTTCAATTTCTTATTCAATTCTCATACAATGATAATAATTTAATATTATCACTTTCTAACAACCAAACATCCATATATAACTATAACAATTTACGAAAAAACATTTCCTTTATATACAAAAATAATTTTGGGTAAAATTATTTCATTTACCCTATTTAAAACAATACTGTATCGGTTTATCTTGTTTAAGAGTTTAGAAATTCCTATCGATAATATGGCGTCCCACACTTCGAATAGAATCCATAAACACTCAACCGATAAATCAACACAATATAAAAACAATTTTATATTCACTAACAAATACGCACTCATATCAATTAATACTCTCAAACCATTCTAGAGTACTTCGGACTCTATTTAATGAGTAATCCCCACCAGAGCCAAGTTTATCACCAACCTTGCTCTGATACCAAGTGAAACGACTCGCAAATCCGTACCCCTTGAGTCAACACTATTCCACATCAATCAACACAAGATGTACAGAAATACGAACCATTAGGGTTAAAGAAGAAGAGATAGAAGAAGAGAAATTAGAAAACAGCATCAGAATCTAACCATCGCAACGGAATAATACATAATAGATATTCAATGATCTTTACACAAAAGAAAACTAAATCTGTTTATACATACATCATCAGAGTACATCATCAGATTTCAACAACATCAATAACATACAACTGGATACACAGCGGAACAATAATCAAATACGGAAATACGCATCGCCATCCAGCTCGTCTCCTGAGCTCCAAAGCATCATATCCTGTATCCTATAATACTCGGTCTGACCCGAGTATTATAGTTAAATAACACCCGAGTCATTCTGGAATACCAGCGTAAGAAATCACACCAAATTGATTATTAAAGTTTCAAAAATCCTTCGAAAACAAAAGAATCTCGTATGACCGCGCCACAAATAAACATGTCGGGTTTTTACCTTACAATAGCTAAAACATTTCTTATTAAAATCCTCTGATATTATAATAGTGTCTATATACAAATACTTATTAAAATAGCTGAAATGGTTACATTCATTAAATTCCAGCTACTAGCCACAGAGTGGGTAATACAAACAAAACTCATAAAAGACGCGCAGGGAGAATGGATTTCCAACAAATGACTAGGCACTAGTGTACCACCTGTCACGGTACGTGGCCTAGATCACAGTACCGAGGATCACTCCCGACCCCTTGTAACACAAGACCCGGACTATCCCTTACTGGATAATCCCGAGTAAGATCACCCCACGGTTGGGATCAACAACCGCACCACTAAGCCGAAATAAAAAGGGACATCTAGACAGGTATGAATTTACCCGGAAATGGGTGCTGCCCACCAAGCCTTGCTGCATAACCCCTGATTTTCAGTCATTTCCGGTTGATGAGGCTTGAGGCTAAGCGTTACCTTTTAGAATATATCTCTTAGAATGCCCATCGTCCACCTGACGGTGTTCCGAAAGCATTCATCCATACCAGTGCGTCCCGGGTTCGAACGGAACTAAAGGTACTACTCCTACTACATCCATTTTGGAAATATTCTCAGGATTAGTAGCGACTAGCCATTGCACTTCGCTGCTCCATCTTTGAATCCAAACTCGTCTCCCCAAGAAAACGTACAAACCGGATGGAAGTGGTTTTCGAGAAATAAATCTCGATCCCGGTCACTTCGAAACGATCAGCGCATTTGGCCAATATTGATAGTTGGTTATTTAAATATCAATGAACATTCACAAAAACCATCAAACAATAAATAATTTCCCAAATAATTTATTTATTTCAAAATATCTTCGCAGGATATATTTCCATTTTCAACCCTTTTGAAAACAGTTTCAAACTACCTTCCTTTTTACAGAATAAATTTCTCAAATATTTTCTATTTCCACTGAAATCACTAAGCATAAAACTTTAGATTTTTAAAATAATTTAAAAACACTTGATTGTAAAATATGCTTTAACATTTAAATTTAGAAAAACTACTTTAACACTTAATTTAAAATAATACTTTAGGAATATTTAAAATAAGGTTACTTTATAAAACATAAAGCTAGATTTTCTCTTTTAAAAAAAAATATTAAGTTACCTTTAAATAATTAATACAATTATAGATTTGAAGGAAAAAAATACTTATTTTAGAATTTAAACGTTTAAAAATAATAAATTTTCTAAAACATGCTTTTTAAAACAAATTTAAAACTTTTATCTTATACTTAAAAATTTACTTTGAAAACGTACTTGGCTATCCAAGAAAATATACTTCTCTTCACATCCTTTAAAAATAAATCACTATTTATTTTTAAACAAATTTTCCCTTTCTTTAATAAATTCCCATGGTGAATTTATTTTCCAAATATCCACTGATAAATTTCTTCACTTTTGTGAACCCAGTTTATAAATTTCTTCTTTATCCTTTCAAATAAATCTAAACCTTAGATTTATAGTAAATTCTTTTATTTCTTTAAATAATATCATTTAAGTTTTATAATCCATTAATTTCTGTTTATTCAAAATCCTTTTTTTCACCATACTCGAAATTATTTATTAGTATTTTAATATCACTTTCTTTCCTTTCCAATTCATTCTTAATTTATTCCAGTTCGCTATAATTATTTTACTTAAAACTTCACTCTTTTACCATCTTTTCAAAAATCCAATTTATATATTTTGATAATTCAATGTACCGAAATATATTCAAGCAAACTATAGCATTCAATATTCCAATATAATTCATTAGAGTATCAAATAATCATAACAGAGAATACTAAATAATTTAAGTAAATGTTGAGGAATCCATTTGGATCCCTCCAACCTGTTTCTCTGCATCCATAGATGTTAGCACAATATAAAATACCAATTCCACTTCGAGATGGAATATCGCGGTATATGTAACAACCCACATATTTAACGATTATATATTTAAATGTTTTATTTAAATATAGCGTCGTTAGTCGGATTTTTGGATCTGAAATGTTACTTTTTGCAAACGGCCAAATTGGGACTCGATACCACTTTCATTGGTTCCAAAATGGCGTTTGCGATCTTTTTGAGTATAAGCTTTGATATGTTTGGAGTAAGTTGAATTTTGCTACTTTTTCTAGTTGGGTTTTGGGTTTGGGTTCAGCCCACTAGCTAGTTTAATAACCTAACTTAGTCCCTATCTTCCTCATTAACTCATTTTCCAATCTAAAACTCAACCTAAAACTGAAAATGGGGGAAAGGGAGAAAAATTAGAAATTCCAATCCCTAGTTCTTCTTGCAAACTTAAATTCTTGCTCCAAAATCAAAGTGAAGCTATTGGTAAGCCTTCTCTTCATCTTCCCCAACTCTTTCTTCCTTCAATTTCAGAAAGTTTCCTAAACCTTACTTAGGAAATACTTGTTTTGATCCTAGAATGAAGCTTGTTGAGTTGAAGTAGAGATTGGTTGGTCTTCTCCTTGTGATTGAGCTTCTTCTTCTTTGTTTTTGGGTTAAAGGTGAGATTTTTATCTCACATCTATGCTTATATCTATCCTTGATTGTTGGGTATGAATTCCTAGCACTTGTTCATATGCACTAGCTTTTGGCTTGGATTGAATTGGTGAATATCCAAATTTTTAGTGTTTTGGGTTCAATTCTTTAAAGATCCGAACTTTGATGTTTGAACATGTTTTTGGGGGCGAATCGAAGAGCCAATGGAGCTGGGGTGTCGATTGGAAATAGCTCCTTAGACCCATTGCTCGACCGGTTGCGTTTTGGGAGGGTTTGCTCTTCGATGAAATAGGGCAGGAACTGCAGAAAATTGCAGTTCGGCCGACCGAACCCCCTGGTCCGGTCGACCTGCTACCTGAGCACTTCCCTGCCTCTGTTTTGGAAGTGCACGAACTTAGTCTCCGGCCGACCGACCCAGGAAGTCCGGTCGACCGACCTGCTAACCCGATCACTTTTCTGCCTCTGGATCAGGTCAGCCAACCGACCCAGGAAGTCCGGTCGACCGACCAGCTCCTATTTTTCTGTTTTGCCTAATTTTGCTCATTTTGATTGATTTTCCAAATTTTATCGATTCAAGTTGGTTCTTAGTGGTTGTTATTGCATCTTTTGGCTTTGACAACTTATTTTAACTTCATTCACGGGTTTTTCAAAATAATCCCTTCAAATCGTATTAAAAGCTTCCTTCTCCAATTCGTAAATTCTATTTAAAACGCACGCACATAATTTCGCACTTCGAGCGAAGTGGGAGGGAGATTAAATGGTTAGGTAAAACACGGACCATGAATCCATGCGTTTATCTTTTCGATTAATCCCCGACCTATTTGATTGATCGCTTTGACCTTTTTGTCTGGTTTACTAATGAGATGAGGTAAACTTTGTACTGCTTTGAGTGTGAAATTAACTAACGGATAGTAAACCGTTTAGTGCGAACGAGTGGTTATGGGACTCACATTACCACTTTTCGGATTCCTTTCTAAGAGTTATGACACATTCTGCCACTTAGTGGTGTCCAGTACTGGGCCTTCGGACGTTCACCACTACGGTTTGTTGCCTTTGGGATAGTGTCTTCGGACTCTCCTTCAGGTTTGTTGCCTTCGGGTATGTTGCCTTCGGGTTTGTACCTTCGGGTTTGTTGCACTATTGTATCGCTTTCGGGGTTGGTCTTTATGAGCCGCTCGGGTGATATTTGGGTTTGGAGTCTTCGGGCTAATGGATCCTTGTTTATACAGTACTGAGCACGTGCAAATTTTTCTGATGTTTCATTGATATGTATATTCCCTAGGTATCGCTCTTCGGTGTTGGTCTTTTTGAGCCGCACGATATATTGCTGTTACCCTATGGAACTTGTGTTACCTCATTGGTATTTGTTATTTGCTTTTTTGGCTTGTTTTTGGATATTCATATCCTTTGTTTATTTGTGTTGCCAATGATATGAGGCTTGTTTGTTATGATATGATTCATCTTTTTGTTAGATGATTGTGTTATCTCATTTAGAGATATTTGTTATACTTTGTGACCTTGCAGGTTATTGTTGTTCAGTTTATCTAACTAATTTGTTTAGCTAGACTGACCCGTGTATTTTATACTCGGGTCAGACCGAGATGTTTCAGGTTAGGTGCATTTGGACTTAGCCTATTTTGCTTCCGCATGGACTATCCAGCTAGCTTCCTTTTGTCATAGCTTTTTGTGTAGTCCTTTTTGTTGAACTCTGATATATGTATTCTTTTGGATTCGTCTATATATTGTGGTTTTCTAAACCACTTGACGTGTATCAGTTTGTAAACTCTGTTATGTATCAATATATGTGTATATGATGATATACTGTTCTTTGATGTATATTACATTTGAATTGTTATACTCTGTTCTGATAGATCCTCCAACCACCTGTGGTTTTGTTTTAAGTATTCATTGGATATATCGACCTGCTTGGTATGACTATTGTCGATGTATTCAATAGATAATTAGAGCAAGGCTATAGATGGTCGCTCCCAACCAGCCTTATTCTCCGTGTTAGTTGATGGCATTACCATGTAGTGTCCTTGGCTAGCGTGGGTATAGAGGTGGGGTGTCACAGTATATGGGTCTAAATATGATATCATCTGCTATATAATGCGGGAAATCGATCATTCCAAGATGTATTATATACTATAATATAGCACATTAAATCAATTCAACCATTCAACCAATTATTTAAATTTAACCATTTAAATTTAAATAAACCAGACGAGTGAGATTAACTCACCTTATTCCGTTTGCAACCCATTTCCAAATCAGCCTGTTTCGTCACAATTCTTCATAATTTACCTTGTATAAACATTTTACATTTTATTAATATTTGACCTTATTGAACAATTACTTCCCTTTGATAATTTTACTTAGCTAATTATTTATTTTATTTACTTTTCCTTTAATAAAATATCCTTTGGTAACAAAAACAAATAAATAAGTTTTATTAAAAAAATTAATCTCTATTATTTTTAAAATAATATTTAAAATATGTACATGTATATTTAATATGGGTATGAGAATAAACTTTTTTTTCTCTGTCCAAACTTTAATTACGGGTAATTAAACTTTCATATATAATACAGGAATGTTACCTGTAAATTTAATTACTAAGTAGGAAATAATTACTAATAAATTGTTTTAATTAATTTACTTCCTTACTGTTTTTAAAAGGAATAAAAACTGTAACAAAGAGAATATATGTAAACTTAAATTGGAAAAACGAGGTTACCTCACAACGAACAGGAAACCCAAATCGACGTGCTTCAGCTCGAAATCCCAAATCGACCCCTAGCCGAAAACATCGTCACCCCAATTGCTGACCACTGCCATCTCCCCAATCGGCCGCCATCCAATGGAAGACCGCGACCCAAACACGCTCAACCCATCTTACAATCCTACGCGCGCATCTACTCGCGTGCGCCATTTCTGCTTTGCCGTCGAGCCGACCGCCACCCAAAACGAGATCGCGACCTTCGATGCCCCTACAACCAGCCATCATGATCGATGTCGCGTCGCTGAGTCTCAAACTCCTCTCGCGTGCACGAGCGTGACTGCGCATGTGCTCCTCCAATTCGTCGTTCCCTTGATTGCACGAGCGTCCAATACTTTGAATCGAAATTCGATCGACCATATTTTTCCTGAACTTTGATTTTTATAAAGAAAGGGCTCGGTTGAATTAGAAAATAAAGGAGACGATTAGAATGATTTATATCGGCCATTAGCTTGGATTCGAACGAAGAAAGTAAGAGGGGTTTTTGTTTTGTTTTCTAAACGAAGAAAAAATATGTACCCTTTTTTTTCGTCAAACGAAGGAGCAAACGAGAGAAGCAAAGTAAACGTATTCACGTCGACTTCCAGGAAGCGGCTATGAATTGACCCTGATATGAAATTTAAACTAGTCAAAATATCATATTCAAATTTTAAATTTAAATTTCAGATCAACTCGAATTAGCAACTTAAAACCTTGACCTCCTATCGAGGCATGCCACTGGGCGTTTATAATGTTAAACCCTATTCCGAACACAATGGAAAGGTTTCGAGCCCTAATTCAATCGTATAGAGAAGATAGCTTTTTAGACTCGGTTATTATATTAAATTTTTGATACAGACTTAAGCGTGTTTGTATATTGTATGCTCACACAACAACTCCAAAAGCTACGAAATTTGAAATCCGATAATAATTCAATATTATGGATCCATTGGAACTGGTTTTGTCAAATTCTGAGACTATGCCTCGGAAGGCTATTTTTAAATATCGATTTAAATGATATAATTTCAAAACTTAACAAAACACTTCCGAATTCAATTTTAACACTTTTATTATCCTCAGCACTATCAATATAAATTTTACAAGCCTCGAAATTATTTTTAACAGGCTTAAAACTCCAGATTCAACATTTTATCCAACTTCAAATTATTTAATTCAAAATTTTAATTATCAAATAAATAGTGATATTTCGAATTCTAGTTAAAATTAACCTTTCAAATATTTAAAATTAATTAAATTGTCCCATTTCAAATGGTCAAAAATTTTGGGCCGTCACACTGTTGAAGGGATGGAACCCTAAGTAGGATAGAACCTACGAAAAATCTAGTGGAACATTGTTTTGTATCCGCTAACCTTTTATTCAAAATGATGTTATTTAAAATTATATCTTATTTTCAAAATGATTTCAAAATCTTCCTTTTAAAATCATCAAAAATCTCTATCCTGATTTTAAATAATCTTAGCCTCAAAATTATCTTTAAGTTCAAAGTCAAATTACTCCTGATTTTAAACTATCTTTTAATATAATATATTTAACTTTTAAGATATTTATACTTAGATTTAAATATAAAAATAGAGTAAAATTCTATATATATTATTGTCTATATGTACTTATGAATTTTAACTATATTCAAGTATATTTATAAAATTTAAAATAGTTTTAATATAAGATAAAGGTTATTTTCAAAGAAAATCAAATCATCAAAAAATGCTTTGGGATGTCGACATACTCATGGTGACCATGTCGACATGGTGTCAGTTGAGTTCAAAATTTCAATTTCAAAAGAAGTGTCTATTTGCCATAACTCTTCACGAATGGACATGACTGTTGTTCTACTATAAATAGGGGTCAGTTTCAACGAATTTTATATCAGATTTTCTGGTTTTTCACTCCTCTTCTTCATCCACTTTTCTTAATAAAAATTCTTATCATTACTCTGCCGAAATCTACATTGAATTGAACTCGATCACTCGTAGTTTGATTCTCTATCACTATCTCAACAGGCTCCTCGGTGATATTCAGAGTTATAGGGCTTTTGTAATCAACTTAGCGAGAAAAGGTGTGATTGTAGCTTTGAAAATCAATCAAGCGTGATAAGGTGTGATTGTAGACTTGGGAAATCAATTGAGTGAACTTGTTGCCCGTAAAATCAAGTGGGTGAACTTGTAGCCAGAAAATCAAGTATCTCTACCCAAAGGATTGTGATTCTGGAGGGTGCACCTCGTAGCCTTGAAATCGAGGGTGTAATTGTAAAGATTGCTTTTGAAAGGAAATCTGTACTTGTGTTGTGGGACTGGATGTAGGGTAACTCAGAACCAATATAAAATCCGTTGTGTTCTTTCCTTTACTGCTTTTTATTTTATTTCTGCATCTGTGTGAGGAACGGGATTTTCGACTCACGAAATTCGACATTTATACGTCCACTGTATCAACTGCCGAGCAATCGAAGGCCGAAAAACCGTACCGTTAGGGTTAAAGAAGAGGTAGAAGATAGAAGAAGAAAGAAAAAGCAACAGAAACAATATCAAAATCTCATAATCGCAGCGGAACAACATGTAATAGATAAATGAATATTTTTAAATCAAAAGAACTGTACGTTTTATACATTACATTACATTATCAGAGTTTACAACAACAAACAGCAGAAAAGAAATACTGTATACTAGTTGATATGCCATGCCATCCATCTTGTTCCTGATCTCCACAGCAACTCCTGAGTTCCAGAGTGACCTGATAACCTAACTCTAGACTGCCCATGCGAAAAATGATGGGCACCCAGAGTTTAGGAAGAGAACAATAAACTCCAAGTCAGTCATGGGACTGGTGTGAGAATTTAAAACAGTTTATATTTTAAAAACAAACAAAGAAATATTTTAAATTAGATTCGCAATGCTTTTTAGAAAATGAGACTACCATAAGGCCTCTCGCACACACACACAATGCAAACGCAGAATCGGAGGAGATTTCTCCTTATGATTGTTAAACATGCTTGATACGCAAATTTCTTTGATACGATTATTTTAAGTGCAAAGTGTAGGAAAACATTTCGAAAGTATAATATAAATCTTAGCCAACATAGGCATTTCACACTATGCCTACTATAGCTACCATCTAAACAGTGGTGACCACCATAAGTAAATGGTAGGTTCTACAACTAAAACCGTACAAGGTGCGTATTGGAGTTTGGATTTTGAACAAATGATCAGGCCACGGAACTTCCCATTACCACATGGGTACGCCTCTGGAAAGATGCCCTAAGAACCTAACCGGATCTCTGCCAACACAAGGCCGGGTTACCCCTAGCTTGGTAACAACTGACACGAATATGCCATCCCCCGGTCGTAACCGACCTAAATCCCGGGATTCACCAACAACCACAAAATAATAAGTTTGCAGCAACAACATAGGTTAAGTATCTGGGCTCCATACCATGATACCACCTCTATCCAGAAGGAATGACATACACTAAGGGGGCGCTATCCCCTAATAACCTTGCCGCATCTTTCCTGTTTTGACCATTACCGGGGTGTGAGGTCCGACAAAGGACACCCAGATGAAGTCTCATCCACAAAGCTACGCTTTATACAAAAGCTATGCTTTGATCAACAAATGATCAGCAGCACTTCATATGCCACATTACCAAATTGGGAATGTATCACTAGTAACCATCAACTACATAACCTCTGAGCTCGTACGTCTCAGAGAAGGGTGTTAAGCCAAGAGAATAAATTCTCCGCCACCAACAGAAACGTATTTGATAGAAACCAGCTTTACATCTCAAGTTTTAAAGTCAGACACACATCCATACAAGTCCATTCCGGGATCGAACGGAACCGAAGGCACTTCCAAAGAAGCCCTTGCAATCTGGATATTCACTAATTATGTCCGGAATTCCCATCACAAAGGGTGATAAAATCTCTGTATCGGAGATCAGACGATGCAGAGTCATTCGACGGTAATCCTTCCATTTTCAAAAATATCCGGTCTTCAACACCGGTCTTCAAATGCTATCCATTACAACATGTCGCTATTCGGAATGGGATTAATGACCCAAAGGTCCTCTCCCGGCTAAATCGAATAACGAGCGCTTATTTTAAAATAAGTGTAGCATTCAAATTCAAGCAAATCACAACAAATACCCATTTAAAGGTAAATATTGATAGTCGGTTATTTAACTATCAATTGATATGCACAACATCGCCAAATTCCAAATAATTTCTCAAATTATTTATTTTCCAAAATATCTTCGCAAGATATATTTTCCCACGCTTCAAATAAATCAATGTTTATTTTTAAACAAATTCCCCTTTCCTTTATAAATTCCAAGTGAATTTAAATTTCCAAATATCCATTGATATATGATTTTCGAATCGACTTCAAATATTCCCTTTCAATTTATCTTTTAAAAGACATAATCTCAAAACATTTCACTTCATATTGGAAAACATTTCCATACTTATTTAATAATAAGTAATACACAAATCTATTTATTTTCAACATTTGGAAAAAATTCAATATACTTAAATCACAATTAAGTATATATTATATTCTTTAAAGAAAACATTCTCTTAAACGCATTCATCTGACTCAAAATGAATGTTGCGTAAAACATCGTTACGACAACCCAAAATCACTAGTATAGGGATTCGAAATTAAGATAGATATATAAAATCCCAGTACTATACAAAAAACATTTCCTTTCGAAAATCATTTACTATAACAACAGTGTTATAGTCCACCATTTCCTTATCTCTCGAAAACGTCTATTTCAACAATGAATGTTGAAATCTATGGTTTCGATGCTTAACACATTTTAAAACAACTTCAAATCATTTTAATTCTATTTAAAATATCACTTCCCCAAAACATTTCTTTAATATATTATTCACCGTCCAAAATCGTTAATATAAATCGTTTACCAAATTCAACCTTTCCACACATTTTATTTAAAAGATTATCCACTGTCCGAAATCGTGCATATATCTCCTTTAATAATCTATAATAATTAACTTATCAAAGCAAGTCGTTTTCGGATTATAAAACAATGTTTATAAATTCCATTGATATTTTATAACAACTTCCACTTATAAAAATCACTTTATTAACAAATTCTATCCATATCACATTTACACGCCAAAATCCAAACTATAAGCAAATTACTTATAATTATTTATCTACAAATTCATTCATTTTATAACTTCACAAATCGTAGATTCTATTCTTTAAAAAAATTCCATTTATAACATTATTTTAAAACATTTTCAAAACTCCTTTATAATTTCAACACTTGATTTATAAAAATAATCCAATTTTATAAATTATATATATAAAGCTTTTATAATAAATTCAAAAATCATTATTTAAACTATTTTATAAAATTCATTAACTCCATATTTCAAAAATCACATTTAAACTATATTTCTCAAAAATCATAAATTTTATAACATTAAAATTATAACGTTTATTTAATCAAAATGAATCAATTCCAAAATTCAATAAAACGTATACTTTTAAAAATCACTTTAAAAATCCTCTTAAATTCGAAATCGTTACTTTAACATTTTTTAAACTCCAAAAATAGGCCCAATGCTGCAACAGCACTAAATATAACAATCATGGCATCCAAAACATTATATATCATATGATAACAGAATATATCACAATATCTGTAAATAAATCAATACGGTTGAGGAATCCAGTTGGATCCCTCCAACTGTTTCCCTGCATCCACAGATGTTAGCACAATACCAATTCCTGTTTCAATATAGGATATCACGGTACGTGGGTTCATATAAAATATTATCCGCTATTATGCGGCGCAATAGGGTCTCATCCGCTAAATAATGCAGGAAATCAACTCCAAGTACATATATAATACCAATTCCACTTCAAGATGAAATATCGCGGTATATGTGTTTAATAAATAACATCCACTTAATATACAGCGTATAGGGTCTATTTCAATACAATAGATAATAATTTATCATCCAAGCATACAATCAAGCAATTTTAAATTTAACTATTTAAAATTTAAATCAAAACAATTTCGATTGAGTGAGAAGTTCTCACCTTGCTTCAAATACAGTTGCAGTGTTTTATTTCGAATAAAATTAAGCGCGCGTTTTATTTTATCCAAAATTTTCACTAGCTCCAATCAACTCTAATCCAGCTCCATCGCGTAGTGTTCGTCAAAACGAATCCAACGCAATTCGTTTCGTCCGAAATGGACCTCGTATGAAAAAGATATCACGTTACAAAGATTACACGAATTCTAAAAATAATAATTTACATTTCCTTTTAAATTTTAAACCTTTAGTCGATCTGGGCCGTTGATTCTGAAACTAAAGATCTAGGTTGCGCGTTCTTTTTCTCCCTCCAGGTCAATACATGTGCGTGTAACAACCCATTGCCGCCCCAAACCCTAGATGGTTGTGGCCACCACGATGAACTCGAACACGATCAAACACCGCCGAGTCGAAGCCCCTCGCGAGTGCAACCATCGGCTAAAGCATGGTCAAACTCGGTGCTTCCCATGTTGTGAAAACCATGATTGAACGCAGCGCCTTCGTGCGAGGATTGTCGTCGATTCATGATGAAATTTACGATCATAGCCGTTGAATATGTTCGTCTCGTCGCGCTCTAGAGTTTTGTAGTTGGAGATTTTTGATAATAGTTTACGGATTAGAAGAGAAATCGAGGGGAAGAAGACAAAGTTTTGGCCATTGAACGAAGGATGCGGCGGCTGTAACCCTAGGGTTGATTATTTTTGCAAAATGAAATAATAGAGGGCCTTTTATAGAAAATTCTCAAACACTATTCACCCGAAATTTTTCCGAACTCCAAATGAAGCGTGCCGCCTGACGTTTATAATATTTTACCCCATTCCGAACGCAATGGAATATATATCGGGAGCCAATTCGATCAAATTTGGAAGATACGATTTCGAATCGATTAATTTAAATTTAAAATTCACTCGAATCGATTTCTACGCGTTTTAGCTTGCCCCGGACAAACCGTAAGTCCGATTCACACGAAATTTGAAACCATACAATAATATAACAATACGAATCCGATGAAACTTGTTTCGTCAAAATCCAAGACTATTTGAAAAATGACTATTTTTACTCGTCAATTAAATATTAAAATATTCAATTTCCACAAATTAACTTTTAATTCAATTTTAAAAGTTCAATAGCATCATTCTAAGTCCAATATGATTTAATACAATTCTATAAATCAATTTAAATCATACTAAACCCAATTTCCAGTTATTTCAGTAATTTCAAATATTAAACTATTGATTTAGTTATCCAATTAAATCCAAATATTCAAAATAAAATTTATTCGACTTACAAATTTTACTTATTAATATTTAAAATCAATTAAATATACGAATTTCAAATGACAAAAATTCTAGGTCGTTACAAACTTCCCCCCTCAAAAGAATTTCGTCCTCGAAATTACCAAGTAAGAAAAAGTTACAGAATCCATCAACTTTTCTTTTCAAAATCATTTGTTCAAATTAAATTTCAAATTTATTTAAACATTATAACTTTTTCAAAATTCATAGTTAAACTTCTTACAGTAACTTTACTAAGTTTTCAAATCATACTTAGTTATCTTTTCAGAACCAACTATATCGTTTAACTTTCAACTCAAAATCAAAATTTTAGTTTTCACAAATTTTCCCAAAATTCTCAAAAATATTATAACGCCTTAAATTTTCATAAAATTTCGCCATAGTCTCCTTTACGTGGCTCGATCCGAAAAAAATGGCAATATATATCACAAATATACATCTCATCAAAGTAATGAGGCATCCCGCAGGGAAAAAAGTGTAAAAGTACGATATGTAGTCCGAGATATGTACCTTATATATTATTAGCTAGCATATACGGCTAATGTAGCGCGAAAGCGAGCTCCAAATGCGAAGCAAGCGCAATGCACACCTACTAAACACTCAACAATAATGAGAAACATGTATATAGAAAATAATATTGATATACAACATATTTCACTACAACAACTACATATGCCAATATAGCAAATGCAACAAAAGCAACAAATCCAACCATCAACCAACTAGCATTCAACTAACATCCATAACCAAATCAATACGCTTTCACTTCTGATTAATATTCAATGAATTGGTTTTCCAATTTAAATCACATTTGATCCATTAACATTGGACGTTTTTGCTAACATTCATTTATTCATATTCAATTAGTTTACATTCACTAATTTATATTCAAGTTAGTTCACTTCCACATTCAAATCAAATTACATAGCTTTCAATTTCATTAATTCAACTTCATATGGATTTTTATTCAATCAACTGACAATCATCTTACAAACAATGTATATCCAACATTACCAAATTTATTCACTTTGCTTACATTCATTCAATTTGGTTCATCACTTTTAATTAGATTTAATGAATTATTACTTACATCCATTATTTCATATCAATTTATTTACACTCAATTGATTTACCTTCAATTCATTCATTAATTCAATTGCTAATTCATTTAACAAATAAGGTTGAATTTCATTTATATAACTCAAGTTCACATCCATTTAATTTACTTTATTATTATTTTTTACTCCGATACCAAAATCAACTTCATTCAACATTACTTAAGTTGTATTCCATTTCAAACATTATTTGTTTAACTTAAATTAAATTTCCACTTATAAATCGAATTCAAATTCCAATTGTAAAGTAAGTTCTATTTAACTTACCTTTAGTTAAATTCCAAAACATATATTTACTATACTAACCCAAATTCTTTATTTTTTACCGAAGCCAAATTTATTATTTCATATTATAAGTCCACAACTCGTTTTACTTATATTCAACAATTTCAATTCATGGTTCAAATTCATTTTTATTTGCAACTCATATTTATAAATATATTCATATAGTTTCACTTCTTATATAAAAGATTATTTCAGAATTGTAGATCACATTAATTATAATTCCATACTTAAAAATTCATTTGCTTATACAATTTTTCTTTTAATTAACATATATATATATATATATATTTATATATTCTTACATTTTCAACAACCAAACAACCATATATTATAAACATTTACAGAAAATTTATTTCTTTTATATGCGAAAATAGATTTGGGTAAATTATTTCATTTACCCTATTGAAAATGATACTATGTCGGTTTATCTCGTTTAGGAGTTTAGAAACCCCTATTGATACAGTTGGCCAGACTGCACCGACTAAAATCTGTAAACAATCAACCGATAAGTCAATACAATACAAAACCATTTTTATATTCACTAACAAATACACGCTCATAGCTATTATTACACTCAAACTCATTCTAGAGTACTGCTGACTCTATCTCTAATGAGTAATTCCCAACAGAGCCAAGGTTGTCGCTTAACCATATGCTCTGATACCAAATGTCAGGAACGGGATTTTCGACTCACGAAAGTCGACATTTATACATCCATTGTATCAACTGTCGAGTAATCGAAGGCCGGAAAACCATACCGTTAGGATTAAAGAAGAGGTAGAAGATAGAAGAAGAAAGAAAAAGCAACAGAAACAATATCAGAATCTCACAATCGCAGCGGAACAATATATAATAGATAAATGAATATTTTTAAATCAAAAGAACTATACATTTTATACATTACATCACATTACATTACATTATCAGAGTTTACAACAACAAACAGCAGAAAAGAAATACTATATACTAGTTGATACGCCATGCCATCCAGCTTGTTCCTGATCTCCACAGCAAATCCTGAGTTCCAGAATGACCTGATAACCTAACTCTAGACTGCCCGTGCGGAAAATGATGGGCACCCAGAGTTTAGGAAGAGAACAATAAACTCCAAGTCAGTCATGGGACTGGTGTGAGAACTTAAAAAGACTATCTTTTAAAAACAAACAAAGAAATATTTTAAATTAGATTCGCAATGCTTTTTAGAAAATGAGACTACCATAAGGCCTCCTGCACACACACACACAATGCAAACGCAGAATCGGAGGAAGTTTCTCCTTATGATAGTTAAATATGCTTGATACGCAAATTTCTTTGATATTATTATTTTAAGTGAAAAGTGTAGGAAAACATTTCGAAAGTATAATATAAATCTTAGACAACATAAGAATTTCGCACTATGCCTACTATAGCTACCATCTAAACAGTGGTGACCACCATAAGTAAATGTCAGGTTCTACAACTAAAACCGTACAAGGTGCGTATTGGAGTTTGGATTTCCAACAAATGGTCAGGCCAAGGAACTTCTCATTGCCACATGGGTACGCTTCTGGAAAGACGCCCCGAGAACCTAACCGGATCTCTGCCAATACAAGGCCGGATTACCCCAAGCTGGGTAGCAACTGACACGAATATGCCATCCCCCGGTCGTAACCTTGGTAAATCCCGGGATTCACCAACAACCACAAAATAATAAGTTTGTAGCAACAACATAGGTTAAGTATCTGGGCTCCATACCATGATACCACCTCTATCCAGAAGGAATGACATACACTAAGGGGGCGCTATCCCCTAATAACCTTACCGCATCTTTCCTGTTTTGACCATTACCGGGGTATGAGGTCCGACGAAGTCTCGTCCACAAAGCTACGCTTTATACAAAAGTCGTGCTTTGATCAACAAATGATCAGCAGCACTTCATATGGCACATTACCAAATTGGGAATGTATCACTAGTAACCATCAATTACATAACCTCTGAGCTCATACGTCTCAGAGAAGGGTGTTAAGCTAAGAGAATAAATTCTCCGCCTCCAACAGAACGTATTTGATAGAAACCAGCTTTACATCTCAAATTGTAACGTCAGACACACATCCATACAAGTCCGTTTCGGGATCGAACGGAACCGAGGCACTTCCAAAGAAGCCCTTGCAATCCGGATATTCACTAATCACGTCCGGAATTCCCATCACAAAGGGTGATAAAATCTCTATATCGGAGATCAGCCGATGCAGAGTTATTCGACGGAAATCCTTCCGTTTTTAAAAATATCCAGTCTTCAAATGCTATCCATTACGACATATCACTAATCGGAATGGGATTTATGACCCAAAGGTCCTTTCCCGGCTAAACCGAATAACGAGTGCTTATTTTAAAATAAGTGTAGCATTCAAATTCAAGCAAATCACAACAAATACCCATTTAAAGGTAAATATTGATAGTCGATTATTTAACTATCGATTGATATGCACAACATCGCCAAATTCCAAATAATTTTCCAAATTATTTATTTTCCAAAAATATCTTTACAAGATAAATCAATGTTTATTTTTAAGCAAATTCCCCTTTCCATTATAAATTCCATGTGAATTTAAATTTCCAAATATCCATTGATATATGATTTTCAAATCGACTTTAAATATTCACTTTCAATTTATCTTTTAAAAGTTATAATTTCAAAACATTTCATTTCATATTGGAAAACATTTCCATACTTATTTAATAATAAGTAATTCACAAATCTATTTATTTTCAACATTTGGAAAACATTCAATATACTTAAATCACAATTAAGTATATATTATATTATTTAAGGAAAACATTCTCTTAAACGCATTCATTTGAGTCACAACCAATGTTGCATAAAACATCGTTACGACAACCCAAAATCACTAGTATAGGGATTCGAAATTAAGAAAGATATATAAAATCCCAATACTATACCAAAAACATTTACTTTCGAAAATCATTTACTATAACAACAGTGTTATAGTCCACCATTTCCTTATCTCTCGAAAACGTCTATTTCAACAATGGATGTTGAAATCTATGGTTTCGATCCTTAACACATTTTAAAACAACTTCAAATCGTTTTAATTCTATTTAAAATATCACTTCCCCAAAACATTTCTTTAATATATTATTCACCGTCCAAAATCGTGAATATAAATCATTTACCAAATTCAACCTTTCTCCACGTTTTATTTAAAGTATTATCCACCGTCCAAAATCGTGGATATATCTCCTTTAATAAGATATAATAATTAACATATCAAAACAAGTCGTTTTCGGATATATAAAACAATGTTTATAATTCCATTGATATTTTATAACGACTTCCACTTATAAAAATCACTTTATTAACAATTTTTATCCATATCCCGTTTACATGCCAAAATCCAAATTATAAGCAAATTATTTATAATTCTTTATTTACAAATTCATTCAGTTTATAACTTCACAAATCGTAGATTTTATTCTTTTAAAAAATCCATTTATAACATTATTTTAAAACATTTTCAAAACTCCTTTATAATTTCATCACTTGATTTATAAAAATAATCCAATTTTATAAATTATATATAAAGCTTTTATAATAAATTCAAAAATCTCTATTTAAACTATTTTATAAAATTCATTAACTCCATATTTCAAAAATCACATTTAAACTATATTTCTCAAAAATCATAAATTTTATAACATTAAAATTATAACATTTATTTAATTAAAATGAATCAATTCCAAAATTCAATAAAACGTATACTTTTAAAAATCACTTTAAAAATCCTCTTAAATTCCAAATCGTTACTTTAACATTTTTAAAACTCCAAAAATAGGCCCAATGCTGCAACAGCTCTAAATATAACAATCACGGCATCCAAAACATCATATATCATATGATAACAGGATATATTACAATATCGGTAAATAAATCAATACGGTTGAGGAATCCAGTTGGATCCCTCCAACATGTTTCTCTACATCCACAGATGTTAGCATAATACCAATTCCGTTTCAATATGGGATATCACGGTACATGGGTTCATATAAAATATTATCCGCTATAATGCGGCGCAATAGGGTCTCATCCGCTATATAATACGGGAAATCAACTCTAAGTACATATATAATACCAATTCCACTTCAAGATGTAATATCGCGGTTTATGTGTTTAATAAATAACATCCGCTTAATATACGACGTATAAAGTCTATTTCAAAAGAATAGATAATAATTGATCTTCCAAGCATACAATCAAGCAATTTTAAATTTAAATATTTAAAATTTAAATCGAAACAATTTCGATTGAGTGAGAAGTTCTCACCTTGCTTCAATTACAGTTGAAGTGTTCTATTTCGAATAAAATTAAACGCGCGTTTAATTTTACCCAAAATTTTCACTAGCTCCAGTCAACTCCAATCCAGCTCCATCGCGTGATGTTCGTCAAAACGAATCCAATGCAATTGGTTTCGTCCGAAACGGTCCTCGTATGAAAAAGATATCACCTTACAAAGATTACACGAATTCTAAATATAATAATTTACATTTCTTTTTAATTTCTAAAAATTTATTCGATCAGGGCCGTTGATTCTGAAACTCAAGATCTTGGCCGTGGGTTCTTTTTCTCCCTCCAGGTCAATACGCGTGCGTGTAACAACCCATTGCTGCCCCCAAACCCTAGATGGTCGTGGCTACCACGATGAACTCGAACACGATCAAACACCGCCGAGTCGAAGCCCCTCGCGAGTGCAACCATCGGCTAAAGCACGGCCAAACTCAGTGCTTCCCACATCGTGAGAACCATGATTGAACGCAGCGCCTTCGTGTGAGGATTGCCGTCGATTCGTGGCGAAATTTACGATCATAGCCGTTGAAGATGTTCGTCTCGTCGCGCTCTAGATTTTTGTAGTTGGAGATTTTTGGTAATAGTTTACGAATTTGAAGAGAAATCGAGGGGAAGAAGACAAAGTTTCGGCCATTGAACGAAGGAGGCGGCGGCTGTAACCCTAGGGTTGATTATTTTTGCAAAATAAAATAATAGGGGGCCTTTTATAGAAAATTCTCAAACACTATTAACCCGAAATTTTTCCGAAATCCAAACGAAGAATGCGCCTGGCGTTTATAATGTTTTACCCCCATTCTGAACGCAATGGAATATATATCGGGAGCCAATTCGATCAAATTTGGAAGATACGATTTCAAATCGGTTAATTTAAATTTAAAATTCACTCGAATCAATTTCTACGCGTTTTAGCTTGCCTCGGACAAACCGTAAGTCCGATTGACACGAAATTTAAAACCATACAATAATCTAACATTATGGATCCGATGAAACTAGTTTCGTCAAAATCCAACACTGTTTGAAAAATGTCTATTTTTACTTGTCAATTAAATATTAAAATATTCAATTTCCACAAATTAACTTTTAATTCAATTTTAAAAGTTCGATAACATCATTCTAACTCCAATATTATTTAATACAACTTTATAAATCAATTTAAATCATATTAAACCCAATTTCCAATTATTTCAGTATTTTCAAATATTAAATTATTGATTTAATTATCCAATTAAATCCAGATATTCAAAATAAAATTTATTCGACTTATAAATTTTACTTGTTAATATTTAAAATCAATTAAATATACGAATTTCAAATGACAGAAATTCTGGGTCGTTACAATCTGTGTTTGTTTCTATGATCATATCTGTGTATGTATATTGCACACATCTGTGTTTAAATTAACATAAACTCAAAAGATTTAGTAATTCTTTATAAACACTATTCACCCCCCTCTAGTGTTAATCCTAGCCTTAAGATCCATAATCTGCATTTCTCACAATTGGTATCGGAGTAAGGTTTTCAAAGTTTTCATAATCTGAATTTTGAAAAAGTTTTTAAAATGGCCATTTTTCAGGATTTTATTAACACTATTTTCATATGAATATATCACAGAATCATCATGATATTTTTGTTTAAAACTATATTTAATTATTTTTAAAATCCACTTGATTCTTTAAAAGGTTATGTTGTTTTGTAGAAGAATTATGTCTAATGACTAGTGGTTAAAAGACACCAGATAATCATTCATCGATCAAGAAGAACAAATGGATATATAATGGAAATCGACATAGAAATGGGTACCAGATAAATTCAAAACTTTTGGTTCTCATCTACAACTTGATTTGATAATGTACTTCTCTCCATCTGCTTCGCAATGCCACTAGTTTCGTGCGAATCCGACCAAGTTGTGGTCAAATGAAGTTTTGGTGAACAAAGAGAAGAAGAAGGCAAAACTATCAAAGGTATTCTTCAAATTGCATCCAGAGATATGAGTATTTTGTTCCCCTCCTTTTCCAGATTGTAGTTCCTGTTCTCGCGGTCATTTTTTTGGGTGGATCATCAAATTCCGATCAAAATTGAGTGAAATATGACAGTTTGAAGTTGGCTATCCAAAACTGAAAAACTGTGTAAGGGTTCTTCTACATTTCTTCTACTGTTTGGCCTGTTGCATCATAATACCGTCCAAATTCGACACCAAACTATTACTAGCTAGTAGCCCATGCCTTCCTCTTCGATTTGCGGCTGGTTTCGTCCAATTCCGTTAAGAAACGAAGGAGATATTCCCTCTAGAAGTTCGATAGTATATAGAAAAACGGAAAGAAGAAGAAGAGGAGCAATTAAAATGAAAAGTTGTGACCGTTGGGCCTATTTATAGTGGTTGAAGTGTCCAGTCATTCAAAATTCAAATTCAAAGTTTTGGCGCCAAGTTGGTCGATCTACTAAATCATCTATATCTTTCTCATATGGTCTCCAAATTCAGTAAGTGAATATACTACGATGATCATAAAAACAAGCCCGTCGCAATACATCAGATCTCGTCATCAAATTCTGAAAGATATAAATGTGTGACTCACGACAATGGAAGAACAACAAAGTTAGAAAGATGGAGTGCAAAAATTGGTATGCTTTACTATTATTTCATCTTTATTGTTGCATTTAGGAATATATTTATCTATGCATTTAGTTAGGAATAGAAATTTATCTCTTTTATAAGTTTTGATATATTGGTCCATATATCAACACACCATAGTATAAATATCGATGTACAAGTCTAAATTCTTTTAAAGTCTTTTAAAATGTGTTTTCTTTCTAATAAAATCTACAACTAATTTATTACAACTATACTAAGTAGACAAGCATACCTTCATTCATGATTTCAACTTTTCTAATGTTATTTTTACTCCTCATACTCTATTTCTTTTAAGATACTAATTTTATATCTTTAAGAAATTAATAGAATGAATTTAGAATGTTAGAATAAGGCTCAATTTATATATTTCTTCAATAAATAAGATAACACCTCATCACATGACATGAATTTTAGATAGCATTTCTAAAATGCTTCTTTTCTTTTATAATGTTTTGTAAGTACTGCAAATTTGTTTTTGTAGCATTTTTGTGCTTTGAAACGCTATAGAGTTTCAGAAACTTTACACAACATTTGGTAAAAGCTACAGTTTCAGTTTTATAAAGTTTCGAATATTTTTTAGTACAAAAGCTTTTTACAGCATTCTTTAAATACTATTTTTTTATGAAACTTTTAACTATTTAAAAATAATATTTAAATTAAGAATTTTTCCCTATTCTTTTTAGAAGTTATTTTCTAACTTATATTAGAATATTTTAAAATAAATTTCATGTTTAAATATATTCTTTATACTTAATTAAAAAAAATAAAAAAAAGGTAAGAGGCCTTAATATAACACATGTTTATTTTAGTTTTTCAATCTTTATCATTTTATTTAATATTTCATTATGATATTTTTTAAATTTAAAAGATGTTTAAACATGTTTCTAAATATTTTAATCAATAAAAATTTAATATAAAGGTTTTATTTAGTAAGTTAAGTATTTTATAAACATGGAAGTTTGGATTCTTAAAAATAAAAAAATATAAACAACCAAGTTAAAATAATTATTTTAAATTAAATAAGTAGGCTATTAATTTTTATAAAAATATATTTGATCATATATATATATATATATATATATATATATAGTTTAGGTCCATATTTCTTAGCAATTTAATTTGGATATTGAGTTTGATTACTACCTTTCATAAATATGTTATAATTTTAATATCATTTATTACCTTTAAACTCTTTTCCTTACTACTCTTTCAGCCTCATTCATTAGTTTCCTTAACCTAGGTCTAGTAATTGGTGTGTATTACCTTTGTTTGGTTGAAGTAATTTATAATAAATAATTTGATATATATATATATGTATGTATATATATATATATATATATGTATGCTTGTCAATTAGATATTACTTATTACTCATGTTTATCTTATAATCTGGATGTCACTTACCGTAGTATATATATCATCATATCATTCTGCATATTATTATTTTTACTTCATTATTATTTTGTTTCATATTATATATCATTATGCATCCTATTTCATATCTCATTTTATTGCATATTATATCATAAATTACAATGTATATCATAATTATTTGCATCACAAGTTGCACTTCATTCTGCATATTATCTCATGCTACATTGCATATGTCATACATTTCATACTGCATTACATACTGCATATTGCATACATGTACACATAACGAGTGTATTTTTTTAGGAGGAGTTTGTACTATTGTTTTATAATATAGGATTACTAGTTTTTGATTCGTTTGGTATGTTTTTGTTTGACCTGATTGACTTGTTTGACCTGATTGACTTGTTTGACTTGTTTGACCTGATTGATTTGTTTGACTTATCTAACATGATTGGTTTTGATGAGTTTGTTGAAATATACTTAATAAATAATTTATGTTCTTATATTTTTCTAACTATTATAAGTATTATAATAGATTCTTAGTTAGGATAGTTAGTAATTTAGGATTAAGTTTTAGTTTTTAGAGTTAAGTGTTGATTATTTATGATAACACTATCATTATAATCACATGTCATATAGTATTAGATTAAGAAGGAGTTATATAGTTTGGAGTTAGCTTTTGTTGATGACAAAGGGGGAGTAATATAAAATAGTGTAGTTAGGCAGACATTAAGGGGGAGTTATTAAGAGAGAAATAATATTTTATAAACAAAGGTTGTCATCATCAAAATGGGGGAGATTGTTAGTCCGTGAGATAATGGTTTTGATGACAACAACCTTAGAATAGATTATAAAATATAAGTTCTAACATTATAAGTTTAGATATATATGTATATGCAGGATTTAACCAAGCAGTTAGCAGGAATGAAGACTGTATAGTATAGATATTCAAGATATCAAGATTGAAGACTCATGAGTATCAAGATTTCAAGTAATTTATTCTTTAATTAAAATTTTTTGTTAAAACTCCTAGAAAAGCACTGGCATCTTAAAATCGAATTTATTCGTGGAATGGAATCCACTTCGAGCCTGTTAAAGGGATGTAACCCTAAGTAGGATAGAACCTAAAAAAAATCTAGTGGAACATTGTTTTGTATCCGCTAACCTTTTATTCAAAATGGTTTTTTCAAAATTATATCTTGTTTTCAAAATGATTTCAAAACCTTCCTTTTAAAAACATCAAAAACCTCTATCCTGATTTTAAATAATTTTAGCCTCAAAATCATCTTTAATTTCAAAGTCAAATTACTCCTGATTTTAAACTATCTTTTATTATAATATATTTAACTTTTAAATTATTTATACTTAGATTTAAATATAAAATTAGAGTTAAATTCTATATATATTATTGTCTATATTTACTTATGAATTTTAACTATAGTCCAGTATATTTATAAAATTTAAAATAATTTTAATATAGGATAAAGGTTATTTTCAAAGAAAATCAAATCATCAAAAAATGCTTTTGGATGTCGACATACTCATGGTGACCATGTCGACATGGTGCCAGTTGAGTTCAAAATTTCAATTTCAAAAGAAGTGTCTATTCGCCATAACTCTTCACGAATGGACATGACTGTTGTTCTACTATAAATAGGGGTCAGCTTAAACGAATTTTATATCAGATTTTCTGGTTTTTCACTCCTCTTCTTCTTCCACTTTTCTTAATAAAAATTCTTATCATTACTCTATAGAAATCTACAATGAATTGAACTCGATCATTCGTAGTATGATTCTCTATCACTATCTCAACAAGATCCTCAGTGCTATTTAGAGTTATAGGGCTTTCAGAATCAACTTAGCAAGAAAAGATGTGATTGTAGCCTTGAAAATCAATCAAGCATGATAAGGTGTGATTGTAGCCTTGGGAAATCAATTGGGTGAACTTGTTGCCCGTAAAATCAAGTGGGTGAACTTGTAGCCCGGAAAATCAGGTATCTCTACCCAGAGGATTGTGATTCTTGAGGGTGTACTTCGTAACCTTGAAATCGAGGGTGTAATTGTAAAGATTGCTTTTGAAAGGAAATCTATACTTGAGTTGCGGGACTGGATGTAGGGTAACTCCGAACCAGTATAAAATCGGATGTGTTCTTTCCTTTACTACTTTTTATTTTATTTTTGCATCTGTGTTTGTTTCTGTGATCATATATGTGTTTGTATATTCTACACATCTATGTTTAAATTAACATAAACTCAAAAGATTTAGTAATTCTTTATAAACACTATTCACCCCCCTCCCCTCTAGTGTTAATCCTAGCCTTAAGATTCGTAATCCGCGTTTCTCACACATACTCCCACAAATTAAATGTTGACAGTTACTCTACTTATCGGTTCAATTGTATTTACTTCTATTCGTTTACACTTCTTTCCTCTCCCTTCCTTCTTTCATTTTTCCAAAAAAAAAGAATATTTGTTGCTTATGTTCCTTCCCTTCACGCTACCTATTTTCTTTCCTAATGCATGTCTAGCCTTCACCCTTCGCCGTACCCTCTTCCCACTTCTCCTTTCCTCCTTCACGCGTGATCCCACCACATCAACCATCGCCTCCGCCTACGTCTTACCTTCATTAGCTCACGTGACGCAGCATTTTCCGTTCTCAGCCAACCAGATCCTCACGCGGCCTTCGTCCCTACCCTATCCAAGCCTTCCTTTTATTCAATCCTCCACATCTGAGCATTTGCAGCACAGTTCCATCTCCTCGTCTGCTGATAGTATGATATGTAATATATAAATATTGATTTAAAATGTTATATTCCCTTTTACTATTTCAATATATATATGTATTGTTTTATAGATATAATTGGTTCATATATTGATCTATTGAGTTTAATTTATATGTTTATACATAACTTGCGGCTGTGTGGTTATAAGTTTTGTATATTATATAATATGTTTTGAGAATCTGTAAAGAGTGTATATATATTATAGTTTTTTTTATTTAGGCTGCAAACTTCCTTTATACGTATAATTTAGTTTATATAGATGTTCGCTGTTTACAGCTATAGGTTAGTGTGTGCGTGTGAATATATATATATATATATATATATATATATATATATTCTGTATATATATAGATCTATGTATGATTTATGTATGATCAAATTTGATTTTATATGTAATATAAATGAAGTTATATAAATTTTATAATGAATACTAATTTTAAGTATTGATGAGTACGTGAATTATATATTTGTGTATATAGTAGGATGTGTGTGTGTGTGTGTTTACTGTACATATTTTATTTTATAACTACAATATAAAGGTTATTTATATAATTTTGGTTTATAATATAAGTTATGTAAGTGTATGAGCTGTTTATAAAATGGGGTATCAGAGAATTTGTTTACCTATAATTGTATGTCTGCACATTTTTACATATTAAGTGTTTCACCCATATTTTTGTCTGCATATGTATATTAGTGTCTGCATATATATTTTAGTCTACACCTATATGTTATCCCTTGTCTTCATAATTTTTCTCTATATGTTAACACTTTGAAATAGTATAAATTATATATATATATATATATATATATATATATATATATGGGGTTTAGTGATTTTTTTCAACATAATATTTATGTAAAGATTTTCTTTTGAAATTGAATAAAATATATATAGATTTTTCCATAATTAATATGTGTTTAAAACGAATATTTATTTGAATAGAAATATATTATATTCATCTCTTTATTCAAGCCTGCCATGATTTGTTTGCATCGATCCATGTTATCAGCTTTATTCATCGAATTCGTGCCAATCTTACTTTGCTTGGGAATTCATAGCTCAATTCTTTGTCAAATCTATCTAGCCTCGAAAGGTGAGCAATCACTCATGATTAACGTTCTTATATTTATTATATTTAATTTCAATTGAAACGATAATTGAAATATGCTCCTCTTAGTTGTTTACATTACTATATACATGTTATTATCTGTATCTACTCACCTATGACATCTCACACCATTATCTGCTATTTATATTGATGATATATGTCTGTTATATTTTTATCTTATCTATTATCACTCTGCAAGTTCCCTGTTAGTATAGAATTCTCTATGGGTTGAAATGATACATACCCGAACAATTTGTAGAATAGGAGAAAATTGTTATGGGTTGAAATGATAAACCCAAGCGATTTTCATTTGAGTTCAATTTGGGATTGCGGGTTAAAATGATATATACCCATATATATTTAAATTGCGGATTGAAACGATAACTATCCATATCACTTGACCATAGGATAAAAAATTATATACAGATACCGCTGCTCTATATATAAATATTTTGAAATTGATTCTATGGTTTTGGAAAGAAATATATGGTTTAATAAATATTGTTTTTTAGGATATTATGTAAATGTATTCTATAAAATTTTAAATTCTTGATTTTAAATTTATATGTTTGAATTTTTTTTAAAATTATAAGTTAGTTTGAGATTATAAATTTTAAGAATTTTCTTATGACTTTACTATGTTAAAATATCTACAAATTAATTTATTATAAAATAAGTTTGATAAAGATTTAATTTAATAAAGTTTGATTTAATTTATATATAATATGTTTAAGTATTTATTTATAATTATATTTTCAAATATAGAGTTTATAATGATTTTGACTAAATTAAGGTTGAGTAGATAGATTTAAAATTAATTTGAAATGGTATTTAATTAATAATTTTATTTAATTAAATCGGTTTGAAACTTATTGAATATGAGGTTTCAAAAGGATATGATTTTATAACTTGATTTTTGTTTAAGGTGGTTTAAATGAATATTTCAAGTTTAAATAAATCGAAGGAAATATTTAGACTATTTGTAATTTAGGGTTTTATTTAAATGATAATGGATTTATTAAGTGAATTTTTCAAAACTAAATAATAATAAAGTTAAATTAAGATATATATGAAATTATCAAATTTAGTTTCGAAATTGTGAAAAATATAAAGTTTTGAAATATATTGAAATTGAAATGGTATTTTTTGGTTCAAATCTGTATTTGAAATCGATGTAATTTGAAATGGATTATTTAGAAACCGAATTGAATTTAAATTGATAAATTGAGATTGAATTAAATGTGAGTTTTGGAATTCGAATTGATTTGATTTGACTCATGAAATTTATGGAAACTATTTTTTTATATAAAGTATTTTTAAATTATATTTAAAACTATCTATGTATTCTACTTTATAAATTATTTTCATATAAACTATTTTAATATAAATCATTTTTAATATAAACTATTTTTAATATAAACTATTTTTAATATAAACTATTTTTAATATAAAAAAAATTTAATATAGTAGTTATTTTAGTATAAACTATTTTAACTTTAACTATTTTATATAAACTATTTATTTTACAAACTATTTATTACATATACTATTATTAATATCTAAACTTTGTAAAGGATAATGTCATGGTTTTCCAAAGTATTATGATTTCTAGGTTATGATTTCTAAAGTGTTATGAAGCTTTATAATTTTGATAGTGTTATAACTTTAAAAGTACTATGATTTTGGAAATGGATATTTGAAGTGAAAATGATATCGTATTGATATGGTTTTAAAATGGAAATGATATTTTGATTTTGAGGTATAAACTATTTTGAAATGACTGTGGTGTTATAATAACGTTTGGTTGTTAAAAAGACCTGATCGGATATTGTCATACTCTCTGTCAATACCGAAAACAACTTTAACAAACGTGTACGTGGTGGAGATTCCAGAATGAAGAAGGATGGTGGCGACATCCTATTGAGGTATGTATGTGGACCCAACTCCCGTGAGTTGGCATAAAGTGGCTAAAACAGGAGTGATTCTCGAGCTAAGTGAGGTAACTCCTTCGATCGGACACACTCCTTCGATACTATATTCTGACTTTATGATTGATTTGGTGGCAACCCTTGATTTTTGATTTTGGGAGTGTAGCTCGAGTTGGGCGGTGACTGCGGTAATGTGTTACCACCAGCCCGGATGCGTGATTGGTATATCTATCCCGGCATTGCCTAGTTGTGCCATGTCATCTACCTTAAGGAGACCACTACAAGTTTGTTTTGCACCATACCTATGGAGTGCCCTCTGACGATGCACGGTACGGGGGACATTACGGTACTATATTGACTACGGGAATATATAAAATGTGTTAAGGTGGAAAATGTAAAGCCGTAACGCTATTTTAATAGTTTACTTTACTATAGACATTATTATAATAGCGTATATTACAACATAGTAGATAGTTTAACGAATCCTTAGAGGATGGTTATCCCATTTGAGTTACTTGAATTTCAGTTGTTATTTCGTTTGAGTTGGATTTATTGATATATGAATATTAATCCTGACTTGAGTGTTTTGTGTTTTACTTTACACTCGGATCTGACTGAGTGGTACAGCTTTTGAGACTCACCTTTGGAGTTGGAGCTTCGCTTGGAGATCGGTCTACATCTTTTCAGCTCTCAATTATTCAGTTAACTCCAGTTATATATTCATATTTTATATTTGACTATTGTATTAGAAACTTCTATTGTATCTTATTTAACTCTGATATATATATATATATATATATATATATATATATATATATATGTACATATATTGTAGCTTCATGAACTAATGTTCATTTTGTTTCCATTGCATTTTGTTATATTACTCTGTGATTTATTTTTTTATTGTATATGTTGAGTTTTTCCAATAAAATTAAAAATTTGATATTTTGAGCAATTCAACTCTAATATGTGCGGATGGGAATGGTCGAAAATACCGGGATGTTACATGTGGTATCAGAGCTATGGTTTTAGGCATAACTTAACATATAAAGTAAATTTAATTACGGAATCACTTTCTTTCGAGCTTGAGTCTCTTCCTCTTTGACTCGGTTTCATTTGAGTTTTAGAACTTTCCCCTTAGTTCTGAAATCCATCCTTATCCTTCCTATTCGTATTCTTCTTGATTCTGGAGTATCCCATAGCTCAGCTATGTGATTTGTAAAGGGGTGAAACTCTTTTATAACAGGCATTGATTCACCAGAGATTTCTGTATCCTCGGGTTAAGATGCTGCTATCTCTTGCTATTCTCTTCTACATCAATCTTATTTTTGAAGTCGTGGTTGCCCGGTTAAGATCGCCTGCAATTTATATAAGTCTATCTATCTTGTCACTTTTGTTATTTAATCATCTTATCTTCGTTTCGAGCCTATCTTTCAGTTAGAATTCTTTTGATTAGAATTCGTCTAATTTGAATCTCTATTTTTGTTTTGAAATCCATCCTTGAATTTTGAGTGAGGGAGTATATTTGTATTAATATTACATTGTTTTATATATTGCATTGTTTGAGTTGTTAATGTTGATTTTGGGTTTCGATGGATTCGTCTAATCAATGTTATCGATAGAATTTATAAAACACTTGAACAAAGCAAGCTGGCATAATTTTTTTCAACTTTTAATAATTTTGTATGATTGTATTATATATATGTATATAAGTATAAATTTTTCAGGAAATTAAATTGTTAAATAATTTGGTTGTTTGAAATGATAGTATTTGATTTTCATTTATTGCTTTGTGAATCATTGACTATTTCCACATTATAAATAAATGAAAAAAATCAATATGTTTTATAAATTTATTTAGAATTTGAAATGAATTTAAATTTAGATTTTGAGAATTTAATTTTCGGTGATTTCAAACTTTGGTTTTAAAATATAAAAATGTATATTATTTAAAGTAATTTCGAATATAAATCATTTCCAAAGAATTTTAAATGTTCAAATCATTGCTCTCCTCTTTTTTCATTAGAAAATAATTTCGGTGATGGCGGCAGCATCATCGACATTCATTTTCGAGTTTCAGAGTAGAGAGACCACTCTATAGCTTTGCTACACATTTGTTTTGAAAAATAAATTGTTTTGAACTTCTGAAGTATGACTTGATTTATAATATATATATACACATATATATTATATAGGTATATGATTATAGATTAGGTTGGATATATATATAATATTTATATATAGTATATCTAAATGGTTTGAAGTGTACCAGAAATTTAATTCTTAAATTTATGTTAAAGGATGATTTTAATTATAAATAAAACCAAAAATTTTAAATAAAATTTAAACTTGAAATAATCGAATTAGAAAATTTTTGCTTGTACAATACTCAATTACATTCAATACAACTTACCTACATTATCCAGAAGTTGAATATGTAATTGGATAATATAAAATATAAAATGATTTTAAATAAAATTTGAGTGGTTATAATAAGTGTTATACACTTAAATTTTAGTTATAAAGTGTTAATAAAGATAAATAGAATAATAATTTGATTGAATAGTAAATGAGACAAATTAAATAAAATTCGGATTAAAGAAACCTTTTTGTATCAAATATTTATAAATTAAATTTAATCAACTTAGCGAAATACCTTGAATTTTAAATCAATTGTTGAATAGTAATTAATTAATATTGAAATTTATATAGTTTAAACTAATTGTTTTATTTTGTTTTCCAATCAATTTTCTTTTCTGATTGTTTCTATTCTCCTTCCTCCTTCCTTTTCGGGGGCCAAAAGTTTTGAGTGGGGGAGAGTGTAACGACCTGTAAATTTTAGTAGTTTTATTTATTTAATTAATTGATATTTCGGGAAATTTTAAATAATAATATTAAAAATTAAAAATTTAATATTTGGAATACGTCTATTTGAATATAGCAAACGGGAAATTTTCATCTGATAATATGGAAGTTTATTTTTAGTGTGTAATTCTATTTCAGTTCATCAGTTAATAATTAATGATAATAAAATGTTTTCCAAACCTGAATATTTTTATACAATAAATTCTAAATCATCTTCTGAGTGAGACGACATATTTTCTTCTCCATAGTTGGACTGCTATTGCTCTATTTATCTTATTTTCGACAGATTTGCAGCATTTCGGTACCGGTTATCGACTTTTGATTGGATGATCGTACAACTGATATCTATATACCGTTTTGATCATCTCGTTGTACTGATCTCCACGGTATATTCATTTGTGTGCTTCGACAATCGGCACGCAGTGGAATCTGCGAAACGGTTGACCGTACCAGTATCCATTTTGAGCCTTTTGATTTTCCATGTGTACATTCATTATTCATCGTGTAATACCACTAGTCAGTTGCTTTTCATATTCCCACAAATTAAATGTTGACAGTTACTCTACTTACCGGTTCAATTGTATTTACTTCTGTTCGTTTACACTTCTTTCCTCTCCCCTCCTTTCATTTTTCCAGAAAAAAAGTACATTTGTTGCTTGTGTTCCTTCCCTTCACGCTACCCATTCTCTTTCCGAATGCATGTCTAGCCTTCACCCTTCATCGTACCCTCTTCCCACTTCTCCTTCCCTCCTCCACACGTGAGCCCACCACATCAGTCCTCGCCTCCACCTGCGCCCTACCTTCATTAGCTCGCGTGACGCACCACCTTCTGTTCTCAGGCCAGCAGATCCTCACACGGCCTTCGGCCCTACCCTATCCAAGCCTTCCTTCAGTTCAATCCTCCACATCGGAGCTTTTGCAGCACCGCTCCATCTCCTCATATGCTGCTAGTATGATATGTAAGTAATATACAAATATTAATTTAAAATGTTATATTCCGTTTTACTATTTCAAAATATATACGTATTGTTTTATAGATATAATTAGTTTATATATATTGTTCTGTTGAGTTCAATTTATATGTTTATACATAACTTGTTGTTCTATGGGTATAAGATTTGTATATTATGTAATATTTTTTGAGATTCTATAAAGAGCGCAAATATATTATAGTTTGTTTTTTTATTTAGGCTACAAACATCCGTTATACGTATAATTTAGTTTATATAGATGTTCGCTATTTACAGCTATAGGTTTGTGTGTGTGTGTGTGTGTCTATAAGTTTTGTGTGTATATATATAGATATACGTAGAATTTATGTATGATCAAATTTGATTTTATATTTTATATAAATGAAGTTATATAAATTTTATAATGAATACTAATTTTAAGATATGATGAGTACGTGAATTATATATTTGTGTATATAGTAGGATATATATGTTTACTGTATATATTTTATTTTATAACTACAATATAAAGGTTATTTATGTAAGGTTGGTTTATAATATAAGTTATGTAAGTGTACGAGTTGGTTATAAAATGGGGAATCAGAGAATTTGTTTACCTATAATTGTTTAATTATTTATATGTCTGCACATTTTTACATATTAAGTGGTTCACCTATATTTTGGTCTGCATATGTTTATTAATGTCTGCATATATATTTTAGTCTGCACCTATATGTTATCCCTTGGCTTTATAATTTTTCTCTATATGTTAACACTTTGAAAAAGTTTAAATTCTATATATATATATATACGGTTTAATGGTTTGGTTTCAACATAATATTTATGTAAAGATTTTTTTTTTGAAATTGAATAAAATATATATATATTTTCCCATAATTTAACCTGCATCTGTCACCTGTGATATCTGACACCATTATCTGTTATTTATATTAATGATATATGCTTGCTATATTTTTATCATATATGTTATCACTCTATAAGTTCCCTGTTAGTATAGAGTTCCCTATGGGTTGAAATGATACATACCCGAACGATTTATAGAATAAGAGAAAATCGTTATGGGTTGTAATGATACACCCAAGCGATTTTCATTTTAAATGAATTTGGTATTGCGGGTTGAAATGATATATACCCGTATATATTTAAATTGCGGATTTAAACGATAAATATCCGTATCGCTTAACCATAGGATAGAAAATTATATACAGACACCGCTGATCTATATATAAATATTTGAAATTGATTTCTATAGTTTAGGAAAAAAGTATGGATTAGTAAATATTGATGTTTAAGATATTGTATAAATGTATTATATAAAGTTTTACATTCTTGATTTTTAGTTTATATGTTTGAATTTTTTTTAAAATTATAAGTTAGTTTGAAATTATAAATTTTAATAATTTACTTATAACTTTACTATTTTAAAATACGTATAAATTAGTTTATATAAAATAAGTTTAATAATAAAATTTAATTTAATAAATTTTGATTTAATTTATATATAATATGTTTAAGTATTTGTTTAAAATTATATTTTAAAATATAGAGTTTATAATGATTTTAAATAAATAAGCTTGAGAAGATAGATTTGAAACTGATTTGAAATGGTATTTAATTAAGAATTTTATTTAATTAAATCGATTTGAAACTTACTGAATTTGAGATTTTTATAGGATATGATTTTATAACTTGATTTTGGTTTAAGGCGATTTAAATGAATATTTCAAGTTTAAATAAATTGAAGAAATGTTTAGTATATTTGTAACTTGGGGTTTGGGGTTTATTTAAATGATATTGGTTTATTAAAATGAACGTTTCAACTAAATAAAATAGTTAAATTAAGATATATATGAAATTATCAAATTTAGTTTTGAAATTATGGAATATATGATGCTTTGAAATATATTGAAATTGAAATGGTATTTTGTGGTTCAAATCTGTATTTGAATCGATATAATTTGAAATGGTTTATTTGGAAACTGAATTGAATTGAAATTGATGAATTGAGATTAAACTAAAATTGAATTTTGGAATTCGAATTGATTTATGAAATTTGTGGAAACTATTTTATTATATAAAGTATTTTTAAATTACATTTAAAATTATCTATATATTTTACTTTATAAATTATTTTCATATATACTGTTTTAATATAAATCATTTTTAATATAAACTATTTATACTATAAACTTTTATTAATATAAACAAATTTCATATACTAATTATTGTAATATAAACTATTTTAACTTATAACTATTTTATGTAAAATATTTATTTTATAAACTATTTTAATATATACTATTATTAATATCAAAACGTTTTAAAGGAAAGTGTCATGGTTTTTCAAAGTATTATAATTTCTAAGTTATGATTTCTAAGGTGTTATGGTTTTAGAAGCTTTATAATTTCGTAAGTGTTATAACTTTGGAAGTGCTATGATTTTGAAAATGGATATATTCAAAGTGAAAATTATATCGTATTGATATTTTTTTGAAATGGAAATGATATTTAGGTTTTGAGGTATAAACTATTTTGAAATGACCGCGGTGTTGTAATAACGTTTGGCTTTTAAAGAGATCGGGATCAGATATTGTCATACTTTCTACCAATACCGAAAATCACTTTAACAACCGTGTATATGGTAGAGATTCTAGAATTAAGAAGGATGGTTGCGACATCCTATTGAGGTATATACGTGGACCCAACACAGGAGCGATTCTAGGGCCAAGTGAGGAGCTGCTCCGATCGGACACATTCCTTCGATACTATATTTGACTTTATGATTAATTTGGTGGCCACCCTTGATTTTTGGTATTGGGAGTGTGGCTCTAGGTGGGAGGTAGGTACACCTATCGTTATCACCAGCCCGGATGCGTAATTGGTATATCTACCCTGGCATTGCCTAGTTGTGCCATGTCACCTATCTTAGTGAGACCACTACAAGTTTGTTTTGTCCCATACCTATGGAGTGCTCAGTGACGATGCCCAGTACGGGAGAGATTACGGTACTGTATAGACTATGGAAATTTATAAAATGTGGTAAGGTGGAAAATGTAAAGCCTTAACGCTATTTTAATAGTTTGCTTTACTATAGACATTGTTATAATAGCGTATATTACTACATAGTAGATAGTTTAACGGATCCTTAGAGGATGGTTATCCCAAACATCCTTTGAGTTACTTGAATTTCAGTTGTTATTTCACTTATGTTGGATTTATTGATATAGAATGTTAATACTAAGTCGAGTATTTTGTGTTTTACTTTACGCTCGGGTCGGACAGAGTGGTATAGGTTTTGAGACTCACCTTTGGAGTTGGAGATGGAGATCCATCTACATCTTTTCAGCTTTCAATTATTCGGTTGACTCCAGTTATATATTCAGATGTTGTATTTGACTATTGTATTTGAAATTTCTATTGTATCTTATTTAACTCTGATATATATATAGTAGCTTCATGAACTACTATTCATTTTGTTTCCGCTGTATATTGTCATATTACCCTACGTCTGTGATTCTGTGATCTATTTATTTACTGTATATGCTAAGTTTAGCCAAATATAAATTAAAAAACTAATAATTTGAGCAATTCAATTCTGACATGTGCGCGTGCAAATGGTTGAAAATGCTGGGATGTTAAAGTTTTATTCTAAAATTTGATCAATCATGTGGCTCAAAGATGTTGATCTAAAGGTTTTTTCAAGCTTTTGAGGTTAGACCACTGGTTCATGCATGTGCAAGGTTTTTTTACTTTGAGAACCATAATGCTCCAAGTCGAAGGTTAATTGCGGTCGAATTGTGGTTGGGTCGGGTCTTTAAAACACTAGTTTTTTGCATAGTCCATAGGCACATGCGTTGCAAGTATGTGAAAGGAAACAAGTAGCATACCGGTCTTGAAACAAATAATATATTATAGAACAATTCAGTGCATTGAGTTATAAACTATGCTTTCCAAATATGATTTGTACTTGTACCTAGTCTAGAAAAGAAATAATAACAGTTGGCCTTGCCTGCATCAAAGTATAGAATCTTAAACCACTAGCAATATATATAAAAAGGCATAAATCGATGAACTAATTTTTCTAATTCACAAAAAAATTTATCATTTGAAAATGAATTTGAGGAAAATATGAGAGCCATAGAATATATCCAAATAGTTAAGTTTGTCTTTGTGAAAATCAAATTAAGGGAAATTTTATTGCTAAAGTTCAGATTTTATAAATGTGTAATTGGCTATTGAAAAGGGTGTTAAATTGCAGATATAATCGACGTGTAATAATTTTTCCAAAGAAGCCTTTTAAATATAAAGATTAATACGTGCTCAAAACGCTCAGTTGAAAAGAAAATATAATTTGAATAGTATAAGATAAAAATAAAAACAATTACAAATGTATTGTAGGTTAGTATTTGCCTAATCATTAACAGTGACAACTGTTGTGTGCTATTTATGTATATAGAGAGTATACCGAAGGAAAAAAATTTACTGTGATAATATTTATTTCTCTCATATAGTTTATTGCAACCACTTGATTTTACAACTATATAATTTTAGGAATTAGTGTTGTGATACATCTTAACTTAAATATATTGTATTACATTTACTTTTATATTTATATACTAAAGGAATACCTGCTATCTTTGTGTTATTATTATTTACCATTCTTGGATTTTTGTCAATATATACTTGCCTCTCTTTTTCTTCATCATCACAATTCTTTGTTTGAGTTATATGGAAAGTTGCCGATAGAAGTTTACGGATACCAAATTCGTATAAAAAATACAAAGATTTTGAAATAAAGTTGTTACATCTTTTTATGGGGCCTAGCGGTATCTTTCAACAAACATATTTCATTTGACTTTAGATTACTATATGCATCCTTTGTCACTTTGCTTAGCATTCCTGAATCAAACTTCAATGTCGCATTAAATATCTTTTATCTTGACAATGTCAAGTAGATTCACTTGCTTTGTTGTTTTACTAAAGAGAAATATAAATTAATTAGATTTGTTCCACTGACACTGTTTTTGTAGTTCATATGTATTACATTTACTAAAAGCGTGGACTTAAATTTCAAAAATGAGTAAAAATAAGTGGGTTAGTTGAAGCACTAGATCAGTATTATGGAATAAAAGAACCAACATGACTATTCTTCGCAAAGTTCAAGTCTTGAATGTACTAATTTCAATCGATCTTCGATTGTAAGATTGCAAAGTTTTAAATAACATACTTCCTTATTGTCATATCACAAATTACATTTTAAAAGAAATTTAGTAAAATAAGCTACTTTAAAAGAGATAAAATGACATGTACCATTGATCACTAGGTTAAAAATGATTTAAAACCACTAGCTAGTACCTCTTTTCCTTGACTTCCTTTCTCATCATAGTTCTTCATTCACACATGTATCGATTCATTCATACAAATATATTATGACTTATGGGGAAAATATATATGCTCACATGTAATATTTAATTAAAGAGAAAAAGGTTAGGAATTGCGGTTTTAGAACAAATATCGAAAATATCTCTATTACTAATAAAGGAAATTCGTTGAATTAATTTACTTGACGTCTTTTGAAATTTCGAAAATGCCCTTGCTTTCCGTTTACAATAATATAAATAGCCCGCGTGCGAAGCACGGGCCAATTCTAGTACACAAGATGAATAATGTGTTTACAAATCAATAATTCTAGTATTCAACAATATGAATGAAATAACGAACACTATTTAACGAGATTATTAGTGGCTATATATATAAATACAATTCGCTACATGTTACATTAGGAAACCATCAACAACAAGCAAATATTATTAACCGATATTTGTTAGATAATAAAATTGAAGTTCAGTGTGACGATCGCGATTTTTCGTTGACGAAAACCGACATCAATACGCCCACTGTATCAACTGCCGAGCAATCGAAAGCCGAAACCGTACCGTTAGGGTTTTAGAAAAAGAAAACGTAGAAGAAGATAGAAAAAGATAGAACAGAACAGAAGAAATAACAGAACAACATCAGAATCTCACAATTCGCAGCGGAACAGCATATAATAAATAAATGAATGATCTTTAAACAAAGAACTATTTCAGTTATTACATTACATTACATTTCATTACATCATCAGAGTGTACAACAACAAACAACATCAACAGCGGAAAAGAAATAATATATACTAGTAATACGCCATGCCACCCAGCTTGCTTCCAGCAACTCCTGAATTCCAGAATATCCTGATAAACCTAACTCTCGACTGCCCGTGTGGAAATTGGAGGGCACCCAGAGTTTAGGAAGGAAAATAATAAACTCCAAGTCAGTCATGTGACTGGTGTGAGAACTCAAAACAGTTTATTTATCTTCAAAATCAAAAATAGAGGAAAAATTTTAAAGTCAATTCGCTATGCTTTTTAAAAAATAAGACTACCATAAGGCCTCCCGCACACACACACAATGCAAACGCAAAATCGGAGGAGATTTCTCCTTATGATAGACAAAGATGCTTGATACGCATTAAAAAGAACATTTGATATTATTACTAGTGCATAGTGTTGAGAAAATCATTTCGAAAATAAAGATATAAATCTTAGCCAACATAGACATTTCGAACTATGCCTACTATAGCTACCATCCAAACAGTGGGGCGCCACCATAAGTGAATGATAGGTTCTACAACTAAAACCGTACAAGATCGTATTGTTTCTTTGGATTTCCAACAAATGGTCAGGCCAAGGAACTTCCCATTGCCACATGGAAACGCCTCTGGAATGACGTCTCGAGAACCAAACCGGATCTCTGCCAACACAAGGCTGGGTTACCCCTAACTGGGTAACTACTGACACGAATATGTCATCCCCCGATCGTAACCGATCTATCCGAGGATCCTCGATTTCCAACAACCACAAAATATGCAGCAATAACATAGGTTAAGTATCTGGGCTCCATACCATGATACCACCTCTATCCAGAAGGAATGACATACACTAAAGGGGCGCTACCCCCTAATAACCTTGTCGCATCCTTCCTGTTTTGACCATTTTCGGGGTGTGAGGTCCGACGAAGTCTCGTCCACAAAGCCACACTTTATACAAAAGCCGTGCTTTGGGTCAATCAAATGATCATAGAAATGATCACCAAGATAAATGATCAAATAAATGATCCTATCACAAATGATCAAACAATGATCATTTCACAGCAACACTCAGCATGCCACACTACCAAATTGGGAGTATATCACTAATAATCTTCAACTATATAACCTCTGAGCTCGTACGTCTCAGAAAAGGGTGTTAAGCTAAGAGAATAAATTCTCCGCCACCAACAGAAATATATTTGAAAGAAATCAGCTTTATATCTCAATTTGTAATGTCAAACATACAATCCATACAAGTCTGTCCCGGGATCGAACAGAACCGAAGGCACTTCCAAAGAAGTCCTTGCAATCCGGATATTCACTAATCACGACCGGACTTCCCATCACTAAGGGTGATAAAACCTCTATATCGGAGATCAGCCGATGTAGAGTAACTCGACGGTAATCCTTCCGCTTTCACAAACATCCGGTCTTCAACACTGGTCATCAAATGCAATCCATAACGACGTATCACATACTCGGAATGGGTTATACGACCCCAAGGTCCTTTCCCGGCTAACCCGAATAGTGAGCGCTTATTCAAAAATAAGTGTGGCATTCAAATTCAAACAATAACAACAAATACCTATTTAAAGGTAAATATTGATAGTTGGATTATTTAACTATCAATAGGCATGCTCAACATCACCAAATTCCGAATAATTTCCCAAATTATTTACTTTCCAAAATATCTTTACTAGATATAAAATTTCCCACACTTCAAACATTTGAAAACTAATTTTCAAATCACTTTTCAATCCTTTACCATTTTTGAAAACAAATTTCAATCATTTTCCTTTCTCGGAAATACTTTCATTTCAAAATGGTTTATTTAAACCAATTAAATAAATCCTTAACGATTTACTTTATATTTACGTTCCAAATCCGTAAATTAATTCCCAAAATTTCAAAAATAAATCAACATTTATTTTTAAACAAATTCCCCTTTTTATTTATAAATTCCATAGTGAATTTACATTCCAAAATATTTATGAATATATGATTTCAATTATTCATTTTCAATTTACCTTCAAAAAGATAAATTCTCAAAGCATTTCATTTCACATTGGAAAAACATTCCCATACTTATTTATTCATAAGTAATTCACAAATCCATTCAATTTCAACACTTGGAAAATATTCAATATACTTAAATCGAAAATTAAGTATATATTTCATTCTTTAAGAAATCATTCTCTTAAACACATTTGTTTGGGCCAAAACGAATGTTACGTAAAACATCGTTACGACGACCCAAAATCACTAGTATATGGATTCAAAGTTTAAATAGATATATAAATCCCAATACTATACAAAACATATCCTTTCGGAAACCATTTACTATAACAACAGTGTTATAGTCCACCATTTCCTTCTATTTCTCGAAAACGTCTATTTCAACAATGAATATTGAAATCTATGTATTCGATACTTAATGCATTTTAAAACGTCTTTAAAATCATTAACTTCATTTCATAATGTTCCTTCCCCAAAAACATATCAATTTCATTTAATAATATATTCACTGTCCAAAATCCTGAATATAATTCCTTTCATATATTCCTATATCCAACTTATCAAATTCAATTGATTTCGGATTTATAAACAACGTTTATAAACTCCATTTATATTTTTATAAACTTCTATTTATAAAAATCCTTTTTATATCTCATTTTAAATGCCAAATTCTGATTTATAAGTTGATTACTTATAAATCTTATATTTTACAAAATCTATCCATTTTATAACTTCACAATTTATAAATCTATAAATTGCGTTCACTTATGAAATCCATTTTTATTTCATTTTTAATACTTATAAAACTTGTTTTAATATTCCAATATTTTTAATTTATAAAATATCAATTTTATAAGTCTTTTATACACATCGTTTTTAATAATTCAAAAATCCCAATTTAAACCAATTTATTTTTTTAGTAACTTAAAAATCGTTATTTAAAGCTTATATACTTCAAAATCATACTTAAGCATTATTTTCCAAAAATCATAACTTTTATGAAAATAAAATTTTAACGTTTATTTATTTTAACAATTCAAATTTAATAAAACATATACTTTTGAAAATCACTTTAAAATTCCTTTTAAAACCAAAAATCATTATTTTAAAACTTCAGAAATGGATCTGATGATGCAGCAGCACCAAATAGTCAATTACGACATCCAAATATCATATATCGATATGATAATCAACAACTATCAAAATATCTGTAAATAAATCAATACAGTTGAGGAATCCAGTTGGATCCCTCCAACCTGTTTCCCTGCATCCAAAAACATTAGCACAATACCAATTCCGCTCCAGTACGGAATTATCGCGGTATATGGGATTTAAAATATTATCCGCTTAATAGACGGCGCAATAAGGTCTCATCAGCTATAAAATGCGGGAAATCAACAACTGCAATATATACATATGCCAATATATTTATATTGCTATAATATATAATACCAATTTCACTGTTTATGAAATATTCGCGGTATATGTTTTTAATAAATAACATCCGCTTACTAACGGCGCATAATGTCTATTTTAACAATCAATAGATAACAATCATCATTCAAACATGCATTCAAGAATTTTAAATATAACTATTTAAAAATTAAAATCGAAACCGATTCGATTGAGTGAGAAGTTCTCACCTTGATTTCAATTTCGTTTTAGCGATTTATTTCGAATAAAATTAAACGCGCGTTTAATTTTATCCAAAATTCTCACTAACTCCAAACGACTCCAATCCAATTCCATAGCGTAGTGCTCGTCCATACGATTCTAACGCTTCCTGTTTCGCCGAAGTTCGATCTCGTATGACCGAGATATAGCATTACAAAGTAAATACAAATTTTTATATAACAATTAACATCTTATATTTTAAAATTAAACCCTAACCATCATCATCACCGTACGTTCTATTCTTTGCATCTGGGCCGTTGCACGCTATCTTCCATCACCCAGGTGATCATTCACACGCGACAACCCATATAGGCCGCCTCCTAAGGCTTTGAACCACCGCCACTTCGACGAGCTACAGCACGATCAGGAGACGCCACTTCGTAGCCACGACCCAGAGCCACCTTCGGCCCCAACATCATAGAGCTTGGTCCCCCATCTCTCTCGTATTTCATGCACGAACCGGCCCCAAACGCGGCCCCGTAACTCCCACCATGTTGCTCCAAATCAAATCACCACCGTTAGATACAAAGGTCTCGTTACGCTCTACGTTATTGTAGTTGGGACTTTCTTGAAACGATTGACGGATTGAAAGATAATTGAGGAAGAATGTGGGAGTTTTCTGGCCTTCGAAATAGATAGTGGTGGCCGGCCATAATTTTGAAACCCTAGTTTTTATTTTTTTTATTTCTTTGTGATAAAGGCCCTATTTATAGAAGTTTGAACGACACTATTCATTCGGCTTTTCAAAACTCCGATTTACGCACGGTGACCGACGTTTCTGGGGTTTATCCCACGTTCGGGACACAATGGAACAGGTTTTGGAAGCTAATTCGATCATCTGTGCGAGATATGGAATTAAACGATCGATTTAAAATTAAACCGATTTAAACGATTTACTAGGCGTTTTAGCTTGCACCGGACAAACGGTAAATCCAATTGACATGAAATTTGAAACCTTACAATAATATCAAATTACGGATCCGATGAAACTGGTTTCATCGAAATCCGAGACTGTTTGAAAAATAGCTATTTTAACTCGCCAAATTAATATTTAAAACAATTTCGATGCGTTTCGAGCTGCCACGATCAAACGATAACTCCGATTGACGCGAAAATTGAAATCCGGTAATAACAAACTATTACGGATCCAATGGAACAGGTTTCGTCCAATTCTGAGACTGTTCGAAAATTGGCTATTTTTCAGTCGATAATTAAATATTAAAATATTCAATTTTCACAAATTAACTCTTAATTCAATTTTAAAAGTTCTATAACATCATTCTAACTCCAACATGATAAAATAGAATTTTACAAATCAATTTCAATCATATTAAACCCAATTTTCAATTATTTCTGTATTTTCACTATCAAATTATCGATTTAATTTATCCAATTAAATCCAATTATTCGAAATAAAATTTATTCGACTTATAAATTTCACTTATTAATATTTAAAATTAATTAAATATACAAATTTTAATTAATAAAAATTCTGGGTCGTTACATACTTCCTCCCTTAAAAGAATTTCGTCCTCGAAATTACAAAGTAAGAAAGAGTTACAGAATTCATTAACTTTCTAAAATCCATAGTTAAAGTTCTACAATAACTTACTAAGTTTTCAAATCATACTTAGTTATCTTTTCAAAAACAACTACTATTGTTTAACTTTCAACTCCAAATCAAAATTATAGTTTTCACAAAATTTTCCAATTTTCTCAAAAAAAATTTAACGCCTTAAATTTTCGGAAAAATTCGCCATAGTCTCCTTTGCGCGGCTCGATCCGAAAAAAAAAATGACAGTATATATATCACAAATATACATCTCATCAAGTGATGAGGCATCCCGCAGGGAAAAAAGTGTAAAAGTACGGTATGTAATCCGAGATATGTACCTTATTTATTATTAGCGAGCATATACGGCTAATATAGCGCGAAAGCGAGCTCCAAATGCAAAGCAACGCAATCCGCACCTACTAAACACTCAACAAACAACATGAGAATCATGCATATATGAAAATAGTATCAATATACAACATATAGCAACATACTGCATAATATAGCAAATGCAAATAAACAACAAATGCAAACATCAACCAACTCAATATTCATTCATATTCTCATTAATATTTAATGAATTGGTTTTCCAATTAATTCACATTAACATTGGGCTTTACTAACATTCATTCATGTCCAATTTTCAGTTAGTTTACATTCACTGATTAAATCCAATTCACATTCAATTCTATTCAAATTCATTTTCTTCCAATTTGAATTCAATTACATAGCCTCCAATTTCGCTAATTCAATTTCATTAACACTTGATGAATTATACACAATCAATCAACAATCAAATAACAACCAATATTTATTCAATACAACCAAATTTATTCACTTTACATTCAATTTGGTTCAACACTTTTAATTCCAATTGGATCATATTAAATTGACTTCCATTCAACTTATTCAACTTCCAATAACATTAGCTTTTAATGAATTTACACTTACATTCATTATTTCGTATCAATTATTTATATTTAATTGATTAACATTCAATCCATTTATCAATTCAATTGCTAATTCCTTTATCCATATAAAGTTGAATTTCATTCATATAACTCAAGTTCAAATTCTTAATGACTTCATTTCATTAATTCACTTATTAATTTACTTCGATACCAAAATGAACTTTATTCAACATTACTTAAGTTATATTCCTTTCAAACATCTTATCAAATCCAAATCAATTTATTTAACTTTCCTTTTGTTAAATTTCAAATTACATGTCTTTGATGACAACTCAAATTTATTTCAACTTGGATTTTATTGATTTACTTATACTTCCTTTAATTTAACTCTATCCTTTAAGTTAAATTCATTCTATCAAAATTCAAATTGTATAAGTTATTCACTCATTTATCATTCCCATAAATATTTTAAATAGGATTCCAGAGTCTTTTCAACCTTTCAAAACCATTTTTTTTGAAATCAATTCAATTATCTTTTGAATTTCAAAACCCAAATCCAAATTTTCCAATCAACTTTCTTTTAAACCATTTGGCAGCAATCCCTCTTTTGGAAACCCGAAAATGAACACCAATGATGCCGCAGTCATCATCGGAATTATTTTCCAGCGACCGAAAAGAGTTAAGAGCTTTAATTTCTCCAAAACATTTTTCCAAAATATCAAGTCATTTCAAAATACTTCTTTGGAATTTCATTTCAGATTATAAATCACATTTACAAACCTTTTACTTATATAATTTCACTTCTTATATATAAGGTTATTTTACAATTGTAAATCATTTCAATTATAACATCATACTTATAATTCATTTGCTTATACAATTCATTCTTTCACAATAAGTTTTATTTAACTTATTCAAACAACCAAACAATCAACTTATATACACTTTAATAATTTTGAAAAATTATTCTTTTATATGTAAAATAAAATCAAGGTAAAATTATTTCATTTACCCTATTAAAACAATACTGTGTCGAATTGTTCTATTCAAGTGTTTAGAGATCCCTATCAACAACGTTAATTACCCGTGTTGACCAAAATCCATATACCACTCAACAAACCAGTCATCACAATATAAAACAATTTATATTCACTAACAAATACGCGCTCGTATCTATTATTACACTCAAACTCATTCTAGAGTACAGCTGACTCTATCTCTAATGAGTTATACCCAACAGAGCCATGGTTGTCGCTTAACCATAAGCTCTGATACCAAATGTGACGATCGCGATTTTTCGTTGACGAAAACCGACATCAATACGTCCACTGTATCAACTGCGGAGCAATCGAAAGCCGAAAACCGTACCGTTAGGGTTTTAGAAAAGAAAAGGTAGAAGAAGATAGAAAAAGATAGAACAGAACAGAAGAAATAACAGAACAACATCAGAATCTCACAATTCGCAGCGGAACAACATATAATAAATAAATGAATAATCTTTAAACAAAGAACTATTTCAGTTATTACATTACATTACATTTCATTACATCATCAGAGTGTACAACAACAAACAACATCAACAGCGGAAAAGAAATACTATATACTAGTAATACGCCATGCCATCCAGCTTGCTTCCAGCAACTCCTGAAATCCAGAATATCCTGATAAACCTAACTCTCGACCGCCCGTGTGGAAATTGGTGGGCACCCAGAGTTTAGGAAGGAAAACAATAAACTCCGAGTCAGTCGTGTGACTGGTGTGAGAACTCAAAACAGTTTATTTATCTTTAAAATCAAAAATAGAGGAAAATTTTTAAAGTCAATTCGCTATGCTTTTTAAAAAATAAGACGACCATAAGGCCTCCCGCACACGCACACAATGCAAACGCGGAATCGGAGGAGATTTCTCCTTATGACAGTCAAAGATGCTTAATACGCATTAAAAAGAACATTTGATATTATTACTAGTGCATAGTGTAGAGAAAATCATTTCGAAAATAAAGATATAAATCTTAGCCAGCATAGACATTTCGAACTATGCCTACTATAGCTACCATCCAAACAGTGGGGCGCCACCATAAGTGAATGATAGGTTCTACAACTAAAACCGTACAAGATCGTATTGTTTCTTTGGATTTCCAACAAATGGTCATGCCAAGGAACTTCCCATTGCCACATGGAAACGCCTCTGGAATGACGTCCCGAGAACCAAACCGGATCTCTGCCAACACAAGGCTGGGTTACCCCTAACTGGGTAACTACTGACACGAATATGTCATCCCCCGATCGTAACCGATCTATCCGAGGATCCTCGATTTCCAACAACCACAAAATATGCAGCAACAACATAGGTTAAGTATCTGGGCACCATACCATGATACCACCTCTATCCAGAAGGAATGACATACACTAAAGGGGTGCTACCCCCTAATAACCTTGCCGCATCCTTCCTGTTTTGACCATTTCCGGGGTGTGAGGTCCGACGAAGTCTCGTCCACAAAGCCACACTTTATACAAAAGCCGTGCTTTGGGTCAATCAAATGATCATAGAAATGATCACCAAGATAAATGATCAAATAAATGATCCTATCACAAATGATCAAACAATGATCATTTCACAACAACACTCAGCATGCCACACTACCAAATTGGGAGTATATCACTAATAATCTTCAACTATATAACCTCTGAGCTCGTACGTCTCAGAGAAGGGTGTTAAGCTAAGAGAATAAATTCTCCGCCACCAACAGAAATATATTTGAAAGAAATCAGCTTTATATCTCAATTTGTAATGTCAGACATACAATCCATACAAGTCTGTTCCGGGATCGAACAGAACCGAAGGCACTTCCAAAGAAGTCCTTGCAATCCGGATATTCACTAATCACGACCGGACTTCCCGTCACTAAGGGTGATAAAACCTCCATATCGGAGATCAGTCGATGTAGAGAAACTCGACGGTAATCCTTCCGTTTTCACAAACATCCGGTCTTCAACACTGGTCATCAAATGCAATCCATAACGACGTATCACATACTCGTAATGGGTTATACGACCCCAAGGTCCTTTCCCGGCTAACCCGAATAGTGAGCGCTTATTCAAAAATAAGTGTGGCATTCAAATTCAAACAATCACAACAAATACCTATTTAAAGGTAAATACTGATAGTCGGATTATTTCACTATCAATAGGCATGCTCAACATCACCAAATTCCAAAAAATTTCCCAAATTATTTACTTTCCAAAATATATTTACTAGATATAAAATTTCCCACACTTCAAACATTTGAAAACTAATTTTCAAATCACTTTTCAATCTTTTACCATTTTTGAAAACAAATTTCAATCATTTTCCTTTCTCGGAAATACTTTCATTTCAAAATGGTTTATTTAAACCAATTAAATAAATCCTTAACAATTTACTTTATATTTACGTTCCCAATCCATAAATTAATTCCCAAAATTTCAAAAATAAATCAACATTTATTTTTAAACAAATTCCCCTTTTTATTTATAAATTCCATAGTGAATTTACATTCCAAAATATTTATGAATATACGATTTCAATTATTCATTTTCAATTTACCTTCAAAAAGATAAATTCTCAAAACATTTCATTTCATATTGGAAAAACATTCCCATACTTATTTATTCATAAGTAATTCACAAATCCATTCAATTTCAACACTTGGAAAATATTCAATATACTTAAATCAAAAATTAAGTATATATTTCATTCTTTAAGAAATCATTCTCTTAAACACATTTGTTTGGGCCAAAACGAATGTTACGTAAAACATCGTTACGACGACCCAAAATCACTAGTATAGGGATTCAAAGTTTAAATAGATATATAAATCCCAATACTATACAAAACATATCCTTTCGGAAACCATTTACTATAACAACAGTGTTATAGTCCACCATTTCCTTCTATTTCTCGAAAACGTCTATTTCAACAATGAATGTTGAAATCTATGTATTCGATACTTAATGCATTTTAAAACGTCTTTAAAATCATTAACTTCATTTCATAATGTTCCTTCCCCAAAAACATATCCATTTCATTTAATAATATATTCACTGTCCAAAATCGTGAATATAATTCCTTTCATATATTCCTATATCCAACTTATCAAATTCAATTGATTTTGGATTTATAAACAACGTTTATAAACTCCATTTATATTTTTATAAACTTCTATTTATAAAAATCCTTTTTATATCTCATTTTAAATGCCAAAATCCGATTTATAAGTTGATTACTTATAAATCTTATATTTTACAAAATCTATCCATTTTATAACTTCACAATTTATAAATCTATAAATTGCGTTCACTTATGAAATCCATTTTTATCTCATTTTTAATACTTATAAAATTTGTTTTAATATTCTAATATTTTTAATTTATAAAATATCAATTTTATAAGTCTTTTATACACATCGTTTTTAATAATTCAAAAATCCCAATTTAAACCAATTTATTCTTTTAGTAACTTAAAAATCGTTATTTAAAGCTTATATACTTCAAAATCATACTTAAGCATTATTTTCCAAAAATCATAACTTTTATGAAAATAAAATTTTAACGTTTATTTATTTTAACAATTCAAATTTGATAAAACGTATACTTTTGAAAATCACTTTAAAATTCCTTTTAAAACCAAAAATCATTATTTTAAAACTGCAGAAATGGATCTGATGATGCAACAGCACCAAATAGTCAATCACGACATCCAAATATCATATATCGATATGATAATCAACAAATATCAAAATATCTTTAAATAAATCAATACAATTGAGGAATCTAGTTGGATCCCTCCAACCTGTTTCCCTACATCCAAAAACATTAGCACAATACCAATTCCGCTCTAGTACGGAATTATCGCGGTACATGGGATTTAAAATATTATCCGCTTAATAGACGGCGCAATAGGGTCTCATCCGCTATAAAACGCGGGAAATCAACAACTGCAATATATACATATGCCAATATATATATATATATATATATATATATATATTGCTATAATATATAATACCAATTTCACTGTTTATGAAATATTCGCGGTATATGTTTTTAATAAATAACATCCGCTTACTAACGGCGCATAATGTCTATTTTAACAATCAATAGATAACAATCATCATTCAAACATGCATTCAAGAATTTTAAATATAACTATTTAAAAATTAAAAATCGAAACCGATTCGATTGAGTGAGAAGTTCTTACATTGATTTCAATTTCGTTTTAGCGATTTATTTCGAATAAAATTAAACGCGCGTTTAATTTTACCCAAAATTCTCACTAACTCCAAACGACTCCAATCCAATTCCATAGCGTAGTGCTCGTCCATACGATTCTAACGCTTCCTGTTTCGCCGAAGTTCGATCTCGTATGACCGAGATATAGCATTACAAAGTAAATACAAATTTTTATATAACAATTAACATCTTATATTTTAAAATTAAACCCTAACCATCATCATTACCGTACGTTCTATTCTTTGCATCTGGGCCGTTGCACGCTATCTTCCATCACCCAGGTGATCATTCACACGCGACAACCCATATAGGCCGCCTCCTAGGGCTTTGAACCACCGCCACTTCGACGAACTACAGCACGATCAGGAGACGCCACTTCGTAGCCACGACCCAGAGCCACCTTCGGCCCCAACATCATAGAGCTCGGTCCTCCATCTCTCTCGTATTTCGTGCACGAACCGGCCCCAAACGCGGCCCCGTAACTCCCACCACGTTGCTCCAAATCAAATCACCACCGTTAGATACGAAGGTCTCGTTACGCTCTACGTTATTGTAGTTGGGACTTTCTTGAAACGATTGACGGATTGAAAGATAATTGAGGAAGAATGTGGGAGTTTTCTGGCCTTCGAAATAGATAGTGGCGGCCGGCCATAATTTTGAAACCCTAGTTTTTATTTTTTTATTTCTTTGTGATAAAGGCCCTATTTATAGAAGTTTGAACGACACTATTCATTCGGCTTTTCAAAACTCTGATTTACACGCGGTGACCGGCATTTCTGGGGTTTATCCCGCGTTCCAGACACAATGGAACAGGTTTCAGAAGCTAATTCGATCATCTGTGCGAGATATGGAATTAAACGATCGATTTAAAATTAAACCGATTTAAACGATTTTCTAGGCGTTTTAGCTTGCACCGGACAAACGGTAAATCCAATTGACATGAAATTTGAAACCATACAATAATATCACATTACGGATCCGATGAAACTGGTTTCGTCGAAATCCGAGACTGTTTGAAAAATGGCTATTTTAACTCGCCAAATTAATATTAAAAACAATTTCGATGCGTTTCGAGCTGCCACGATCAAACGATAACTCCGATTGACACAAAAATTGAAATTTGATAATAACAAACTATTACGGATCCAATGGAACTAGTTTCATCCAATTCTGAGACTGTTCGGAAATTGGCTATTTTTTAGTCGATAATTAAATATTAAAATATTCAATTTTCACAAATTAACTCTTAATTCAATTTTAAAAGTTCTATAACATCATTCTAACTCCAACATGATAAAATAGAATTTTACAAATCAATTTCAATCATATTAAACCCAATTTTCAATTATTTCTGTATTTTCACTATCAAATTATTGATTTAATTTATCCAATTAAATCCAATTATTCGAAATAAAATTTATTCGACTTATCAATTTCATTTATTAATATTTAAAATTAATTAAATATTCAAATTTTAATTAATAAAAATTCTGGGTCGTTACATTCAGACTCCTTTAGTCTTGAGCTCATTAGATTTACCTTTTTTCATCCTCGGCAGCTTTGGTGGAAACATAGTTTCTTGCAATACCCAAATACTTTGGTCGTTATCTACTTTAGAGTGATGCCATATTCTTCATCTACTTGATGCCATAAATACAGTTCTCCAAGAAAGGAAACTGTTGTAATTGTATCGCTATTTTCTATTTTTCGTAAAATAGAGTAAATCGATCATCTAAATTACGTGGATTTATATTTTAATTGGAAACTAAAAATTTGATATTATGTTTTCTATAATTAGGGTTTTGAAACATACCTTGTAAGAAGGATGTTGACATTGTGTTATCCATGTGTTTAAGAGATTTAAGATGCTACTTAAGGAAGATAAAGATTTAAATAAAAAATATGATTTTTAAGACTATACGAAAACCTAACTGGGGACGTGGGAATTAACCGTAAAACATGGGTAACGAGGATGTGGAAATTAAAAAATTATCCCCCACGAACCACGCTTTCTTTAATAACCGTAAGGGCGTTCTTGAAACTTCAAAAAAGGCTCCAACTCTAAAGTATAAGCTTTATAAGTGCGTATGTGTGCGTATGTGTGCGTATGTGTGCGTGTGTGTTTGTGTGTGTGTTTGTATGCATGTATGCATGTATGTTATTCACACGTTATATCTACAGTTTGTTAACTTATCATGCCATACATGCCAATGTGAGTTTTAACATACCTAAAATAATAAAACCTAGAACATTTAATCAAATCACACACATCTTATATGTATACTTTATTAACATAATATGTTATACATGTTAATATAACTTTTCGCACACTTAAAACGATAAAAACATAAAAACACCTAAATAAAATATAACAGTATTTTAAAACTCTAGGCATGATTAGATGCTAACTTATTGTTTATGTAAGTACATCTAAATTCTGCTTTATGAACTTTTTTAATTTCTCCATATTTTACCCTATGCCAAATGGACCTAGCCTAAAAAGCCAAACATGTCAATATCCCAAATATATTAGATAGATATAGTCATAGCAGTAAATAGTTATGACTTTGTAACTTGCATCTAGATAGCATAATTCACACCTTTATTTCAACCTGCTCAAAGAATAGACAAAAAGAGAAAATAAAGAAATGTCAAACATAAAGTCAAATAAAAAGGAAATATCATTAACCTACATGATTACGAATATATTTGTATCATATGCGGCACAAAATGGTAACATATGAGGTAATAAAAACATATCTTTGATTGAACTAGGACAGCCTGCAGCGGATATATAGGTGAATTTAAAAAAAAAATCATTTTAGATCTTATTGGACCTATAAAGTGTAACGATCCGAAATTTTGGAAGCTGAAATGTCAGATAGTTATAAAAAAGAAGAAAAAGATAGAAGAAGAAGAAGAACAAAATCAACAACATGTCACATTCGCAGCGGATAAAATATAATAAATAAATAATAACAGTTACAAAAGAATACTATATCTGTCGATTACATTTAATATACATCAGAATTTCACATATATACAGTCACTGAATATATACAATTATCATGAGTCAGATTAACCATAATATAAATACAGCGGAAATACTTTAAACGCTATTGCCATCCAGCTCGCCTCCTGAGCTCCAGAACATCCTAACCTGGAAATCTGTAATACTCGGTCTGACCCGAGCATTACATCAAAGTAACACCCGGGTCAGGCTGGAAACCAGCGTGAGCAAACCCAACTAACATGAAATACAAAGTATACAACTCATATAAACCCAGGTAACTTATATCAATTCACAAGCCACAAATTATTATAGACAACACTTAGCCCACATATAGGTTTCTAAATACCAAAGAATTAGATTTTAAAACAGTCCAATACCTCCAAATCACTTCACTCCAGCATATAGATTTTATATATCAATCTACAAACGTTCGAAGTGGTTTCGGGTATTTCCCCAATACCAGACCCCGGTTTCTTTGAATCTCATCATCCTATTCCAAGTTATCCAAAAGAAACACTCAACATTTCATATCAGAGTTATCAAGTCCTTCAAATCATCCAATACCATTCAATCATTCAGAAGCAAAGCTTAATCACATACAAATCATTTCTATTGATTCTAATTGAATTTCAAACCTTAATCACTTAGATTCTTTCATTAATCAATTCCAAATTAATTAATCAACCCTTCCTTATTCATCTTAATTAATCACCCTGGATCAATTATCTTCCAATTACATTCAAGTAATTATCTTTAATTAATTTCACGACACTAATTATTCTGACCAAATCAATGAGTAATCTTTAATTACTTCACAAATTAATTAACTATAATCAATTACAATAATTCTTAATTACGTATATTAATTAATTTCTCATGAGTCACTTATGATTAATTCATCTTAATTAATCAATCTTTAATTACATCGTTGATTATATAAATTAATGATTTCCAATTATGTTTTGATTTGTTCTAATCTAAATTAATTACTTTAATTCAACCCCAATATTAATCATTCTTGATTAATCTCAATATGTAATTAACTATTCTTTTATTTACTTCATTAATAAATTAATTACTCCTTAATTAATTATCTTAATTAATCTCTTGATTAATCTCATAAAATAATTATATTTTTTATTTCATTAAGTAATTACATATCAACCATCAATTGATTGTTTTAAATTAATTTAACTTAATCCTTAATTAATTCAAACCTTTAATTACTAAATTAATTAACACAATCATTAAGTAATTGAATTAATTAATTATCCATTCAAATTATTACACCTATTTAATGAATCACCAATCATTAAATCCTTATTAACTCAAGAATCAAACAAAACCAAAGTCACAGATTATCAGCACACATTCAATCAACTCAATCAATCAACCAATTATTTAAATTTAACCATTTAAATTTAAATAATACCAGACGAGTGAGATTTACTCACCTTTGCTTTATTTGCAATCCAATCCAGATCTCGACTAGATTTTCCATGATTTTAGACCTTGTAAAAGTCATTATATAATTTATCAATATTTGAATTAATTGAACAATTACATTCCCATTTATAAATTTACTAACAAATGGACTTATTATAAACTAAAAATTAAATTTCAACCGATTTCCCTCTAATAAAAATATTTTTAGCAACTAAAATAATGGGATGAGTTTATTAGACAAATCTATCTCCATAAAACATTAATTTGAAATTAAAGTAGAAAGTGAAAACATGCATATGTAGTCTCTTTCATTTTTGAACTACATAGATATATTTTTAGGAAAATAATTTATATACATTCTAAAAATCTAAATTTTATAAATTCCATAACCTTTTAAAAATTCCTATATTTTGTTCTTTCAAAATCATATTTACTAAATTAAATTAAAACAAACTGTTTTAAATCAAATTGTTTAATTATTATTATATATATATATTTTATATATTTCCAGTAAATAACCAAATAAATATCCTCTCTACTGTAATTATTTTCCTTACTGTAATTATTTCTTTTCTATTTCCCTGCCTACCTACAAACATACATGTGCACAATCGAATAAAATCAAAGCACTACCTTACAGCCCTGTGACCCCGAGAACATGACATTACCACCCTTCCAGATCCACTACGGAACACTGCACCACTTCGTGCTTCGCCCCAAACGTTTGCCTCATTCGAGCGCATCGACCTCGAGATCCCATAATCCAAATCGCCATCAAACCCTAGAAGAACAACTGAAATCTCGAAGTATCACCTTGCATATCCTACGAGTTCGCACTCCTTCCAACTGCTACTCGTACCCTGACTTCGATCGATCAAGTCGCCGCTATCATCAGCGTGCTCGAGCATGCGACCTGAACGGCAGCTACCCACTACTCTTCGAACGCCATCTTGAACGGTTTCTCGTAGCTCGAGATCGAGCTACCCCGCTTTGGCCTAACGATTTCTAGAACCGCATGTTGCCTTGCTCACTTGCTCGCGTGACCAGCTCCTCTCGAGTTCAAATCCCCCTTTTTTATTTTTTTCGTAAAGGGAAAGAACGAGGAATTTGGGGCTGCTACGAATTAAATGAAGAGAATCGAGTGAATTTAGGGGAACTTGAGATTTCAATTCTTCTGCCCTTTTTTTTGAAGAAGGGATTTGATTTCGATCTGGGTTTCAAAAAATATATAGAAAATTATGGTAAGGAAAGAGATAGCTAGGTCGACGTAATTCAGATTTAGGGTGGATCGGGTACATTTAGGGTGGCTGAGTTGACCTTTTAATTTAATTTTTTTTTTATTTCCAAAATATCACGTTTCGCAGAAACTAGAAATCTCGAACTCCAAATCGGACATGCCGCCAAGCATTTATAAGGCTTTACCCGTATTCCGAACACGATGGAATGTGTTTCGAAACCTAATTCGATTATATGCGCGAGTTACGTAAGTAAACGATCAGTTTTAAATCGATTAAAATAGTTTCTATGCGTTTTGAGCTGCCAGGGTCAAACGACAACTCCAATTGCTACTAAAATTGAAATCCGATAATAACTAACTATTACGGATCCAATGGAACTGGTTTCAATGAATTCCGAGACTGTGTCTCGGAAGACTATTTTTAAATTTAATTTGAACAATATATTTTTAAAACTGAACAAAACACTTCCAAACTCAATTTCAACACTTTCACTACCTTCAGTGCTATCAATATAAATTTTATAAGCCTTCAAATTATTTTTAACAGGCTTAAAACTCCAGATTCAACAATTTACCAAATTTTCAATTATTAAATTCAATATTTAAACTATATAATTCAATGATTTAATTACCAAGTAAATATTGATATCTTGAATTCAGGTTAAAATAAACTTTTATATATTTTGAAATTAATTATCTATTGCAATTTAACTTGTTAAAATTTACGGGTCGTCACATTCCTCCCCCCTTAAAGAATTTCGTCCCTGAAATTATTAATTAAGAAGAATGGACCAATACCCGTTTACCTTTCTCCCCCAAAATCAACATTTTATCCACATCCTTCTAACTATCTTTTATAAAAGACCCCTTATCATTCTTTACTAACTTCCTAACTTCTCCTACACTTTCAACAACATTTATATACTCCACTTATTCAAATTTTGAATTAACAAAATTTTCTCAAAAATTTTCTAACTCTCTAAATTCTCGAAAATTTTTGCCCGCATCTCCTTTGCGCGGCTAGCTCGGTACAACTACAAAAGGCCTCTACGGGCTCCCAAAATCCAAAAAGAAAACAGAAAGCCAAGTGGCTAGATCAAAAACCCAATCCAATTCATATAGAAATTAAAATACATACCTTTTTGTCGAGCAATTCACATTTATCTTTGGAATCAAATCCAATTTTCTTTTCCCCTATTAATACCTGCATATCTTACTTGACAATAATATCCAATCGTAACCCTTCCAAATTATTGTATACATTTTCCTACATAAGTTTCATACCCACTTTTATTCAAATTAGTTTTCCCCACTTTCATATGAATTCAATTTACTTTAAATTTTGAATACTAAATTTTATCTTTCAAGTATAACTGATTCATATTAGTTCATCTACAAATTTACTTTAAATTTTCAATTTGAAATTGTTTTGTCGTTAACAAAAATTTCCCCAAAAATTTTCTAACTCCCAAAATTTTAGAAAATTTTTGGCAGAGTCTCCTTTGTACGGAGGAGCTTTTGCAATTTGACAAGAGATATAAATATATATACATCGACCTACCTAGTCGGAAAAGCAAAAACAGTTCATATTTCCTATTTTTATTGCGTAGGCGTACCTCATTTAGCATTTTAAGCAAGCGACTTATTTATTCTAGAAAATAGTGCAACCAAATCCAGCCAAACGGCTTCCCGGTACCTGTACTTACTCAATTTAAACATATAAGCACCATATATCTGAAGTTTACAACATTTCTCTTACTTAAACAACTATAACAGTTCAACTCTAAAGGAAATGCATTCAAAATAACTTCCATGAGCAATTTATATATTTTCAAAACTAATTCAATTGCTTTCAACCAATTTATATACCATTTCATTCAATTTTAATGGTTTGCAACTCAATTTCTTACATTCCATTGATTTTTAATCCAAACAAGCTCATATTCACTTTAAATGATTCAGAACAAATTTTATTTAATCTCTACTGACTCACATAAATTTAATTACTTTAAATTAATTTTCTACTCATTATGTATTTAATTCTATTTCATTTCCAATTTATTTACCAACCATTCATTGCATTTCATTTCATTTCAACATTAGATTTATTCAAAACAATTTATTAAGCTTGGCACATTCAAACTTATAAATTAATGACCATTTCCAAATTAATTTAATCCAAGATTTTATTTAATGGGCTTTCATTCTTATTCGAAGCCAAGCTTTCATAAATTTTAAACTTAAGTTAATTTACTTTTATTTAATCCAACATCAAACTTAAGTTTACTTTTATTTGATTCTCAGTTAATCAAATTCCATTAAATTCAGTTAGCCCATCCCTTTTAAATTTTAATTTTAATCTACTTTCTCAATTTCCAAAATAATATTCAAGCACATACTTAACTCATTTATACTTTAAATTAATATGCTACCGAACTTAAGTTCAGTCTGATAAACTAATTCCAATCACGACTTTGATTTAGTTTTTATTCTATCAGACTTCATCCATTTATTATTTAACTCAATTAACCCATTTAAAACTTTTTGGTTTAATTTACTTACTTAATTCGTTATCAAATTTATTTTATTAATACAAAGCCATTCTCAATCTATTTCTATTCACTTGGATTTTGTTTTGCAACTCAAACCATGTCTGTTATAAATAAATTTCATATGACGACACTTCTCTTATATCTAATTTACTTGCAACTTTCATTAAATATTATTCATATCACACTTGAATTTTATTTGTAATTCAAACCATCACATTTTCAATCCAACTCTAATTTATTTTTATTTTACAACATCTCTTCTTATTTAATTCATTATTAAATCTAAGTTGAATTCTATTTAAAATTCGAATTCATTCCCAAACCCATTATCATCTTACAATCCATTTTATTTAACCGAGTTAAATTTTCATTAACATACTCTATCAAATAATTATTTAGCTGATTAGTTTACTTCCATTTTCAATTTAATATTTGATTTTTTTAATTACAAAGAATCACTTCATTAAATTTTCCTGTGTTTCAATTTTATTTTATAATTTCAGTATGGATTTCCTTTGATTTTCCAAAATTCCAACTTTTTTATTTAAAAATTTTAGAAATGGTTTTAAATTCACATCATACTTAATAAAATAGCTCTTTATAAAAATACTTCTTATAACTCGATGTCTCAACAAGTCCATCCTTGTTCTCACAGAAATTCAATCATACGTTGATCAGGCGTAGGACTGAAAATCTGTAAGTACTTGGTAAACCCGTTTTCAACACCCAGTGAAAATACTTGGAAAATAATTTTATTGAAAATATAGAAAACAGTTTTGAAAATAGAGGAAGTATCTTTGGTGAGAATGCTCTAGAAATCATCACCCCCATCCATGGTCACAGTTACATTCAGGGTTACGTTGCCATCGCAGCAAAAGTCCATGCAACTACAGGCTCTCTGTGGCCTCTCGATTACGCTGGAACCCACAACAGATCACAGTTACATCCAGGGTTACGTTGTCATCACAGCAAAAGTCCATGTAACTGCAGGCTCTCAGCGGCCTCTGATTTTCGCTGTCGAAATGAAACCTCTCCACTCCTACATAGGTCGCAGTCTACCGATATAAAATGAAACGCAGACTGTTGGCTCTCAGCGGCACACACGACTTTCGCTATGTTATACACTACTCATAATCCCCAGGAACTAGTTTTGTCCGAACTCCTCACAGGATCAACTTTAGAACCTCCCTTGGGGCTCAAGGCAGCACCACCCGGTAGCACCCCTGAGAAGTTCATTTCAAGGGAGCGCCTTTTTCCCTAGAGCCATCATCAAAACACTTTATACTATACACATATAGTATCTTTCAAATCATACACCTAGTATGATATCATACAAAGCTCCTTCAAACAAAATCGATTATCCCAAAATCGATAATTCTCAGACTAGGCTTTCCAAATTCAATATTGATTTTACCCAAAAATCAAAAGCCTTTCCAAATCCAAAGATACCCAAAATCCTTTTCCAAGATCCTCACAAGATCCTTTATATATATATTCAGATATATATAATTAATTTAAAAACTTTGGATCGTTTAAACTTATATAAAATTCCTTTGTACTTCAAACACCTTCAGATATCCTTTTCTTCCGTCAATAAATTCAACAAGGGGAGATTTATCTTATATAACAAAGATATATAACTTTGTTTATTCAAAATCAAATATTCAAATTTGGTCACTCCTTTCAATATCAATTTCATTCAAATTCGTACGATATACACATATCATCCGTATGCTATACCAATCTGATCGCCCACTCGATCACACAATTTCACTTCTGAACTAGTATTGTCCACCCGACTTCCTAGTGCGGACTCAGATCTGGTTTCTTGATTAGAAACCGTCATTCTCCTTGCATAGCCATAACTATGATAGAGAATCTCTAGAACCAATCAACAATCCATATCCAGGTTCGCCGTCGAAAATCGAGTGAAAAATCCCAACTCGGATCGATAAACTATCTCGAAATCCTGTGCTCGAATCTGGATCAAATCACTATGCGAATAGAATAATATAAATACATCCTACGTAATTATCTTCATCGATTATTAGCCAAATCAATTTCCTTTCTATTCACAATTGCCTCAACTCCATTGAATTATCACTTCAATTCTTATCCTAGTTGGGTATTTAGTCAATAACAGTTTGAACTCCGACCAGTTTATATTTAGAAAATAGCTTGAAAATTTCAAAAATATACAAGTAGTTGAAAAATAATTATTAGTTTACATTATAGCTATAAAATAGTTAACTAATTGTAAAATAGTCGGAAAATAGTTGAATAGTTTCAGGAATTTCAAATAATTGCAAAATAGTTGTAAAATAGAAATTAGTTTGTGAAATAGTTGAAAAATAGTAATTAGTTTATAAAACAGCTACAAAATAGTTAAATAACTCCAAAAGTAGTTATAAAATAAGTATAAAATAATTTTGGGTTTAATAAGAAAGGTTGTATATATTAAATAGCTTGGAAAAATTTATTTATATTAAAACAATTTATGCTGAAAAATAATCCAGAGTCAAACTGTTCACATTCCCAACAATTCAATCTTAATTTCCACTTCCGTTTAAATTGACTCAATTTTAATTTGAATAACTTCAATTTTTATTGCAATTTATTTAAGCCCAATTCAAATTGAATCAATCTTGATTCCTTTCCCAAATTAAACTGAATTCCACTTTAAATTATCTTTACTCATGTATTTCAAGGTTCAAATAAGAGTTAAATACAATTTTATTTGTTTTCAAAATTTAATTTATTATTCAATTTTATCTTCCAGTTTGAAGCCAGTTCTTAAACAAGTTTATTTTACAATTCAATTATTCAAATTTATTTTATTTATACAATACCATTCTCAATTTGAAGATTTTTATTAATAATAGGATGATATCATCCATTTTTTTTTAAAACGTCCATCCATTTTCAAATTTTAAATCTCAAACCCGTTTTGAGATCACACAAATTCCCAATTCAAATCAACCATTTAACTTTCCAAGTTAAATTCCAATTTACTTAATCCAATCAACCTTACTCAATTTGAATTCCCGCTTTAAACTTCAAAATTCTTTCCCTCTTATAAGTTCACAACTTATATCACTCAGGGTTTTTACATCATATTTTAGGGAAAATCAAAACTCAACCTCTTAGAGTTTATTTCAAATTATCCTTGATATCATATATATATCCATACATATATACATATTTATTTCTTAGCCCTCCCAGCCATATTTTAAAATTTTAAACCGCCTTTGGTTTTAAATTCAAATCAATTTTCAAACAACCCATTATTTGCAACAAGTCCCAGTTATCCAAATAATACTTATTTATTATTTCCATTACTTTGAAACAAAATTTTCAAATTCTGGGATCAGATTTAGAATTTCATTTTCAATCACTTAAATTTTAATTAAGTTGTATTTCCGGTTTTTTTTACTTAATTTAATTCCAATTCAAGACTTCAGTTTGGCTGTATTATATTACTTCTAAATTTTAATTTCAATAATCTAACAGCCAATCACTTTAATTATTTATTAGAAGGAAATATTGCTTCATATACCAAAATATATTTTTATATAAAATCATTTAAAATCTATATATAAGAAAATAACAAATACGCGCTCATATATATATTCTCAACTCATTCTAGAGTACTACAGACTCTATTAAATGAGTAATCCTCACCAGAGCCAAGGTTCTCGCTCAACCTTTCAGCGCTGATACCAAATGTAACGACCCAAAATTTTCGAAGCTGAAAATTTCATATAGTTATGAAAAAGAAGAAAAGGATAGAAGAAGAAGAAGAACAAAATCAATAACATCTCACATTCGCAGCGGATAAAATATAATAAATAAATAATAACAGTTACAAAAGAATACTATATCTGTCGATTACATTTAATATACATCAGAGTTTCACATATATACAGTAACTGAATATATATAATTATCATGACTCAGATTAACCATAATATAAATACAGCGGAAATACTTTATACGCTATTGCCATCCAGCTCGCCTCCTGAGCTCCAGAACGTCCTAACCTGTAAATATGTAATACTCGGTCTGACCCGAGCATTACATCAAAGTAACACCCAGGTCAGGCTGGAAACCAGCGTGAGTAAACCCAACTAACATGAAATACAAAGTATACAACTCATATAAACCCGGGTAACTTATATCAATTCACAAGCCACAAATTATTACAGACAACACTTAGCCCACATATAGGTTTCTTAATACCAAAGATTTAGATTTTAAAACAGTCCAATACCTCCAAATCACTTCACTCCAGCATATAGATTTTATATATCAATCTACAAACATTCGAAGTGGTCTCGGGTATTTCCCCAATACCCGACCCCGGTCTCTTCGAATCTCATATCATCATATTCCAAGTTATCCAAAAGAAATACTCAACATTTCATACCAGAGTTATCAACTCCTTCAAATCATCCAATACCATTCAATCATTCAGAAGCAAAGCTTAATCACATACAAATCATTTCTATTGATTCTAATTGAATTTCAAACCTTAATCACTTAGATTCTTTCATTAATTAATTCCAAATTAATTAATCAACCCTTCCTTATTCATCTTAATTAATCACCTTAGATTAATTATCTTCCAATTACATTCAAATAATTATCTTTAATTAATTTCACGACATTAATTATTCTGACCAAATCAATGAGTAATCTTTAATTACTTCGCAAATTAATTAATTATAATCAATTACACTAATTCTTAATTACTTATATTAATTAATTTCTCATGATTCACTTATGATTAATTCATCTTGATTAATCAATCTTTAATTACATCGTTGATTATATAAATAGATGATTTCCAATTATGTTTTGATTTGTTCTATTCTAAATTAATTACTTTAATTCAACTCCAATATTAATCATTCTCGATTAATCTCAATCTGTAATTAACTATTCTTTTATTTACTTCATTAATAAATTAATTACTCCTTAATTAATTATCTTAATTAATCTCTTGATTAATTTCACAAAGTAATTATATTTTTTTATTTCATTAAGTAATTACATATCAACCATCAATTGATTTTTTTAAATTAATTTAACTTAATCCTTAATTAATTCAAACCCTTAATTACTAAAATAATTAACACAATCATTAATTAATTGAATTAATTCATTATCCATTCAAATTATTTCATCTATTTAATGAATCACCAATCATTAAATCCTTATTAACTCGAGAATCAAACAAAACCAAAGTCACAGATTATCAGCACACATTCAATCAACTCAATCAATCAACCAATTATTTAAACTTAACCATTTAAATTTAAATAATACTAGACGAGTGAGATTTACTCACCTTTTCTTTATTTGCAATCCAATCCAGATCTCGACTAGATTTTCCATGATTTTAGACCTTGTAAAAGTCATTATATAATTTATCAATTGAATTAATTGAACAATTACATTCCCATTTATAAATTAACTAACCGATGGACGTATTATAAACTAATAATTAAATTTCAACTGATTTCCCCCTAATAAAAATATTTTTAGCAACTAAAATAATGGAATGAGTTTATTAGACAAATCTATCTCCATAAAACATTAATTTGAAATTAAAGTAGTAAGTGAAAACATGCATATATAGTCTCTTTCATTTTTGAACTACATAGGTGCATTTTTAGGAAAATAATTTATATACATTCTAAAAATCTAAATTTTATAAATTCCATAACCTTTTAAAAATTCCTGTATTTTGTTCTTTTCAAAATCATATTTACTAAATTAAATTAAAACAAACTGTTTTAAATCTAATTGTCTAATTATTATTATATATATATATATATTTTTAAAAAACTATATGTATATATATTTCCAGTAAATAACCAAATAAATATCTTCTCTACTGTAATTATTTTCCGTACCGTAATTATTTCTTTTCTATTTCCCGGCCTACCTACAAACATACATGTGCACAATCGAATAAAATCAAAGCACTACCTTACAGCCATGCGACCCCGAGAACATGACATGACCCCCCTTCCAGATCCACCACGAAACACTGCACCACTTCGTGCTTCGCCCTAAACGTTTTCCTCGTTCGAGCACATCGACCTCGAGATCCCATAATCCAAATCGCCATTATACCCTAGCCGAACAACTGAAATCTCGAAGTATCACCTTCCCTATCCTACGAGTTCGCACTCCTTCCAACTGTTGCTCGTACCCTGACTTCAATCGATCAAGTCGTCGCTATCATCAGTGTGCTCGAGCATGCGACCTGAACGCCAGCTACCCACTACTCTTCGTATGCCATCTTGAACGGTTTCTCGTAGCTCGAGATCGAGCTACCCCGCTTCGGCCCAACGATATCTAGAACCGCATGTCGCCTTGCTCATTTGCTCACACGGCCAGCTCCTCTCAAGTTCGAATGCCCCCCTTTTTGTTTTTTTTCGTAAAGGGAAAGAACGAGGAATTTGGGGCTGTTATGAATTAAATGAAGAGAATCGAGCGAATTTAGGGGAACTTGAGATTTCAATTCTTCTGCCATTTTTTTTGAAGAAGGGATTTGATTTCGATCTGGGTTTCAAAAAATATATAGCAAATTATGGAAAGGAAAGAGATAGCTAGGTTGATGTAATTCAGATTTAGGGTGGCTCGAGTACAATTAGGGTGGCTGAGTTGACCTTTTAATTTAATTTTTTTTCTAAGTTTCCAAAATATCACGTTTCGTAGAAACTTGAAATCTCGAACTCCAAATCGGACATGCCGCCAGGCATTTATAAGGCTTTACCCGTATTCCGAACACGATGGAACGTGTTTCGGAACCTAATTCAATTATATGCACGAGTTACGTAAGTAAACGATCAGTTTTAAATTAAATCGATTAAAATAGTTTCTATGCGTTTTCAGCTGCCAGGGTCAAACAACAACTTCGATTGCTACTAAAATTGAAATCTGATAATAACTAACTATTACGGATCCAATGGAACTGGTTTCGACGAATTCCGAGACTGTGTCTCGGAAGGCTATTTTTAAATTTAATTTAAACAATATATTTTTAAAACTGAATAAAACACTTCCAAACTCAATTTCAACACTTTCACTACCTTCAGTGCTATCAATATAAATCTTATAAGCCTTCAAATTATTTTTAACAGGCTTAAAACTCCAGATTCAACAATTTACCAAATTTTCAATTATTAAATTCAATATTTAAACTATATAATTCAATAATTTAATTACCAAGTAAATATTGATATCTTGAATTCAAGTTAAAATTAACTTTTATATATTTTAAAATCAATTATCTATTCCAATTTAACTTGTTAAAATTTACGAGTCGTCGCATAAAGTCTAAACTATTTTAGATCCAATCGACATAATTTTAAATAAAATCTTTATTATTTTAGTCAGTTACAGTAAAAGATATGATTATAATCATAATATATATATATATATAACTTATTTATGTATCAAATACACATGCACATGTACTTGTACAACACTTTCAACTTATAGATGTAAACATGGTTTGATGTGCTCATATATAAGTGTCGGGATTTACACCACAATGGACACATTTGTCCCTTTATATATATATATATATATATATATATATATATATATATATATATATATGTTTGTTGTACACAATAAATTAATAATATATATATATAAATACATAAAGACACACACAAATACATACATACATACATATATATATATATATATATTAATTTATTTATTTTCAAAGGTTAACCAATTCAAAAAGGATTTAGATTAATACTTAAAATATCTTAAGATATGTAAATTTATAAACAAATCAACATCTAGGAGAAAAATTCTATACTGGATTTAAATTCAAATTTCAAAGACTAACATGTTTATATATACACACAAACAATTTCATATTTAGTTTTAATCTTTTTTGTTTCTAAGCTATGAATTTATATAATTTTTTATATATATATATATGCACGGATTTGTATTAATTTTTTTAATGTAATCCATACGGATTAACATTAGAGTAAAAAATTATTTTTATTTTAACTTGCATTAATTATTTAAAATTTAATATATACATATTATAATATAAACATCGAAATAGACAGATATATATATTATAATTCTATAAACATATATATGTATTTATAAAATTTAATTTGTGTATATATATGTGTGTGTGTGTATGTATATTATAATTTTAAATACATTATATATGTATTTTAACAAATAAGTTTGCATATATTTGTGTGTGTGTGTGACGCCCCACCTCTATACCCACGCTAGCCAAGAACACTCCGGAGTAGTGTTGTCAACTAGCACGGAGAATAAGGCTGTTGAGGAGCGACCACCCATGTAATTGCTTATCACACGGTGGCTATAAATAATCTTCGGAAACAAACATAGAAATAATCATATCACAAATCAGTCACAGATATCCATATCACAAAGGCGGAAGAAGATATGAATATATAACTAACACATGAAAGTGTACATCAGAGTAGTGGTCATTAAGATCCACGATAATACAAAAGAATAGCAACACGTGCTATACAAAAGAATACAACTATGAGTCTATATCTCATGTGTATACAACAAAAACTGCTAATCTAAACAGTTAGCCAAAAGTCAGAGTGATGAATCCCTGGGAAGAAGTCAAGCAGAAGCACCTGTAACATCTCGGTCTGACCCGAGTATTATTTAAGAAAATAATAAATGGATCAGTCTAGCTATAAATATCAGATGACATGATATAACATAAAAGATATGGCATAAACATAAACATCCATAACGACATACCACTATAAGTATGTAAATAATGATCAACAGAAGATCAATCAATAAGAGATAATCAATATCACAAGAATCTTCTCAAAGATTCGAAGAGGGCATCATACCCTAAACTTGTACTCATAACAAGTCAATGACATAAATTCCAGAAATCAACACGAGAAATCCAGAAATCATAAAAAGAGAAAGAGGCCTATCACATGACGGTCCGAAGACCATGGGGAGCTACCCCGCATGTGTGAATGGAATCACACAGATTGAGGTCAAGACTAACCAAAAAGCAGAAAGGTATGTGTGAATGGAATCACACAAGTGGTGTCTAGTCTAACCTTGCAATGAAAGAGACATCGCGCAATTGCTAGTCTAATTCATAAAGCGATCATCAAGATCAACGAGAAGTGTCAATTACACTAAGCTAGTAAATATAGAAGTTTAGCTTCATGTCCCATAACCACTTGCTTAACTTAAATATTTACGAACAAACTGTAAATCTTCACTAATAAAATTGTCACAAGAGGTTCAATCGAACAAGTCCAAGAATTAACCGACGAAGTGAACGCAAGCGTTTCATACCACTTGTTTTACTAAGTCGTTTAATTAGATTTCTCATCCGAGTGAGGTAAAGGCTTGTATATACTAATAGATTGGAAAACGGTTTAAGAAAAGAGCTTTGTTATTAAAAATAGAGTTGAAATTGTTTGTTAAAAGAGTTTTGATATTTACTACTAGTATTGAAACCTTTATATTATAAAGTGACAAAACACAGAAGCAATTGTAGAAACAATCAGTCACAAAAATCGCATACGGAGATGTGAATAAAATCCAAGGAAATCAGCTCAATGTTTTTCAAATAAGATCCCCTACGGAGGGGGGGTCCAGGGGGGTGGCAACCCCCCAAGGTGGGGGTGCGGGGGCAACGCCACCGCTTACGGGTCAGGTCGCGGGGGTCCAGGGGGCAGCGCCCCCGGCGGGGTGCGGGGCAGCGCCCCGACAAAACGGTACGACCTAAGTGAAGGCAAGAGGCCTACAACCTAAAGCAAAATGAGGTCTAACGACCTAAGGGTTCACGCGATCTAACACAATGGCTGAGCGACCTAGCTAAGTGCGCGACCTGGTGGGTAAGGAGGTCGAGCGACCTAATGTTCTTTGCGACCTAACGAGGTAGAGGGGACACGCGACCTAAAGGTACGCGACCTAAGAAAGTTCGCGGGCTAAGGATGAGCGACCTAACAAGGTTCACGACCTAACGGAGACGAGGTCATGCGACCTAAAAGTGAAACGACCTAAGGGCGAAAACAAGGTCACGCGACCTAACAAGAAATAAGGTCAGGCGACCTAAGGGGTTACGCGACCTAACGTAACACGGGTCAAACGACCTAAGGCATCACAGGACGAACGACCTAACTTCTTAAGGGACAGGCGACCTAAAGAGGTTCGCGACCTAATAGGGTTCGCGACCTAAAGGTGCACGACCTAAGGTCTTTCGACCTAGGGGTATATAGGTAACACGACCTAAAGATATCGCGACCTAAAAATAGAAAGCATGGCCGAACGACCTATCGAAGTAGAAAGGCATGCGACCTAACGGTCAAAAGGCCAACGACCTACGACCTAAAAGTCATACGACTTACGACCTAAAAGCCATACGACCTACGACCTAAAAGCCATACGACCTAACGTGAAACGACCGAACTCCGAAGTGAAGATTCAAGGCAGTGCGACTTAGCGCGATAACACGTGAACGACCTAAGGGTTAGGTCGCGAGCGACCGAAGTACTAGGTCGTGAACGACCTAACTCCGAACACGCGAAAAATGGTCAGAACGATCTAGGAGCTATCTCGTACGCGACCTAAGACCCACACGACCTAACTCCGAACGACCTAAAAATGGCTAGAACGACCTAAATGCAGAAATTTCGCCAAAACGCCAAAAATCGGAGTTTTTCACCAATCCAATCCAAACCAAAAGCAAATATTCATGCTAAAGTGATAGGGAATCATTCCCAACAACCCAATATAGTTATAGACTAGATTTGTGAGATAAAAATCTCACCTTTGCACCAAATATCAATGAAAATGAAATTTTAAGCAAGCAAGAATCAATCCTTCTTCTATCTAAGCACAAGAAGCTTGAATCCAATGTCTTCTTCTTGAATTTGGAGTAGAAAGATGGATTGCAAATGAATTTGAGTTTTGGAATTTTAATTTTCCATTCCCTCCACCATTAATGCCAAAGCTTGATTAGTTAGGAAATTTATGAAGAGTGAGGAGAAGAGGGTTGGAACTTGGGCTTAATAGGCTAAACTAACCCAAAGTCCAAAGCGGGAAAAGTTAGTGAAATTTCACTAACTCCAAACCTATCGATGTTTATACTTAAAAAGTTGTAAACGACATTTCGAACTCAATGGAAGTGGTCTCGAGTCCTAATTTGACCGTTTGCAAAAAGTAGCTTTTCGGACCAAAATCCGATTAACGAGTTACTATTTAAATAAAATATTTAAATACAAACTCGATAAATATGCGGGTTGTTACAGTGTGTGTATGTGTGCATGTATATTAATTCAAAATCATATTTTGAAATTTATAGTTAAAGCACTTTTTATTTCAAAAATGAATTTTTTATAAATGGTTGAATTATTTATGATTTTATATGTATATAAGTTTTTTTAATCAATTTCAATAGTTTACCATGTGTAAATATTAGACAGCAAATACATATATAGATTCGTTATAATATATAACATGCAAGTAATTCGATTGAGATGAACAACATATAGATATGGAATAGAAATAAAAATTAGATCACTATCAAAACGTAGTCAATGAAGAGCATCTTGAATGTTGAAGGTAGCTCCTTAAGGTCTAACCTAGACTCCTCTTAAATTTGTAGAAAACAAGAGACAAACACCATAGTTTTTGTTTTTATTTTGATTTGTGTTTTCTATTGCCTTGGGATTTTTGGCTAGGGTAGAGATCAAGTGGAGACCAAATGAATGAAAGTGGTGATCTTAAATAGGCATCTAAGTAGAGGCAAAGGTGGAGACGTATTCTCTAACCTTTACTCGGTCTTAGTTTGCCAATTCTAATCATTATTTGATCATTTAAATCTACCCCTTTTACTACTATGGCTGGCCGTACGAAGAAGCTTTACAGGCCTTACAAAATTTCCAAACTTGTTTAACAATTTATTTATACATATAAAATTTAAATATTTGTCGATATTGTATATCGGTGCATACATATATAACTTTAATATATGCACCCAGTAAATTGCTAATGGTACCCAAAAAAATCATAAATGAAATTTAATATTTCAAAAATATTAATTAATGTACAATAATTATAAATTAATTAAATCATGTGGTATTTCAAAGTATTTAACATTACGATTGTGGGATTCAAGTGTATAAATTCAATTAGCGATTAATATCGAACAATTATTAACGATCACACATAATTTTAGTTTGAAGTGTGATAGTTAGCTGAATTTATAATTTACACATTTTATAGTAAAATCTAATTTCACTATTTTAAGCGGTGCATGGCAGTAATGATTATTTACACCAATTCTCTTTATTAAAACTATATCATTTTGAACTTATGGAATTTGGTTTTGGTCAAAATTCCAGTATCATTCACATTCAACTTATCAAATCCAAACATAAATTTATTGGTTAAATAAAAACAAGTAGAATTAACCGAACTACTCTGGCTAGAAACTTTGACTTTGAGTTGACTATAATTATTTGTGATACTGACCTCATATAACGAAGGAGAAGAATTCTCTATTGAATAGTATTTCACTTCCAATGCTTTACCCAGACCTAACTATAGCTGTTTGATGAATGTCATGCCATAATTTGACTATAATCAAAGTCGAGTGTCCACATTAAAGTTCAATAGTATTTTCAAGTCGAGAGAACAACGCAGTATCATCACTTTGTGATTCTCTATTTGATCTTTATAATACTAACCAAAAGAAAACTCTCGAGTGTGTCATTCTATAGTTATCCAATAACTATCGGTACACAAACCCTTGATGCCCTTCAACAGTCATGATTAATACACTGCCCAACATTTGGAGAGCATTACGTACTCTAATCCCAATGGATGTATCGATATCCTGATTCAAAACATCTTGACTAGGAATATTTAAAATAATGTGATATTTTCATTGTAATAAATTTCTCATGATTACAACACATTATTATTACTATCAGATAACATATCATTCAATGATTTCTGCTAAATATACATAAATTAAATAAATAAATGACATAATATAGTTTGATAAGTATATAATATTATTTCAAATGATATTTTATTACAAAGTTAATACTCTATAATAAATTACAAAATTACCCCAATGGCATACCCCAAACTCCATTAATCTCCCACTTGCACTTCGAGCCACTTATGGAATTTCAATCCTATACCTTTGATCAGTTTGTTGAGAATTGACCAAGTTTGACCCTTCATGAATGGTTCTGCTATGATGTTCTTTCTATTAACTCTTAGAATTACGATTTTATTCTTCTCAACAAATTCTCTAATGAGATGAAACTTTCAAAGAATGTATCTCAATTTACTATGCACTCTAGATTCCTTTACGATCTGCATCACATCATTGTTGCTACAAAAATATGTAATTAGATTTTATGTATTAGAGATGACCCTCAGCTTATTGATAAATTTGAGCATCTAGATTGCTTCTTTAGCTACTTCATTGAGAGTGACTTACTTAACCTCCATCGTGGAATCAACTATTGGTTCCTATTTGAAACTTTTTCCACTAATAGCCCCACAATTTAAAGTAAAAACGAACTATATATAGACTTATTGTTGTCAATATCATTTTGAAGGTTGGAGTTTGTATACTCATTCATAAGGAGGTCTCCATTCCTATATATAGGGAATAAGTCTTTAGTATTTCTTACTTAAGAATACATTTTACAGCCGTTAAATGCTTCTTATTAGGGTTAGACTGGAATCAGCATATGCACCCTAATGCATAAGCCCATCCAGTCTTGCATATAGCACATCGAACATCATGGAACCAATAGCTGATGGATATGGTATCCTCTTCATACTTTGCATCTCCTTATCAGTATGAGATGTGTCCTTCTTCAAAAGGATGATTCCAAATTGTTCAAAACATTTCTACGGTTGGAATTCTCCATACCGAACTTTTAATATGGTATGAATGTACAGGGAGTGGGACAATTTTACAACCTTTTAGATCATCTCTATAGATTTTAATAACATATATATAGGCCGATTCTCCAAAATCCTCAATGGATAAGTTCTTAGATAGTCATGCTTTCACTGATTGCAACAACACACAACACAATGTTGTTACCAATTAATAATAAATCATCTCGCATAAAACTAAGAACACCATACCACTTCCTTTTTCTTTTTGATATACACATACACTTCCTTTATGCTTTGATGAAAACCAAATTGTTTAATTACTTTATCAAAACACTTATTCCAACTTCTTGAAGCTTGTTTAAGATCATAATTGGAGCTTAGCAACTTGCAAGCCTTGTCCACACACTCACTAACCTCGAAAACCTAGGTTGCGACATGTAAGTGGTTTATTCTAAATCATCATTCAAGTATGTCGTTTTCATGTCCATTTTCCATATTTCATAGTCATAGAATGCAACAATAGCTAGCATTCTTCGAATGGACTTAAGAATGACTACGAGTGAAAATGATGTCATAATCAACGCCTTGAATTTGATTAAACACTTTTACAACTAGTCTAGCTTTGTAAGTCACTGCTTGTCCATCTACATTTAGCTTATTTTTTAAATCTGTTTACAACTGATGAGTTTTATCCCTTCGGGTATGTTAGCTAAAGTCCATACTTTGTTTTTATACATGGAATCTATTTTAGATATTTCATAGCTTCAAGCCAAGTTTTAGAGTGTTTACTCTGTATTACTTATTGGAATGAGAGAGGAGTGTCATCTTCTAAGGAACAATCCTCTTTTTCGCCGTCCATGAGAAAAAATAGTATATCTCTGGTGCATAAGATTTTCTATTAAACCTTTTGATAAATTGCATGTTTTCATATATTAGTGAATTTGGTTTATCTATTGATTCGACTTTTATGTCAATTTATTGGATCTCATCCAAGTATACAATCATATTATTAATTTCTTTTGTAAAAATTCCTTTTTCAAAAAGACAACATGCTGAGAAATAATTACCTTTTGTTCCCCGGTATTGTAGAAAATATATCCTAACGGATTCTTAGGATATCCTATAGATTTACATAATGCCGATCTTTCCTCAAGTTTATTGGGATCAATATTTTTAACGTAGGTTAAATAACCCCACACCTTCAAATACTTCATTTGGGGTTTCTTCCTACATCAATCTCATATAGGGTCTTAGGACCAGATTTGGTAAGCACCAAATTCAGTATATAGGCTGGGGTTCCCAATGCATATCCTAGTAGGAAAGAAGTAACTCCGCATGACTCATCATGGAATAGGATTTGGTTCCTTCTATCTAAAACAACATTGTGTTGTAGAGTATTGGGTGGAGTAATTTGAGAGATAATCCCATTATCTTTTAAGCATTGTTAGAGCTCTTGTCCAGCATACTCGTCTCCTTGATCATATCGAAGTACTATAATCTTAAGGTTCATTTTATTTTCGACGTAGCTCCTATACTTTTTAAATTTCTCATAGACATTAGCTTTGTTCTTCAAAAGCTACACATATCCAAGTTTGATAAACCATCGGTAAAATTTACAAAATAAAAAGCCTTGTAGTTATAAGCATTGGAACGGGTCCATTAGTATGTATGAGACCCAAGACTTCATTAACTTTATCATTTCTACCATGAAAAAGGTGCTTGGTCATTTTTCTTTACAATATGACTCACTCATATCAAATTATTTAAAATCAAATAATGATTCATGTAGTAGTTTCTCACTTATATGACCTAGTTTACAGTGCCATAGATAATTATTATTATTAATGTCAACATTAGAAGAATTATTTGCAGCACACACATATTTAGAATTAAACATATTAATGCTACTATATAAAACACCATTATAGTTTTTATTTCCATCAAACATTATGTTCATAAACATTATTGCACAATAACATATCTAGTCCTAGACAATTTAGACACAAAAATTATTCCACAAATAAAGTTTTTAACATAATAGAAATTATTCAAAACTAAATCTATCCAATAGGCAAAGCCAAGTGATAATCCCAAACTACAGTTTCATCTACTAGAGATCCATCAGCAACTTGAAGTCTTTTCTCATCCTTTGTCACTTGTCACCTATTCCTAGGTCCCTGTAATGAATTATAGATACGAGTTCTAAATCTAGTATCTAAGATCAAAAAAAAATTATTGATTGCAAAAAATTATTAATCATAGACATACCTATAGAAGCAGCAGAATCATCATTTTTCTTCTTTGAAAATCTTTAGGCAATCTGGACAGTTTCATTTTTAGTAGCTCATCTTGTGACAGTGACGATACTCACCCTTATCATTTGGAGCGCTCTTCTATCCTTCTTGCTTACCCACTTTTTCTTCTTTGAATTATATGACGTCGATGCCTTCCCTTTCACTGCGAGTATTGTGCCTCGATCCTTAGATAAAGATTCGATTGATCTCAACATATTGAACGACTCCACAAGGCTTATATTTAAATAATTCATATTCTAGTTCAATATGAAAGGCTAAAATTGTGAAGTATAAGACTCTAAGATTAAGTCCACTTGTAGCTCATTGCTTTTCATGATGTCCAACTATGAAAGTCTATCAATATTGCCCTTCACAATAAAGACGTACTTGTCAAATTGTATGCCCTTTGTCATCTTTTTATTGAACAATTTCTTAGTAATATCTTACGTACGAAAGATGGTTGCCTCGAAAACAACTTTTTGAGGCCATTGAAGATTTGATGACAAACATGTTTCCGTGCTATCTTTATAACGGTTTGTCTAGCGTAGACAACACGTAAGCCTTAGCGATTTCTAGGTGTGCAATCCGTTTATTATAAGCAATTATTAGATGGAGATCCTCATCTTTAGCAGGATTTTATATGGATTTTCAGGTATTGACAATCATATGCATTTGTATGCAAGTGCTATTTTGATTGCACTTAACTAATCTATGTAAATAGGCCCCATGAGTTTGTCATTTTTTGAAAATAACTTTTACATGTAAATTAGTAGATCAGGACACTGAATTCACATAAAATATTCATATAATATTAGTAAGGTTAAACATTATATTTCATTTTACTAATAAGCTCCCACTAGACTTTTATGTTTCTCAAAACCTATAGAGGAAACGTAGAAATCTTCTGATTTTTCTAGTAGGTGTTAGGAATCGCTTATCTTGGGATTTTGACCTTGAGTTCATCCAACAGATAATAGGCTCGCAAACAATGGATAGAGCTTTATCGGTTGTATCATATACAACTCCTAACTCGTGGTATTTGTACTAATCTCATTTTGACCTTGGGTTTGCTCAACAAAGCGCAAGATATCATTCACTCATACCTACAATTTCACGACGGCCTAGCTATAGTGTATAACTATGAGTTTTCTCAAAAAATACATATAATTATCTTATCTCATCTAGTTAATATACTAAATAATACACATAATATCTCTAACTTAAGTTTGTTCAACAACCACAATTCTCTAGCTTAAGTTTGCTCAACGACAAGAGAGTAAGAAGTAATTTGTTCATATATAAATGGTAGAGGACGGCTTATATTAATGATTCAAAATATTTAATATATTTATTTGAGTGATATTGATTTATCGAATAATGAATTTCCTATTAAATGCCATAATGATTCAAGTGACAGACATATCTAAAATCATGGTATAAGTACTATACATATGTATTTATTCTTCTAATCCAATTTTGATTTATTATAGTTCCACCTTTTATAATGAAAATTTAATTTTATTAATAAAATCTTATTTAATTAATTAATTTATTTAATTATTTAATTTAATTTAATTCATTTTAAAAAATTAAATTGAATATATAGTATAACATTTATAGTAATACACTTATATCATAATCATGTGTATTATATTATTTATAAATTAATGTTTAATTAATATATCTAATTAAAACAATTCTAGTTAAATTTAATGTATTTCAAAAAATATACATAAATTACTTAAACATTTAAAGATCAATAAATAAATATATGTATCAATACATATGTTTTTAATTTAGTTAATTAATTCTTAATCAGTTTTATTTAACTAATCCAATTAAATATTGTAATAATTTGCGAAGATAGTAATTTTTTTAAAAAATATTTTTTTTATAACATTTATAATATTTCATACATATTTTAAGCTTAATCTTTAAATTTATAATACAATTTATATTTTCAAAAAGTTTTTGAAAATTAACTCTAAGCCCAAAATCAATTCGAGCCTTTATATTGGAGACAACATTTAGGCCTACCTCATCCTTTGGGCCTGGCCAATAACCATATAGAGCAGAGTACTTAATAACTCAATAACCCAACCTTAGTCACTACTATTTTAGGCATTATGTTAAATAGTTAGGCGTTAAAGTTAGCCATAATACTGCTAATTTTGACATCTATGGGCTCTGATACAATATATAAATATATATATATTATAATTTAAATTTCAAAACAAATATATATATATATAATATTATGTGTGTATTATAATTTAAATACGTATATATGTATTTTAATAAATTAGTTTGCATATGTATATGTTAACTAAAAATCATATTTTTTTTTAATTTTAATAATTAGTTACAACATTTTTTATTTCAAAATGAATTTTTTAAATGGCCGAAATATATATATATATATATATATATATATATATATATGATTTGCATGTGTATATAAATTATTTTAATCCATTTTAAAAGTTTACACATGTGCACAAAATTAGATAGCAAATACATTATAGGTTCGTATAGTATATAATGCATAAGCAATGTAGCAATGTGACTGAGATGAATGACATATATAGACATGGAATAGTTATATAAACTAGATCATTACCAAAACTTAGCCAATAAAGATCACCTTGATTGTTGGATGCAACTTTTTGAGATCTAGTTTGGACTCCTCTTGAATTTACAATAAATAAGAGACAAACACCAAACTACCATTTCGGTTTTCTTTGAGTTTTCTTTGGAAAGAAATGGCTAAACTGCCCTAGAATTTCTGACTTAGGTGGTGAAAAAAGTGGTGGCTCAAATGAATGAAAAGGGAGATCTTAAGTAGGCATCTATAGTCGAACGTAGAGACATAATCTCTTATCTTTACTTAATCTTTGTTTGTCAATTCAAAACATTATTTGATCATTCAAATCTCCCCCTAACTCTTATGCCCACCCATACTAGGAGGCTTCATTGGCCTTCAAAATTTCCAAACCCATTTAATAATTAATTAATTTAAATCAAAGTTAAATATTTTTCGATATCATATATCGATACATACATATATAACTTTTATATGCACACTCAATTAATTATTAATGGTAGCCAAAAAAAATCAAAAATCAAATTTAATAACTAATGTTTCATAAATATTAATTAATTCACAAAAATTATAAATTAAATAAATCGTGTGGTATTTTTGAATATTTAACGTTACGGTTATGCGACTTAAAAGTGTAACTTCAGTCATTGATTAATATCGAACAATTCAAATATTAACATTCATATGTCATCTTAGCTAATGGTGTGAAAGTTTGACCGAGTTTATTGCTTATAAATTTTCCAGTAAAATCTAATTTCACCATTTTAAGCGATACCTGATGATAATGATTATTTATACCAATTCTCTTTGTCAAAACTATATCACTTAAGACTTATTGAATTTTATTTTGATAAACATTCCAATATCGTCCATATTCAACTTGTAAAAATCCAAAGTTCCAAATAAAAAGTCCTTGGTTCAATAACAACAATTATTATTAACCAAACTGCTTTGAGAAGTGACTTTAACTTTGAGATGACTACATTTGGCCGTGATATTAATGTCATATAATTGAGGAGATAAATTCTTTATTTAATAGTGCTCATTTTCAATGCTTTAACTCAGACCCAACTGTAATGTTCGACGGATATCATTACATGGTTTAACTATAATTAAAATGGAGTGTCCACATTGAAGTTCAATGGCATTCTCAAGGCAATAGAACTGTGTAGTATAATCACTTTGAAATTCTCTATTTGACCTTAGTTACGTTAACCAACAGAAAACTCTCGAGTGAGTCATTCCATAATTATCTAATAACTATGAGAACGTAATCCCTTGGTTCCCCCAATGGTCATGAGTTATACACTGGCCAATATTGGAAGCGTGTTATATACTCTAGTCTCATCGGATGTAGATATATTGTTTGGAAAAAAATATGTTATTTTCACCGTGGTAAATATCTCATGTTACAACATATTGTATTACCATCACATAATATATCATTTAAGGATTTTCTATTAAATATATCTAAATTAAATAAACAATTAACATAACATAGTATGACAAGTATATAATAGATAGAAAAACACATTTTATTTCGAATGAGATTTTATTACAAAGTTAATAATTTATATTAGATTAAAGAACTGCCCCTAAAACATATCCCTATATCTATCATTCTCTGCCTACATCCAACAAATTAGTCTATTTCTACTATAGTGTTATACTATTCATGCTAAGTATATCATATACTAATCAGCATAGTAATGACTGTAACTCAACCGTCACATACATTAGGTTAGTGGGCCTCAAGACTTCTAGTAAGGCCAATACTCGTTAATCTTGGTCATTAATGTAAGACCAATACTATAAAAATCTGATACGTCGTCCACTACCTAAAAGCTTATATAACCCGAATCGATATCCACATGCCTAACCGCTATCATTTGTTTGGCAAGTGGAATTAAGATAGGTAACCCGAGGCCGATCACCTTTTGCTACAAAATAGCCTAAGGTTCATTGCCTTTACTATCTCTTTTATCTCAGAAATAGTGTAGCATAAAGCATACAATCGAGACAACCACGCCTTGTTCAATAGATCATCTATAAACGTCTAATCTTAAAGTTGTAGCTAGTGGACATGGACTTATTCCGTATATGCAATATCGTATGGAATTGCATATCACAATGTCCAAGCTGTCATGTGCTCAAAGCCAGTGGATGACTCTATAAACCGCTATACAAATCGAACGGCATCTCGAACCATTGCCATGGCCTCAATTTAATTGCCACACACAACATGTTTCTTGAGACAAGGCATACAGTCCTCAAACTCATCAAACTATTGTATAGTCATAATAGAACTTATGAACATCAATCGGGCCTTCAAACGAAGTCTACTTCCCAATCATCAATATTTAGAACTCAAAGATCATTATCTAACTAATAGCATCTCAGATGTCCAAATAGATTATTCAAACATTTGACCATTATATTAGACTTCTGAACCTAAATTTTAGATGTTAGAATTTTCCGAATTTACACTAGAATACTGCAGGATAAAAATCTTTGAACTTCAGGCATATGAATCTTCAATTTAGATATCTGAATGCTCGATCATGCCAAAGCCTAAACCTTGATGGAGGAATTTCTGTTAGTGGAAATTCTTCCCACCTTTTCTCATTTAGACTTTCTATTTCCCGTCTTTGATGTGTGACTCTATTTCATCAAGACACTTCGTACTAACGTCGTTCAACATGAATTCACACCCTTGTTGTAAGTCATTCGATTTTCATATAAGTAAAAGATATTCATATAAGTAAAACTTTGTACTTGGCGAACGACCTTGAGGCAATAAACTGCTTTCACGACCATTCGAGTTCAACTACTCGATTCATCATTTCAACTCTACATTCATTCAACTAAGCCAATTACCAGTGTAACAAATTATCTCTTCTCATTCTATCAAGTCCAAATCAAATACAATACCGCAATCCAAACCAAACACGCAACATTTAATATTAATTTATATAATACATTCATTCTATAATCATATTCTTCTAAAGCATTCATTAAACAAGGTTCCCATTTCTAAAACCCAATGTAAGTTCATTACTCAATCCCTAATCAACATTAGATATTTAACATAATTTCTATCATATTTAGTAACTATATATCATAGAGAATAAATCTCATTCACCTAATATTAAGAAATCCAAACTTCAATGGAACTCACTTTGAAAGTCTCCTTTGATCTCTGAGATTCGGCTCCAAACGTTTCAAAAATGCAAACTTGAAGAGATGAATTTGTAGATAATCCTTCAATTTGAATTTATATATTTATTTCGGAATTTTTAGTGAATAAAATGAAAATTTATGTGGAATTAACTTTTTGAAAAACCTAGTATTCTAGCTTGAAGAGAATGAAGAAGAAGAGGAAAATAAATCAAGAAGCTTTTCTCATTTTAAAGTATAAAAACAATTCTGGTCAAATGATTATTTAGTCCATAGCGTTTATCCTTATTTTATCAATCTTATCTGATTTATCAAACATTATATATTTTTCATATATAAAAGACATTACAAACTCAATGAAAAAAGTCTTGAATCCTGACTTATTCATCTTTAAAAATTCATCTTTTAATCCAGTTAAAAGGATTTTTGTTAATTGCTAAGTGCCAAAATATGGATTGTTATAACGATCATAATTCAATCTCGTTTTTGTATTAGCAATAGCATCAAATTAAGTGATTTTCTAATAACACTTATCATGGCACCTAAAGCATTTTGATCTGATAATTTTAGATTCATGCTAGGTAAACTTACCCAAATCGTCATATTTGTTGTCAAATCTCTCTCTAATTTGATCGAAGTAGACCACCTCCTCGCAATGACGAGCCTTACGTTACACAAATATGATTCATTTTTTTAGAATGTTATTACACTTCCCCAGTCCTTCGAATTTAATGAGGAAGAAAACATTTGTCTTAAGAGCACATCAAAGTCTCCATATGGTTTCCACATTCTTGAGATATACACTTTGAGATGTACAAAATATGGTTTTTACCCGGGTAAGGTATGCAAGAATTGTACTATTCCACGTAGCTTCGATTCTTTGACACACACATTTTATAACTGCAACCTTTTTACCGTTTACTGAAATTGGTCGGATAAATTCAAGATTGAAATCTTTGTTTTCCTGATCGCTGGTAACAATATTTTTCCATGTTCTGAAGCCCTGTGATATGTTTAATGAGATGGTGGGCATGTTGTTTTTGGCATTTGCACCAAAAAAATTTCTATTCCTGACAAGGAATGAATTCTTTGGCTCAGGGACTAAGACCAGTACTAATCACGTCTTCTGCGTTTACTTTGTTTTTATATGATATGACTATTATTATTTTTAGTCTGGTAAAATCAGTTTTATCTTTGTTTTAAGTTAACAAAACAATGGGAACATGTCAAGTGTTGTACTCAATCCGAGACCAACAAAGACTTAACTAATGTTTGAATTGGTGCAAATCGCACCTTATGATTTTTGTATCTTAGTACAGCAATCACAATTACTTTAACTAGAACAAGTGTTTCTGTTTGTTGAGAATCTTATTGCAATAGTAATGTATCAACCACATAAGCATATAGCAATATATTATATTATAACATAAATAACAAACCGAGGAGCAAACAGCTTCAGTAAGACATAAGACTCGTGCACATAAGAGTTGAAATTATAGCAGTGAGAAATAGAGCTCAAGTAAAGAGTAACAAATTATGCAAATTTACAAACCTTGAGATCTACATGAATATGCCTATAAAAGAAGTCAAAACACAAAGTAATAATCAAAAGTTGCACCATCCAAGAAATTCTCTGAGTTTCCTGTATCAAATTCAAGTTGATCAGTTATTCAAACATTTTATTCTAAAAAACATGTATATTTTGTAAAAAAATAAGAATACCTTGCTTCTATGTTTCTACTTGGTGATGACATACACAGCATAGATGATACCAGGCAAGTATCCAAGGAGAGTCAGTACCAAACATATCCAAAACTCCACCTGAAAAAGATAATAAAAAAGAAAAAAATATACATGAGCAATATGCTTACAATGAAGGAATGCTTTTATTGTGACGGCATATACCCCGCAGCCAAACTTGAGAAAAACGCCAAGAGGAGGCAAGAGGATTGCCAGAATAATATCAATGCAATTGGCAGTTCCTTCTTCAGCCATGGTTAAAGAAGAAAATATATAATTGAAAAGTAATAATTAAACGAAGAGTTACAGAGGAAGAGTACGAAGCAACGGAGGGGATTGGTCTGTGAATATTTATAGGAATGGGGATGGATATGGATCTGATGCGCCGGAGTGGACGCTTTGGTTTCTTAACCGCGTTGCTGTTGGTAGACTCTTTTTACTATTCTTTTGGCATTATTTGTCTGTCTTTTGAATTTTGATGCAAGCAAAAATTTTGACTTTGCTTTCTCGTTCAACGGCATTCTTCCGGTCTTTACCGTTTAATAGATGGCGAATCTAGAAGGGAGAATGTTACAAGGCCAAATTTTAATAAGAAAAAGAAAAAAAAGGTCGGGAAAGTCAGAGTTATGGTGGAATTCATGCAGCATCAATTTTGTAATTCATCATAGAGCAACGACCAAAGCATCATTTTTGTACCCACTCTGTTCGTTTAGATCCAGTTCCTTGAAGCTTTCTTGATAACACGTTACATGAAACCTTACGGCCGATACATTAATGTTTTAAAGGGTTTTTAGACTCAAGAAAAAAGAGAAAAATTTAGTTTCAGGGATAAAAGTTTGTCTTTTAGGTTGAATGACACTTTTGAACGTAATTCATAGAATGATAGTTGTAACTATCATTTTCGGTTTACACTAAAAAAATGTTCTTCAGATTAAAAGGCAAATTTGTTGTCTCTGAGAATAAATATTTTTACAACTTCTTCCTTATATTTATTTACCTGTTTTTTCTAAATCCGTTCAGACATAATCTTTTTATTTTGTTTAGATCAATGTGATGCAGTTATTTTCTCCAAATCATTTTTTCTTCACATACATATCAACTAACAAAATAAAAAGTGTAACATCAAAATCGACAATACGAAAAAAGAGAAAATATTGTTTTACAAATATTTGCAATCCTGAATAGGATTATTTACAAAAGTGAAAATGATAATGCAAATATTTACAACAAACTACAAAAGTGACTGATTATTGTTTGGAAGGAAGAAGAAAGAAAAATAATGACATATTAGTCTCGCATTGTAAAAATGCAGGACTTTATTTGTTTGAAAATAGGCCTCTCATAAGAACGTTATACTCTTCGCGCATTCAAGTATTTTCCCCTGGATTGAAAGCAGGGAAACCAACATATGTGTATATTTGGAAATCGGAGAGAGATTCGACTGTTGCAGGCTAACATACACATTTTTTGAATTCTGGAGGGAAACATGGCAGTAGCAGCTAATGGACGTGGCAGTTGGAAGCGTCTATTGATAATTTGATGCATTTCTTCACCATATCTGTATAAAAGGAGGTGCAAATTCATTTATTAATCACAATTTTTTCTTCTTCTTCATTTTTATACTCCTATATTGCATGGTCAGATTCTAAATAAAAGAGTATTCTTGATCGGATCAATGTAGTATAAATTTAAATACAATTACATTATTAAAGGATTTCATTGAATCCTAAAGTCAGTGATTCAATAAGCCGCTGGTACTGAAACGGTTGAACTATAGTTTAAAGAAATTTTACGCAAAAATCCTTAAAGTCAGAAGTACAATACACATCATCTTCAACCACAAAAAATATCCTATAATTTTTAACAATAATTCAATCCTTTCGGTACAAACTGTTAACTAATTATTGACTTAAAGATTCAATGAAGCCATTCAACAGCGTAATCACATTCAAATTTGGTAGTACTTTGATTTGATCAAGAATACTCAAAGCTGACGATGCAATAATGGAGTTCATAATCGAAGAAGAAAAAGAAGCAAATTTAGTGATTATGGAAATGATTTTGGTCTTGCCTTTATGTAGGCAGTGAAAAGACATATCTAATTATCGACGGTTGCATGTATCGGCTCTAATACTCTATTTTCCCGCTTGAATCAAATACCACTTCATGTCCCCCACCTTCAGATTCCCATTGTTTGCAACATTTTGAATTTTAAAATTTTGGGCTTGTAAATAGGCTCAAATAAAGATCCGTCAGACTTGTTCAAAAAATATAGCTCAAAGCCAAACGCAAACCCAAACCATCTTGGCTCGGACAGTCGGACGGTGATGGCAATGTGTGTCAAGGTGCATGGCCTCTGTCTTCAACATAAAAGAAAATATTTGGGTACCCGAGGAGCCAAAGCTTCTCATGACAATCTAAATAATAAATATAGAACCTCATTTTTCATAATAAGGGACTTAACATTCGTTCTTTCTTTCATCTTCCTTCTTCTAATATGTAGAACAATTTGATGGTGATCGAAAGAACTGCATAATTTCTTGCCGTTGAGTAAAATTATCTCCATCAAAACGCTCTAAATGAGTAAGGTGTTGATTCATGGCTGATGGGGCATTAATATTGCTTGAAGCTTTCTTTGGTTAATCGAAAGAAACTCCTTCGGATGATAATGCACTTAAGAAGAAATGTTCGAGGTGCCAAACTGTGTGAAGGATGCACTCTAAATACACTATTTACTTCTATCTACAATTCACATAGAATTCTGAAAACAACAGAAGCAGCATAGATAGCACTGGAAAACAAATATCGTATATCGAAGGCAAGACCCAAGAAATTCTAGGTATGCAGTTTTTTGGATTTTAAAACGACTGAAAATAAGTTCATTATTGGAAAAATTAGTGAAATAATTTTTACACACACACACACACACATATATATATATATATAACAACTCAAAGATGCCAAAATTCATCTCCTTAATTCATTCATAGTTTAAGTCATAATTTCTAGACTTCTTGCAACAATCCACCCTAGAGCAGACCTAAATTTTGATCCAGAAAAGACCGATCGAAACTTAGATCCATTCTAAGGTAAGCTTTCAGTAGTAAAAAGAAATAACATTACAGAGCCATGACTAAATTTTCAGAACTCGCAGCAGATGGAACAAAATATAATAGCAAAGTGTATCAATTTATTTCAAAACCATAAAAATATCACAATACAGAATTCTATAAAAATCATAGCATACTATCTGTTACAACAACTGTCTAAATACATGCGTACACATGAAAGCATGTAATAATAACAAATACAGCCACAAGCCAAACTTCTCCATCTCTAAGCATCATCTCGCCGTCACTCCGTCCTTGAACTACATTGTAATGAGGAGGGAGTCGAACAACAAGTGTCTGGTGAATAAAAACCTCGAGTCTTACCTTATCAATATTTGAGCAATATATTTCAAAATCAAAATATGTCTACGAACATAAAACCATTTAATACACCTTTATAAGAAAAGCAGGTGGATCCAACCACTTAATACCTTTCATTCCAGAAGTAGATTTCTAAAATTCCATATCCCAATCATACGTCATAAACAGCTAATCATGTGAGAAACAGTATCCAAGCCACTTAATACCTTTTATTGGAAGATAGCCAGACTCTAATCATTTGATACCTTAATTAAGACAGACCCCATCATTTAATACCTATTTCCAAGGCGTGCTCCTAGATGGTATTATCTAGCTGACATCACATGGAATCTCTTAGGTTATTTAATACTTCCATGTGGAAAATAGACAGACTCTAGTCATTTAATACTTTTGTTAAGGCAGACCCCATCATTTAATACCTATGTGCAAAAGAGGACTCTCTCATAGAGATACCACCTAACATAACCCCTTGGTCGTTTGATACTTCATCTAGGAAAAAGAGGCAGATCCAACCATTTAATACCTCAAGACTCTAAAGTGGGCCTTTCATCTTATGGAACATACTCATAATGATGTCTTACACCATTGGTTGTTTATGACGTATGATTGGGATATGGGATTTTAGAAACATGCTTCTGGAATAGAAGAGATTAAGTGGTTGGATCTGCATCCTTTCCTTATAAAAGAGTAGTAAATGGTTTTAATGATTTTATGTTCATAGACATATTCTTATTTTTAAACATACTGCCTAAGTATTGACAAGGTAAGACTCGAGGTTTTTATTTACTAGACACTTGTTGTTTAGACTCCCTCCTCGTTACAATAGAGATTAAAAACAGAGTGATGGCGGTGACAATGCTTAGAGATGAAGAAGCTTGGCTTGCGGCAGTATTTGTTATTATTACTTGCTTTCACATGTACTCATGTATTTAGACAATTGTTGTAACAGATATTATGCTATGACTTTATAGAATTGTGTATTATGACACTTTTATGGTTTTGCAATAAATGGGTACACTTTGCAATTATATTTTGTCCCATTTGCTATGAGTTCTGAATGTTCACTTACTCCTCTATAATATTGTTTCTTTTTACTACCAACAGCTTACCTTAGAATGGATCTAAGTTTCGATGGGCCTTTTTTTGGTCGAAATTTAGGCTTCTTCCGATGTGGGTTGTTACATTTGGTATCGGAGCCTAGGTTACCCAATCAATGGGGAAAAACTATACGTATGAGAGAAGTACTTGTTATTTGAAAGAGTTTTTTCCAAAAGAATTTTCAAAGAATTCCTACTACTACACACACACCCTATCTTCTTAAACATACGCATATACACTAGGAAACCTTTTTCTTTAGGCATGTAATACTATCTTAGAAATCATCACAAAGGTTTAACCTACAGATAGTTGATATGGCTGATATTCAATCTTCTTCCGAGCAAGGGAACCCTAAACACGGAAGATCACTTATTCATGGAATGCCCGAATGGTTTAAACAATATCTTAGGGTTGTCGAGCAGACTCATATACCTCGAGTTGCACTAACTGCTCTGCCCATCGATGTAGCACCCTGTCTTGTTACTTTCCTAAGTTGAGTAAGAACTTTATCAATATGGAAGGGAAGACATACTCTAGAACTAGAGGTTATTTGGAAGCTAAAGCGTGGATTAGTAACTGCAAGAAGATATTTAGGGAGCTTGCTTGGGATGATTAGCTGAGAAGAAGAATTACATCTTGGCACCTCAAGGAAGTAACCTTGTATTGGTGGAGCTTTGTGACTGATGAGCATCCTAGAAGGATATTATCTTGGGATGAATTCAAGGATTGATTTGAGATGATATTCATATCTAGAGCAGAGGTTAGCTTGCAATTGGAAAAAAATTCAGTTGTGACAAGGAGATTCTACCCTTAAGGAGAATATAGCTAAGTTTACTGAACTGGTTAAATTTGGGATGAGCATAATGGACACATCTATAAAAAAGGCCATGAAGTTTGTGAAGGGCTTAAATTCCCCGCTAAGAGAAGTGTTGTTGACCCATGTACCTAATGGGGCATGTATAAGATGTTTGTAGAAATAGCTATGTTACACGTGGCCAATGAGGAAGATAAGGGAATAGAGAAAGAGAGATTGCACCATCCCAAAAGCAAGGAGGGTCCAAGAAGGGAAGCTTTTGGGCCAATAAGAAGTCAAAGGGGAAGTTTAAGAAGGATGGAAAGGTGTGTAATAAACGATAAAGGACGGGCCATGAAGCTAAAGATTGTAGAGTGAGTCTGATGAAGGAAGCCTTTAAGGGTAGGTGCTTTAACTGCCACAAGGAAGGTCATCTCAAGAATCTATGTTCCAAGATGGCTAAGGAAGGATCAACCGAACTTGCCAGCATTATTGAAGCTTCCTTATTTCTAGGAAGTCACTAAGAGACTAAGGAAAAACAGCTCCAAATGGTATAACTCTTATTTTTGGGATTACTATTCGTACCATATTTGATTTACGGGCATTATATTTCTTTATAGCTAGGGATGTAGTAAATTTCTTAAACCTTTAAACCCAGATGGTCAACATTCCAATAGATGTTTTCATTTCCATTGGGTGTTTGACCCATCTTTATTTTGTTGGTAAAGACCTAGTGTTAGACATATGCGACGTTGATTTCAAATGTACTGCATACATTCTAAATTTCGAGGGGTATGGGCTTATCTTGGGTACAGATTAGTTGTCATATTATAGAGCCATTCTTGACTATGATAAGAGGGTAGTAAGATTAAGGATTGTGGACGTTATGACATAGAATTTCTTTGTACACCCAAAGTATTAGTTGAGTTAAGCAATTTATACTCACTAAATCTACATGTTGTTAGAGAGCCATCGTTTGTACCCGTAGGTTGTGAATTTATTAAAGTCTACGAGGAGATCTTTCCCTATAGGAGATTGAGTTCCAAATAGATTCGAAGAAGGATTCCAGACCCATCGCTCTGCTTTTGAGACACAAGGTCCCCAAAGAAAGAAGGAAATTAGATAAGCAAATCTCAGAGCTATTTATGGGAGCCCATGTTATTTTCGCTACTAAGGCAGATGGTTCTTTGAAACTTTGCATCGATTTTAGGGAGTTGAACAAGTTGACATGGAAGAATAGGTATCCTCTACCTAGAATAGATAACTTGTCGATCAACTTGTAGGAGCTAAAGTCTTTTTTCCAATTAGACTTAGCAACGGGATTCCATTAGTTGAAGGTTATAGAGGAAAGTAAGACACAGACTGCATTTTGTACTCCATATGAGCTCTATGAGTCAGAAGTAGTGCCTTTTGGATCGACGAACGCCCCGACATACTTGTGTATTTAATGAGTAGAGTGTTCATAGGGAAACTTAATAAATTTGTCATGGTGTTTGTTGATGATATCTTATATTTCTACAAAGGAAAGAAGCATGAGGACCACCTTAGGGAGGTGTTGGAGACCTTGGAAGAAGCCAACTCAAAGCCAAGTTTTTTAAATGCCACTTTAAAAAAATGAAGGTAAGTTCCTTGGACATATTGTTCCAGAACAAGGATTTGCTATAGACCCTGCTAAAGTGGGAGCCATCCAAGGATGGAAGACTCCTAGTAATGCATCAAAGGTTAAGAGTTTTCTAGGGTTGGCATGTTTCTATAGGAAGTTCACTAAGAACTTTGCACACATATTAGCCCCTTTAACCCAATTGACTAAGAAGAACCTAGTTTTTGTTTGTAATGGTAGATGCACCAAGGAATTTGAAAAGCTTATAGAGTCATTGACTAGTGCACCTATGCTCAGTATTCCAGATGGAACCGAGCTATTTATGGTTTTTACAGATGCATGTGGCACAACTTAAGGGGCAGTTCTTATGCAAGAAGGGAAGGTGGTTGCCTATGTTACTGGACAACTGAAGGACCACAGGAAGACGTATCCAGTGCATGATTTAGAATTGAAAGCCATTGTTTTTGCCTTAAAGATATGGAGGCATTATCTCTTGAGGGAAATGTTTGAGTTATTCACTAATCATAAATTACTCAAATACCTATTTTCTTAAAAATATTTGAATCTTAGGAGGAGAGGTAGATAGCACCCTTTGACTTTAGTATTCTATATAACCCTAGAAAAGGGAACGTAGTCACGGATGCTCTTAGTTGGAGACACACTACCGTAGTTGCTATATATGAATGGAGACAGTTGGATTTTCTCTCCAGTTTTAACCTCCAATTATAAAAAGAACTCATCTAAGGTTTTCTAGCAGTTATGGATAATAGACCAGCCTTAATGGATTGTATAGGGTATGAGCTAGTAAAGGATGAGGGGTTAGTAAAGATTTTGGAGAATTTGAGAAAAGGAGAACATTTTCCCTATGCTAGGAGTTATTCAGTTTATGATAAGGGATGTTTGAGAAAAGATGGACGTCTTTGTGTTCCAATGATTGATGATTTGATGAGAGATGAGCTTATGGTGTGTTAAGACTCAAGGATAACCATTCATCCTAGAGGAGATAAGATATACAAGGACATGAAGAGAATTTTATTTTGGAATGGAATGAACAGAAGCGTAGCTGAGTTTGTTGCAAGCTGTTTGACATGTTAGAAAATAAAAGCTGAGCAAGGAAAGCCTAGTGGATTATTATTACTACCTTTGGAAATTCCAACTTGGAAGTGGAAACATATTTTAATGGATTTTATAGAAGGATTTCCTAAAAGTTAGAACGGCAATGAGGCTATTGGGTTGTTGTCGACAGACTCACTAATTGTGCTCATTTTGTTTCGATTAGGAAAAATAGGACTAGTGCCTCTCTCGCACAAATTTGTATTAATGAGGTAGTTCGTCTATATGGAATTCTTGTAAGTATAATCAGTGATAAGGACCCCTTATTCACTAGCGAATTTTGGAGGAGCCTACAAATAGCTTTGCGAACTTCTTTGAACAGAGGATGACATATCACCCACAAACTGATGGAAAAACAGAAAGGGCGAATAGGATTTTGGAGGACTTATTGAGAGCTTATGTATTGGATTTCAAAGGAGATTAGGAGCAACATCTACCTTTGCTTGAGTTTTTGTATAATAATAGCTATTAAGCGATGATTGGTATGGCCCCTTTTGAAGCACTTTATGGAAAGCCATGCAAATCTCCTAGTTGTTGGTGGAAAACTATCGAAATAGTATTAATCGGACCCAATTTGATCCATGATACTGTTGAATATGCGCTTATATGATTTTTGTTTGATGATAATAAACATATATACATTCGTTTAAATGTATTTGATAATATACTATTTTATTTTTCACAGATTAAATAAATATTTGCTGAATAAAATAAATAACACAGAATTTGAATTCAAACGAATATTTTATTCAAATAAATATTTATTACAACTTTGAATAGTACAATTTCAAGCTCTCACTATAACTATACAACTTTGATTACAATAACATCACATTTCATATTTACAATTCACCTCACTACATATCACTCACACTCGTATTTATCTTCAACTTCATTCCGGTTTGAATCCAGCATCTGAGCAATCTGCAAAAATATAAACTAACGCAGTAAAATTGAAAAAGAAATATTTTTGCAATTCAAAAATAGAAGATAATTTTTGAATATATGATTTGCCTCAGTTATTTGGGTTGTTCGTCATAATTTCAATTTGAATTCATCATACACGAACAACTTGTGACATACACAGTATTACTGTATATGCCACAAGGCCGTGCACGCCGATATATACACTTGATTGATTTACAGGGACAGGTGAGCACAGGTCAAACCCAAATGAAAAACCGGGTTCAACTCACGTGCAATTACATTGAAAATCACGACACATGCACAAGGTCAAACCCGAGCTGTAAAACTGGATTCAACACAAGGCAACATGACTGAAGGCATAGCAACTGCATAGCGACTGCAGCAGTGACAAGTGCAATTTGAACCAACATGATCAAGAAATATAAAATGCAGTTTGCTGTGATACGAGCTCACTACAACAGCACCAGCCCGATGATACAAAACACAATGCACAAAGGCTACAGGTCTGAAATTTCAAAATGCAAGTTCAAGTCATCAACTTCAAGTCAGACCACTGTAATAAGGCAGTAGTGTACATAGATACAACTACAACAATGACCAAAAGTGTACAGCAATGCAAGTAAACATGACACAGCCTCAAATCAATGGACATGAAGTCAACTCAAGTACATCAACTTCAAAAGTGCATCAAAGCCAGTTCAATGTGGATAGCAACAGCAAAAAGGGACTGCAACAAACATGTATGCAGCATCGAGTCAGGCATGAAGAGAACACAGTGAAGAGACCAAACTGCACAAGAGACCACACAGTGCATATATTTATTTATATATGCTACAACTTCAAATGTACCAGTGCAACAGGCCATAATGAAGACTGAATGAAATGCACAGCATGTATTGTTGAATATGTGTTACAGTTGTGATGCAAGTACTAACCAGGATGAAATCCAATACAACTTCAACAGAGACTCAAGTAACCATTAACTGCAACAAGGTGATATGCAAACTACAACAGGTCAGAGGTGAAAGCAATACACGACTGAAGTGATGAAGTGAATGCAAACAACTCGGCAATCAAATAACAGTGAAGTCGAGGCCAAACCAACCAGAAGTTCAAAGCAGTAAGGAACATGAAGCAAACAACAAATGCAAGTGCACAACTAAACTCGAGTGGAACAGAGAAGCTATGGTACTAAGATAAAAATGCAAGTGATAGTGAATATGTACAAGTGCAGTGACCAGAAACTCAAGCTTCAAAAAGCTACAGCTACAATGCAAACTACAGGAATATAAAGCACAAAAGTGCAACAGTGAAGTTCAGCTATGCAAGTGAAACAACTATAGGCAGTGAATGAAGAGTAGTCAACAGGTGAATAATATAACATGGCCGAGCATTGTACAAGAAGTATGCAGTTCAACACGTCTATGACAGCAAGTAAGTGAGTGCAACATGCAAGCATCAAGCTGCAGTTTTACCAAAAGTCAAGTATGCTACAAAAATAGCAAATCAACTTTATCAAGCATCAGAGGGAATCATCTATATCCAAACTGCAGATACAAAAATGTATCAAAGCCGTGTGTTTTAACAAGTCAACAGCAAAAGGAACGAAAACCGTGGTCATCACGAAATCAATTCAAAGCCGTGTGAATCAAGCTACTAGAAATACGAAATTGACAAAGTCAGATCAATCTTCAGCATCAAAGTGTAATCGAACGGCAAAGCAAGAATTGTTGAAGCAATCAATCGAACGCAAAAATGGGAAATCAAATCCTATTAAAACCCTAATCATCATTGGCATTTATGTGTATCGAGTTCAAGCATCAACCAGAAAAAGAAAAAGGAATAAAGTACTCACCAAAATTGAAATCGAACTCGATCAATCGAAGTAGTCGAAGCAAGGTACAAGGAGGCAGTCGATCGACAGGGCAAAGACGAAAATCACAAAATCGATCGACTAAAATAATATCGGCATCTTCGATTCTAGCCCTAATTAATTGAAGGAAGAGGAACAAACAAGAGCCGAAGCCCTAATCTCATCTGAAGAACAAGCCGACATTGTCACAAAGAAAATAAAAAGATTCGGGTTAAAGAATACTATTGGGCCGGCGTGTTTTACTTTTTTCTTAAGGGTTTTTTTGTTTATATTAGGGCTATTTTATTTTAATTGTTTTAATTGTATTTTCTTTTTTTAAACCGTTATATTTTCTAGTCGTGTGACTAGGGGACAAGCTACGGTGTGTAGCTTGAGAATTCGCAACTCGGTAGTTGAGTTGTGGCAGGGTTTTGAGCGTAGAGTTAGATTAGTCAATAGCGGTGTATAGCGAGTTTACGTGTGTAAGCGAGGGACTATCTAATTTCTAGTAGAAACCTTGGGGGCAGCACGTAGGCAGGGTTTTGCCGAAGCTGGGTAAATTCTGTGTTGTTCTGTTTTATTCTGTTATTTATATTCTGCGATATCTGTGCTGCTATTCTGTGATCTGAATTGAAATTAATTTACAAGCTTCCGCGATTAATTTTTAATAATTTACACTATCACCCTATTCACCCCCCTCTAGGGTGAAATCGATCCTACAAGTGGTATCAGAGCCTGGAATAGAAGTCAACATCTGTTTTAAAAATTCGATTTTTTTTAAAAAAAAAAAAAATCAGTTTTTGTTTTAAAAATTTGAATTTTTAAAATGGCTTCTTTTAATAATGCTTTTGCAGAGGGTCATTCGATAGTTAGACCACCAATGTTCAATGGTGAATATGCTTTTTGGAAAAATAGGATGAAATTTTTTTTGAAAACCATTGACGCTTGGGATATTGTTGAGACAGGTTATAGGATACCAACTATAACTGTAGATAATCAGGAAATAGAGAAACCAAAGGAACAATGGACAGAATTAGAAAATAAATTACAAAATACTAATGCTAAAGCTATGAATTCTATTATCTGTTCATTAGATCAATTTGAATTTAATCGTGTCTCACATTGTCTAACTGCGCAGGAAATATGGCACACACTAGAAGTGACTCACGAAGGAACATCTCAAGTCAAAGAATCTCGCCTTGCCATGCTAAGCAGCGAATACGAGAACTTCACAATGGCGAAAGAAGAAAATGTCAAAGAGATGCATGGACGACTTTCCAATATCGTATACAAATCAAAAGCTCTTGGAAAATCATATACAGAGTTGGAGATAGTCCGAAAAATCCTCAGAGTCCTTCCACGAAAATTTGAAGCGAAAGTGACTGTCATTCAAGAATCAAAAGATTTGAAACAACTTAAAGTTGAAGGACTCATCGGAAATCTCACCACTTATGAGTTAGAAATGAAATTCAAGGAAGAGCGTGAAGGAGGTGACACTCAAAAGAAATCAATAGCTCTCAAAGGAACAATCGAAGGTGATGATGATAACGATGAAGATGATGGAGCAGCAGAATTGGAGCTGTTAATAAGGAAATTCAAAAAATGGAATCAAAAACATGGAAACTCAGCTCGAATTCAAAAAGCAAAAAGCAGAATAGCCAAAGCACTAGACTACTCAGAAGAACAAAAGTTTATTTGTTATAATTGCAACAAACCCGGCCATATCAAGCCCGATTGTCCACAAATTAAATCCAGCCATGGAAAGAAACAGAAAAAGAAAAGTTTTGCAGCCACTTGGGATGAAATAGACGAGAATGATCAAAGCACTGGCAGTGAAAGCGTAAAGGCAGAATTGTGTCTTCGAGGTGATACAACTGACAGTGACGATGACGAGCCAAGTGAGGTATCAAAACTTACCCATTCTGAGTTGCTTATATATTTTCATGAAGTAAACGGTTGTTTTGAACGACTTAGGGAAAAATACGCCAAACTTGAATCTCAAAAAGATACTTTGATAGAATGTAATAAACAACTTGACCAATTAGTTAAAACCTATCAAAGTAGAATCCCTAAGTGTGATAAGTGTCCAACATTCGAAGAGGAAATTAAAAAATCAGAAATCAATATAAAATCACTTGAAAATGAAATTCTGATTTTAAAGGAGAATGAAAATACTAGGAGAGAGAATTCTATTAAAAAGTGCACACAGTTGTTAAACGAAAATGAATCTCTCAAAACACAAGTCCAACAATTGTCAACGACTTTAGATAAATTTTCAAAAAGTGAAAAATCGTTGAATATGCTATTAGGAAAGCAAACTGTTAATACGGTTAGACAAGGACTTGGATATAATAATTCGAAGATTGTTGAAAGCAATATTAATCAAGTTAATTCTATGTGCACAATTTGTAGAAAATATGGACACAATCACAATAATTGTTGGTATAGACCCAAACATGTGAAAACTATATCAATTTGGGTTCCTAAAGGCACAAATATAAAATCTCTCAAAGTTAAACAAATTTGGGTGCCGAAGGGAACAATTATAAATAGTTTTGGGTCTTTACAAAATTGTTTTTCAAAATATTCTGCCACTAACAATCATGGACCTATAAAAACAAATAGGTCACATAAATCCTTTTCCGTGTAGGTGTGGTGGCAGGCTAAGGAACAACAATAGTGCTTTCTGGATTTTGGCTGTTCCAGAAACACAAGGGCGACAAAACAAAGTTCCTTAGCCTAGTATAAAGGTGACAGAATCACCACGGACAACAACGGAAAATATCATAAAGGTAAAACAGGTAATGGTATGTTTTAAACGATATATTAAATGTGATAATCTGCACCATATTCTGAATTAAAATCAGCCAATATTGAGATGATGAAAAGATGATGATTCTGATTTATTCAAAATTGTTAGCCAATTATATTCTTATGCCAAAAACACTATAAAAATCTCTAGATTCTTTGAATTACTTCATATATATCAGTTTAGATTAAAAATAGTGTTTTGTTGGATATTACAATTGGTTATAATATGGCTAACTCTATATTCACGGTTTCTTCTATTTACATGGCTTCAACTTAAAATCCTAATGAATTCTATTTAAAAAATTGTAAAAAGGATTTTAAGAAATTTTTGACTTGTTTTTATTTATGACATTGATTTGTGCTTAAATGATGACCAATCAGATTTTCAACATTAAACTAATCCATATAAATTTGTTCGGTCAAATGATGGTATTTGATTACTCATGCTACACGTAGATATATTGGTTTTGACATTTTGGCCACTGCCTATAAATTTGCACGATTTCAAATTTCATGTGAAAGATGTTAAAAAGTTTTTTTTGAGAAATTGTTGAAACTTCAAGAATTTGTTTAAAGAATAATGATGTTGATTGACTGTTGATTACTCATGAATATAACTGTTTATCCTAAGGTTTCTGAAATTAACACTATGATATTTGTTTGAGTGATAACATGGCTTCATTTCAAATTTCATTTAAAAATTGTTGAAAACAATTATGAGATAATTTGTTGAAATTTCACAATCTGGTCTTTGACATTCAACGAGTGAATATTGAGTGAAATTTAAATTCAGATGCAGATTACACTGGTAATATAGTTGATAGAAAAATTATTAGTGTAACGTGATTAATTTTTGAAACATTCATTTGCTGCATCGTTTTTCAAAGAAAATATCTGCATATTTTTCACTTGAAATAATTTTCAAATAGCAGAAAATTTTCTTATAAAACCCCCTCGAGAAAATCATGTTTGACCATATTTACAGATTAGTCATTTTTGAAAAATTAATTTTATAATTTTTGGATTTGATTTTAAATGACTATTTTGACTAATCTAACTCCCTAATGATTATCGAAAAGATCAATAGTGATTGAAAAAGTGATGAGTGTCGATATTTGTCATACATTACTCAAGACAATATATTTTAGAAAAATTTCTTTAGAATTTCATAACAAAAGTTATAAACACTTTTTGTTGGGAAAAAATTCCATGATCATTTCTATTTCTATCATCTTTCTATCTACCATCACTCATCAAAATCATATATAGTATGTAAATTTGTGGTAGTTTACAAAGGAAATTATTCGTTCTTCAATTTGTTTTATCTTCAGATTCATAAAGGAAATTATCTGTGCTTCAATTTATTATATTCTTCAATAAAAATAAATATCCAAAGTATTCACTCTCATTTAAAAGTCCTCACGGTTATGCATGGGTGAATTACTTGGATTTTTGATTATGTGCTTCCATGCTCATTTAAAAGTCCTCACGGTTATGCATGTATGGAACGCATATCAAAATTAATTGGTTAAATAGACAAGTTGATTCTAATCCCATTTAAAAGTCCTCACGGTCATGCGTGGTTAGAAGATACTTGATTTCATTTTTAAAATTAAATTGGAATACTACTAATCTCATTTAAAAGTCCTAACGGTTATGCATGGTTAGTAGATATTCAAATTTCCCGAAATAAATAACACAAATAGACAGAACTGTATGATTTTTATGAATTTATCCCCATCATTTCTGAAAGTGGAATATGCGTCTGACATGGGTAATTATGATTTTTGTTTTAAGTTTATTGAAATTTGATATTTATATTCAATTGAGTTTTAATGTTGAATTAATATCGATCACCCTATCTCTATTTTCTCTAACACTATTATTCTTTTGCTGATAACAAAAGGGGGAGAGAAAAGTTAAGATTTTGTTAAATAAAATCAAGCAAAGGTCAAATAATTTTCCATTTTGCATCTAGACTCATTTGCATATTTTATTTGTATGCATATTTGTAGGGGGAGCTTTGTGTAGAAAGGGAGCATTTAAATAGGGAGAGTAATTAGGATATATCTATAATCAAATACATTTAACATATTCAAAATCTTAAATATATGTTTGTTATCATCAAAAGGGGGAGATTGTTGAATATGCGCTTATATGATTTTTGTTTGATGATAATAAACATATATACATTCGTTTAAATGTATTTGATAATATACTATTTTATTTTTCCCAGATTAAATAAATATTTGCTGAATAAAATAAATAACACAGAATTTGAATTCAAACGAATATTTTATTCAAATAAATATTTATTACAACTTTAAATAGTACAATTTCAAGCTCTCACTATAACTATACAACTTTGATTACAATAACATCACATTACATATTTACAATTCACCTCACTACATATCACTCACACTCGTATTTATCTTCAACTTCATTCCGGTTTGAATCCAGCATCTGAGCAATCTGCAAAAATATAAACTAACGCAGTAAAATTGAAAAAGAAATATTTTTGCAATTCAAAAATAGAAGATAATTTTTGAATATATGATTTGCCTCAGTTATTTGGGTTGTTCGTCATAATTTCAATTTGAATTCATCATACACGAACAACTTGTGACATACACAGTATTACTGTATATGCCACAAGGCCGTGCACGCCGATATATACACTTGATTGATTTACAGGGACAGGTGAGCACAGGTCAAACCCAAATGAAAAACCGGGTTCAACTCACGTGCAATTACATTGAAAATCATGACACATGCACAAGGTCAAACCCGAGCTGTAAAACTGGATTCAACACAAGGCAACATGACTGAAGGCATAGCAACTGCATAGCGACTGCAGCAGTGACAAGTGCAATTCGAACCAACATGATCAAGAAATATAAAATGCAGTTTGCTGTGATACGAGCTCACTACAACAGCACCAGCCCGATGATACAAAACACAATGCACAAAGGCTACAGGTCTGAAATTTCAAAATGCAAGTTCAAGTCATCAACTTCAAGTCAGACCACTGTAATAAGGCAGTAGTGTACATAGATACAACTACAACAATGACCAAAAGTGTACAGCAATGCAAGTAAACATGACACAGCCTCAAATCTATGGACATGAAGTCAACTCAAGTACATCAACTTCAAAAGTGCATCAAAGCCAGTTCAATGTGGATAGCAACAGCAAAAAGGGACTGCAACAAACATGTATGCAGCATCGAGTCAGGCATGAAGAGAACACAGTGAAGAGACCAAACTGCACAAGAGACCACACAGTGCATATATTTATTTATATATGCTACAACTTCAATGTACCAGTGCAACAGGCCATAATGAAGACTGAATGAAATGCACAGCATGTATTGTTGAATATGTGTTACAGTTGTGATGCAAGTACTAACCAGGATGAAATCCAATACAACTTCAACAGAGACTCAAGTAACCATTAACTGCAACAAGGTGATATGCAAACTACAACAGGTCAGAGGTGAAAGCAATACACGACTGAAGTGATGAAGTGAATGCAAACAACTCGGCAATCAAATAACAGTGAAGTCGATGCCAAACCAACCAGAAGTTCAAAGCAGTAAGGAACATGAAGCAAACAACAAATGCAAGTGCACAACTAAACTCGAGTGGAACAGAGAAGCTATGGTACTAAGATAAAAATGCAAGTGATAGTGAATATGTACAAGTGCAGTGACCAGAAACTCAAGCTTCAAAAAGCTACAGCTACAATGCAAACTACAGGAATATAAAGCACAAAAGTGCAACAGTGAAGTTCAGCTATGCAAGTGAAACAACTACAGGCAGTGAATGAAGAGTAGTCAACAGGTGAATAATATAACATGGCCGAGCATTGTACAAGAAGTATGCAGTTCAACACGTCTATGACAGCAAGTAAGTGAGTGCAACATGCAAGCATCAAGCTGCAGTTTTACCAAAAGTCAAGTATGCTACAAAAATAGCAAATCAACTTTATCAAGCATCAGAGGGAATCATCTATATCCAAACTGCAGATACAAAAATGTATCAAAGCCGTGTGTTTTAACAAGTCAACAGCAAAAGGAACGAAAACCGTGGTCATCACGAAATCAATTCAAAGCCGTGTGAATCAAGCTACTAGAAATACGAAATTGACAAAGTCAGATCAATCTTCAGCATCAAAGTGTAATCGAACGGCAAAGCAAGAATTGTTGAAGCAATCAATCGAACGCAAAAATAGGAAATCAAATCCTATTAAAACCCTAATCATCATTGGCATTTATGTGTATCGAGTTCAAGCATCAACCAGAAAAAGAAAAAGGAATAAAGTACTCACCAAAATTGAAATCGAACTCGATCAATCGAAGTAGTCGAAGCAAGGTACAAGGAGGCAGTCGATCGACAGGGCAAAGACGAAAATCACAAAATCGATCGACTAAAATAATATCGGCATCTTCGATTCTAGCCCTAATTAATTGAAGGAAGAGGAACAAACAAGAGCCGAAGCCCTAATCTCATCTGAAGAACAAGCCGACATTGTCACAAAGAAAATAAAAAGATTCGGGTTAAAGAATACTATTGGGCCGGCGTGTTTTACTTTTTTCTTAAGGGTTTTTTTGTTTATATTAGGGCTATTTTATTTTAATTGTTTTAATTGTATTTTCTTTTTTTAAACCGTTTATATTTTCTAGTCGTGTGACTAGGGGACAAGCTACGGTGTGTAGCTTGAGAATTCGCAACTCGGTAGTTGAGTTGTGGCAGGGTTTTGAGCGTAGAGTTAGATTAGTCAATAGCGGTGTATAGCGAGTTTACGTGTGTAAGCGAGGGACTATCTAATTTCTAGTAGAAACCTTGGGGGCAGCACGTAGGCAGGGTTTTGCCGAAGCTGGGTAAATTCTGTGTTGTTCTGTTTTATTCTGTTATTTATATTCTGCGATATCTGTGCTGCTATTCTATGATCTGAATTGAAATTAATTTACAAGCTTCCGCGATTAATTTTTAATAATTTACACTATCACCCTATTCACCCCCCCTCTAGGGTGAAATCGATCCTACAGATACCACGAAAAAAGTAGAGTTGATTAGGCGAGGAATGAAGGCAGTGCAAGATTATCAAAAATCTTATGCAAATAGAAGAAGCAAAAAGCTTGAATTTGAGGTTGGAGATATGATAATTGTTAAAATCTCCCCTCTTAGAAAAGTTGTCAGGTTTGGTAAGTATCGAAAATTGCCACCTAGATTTGTTATTTGGCCATTCAGAGCTTTGGAAAGAATCGAAAAATTAGCATATTGTATGGGGATTCTTGACAAGTTGGTAGGAGTCCACATTGTTTTCCATGTTTCCCACCTTAGGAAATATCTTCATGACACCGCTAATAGAATAGAGCTTGAGAGGGAGCTGACAGTGCTTCATGCCACCACACTCAATCTGGAGCACGGTACTAGGATACTTCGCAATAAAATAATTAAGTTGGTCCGAGTACAATAGGGGGACAACCTGGTGGAAAGCACATGAGAAACCGGGGAGAAGATGAAGAGCACTCACCCAAAGCTTTTCACTGGTAATATTTCTCTCAAGAATTAGGACTTTGTTTGCATCGTGGTTGCTAGATTGGATGGTAGGATATGGTTGTTATACTTTTTCACAATCACTTTACACTCATATAGAAATTTTTATGCATGTTTAAGATATTTGCATACATACTTTCATGACACAATTACACACTCACGCTAGGATTGAGCTCATTTTAGCATGTCTGCAGCACATAATCATATTACACTATCGGTTGAGTAGATGGTTGTATAGAGAACTTGATTGTATAATATAATGCACTATCAACTGAGTAGATGGTTGTGTAGAGAACTTGATTATATAATATGGATGTTATTGCACGTTAGGCTATTCGCCCCTTGGAATATTTTAGGATGAAATCCTTTTTAAGGGGAGATAATTTAACACATCTTAAAATGAAAAATAAATAAATAATATAAATTGAATCAAATATGACATGAATTGAACATAGAAATTTAATAAAAGTTGGAATTTGACATTGAAAGTTATTCCACTGCGTTCGTGGTGAAATTCTGATCTGATTCATATACAATATGTTTAAAATGGAGCTCTAGCAAATAAGTTATGAGCATTTGAAGTTTTTAGATTTAAGTTAATTTAGTTTGAATTCAAATTCAAATGATAAATCAAATTTAGGGTTTAAATTTCAAAAATTTAGCTTAAGGGCCAGGTAAACGTCTAATTTATATTTAACGTTAAAAAGTTAACTAGGGAATAAAATAATTATGCAACGAAACAAAAAATAAGCATTCCCCATAATAGAGGATAAGTCGACCTATATAGATCAATCAATCAACTATAGCGGTCGACTAGTCGCACGTGGGCTGTCAACCGCTTGGCAACGAAAGCTGCCAGTGGCAGCTAGTGTTTGAAGCTATGTTATATTGAGTTAGACGCTCCAGATTTATCCATTTCTTACCTACTTTCATCCTATTATTCTGGTGTGTTTCAACCCCTATAAATAGAACCACATCCTCTCCACTTTTTATTCATATTATTTTAGAGAATACGATGAAATTCTACCATTGTTATGTCTCTAATAAGATTTAGAAACCCTGTAGGGAATTCAGGTAAGAATTCAACTTATTTCTTATTTGTTTCTTCTTCATCTAGTCTATTCCTTTTCTATTCTTCTCCAATTATTTTGAATCTAAGGAATATATATACCTCTTCTCTACTATGTGTGTATATGTCCAAGGAGAGAGACTCTAAAAGAAATTGGAAGGCTATTAAAGTGAAGCTAAGGCTAATTTGTGAGTGGAAACCTTAGTATATCTTTTTAGCAATTTTTTCATGTATTTCTTTTTGGATTTGAATATGCCTTAGGAATTTCGGGATTTCAAAAATATGATACATAAAATCCTCCAAAACTCCTTTTTATTTCAGTATGTCAATTCTATGCTGAGATTCCCAATTATTTACATTAGTTCGATGGAATTTGTTTCGTTTATGTAATCTTTTATAATTTCATCCTCTATTCCACTTCTCCTTCTTCTTTGGGTTAAATTGCTATTCTTCAATAGAATAAGGGGTTTAGATTACAAATTCTATTTGTAGTTTACACCACTTATTCTTATCAGTTTCTTTGTAGAAGAAGAGTTGAATAGAATATGGGGTTTAGATTGCAATTCGTACGGTTTAAGATATTCCAAGAATTGGTGTAATAAATTAACTTTCTATTTTATTTCCAAGTGTATTATTGCAATTTTGGTTATGAATATTTATTTCGTGCTTTGGATATTAGAATGCCATGAAATATTGGGAATTTAAAGGAAAAGAGCTTGTAATAATATTTGGTTAGGAAATTGACATTTAACGCTAGTTTAGAGCATAAAATCCATGCATTTAGAACTACTTAGGTGTGAATATTTATTTTTCTCTATTTGCATAGTTAACATATAATTATTGCGTATATGGCATAGTTAATTAGGCATTTATTTTCATTTATTTCCCCATTAGGAAGGTAATTGATTGTTAGGCGAAAATAAGAGGAAACTGTTATATAGCCTAATTATTATTTTAAGGGAAAGATTGCTTATAAGGCCTTATTTATGAAACAATGAGATGAATGTGTGTGTATGGAGAGTAGTTGATGCATGGCTAAATCATAGGGATGCGAGGTCAATAGAGCTATATGATAGAAATATGCCCTTCACTTTGAGGCTACTAGCAGTTGTGTACACTTTGATTGATGCAAAATATTCTTATGATAAATATTTAGAATGACACAATGTTGGTCCTAAATTCTGTAGGTGAAATCTTACCTGCTAATCTGACTACCAGTTCCTACGAATAATCAGACTAATGTGAGACACCATTATAAGTATGGGCCATAAGACGAAGGGTCTACTTCAAGGTTTGGAGGTTTTATGCGGTTGAACCCACCTATTTTCCTCATATGAAATACTAAATGGCCAAAGGATTACATTAGGTGGTATCTCTATGAGGGCGTTCGCTTCTAGAAATAGGCGTTAAATGAGGTGGTTTTCCTTAATTAAGGTATTAAATAACCAGAGTCTGCCTATTTTCCACACGGAAGTATTAAATGGCCTAATAGATTCCATATGATGTCAGCTAGATAGTACCATTGTGGAGAAAGCCTTGGAAATAGGTATTAAATGATGGGATCTGCCTTAATTAAGGTATTAAATGACCAGAGTCTGCCTATTTTCCAATAAAAGGTATTAAGTCGCTTGAGTACGTCTCTTACACTATTAGCTGTTTACGAAGCATGATTGAGAAATGAGATTTTAGAAACCTGCTTCTGGAATGGAAGGTATTAAGTGGTTGGACCCGCCTCCTTTCCTTATAAAGGAATATTAAATGGCTTTATGTTCGTAAACATATTTTTGTTTTGAAATATACCGCCCAAGTACTAATAAGGTAAGACTCGAGGTTTTTACTCAGCAGACACTTGCTGTTCTGACTCCCTTCTCATTACAACACAGGTTAAGGATGGAGGGATGGTGTTGACGTTGCTTAAAGAAGGAGAAGCCTTGTGTTAGTATTTATTAGTATTACTTGCTTTCATGTGTTCCAATGTATTTTGACAATTGTTGTAACAGATATTATGCTACGGTTCTTATAGAATTATGTATTATGATATTTTTATGGTTTTGAAATAAATGAGTACACTTTGCTATTATATTTTGTTCCATCTACTGTGAGTTCTGAAAGTTTAGTTGTTGCTCTATAATGTTATTTCTTTTTACTGCCAATAACTTACATTAGAATGGATCTATGTTTTGATGGGCCTTTTCTAGATCGAAATTTAGGCCTGTTTCTGTATAGGTTATTACACTTCCACATTCTTGGAATGATTATAAGAGAAAATTGAAGCATGTACAAATAAACTATGATTTATGGAAGTTACAGCATTATCTTCATGTAGAAGAGGACTCTTGTAAACGGTAAATGAATGATAGCCCACAACCAGTTTCAATCTAAAGCTAAAATTGTTGAAATAAGAATCACGTTAAAGCCTAAAGATGAGACACAGTTTAAAAAGATGACGCCTAAAGATGAGACACAGTTTAAAAAGATTGTCATCCAATGAAGATAAAAATAAAGATGCTTTTTTTGTAATGAGCCCAACTATTATGATCACGACTACCGTCTATTAAATAAATAAATATAAGCAAATGTGCTCAATGATGGGGTTAGGGGTATGCCCTAGGGGCAATTGTGTAATTTGTTACATATATCTAATTCCATAATCAATCTAGTTCGAAATAAAAGGTTTTTACTTTTTATTATATACTTAAGATAATATGTTATATTAATTAATTAGTTTAATTGAAAGTATATTTAATAGAAAATCCATAAATGATATGTTTTGTCATAGTAGTTACAAAGTGTGGTAACAATGAGTAACTTACCACAATGAAAATAAATATACCATTTTGAATACTCCTAGTCAAGATGTATCGAGACTGGACATAGATATCCGTTGAGATTAGAGTACGTAACACTGTCCAAATGTTAGGTGTTGTATTACTCATGGCTGCTAGGGGTAGGAAGGCATTACATATTAGTAGTTATTGGATAACTATGGTATAACTGACTCGACGGTTTTCTGTTGTTAATATAACTAAGGTCAAACAAAAAATATCAATGTGATAAAATTACGTAGTTCTATTTACTTGAGAATACTGTGGATTTATAATGTGGAAGCTCTCCTTTGATTATAGTTAAATCATGGCATGGCATCTACCAAATGACTATAGTTAGATCGAGTGGAAGCATCGGAAATGAAAGACTATTCAGGAGAGAATTTGTCTCCTCGGTTATATGAGGTAGTATCACGGTCAACAAAAGTCAACTCAAAGTCAAAATCTTTGGCCAATGCATTTCAATTAATAATAATTGTTATTATTGAACTAAGGACTTTGTGTATGAACTATAGAGTTGAATATGGATGATATTGAAATTTTGAATGTTACCAAATTCCATAAGTCCAAAGTGATATAGTTTCAACAAAAAGAATTAATGTAAACAACAATTATAATGGGATAAGGCTTAATAAAGTAAAATTAGATTTTACCGAAACAAATTAAGCGATAAATTTGCCTAAAATGTCACAACACCTGCTAAGTGACATGTGAACATTAATATTCGAATAATTCGACATTAATCGTTGACCAACTTTACACCTAAAGAGTCGCACAATTAAATTGTCGAATACTCCTTGACAACACGATTTAATTAGTTTATAATTGTTATAAATTAATTAAATTAATAAATATTTTTGAAATATTAGTTGATTTGCTGAAAAAAATGTTATTAAATGTAATTATAATAGTTGCAAATATATTAATCAATGTACGATATCGATACTCGTTTAAATTGGATATAAATGCTAAATATTTTGCTCGTACTTTAAATGGGTTTGAAGCCAATATATGGGGCTGGTTGATTCAACTATAATGGAGTAGAAGGGGTGGCCATATGATGGTTAAAGTAGCTAGGGTTAATAGATAAGAGGAAAGAAAGAGCAAGAGAGAAATTTGGATCTTGATGCTAACTTCCCTCTGCATATCTTTCTCTCTGTAAAAGCATCTCACCCACTTTCTTTTTCCTTTTTTAGCCTCATATACCTCTTTGATCTAGCCAAATTCTTCTTCCCTCCTCCTCCATTGTCCAAACATAAATCAAATTAAATTAAACATTATTCGATGGCCATGGTCTACAATTCGGAAGATAACACCTTCAGAATTGGAATTTGATTTAGGAGTTTGTTTTCACAGTTCAAGGTGTGGTACTTTGGCATTGATGAAAGATAATTATCTAATCTATGATTATATTTTAATATTATAAAAGTCATAAATCATATATTACTTTGTTAGTTAGGTGACGATTCCAATATATCTGTATATCGTTACATTCAAGATGGTGGTTTATTTATATGCTTTTTCATATTTATATCTTTAAAAATTATTTTCTTAACATATAAATGCCATGATGCTCATGACTTAAGATTAAAAAGTAAATAATTTAGTCTTTTACTACCTAAATGAATTTAATATTCATTATTTAAATAACATAGACTCTATAATTAAATACTAAACTTTATACTATACAAAATATGTTAAAATTAAAAATAAATAGTTTTATACTTGATATAATTTTTAGCGTAAAATGTTAATATATATATATATGTGTGTGTGTGTGTGTGTGTGTGTGTGTGTGTGTGTGTACGCACACGTGCGTGTGTTAAATATTATTTAATTCACATCACCCAAATAAATCTTTAAATAAATAATTATATAGTACAAAATATAATTTAAATTTTATAAGATTATTTTTATACCTAATAAACTCTCAGATGCAAAAAATATTAATTTATATGCATATATATATATATATATATATATATATATATATTACTATACATGCCAAAAGTTAAATTTTAATTTTAAATTTGCTTTAAATTACAAAATATATTTTAAAATATTCAAATGTTAAAACATCATCTTGTCTTTTTATAAAATATTAAAAACATATTTATGACTTTGAAACATAATTCTATATATAATATTATTATTTTATTTCATCTTGAATATTTTAAGTTAATTTTTTTCTTAAAATATCTAATTTTACCATGAGCATTATTAGGTAAGAATACATACATACATATACATATATATTAATATATGTATATATTTTATATATATTTCATTCATATATTTTTTACTTATATTTATTTATTATTAGACTATTTATAAGAATATTTATACTCTTATATATATTGTATTTTAAATTAAAAATTACTTTTGTTTTTGGTTTTGCGACAAAATAAAAATTAGATTTTATAATATACTTTAATTATTTAATATATATAATTATATATATATATATATATATATTATAAATTCCATATATATATTTGAAGTCATTCAAAATAAAGTTTATATGTATATATATTTGAATATTTTACATACATAAATTAAAGTATATAAACATACATTTAGATGATATATTTGTATACTGGATGAGCCAACATGTCAATTGCACTGTAATTCCCAGCACTTATACATAGGTATGTTATACCTTGCATGATTTACTTCATTACACATGCGCACACACACACACACTCTCACACACACACACACACACACACATACATACATACATACATATATATCTACGTATGTGCATGATACACATACTTGTAATATGATATTAATACATAAAATAAATTTATTTTATAAATTTAAATAAAATAATGATTTTATTTATAAGAAATTTAGAAATGTTCTAAATGAATTAGATTCTAGGAAAGATCCAGAATGGTTAAAGAAATTTGAAATTTACCTATTTCTTCTGCTACGGGCTGACCCAGTTCCAATAGTCGAAGACTCGCCTATGAAGTAGTGCAAGAAGCAAACTCTATTAGTGGCACATAAAACGTTTATTGGCTTGATAATGAAGCAACCATTCATATAAGCTAAGATTATAGTCATTATAAAGACTATGAAGAAGCTAGCGGAGAAGGTAATCAAGTTACTGAAGTAAACAATATTAAAAGAAAAGTAATTAAAACGGCACTATAGAACTTCTGTTCACCTTTGAAAAGGTGTATATATATTGCTTAATGTGTTTCATATACCCGATATTCATAAGAATCTAATCTCTAGATATCTTCTTAATAAAGGAGGGCTCAAGATGTATAAGTCTGACAAGTCAGTATTATTCAAGAATGGTAAGTTAATTAGAAGTGTATATTCTTATAATGGCATGATTAAGTTGAATTTTATAAATAATTATTATGCTTATTGTTGATTCTCTTAATTTATGGCATGCGAGATTAGGACTTGTTAATTGTAGTTTACATAAAAACATGAATAAGGCAGATTAATTTCTGATTGCGATTTTGAATCTATCTCTAGATGCAAAATATGCATTCAAACAAAAATAAATAGGAAATCTTTTAAATCTATAGAAAGAAAAATTAGTCTGCTTACCTTGGTATATAGTGATGTTAGTGACTTAAAAGGTCTAACAGCTTATGGTGGAAATATATATTATGTTAGATTTATTGGTGATTATTCTTGATATGCTTACGTTTATCTAATGAAAAACAAAGATGAAGTTCCTGATAAGTTTAAAATTTATAAGCAGAAGTGGAAATTCAATTAGGACTTGAAACAAAAGTGTTGCATTTAGATCATGGTGGTGAATATTTTTTCAAATGATTTCACATTCTTTTGTAAACAACATGGTTTAATTCATCAATGTTTTACTTCTAGATACCTCAATAAGATGGCTAAAATGAAAAATAGGACATTAGTAAAAATTGTTAATTCTATGATCATTGGTGCTAATTTACCTAACATTCTATGAGTTGATGCTATATAATCTGCATGTTTGTAATATCCCACCTTTTCGTATGCTTTAAATCGACACACGTGCCAATTCAAACCATACGGAACGGCGGATTTGTTATGGGGTAAATAAGAAAAAACAGAGAAAGAAAAAACAAAATAGAATCTTACAGCGGAACGATAAATTATAATAATCAAATATATAGTTCATGAAGCTGTTTTATAAAATATTTGATTTTACATATATTAAACAATATCAGAGTTACACATACCAGAGAATAATAATTAATGCAGCGGAACACAGTGTGTAGTGGAATACTATAATAAATAATAATAAATCTTCGTCTTCGTCCTCCAGAATAAAATCTTCAAATCCTGAAATGCTCGGACTGGCCCGAGCGAATTGAAAGGACAAAACACTCGAGTCAGAACTAAAATATCTTATATAAGTTAAATCAACAATAAACAATATGAGTGGAATGGCGTCAGAGATGTTTACGGAATTTGACATCTCCTATCCAGTGTCTAACATGAGTGCAGTAACTCAAGAGATGCTCGGGATTCACATTTCCTAAGGATCCGTTAAACTATTTACTATATAGTAATATTTCGCCATTATAATAGTGTCTATAGTAAAATAAACTTACTTTTAAATAGAGTTAAGGCTTTACATTTTCCACCTTAACGCGTAATAATGCCAATAGTCTATACAGTATCGTAATATCTCCTGATCGGGAGGCTACCAGAGGATACTCCATAGGTACGACACAAATAGAAACTCATACAAGGCGCGATAGGGTAGGTGACACGGCACAACTAGGCAATGCCAGGGTAGATATACCAATTACGCTTCCGGGCCGGTGGTAACGCGCAGCGCGCAGCTACCGCCCACCTCGAGCCACACCCCCAAAAAAGAAATTCAAAAGTGGCCACCGAATCAATCCAAAAGTCAGAGTATAATATCGAAGGGATGTGTCCGATCAAAGGAGCTACCTCATTAGCCCGTCAATCGTCCTGTTTTAGCCACCTTATGCGAACTCACGGGAGTTGGGTCCACGTATTTACCTCAAAAGAAACGCCGCCACCATCCTATTTCATTCTGGAATCTCCACCGCGTACACGGTTGTTAAAGTGGTTTTCAGAGTTGGCAGAGAGTATGACAACTTCCGATCCCGGTCTCTTCAACAACCAAACATTATTATAACACCGCGGTCATTTTAAAATAATTTATACTCTAAAACCAGACTATAATATCCATTTCAAAACCATATAATTACGGTATCATTTCCATTTTAAACCTAAATAAATATAATATCATTTCAAATATATCATTTTCTAAAACCATAACAATTTCAAAGTTAAAATTATTTCGAAACCAAAACTTGAAATATAGCCTTTCAAAAACATAAAACTTTGAATTTCACAACTTTGAAACATTCTACCACTTAAATGGTTTAACTATAAAATTACTTTATATATTAAAATATCTTCTTCACCTTCACAAATCAATTCCAAATATGGATTTAAATCCCCAAATAAACCAATAAAAATTCCATATATTTCAAAGCTTTAATTATCCCACCATTTCATAACTTATTCTTTGATAATTTCATATACATAAATTTCCACTACTATTATTTAGATTTCAAATGTTTACTAAATAAATCAAATATCATTTTAGTTAAACCTTTAGACTTCAAATAACTGGATATTCTTTCAATTAACTTAACTTGATAATATTCATTTAAATCAATTTGATATTCATTTAAAACCTCTAAACAAAATCAAGTTCTAAAATAATACCCTTTAAATATCAATTTATTTACATTTCAAATCAAATTTTTTGAGGATAATTCTTAAATACTTTAATTCACATCAAATTCTCATTTATCTTCGAACCTTAATTTTATTTGAGTCATTATAAACTCTATATAGTATAGGATTTAAATAGATACCTAACCATTTTATATAAAAGAAATCAAACTTTATTATTAAACTCATTTTTATTAATCAATTTTATACATAGCTTAAATTCAAGGATTTAACTGTATACATATATATAAAATAATATTTATATAACATCAAAAATTAATATTTATTAAACCGTATACTCCTTTCCAAAACCATAGAAAATCATTTCAAAATATTATTATATATATAGACTGCGGTGCTTGTATATAATTTTCTATTCTATGGCCAAGTGATACGGATATTTATCATGTCAATCTGCAATTTAAAAATAAAAATGCGGTTGTATATCATTTCAAACCGCAATCCCGAACCAAAATACATGCATAACAACTTACAGATTATGATGATATAAATAAAACATCCATTCATCCATCATAAAATCATACATCCACCACAATCATCATACAAAACAATCAATCAATACCAATATATAACGATAATATATAACTGGTAATTTAACTGGCAGTTATATTCAAAAAAAAAAAATTAAATAACGATTTAATTTAAATAAATGCAATTAACTGAGATGATGATAAAAATATATGGAATAGTCATAAATAAATGCATAATCATAACAAAATTTAATTTAACAAACATAAGAAATTTTGAAAGTTGTGGGTGGGTTAAAACACTCACCTTTTTGAATTTAAATTGAATTTAAATTCAATTTAAACCCAAAATTTGAACAGTCTCCAAATCCATATCAACCAGAGCCAAAATGTCCAGAATTTAGATACGATCCTAATGCAAAAACCCGTGCGTAAATTCGACTTCGTATCAGAAAGTTATGATTATAAGAACGGATTGAAATCAAAATTAAAAATAAAAGAGAAAAAAAAAACTCACTTGCCATGTCACACGCGCGCGTTCCCCATCGTAGCCCTATAGTGCAAATTCTCGTACAACTGAAGCCGCCGCCTAGGGTTTAACATTGTCGATGCCACCGCAGTTACGGCCACGATCAGGCTTCGCCGCCGCTTCCACAAGGCCAGGCCGAGCTCACCGCCCCACGCGACCCCCCTGCCTCCCCTATAACCACCACGCAGCCGCCAACATCTTAGGTCAATCACGATGAATTTGACATGCCTCCGACCCAAATGAACCATACCGATGACTAATTCTCGACGTCCTCTACACGCACGAACTTCCCCATCGATGAACCGTGGAAGATCCACCGTTGATTGAGCCTCCGTACCATGAACGGTCGAAACTTCTTCGATTTTTACTGATCAGATGATGAACCAAAACGAAAAAGAGATGCTCTCGTCGAGAGCTTCGATATAGAAATGAGGAACAAACGACAAGTATGATAGAAATGAGGAACAAACGACGAATCATGGATTTTGAATTGAGATTTGAATTGGATAAATTTAGGGTTTACAGCCATTGAGGAAGAGGAGCACAGAAGTTTTTGTACGTATAGAAATGAGGAACAAAGGCTGCTAGGGTTTGTAGCAGGATATATATAGGCATGGTTGACATTTGAATGGATGGATAAGGTAGATTTACGCGATAACGCCAAAGTGGACTAAAAAGCCCGTTTCGACTCCGGAATGAAATTGGGTCAACCCATATATCAAAATAGATGTTTTTATATATTTTAAATGCGATGGAACAAGTTTCAAGTCCAAATTCCATCGTATGTAGAAGTTATGCTAAAATCAATATTTTTCACATTGATTTCAATTTCATTTATTTCAAGGCGTTTCGAGTCCGTACGATCAAACGACAAGTCCGATCGCTACGAAACTTGAAATCCTACAATAATTCGCTGTTACGGATCCGATGAAACTAGTTTCGTCGAAATTCGAGTCAGTGGAAAAATGGCTATTTTAACACTAATTAAATAAATTAATTAATAAATTAATTAAATCAAATTTCCAATTTAAATTCTAAAATTGACAATTCTTATCATTTAAAATTTATTAATCAATTACAATGATTTAAAAAAAAATTAGATGTCAATTTAATGTTGATTCAATCATAAATTTCAGCGTAAATTCAAATTTCATTATATTCATCAATTATAAATTAAATTTTCAATAATTCCATTGAATTCACTATTCATTCTTATTATTCAATTCATTATGGTCAAATGGAGGAAATTAACATTGGGTTCAAAGCTATTACATAAATATTCTCCAATTTCAACTTAAATTTTAAATTAACGTAATACTTAAATATTTAATTTCATTCATTTGCAATTAATCCAATTATTATACATTAAATTCCAATATATTGACTCAAATTAGTTTTTGCTTTCCTTTTATTCAACTAATTGTCATTTTATAAATAAAATTAACATTATTTTTGATTATTACATAAATTTACATTAACCAAACGTTAATTTAGATTTATTGCAATTGATTACCCGTTTATTTAACACATTAAATAAACAAGCAACCTATATTAATTTCCACCTATTTGCTTTTTAATTGCTCTTATACATTTGTTACTTATCAATCCGGATTAAAATTCCATATATAACGCTAATTTTATTCCATTTCTATTTTCATCTTTATTTCAATTGCATAATATTTAATTCCAATTTTATTGTATTTGCCAAATATGTACATTAATTATTATTTATATTCTCCATTAATTATTTACTTGGTTTCATACTTTATAAGTTCTCAATTCCAAACAATATTATAATCACCTACAGGACATTGATTTTATTTCATTACTATTTATTTTTATGAATTCATTAATTAATTCACTAATTGCCTTTGTTTTCTTATATTCAATTTATTACCAAATATTCCTATTTACAATCAATTATAACCTAAATAGTCGTTTTAATCGATTTGGATTGCATTGAATTAATTACTTATTACCTAACATCATCCTTTAACCCAGTAATATCATTTTCCATTATTTCATTTATTGCTATTCCATTCAATTTACACTATTCAGCTTTAATTAACTTCGTTGTTTATTCCATCCCAGTTATTATTTCATTATTTATTATAATTTCTTACATCATATAAATTCATTCTATTACCCAAAATTAGACATTAATTCATATATTCATACAATACTTACATTTATTTACATAATTTGCATTAACGTTATTACATAAATCTACATCCAATTACATTTAATATTCCCAATAAATTTACTTACTTAGTCCCATGCTTTTTATTACACCAATTACTACCTTATAATAAGTTTACGTTTCTATTCTATTTACACTCACACTTTCCGTTATTTTATAAATTATTAACCTTAATTGGCATTGTTACGTTTTAATTTACTTATTATTTCATTAATAAGTTACAAAAATTTATTTCTCCAAATATTAAATCACAAAGTCCTATTTAATTTACCATTGCTACATTTCCTTTTTAACGTTTGCTTCATTATAAATTATAATTTTTTTCTTTCTCAATTTAATTGCAAAGATCCAACTAAATTAACCAATTTATTTATTAAAACTTACGGGTCATTACACTCTCCTCCACTCAAAACTTTTTGTCCCCGAAAAGGAAAAGATGGGAAAAGAAAAAATTAAATAAACAATACATCTTATTCAAAAGTATTAATTTTATAACAAATAAATTTACAAAATTAATTAATTTAAATAAATATACCAATTTATAACCATTAAATCCTTATGTACTTAAATTAATAAAGTTTGGAAAAAATACAATTTGAAAATATTTTCTAAGTCTAAAATTTACATAAAATTTCGGCAGTCTCCTTTGTATGGAGAGGCTCGGGAGAAATATAATATCAATTATAACAATATATAACATGTATTTTTCCAAAATACTATATGTCCCAACACGGGCAAAAACAATATAATAGCGCTATAAACCGTAATTCGAAAACGTACATATTTGATGGGCAATTAACGCTTAATTATGAAACCAAAAGCAGTAGCAATTGCTTCCATAACCTATATTTCACTTATATAATTCCAAAATGGTTAACAACTATATAAAATGAAGTATTTAAAGTTGTTTCAAACAATAACAAACAAATCAATACAAACATCAATCACTTGCAACAAGCAAACAACAATCACATAGAATTAGTACAAATCAATCATTCATCGTATCAAACAAACAAATAGTTGTTCGGGTTCAAAACTTTAAATTGTACAGAATGAAGAATAAACTACTAAGTGTCTCCATTACTCAACAGTTTTAGATGAAGCTAAATAGATTATTCATACATCCAGACAATTTTAAAGTGTCCTTACCCAAACACCAACAATTTTAACAATGAATCAAGTTTATTCTTTATCAATTCCACTTCATCCATTTGTTGTTTGATTTCCTTTTCATTCATTATTTATTTTTATCTATTTATATTCATTACCTACCAATTCATTTTCATCTATCTATATAATGCCAAATTCTATTTATTGCATTACATTTATTTATTTATATTATTCATATTCAATCAAATTTCTTAGTCGGTAAATTTATTAACTTAAGTTTATAGTCATTTTTCAGTATTCAGCTTTTATTCTTATTTTATTCAGGGGTAACTTCAACCTATTTACTTAAGTTTATTATTATTTATTTATAATACTTACCTTTCTTGTTTTTTGTAGCATTTCAATTATACTTAAGTCCATAACAACTTGAACATCAATTCTTATTAATAAATGCAATTTATTGAACACTTTCATTACATAAGTTTACTTGTACAATTTTCCATTACAAATCTTTAATATTTTAACTTTTAATATTTGGTAAGTTATATATATATGATTTAAGAATGTAATTGAAGTTATACAAGTTTTCTCATTTCTTTTAATTGATTTAATGGTCAATAAAATGTCCTTTGTCTTATAGATTACATATTTTAAATTACTTTAATTTCATTTATAACTTAGCGTTAAATCTCTTATTTCATTTAGAGGCTTCAATTATTAGTTAGATTCCATTTTACCACACTAATGGAAACTATTAATAAATGGAAACTTAGGAACTAAATACCGGGTTTTGTTCAGAAATTATTTTAAAATAATAGGTAAATGTATATTATATATCCAATTATATTTAAAACAATTAAAATTTATTTTTTTTATCAAAATAAATCTGTAGTAAAACTACTACAGTGGCCTTCCCACTTCGAAACTCGAAAATGAATGCCGATGATGCATGCACTCATCACCGAAATTATTTTCCAACGACAGAGAGAGGAGTACATAACTTATTACTTTCCAAAATTTATTTTAAAACATTCTTTTAAATCATTTTGAAGTATTTATATCAGAAAATACTTCTAAAATATTATTATTATATCCCAGAATCATTTGAAAGAAATTTTCGAAACCGCGGAACTTAAGTTTTAAATTTTCCATTTTCATTTATTTGACCTTCAATCTTATTTCAACCATTATTTATAAATTACACTACTTAACAACCAATATATTTCAACCAAATATAATCTTTATAAAATTTATTTTATATATATATAGAAAATATAATAGGCAAAATTATTTCATTCACCTATATTAAAAACAAATATTATGTCGGTCTGTCCTATTCGGTGTTTAGAAATCCTTATTGATATCATAGCGTCACATGCACCAACCAGAATTTATAAATACAAAACAGAATAGATTAACACAATATTAAAACCTTTTTATAACACTAACAAATACGCTCTCTCATATATATACACTCAGCGACCCCCCATAGGGTATTACTACCCTATTAGTAAAGAGTCAGACCCCACAAAACTAATGTTTATCACTAAACCAAAGCTCGGATACCAGATGTAACATCCCGCCTTTTCGTACGCTTTAAATCGACACACGTGCCAATTCAAACCATACGGAAGGGAGGATTTGTTATGGGGTAAATAAGAAAAAGCAGGGAAAGAAAAAACAAAATATAATCTTACAGCGGGACGATAAAATATAATAATCAAATATACAGTTCATGAAGCTGTTTTATAAAATATTTGATTTTACTTATATTACACAATATCAGAGTTACACATACCAGGGAATAATAATTAATGCAGTAGAATACAGTGTGTAGTGGAATACTATAATAAATAATAACAAATCTTCGTCTTTGTCCTCCAGAATAAAATCTTCAAATCCTGAAATGCTCGGACTGACCCGAGCGAATTGAAAGGACAAAACACTCGAGTCAGAACTAAAATATCTTATGTAAGTTAAATCAACAATAAACAATATGAGTGGAATGGCATCAAAGATGTTTACGAGATTTGATATCTCTTATCCAGTGTCTAACGTGAGTGCAGTAACTCAAGAGATGCTCGGGATTCACATCTCCTAAGTATCCGTTAAACTATTTACTATGTAGTAATATTTCGCTATTATAATAGTGTCTATAGTAAAATAAACTTACTTTTAAATAGCGTTAAGGCTTTACATTTTTCACCTTAACATGTAATAATGCCAATAGTCTATACAGTACGGTAATACCTCCTTATCTGGAGGCTACCAGAGGATACTACATAGGTACGACACAAATAGAAACTCGTACAAGGCACGATAGGGTAGGTGACACGGAACAACTAGGCAATGCCAGGGTAGATATACCAATTATGTCAGGACCCGATTCTTCGTCTTCCGAAAATTCAACATCGATACTCACTTTATCGACTGCCGAGCAATCGAACGACGGAAAACCGAACACTGAGGGTTTAAGAAAAAGAAAAGGAAAGAAGAAGACAGAAGAGAGAAGAAGGTAGAAAATAGAGGGAAAAGAAAGTAGAAAATAGAACGGAACAAAACACAACACAACAATATCAGAATCTCACAATTCGCAGCGGAACAACATATAATAATAAATGAATAATCTTTAAACAAAGAACTATATCAGTTATTACATTTCATACATTTCATTTCATTACATCATCAGAGTGTACAACATCAAACAACAACAAACAGTGCAGCGGAAAAAGAAATACTATATACTTGTAATTACGCCATGCCATCCAGCTTGCCTCCAGCAACTCCAGAATATCCAGAATATCCTGATAAACCTAACTCCTGACTGCCCGTGTGGAAATTGGTGGGCACCCAGAGTTTAGGAAGGAAAACAATAAACTCCGAGTCAGTCATGTGACTGGTGTGAGAACTCAAAACAGTTTATTTATCTTTAAAATCAAAATAGAGGAATATTTTTTTAAAGTCAATTCGCAATGCTTTTAAAAATGAGACTACCATAAGGCCTCCCGCACACACACACAATGCAAACGCAGAATCGGAGGAGATTTCTCCTTATGATAGTCAAAGATGCTTGATACGCATTAAAAAGACATTTGATATTATTACTAGTGCATAGTGTAGGAAAATATTTCGAAAGTAGAATATAAATCTTAGCCAGCATAGACATTTCGAACTATGCCTACTATAGCTACCATCTAAACAGTGGTGACCACCATAAGTAAATGGCAGGTTCTACAACTAATACCGTACAAAGTTTCGTATTGGGAATTGGATTTCCAACGAATGATCAGGCCAAGGAACTTCCCATTGCCACATGAGAATGCCTCTGGATGGACATCCCCGAGAACCAAACCGGATCTCTACCAACACAAGGCCGGGTTACCCCTAACTGAGTAACAACTGACCGAATATGCCATCCCCCGGTCCTTTGGGACCTTTCACCGAGCGCTCGTAATCAATTCACACAATCATAAAGTGTTTTCAACATGAGTAAGTATCTGGGCTCCATACCATGATACCACCCTTTTCCAGAAGGAAATGCACATATCCTAAAGGGCGCTACCCCTCATAACCTTGCCGCATCTTTCCTGTTTTGACCATTCCGGGGTGTGAGGCTCGACGAAGTCACGTCCACAAAGCCACGCTTTATACAAAAGTCGTGCTTGGGTCAACAAATGATCATAGAAATGATCACCAGGATAGACGATCAAACAAATGATCCTATCACAAATGATCAACACAATGATCATTTCACAGCAACACTCAGCATGTCACATTACCAAATTGGGAATATATCGCTGATAACCTTCAACTACATAACCTCTGAGCTCGTACGTCTCAGAGAAGGGTGTTAAGCTAAAAGAATAAATTCTCCGCCACCAACAGAAATATATTTGAAAGAAATCTGCTTTATATCTCAATTTGTAACGTCAGACATACAATCCATACAAGTCTGTTCCGGGCTCGAACAGAACCGAAGGCACTTACAAAGAAGTCCTTGCAATCCGGATAATCTCTAATCAGTCCGGACTTCCCATCACATAGGGAGTCTCTATACCGTAGCTACTCGGTGCAAAGACAATCGACGAGTTGTCCTTTCGCTTTCAAAAATATCCGGTCTTCAACACCGGTCTTCAAATGCAATTCATAACGACGTATCACATATTCGGAATGGGTTATACGACCCCATGGTCCTTTCCCGGTTAACCCGAATAGTGAGCGCTTATTCAAAAATAAGTGTGGCATTCAAATTCAAACAAATCACATCAAATACCCATTCAAAGGGAAATATTGATAGTCGATTATTGAACTATCAATGGATATGCACACATCACCAGTTTCCAAATAATTTTCCAAATTATTTATTTTCCAAAATATCTTTACAAGATATATTATTTTCAATACTTTAAAAATAAATTAATATTTATTTTTAAACAAGTTCCCCTTTCTTTTATAAATTCCATAGTGAATTTATATTTCACAATATCTACTGATATACGATTTTCAATAGGTTTCAATATTCCTTTTCAATTTATCTTTAAAAAGATAAATTCTCAAAATATTTACTTTATATTGGAAAACATTTCCATACTTACTTATTAAGTAATTCTCAAATCTTTTATTTTCAACCATTGGAAAATATTCTATATACTTAAATCGAAATTAAGTATATATTTCATTCTTTAAGGAAATCATTCTCTTAAACATATTTATTTGGGCCAAAACGAATGTTACGTAAAACATCGTTACGACAACCCAAAATCACTAGTATAGGGATTCAAAATTAAAATAGATATATAAATCCCAATACTATACAAAACATTTCCTTTCGGAAATCATTTACTATAACAATAGTGTTATAGTCCACCATTTCCTTTTATTTCTCAAAACGTCTATTTCAACAATAAATGTTGAAATCTATGGTTTCGAATCTCAACACAATTTAAAACATCGTTAGATCGTTTTAATTCTATTTAAAACATCACATCTAAAACATTTTCTTTAACATATTATTCACTATTCAAAAACGTGAATATACTACGTTAACAAATTTCATCCTTTTATTCATTTTATTTCAAAGGATTATTCACAGTCAAAAACGTGAATATAACTCCATTAAAAGGTTTCAACAATTTACTTATCAAAATAAGTCGTTTACGAATTTATAAAACAACGTTTATAAATTCCTTTATTAACCTATATTCAATTCATAACTCAATTATAAACCAAAAGTTCACATTATAAGTTAAATGCTTATAAAACGATTATTTTACAAAATCGTTCTTTTAAACTTCATAATTATAAATCTTATAACTTATAAGATTCAATTATTTATCCTAATATATTCATTAATAACTTCACAAAATTTATAAATCTTACTATTTACAAATTTCATTTATAACCTCACCATTTATAATTTTATAAATTTCATTCATTTATGAAATCCATTTTCACTTCATTCAAACACTTATAAAAACTCGTTTTTATAATTCAAATGTTTTAATTTATAAATATCAATTTATAAATCCTTTATATAAATCAATTTATATTATTCTTTTAAAACATCTTTAATCTCCTTTATAATTTCATCATTTTGATTCATAAAATAATTAAATTTTATAAATCCTATATTTTCAACTCTTTATAATAATTTCAAAAATCCCGATTAAACTATTTTATAAAATCATTAGCCTCATATTTTCAAAAATCAACTTTTAACTATATTTCTCAGAAATCATAAATTTTATAACATAAAAAAAATTATACGTTTATTTATTTAAAATAAATCAATTCCAAAAATATTTTATAAACGTATACTTTCAAAAATCACTTTATAAATCATTTTAAAATTCCAAAACTTGGTCCAATGATGCTACACACCAAATAGTCAATCACGACAACAACGACATCATATATCGATATGATAATCCATCAAATATCAAAATATCTGAAATCAAATAATAACTGTTGAGGAATCCAGTTGGATCCCTCCAACCTGTTTTCCTGCATCCAAAAACATTAGCACAATACCAATTTCCGCTCCAGTACGAAATTATCGCGGTATATGGGATTTATAATATTATCCGCTTAATAGACGGCGTAATAGGGTCTCATCCGCTAAAAAATGCGGGAAATTAACAACTGCAATATACACATATGCCAATATATATATATATATATTGCTATTATATATAATACCAATTTCACTGTTTATGAAATATTCGCGGTATATGTTTTTAATAAATAACACCCGCTTACTAACGGCGCATAATGTCTATTTTAACAATCAATAGATAACAATCATCATTCAAACATGCATTCAAATATTTTAAATCTAACTATTTAAAATAAAAACGAAACTGATTCGATTGAGTGAGAAGTTCTCACCTTGATTTCAATTTCATTTTAGCGATTTATTTCGAATAAAATTAAACGGACGTTTAATTTTACCCAAAATTCTCACTAACTCCAAACGACTCCAATCCATTTCCATAGTGTAGTGCTCGTCCATACGATTCCAACGCAACTGGTTTCGCGCGTTTTCGACCTCGTATGAAAAAGTTATGCATTTATGAAGTTACACGATTTTTATATAAATTTTTACAACATAACTTTTATAATTTTCAACCTCACACATCATCACCGTAGATCCCTCCAACCTGCAAATCACGGCCATCCATCACCTTCATCTCCTTCCACACGCGTGCGTTCATCTCTACAGACAAAGGCCGTAACACATAACCCATCAAACACTAGCTAGGGTTTATTTTTGATCCTCCAACGCTCGACGATAATTCGATCAGGAAGCGCTATCTTGACTGCCTACGCGAGGACCATGCTCGGCTGGAGTACCATAGAGCTCGGCCACCCCAGGAACCTTGATTCTCGTGCCGACCTGATGCAAAACGCAAGCATGCAGCCTCCACTCCGTCACTCCAATTCCGATCATCACCGTATAGAATCAAAGCTCTCGTCGAGCTCTTCGACTTTCGTGTTGAACACTTCGCGTAATTCCTTATAGATTGAGAGTGATTGAGGAGAGAAGATGGTGAATTTCTGGCCATTGAATTATAAGTGGCGGCTGGCCTGCTAGGGTTAGGGTTTATAATTTTTTTTTTATTTGTGAATGGAGATGGTCTATTTATAGGAAAACGAATGACACTATTCATTCCGGAAATTCCGAACTCCGATTCACGCGCCGTAACCAGCGTTTCTAGGGTTTACCCCGCGTTCCGGACACAATGGAACAGGTTTCGAAAGCTAATTCGGTCGTCTGTGCGATTTATGGCAATAAACGTTCAATTTGAATTAAACCGATTTAAACGATTTTCTAGGCGTTTTAATTTGTACCGGACAAACGGTAAATCCGATTGACATGAAATTTGAAACCTTACAATAATATCACATTACGGATCCGATGAAACTAGTTTCGTCGAAATCCGAGACTTTTTGAAAAATGGCTATTTTTAACTCGCCAAATTAATAATTAAAAACAATTCGATGCGTTTCGGGCTGCCACGATCAAACGATAACTCCGATTGCTACGAAAATTGAAATTCGATAATAACTAACTATTACGGATCCAATGGAACTAGTTTCATTCAATTCTGAGACTGTTCAAAAACTGACTAATTTCACTAGTCGATTAAATATTAAAATATTCAATTTTCACAAATTAACTTTTAATTCAATTATAAAAGTTCTAAAATATCGTTCTAACTCCAATATGATAAAATAAAATTTTACAAATCATTTTCAATCATATTTAACTCAATTTTCAATTATTTCCATAATTTCACATATTAAATTATCGATTTAATTATCCAATTAAATCCAATTATTCGAAATAAAATTTATTCGACTTATAAATTCACTTATTAATATTTAAAATTAATTAAATATCCAAATTTTAAATAATTAAAATTCTGGGTCCTTACAATCTTCCCCCCTTAAAAGAATTTCGTCCTCGAAATTATTAAGTAAGAAAAGTTACAGAATTTATTAACTTTCCCAAAACAAATTTTAAACTCCTTACAATATCTTTACTAAATTTTCAAGTCATACTTAGTTATCTTTTCAAAAACAGCTACTATTGTTTAACTTTCAATTCTAAATCAAAGTTAAAGTTTTCAAATTTTTTTTTAATTTTCTAAAATTTTTTTCTAACGCCTTAAATTTTCTGAAAAATTCGCCATAGTCTCCTTTGCGCGGCTCGATCCGGAAAAAAATGACAGTATATATATCTCAAATATACATCTCATCAAGTAATGAGGCATCCCGAAGGGAAAAAAGTATAAAAGTACGATATTTAATCCGAGATATGTACCTTATATTTTTATTAGCGAGCATATACGGCTAATATAGCGCGAAAGCGAGCTCCAAATGCGAAGCAAACGCGATCCGCACCTACTAATCACTCAACAAACAACATGAGAACCATGTATATAGACAATAGTATCGATATACAACATATAGCAACAAAATAACTATATATGCCAACATAGCAAATGCAGTAAAAGCAATAAATTCAACCATCAACCAACTAGCATTCATAACCAATAAATATTCATTCATATTCTCATTAATATTCAATGAAATAGGTTTTCAATTTAAATCACATTTGATTCATTAACAGTGGATGTTCTTACTAACATTCATTTTCAATTAGTTTGTATTCACTAATTCATATTCAAGTTGGTTCACTTCCAAATCAAATTCAATTCCATTTAAGATTCATTTAACTTCCAATTGGATTTTAATTACTTTAACTTTCAATTTCATTAACTCAATTTCATTAACACTTAATGAATTATATACAATCAACTAAACTAACAACCATATAACAACCAATGTATATTAATTACAACCAAATTCCTTTGCTTATATTCATTCAATTTGGTTTAACACCTTTTCTTTCAATTGGTTTAATTAAATTGATTTTCATTCAATCTTTCAACTTCCAATAACATTAAATTTTAATGAATTAACACTTATATTCATTATTCCATATCAACTTTATTCACATTAAATTGATTAACATTCAATCCATTTATTCAATTCAATTTCCAATTCATTTTCATTTACAACTCATATTCATAAATATATTCATATAGTTTCACTTCTTATATATATAAGTTTATTCACAATTGTAAATCACTTTAATTATAATTCAATTCTTATAATTCATTATACTTATACAATTATTCTTTATTTAGATTATTCAAACAACCAAACAATCAACTTATATACACTTTAATAATTCTAAAAAATTATTCCTTTATATATAAAATATAATCAAGGTAAAATTATTCCATTTACCCAATTTTAAAACAATATTATGTCGGTTTATCTTGTTTAAGAGTTTAAAAACCCCTATCTACGATAGTTAGCTAGACTACATCGACTGGAATCTATAAACAATCAACCGATAAGTCAACACAATACAAAACAATTTATATTCACTAACAAATACGCTCTCATAGCTATTATTACACTCAAACTCATTCTAGAGCACTACTGACTCTATCTCTAATGAGTAATACCCAACAGAACCATGGTTGTCGCTTAACCATATGCTCTGATACCACATTGTCAGGACCCGATTCTTCGTCTTCCGAAAATTCAACATCGATACTCACTTTATCGACTGCCGAGCAATCGAACGACGGAAAACCGAACACTGAGGGTTTAAGAAAAAGAAAAAGACAGAAGAGAGAAGAAGGTAGAAAATAGAGGGAAAAGAAAGTAGAAAATAGAACGGAACAGAACACAACACAACAATACCAGAATCTCACAATTCGCAGCGGAACAACATATAATAATAAATGAATAATCTTTAAACAAAGAACTATATCAGTTATTACATTTCATACATTTCATTTCATTACATCATCAGAGTGTACAACATCAAACAACAACAAACAGTGCAGCGGAAAAAGAAATACTATATACTAGTAATTACGCCATGCCATCCAGCTTGCCTCCAGCAACTCCAGAATATCCTGATAAACCTAACTCCTGACTGCCCGTGTGGAAATTGGTGGGCACCCAGAGTTTAGGAAGGAAAACAATAAACTCCGAGTCAGTCATGTGACTGGTGTGAGAACTCAAAACAATTTATTTATCTTTAAAATCAAAATAGAGGAATATTTTTTTAAAGTCAATTCGCAATGCTTTTAAAAATGAGACTACCATAAGGCCTCCCGCACACACACACAATGCAAACGCAGAATCGGAGGAGATTTCTCCTTATGATAGTCAAAGATGCTTAATACGCATTAAAAAGACATTTGATATTATTACTAGTGCATAGTGTAGGAAAATATTTCGAAAGTAGAATATAAATCTTAGCCAGCATAGACATTTCGAACTATGCCTACTATAGCTACCATCTAAACAGTGGTGACCACCATAAGTAAATGGCAGGTTCTACAACTAATACCGTACAAAGTTTCGTATTGGGAATTGGATTTCCAACGAATGATCAGGCCAAGGAACTTCCCATTGCCACATGAGAATGCCTCTGGATGGACATCCCCGAGAACCAAACCGGATCTCTACCAACACAAGGCCGGGTTACCCCTAACTGAGTAACAACTGACCGAATATGCCATCCCCCGGTCCTTTGGGACCTTTCACCGAGCGCTCGTAATCAATTCACACAATCATAAAGTGTTTTCAACATGAGTAAGTATCTGGGCTCCATACCATGATACCACCCTTTTCCAGAAGGAAATGCACATATCCTAAAAGGCGCTACCCCTCATAACCTTGCCGCATCTTTCCTGTTTTGACCATTCCGGGGTGTGAGGCTCGACGAAGTCACGTCCACAAAGCCATGCTTTATACAAAAGTCGTGCTTGGGTCAACAAATGATCATAGAAATGATCACCAGGATAGACGATCAAACAAATGATCCTATCACAAATGATCAACACAATGATCATTTCACAGCAACACTCAGCATGTCACATTACCAAATTGGGAATATATCGCTGATAACCTTCAACTACATAACCTCTGAGCTCGTACGTCTCAGAGAAGGGTGTTAAGCTAAAAGAATAAATTCTCCGCCACCAACAGAAATATATTTGAAAGAAATCTGTTTTATATCTCAATTTGTAACGTCAGACATACAATCCATACAAGTCTGTTCCGGGCTCGAACAGAACCGAAGGCACTTACAAAGAAGTCCTTGCAATCCGGATAATCTCTAATCACGTCCGGACTTCCCATCACATAGGGAGTCTCTATACCGTAGCTACTCGGTGCAAAGACAATCGACGAGTTGTCCTTTCGCTTTCAAAAATATCCGGTCTTCAACACCGGTCCTCAAATGCAATTCATAACGACGTATCATATATTCGGAGTGGGTTATACGACCCCATGGTCCTTTCCCGGTTAACCCGAATAGTGAGCGCTTATTCAAAAATAAGTGTGGCATTCAAATTCAAACAAATCACATCAAATACCCATTCAAAGGGAAATATTGATAGTCGATTATTGAACTATCAATGGATATGCACACATCACCAGTTTCCAAATAATTTTCCAAATTATTTATTTTCCAAAATATCTTTACAAGATATATTATTTTCAATACTTTAAAAATAAATTAATATTTATTTTTAAACAAGTTCCCCTTTCTTTTATAAATTCCATAGTGAATTTATATTTCACAATATCTACTGATATACGATTTTCAATAGGTTTCAATATTCCTTTTCAATTTATCTTTAAAAAGATAAATTCTCAAAATATTTACTTTATATTGGAAAACATTTCCATACTTACTTATTAAGTAATTCTCAAATCTTTTATTTTCAACCTTTGGAAAATATTCTATATACTTAAATCGAAATTAAGTATATATTTCATTCTTTAAGGAAATCATTCTCTTAAACATATTTATTTGGGCAAAAACGAATGTTACGTAAAACATCGTTACGACAACCCAAAATCACTAGTATAGGGATTTGAAATTAAAATAGATATATAAATCCCAATACTATACAAAACATTTCCTTTCGGAAATCATTTACTATAACAATAGTGTTATAGTCCACCATTTCCTTTTATTTCTCAAAACGTCTATTTCAACAATAAATGTTGAAATCTATGGTTTCGAATCTCAACACAATTTAAAACATCGTTAGATTGTTTTAATTCTATTTAAAACATCACATCTAAAACATTTTCTTTAACATATTATTCACTATTCAAAAACGTGAATATACTACGTTAACAAATTTCATCCTTTTATTCATTTTATTTCAAAGGATTATTCACAGTCAAAAACGTGAATATAACTCCATTAAAAGGTTTCAACAATTTACTTATCAAAATAAGTCGTTTACGAATTATAAAACAACGTTTATAAATTCCTTTATTAACCTATATTCATTTCATAACTCAATTATAAACCAAAAGTTCACATTATAAGTTAAATGCTTATAAAACGATTATTTTACAAAATTGTTCTTTTAAACTTCATAATTATAAATCTTATAGCTTATAAGATTCAATTATTTATCCTAATATATTCTTTAATAACTTCACAAAATTTATAAATCTTACTATTTACAAATTTCATTTATAACCTCACCATTTATAATTTTATAAATTTCATTCATTTATGAAATCCATTTTCACTTCATTCAAACACTTATAAAAACTCGTTTTTATAATTCAAATGTTTTAATTTATAAATATCAATTTATAAATCCTTTATATAAATCAATTTATATTATTCTTTTAAAACATCTTTAATCTCCTTTATAATTTCATCATTTTGATTCATAAAATAATTAAATTTTATAAATCCTATATTTTCAACTCTTTATAATAATTTCAAAAATCCCGATTAAACTATTTTATAAAATCATTAGCCTCATATTTTCAAAAATCAACTTTTAACTATATTTCTCAGAAATCATAATTTTTATAACAAAAAAAATTATACGTTTATTTATTTAAAATAAATCAATTCCAAAAATATTTTATAAACGTATACTTTCAAAAATCACTTTATAAATCATTTTAAAATTCCAAAACTTGGTCCAATGATGCTACACACCAAATAGTCAATCACGACAACAACGACATCATATATCGATATGATAATCTATAAAATATCAAAATATCTGAAATTAAATAATAACTGTTGAGGAATCCAGTTGGATCCCTCCAACCTGTTTTCCTGCATCCAAAAACATTAGCACAATACCAATTTCCGCTCCAGTACGAAATTATCGCGGTATATGGGATTTATAATATTATCCGCTTAATAGACGCCGCAATAGGGTCTCATCCGCTAAAAAATGTGGGAAATCAACAACTGCAATATATACATATGCCAATATATATATTGCTATTATATATAATACCAATTTCACTGTTTTTGAAATATTCGCGGTATATGTTTTTAATAAATAACACCCGCTTACTAACGGCGCATAATGTCTATTTTAACAATCAATAGATAACAATCATCATTCAAACATGCATTAAAATATTTTAAATCTAACTATTTAAAATAAAAACGAAACTGATTCGATTGAGTGAGAAGTTCTCACCTTGATTTCAATTTCGTTTTAGCGATTTATTTCGAATAAAATTAAACGGAATTCTCACTAACTCCAAACGACTCCAATCTGATTCCATAGCGTAGTGCTCGTCCATACGATTCCAACGCAACTGGTTTCGCGCGTTTTCGACCTCGTATGAAAAAGTTATGCATTTATGAAGTTACACAATTTTTATATAAATTTTTACAACATAACTTTTATAATTTTCAACCTCACACATCATCACCGTAGATCCCTCCAACCTGCAAATCACGGCCATCCATCACCTTCATCTCCTTCCACACGCGTGCGTTCATCTCTACAGACAAAGGCCGTAACACATAACCCATCAAACACTAGCTAGGGTTTATTTTTGATCCTCCAACGCTCGACGATAATTCGATCAGGAAGCGCTATCTTGACTGCCTACGCGAGGACCATGCTCGGCTGGAGTACCATAGAGCTCGGCCACCCCAGGCACCTTGATTCTCGTGCCGACCTGATGCAAAACGCAAGCATGCAGCCTCCACTCCGTCACTCCAATTCCGATCATCACCGTATAGAATCAAAGCTCTCGTCGAGCTCTTCGACTTTCGTGTTGAACACTTGGCGTAATTCCTTATAAATTGAGAGTGATTGAGGAGAGAAGATGGTGAATTTCTGGCCATTGAATTATAAGTGGCGGCTGGCCTGCTAGGGTTAGGGTTTATAATTTTTTTTTTTATTTGTGAATGAAGATGGTCTATTTATAGGAAAACGAACGAAACTATACATTCCGGAAATTTCGAACTCCGATTCACGCGCCGTAACCAGCGTTTCTAGGGTTTACTCCGCGTTCCGGACACAATGGAACAGGTTTCAGAAGCTAATTCGGTCGTCTGTGCGAGTTATGGCAATAAACGTTCAATTTGAATTAAACCGATTTAAACGATTTTCTAGGCGTTTTAATTTGTACCGGACAAACGGTAAATCCGATTGACATGAAATTTGAAACCTTACAATAATATCACATTACAGATCCGATGAAACTGATTTCGTCGAAATCCGAGACTTTTTGAAAAATGGCTATTTTTAACTCGCCAAATTAATAATTAAAAACAATTCGATGCGTTTCGAGCTGCCACGATCAAAGGATAACTCCGATTGCTACGAAAATTAAAATCCGATAATAACTAACTATTACGGATCCAATGGAACTAGTTTCGTTCAATTCTGAGACTGTTCAAAAATTGACTAATTTTTTTTTTTGGCAAGGCCAGCCGGTTTTATAGTGGACCGTCCACTTTTTATTACGAACGTAATAAAATTTGAAGTACAGGAGTAAGGTAGAAGCACCTTAACTACTAGAAAAAAGAAAAGATAAAAACAACTCAGGAGTGTGACAGACATGTCACAACTACTAAATTAACTATAGAGGCTAGGACTCCTCCGACGGGGAAGAATCCCCATCAACAACATCCACCAGGGATGATACCAAGGAGACATTCCCAGGAAGACCAAAGAAAGGCCGAAATAGGACAGCAAGAGAAGGATCATATATCTCCGCATCAGAAGTGTAAATAAAAGATCGATCCCAGGCAGTATCTGCAAGCATGACAGAATTGTACTCACCGTTCAAACCGTCCAAATCAAGGACCAAGGAATCACCAGATGGTCTATAGTAAAGGCATCGCAGGTCCAATAAATCATCCGAAACAAATCTGAAGTAGGTATCATCCACAGGGTTGTACCGCATATCAGAACGGCTATCAACCCAACATTGTTCAGACTCAGCCCAAACAACCATCAGAGGCGTAGCAGGATCCGACATAGCATTGGGAACCACGGTACCAGGGTCAATGGATATAGCAGGGGATGCAGGCCGTGTAAGCGGCGGATCAATGGAAGATGGAGGAACTGCTGGAGGAGGAGCAACCTGAGCGACTTTGGGAACCCATTTCCTGAGCGGAGGCCGAGGCAGAGGGATCTTGGGTGCAGCAGCGGATACTTCAGAACGCGAGCAGGATGCTTCCATGTGGCCGAAGGAGTGGCAGGAGGAACAAATTTCTGGAACCCAACCGTAACGAACACGAACTTCCACCACATGACCAACAGCTATCTGAACAGGAATAGTGGAAGGGAGAGGCTTAAGGGGTGAAATCTCAATCAGAGCCTTAGCGTACATCAGCTTATCACGTGCAACCGTGTTAGAATCAAAGCATTTCAACTTACCAATGATGCAAGCCAGCCAATTTAACCCAAGCAGAGGTTGTAGAGCAGAAGGAATTTGTGAAAAGTAAACCCAAACGGGGATAGAAAGAACTTGCTCGCGAGCACTTGCAACCGTTGGAGACCAGGGAGTAATAATAAATGGTTTCCCATCAAAAAAAGAAGGCTCAGCCTCAAGAACACGATAGCGTTCCTCAGTGGAGGAGAACAACAGGTAGTACATGGAGTCAATCAGCTTAACACGAAGACCACCGCGAAGCTTCCAGGCCTTACGACAAACAGCTGTCGCATCATGCAGGCGATGATCAGGGTCCAAAAAGAAACCCACCAAATAATCGGACCAAAAATCCTTGCCAGCTTGCATAACATTTGGAGGAGGGATCATCACTCCATTATCCTCAACGATATCGAATTCAACAGGTTCATAAACACCCGCATTACGGGGCAGAGATGTAAATAGAGAAGTCCAGGGTTTGGGACAAGCATGGGGAGGTACAACAGGTCGACATTCCTCAAGACCAACTGAGGACGAACGCAAGGGACTAGCAGGGGATGAGGTCGGAAGAAAGGAAGCAACAGAGCCACTGCGATTGGTAACAACTTTCTCAATAACATTTAGTCGAACATCAGCCGTGCATTGTGAAATACCAGAAGGTAAAGCAGCAGCACGATGCAACCCTCTACCCGATACACCAATATCAACATCAGTAGCAACCGAGGAAACACCAGATTCAATTCCAGTATCACTTATAACAGCAGTACCAAAATACACAGACGAAAGCAAAACTTCACCAGCCTTTGATTTCGTCAACTCTGGACGCGAGCTAGGGACAACATCTGCAGGGATCGAAGTCTTAACCATAGGCAGTGGGGGAAACTCGGAGGCTGTCAGCGCGGGAGGCAAATTACAGTTGGTCAAAGGTTGAAGGACCTTAAAATTCTTACCAGATCTGGTAGCGGAGGGCGAAGAGGAAGGAGCTACGGGGAGGAGGGGAAGGGGAGGAGGGGATGTCATAGGAAACGGAGGGAGACAGAGGGGAAGGAGCTAAGGAGAAAACTGGGACGAAAAAACCACAGAGAGATGCAAAAGGAGAGACGCCATGAAAGGTAAAGTGGAAGATCTAAAATTGACTAATTTCACTAGTCGATTAAATATTAAAATATTCAATTTTCACAAATTAACTTTTAATTCAATTTTAAAAGTTTTAAAATATCTTTCTAACTCCAATATGATAAAATAAAATTTTACAAATCATTTTCAATCATATTTAACTCAATTTTCAATTATTTCCATAATTTCACATATTAAATTATCGATTTAATTATCCAATTAAATCCAATTATTCGAAATAAAATTTATTCGACTTATAAATTCACTTATTAATATTTAAAATTAATTAAATATCCAAATTTTAAATAATTAAAATTCTGGGTCGTTACAAATTACGCTTCCGGGCCGGTGGTAACGCGTAGCGCGCGTCTATTGCCCACCCCGAGCCACACCCACAAAAAAGAAAATCAAAAGTGGCCACCGAATCAATTCAAAAGTCAGAGTATAATATCGAAGGGATGTGTCCGATCAAAGGAGCTACCTCGTTAGCCCATCAATCGCTCCTGTTTTAGCCACCATATGCCAACTCACGGGAGTTGGGTCCACGTATTTACCTCAAAGGAAATGCCGCCACCATCCTACTTCATTCTGGAATCTCCACCGCGTACACGGTGGTTAAAGTGGTATTCGGAGTTGGCAGAGAGTATGACAAGTTTCGATCCCGGTCTCTTCAACAAAAACGTTATTATAACACCGCGGTCATTTTAAAATAATTTATACTTTTAAACCGGACTATAATATCCATTTCAAAACCATATAATTATGATATCATTTCCCTTTTAAACCAAAATAAATATGATATCATTTCAAATATATCATTTTCTAAAACCATAACAATTTCAAAGTTAAAATTATTTCGAAACCAAAACTTGAAATATAGCCTTTCAGAAACATAAAACTTTGAATTTCATAACTTTGAAACATACTACCACTTAAATGGTTTAACTATGAAATTACTTTATATAATAAAATAGCTTCTTCACCTTCACAAATCAATTCCAAATATGGATTTAAATCCCCAAATAAACCAATAAAAATTCCATATATTTTAAAGCTTTAATTATCCCCCCATTTCAAAACTTATTCTTTGATAATTTCATATACATCAATTTCCACTACTATTATTTAGATTTTAAATGTTTACTAAATAAATCAAATATCATTTTAGTTAAACCTTTAGACTTCAAAAAAACTGGATATTCTTTCAATTAACTTAACTTGATAATATTCATTTAAATCAATTTGATATTCATTTAAAACCTCAAAGCAAAATCAAGTTCTCAAATCATACCCTTTAAATCTCAATTTATTTACATTTCAAATCAAATTTTTCGAGCATAATTCTTAAATACTTTAATTCACATAAAATTCTCATTATGTTCGAACCTTAATTTTATTTGAGTCATTATAAACTCTATATACTATAGGATTTAAATAGATACCTAACCATTTTATATAAAAGAAATCAAACTTTATTATTAAACTCATTTTTATAATCAATTTTATACATAGCTTAAATTAAAGGATTTAACTATATATATAAAATAATATTTATATAACATCAAAAATTAATATTTATTAAACTGTATATTCCTTTCCAAAACCATAGAAAATCATTTCAAAATATATATATATATATATATATATATATTGCGGTGCCTGTATATAATTTTTTTATCCTATGGTCAAGTGATACAGATATTTATCATTTCAATCCGCAATTTAAAAATAAAAATGCGGTTGTATATCATTTCAAATCGTAATCCCGAATCAAAATACATGCATAGCAACTTGCAGATTATGATGATATAAATAAAACATCCATTCATCCATCATAAAATCATACATCCACTACAATCATCATACCAAACAATCAATCAATATCAATATATAACAGATAATATGTAACATGTAATTTAATTGGCACTTATATTCAAAAATAAATTAAATAACGATTTAATTTAAATAAATGCAATTAACTGAGATGATGATAAAAATATACGGAACAGTCATAAATAAATGCATAATCACAACAAAATTTAATTTAACAAACATAAGAAATTTTAGAAGTTGTGAGTGGGTTTAAACACTCACCTTTTTGAATTTAAATTGAATTTAAATTCAATTTAAACCCAAAATTTGAGTAGTCTCCAAATCCATCCAAAACAGAGCCAAAATGTCCGGAATTTAAATATGATCCTAACGCAAAAACCAGTACGTAAATTCCACTTCGTATCAGAAAGTTATGATTATAAGAACGGATTGAAATCAAAATTGAAAATAAAAAAGAAAAGCAAAGCAACTCACTTGCCACGTCACGCGCGCGCGTTCCCCATCGAAGCCCTATCGTGCAAATTCTCGTACAAATGAAGCCGCCGCCTAGGGTTTAACATCGTCGACGCCACCGCAGTTACGGCCACGATCAGGCTTCGCCGCCGCTTCCATAAGGCCAGGCCGAGCTCACCGCCCCACGAGACCCCCTGCCTCCCCCATAACCACCACGCAACCGCCAACATCTTCAGTGAATCAGGTGAATTTGACACGCCTCTGACCCAAACGAACCGTACCGATGACTAATTCTCGACGTCCTCTATACGCACGAACTTCCCGATCGACGAATCGTGGAAGATCCACCATTGATTGAGCCTCCATACCATGAACGACCGAAACTTATTCGATTTTTACTGATCAGAAGATGTACCAAAATGAAAAACGAATCATGGATCTGAGATGCGCTCATCGAGAGCTTCAATATATAATTTTTATGAATTTTTCTAAGGAGTTTAAAATTTTGAAGTTGATTTTTGAATTGAGATTTGAATTGGATAAATTTAGGGTTTATAGCCATTGAGGAAGAGGAGCAAAGAAGTTTCTGTACGTATAGAAATTAGGAACAGAGGCTGCTAGGGTTTATAGCAGGATATATATAGGCAGGGTTGGCATTGAATGGATGGATAAGATAGATTTACGCGCTAACGCCAAAGTGGCCCAAAAAGCCCGTTTCGACTCCGGAATGAAATTGGGTCAACCCATTTATCAAAATAGATGTTTTTAAATATTTTAAACACGATGGAACAAGTTTCAAGTCCAAATTCCATCATATGAAGAAGTTATGCTAAAATCAATATTTTTCATATTGATTTCAGTTGATTTCAATTTCATTTATTTCAAGGCGTTTCGGGTCCGTACGATCAAACGACAAGTCTGATCGCTACGAAACTTGAAATCCTATAATAATTCACTGTTACGGATCCGATGAAACTAGTTTCGTCGAAATCCGAATCAGTGGCAAAAATGGCTATTTTTACACTAATTAAATAAATTAATAAATTAATTAATTAAATCAAATTTCCAATTTAAATTCTAAAATTGACAAATCTTATCATTTAAAATTTCTTAATCATTTACAATGATTTTAAACAAATTTAGATGTCAATTTAATGTTGATTCAATCATAAATTTCAACGTAAATTCAAATTTCATTATATTCATCAATTATAAATTAAATTTTCAATAATTCCATTGAATTCACTATTCATTCTTATTATTCAATTCATTATGGTCAAATGGAGAAATTAACATTGGGTTCAAAGCTATTACATAAATATTCTCCAATTTCAACTTAATTTTTAAATTAACATAATAATTAACTATTTAATTTCATTCATTTGCAATTGATGCAATTATTATACATTAAATTCCAATATATTGACACAAATTAAATTTTGCATACCTTTTATTCAACCAATTGTCATTTTATAAATAAAATTAACATTATTTTCGATTATCACATAAATTTACATTAACAAAACGTTAATTTAGATTTATTACAATTGATTACCCGTTTATTTAACACATTAAATAAACAAGCAACCGATATTAATTGCCACCTATTTGCTTTTTAATTGCTCTTATACGTTCGTTACTTATCAATGCAGATTAAAATTCCATATATAACGCTAATTTTATTCCATTTCTATTTTCATCTTTATTTCAATTGCATAACATTTAATTCCAATTTTATTGTATTTGCCAAATATGTACGTTTAGTATTATTTATATTCTCCATTAATTATTTACTTGGTTTCATACTTTATAAGTTCTCAATCCAAACAATATTATAATCACATACAGGACATTGATTTTATTTCATTACTATTTATTTTTATAAATTCATTAATTAATTCACTAATTGCCTTTGTTTTCTTATATTCAATTTATTACCAAATATTCCTACTTACAATCAATTATAACCTAAACAATCGTTTTAATCAATTTGGATTGCATTGAATTAATTACTTATTACCTTACATTATCCTATAACCCAGTAATACCATTTTCCATTATTTCATTTATTGCTATTCCATTCAATTTACACTATTCAGCTTTAATTAACTTCGTTGTTATATTCCATCCCAGTTATTATTTCATTATTTATTATAATTGCTTACATCATATAAATTCATTCTATTAGCCTAAATCAGACATTAATTCATATATTCATACAATACTTACATTTATTTACATAATTTGCATTAACGTTATTACATAAATCTACATCCAATTACATTTAATATTCCCAATAAATTTACTTACTTGGTCTCATGCTTTTTATTACACCAATTACTACCTTATAATAAGTTTACATTTCTATTCTATTTACACTCACATTTTCAGTTATTTTATAAATTATTAACCTTAATTGGCATTGTTACGTTTTAATTCACTTATTATTTCATTAATAAGTTACAAAAATTTATTTCTCCAAATATTAAATCACAAAGTCCTATTTAATTTACCATTGCTACATTTCCTTTTTAACGTTTGCTTCATTATAAATTATAATTTTTTTCTTTCTCAATTTAATTACAAAGATCCAACTAAATTAACCAATTTATTTATTAAAATTTGTGGGTCGTTACAATGTTATAATTTAAACAGAGTTCCTTTGAAAAAGAAGGATGTTTCCCTTTATGAATTATGGTTTTAAAGAAAACCCAATTTATCAAGACTTGAATTTTGGATTTGGTTGGCTTATGTTAGAAAACCAATTCCTAAAAGACCTAAAACAAGAAATAAGGCATTTATGTATAACGTTATTGATTTTTCCCTTAATAATATAAGTTATCGATTTTTAATACTTGATGCTTTTGAGGTATTGAATTTGTGGCTGTAGAATTTTCTAAAAACAAGTACATATCTCAAAATTAAACTGGTGAGAATTCATTAGTATCATCGGGTCAAAAACATGTTGAAACTGATGATAACAATGATGAAGATTATACCACTTTTCAATTCATGAAGAAAATAATGGAAGAATGAGAAATATAAGAGCGAGAATAAAGAATGACCATGGTTCTGATTTTATTACATACGTAGTAAGATAAGGATGAAATTATTAATAAAACTAAGTACACAATGAATGTTGTTGACCATCCTAAAAATTATTCTGGTAAATGAATTCTAGAGATGCTATTTTCTAGAACAGTGGTGAATTGAATACAATTTTGATAAACTAGACTTAGATTCTGATTGGTTTACCTCTCGGTGCTAAACCAATAGGATATAAATAGATACTCAAGAAAATTTTCAATGCAGATGGATCCATTGATAAGTTTAAAGTCGTATTAATTGCTAAGGGCTATAAACAAAGACTTAGGGTATATTAATTTTATATGTATGTTCATGTTGCTCGCATTTCTTCTATTCGTTATTTGATAGAATTTGAGACCATACATAATTTATTTATACACCAAATGGATGTGAAAACTTATTTTCTAAATGGCGATTAAGTAGAAGAAATATATATGGAACAACCAGAAGGTTTCTTAAATCCTAGCCAAGAAATATTTCTTATAAGTTGATAAAATCTCTTTATGGCCTAAAACAAGCACCCATGCAAAGCATGAAAACTTTGATAAATTAGTACTGCAAAATGGATTCATTGTTAAGGACATTAATAAATGCTTTTATAGCCAATCATATAAAGCTAGTTATGTTATAATGTGTTTATATGTTAATGATATGATAATATTTGGCTCTAATATATCTTGTGTGAAAGAACAAATAAGTTTAATCCTCAAAATTTGATTTGGAAGATCTAAGGGAGGTTGGTGAGATCTTAAGGATCAAAATCATAAGAAAAGGGCAAGAGTTGGCACAAACCCAATCTCATTATATTAAAAAGTTCCTCAAGAAGTACGGTCATTACGCTGTGTAACACCCCTAACTTTTCTTGTATGTTATTCCAGTTGTTTAATTAAAAGATAAGTAAATAATGTAGGAAACAATATATGTAGTATGGATAATTGCTATGTTAATAAAATTTGAATTTTGAACTCTAAAAGGAGAATTGGTTCGTAAGGGAAAAAAATTAAAGACATTAATTAAATTAGACAAAGAGATAATGAATGAATAATAAGGTATTAACTCTCCCATTCCCTCTTATTATTTCGGCTACACTCACAACACTAGAAATAAAAACAAAACATAAAAGCCAAGGGTTCTCCGTTAAAAAGAATTCAAGAAATAAATAGAAGAGGGAGGGTAAAACTAAGGAAACTAGGCAAATTATCTCCTAACACAAATAATCTAAGGCGAATATTATCTACATCTCTTTATTTTTGATGTATTTAATTCGAGTTTAAGGGTAGATTCGAATTTTGGTTGATGCTTATCATGCACATGACTTATATAATCATTTATACGAATTGCGGTTATTATTTGTTAATTTTGGAGACAAGTTTTTAAATTCATAATATTCTTAACTACTATGAATTTAATATGAATTTTCTGCATTGAGGAAATGGATAATTTTAGATTTTAATTATTTAAAATATGAAAAATAATTATTTTTCCATGAAATTTTTATATGTGGAAATTTTTAAGATTTTCCCAAGGAATTGGGAGCTAAAATAAATTATTTTATGTAAGATGGTTTTAGTTGCAAAATGGTAACTAATGGCATAATTGATTAAAAAAATAACATTTTAGGAAAGAAGATAAATTTTCTCTCCGATTTACGGTGAATATTTCTGAAAAGAACTTGAATAAACAATACGAATTTGACAAATTTTTTTTTTAGCAATGAGTTAATTATTACTTTTAAAGGAGATGAAATTAGTTTTCTAGTTATTTACAAAAATGCCATTATAAACACTAGATAGCTTTGAATTTATAACATTAGACGGCTTCTTTAAAGATTTAAGATGCGATAACATCATGTTTGACGATTCTTTATGGCTATGTATTGCTTGCATTTGATAATTACATTTTAGTTGGTACTGAACAACTAAGTTTTAGTTGATACTCGATAGTTATGTTTCGTTTGATAATCGATAGTTATGCATTACTTTACACGATAACATAATTTCACACGATCACTTTATCTAGTTTGGACATGTGATAACTATGATTTACTGGACACTCGATAGCCTATAGACACTCGATAGCTTCATATAACTTAGGCATGTGATTGCATATAGACACTCGATAGCTTTATATAACTTAGGTATGTGGTAGCCTATATTTTTAACATGCAATAGTGCATTTTAGGTGTGGTAGCACAAAATTTTTGAAGCTAGATCACTCTATTTTAACATGTGATAGCATGATTGCTTAAAGTGGGAGAGCATAAAGCTTTGAGAAATGAGATCGTCTGTTGTTATGATACCCGACAACTTTCAACTCTAAGTTGGGAAATGTTTGCCCTGGACAAAAATGTAGTTTTTATCAAGTATTTTGACAAGATTTTAAGTGGAATGAAAAGTTAGTTTAGCCATTTTTAAGGAGTTTTATGAAGGAAATTATTACTTAAGTATAAGCAATTTTTTTATATTAATGACTATTATATGAACACATTAGTGGTGATGAATGATTATGTGTTATTTGTTCAATTCGTTATCTTGATCGGTTATTATTGCATATGTTAACTGTTCACATCCTCACTTGTACATTATATGTTAGCACACAACATTTATGTCCTTAGGGTTTGGGAACTATTAACCAGGCAGGATTGTCCCAATTGTGAGTATGGTTAGACTTAAACAGCAGAGTGAGTACAATTGCATCTAGGAGATTAGGCAGAACAAACTTTGTTAAATAGCTTCAAACTTATTAAAATATGCTATTAACTGATATTTTAAAAAGCAAATTTTTTGGTGGAGACCAGGTAAGGTCGCGTCCTATCCTCCAACCATTATTCCCCTGGTTCATTAGGTCCATGAGTCCATTGTGTAGGTCTTTTCTGATAGACAAGCTAAAATTTTGGAGTTATGCATTGACGAGAACTTATGGTAATGGTGCTCACCATTGCTTTTCTTATGTCAATGGAGTATTTAAGAACTCTTATAGGAATGGAATACAATTGTATGTCTTCTTATAGGATAAGAGATTTTGAATTATCTAGTTACCCGAGTTAACCCAATAGGTTTTTAGTTGGCCTGTGAAAACTAATATCGGTTCACAGTGACCCTACGAAAAACTATACAATTAAATGGATTATTTATGAGATTGGACAATTATGGGGATGTGAAATCCTTTAAACCTAGCGAATAATGGGCTATTCACTATGACCAATTTACACATGATAATAATATTTACGTTATGAATACGATCTATTTATTTTGGTTGTAGGATGTTTTGGTCTTCATGTTGTTTGATAAGATATTGGAGAAGGGAAATCCGTTGTCACTCGGTGGCATGGTCTTACTGACTATTTTTGTTTTAGAATGGACCAATATTATTCACATCGAACTTCCTATCAGACCCATTTTTGGTTCCCCCCTAAATTTTCGAGTACTCAATTGATAATTGAGTAGGCTAAGAGTAGATTTTTCAAGTTAGAAGAATAAGCTTCCGGAGACGTGTAAGAGGTAAGCTAATAGTTGGAGTTTAATTTCGTTACGCAAAATTAAATGCTTTTTATTTATTGATTGAATGTAATGGTGGGGTTTAAAACTGTTTAAGTAGTGAAGACTCTAATCATTCAACATGGCATCTTTATATGTTGCTCTTGGAAATATAATTATATTGTATTTTATCTAAATGATGGAATTGTGGGGTTATGTAAATGTAATTGAAGGAATTGGAATGTAATGAAATTGCAAATTTATGAATGAAAATGGTTGGTTAAAATAAATTTTTATGCTCTTGATGTTAATAATGCTACAAATGATCCGATTTTGTCATTGAGAAATAATGCTAAGGATGATTACTACATCACTAGTATCTATTTTCAAGCCTCAAAATAGTGGATGTTACTACTTAGTATCGGAGCATAGGTTTAGATAAAAATTAATAAATTTTTGAAAAATGTCACCTAACTAAAATAAGAAAGAAAAAGTTAAGGAATAAGATAGCGCTATACAAACATACTTGTTATTGATACACATACACACAAATACACACACATACACACAAGTACATATATACACACACACTCTCTCTCCTCCGTCTTAGTCCATTCATCTATATATCATGAAGATTTTTATGCGGATTACGAGAAATGAATACTAGAAGTGGAAGAATAAACTTGGAGGCGGAAGCATTACAACTAATGGAAATGTTTGAGTTAATGCTAGAAACGCTATCCAAACAACTAATGCAAATACAAATGCTAACGTGGGTGCATGAGCCACAGTAGTTGATATATGGACAATGTACCCATTCTTTAATATTATAATGTTAGCCGGAGCAACGACTGGATTAAATGGAGGAAACAGTGGTAATGTGGGAAATCATGCACCAGAAGTGGCTACTCGTAATAACTATGTCGCTTTATGTCGGGATAATACTAATTTGGGAGGAAAACCATTCTTGGTGACAGATAATGACATTGAAGTGGAAGATTGGCTTCTTTAGTATGAAAGAAATTTTAATGACTTAGGGCTGAATGATGATCAAAAGAGAAGATTAGACTCACGACAGTTACAAAGACTTGTTTTGTGCAGGTGGAATACTGTTCCTATGGGAGTACCAAAGGAGGAACATACTTGGGTTGACTTCAGAGAAAGTTTCTAAGAGAAGTTCTATCTGAAGCGGCCAAGTCAACTTTGTTTAGAAAGTTTTCAGAGTTAGAATAGGGCAAGACTGTTGAAATATGGAACTAAGTTTGATGAAATGCTCGGGCATAGACAAGCCATCATTAATATTCTGCTTAAGAAGAATGAGAAGTTCATTTGTGAATTGAAGCTGGAAATTACCAAGTCGACTATGATGCATTTCGGTGATCCATTTAATGTCGTGGTGCATATGGCGTTAAGGAGCCAAGGTTTGATTTCATCATTTGGAATAATCTACAGAGTCAACGAGTTTCCAAGGCAAGAGGAGGAAATTCTTTAAGGAGGAAGGTTAGAAGGGTGGATTTTGAAACAAAGGAAAATCTGAAGTGGTTTGTTATAAGTGTTATAAGAAAGGGTAATTTTTAATGAGTGTCCTTCATAATAGGAAGGATTCTGATCAGAAGGGAGTGAAATATTATATGACAACTGTCCTATACTACTGTTATTCAACCTTTTGACTATGCATAATACAAACAGACTGGATTGATAGAACTTGGGGTTATCAAGGAGAAAAATCCGAAGAGATAGCCTAGGAGTCCAGAAATCAAGCATAGACAGAGTCATGAGACCAAGACCAAAACATCCCAAGTCAGCTAAACCAAGGGATCCCCAAGTTAGGGATCGCTACCGACCCTATCTGAGGATCGGTACTGACCCTATCTGGGGATCGGTACCGACTCCCAACTACAACTTGGGTAAACTCAATCTTATGCCTACATGCTTATCTTGGTGTCAATAGCCTATTTCCCAAGTTGGTTTTCTGATTCATTACAAATTTCCATCGATCTCCATGAACAAGGGAAACTGCAACTTTGTTCTCCTTCAACTCCACCATTTGGGCTAAAAAAATAAGCTAATATTGGTTCAAACAACCATGGAATATAAAAATAACCATAAGATATTGCTGAGAAGGTGCCCATTATTGTGGAAGAATTGGTCAAATTTGTGCATAACGGTTTGGTGATATATTAGACGAGATTTTAGGCTCTCTATCTCTATAAATAGGAAGGTAGGGCTTACTTCTCCGGATCTTTTTGTTGGAGTTCCATTATTTATCATATTCTTATAACCATGAAATTTTGACTATTAGAGCTATACCGAACCCCAAGAACTTCTACCTCCAAATCATAATTAAGCAATAAAATATTAAAGTGAACATAGGCCAAGCTTTGCCGAACCACTGTAAAAGATTATGTCTTGTTTATTTCCTCCTTTTCATTCACATTTATATTATATTTCTTAAATTTTATTCTCAACATAATCTTAGGATGTTTGGCCAACTTTTTGTTCAAACATTTGGATGCTTTCATCGACAATTTTTTATTCTCAGGCCATTTGGATCCATCATCTACTGTTGGATTTCCAATATCAAAGAGAAAGATCCAATTTCTCTGTCTTTTAATTGTACAACTCATATTTTTGACAAATCTACAAAAACCTTTTTGCCATGGCCCCATTAAGAAGAGATTATTCTACCAATTCCAGGGCTAATGTTGAGAATTAGAATTCTCAGCAAGGAGATGGAGTTGTCTATCCCACTCAATCCTGACACTAACTTACGTCATGACTATAATGGAGAAGGATATAATGATGAAGCAGATGGAAGACAGATTCTAAGATAGCCAATAGGAGATGAACTCCACAATGCAATAGAGCTTGAGGCCGCTAAATGAGTTGACTCAAAAAGCCACAAATGGGGTAAAAGAGATTCCCGCTTAGAATCAAAAAGTTCTTCTTCATACAGGCGAAGAAGGAGGGAAGGAAGGCAGAAGAAAACTCAATACATTACTAAAACATCCGAACAAGGAAGAGGATGGGCCCAAGGCTCAAATTCAGGATTCGGTACTGACCTCCACTTGGGACTCGATACTGACCCCCAAAATGGCGGGCCCAAAGCCTATTCTCTGGAAGACGGTGTGGACGTCATCCTTGGATAGGCCATTAAAGGTCTAAATCTTGAAAATCACAATATTACTGATGATGTTGCTCATGAGAATCAATAGGTGGGAATGCTAAACGAATGGGACCCCTAGAGTTTGCAGTGCCTAGGTATCCAGCACCTTCCTGAGATCGTTCACCCAACAAAACACTTAGGGAAAGACCCAATCACCGCCGTTCAGTCGAACCTGTTGATTCAGACTATTTGAAGAATATGGTTAAGAGGCTAGTTAGTGAAAATAGTTCTAGAACTAATGATGATTGGTGGAAATTATGCTAGCCGAAACTCGTATACAAAGGACATCCTTCGCGTGAGATACTGCCGGAGATTCAATATGCCAATGATGGCGTTGTATGGAGGAACGAAAGATCTTAGGAAACACTTATTAAGATATAAAAGGCACATGGATTCAGCCAGGATTTTGGTTGTTGTAAAGTTCCATTGTTTCCCGATTTTCTTAGATGGGGTAGCTACGTTATGGTTCACTCGACTTTCGCCGAGATCCCTATCATCTTTTGCTGAATTGTCATAGAAATTCATTGAGAAATTTCTTTTACACACCTCATATCTAAAACATGTGATGTCATTGTATAATGCTTATCTAGCTGAAGGAGAGTCATTGAGGGACTATTTGAATCGGTTCCACGTGGCTGTAATAGAGATAATGGATAAAAGGATGATAGGGTACTTATGTTGCTTTGTAGAGGTGTTTACCCCAGCTCATATTTTGGGGATTGGATAGAAAGAAAGCAACCATCGACAATGGAAGCTTTTTATAAGAAAGTTAATGAGTATTTGCTTCGATAGGATGCACATAAGGATCCTCAGAGGACTGATGCTGGAGGTTCGAATGAGCCGATTCAAAGTAATATTACTGAAAAGTAATATGGAGGATGCTGTGGGAATGTCGATGTAAAAGTTGGTAATCATAAAAAAGGAGGAAAAAAAAACAATGATGGGGGCAAAGAAAGGAAAGCCAGATAAAAGTTGTTGTTTCAGAGATCCCAAGTATGACAATTACAATTTAACAATTCGATAGAGAACATCTATCTAGCTACTCAGAATACCGAACCATATAGGAAGCTGACTCCTAGAGAGTCAACTGAGAAGGAAAAGAAGTTGAGTGAGTTCTGCAAATTTCATGAGACTCACTGTCATTATACTAATGAGTGCAGGGACTTGCATAGCATGATTAAAGATTTAATAAGGAAAAAGAAATTGCAGTAATATATGAAAGCCCCATAGGATGGAAGCCAAGGAAAGTCTAGTGCATCTGGGTCATCTTCCCAACCGGCGCAAGCTAAGCCTAGTGTAGATGCATTCAGGTCATCGGAAAAATGATTAGTGATCAACACAACCATCGGTGGACCTCATCCTACTGATAAGAGTTTTATGGAAATGGATCGATACATTAGAGCCTTAAAGCATGCTAATAATGAAAACTTGATATACTATTGTGGAAGGAGCTTCGACAAAACAATCTCGAACCATGATGGAAGGTATTATTTTTCGAACAGGGATGTTGGCGCAATGGATGCTCCAACAATTGACCTACTCGTGATCTCAACCATAATTGGTCCTGTTGTTGTGCAAAAGGTGCTTGTTGATTATGGGAGTTCAATCAATATTTTGTTCAAAAAAGCTTGCGATCAAATGATTTTAGAGGAGAGAGATTTTATACCTTGTAGATCTCGTATACAGAGGTTCAACAAGATGGCTATTGAAGCCATCATATTTTTTGAAATACGTGGAATTTGGTGAGGGAAACCATAGGAAAGCGCAGGTTGTGCCATTTTTAGTGTTGGATATCTATTCTACTTATGACTCATTCTTGGGCCGATCAGTGCTAGTTGAATTTAGAGTGTCCGTCTCTCCCTGGTATTTATCTATGAATTTCCCTATGGATAATAGAGTAGGAATCATGCACGGAGATCAGGTGGCTAGCCGCGAATGCTATGTCATTGAACTGAAGGAAGCAAGGCTAAGGAGAAAGGAAAGAGTATAAAGGAGGCCCTCTGCATAAAGTCTTTAGACGCATAGCAACTACGGGTTTAGCCCCGGCTCGAGCAAACTAGTTGGCTCTACGATGACATGGACCGATGGAAAGAACCGGAGAGCGGACAAGCAGCTCCTTTCGAGTTGACAATCGCTATTTTAGTCAGCAGGGATGACCCAAGTAAAGTCATTAAAGTTGGATCTCAGCTCAAGGGAGTTGGTTGATTTTCTTTGGGTAAACCTAGATGTGTTTTATTGGACACACTTGGATATGTGTGGGATCTCGCCCGAGACAGCGAGCCATGCATTAAATATAAATCCCAAATGCGTTCCTGTGAAACATAAATGCTACAGCTTGGGTCTGGAGAGATCCCCTGCACTTAAGAAGGAAATTGATATGCTAAAGGATAGTGGCTTTATCCAGGATGCTCTATACCCGAATTGGGTATCAATCCCTGTTTTGGTGAAGAAAGTGAATGGGAGTGAAGGACATGCATCGACTATTCGAACATAAATAAAGCGTTCCCAAAGGACGGCTTCCCGCTTCTAAGGATAGATCGATTTGTGGACTCAACCATTGGACACTAGTTACTTTCATTGATGGACACATACTCTGGATACAATCAAATCCCGATGCATATCCGAGATCAGGAACACACCAGTCTCATCACCGACCTCGAACTCTATTGCTATATGGTCATGCATTTTGGATTGAAGAACGCAAGAGAAACTTAACAAAAACTTGAGAACCAGATGTTTAAGAACTAGATCGGAGGATCAATGGAAGTTTACGTTGACGATATGCTCACGAGGTCATGACGTTCGAGAACTCATGTTAATTATCTAGTAGAAATGTTTGATGTCCTTCAGTAATATAAGATGAAGCTCAATCCCTTGAAATGCTCTTTCAGTGTTGCGTCAGGGAAGTTCTTAGGCTTTACTGTGAACTCTTGTGGAATTGAAGCCAATCCAGAAAAGATTAAGGCTTTAAGAGAGATTGGAGGCCAAAAGACAATTAAGGAGGTCCAAATCTTGAATGGGAAAGTCACCACCCTAAGTCGATTAAATTCCAGGGCTACTTACAAAGCTTCCCTTTCTTCGAGATAATCAAGAAGGGAAGGAGAAACTTTAAATGGAACCTGGATATCAAAGACGCGTTCCTAGCTTTGGTTAATCACTTAAAAAGACATCACGTCCTTTCAAAATCGGTGTTTGATGAAGAATTTTTTATATACTTGGAAGTGTAGGTGAATTCTTAGAGAGTTACACTTGTATGTAAAGAATTTTGCATCCTACAACTGGTCTAGTACATTAGCAAGCGTTTAACAAGTGCAGAAAGAAACTATCTAAGGTTGGAAAAGCTTGCATACTGTCTATTAATTTCTTCGAGAAAGCTCCACCCCTACTTCCAGTCTCATACAATCAATGTCCTTACTGACCATCCTTTACGATAAGTCTTGTAATGAACTGAGACTTCTAGAAGGTTGTTGAAATGGAACACTAAATTGAGTCAATATGTTATCATTTATCACCCTTGGAGTGCAACCAGGGTTAGGCTTTGGCAGACTTCATAGCTGAATTCACTGTACTAGATGATTATTCAAAGACCAATGGAGGAAAGGAAGTTGAATGGAAGGTGTGCACGAATGGTTTATCCAATGATCGGTGTTTTGGCGCTGGAGAAGTGCTTGTCACTGCCGAAGAACACCCTATCTGCTAGGCCTTGAAACTTGATTTTCCAGCAATGAAAAATGAAGCTAAATATAAGGCCTTGACTAAGGACTCAAGATTACCAAGGAACTGGGAATAAAGGCTTTACACGTTTTCCAAGACTCTCGGCTAGTGATATGTCAAGTTTGGAAAAAGTATCAAGTGAAAGGAGCAAAGTCATCTCCCTATCTAAACCAGGTTCTTGAGTCGCTTGATGACTTTGAATATTACATGATCACTCATATTCCTAGAGAGGAAAATGAGAAAGCCTACTCGCTTGTTAAGTTGGCAAGTTCTGGAGATGTGCTTCTCATGGGCCTAGTTCTAATAGAGGCACTTTCAGCTCCAAGCATTGACTAGATGTATGTTAGCTGGATCTTGGAGACTGAGCTTGAACGAGAGTCATGGATGACTCCGATTTGGGATGATTTGCAAAAAGGAAACCTTCCGATGAGTAGGAATGAAGATGAAAAATCCTTCACCAAGCTTCGAGATATATCATGCAAGATGGAATACTGTATAAAAAGGGTTTCTCTATTATGCTATGGTGTATCTCTTACGATGAGGCTAAACGAGACATGAGAGAATTTTATGAAGGGGCCTGTGGCGACCACACTGAGGGCAAACCCTTATGAAGAAGATCCATTGTTATAGATATTTCTGGTGGACTATTAATCGAGATGTAGCTGACTACACCCGAAGATATGACAAGTGCCAAAGATTTGCTAAACTTCTGAGGGTCCTGCCGATGGAAATTACTCAAATGGACAGTCCTTAACCATTTGCAGTTTTTCATATTGATATTATCGGTGCATTATCAATATCTAAAGTGATACAAAGTATGCCATCATGGCGGTTGATTACTTAGTAAAAGGGATGAGGCGGAGCCATTGGTCACTATTACCATTAAGAAAGTAATCAACTTTGTTGTTCAAAATATCATCTATCATTTTGAAGTTTCGCAAGTGATTGTTATCGATAATTGGACGCAGTTCGATAGTACGGAGTTTAAGGATTTCTTCCACCAACACTACATGGAGAAGAGATTTGCAATGGTGGCACACCCTCAGGTGAATAGGTAGGTTGAAGCTGTGAACAAGATTATCAAGTCCATTCTTAAGAATCGATTGGAGAGGGCCAAAGGCAAGTAGGTCGATGAACTTCTATTAACGTATCCAACCACCCAATAATTGGCGACTGGCCATTCTACATTTTCTTTGGCATATGGATCAGAGGCTATGATTCCAATCTAACTGGAAGTACCTTCTCATCGCGTTACCCACTACGATCAACGGGAAAACGAGCAACTCCTTTTGGAGGCTCTTGATATGATGGATGAGAAGCGGACCGAAGCTGAGGTTAGAGCAATTGCTCACAAACATCTAGCTGCACATCGTACAACACCAAACATCTAGCGGCACATCGTACAACACCAAAGTTTGGAGATAAACCTTTGAAGTCGGCGATTTAGTCCTCAAACGGATCTTCTCTAGTCCTAAGAACTTAGGCCCAAGCAGGGAAGGTCCTAATACAATAGAGGAAATTCTTGAAGATGGCACTTTCAACTTGGCAACTGTGAACTAAATTTCACTCCCAAGGGCGTAGAATAACGAGCACCTATGTTGCTACTTCACTTAGAGAATTTGTAAATAAATAGGCTAGAGCCATGCAATAAAATAGACTTTTTCATTTTTTGTCTTTTATGGAATAAATGGCCTTTTAAGCCCAAACTTCCGTCTTCTCATTTTTTAAGAGTTGTGACTTGACCAACTTGATGAATCTGCATATGATTAATGCAGGCTTGTAGGTACCCAAAGGTAGATGCCGACCAAACTTTTATTGTCCATGATTGGGCCCATGAAGCCCCTCTTGATGTCCGAAGATTGACATCAACTGATTCTTACCTTCAAATTGTAGGCATGTGTATAAACATAAGCCAGACATGATATGATTGTCTTCATCCAAACTCTCATTTTCGGAGTAGGAGCCAGAGTATAAACTTAAATCTAATGCGATATGAGCATCCCTACCCTAACTCTAATTCTCGTAGTAGGGGCTAGAGTATAAATTTAAGCCGGATGAAAAAGTTCATCTGCAAACATACTCTTACCTTTGGATTGGGGGAAAGAGCAAAAACATAATATTGGACATGACATAACCATCCATATGTCAACTCTTACCCTTAGATGGAGTGTAGGAGTATAAATCAAAAAGAGCATGACACGACGGAACGCTCATTCAACTCTCGTCCCTTAACTGTAGGCATAAGTTTAAACGGAAATAGGTGTGATAAGTCCATCTGATCCTTCAACATCTTGTCTGAATTAGGTAGAATGGTAGGTCCATGCTCATAGTAAAGCGCGATCCCATGTTTAAGCCTTCGATCAATGCCCAGAGTTAGGCATGGTCGAATACTAACATCCTAGGTAAGGATGTCCGGACTACGATTCTAAGTTGTTAACTTAAGCTTGCGTCTGGTGTTTGGTGCGGTTGGAGCTTATTATCCTAGAAAAGAATACTCAAGTCATTATTTTAAGTGGTTTACCCTAAAGATTGCTTTATATTTGCTTGAACAATGCGAGTCAGCAAATCACAAAATGGACTAAGGACTTGATCAAAAAATGATAACTAAAACGAAATAAAGTGCAAATGCATTGAATCGAAAGCACATTTCTTAAGTAATTAGACAAATTTGAACAAAGATTTTACAAAACATAAAGTCTTTGTAATTGACATTAAACCAGGAAAGATAAGTACAAAAGGTTCACAACAAATGCAAAAAAGCAGGTTCGATGATCCAAACCCATACAAAGCCGACTAATAAATAAAAGGAGTCCATCTATGGAGAGAAGTAGCAACTATCTCTTCTTTGACTTCTTCTTCTTAGAGCCAGGGAGACTTCACCTGAGCTCTCTCCTTGCCTCTTTCCACCTCTTTCTCTATCGCCTTGACCTTTGGAGGGAGTGCTTTGTGAAGATCCAACAAGCGCACCCGGATAGAGAAATGGAGGCTGGAACGCTTTGTCAAAATACCGTCGACGTACTTTGAGTACTCCTAGGTAGAGGAATGTAGATTGAAGTGAAAATGGTTTGCCCGGGCAAAGCGATCGACAACAAAGGAGGGAAAATTCTATTTGCTCATGCTTGATTTGATCGGTGAGGAGGATATTCATACCAAGTTTTTGCTTATGCTCATGCATGTAGGGACCCGACACGGACTAGGAGACCTAAGTAATAATAACATCCTCATCAACTTGAGCCCCCTAATTCTTGTCATTTCCTTCTTCGAAAAAACCATCTAACATGCGCTCATCAAGGATCAGGATCTCCCAACTTCCAGGAATTGATGTTTAAGCAGTGGTGGTTGTAGATTCCGTCGTCGATATTTGGTGCCCCAATTGAGAGTCCTTGTGAGGTAGCAGAGCAATTGCAAGCTGACTTGTAGCTGAAGAAATACAAAGAGAGAGATTAGCGACGTTGATCGACGACACATCCACTCTTTGGAAAATAAAAGAAGTCAATGAGATACCTTCTTCAGTTTGAATTTCTACATGGGCTGGAGAGCTAACGATAGTTCCTTTCGGAATAGGGAGAGAATAGTGGATTTTTGGAGATGTGGCTTCTCTAGGTTCTAACCAGCATCGGTAAAGGAATCAACAATGGAACCAGGAGTAGCCTGGGTCCTGGAAGTTTGACCAGTTGTCGCATCATAATGCACGAAGCCGGAACCTTCACTTAATTCTTTTTGAGCAGTTGCACCAAGTTCCGGATGAATAAAATTGGTTATCATGAAGGATTTTAGGCTCATTTCCCTTCAAAATATCTTTTTCTAGCTACACCATATCAATATTATCACTATCAAGAAATTCTCTCTCTCTTTGACAACCTGTTCCCAAGCTCCAGATAACACTAAAGGGTAATCTTCTCTTAACCACACTTGTTTCCGAAATTTGAGCACACTAGTGTTGTATTAAGTGATTAGTGGCTCAAACTTCTTCATCATCTACTTTCTACCCGCTCCTCGGCCTATTTTACTGCAGCTTCAAATCCTCTCTTGACGAGAGCATCAATGTCCTTGGCCTTTTCGAGCGCATTATCCCTCTCTATCCTTATGGTGACTAGCTCATGGCATGCACCCTGAGCAATTTTCTATGCTTCAACTTTTTCCTTAGTCTCACGCTCGAGCTTGGTTTTCAAATCAGTTGTGTCCCTCCTGGCATCATCCCTTTCTATGACATTTTCATGCTTCTGGTGATGTGCTTTATTGATTTCATTTAGATGCTTTGATCTCTCGACTTAAAGAGCTTTAATGGCCTCGTCAGCCTTCTTCTATGCTTTGGCTTGAGATTTTCTTGAGTTCTTAAGCTCAATGTCGATAGCGGATATGATTATGCTATTCTCAGCTTCAATGCATTTCTTATTCTCTATCTCCTGCAACCTATCTCTTGAAACTTTTAAAATCTTTTTGGCTAGCTTCACCCATTCGTCGTATTGATTATGGACATTGATCGTGTAGTCGACAGTCCTTAGTTGGACTTCAATAGGAATTATCTTTAACTTCGGTAAGAACATAACTCCATCAAAGCAAATGTTGGGGAATTCGTTCTTAAGCTCGGCCATCCGCCCCATAGTGTCTACCTAATGCTCCTATGTAATGGTCGAAGCAGCGTTGCTTGCTTTGCCTAGCCTCTAATGAAAAGTATCGGAGCCACTCTTATGATGTTTGCGCTTAGAAGACCAACTGGAGTGAGACAATGCATCAGATTGTAAAGGGACAAAGGTAGGTTGTAGGGCTTGAGAAGTGTCAGCCGATGGAATATCATCACATCGATCAATTTGCCTATCCGGGCCTCTAGAAGGAGGTGATCTGGAGCTATTATAAACTAAAAATACAACTAATTTGTTTTGAAATCAAAACCTGATATTGACTGGAAAATAAGAAATTGAATTTTCTTATTGTTGTTTCATACCCTGTAAAGCAACAGAGAAGAAATACCCACTGATACATGCATATACACAGAGCATTCTTCAATACACACACACACATATATATACACTTAAGATTAAATGGTTGAGTGTTACTCACCTTCCAAATCATGGTTTAAAGTTTTCAGATTGAAGTTGAAGTTGTATTCTGGTTTTGAACTTGATAACTGAAGCTTCTTTGCTTCTTGATTCCCAGGCCTTGATTGCTTTGATAAAAAAAAAATTCTGAGATGTTTAAATTGACATTTGTTTGAATGATGATGATATTTCTTTGGTTTCAGTTTCTACTCAGTTTTTTTCTTGGTTTCCAAAAGCATTTCAAAATTTATTCAACTTAAATAAATTTGTACCCTAAGTACATGTTATAACTAACAATATTTGTTTTAATGCTAAGCCCAACCATCGAGTAAATCAAGTGCAAATGAGTTTTGAATCAAAAATCTGATGTTTTTAAAACTATGACAGAGGACAAAGTGAACATCAGCTTGTACACATTATTTAAACTTACTCAGAGAATTACATATATATATACACACACATTTCACAGCTATAGATGCCACAGATTTATTCTTTAAATTGTTTTAATGAAATGTTACTCACCTGGAATATAGTTGAAACAGAGACACTGCTTTGAAATAGGCTATTGAAATTGCCAGCTGAAGTTTTCTTGATCCTGGTTTGTATTGATGTTTATAAACTGAAGTTTGTTTGAGTTTGAGATAACATTACTTCGGGCTTGCTTCCATTTTTACTCAGTTCTGATAATCAAACTGAAGTGAGGATTTATGCATATAAAAAGAAGTATGTAGTATATTATTTGCACCATAAGCATGCTGAAGATGCTTGCATTAAGTGCATAAAGTATGTTGCATTTATTGTTAAGTACTCTATGTTTTGTTTTCTAGATATTTTAATCTACATATGGTGGCTGATATATTTGCATTTCGGCTGAGATAATTTGTTTGTGTTAGAGATGGCATTTCTTTGTCTTGTTTTGTTAGCTTATACTTTCTTCTTTTATTTGTTTGTACTGATACTTTGTACTTAGATATATTTTTTCTTTCCTTTGCTTTAACATGGTGGCTGCATTTATTATGTTTGTTTTAGTTATTTTCTGAAACGACTTTTTTTTCTTTTATTAATATTGTTTGTTTCTATTTGTTTTATGATATTAAAATTATATCTTTACTTTATTTTGTATAAATTATATATTTATTTATTTTGTAACATAGATGAATTTCTAGATTTTTATTTTAAATTTTAGCAATTAATTATTTACTTTATTTTTATCATTATAATTTGTCTTTAAACCATTTAGTTAAAATTTAACTCAAACTCAATGCATGTACATATATACATATATATTCAAATTATTATAAATCCATTTACTTGAAATTTAAATCCAAATCACATATGTACAATATTTAAATTCATATGATTTAATATATTTTCTATTTGAATTCAGGGAAACTCAAATCAATTTACTAATAAATTTTATAGTTTTTAATTCAAAAATTAATTTAACTACCAATTTTAATTTAGTAAAAATTCGGGGTCGTTACATAGGTAGTGCTTGGAGGTGGAATGATAGGAAGAACGATCTCTTTTCTAGTTACTTCTATACCAGTCATCTCTGTCGTTACTAAGGAGATAACTTGAATCATAGTTTCGATCACTTCGTTGATGGTACGAGCTCGACCGGGGGTGTCAAACACGATACTCCTTTTTATCCAGGGATTAGAATGAATGCTTTATCTTACCCATCGAACCTATAAAGAAAATAGGATTGAGCTAGATCAAACGGGCAGGGACATAGGTTAAGTGCGAATGTCCTATTGTGCATGTGTATATGTGTGTCCTAGTGCCCCCTCGACAGACCATGTACTAGAGCTTTACATAGGGTAGTAACCTCTCTCGCATCGGTTGGAATGGTGTCCTTCTCAAAGCAGATTAGAAAATCAAGGTCACCGATGCTGACGTCAAAAGAGCTAAGCTGCATAGGGATAGACCCTAAATCGGCAAACGTGCCTATTGAAGGAATAAATGTGAGTCTTCTCTGCACTTATGACTAGTGGAGAATGAATGGAAGTCTATGTTTTCGAAATTCTCAGAATCAATCTCCTTTTAGGAGTAGGTGGTGGGTCATTTTGGGGTTGTACGGTCTGAGATTTATGGCCCACTACATTGTCACTTTGGCTGTCCTCACCGCACTCTCCAATAATTTCCCCTTCCTCTACCCTTTTGTGATCTATTTCTTTGTTTTCTACGACTATAGCCTAAGGACTTGGGGTTAGGGAAGTTTAGGATTGACTTCGTCTCCCGTGGGTGGATTGTTTTCATCATCATCCTCAATGTTGACAACCGGAATTGTGTTGGTGCTGCGGCCTTCTTCTAATAAACCATGGGCGAGAAGATTCTTGTGCGTCAATAGAGTTCTTATTTACCTATCCTTAGCTAGGACTTCCATGAGATTATTAACGGTATCCAAAAGTGATCTGCCGCTGGGTCTTTCCGAAATATCTGTATAACAGAGAAAGATAATAAAGCATGCAGGCTATAAGATAAATGCATAGTAGTGTTTGAAATAAAACTTACATCTGGATATGCATCTATGAGCGAACCCGGGTGGACAGTGTATATAGTGACATTTAGCCTTAAAATAACCCAACTTGTTCGAAGCCCCGGTAACGACTCTACAACCCCTCATCGGCTCCAAGTAAATAAGAGACAAGTTTTCTTTGCGGCTTTTAAAGCTATAAATGTATCATATTTCTACATAGATATGCACTCGATTCAAATGCTCGGAGAAAACTAGATAAATGCTATGAAGAAAAGCACAACTATTTGGATGTAGTTGTGTTGTAGCTTGTCTCATAAAGTTCAGGACTTGACGGATGAATTGATTAAATGGTGGTACGCAACCTGCCAGACACATATATTTGTTGCAATCGATATATCCTTTTGGAGGACCGTGAGATCTTTGGTCGCGGGATGGTGCCAGAACATCATCAAATGGAATTTCGTGCTTACTACATATCCTCTAAAGAGATCCTTCATCGATTTTGGAGAGAACAGAATCGATGAGGTATTCAATATTACGACATACTCAAGAGTATCGGGTGCTGGATCAGTTTAAGGCCCATCTACCAGTTCAACCTCATTTTCAAGGATCTATTGCTATACTTTAGGATTCTCTAGATTTTGTTGATCAATATGTGTAATTTATGGTTGCTGATCTTGTTAGATAGTAGTTTTCTATGCCTATGAAGTTATGGTTGTGCTTGACTCTGCACCCGACTCGATTTATTTTGAAGGTGAAGTATTGTAATCTAAGCAGCCAGACGTTTGGAACATATTTGGTCCATTTCTATAAAAAAAACTCGATAGATAATCAACATTAGAAGATTAACTACAAACCGTACCCTCTGCTAAAGTGGATTCCAGCGCAATGTCATGCAGTGCTATGCAGTCCAAATTATTATTTAATTGTTTGTTTTAGCAGTTCGATCTTAAAGTCAGGATATTACTTGATGTAACCATCATCGCCTATCCCGACAAGCTTCATGTTGTCAACTAAACATTGGAAATGTCTCAAGATGAAAGAGGAACTCGACATGAATCATCAAGGCAATATTTGAGTGAAAATTTGAATACGCAAAATTTGCCTAAGTATGAGAGTCATACAGACCCCACAACCAAGAGAGTTCCCTCTTTTTCTCTTCCATCTCTGTCTTTTCCAAAGACGTGACCGCCAACATCCATCCTCATCCATGTCCTTTCTTTAATGCCTCCATATCGCCTCCATCTTCATCATTTAATTCATCATGTCCTACCTATAACTGTGCGAATAGAGGTTTGGAGGCGGGATCAATCGTAGCAAGATCCCAGGTTAAGGTTCAAGTCGGTAAAGGAGGATCTAGCTTAAGTGTTGAGCGACGGTGGCGGTGAGTAAGGATAGGAAATGATGGTTCTAAATTTAGGAGCAAGGAATTGTTAACGGTGGCAGTTCAAAGCTCTAAATCGAAAACATTGAGCAAGTAAGGAGATGAAGGGGGTAAAAGTGAGTTATATACCCACGACTCGTATTCCCAGGCATACACTTGGAGAATTCTCCAAGTGAGGAGTTGGTACCAACTTCGAAAATCAGGGATCGACATCGAGTCCCAAATTTAAAAACAACATATATGTACAAGCATGCGTATGGTTTATGCATACGTGTGTGAATGCTTATGCACCTGTGACGAGCCATGTGTGTATATACCCAATACTTAACGACTAAAGTTGAGCGAAAGTTAGATTTATAACTAGGGGATTCATGAATTGAATTATTTTAAAATAACCAGACTTGGAATAGCAGATCATGGGATCATGTTACAGATTCATAGTCCTGGATGTTGGCATAACATTGCAACAAATCATTATAGACATGACAATTCACAGAATTGGTTCGCAGAAGGATAGCGACCATTCAAAGAACATAGTGGAGTCCTTCAAAGGAATCCGAAATTATCTTGATTCAAAGTACATCATGTTGGAAATGAGATGTACTATAGGGAGCAAGTGTAATCCAGCCTTTTGACGAGGCAGAATCCAAACAGACAGGACAGATAGAACTTGGAATTAATAAGGAGATATCCTGAAGAGATAGCCCAAGAGTGCGGAAACCAAGCACAGACAGAGTCACGAGACCAAGACCAAAATAGCCTTAATCAACGGAACTAAGGGATCCCCCAAGTTGGGGATCGGTACCTACCCCTATTTGTTGATCAGTACCGACTCCTAATACAATTTGAATGGGCTCTGCCTTTTCCTTGCATGGTTATCTTGGTGCCAACAGCCTATTTCCGAAATTAGCTTTTTGATACATTACAATTTTACGTCGATCTTCATGAACATGGGAAACTGTAACTTTATTCTCCTTTAACCACATCAATTTAACCAAGTTAATATTGGTGGAGACAACCATGGAATCTTGAAACTAACCATAGGGCACTCCGAAGCAAGAAGTTAAAGACGACATAAATGGTGAAATGGGGGATTGGTACCGACTCCCATTTTGGGATCAATACTGACTCCCAGATACTGTTGAGAAGGCGCTTATTATTTTGGGAGAATCGATCAAATTCGTGCGTAATAGTTTGGACATATTTTAGACGATATTTAAGGCTCCCTACTTATATAAATAAGAAGATAGGGCTCATTTCTCAAGATCTTTTGGCTAGAGTTCCATTATTTTTCATATTCTTCTTCTAACTCTTAAATTCTAAGCATTAGAATTGTACTAACCCCTAAGAACATCTGCCTCCAAATTAAAAATAAGCAATAAAATATCAAAGTGGACGTAAGGCAAGCTTTATCGAACCACTATAAAGACTGCGTCTTGTTTCTTTCCTCTTTTTCATTTACATTTCTATTATATTTCTTCAATTTTATTTTCTACATAATCTTTGGATGTTTGGCCATTTTTGGTTTAAAAACCTACTGACACCAATAGTATTAAAATTGTGCACTACAGTCATGCCCTGTCAATATAGGACGATCATTAAGGTTGAAAATGAAAAACATATGACATATAACCTGTCGAGTATCTCACAGTGCATGGATAAAATTTGGTATCACAAATATAAAAGAAGAGAAAGTAATAAATACATGAATTAATCATCAATACATAGATCCAAAGAGTTATATACAATTGTAGTTAAATTTATACAATGGAAATAAATCGAACAACTGGCTCATAATAAGAAGATAAGCTTTCACTGCTAAGACTCCATAGTGCAACACAGTGGAAGAATTGTAGAAATCCATAAAAGTATATAATATGAGATAGCTCCGTCCAACTCATCCTCCACATAGCTACTGTGCCACCTAGACTTTTTATCTAGGCTACTCATATAAAAGTACCTAATAAGAATCAAAGCACAAAAGGTTAGGTCAGACAACAGTCTCGTGTGAGAAGTATTGAATCTCAGTATACTATGCATGTGAATATTATAAAGAACAAAGGTACATGAATCATACCTGATCTGTCCCTACAACCAAATAGTTAGCACATAACATCATAATATGATGTTCTATAAATAACAAAAGTTACTTTACTCAAAATAAGGATATCAGCTCTCCAGGTATTCCTATCTCCAATACATACTCCTAATGATATCCCAAGTGATAACCTAAAAAGTAACCACAGCTTCCAACAAGCAATACGAACTATCATTCCATGTGCCCTGAATATATGATAACTCGTATGGTCTCCTTATTACCAGGGACTAATGGAAATCCTAATTTTCTGTGTACTCTCGTATCACATAGCCCAAATCTAGATATGTGTCTCATAACCCAAAGCTAGACTAGACCCAAAGCCACTGGTCTAGGGTATTCAGATCAACTCCATTGATCCACGGTGGTCTCCACATATAATACTACTTCTTCAAATAGAATATAAAACACTCTGAGTATCAATGATTCCTTAGCACATACATCTGCAAGCCCTCCTTTGCTCCATTCAGATCCGAGCCCTTCCTTTTCTCAATCTAGTTTCCATTATTCGAACGTCTTTATGTTCCCTATCCACGACTCACTGCTTTATTGAGCCACTATCTTCGGTACTTACCCCCTTCACGAGTACAAAGCTTTGGTCATGTTGTTACATCGCCATCCAATACTCAAGCGAATGAGCCAACACCTCCAGCATGATTTAAAGAGTCCCATGCTTTCTCCTTATATAAGCCCGACCCCCACACATTCACCCAAACAACTCGGCATCGAGTCATTCACTTAATCAATTTTGGCTAAGTAAATCACTCTACCTTTTGTACTTCCTTCTCAAGTGATTTAGATCCTGACCCACTCAACAAAACAACTCGTCCCCCAATCCAAAGAATTCAACTCTAAAATCTAGACGCAGCTCGACATAATATCCAATGCTTAGCTAGTCCTCTGAAACTTTCCTTGGTTCATCTCCACTTGTCAACAAATAGAGATCCCCAAAGTCACCGACCTAATCAAGCAATCGAAATGACTCATTATCGACTTCAATATAGATTCGAGTTAAAACCTTAGCCAATATTGGGGTGTGAATTAGTCTGCAAGCTCCTCCTATGGTCCAAAGCCTATCCTCTAAGTTTTGTCCAATTCCGACTAACTCTGCTTTCGATTTCCCAAATTCACTAGCCTGTCTTCCTAAACATCCAAAACACAAGCAAACAACATCAAAATACAACATACAAGCATAGGATAACATGCATATACATATGTTCATAAAAGCAATACACAAAAATGTGATGAAAAATTCAATTCCAATCTTGATCTACATAAAATATGCAGATATGAATGTGAATACGGAGAACTACTAAATTACTTTTGAAAAACATTTCAAAGATTCCAAAATTTGGGTCATAAGCATATGATAACATGTAATTAAAGTTTAAAAAGGTTTTAAAGCCAAAAATTATATTAAAACATGTAATTCTACCAAATAGACTTGCACAGGATATTGAGAAGGCATAAACCATTCACTAATTATCAAAATCAATCAATCCTCACCTTGATCCAATGTGGACAGCAATAGAAAGCAATGCAAATCAACCAAATTGATGATCTCTAACTTCTATTTGATAATCTTCTCTCTAATTAGTGATTTAGTAGGTTTAGAGAGTAATTTGTATGATTTTGAATGAAATTAGTGTTAACGGCGTTTTGATTTGATTTGGTAAAGAGGTAAAAGTTTTAATTTGACTCTAACAGCCCCCTATCTATACTAATGTCTAGTTAAACTAATGGAACTACTTATGGCCTTAATTATTACACACTAATACTGTCCAATAGCTATCTAAACTTAAAATATGCAAAACTTCCTAACTGTAAGTCCGTTTTCCTATTATGACAACCTTACGGAATAGGAAGCCATTGTCTTGAAGAAATTGGTACTAATTTGAGACTCTAATTCAACTCGTATAAAAATTATAACTCAAACAAGATTTTTAGGGACAAAATGGTCACATAGAAATTCAAAAATAATCATAGATGTGTAAAACGTCTATATGAGTCATATCCCAAAATTATAAATTCATACGACCTCGTATAAATAAAGTAATTTTTTTTATAATCCTTTGATAAGTAAAGTACATGTCGTTACATTCTCCCCACTTTAGTTTCGCCCCTAAGATCCCTAATAAGTCAAGAAATAATCAAACCATAGTTACTCCGCACGCCTAACAACCATATGCAACAATCAGTCATAACAAACAAGCAATCATGTAATTAATAGTAAACCTATTCTAACATGCAAAATACTAGTCTATCAAATGCGATATACAATGGTAAAAGAAGATATGATGAATGATGGATCTTACCATTCAAAGAGCTCCGAACCCATATCCCTCATGCTCTCCTTAGTTTCCCACGTACAATCGTCATCACTTCCGCTCCATTGTACCCTTACTAGCTTTACCAACTTTCTTCTAAGCTATTTCTTATCATGGCTATCAATATGAACCGGCCGAAAAGATTTTGAAACTTCTGGTTATACCACAACATCTTCAAGTTGATCTGGTGCAATCATCATGCCCAAGTCATGCACAAATTTCCATAAGAAACATAAAAGACATTGTGCATGCCCACCATCTTCTGAGGTAAGTCGAACCATATACGCTAACTTCCTAATCCTTTCTATTATTAGAAAAGGACCTATGAATCTCGATGCCAACTTCCCTTTATTATCAAATCGAACAACATTCTTCAAAGGAGATACCTTCACAAAAGCCATATCCCTAACATAAAATTCCAAATCTAAAATTCCAAATCTCTATGCCTTTTATCGGTGTAGCTCTTCCATCGATCCTGAGCAGCTTTCATTCGTTGTCAAATGATCCCAATCTTTTGTGAAGTTTCTCCAATCATATGTAGTCCATGTATTACCTTTTCGCCTGCTTCCCACCAACATGAAGTAGCATTATATGGTCGGCCATACAATGCTTCATAAGGAGCCATACTAATACTTGACTGATAACTATTATTATATGCAAACTCTACCAAATGTAGATGCTTCCATGGTCCTCCTAAATCTATAATGCATGCTCGAAAGATATCTTCCAATATACGACTTACTCTTTCGGTTTGCCCATCTTTTTGTGGATGGTAAGCTATGCTAAGACGCTACTCAATCCCTAGCAACCCTTGCATGCTCTTCCAAAACACAATGATTAACAATGGGTCTTGGCCTCTCCTGATGCTCCTTGATGCACCATGAAATTGTATTATCCGCTATATATACAACTCTGCTAGCTTAGATGCGGTTCTACTTGACTTGACAGGTATAAACCTAGCACTCTTAGTCAACTGATCAACCATGACCCAAATGCCATCATACCTGAAAGAAAGTATGGATATTATATGTATATCAAATATGCAAGTATACTAAGATACTAATTTATGAACAGTAAATAAAGCATAACAGTAAAGAACAATCACACTAGAGTTTTTATATTGGTTCGGACCTCCCGTCCTACGTCCAGTCCCGAAGCTCCTCTTCGGCTTTCACTAATAAACAACCCTCGCGTTGCCTGGAGGAATAGGCTAGATATAATAGTTTCTTTAATGACAAGAATGTGCTCAAGAAAACACAAATTTTGACTGCTCTGTAAAAATCTTCCTGTAATCTCCTTTTAGTGATATGTGTATGTGGGACTTTGATTTTAGGAAGTAGAATGATAAATGTTGTTAGCACTTGGAAATATAGTATGCATAGGAAAATAGACAGAAGATTCAGAAAGGTTAGATAAATTTAATCCAAAAAATCGTTGCATATTTATAGAGAATAAAGAGTTATAATAAAGAGTGGTATCTTTCAAGTTTATTTATTCATTCAAAAAGTTGCATTTGTCGGTCAAGAAGAGATATGATGAAGAGTTGTGAAAATGCCTCTTTGTTTAAAGAAGATGCCTATTCAGAAATAAGGCACATTACTCAGCACAGACGTCTAGGCATTTTCACAGACGTCCAAGCGAATATATATTTTTTAACTAGAAGACATGTTCAGATGTCTGGGCATAACCTACAGACATCTACGTATTTTGCAGTTGTAAAACCAGTGACTTAATTCGGACGTCTGATGTATACCGTCAAACGTCTGACTGTGAAATTTTAAATGTTATAAACTTTGTGTGTGCGCAAATTCTTTAATTCATACCGATACTACCAAAGGAGATTTTGCAATTATTTTTAGACAAATTATAGTACTACCATTTTGCTTTGATGATTCTTCTCTTTTGTGAAACTATCTTCTAATCTTTGAAGTCTTTTTTTGAAAGTAGATAAGCTTATATATATGTGCGTATAATTGTTATGATCAAAACCATAGAATAATGGTTCTAACACTACCTGCTCGAGTCCTTGGTAATTCATCAATAAAATCCATCGATACTTGCTCCCATTTTCACTTAGGAACTTGTAGTGGTGGCAATAATCCACTGGGTTTCTTTTGCTCTACCTTTACCAATTGGCAATTCATACACTTCGAGATGAATGTCCCAATATCCTTCTTAATACCTTCCCAATAATAAGTCTGCTTCATATCCTGGTGCATCCTATTACCTCCACGATGTATTTTCAATCTAAAACGGTGGCATTCTCGTAGCATTTCATCCTATTATCCATCAATATCAAGAACAAATAGTCTTTTATCCTTACGGAGCCAACCTTCTCCGTCGAGTCTGTGTTGCTTTATACACTCAGACTCTACTCTTTCTTATCTTCGCATGATCTCCGCTAGTCTAGCATCTTGCTTTTGACTAGCACCCATCCTTCCTATTGGAGTAGGTTTGATTGGTAAATTTGACAACATCTTTGGTTCCAGCTCATACTGAGGCCTAAAATCATATCCAGCAATGTACTCAATCTGCTTCCATTCTAAGAATATTGCTCCCAAACTAACATGTTTTCTACTCAATACATCGGCGACTGCATTCCCTTTTCCTGATGTATAGGAAATGCTAAAATCATAGGAGCCTAAGAACTCTAACCACCATTGCTGATGAAGGTTGAGATCCTTTTAGGAGAAAAGATACTTCAAGGATTTGTGGTCCATAAACAACTCAAACCTTCCTCCTAGTAGATAATGCCTCTATAACTTCAAAGAAAAAACTATCACCGCCAATTTCAAGTCATGAGTTGGATAATTTCTCTCATTCAGGTGTCGATTAGCATAGACAACAAATTTTCCCTTCTGCATCAATACCACACTCAATCTAGTACCACATGCATCTGTATATATCGTCAACTCCTTATTCCCACTTCGAATGTGCGGGTTGTAGAATTATGGATCTTAAGGCTAATTAAACAATAGAAGGGGGTGAATAGTGTTTTTTGGCTTTTGTAAATCTTTTTTAATTTCTTGCAAGTTTAATATTGAATCATGGATTTTCAATATAGAATTATATTAACAATTAATCAAAGATGCAATCATAGGTAAAATGAAAGCAATAAAGTAAAGTAGAGAGTTAGAGAAATGGAATTAGGAATTTTATACTGGTTTGGATTTCTGTTGCATCTAGTCTCATACAATTGCTTGTACGAATTTCTATTCAAATGCCAATCTTTAATAGGCATAAGGCAAACCTAATCATAATCTCGATTCCCAAGCTACGAAACACGCGCTCTTGAATTTCCCGGGCTTAGGCACCCCACTTGATTTGGATGGGCTACAAGCACACTTTCTCGAATTTTCGGGCTACCGGCACACTAAATTGATTTGCACTGGCTATGATCACACCTAAGAAAATACAAATATAGTCTGATGGTTTTTTTAAAGACAATTTCTTGAACTTCGGATATAATAAGCCGATAGCATCTTGGACAACACTTTGATCTTTGATTTGAGAGGGAGATGATTCCAAAATAAGAAGATAGTAATATTGAATTAACACAAATAAGTTTGAATTAATTCTTTTTTATTTGAACGGAAAAGAGTATAATTTCAATGGAGTTTTCAAGAGAGTAAGAGGAGGGAAGAAAATTATATAATAACTAACTTAACATTCATTTGAAACCTCCCATATATAATGTATAAATAGATGCGTCCGTTCGTAAAGAGTTGCAACGAATAGAAACTTCAATTTAAAATTCGAAACACCGATTTACGACATGTATGTCGACATACCATCTAGTTCTATGTCGACATATGCTTGTGAAATTTGAAAACCCTTTTTTTAATAAATTTTAGTGCTACTGTGTACTTTGTAAATAATTTGATACTTTGCAAAATAATTTAAACATAGTTTATAAACATTTTAAACTTTGAAAATCTTATATAAAATATTTTTAAAAATATTTTAAAATATATTTTGTTTGAAAATATAAAATATAAGAAAATCGGAGATGGATATCAAAGATTGCTACCAAAGATTTTAACAAAATTCTATGACTTTATACACTATATTATAGTCTTGATATCTTTATATGTTGATCTTTATACTAATGAATCTTCATGTCCATTTCTTGAGTCTTTATATTTTACAATCATTGATTCAACACCTGTAACGACCCTGAATTTCCGACCCGATTTTTCGATTTTTAAAACCGATGTTTAAGGTAAAATTCAAATTTTCACAAATGACATCCGTTACTATCCAAACTTCATATTTGGGATACGTCTAGATAGATATAGATATACGCCAAATTTCGTCAGAAAATATTGAAGTTGATTTAGTTCGTCGCATTCACCTATTGGTTTAAATCCAACGTGTGAATTTTCTATCGTCCGAACCCAAATATTTTTCAAAATTCCGCATAAGGAAAATATTCTGATCCTGACGACGCATTCTGTTTCGTCAAATTCGGCTGTTAATTGATAGTTAAATTGTACGTTTGAGCGAACGGTCATTTAGAAATAAATTTCGTAAATAATGGCCAATCATCAATATTTTTATATCGTTGTGATCGCGTCGTCGCGCTGACCAAAACGTTATTTATTCGTGTTAAACAGAAAAAAACGTCACGTTGTGTTAACCGTTAAACGGACCAGTTAAACACGTTACAGCCCAAAATCTTCTATCCGTTACGAAAGAAATGAAAGAAATATAATTTCAGCTGGATTGGCATGTACTTGGAAGGTGAAGTGTGAAGAGTTGTGGGGATAACGAAGAGCTTGGAGACCAAAAGACTTGTATTCACGTACAAATTTAAATTAACAAAACTATTCATTTTCACAATTCCATTTATCTGTTCTTTCGAAAAAAAAACTCTTCAGGTAATCTCGGCCTCACTTTCTCCTATTCTTTCATCTTCATTTTCTGTTCTTCCTTTTACACTTTCTTTTGCAAATATAATAAAAAGAAGAGAAAGATTATGGCTTAGCCTCTGCTCTCCCACCTATGCCCAGCACCCTTTCACTGCAAGCCCATCCAACCACCTCCGCCACCAGTCGCAGCCGCACACCACCATTCCAGCTCGGGCCTTTCCTTGCTACCTCACGCCGAATCCCTTACCCCGTTCGAGCCTGCACCATAGCCGTACCCACCTCATCACCACCCGCCCACCTCCATGAATCCACCTTTCACCGAAAACAACCACACCTGAATCGAAGCCTCTATCCGAGTCACCTTCCCCTTCTCAAGTCCCGAGCGCACCAAGCTTTGACTGAGCTTCCACCTGGAACTGCCTAAAACTCCAGAGCATCATTTTCCCACATGTGTCAGTGCGTATGTGTTGGGTGCATGGTGCCGTGTGCGTGTGAATGGGTATGTGTGCTGTGGAGTTTGCGTGCGCGTGTGTAAGTGATGTGCGTGCGTTTCAGTGATGTGTTGTGTGAGAGTGTAGTGTTGTGTTGGGTTGTGTCTTGCTGTGTGCGTGTGTTTATAAAAAAAAATTTAGAAGTCTCAGTTTGAAAATGGACAATGCATTGTTGCTTTATTCAATGTTGACAGTGCACTGTTACTTAAATTTGTCGCTGAAAGAATATATTAGCAGCGTCAAAATTTTGTTACTCTAATAGTAACTAATTTCCCTTGTTTGTTGTGTGCAGAAACATCCGTTTGAGTGTCTTTTGCAGCAGCGTCAATCTTCAATTTTTGTCTTCTTCTCCGTATCCGTGTTCGTTGTTCGTGTGTACCGCCTTCTTTCGTGCTTCTTCTTGCTTCGCCGTCAACTTCTTTATCCACGAAAGGTGAAATTAATTTTCACGACATATATTCTTATGCTAGTTGATTGCTATGTGATATGATTTGGATGTTATTTGTGCTAAGTGATATTAAATTGCAAGTAAATTGACATAGGATAGTTAATAAATTAAACGGATTATATTTGTCGAATTTGATTTGTAAACCTGACCCCTTTCATATGTTAAATTAGGTTAGTCGAACTTGACCCCTTAATTTATATTTGACGTAGAATTTGATAAGGAACCTTTGGACCTGTGAACGTAGATTTGTTTAATTGTTGTAGTATTAAAATTGAAATTGAATTTAAACGACAAGTGGAAACCGTAATATAATAATCTTTAATCTACATGAAATGATAGTGTAGATTTTAGGAATAATTTTATTAATTTGCATAAATAACAAATGTAAATTAATACGATTATTTCGGGATTATTTAAATAAATTGTTGAATTGTTATGTATGGATGCTATTGCTTGTTTATTTACTTTGACACCATCCCAGCTATCACACTGCAAGTTCCCTTTGTATGCTTTGATTTTGAATTGAAATGGAATCGGGTTGAAATGATAAATACCCAAATAACTTTGACTTAGGATAGAAAATTAAATTTAAAACCGATTGGTCAATGTTTGATTTAAAATGAAATAAGATTTTATCTGACTAGTAATAAGGTTTTGAATAAAACTGGGATTTAAATTTGAATGAACGAAAATGTGAATATTGATTCGAAACAAATATTAACGTCGCAATTGACAAAAGGACATTGTTTTTAAAATTTAATTATTTAATGATTAAATTTAGAATTAATTGATAATTGATTTTGAAATTATTAATAATTAAGTTGAAATGGTAATAAACAATTTGGAACCATTAATAATCAAGTCTTGAAATTTATTAATAATGAAGTTTGAAGTTATCAATAACGAAGTTTTGAAATTATAAATAATTAAGTTTTGAAATTGTTAATAAATTAAGTTTGAAATTATTAATAATTTGGTTTTAAAATTAATAATTGAGTTTGGAATTATTAATGAATGAGTTTGAAATGATAATAATTAAGATTTGAAATTATTTGATAATTGAATAAGGTTGAATTGTTTAATGATTGAACTAAATTGAATAAGATTGAATTGTTTAATGATTAAACTAAATTGAATAGAGTGAATTATGTAATAATTGAATTGAATTGAATATTCTTTATTAAGAGAAATCGAATTTTTTGAATAAGTGAAACTAAGTTCTTAATTGAGATTTGAAATTTGTAACGAAAGAAATAAATATATGAAATTGAATTTCTTTAATAAGAAATAGAACGCGCTTTATCGAAAACAAATGAAATGCTTGAAATTTAGAGAATTGGATTCGATAAATTCAAATTGAATAAATATGTAAGCTTTGATAATGCAACGAACTTAAGGAAGTAATGAATTGGAAATTTAATTGAAATTGTTTAATGATAAATAATGTAATGAATATCGAATGAAATCGATAATTGAATTTAAACGATTTGTACGTTAAATGATTTTGGAATGAACGTATACATGGAATTAAACGAATATTTGAATTGTTTTAAATTAAAATTTCGAAATTGAATTATAGAAAATTTGAAATGGAAGTTGTGAAGTTAGGAAATGTAAATTTTGGAAATTGATTTAGAAAGACTAACATAATGTTGATTTACGAAGTATAATTGAAATTAAATTTGATTTGTTTTGAAATTTATTAAACGGCCAATCGATAAATTAATTACGAAGGTTATTAAAGGAACCGGAATCGGTTAGGGACATACTCACTGTCTAAACCGAAAACCACTTTAATAACTATACGCGGAGTGATGATCCAGAATGAAGTGGTTGGATTGACGTACGCGATGACTGAAGGAAGTGAACGATAATGGATGGCCTTGACACTTGTGTCAAATTGGAAACGGCTAAAATCAGGAGCCATGCCGGGCCAAATGAGGTTAGCTATCTCGAGCGAGCACACTTCTTCGTAAACTACTCATTTACTTTTGTGATTGATTGGTGCGCACCCTTGAAATTTGGAGTGTTCTTTCGCGGTGTTGCGATCGTTGCGGCGATGCGTTCTCACCAGTCCGGATCAGGCAAACGGTAGTTTCACTACCTTGGGTATTGCCTCATGTGCCTTGTCATACTTGTATCCCGTATACGCGACCAGTACGAATTTGTTTTGTATCATACCTATGGAGTACTCCCTGATATCCCACTAGTTTACGGTGGAGTTTACAGTGCTGTATAGACTATGATATTTATAAACTGTGTTAAGGGGGATAACTGTAACGCCTTAACGCTATTTTGATACTTTACTTTACTGTTAGACATTATCTATTTATCGTACATTACTATATATAGATAGTTTACCGGATCCTGAAAGATGTTTATTCCATTCATCTTTGAGTTATTGTTATTTCAAATTCTGAATCATATTATCTGTATAAGAATATATGTCCTGATTCGAGTGTTTGTTTGTGCATATGCTCGGATCAGACTGAGGATTGCTATTGCTGTTTCTGCTTGGAGCTGAAGACTGAAGACTATCTTTATCTTATCTTATCAGTATTACTCTATCTATTTGGACTATTCAGACTTCTATGTTGTTTATTTCCTTTTATTTGAGACATTGTTGTACTTATGGGTAGCTTCATGTACTACTCTTATGACTATGTTATATTTCCGCTGCACTATTCTGTTATGTTATATTTCTGTGATTCTGTGATGATTCTCATTTATATATCTATACTCCATTAATGATTCGTGTTTTGCACTATTTAAATTGACATGTGTGGATTATTGTCAATTTAAATGGTCCAAATATACGGGTTGTTACAGTTGGTATCAAAGCTTTGGTTCCCGATAACCATAGCCTGTGGAGTTTTAAAGCTCATTAGAGATAGGGTAAATATACCCTAGAATGACGAGAATCATTTCAGAAGCCACATCCTTTGATTCATCTTTCTTATTGAATTCGTTGAGTAGAATTTCCTTAAGTTCTATAACTTCCTATGTTGGATTCTAAATCACTTTTGGTATTCCAGGATGGCTGCCAGAAGAAATGTTAGAGGTGGAAGGGGTGGAAATGCTCCTGCTCCACAAGCCCCCGCAATCCGATTCTCCACTCTTAGTAAGGGGTACACTCAGCTTGGAGGAGTCAAATTCACTGGCTCCGAGAGTATCATCGAAGCACAGCAATGGCTAAAGAGTTTGGAGAGGATCTTTACTGGCTTGGAAATCACGGACGCTCAGAAGCGTCAATTGGCCGCTTGGCAACTTTAGGATGCTGCACAAAACTGGTGGGAATCCGTCACTTCTCGTACCGATGAGGAAACCATCACTTGGGCCCAGTTTAGGTAGAAATCTATCTAAATTACATCAAAATAAATTCCTTCTATCTTGTTCAAATTTTGACTCATTTTCATATCATTTGTAAATAGGGACTCCTTTATGGCTCAGTGGATGCCAGCTGCTGGGACGGCCCAACTCTATCGTTCTTTTATGGATCTCAAGCAAGGCAATATGACTTTCACTGAGTATGAGAGGAAATTCAACGAACTATCTAAGTTCGGGCCTGGTTTGATCGACACACCTTTGCTTAAAAATGAGAAGTTCATACATGGCGCACGCCCTGAGTATTACGAGCTTCTCACCGCTCATGTTCATGGAACTTTCACCGAGTTGATGGACTTTGCTCTTCGATATGAGGGAAAGCCAAAGGAAACATCATCCTCCAAAGCCCCAGTTGCTCAGACATCAGCTAGTAAGTCGGGGAAGAGAAAGCCAAACTTTGCACAACAGAAGAAAAATTGGCAGCAGAAAACAGGGCTTGGATACTCTCAGAAGAAGCCCATTGACATATCATCCATTACTTGCTTCAATTGCAACCAAAAGGGTCATTATGCTAGTAGCTGCCCATCTCCAAAGAGCGCAGCAGTCCCGCCACCAGCACAGATGACTAGGAGGGATTTGTGTCATATCTGCTTACAACCTGGACACTTCAAGAAAGACTTCCCAACACAGAAGCGTGGTACACCATCTGGAGTCTTTGCTCTTTCCATACCTGCCCCGGAAGTTCCAGCCCCGGAAGTTCCGGATAACCAAGGTACTTTACAAAGTACTTTTATGTTGCATACCTTGCCTGTTAGAGTTTTATTTGACATCGGAGCAACTCACAGCTTCGTATCTATTGGAATGTGTAATAAACTTGGTTTGGAACCCACTCTTGCATCTATTTCCTTATGTGTATCTAACCCTATTGGAGGGCCCGCTAACCTCAAAAGCGTTTGCAAATATGTCACTCTTATGCATGGCATTCATCGCTTCACTTGGGATTTCTATGTCCTTCGATTCGAGGCATTTGATATTCTATTAGGCATTGATTGGCTACGAATGTTCGAAGCCGTTATCTCATGCAAAGCTCAAACCGTCTCTCTAGTTGACGACAAGAGTATGCCTTTAGTTGTTAAAGGCAAATTACCTCAAGAATGTGCTGGGAGTTTTATATTTTCTCTTGACTCCCATTCAAATGAACTGAGCTCTACTCCAGTAGTCCAATTCTTTTCTGATGTATTTGGAGAAGTCAATTCTCTACCACCTCCGTGGGAAATCGAATTTCGCATCGACCTTATTCCTGGTGCACGACCAGTAGTTCTTCCTCCAAGGAGAATGGCTCCTAAAGAAAAGGCAGAGTTGAATGTTCAAATTGAAGATTTATTTTCTAAAGGTTTGATTCGGCCCAGTCATTCAGAATGGGGTGCTGCAGTTATATTTGTTAAAAAATCCGATGGCTCACTCAGAATGTGTGTGGACTATAGAGAGCTAAACAAGCTCACACACAAGAATAGATATCCGATGCCCCGCATCAATGACCTATTCGACCAGCTTCATGGAGCTAAAGTCTTTTCTCAACTTGATTTGGCTACCGGTTTTCACCAACTCAGAATCGCTGAGGATAGCATTCCTAAAACAGCATTCCGCACTGAAAATGGATTCTATGAATGGCTAGTTATGCCGTTCGGCCTCACTAATGCTCCAGCTTATTTCGTCGACTTGATGAATAGAGTTTTTAGGGATGTTCTTAACAAGTTCGTGCTTGTTTTCATCGATGATATTCTTGTCTTCTCTAAAGATGAGAACGAGCATAGATCACATTTGGCTTTTGTTCTTGAAACTCTTCGCAAACATCAGCTTAAAGCCAAGTTTTCGAAATGCCACTTTTGTCGAGATGAAGTTCGGTTTCTTGGCCATATTGTTTCGGAGAATGGGATTTCGGTCGATCCAGCTAAGATCGCCGTAATCAATGTAAGTTCTATTCTTACTTGTCAATTCTATCAAAACAACTTATCAATATCTAAATTCGAATTCTTGAAATTTGCAAGATTGGGAGACTCCCAAAACTCCTACAGATATCCGCAGTTTCTTGGGACTAGCTGGCTATTATCGCAGATTCATAGAAAACTTTGCCCGTATTGCCACACCACTTACCGCACTGACCAGAAAGAATGTGAATTTTATTTGGAGTGAAAAGTGCGAAGCAGCTTTCAATGAAATGAAGCGTAAGTTGACATCTGCCCCAGTTCTTACAGTCATTGATGGTAGCGAAGGATTGACCGTCTATACAGATGCCTGTCGAGATGGACTTGGTGCAGTTTTAATGAAGAAAGGGAAGGTTATTGCATATGCGGGTCGTCAGTTAAAGACCCATGAAGCAAATTATGCAACTCACGATTAGAACTTCTTGCGGTTGTATTTGCTCTTAAGCTATGGAGGCACTATCTATTGGGAACCAAATTCGAGTTATTCACTGACCACAAGTCATTGAGATATATCTTCTCACAAAAGGATTTAAATCAGAGACAAGTCCGATGGCTCGAATTTCTAGCCGCATATGATCTTGATATTAATTATACTCCAGGGAAAGCAAATGCCGTAGCCGATGCTTTGAGCAGAAATCAAGCGATGGCATGTTGTAATCTTGTTGAAGGAATGTTATTCCAGCTTTCCGTCTCCCCAGCTCTTATGGATCGTATTATAGCCAAGCAATACGAGGACACTTTGCTCTATCGCATCAAAGAAATAGTTCTTGGTAGAGTTGGAAATGCTGACAATAAATTGGGAGCGCATGTTGATAGTGATGGAATCTTGAGAATTGATAATCGTATTTGTGTTCCTAATGTTGATGGTCTAAGGCATGAACTGCTGAGAGAAAACCACAACTCTTCGCTTTCATTTCATCCCGGTGTCACTAAAATGTATCAGAATATGAAGAAGCTTTATTGGTGGAGTGGGATGAAGCGCGATATCTCTACCTATGTCAGCAGATGCACAACTTGTCAGCAAGTTAAAGCTGGTCATAGAAAGACAGCTGGTTTGCTTCAACCGTTAGAAATTCCAGGATGGAAGTGGGATCAGATTTCTATGGACTTTATTGATGGGCTGCCAAGGGCTAGAAAGGGGAATGAAAGCATTTGGGTGATTGTCGATAGATTGACGAAATCCGCCCACTTTATTCCAGTCAAGTCCACTCGTACAGCTTTGAGTTTGGCCGAGATATATATGAGAGAAGTTGTTAAACTCCATGGTGTACCATCTAGTATCGTATGCGATCGAGATCCTATTTTCACTAGTAAATTATGGAAACCATTTCAGGATACTTTGGGCACCAAACTGAATCTGAGCACAGCCTACCACCCTCAGACAGATGGCCACACTGAGAGGGTGAATCGGATTTTAGAAGACCTTCTTCGAGCTTGTATTATTGACTTTGGTGGATCCTAGGAAGACCATCTTCACTTGGTCGAATTCACTTATAATAATAATTACCAGGTAAAGATATTGAATTTAAAATTTGAATAAGTATATTTGAATTTGAATTAATTTTCTTCAATAAACCAGGAAAGCATTGGTATGGCACCGTTCGAAGCCTTATATGGACGGCCGTGCAAATCGCCAGCTTGTTGGATCGAGTCTGGAGATAGACTAGTGCTTGGTCCAGAAATAATTATGGAAGCTTCTGAAAAAGTCAAAGAAATCAGGAAGAAAATAAAGACGGCACAGGATAGACAGAAGAGCTATGCTGACAAAAGGAGAAGAGATCTCGAATTCAGCATAGGAGGCAAAGTATTTCTGAAAGTGTCGCCTTTGAGAAATATTGTTCGATTTGGAAGAAAAGGAAAGCTAGCTCCGAGATTTGTTGGTCCGTTTGAGATTACAGAAAGAGTCGGAACATTGGCATATAGAGTTGCATTACCATATAAGTTCGCCGGTGTGCACAACGTGTTCCACGTCTCACACCTGCGCAAAGTTGTGCACGATCCATCTATGACTATTCCTACTACTCAGTTGGAAGAGATAGTTATTGAGCCTGATTTGACTATTAAGCGTAAGCCGCTTCGGATAGTTGATCGTGAGACAAAGCAACTTAGAAGGAAGTCGGTTAATCTCGTCAAAGTCCAATGGAGTGCTGATGAGCGAGATTGCACATGGGAAACTGAGGATAGTATTCGGGATTCAAACCCCGAATTACTAATTTCGGCTAAAATTCAAATTTTTAAATATCTATCTTGATTTTTCTGTGTACTTCATTCTTACTTCACTCGTCTCGTTCCTTTTCGAGGACGAAAAGTTTTGAGTAGGGGAGATTGTAACGACTCTGAATTTCCGACCCGATTTTTCGATTTTTAAAATCGATGTTTAAGGTAAAATTCAAATTTTCACAAACGACATCCGTTACTATCCAAACTTCACATTTGGGATACGTCTAGATAGATATAGGTGTACGCCAAATTTTGTCAGAAAATATTGAAGTTGATTTAGTTCTTCGCATTCACCTATTGGTTTAAATCCAACGTGTGAATTTTCTATCGTCCGAACCCAAATATTTTTCAAAATTCCACATAAGGAAAATATTCTGATCCTGACGACGCATTCTGTTTCGTCAAATTCGGCTGTTAATTTATAGTTAAATTGTACGTTTGAGCGAACGGTCAGTCAGAAATAAATTTCGTAAATAATGGCCAATCACCAATATTTTTATATCGTTGTGATCGCGTCGTCGCGCTGACCAAAACGTTATATTTATTCGTGTTAAACAGAAAAAACGTCACGTTGTGTTAACCGTTAAACGGACCAGTTAAACACGTTACAGCCCAAAATCTTCTATCTGTTACGAAAGAAATGAAAGAAATATAATTTCAGCTGGATTGGCATGTACTTGGAAGGTGAAGTGTGAAGAGTTGTGGGGATAACGAAGAGCTTGGAGACCAAAAGACTTGTATTCACGTACAAATTTAAATTAACAAAACTATTCATTTTCACAATTCCATTTATCTGTTCTTTCAAAAAAAAAAACTCTTCAGGTAATCTCGGCCTCACTTTCTCCTATTCTTTCATCTTCCTTCTCTGTTCTTCCTTTTACACTTTCTTTTGCAAATATAATAAAAAGAAGAGAAAGATTATGGCTTAGCCTCTTCTCTCCCACCTATGCCCAGCACCCTTTCACTGCAAGCCCAACCAACCACCTCCGCCACCAGTCGCAGCCGCACACCACCATTCCAGCTCGGGCCTTTCCTTGCTACCTCACGCCGAATCCCTTACCCCGTTCGAGCCTGCACCATAGCCGTACCCACCTCATCACCACCCGCCCACCTCCATGAATCCACCTTTCACCGAAAACAACCACACCTGAATCGAAGCCTCTATCCGAGTCACCTTCCCCTTCTCAAGTCCCGAGCGCACCAAGCTTTGACTGAGCTTCCACCTGGAACTGCCTAAAACCCCAGAGCATCATTTTCCCACATGTGTCAGTGCGTATGTGTTGGGTGCATGGTGCCGTGTGCGTGTGAATGGGTATGTGTGCTGTGGAGTTTGCGTGCGCGTGTGTAAGTGATGTGCGTGCGTTTTAGTGATGTGTTGTGTGAGAGCGTAGTGTTGTGTTGGGTTGTGTCTTGCTGTGTGCGTTTGTTTATAAATAAATAAAAAAATTAGAAGTCTCAGTTTGAAAATGGACAATGCATTGTTGCTTTATTCAATGGTGACAGTGCACTGTTACTTAAATTTGTCGCTGAAAGAATATATTAGCAGCGTCAAAATTTTGTTACTCTAATAGTAACCAATTTCCCTTGTTTTTTGTGTGCAGAAACATCCGTTTGAGTGTCTTTTGCAGCAGCGTCAATCTTCAATTTTTGTCCTCTTCTCCGTATCCGTGTTCGTTGTTCGTGTGTACCGCCTTCTTTTGTGCTTCTTCTTGCTTCGCCGTCAACTTCTTTATCCACGAAAGGTGAAATTAATTTTCACGACATATATTCTTATGCTAGTTGATTGCTATGTGATATGATTTGGATGTTATTTGTGCTAAGTCATATTAAATTGCAAGTAAATTGACATAGGATAGTTAATAAATTAAACGGATTATATTTGTCGAATTTGATTTGTAAACCTGACCCCTTTCATATGTTAAATTAGGTTAGTCGAACTTCACCCCTTAATTTATATTTGACGTAGAATTTGATAAGGAACCTTTGGACCTGTGAACGTAGATTTGTTTAATTGTTGTAGTATTAAAATTGAAATTGAATTTAAACGACAAGTGGAAACCGTAATATAATAATTTTTATTAATTTGCATAAATAACAAATGTAAATTAATACGATTATTTCGGGATTATTTAAATAAATTGTTGAACTGTTATGTATGGATGCTATTGCTTGTTTATTTACTTTGACGCCATCCCAGCTATCACACTGCAAGTTCCCTTTGTATGCTTTGATTTTGAATTGAAATGGAATCGGGTTGAAATGATAAATACCCAAATAACTTTGACTTAGGATAGAAAATTAAATTTAAAACCGAATGGTCAATGTTTGATTTAAAATGAAATAAGATTTTATCTGACTAATAATAAGGTTTTGAATAAAATTGGGATTTAAATTCGAATGAACGAAAATGTGAATATTGATTTGAAACAAATATTAACGTCGCAATTGACAAAAGGACATTGTTTTTAAAATTTAATTATTTAATGATTAAATTTAGAATTAATTGATAATTGATTTTGAAATTATTAATAATTAAGTTGAAATGGTAATAAACAATTTGGAACCATTAATAATCAAGTCTTGAAATTTATTAATAATGAAGTTTGAAGTTATCAATAACGAAGTTTTGAAATTATAAATAATTAAGTTTTGAAATTGTTAATAAATTAAGTATGAAAAATTTGGTTTTAAAATTAATAATTGAGTTTGAAATTATTAATGAATGAGTTTGAAATGATAATAATTAAGATTTGAAATTATTTGATAATTGAATAAGGTTGAATTGTTTAATGATTGAACTAAATTGAATAAGATTGAATTGTTTAATGATTAAACTAAATTGAATAGAGTGAATTATGTAATAATTGAATTGAATTGAATATTCATTATTAAGAGAAATCGAATTTTTTGAATAAGTGAAACTAAGTTCTTAATTGAGATTTGAAATTTGTAACGAAAGAAATAAATATATGAAATTGAATTTCTTTAATAAGAAATAGAACGCGCTTTATCGAAAACAAATGAAATGCTTGAAATTTAGAGAATTGGATTCGATAAATTCAAATTGAATAAATATGTAAGCTTTGATAATGAAACGAACTTAAGGAAGTAATGAATTGGAAATTTAATTGAAATTGTTTAATGATAAATAATGTAATGAATATCGAATAAAATCGATAATTGAATTTAAACGATTTGTACGTTAAATGATTTTGGAATGAACGTATACATGGAATTAAACGAATATTTGAATTGTTTTAAATTAAAATTTCGAAATTGAATTATAGAAAATTTGAAATGGAAGTTGTGAAGTTAGGAAACGTAAATTTTGGAAATTGATTTAGAAAGACTAACATAATGTTGATTTACGAAGTATAATTGAAATTAAATTTGATTTGTTTTGAAATTTATTAAACGACCAATCGATAAATTTATTATGAAGGTTATTAAAGGAACCGGAATCGGTTAGGGACATACTCACTGTCTAAACCGAAAACCACTTTAATAACTATACGCGGAGTGATGGTCCAGAATGAAGTGGTTGGATTGACGTACGCGATGACTGAAGGAAGTGAACGATAATGGATGGCCTTGACACTTGTGTCAAATTGGAAACGACTAAAATCAGGAGCCATGCCGGGCCAAATGAGGTTAGCTATCTCGAGCGAGCACACTTCTCCGTAAACTACTCATTTACTTTTGTGATTGATTGGTGCGCACCCTTGAAATATGGAGTGTTGTTTCGCGGTGTTGCGATCGTTGCGGCGATGCGTTCTCACCAGTCCGGATCAGGCAAACGGTAGTTTCACTACCTTGGGTATTGCCTCATGTGCCTTGTCATACTTGTATCCCGTATACGCGACCACTACGAATTTGTTTTTTATCATACCTATGGAGTACTCCCTGATATCCCACTAGTTTACGGTGGAGTTTACAGTGCTGTATAGACTATGATATTTATAAAATGTGTTAAGGGGGATAATGGTAACGCCTTAACGCTATTTTGATACTTTACTTTACTGTTAGACATTATCTATTTATCGTACATTACTATATATATATAGTTTACCGGATCCTGAAAGATGTTTATTCCATTCATCTTTGAGTTATTGTTATTTCAAATTCTGAATCATATTATCTGTATAAGAATATATGTCCTGATTCGAGTGTTTGTTTGTGCATATGCTCGGATCAGACTGAGGATTGCTGTTGCTGTTTCTGCTTGGAGCTGAAGACTGAAGACTATCTTTATCTTATCTTATCAGTATTACTCTATCTATTTGGACTATTCAGACTTCTATGTTGTTTATTTCCTTTTATTTGAGACATTGTTGTACTTATGGGTAGCTTCATGTACTACTCTTATGACTATGTTATATTTCCGCTGCACTATTCTGTTATGTTATATTTCTGTGATTCTGTGATGATTCTCATTTATATATCTATACTCCATTAATGATTCTTGTTTTGCACTATTTAAATTGACATGTGTGGATTATTGTCAATTTAAATGGTCCAAATATACGGGTTGTTACAACACCTATATAGTATCATGCACTATATACTATAAAACTTTGCAAAACATTGTGTCTATATTTTAGATAAATGTATATTGTTGTTATCAAGGTTGTTATCATCAAAATCAATAACCAAGGTAACGTCAATCTCCCTTTTTTATAATGACAACCATTAGTTAGTCTTGTATATAAAATGTGATATTATAACTCTCCTTGAGTTTGATAACCCCCTTGAATGTGTGCATATGTATATTTTTTTTCCCCTTTGCCATCAACAAAAATGGGTGAAGAGAATAAAAAAATCCCCCTAAATCAAATACTTAGAAAGTACAGAGTTAAAATCTATAACTAAGTAGTGAAATGATTAATTATATAAAACATGATATATATATATATAATGATTATGATATGCATATAATAAATAAGGTATGTCGATTATATAATACACTTACAAACTATATTATTAGATACCAAACATGATACATGATGTGATAAGATAAGACAACCTATTTTTATGAATTTAAAACCAATCTTATACAATAAATCAAAACATTAAAAACACAAAATTCAAATGTAAATTATAAACAATCCAAACTAAAGATAAACAAATCCAATCCAAACGTACGAACCAAACTAAATCAAAGTCAAATCCTAAGTGTGCTATTAGGTTTGGATTTTATATATATATATATATATATATATATATATATATATATATTGTGTGTGTATGTACAAACACATCAAATCCAAACCTAATAACTATCCATTTTGTGGAACTTCATCCCAATTTTTGAACCCAAAGATTGGATTAGATTTTCTTTGCCGACAACCTAATCTTCATTATCCTTATTAATAGCGCAATCTGGGTTGTTAGATGGTTCATCTTTGACTAAGGAAGAAATCATCCATCAAAGGGCATCAAAATGCTTTTCTTGTTCCTTGATTGTCTACATTTGACTTAACTCTTAATGTCTTTGATTTATTAAGATATTGAGAGAATTTATGTAATATATAACCAATCTTTACATAAACTGTAAGATAATAAGATAATATATAACCAATCTTTACATAAAGTGTAAGATAATAAGATAATATATAACCAAACTTTACACAAAACAAAACTATAATTTATGTATATACAGACGTCAATCAAAGTATACTAACCCATTCAGCATGGATAGTTATAACTACACATCCTCACAATCGCTGATAAATACAGCCATGAATGCAATAGAGAAATAACCATGTACGTGAATATGTCTTTGGGCCTTGAGCTCGTCTCCTAAAAGCTCGAAAGAAATCCAACTAAACCTGGAAATGTGCTCGGCCTAACTTAAGCATTATAGGAAGACAATTCCCGGGTCAGTCTGGAAAAACCAGCGTGAGAAACTCAAATCACAGGGAATTTTATTTGTTATAATTTTTAAAATCCATTAAAATCGAAGGTATCTCATAAGACCACGACACACATAACCACGGACGGATTTTTACCTTACAATAAACAAAAAAATTATATGAGAAGTCCATTGATATTATAATAATTTCTATAGTACAAATACCTATTAATCATAGCTGAAATTGTTACATTATTAAATTCCAACATAATAGGTTTGCAATCTTATCCGCACGGCGCTTATTGGATAATGGATTCCAAACAAATGGCATGGTAAGAGACTACCTTCCGTATAGTACACCTCTAGATAAAATGTACCAACGGTAAAATTGGTCTTACCCTGCCAACACAGGACCGACCTACCGTGAACTTGGATAGGACTGAATATGGCATTACCCCGGTTGCTTTCCAACCTTAATCGAGAGCCCTATTGCACAACCAAATCCATAATATGATGATATAGAAAGGTAATGACACATCCTAATGGGGGCGACCCACATAGCCCGTCTGCATCTACCCAGTTTTAGCCATTTCCCGGTTATAAGGCTTGAGGCTACGATTAAATTTTATTTGGTAATTCTACTTAGAATACTAACAGTGCTTTCCAGGCAGCAATACAGCCCCAACATTCATCCATACAAGTTCGTTCTGGGTCTGAACGAAACCGTAGGCTCTACCTCTACTACATCCATTTTGGAATCACCCTCAGGATTAGTAGCAAGTAGTCCTTGCACTTCAAAAGCTCCATCTTTTATTACGTATTCTTCAAGACATCTTAAATTCAAAATGCTTGAGTTGGATCGAAGTGGTTTTCGAATTACACATCCTATCCCTGTCTCTTCGTAACAACTTTCAATAGTTCCTAGTAAACTTAACCCCGATTGCTTAGGAAATAAACAGACAATGATAGGAGAAGAGTTCACCTCCGAACCGTTAGTGGACGCATTTCCTTATCATTGTCCTAAGATAACATACCGAGATTTACACGCATAGTACAACATGACTGTGCTATATAACTCACATGTTTCTCCTAGATATTTCCAAAGTTAGGTTTGGGTCTAAATTTGATAGTCGGTTATTTAGCTATCAAATAAGCAAACATTTCAAACAAAGATTATATTTCCAATGGAAACCACTAAGCCTCTTTAATTAATCTTCCATTAATTAAAAATCACATTTCAAATATTTTGAAATCACTTCCATACACTTATCTCAACAGGATAAGTATATTTACAAACACTATATTTCGATATTTATAAAATATAACCATATACTTATCTTAATGGTATAAGTATATTCACAAACCATTTCTTTTAAAATATCTACAACTAAAAAAATAGATATGGAAACAACCGTTCAATATCGACCATAGATCGCAGCTTACACAATGGTTATGTCACTATCCCAGCGAATCAATAGTACACTATAGGAAATCACTGCCCCTCGAATTACGCCATGAAAATCAACTTTTTCTTTCCAAATTTCTTTATCTATAAATATCTCCAAATTTATTTAGAAAGTCCCTTTATAAATCTCTAATCCATTTGTAAAACATTCTTTCTAAATCTCAGATGCCATTTATAACACCTTTCCTTTTCAGAACCTTAAAACTCATTGATAAAATTCTTTTATAAATATCTGAAACCATTTATAAAACACTTTCCAAATTCAGTAACTTATTAAATAAACCCTTTAAGTCTATAAGGCTCCTTTGATAAGCCATACATTATGTAAAATAACTTAAAATAATAAGTTATTATTTAAACATCCTTCTTTTTCATTTGAGTAAAATCTCATAAAAAATAATAAATTAAAACCTCATTAATAATATATTAAATTAATTTTTACACTATTGTTATAAAAATAAGTTAACTTCAAAACAATATTATGACAATAATTTTTTAATTTTAAGACGTTATTAAGACAATAACTAATTAATTTTAAACTAATATTAATATGATAAATAAAATCAATATAAGTAAGTAGCTTTAATTAAAATTTAAAATATAGATAATCACTTTTAATAAAGAATTACAATATAATTAAAACATTTTTAAACCATAACTAAATAACTTTTAAATAATAATTGAATATTATTAAACAACATTTAAGAAGTGACAGTTAATAATCATATTAATGAAATAGTTTACACAAATCATTATCAAACAATTATTAATTATCTTTAAAACATTATTAATAAACAATTATTACTTTTTGGAAAATCTTTTTGTAATAAAAAATATTAAATTATCTTTCTAATAAAATTTAACTTTTTAAATTTTGAGGAGGCTTAATGGTCACCTTGGTACCTACACAAGCTATCATAACATTCAAGTTTAACTTTCCAAGTTAATAACTGATATTCACACAATCAGCGATCATATAAATAATTTAACATTTAACCATCATTGTTTTACATATTATCTATTCAAAGTGGCATATCAATTCACGATATATAATCAAATGTCCGAATCTATAAAATAGCAGAACGAGGATTTATTCTGCAAACTAAATATAAATTAATTTAATTAGTGGAATGGTGTTTTATTTCGCTAAACAGATGTCCAATAACCATATTCAATCCAGTTCAACTCAACAATAATTTATTTGGCCAAATAAACATCAATAATTAAGGTATATAAATTTAAGCGACGTTATTAATTAAAATAACGTAATTTAAATTCAATCCGTTTGAATATGTTATAAATTTTTACATGTCCAATGCTACCAACATGCTATACTGAAATGTTATACTTGCCATATGAGTACAATGCAAAAATTTGCGAGTTGATTGGATTTTAAATGAGCTATATACCATGTTTAAAACTTAATATCTTTATCAAAACAAATAAACAAATAAATTGTTTCCTACTATTACAAGAAAAGGGGTCAAGCCCATTAATCCTACCCCCAACCTACTCCAACGTCTGCTCTAGTGCTTCTTCCCCATTCTTCTTCTTCTTTTTTTACCACCTGTACACGAGAAAATGTGTACACCCATGCACGTGCATGTGCACACGGCCACCCATCGCCGCATCCATACCCATCACCATGCTCGACCTTCCTTCCTCGTCACGCTGGACCACGTAGCTCCGCCTTTGGTTCACCGTGCCAATACCTGACCGAATCCACTGTAAACAAATAAATCATGACAATCCCCCAATCATAACCTTCAAAACTTGATCGGATGTCATCAAAGTCTCGCCTCCGACCCTCCTTGTCATGAGAAGTGCCACCATTACCATTTCCAAAATAATTTATACTCTAAAACTATCTCAAATAAAACTAGTATTTTCTTTTTCCATAAATCATTTAAAATGATTATATACATAATTACTCTATGATAAATCGTATCATACTTTTGAAATAAAATCAAAATTTATTTTATCAAAACAATTTTATAGCAAGATCCTAATGGTAAAAATTTCCTACTTAGAAACTCAAAAATGGACACCGATGGCGTTGCCATCATCGTCGAAATTATTTTCCAATTACCAAGATGAATTCAATGCTTATATTCTATTGAAAACCCATAGAAATATTTTCATTCCAAGAATATTTCAAATAATACTATTTACTTATAAACGTTGAAAAGCATTTTATAAAATACCAGGATTTAAATTCTCAAATTCCTTTTATTTATAAAACATATTTTTAAAAATCAAATTTATAAAATATCTCTTTTTTAAAGGAAATCATTCTCAAATATTTGTTGCAAAAATATTCTAGCATCCTTATATAAATAATTTTTAAAGTATTATTTTGGAAACTTTTAAGTTTTTCATTAATAAACTTCTTTTGTAACCACAATTTAAAATAACCAACTTTTATATTCAATCATTTTCAAATTTCTTTTAATAAAACAATGTTTATTAGAACTTAATTTCATCAAATCAACCTTGATATAAAACCATCCCTATTTAGTCAACCCAGGTTTCAAAAGGAAGAATCCAGATAGATTAACAGATAATGGTCAGTGCTCAGAATTGGACGAGCATGACTAATCAAATTCTAGAAGATATTGATAAAATATTATCATTTCCTAGCAATAAGTACAACCAAAAATAAGTATATTAAATTTTCATTGAAATTATTCTTTTGTGTATATAAAGTATATTTCTAGGTAAAATTATTTTATTCACCCATTTTAAACAATATTGTGTCGGTTGGTCTTGTTCAAGTGTTTAGGAAATGCCTATCGATAATATTGGCCAAACGCATCTGTCAGAATTCTTAAGCCACTCAACAGATCAAACATAACAATACAAAATATTTTTATGAAAATAATAAATACGCGCTCTTATAAATATACACTCAATCTCATCCTAGGATCTCGCTTATCATATCTTAAATGAGTCAACTCCACCGAATCTTAGGTGTTCGCTCAACCTAAGCTCTGATACCACATGTAACGATCCACTTTTCCATACAGTTTAAGCTGACAATAAACTACAATTGTCCAACCTTAATTAGACGGAAAGGCAGATAGTTACGAAAAAGAAAGAAGAAAGAAGATAAGAAGAAACTAAACAATAACAAAATCTTGCAACGGAACGAATAATATAATATATAACAAATCTTTAAATAAAATAAAACTGTAATATATGTAAATATAGACATCAATTAGAGTATACTAACCTATTTAACATAGAAAGTTATAACAACCTGTCCTTACAATTGCTAGTAAATACAACAATGAATACAATACAAAAATAACCATGCACATGAATACGTCTTTGGGCCTTCAGCTTGTCTCCTGAAAGCTCTAAAAACATACTACTAAACTTGGAAATATGCATGGTCTGACCTTAAACATTATAAGAAAACAACGCCTAGGTTAGTCTGAAAAAAGTAGTGTGAGAAACTCAAATCATAGGGAATTTTATTTATTATAACTTTTAAAATCCTTTAAAATCAAAGGTTTCTCTTAAGACCACGCCGCACATAAACACGGATGGATTTTTACCTTACGATACCCAAAACATTTATATCAGAAATCCAGTGATATCATAGTAATGTCTAGATTACAAATACTTATTAATTACAGCTAAAATTGTTACATTAGTAAATCCCAACATAATAGGTTTGCAATCAAATCCGCATGGCGTTTATTAGAGAATGAATTCCATCAAATGACATGGTAAGAGAATACTTTCCGTACAGTACACCTCTAGATAAAATGTACCTAGGGTCAGACTTTGAACTTGGTCTACCCCTTCCAACACTGGACCGACCTCTCCCTGAACTTAAATAGTACCAAATATGTCATCACCCTGGTTGCTTTTCAAACTTAATAGAGAGCCCTCATGCATAACCAAATCCATAATATGATGATCTAGAATGGCGGTGACACATCCTTATGGAAGCGACCAACTTAGCCCTGCTGCATCTGCCTTGTTTTAGCTATTTCCCAGGTTGTGAGGCTTGAGGCTACGATTACCTTTTATATGGTAATTCCATTTGGAATGCTAACACTTCCCTCCAGGCAGCATTGTAATGCCAGCATTCATCCATACAAGTTTGTTATGGGTCCGAACGAAACCGTACCTTTACTACATCCATTTTGGAATCACCCTCGGGATTTGTAGCAAGTAGCCCTTACACTTCGAAAGCTCCATCTTAGATTCCATATTCTTCAAGATGTCTTCAATTTGAAACACTTGAGTTGGATCGTAATGATTTTCGAATAACATATACGATCCTAGTATCTTCGAAACAATTTTCGATAGTTCCTAGTAAACTCAACCCTGGTTCTTTAGGAAATAAACAGACAAGGATAAGAGTGAAGTTCACCTCCTAACTGTTAGTGGACGGATTTCCTTATTATTGTCCTAAGAGAACGAACCAAGGTTTGCACGCACAATAGAGTATGACTGTGCCATATAACTCACACGATTCTCCTAGATACTTCCAAAGTTAGGTTTGGGTCTAAATTTGATAATCGGTTATTTAACTATCAATAAGCAAACATTCCTAATAAAGATTATATTTCCCATGGAAACCACTAATCCTCTTAAATTAATCTTCCATTAATTTAAAATCATATTTCAAATATTTGGAAATCACTTCCACATACTTATCTCAACAGGATAAGTATATTCACAAACACTATATTTCGATATTTAGAAAATATAACCATATACTTATCTCAATGGTATAAGTATATTCACAAACCTTTTCTTTCAAAACACCTACAACTTTTAAAAAATAGATATGGAAATTACCGTTCAATATCAACCATGGATCGCAGCTTACACAATGATTATGTCGCTATCCCAGTGAATCCATAGCAAACTATAGTCAATCACTACCCCTCGAATTACGCCATAAATATCAACCATTGTTTTCCAAATTTCTTTATCTATAAATATCGTAAAATCTATTTATAAAGTCCCTTTATAAATCTCTAATCCGATCATAAAATATTCTTTTAAACATTCTTTCTAAATCTCAAACGCCATTTATAACACTTTTCCTTTTCAGAACTTTAAAACTTATTGGTAAAATTCTTGTATAAGTATCCAAAACCATTTATAATATTGTTCCTAAATTTAACAACTTGTTAAATAAACCCTTTAAGTCAATAAGCTCCTTTGATAAGCCATACCTTATTTAAAATAACTTTAAATAACTTAAAACAATAAGTTATTATTTAAACATCCTTCTTTTTCATTTGAATTAAATCTCATTAAAAATAATAACTTAAAACCTCATTAATAATATATTAAATTAATTTTGTCACTATTATTATTGTAATATGTTAACTTTAAAACAATATTAGGACAATAATCTATTAGCTTTAAAATGTTATTAAGAGAATAATTAATTAACTTTAAACTAATATTAATATGATAATTAATAAATTTAGAAATATGATTTAATAAATAAAATCAATATAAGTAAATAACTTAAATCAATATAAGTAAACAACTTTAACTAAAATTTAAAGTATAGATAATCACTTTAATAGATAATTAAAATATAATCAAAACATTTTTAACCATAACAAAATAACTTTTAAATAATAATTAAATCCTCTTAAAAAACATTTAAGAAGCGGCCTTTAATAATAACATTAATAAAATAGTTAACTTAAATCATTATTTAACAATTATTAATTATCTTTAAAACATTATCAATAAATAATTATTACTCCTTTTAAAAAAATTATTATAACAAAAATTCTTAAATTATCTTTCAAATAAAATTTTAACTTTTTAAAATTTGAGGAGGCTTAAGGATTACCCTGGTAATTATACAAGCTACCATGTTATTCAAGGTTAACTTTCTAAGTTAATCACTCATATTCACATAATCAGCGATTATACAAATAATTTAGCATTTAACCGCCATTGATTAACATATTATCTATTCAAAGTGGCATATCAACTCACGATACATAATCAAAGGTCCAAATCTATAAAATAGCAAAACATGGATTTATTCTGCTAATTAAATATCAATTAATTTAATTAGTGGAATGTTGTTTTATTCCACTTAACAGATGTCTAATTACCATATTCGATCCAGTTTAACTCAACAGTAATTTATTTGGCCAAAAAGTATATAAATTTAAACGATGTTATTATTTAAAATAACGTAATTTAAATTCAGTCGGTTTAAATATGTCTTAAATTTTTACATGTCCAAAGCTACCAACATGCTATACTAAAATGTTGTATTCGTCCATACGAGTATAACGCAAAAATTCGCGAGTCGTGTCGATTTAAAATGAGTTATATATCATGTTTTGAAACTTAATATCTTTATTACAACAAATAAACAAATAAATTGTTTATCACCGTTACAAGCAAACGGGCCGAACTCATTAATCCAACCTGCAACTCATCCCAACATTTGGTATAATGCTTCTTCCCTATTCTTTTTTTTTTCCGGTTGTACACGAGAAAGTGTGTACACTCATGCACGTGCACTTGGCTACCCATCGCCTCATCCAAACCCATCAGCATGCTCGACCTTCCTTCCTTGTCACTCTGGATCATGTAGCTTCACCTCTGGTTCGTCGTGAGAAAACCTGACCGAACCGACTACAAACAAAAAAATCGCAACAATCCCCTAATCGTGACCTTCAAAACTCGATCGGAGCTCACCAAAGTCTCGCTTCCTACCCTCCTTGCCATGAGAAGCGCCACCATGGCCTTGAATCCATCTCAGTGCCACCATGGCCTTGAATCCATCTCACTGTGCCTAAATCTCGAACTAACCCAGACCTTAAATTTCAACATCCGTCGGACCATCATTAAACTTTGTAAAATTTATACCAAAAATCCTACATCTTCGTACGAACCCAATAATGCAAGCGGCGTTGAGTAATTTGTCATAGATCAATAAAAATCCGTTTTCGAATATTATGAACAATATTATTCCCTTTTTGATTTTTGGCGATAACTAGGTCGACACTCGACAAAATCTTCCTAAACTATTTTTAAAATATCTATACCCGTTGCCAAACAACTCTGTAGTTGATCATACGAGCTGATTCTCGATCGCTAGAGAAATGTTGATTTTTGAATGGGAGAAGGTAGAGTTATCTAATTTACAATGTACAGAGGAGAATTTTCGCAAAACAACACACAGAAAGGAGAATGTGCCTTCTCGTGTACGCATATATATAGCCAAATTCAGTATTCTCCACAAAAGCTAAGCAAGATTTATTTCATGTCAAATATTGGAGAGATAAAGGACAATGTACATGGGTGGCTGGGGATACAAGGAAAGAAAGATGCAGGCAAACCAGTGTAGGCAGGCAGGAAAAAAGAAATAAAGGTGGCTCACTATACTTGTGTGTGAGTTGATTTTTCAAATACTTTGGGTATCCCATTGCATAATATCGTATCCGCATACGAGTCGCAAATGACAAAAAAAAAGACAATCGCGTACAACGATGCTACATGATTACAAAGAAATAATAAATAGAGAAGTTATTAATTTCTGTGAAGTTTTCAAATGCCAACGTTTACCGTAAAATATATTAAATGAGAATTTATTTATTTTCTAAATTAAAAATTATGGAAAAAAATTAAACTTAAATTAAAAATACATAATTGGAAATCAAGTCTCAGTTTGAAATAAATAATTTATCAAAGTTTAAATTCAAATCCAAATATTTAAATAAATTGAATATTCAAATTTGAAGTCCTAAAATATGGGTTGCTATACCAATCGAGGCGCTGATTTTTGCACTGTGCTTGTAATAACGTAAGCTTCGCAATGGAATTGTTTGGAAGAATTTGGAGACAGTTGAAATTTGGGCCAAAATCGGATGCCATTCGATTTTATTTCCAAAACGGAACACATCAACGAAAACAGAAATTTCGTTGAGTTAAACTCACGTTTTGGTTAATTAGTATGGTATATACAGTTGATAAAAATTATTAAATGATTGTTTAAATGAATAACTATATTTATTAGTTGGTTTGGATATATTCCCGCTCTTGGAGCGGTTGCGACCCTATTACATTCCCATGTAAGAGTGGTGACTCTTTATATACGAATCCCTCCTCGATGTGGTTGATTTATATTTTACAATTATATACGTACTATTGTGATGCAGAGGAACATGTTGGAGGGATCCAACAAGATCTCTCACCATTGTTGAATTTATTTAGATATATATGTGTGTCTATAAATACATACATACATATATATATATATATATATCTCTGTGTGTGTGTATGTATGCATATGTGTATGCTTATATATATGAGCTGCCATGCGGGGGACTGTAGGAGGAATCCTACGGGATTCTTTTCTAGTGCTGAATTGTTTCAATAATAATCCTTTTATACGGATTATTTAATAATGAACCTGATTTTGGACATTATAGTAGTAACATTGTTATATATTTGAAAACTAATACCCCGTAGTGTTAGAAAATAAATATCAATATTGGTTGAGCGCTTAGTGGCTATTGGCCTTAAATTAGTATGTTGGAAATAATATAAATTTCTATTTGAACTAGAATTGGTTTTTGAGAAAAGAAATGTTTTAAGTCTGAAACTGGGTTTTGAAAATATTTTATTTAAATTTATTTATTTATATTCAATATTCTTTGAAGATTATTTAATTTTATTAACGTTATTTTTAAATTTATTTTCTTATAGTTAATATTGTTTTAAAGTAATTATCAAAATGCTAATATTTTGAAATGTTGATTATTTCAAGCATAATTATGGTTTGAAATTAATAATACAGATTTATTAATTGGGTTTTGAAAATAAATTAATATTAGTATATATAATAAGTGTAAAATTAATTATTATTGTTTATTTAATCATAATGTTTAATTTAAATAATTATTATTATCATAATAGTATTTTGAAGTAAATGACCATTATTTATTTATCAATTTTTCGGGATTTATAAATAGAATTGTATTGAAAAATTTGGGTTTATAAGAAAATATATTTAAAAAGGGTTTGGAGGCTTAAAGAGAAATTGTTTACGATGTATTATGAGAGTTTTGAAAGTGATTGGATTTTTATAAACGAGTCTAAGAAATGAATTTATAGACTTATGAAAGGAGTTTATAATTGATTTATAAATGATTTTAGAAAATGTACAAAAGGAGGTTATAAGTGATTGAATTTTGTAAAAGGATTATAAATGGTTTTTTGAAGATTTATAAAACGGTTTATAAATGGTTTTGGAGAATTGTAGGGAATTTATAACTGATTTGAGAATCAAAAAAAAGAAAATCTTTCTCAATTTTTTAAATATACTTATTCCATAGAGATAAATATATGAGTGCATTTTCAAAGATGCAAGGTGTAATATGTGTGAATATACTTATACCGTTGAGATAAGTATATGAATATTTTCTAAGTATTGAAAATATAGGGATTTGTGAATATACCTTTGTAAAAGTATTTTTATACAAGTAATTTACTAAGTGATTTTAATGAATGAAAGATCTTTTAAAGGAGGCTAGTGATTGCTTATGTGCTTAAACAATGTTGTTTTTCCCATATGGAATGAATCTTTGTTTGAATGTGTGTTTGTCGATAGTTAAATAACAGACTATCAAATCTTGGCCTGAATATGTAATCCTTCTTAATTTTGGTGGTACGAAAATAGTCCTTACTTAACACCGAAGGATTTTAACTTGGGAAATATCTAGGAGAATTACGAATTGTATGGTACAGTTACCGTTGGTGGTGCTATATTGTACGTATAAACTCATTCCATTCTTCTTGGACAAATGATAAGGAGATCCATCCACTTAAATGGTTAGGGGGTGATCCCTGCTCTTGTGTATTGTTTGATTATTTCATAAAGAATCGGTATTGAGAATTATGGAAAATCGGCAATTGGTATTGTAGCGCTAGGGAAGCAGAAGAGTGTACTCGTGAGAGATGACTCAAAAAACCGTTACCACACTTAAACCATATACAGTTCTATGGAGGAGTTTCATGACATATACTGAAATGCTGGAATTCATGTATGGTTCCGAGACCCGTTGGGTATGGGTTCCTATATGGAATTTAATGATCTATTTGATGTCAGTGCATGAGCTGGAACACCGAACATAGCCTCATCAACGGTAATGACTAAAACTAGAGATAGGAGGCATGGCCAGTAAGGTTAGCAAACCCATAGGGTGAAGTCGGCTCCACCTAGACATTAATTACACTTGTCATGCATGCATGGGATGATGCATTTTATCTTAGCGAGACCTATTATGTTTTTCCTATGTAACATCACTAATGATATATGCTACTTCGGAAGGATATTTCTGATCCTTGTGCAGAAGGACCATTCTCGAAGTACCGAGGGCACCTTTATGGAACCTACACAATTAGCGAACATGCCTTATCAGTTTTTGATTATATACCTAATATTGTTGTGATGTACACTCACTAGCATCATAGCTACTTGATTATTATATTTTTCATCCTTAGACATTATTATAATATCAATAGATTTTCTGTAGAAAAGGTTTTGGTTATCGTAATGTAAAAACCTGTCTATGTTTATATGCGGCGTAATCTTACAAGTTGCCTTTAATTTCAAAGGTTTTTATAACTTTGAAATCCAATTGAGTATGTTTTTCTTATGTTGGTTTTCTAGACTGACCCGGGTGTTAATTTATTAGAATGCTCAGATCAGCTTGAGCATACTTACATATTTTAGTTCAATGGTTTGGAGCTTTAAGAAATGAGTTGGAGGTCCAAAAACGTATTCACGTAATAGTTATTTTTCCACTGCATTCATTGTTGTATTTATCAGTAATTGTAAGGAAAGGCTGTTACAACTATCCGGGCTGAAATATGTCAGTATGCTCTGATTGATGTCTGTATAAACATATATTACAGTTTCTTCTTGTGTAAAGATTTATTGTTTTTTATAGATTATTCGCTCTGCTATGAGATTCTTTGTTGTTTAGTTTTCTTCTTATATTCTTTCCTCTTTCTTTCCTTAACAATGGGGTTTTTCGACACTCGATTGCTCGGCACGCAATACAGTAGACATATTAATGTCGATTTTCAAGGGTCAAAAATCCTGGTTGTTACAATTATTTTCTAACTTTTGTAAAAAAAATTAATTTTCTTTAAATTTTAATATTAAATCGTAGATTTTCAATATAGAATTATATTAACAATCAACCATTAATGCAATCATAAATAAAATAAAAGCAATAAAGTAAAGTAGAGAGATGGCAGGTGTTAACCCAAAAAATGGATCAACACCCTGGATCAAGTATGAAAGCACATGTCTAGATAATCAGCAACACAAATCTCAGGTAAAAAACAAATAAAGAGCAGAAGTATGAAAAGTGTTGTTATCCCGCTTTTTGGCAAAGCCGTGATACCAAAAGATCGATCGAAAACAGAGGACAGTTCGTCTCAGAGATTGGTCATACATTGCTTCACTATGGATATCACTGAATTTTGTCCGAGTCCAGATTGAGCTACAATTGATAGGACATGACAAGAAAGATCATAGAAGCCAGCGTCTCAAATTTTAAGTCAATCCGAGTTCATACGTTCAAGTTATGATCGATTCAATTTGAAGGGAAAAGCACCGGTTTCATATCGATCGCTTTCGTATCGCTCAGACTCCAGTGACTTCATATCCATCGAAGTGCCGCACTTCGTATTGATCAACTTCGAATCCATCAAACTGTCTCGGTTCGTATCGATCAGTTCGAATCCATAGAAGTACCTTGGTTCGACTCGGTCTCATTCGAATCCATCGGCAGATCACCTACTTCGTATCGATCAACTCCCATGAGTTCGCATCGATCAGGAGCGACTGTGTTCGAATCCATCGAGTTCGTATCGATGGGCTTTGTACCCATCAGTAGATGATGCACTTCGTAAGATCGGCCAATGTCTTCTTCGAATCGATCATGGAAGCATCCCTTCGTATCCATCAGATTACCCTGCTTCGTATCCATCAGTGATTCATATCCACGAACAGTTGCAGTTCGTATCCATGAGTAAGGCATCATTCGAATCCATCGAGTCAACTAGCCTTGGTGACGTGTCATCCATCATTACGAACGCGCCGCGATATATGGAGTCGACACGGTCAACTCGGAGTGAAGACCGGATCGAGTCGAAGTTTGCGCTCCATGTCATCACAAAGGCGCGTGCCACCATCGATTCGAAACCATCGGTTCGAAGAGATGGATTCGAACCAAACAGCCACTCGAAGAACCCTATTTCTTATCGACAATAACTCGTGATCTATTGATCCAAATGCCATGAAATTTTCACAGAAGCTTGCACACATGCTAAGGAATGTCTCCACCAAATTTCGGCTCAATCGGACATCATCTTGATCGATACGAAATGACTTCGTATCAATCACATATCTAATAAAAACTTCCTGAGGTTGATCGCGTGGGCCCACTTACATTCCAGAAAAAGTCTCCCGAGATTTGAGCGCGATCTCAGCCTCCTACGCCTATAAATAGAGCTGCAGAACTAACAGAAAAAGGATCTTTGACTCTTAAGCACCCAGACTCTGCCGGATTGAGATCTCCATCATCCTATATCATATTTTTGCTGTTGATTTTGAATTTTCAGTTGTAAATTGCTGTTGATCGCTGTAACAACTTGTAATCATTGAAAGAGAATTAATAAAATTGCAAAAACTTGACAGTGGACGTAGGCAACACGCCGAACCACTATAAATCGCTTGTCTACGCATTTACATTACTGTTGATTGGAGTTTTTGTTAGATAATACTCATTTTCAATTTACATTCTTCATTATTATCTCTTCAACGACTCCGAAGAGTGTTGTGACCAATTTTGGTGCAAACACTTTGGTGCTTTCACTGAGAAAACCCAGATTTTCTCCTGCTCCTTGGTTCTGTCATTGATACCGGATTGAATAAATCTAAGAGAGAGATCCAGATTACAACTCCAAGTTCCTTCTCTTCTATTCAGATTTGCATAAAGTCTAGGAAAGGAATTCAACCTTCAAGATGGTTAGCACGAGGACCACCTCTAACGCTGTCAATCAAGAAGAACAGGATAGACAGAATCCTGCGCCACTACCTCCATCTAATCAAGATGCTACTGGACACTCGGAACCATCAGGTCCGGTTACCCGACAGGAGTTGCAGTTGCTACTCCAAGAGCTGACCCAGAGTTGGCAACAACTAACAGAACAGCTACGCGCTAACGCCGAGTTGATCAACCATCTGGATCGCTAGAAGCGAAAGAGATCCAAGAGAGACCATGCTTCTCGCTCCTCCAGTGAAAGCTCTTCATCTTCTGGTTATCATAATCGATCTCCACGACCCCGGCTAGATGGGAGTCACATGCCAACTGCTAGAAATCAACCGGCAATGACTGTTGGACAACTAAGAGTTGATCCATCAGCCAGTTTCCAAACTGGACCCTCCTTCCGAGGAGGTGTCGTTCCTCACCACACCGTAGAATACCGCACCACTGACGTCGCGGCTGAACCAGGGGTCGATGCTCAAGATCAGTCGAACCTGGACCATCGTCATAGTGGACGTACACCTGAACCATACGTCCCAGAGGACTACGAGCCAAGAAGGCAAGATTTGGACCGCCAACAGCGTCCGGTCCAACTCCAGGATGTGGGATTCGATCACATTCCGACATGAGCCGCACAGAACATACAAATGCCGGATCTTACGACCATGATATGTCAGATGATCCGTGAGAGCCAAGGTCTCACCAATGACGATTGGGGAATTTCCCGAAGTCACACTCCTTTTACGGACGATATTCTTACTGCTGAACCCCCACAGCGATTCAGGATGCCAACTCTGCCCATGTACGAGGGAAACTCCGACCCCAACCAACATATTCTGAAATATGAATGGTCGATGACCGCTACCAGAGCTGACGATGCAGTGAAGTGTCATTGTTTCCCCATATCCTTGGGGGGCATCGCTACCATGTGGTTCACTCGACTGGCACCTCGATCCATCTCTTCATTCGACCAGTTGGCCACAAAATTTGTTGAACAATTCCGCATGCACGTTGCAAGGCCAAAAGATGTCAACACTCTGTCTAGCATCACCCAAGCTCCTGGAGAGATGCTCAGACACTACTTAGAGAGATTCCATACTGCATGTGCGGAGATCGGCAATCCGAACGATAACTCCGTCCTTATGGCGCTGACT